>CM062224.1:15308500-17708500 GCA_031216235.1 Syzygium jambos
GCCAAGGTGATCGCATCATTAATCTATCCATATAGAAGAGCAAAGCTAAAGAGCTATCCTATTATCAGATCCACATCAAGGAAACTTTTTCTAGACCTTCCAAATTACTTCAAGAAGAAAACTTACATGCAGTGGAAGAATCTGTTCTGCCTGATTTATTCGAAGAGAATACCATCAACGTTATCATAACCGAGGCAGAAGATACCTATGCACTGGAGTAGGAAGATTCTCTTGAACTTTTGCTATTAGCCTTTTCCATTGCATTTTGTTGATTACAATTTCAAATTTCTTGTGATTTTATTTGCAATTTTAGTTCAGTTGTAATTTAAACTCTTGTCGATAGATATAATCATGTTTTTTAATTCAATAAAAGTGGTTAAATGTTTTGTTAAAGACATATAGAAACAAAACCAAATCTATGATGAACATTATCTTCATTCGTGAGGTTTGAGGCTTTGGATTTCTATATTGCTTCTCCTTTTGAAAATGATTTTAAGAGCAAGGAAGTTTGATGATATGAAGACCAGCTCTCTCTTTATATTCTTTCAAAATGAATTTCAAAATGAATTTCCAAAAGGTTTTTCATAGGACTATGAACGTTACTTACTTCGTATGCAATTACTAAGCATGTTTATTATAAATCAGGCATGAGCATTTACATATCCATAATAGATTCTTATGTGGCCCAAATCTTTCCGAGGAGATCGCTTGTGATATTAAAGAAGATAACGGGGATGAGGAATGGGTCAGAAAGGAATGGATTCATCATGAAGAATCAAAGCCACTCACATTAGAGAAAACGATCACTGTTAATCTGGACGGCAAAGAAAATCCCAAGGAAGTTACGATTGGAGAAAGTTTTCTCTCAGCAGAAGCAGAAAGAATCACAAATTTGCTCAGAGAATATCAAGATATATTCGCATGGTCTTATACTAACATGTCAGGTCTTGATCCGAGTATAGTGGAACATGCTTTGCCAATCGATCCAAGTATTCCACCAAAGAAGCAAAAACTAAGGCGGACAAAGCCGGACTTGGCAAAGAAAATAGAAGAAGAAGTGATAAAATTGTTCAAAGTCGGTTTCATTGAAGTAGTACCATATCTAGAATGAGTTGTCAACATAGTACCCGTAATGAATAAAAATCGTCGAGTACGGATATGTGTTGATTATCGCGACCTAAATAAAGCAAGCCCTAAGGATGATTTTCTGCTTCCACATATTGATGTATTAGTGGATAGCACTGTTGGGTTAGAAATATTTTCATTCATGGATGGTTTCTCAGGGTATAATCAAATTCTCATAAAGAAAGAGGATAAGGTGAAGACGTCCTTCATAATACCATGGGGCACGTTTTGTTACAAGGTGATGCCTTTTGATTTGAAAAATGCCGGTGCCACATATCAAAAGGCAATGGTAATTTTGTTCCATGACATGATGCATAAAGAAATCGAGGTATATATGGACAACATGATCGCAAAATCCAAACAAGGAGAAGATCATATTGAAGTGCTTCACAAGTTGTTCAAAAGACTCGAAAAATACAAGTTGCGACTGAAGTGACTATTTAGGGCAAAATCTGGCAAACTACTAGGATTTATGGTCAGTAGCAGGGGTATCGAAATAGATCCCTCCAAGATCAATGCAATATACGACTTAAAAACTCCTTCTACGGTAAAAGAAGTGAGAAGCTTATTTGGACAATTAAATTACATTGCCCATTTCATCTATCAGCTTTCTGAGACTGTTAAACCATTCTTCAAATTG
This sequence comes from Syzygium jambos, assembly GCA_031216235.1. Lineage (NCBI taxonomy): Eukaryota > Viridiplantae > Streptophyta > Magnoliopsida > Myrtales > Myrtaceae > Syzygium > Syzygium jambos. The sequence goes on from CM062224.1 coordinate 15,310,266, forward strand.
TTGAAGAAAACTGCCAAAGTAAAGTAGGATGCAGACTATCAATAAGCCTCTGACAAGATCAAAGAATATTTGGTGTACCCACTAGTGTTGGTACCACCAATCCGTGGGATTCCGCTGAGCTTATATTTGACGATTCACTATGAGTCGTTAGGAGTTGTGCTTGTACAAAGAAGACCAAATGATGGTAAAAAACAAGTCATTTATTACTTGAGCAAGAAGTTCACAACATCATAAATGAATTACCTGGCAATCGAGAAGACGTGCGTTGCATTGATTTGGATATTACACAGATTAAGGCAATACACCCTTTATCATCAAATTTTTCTAGTGACTGAAAATGATCTAATCAAATACCTTCTTGAAAAATCCTACTTGGTCGGGAAATTAGCAAAGTGGCAAGTTTTGCTATTTGAATTTGACATCAGAAGTTCATCCCAAAAGTCAATTAAAGGACGAGCAATAGCAGACATGTTGGTGGAAAATTCGCAGAATATCGTCAATCCTGAAGAACAACTTAATAATCATATATTAACATTGGTCGACGATAAATGGATCGTGTATTTTGATGGTACAATCAACTTATCTGGATCAGGAACTGGGGCAGTACTGATCTCCCCAGAAGGTCAACACTATTTGGTATCTATGAAACTGGTATTTCCATACACCAATAACGTCGCTGAATACAAAGCATATATTCTCGGCTTGCAATTAGCCCTTTCAATGAAGGTAAAGAGGTTGCAAATATATGGAGATTCTATGCTCATCATATTGCAAATAACTTGTGAATGGCAAATTCGAGATGCCAAACTAATTTCTTATCACAAATACTTAAAAGAGATGATAGAAAACTTCGAAGCAGTAACATTCGATTATCTCCCAAGAGCTCAGAATCATTTTGCAGATACTCTTACAACTTTGTTATCCTTACTACAAACTGAAAATGGTATGGATATAAAATCATTAAGAATCAATATTCTTGAACAACCAGCTCATTGTATGATGGTCTAGGCAGAGTTTGACAACGAACCATGGTATTATGACATCAAAAGGTATCTTCAATCAAGAGAATTTCCTGAAAGAAGCCAACCACATGATAGGAAATTTATAAGGAGGATAGCCAACAAATTCTTCCTCAGTGGTCAAACTCTCTACAAGAAATCATTTGATTCAATCCTACTAAGATGTGTGGATGCTACAAAAGCAGAACAGATCATGAAAGAAATTCATGAAGGTGAATATGGACTGCACATGAATGGACATCTTCTAGCCCGAAAGATTATGAGGTTAGGATATTATTAGATAACAATGAAAACAGATTGCATCCAACATGTGAGGTGTTGTCATCAATGTCAAGTTTATGGAGACAGAATCAATGCACCGCCAAATGAGCTACCTCAAATATCCAAGCCATGGCCATTTTCAATGTGGGGCATCGATATGATTGGTCCAATCAACCCCAAGGCTTTAAATGGGCACCGGTTTATCCTGGTTGCTATTGACTATTTCACTAAATGGATCGAAGCAAACTCCTACATGAATGTTACTGTCAAGAATGTTGCAAGATTCATTAGGCGGGACATCATTGCTAGGTATGGAGTTCCAGAAACAATAATTACGGACAATAGCTCAAATCTAAACAACAAGATTATAGATGATTTACTCGAATACTTTCGCATTCCATATCTGAACTCATCTCTATATCGTCCACAAATGAATGGAGCAATTGAAGCGGCAAATAAGAATATCAAGAAGATATGGCCAAGACAGCCGAAAATTATCGTGATTGGCACGAAAGGTTACCGTATGCTTTGATAGCATATTGAACTTCAATTCGAACATTAACTGGAGCAACTCCGTTTTCCTTGATTTATAAAATGAAAGCAATGCTATTTGTTGAAGTAGAAATTGCTTCATTAAGGATACTATCTCAATTGAAGCTTTCAGAAGCTGAGTAGATTTAACAAAGATATGAACAACTCAACATGATCGATAAAAAGATATTAAGAGTTATATGCTATCGGCAAGCCTATCAGAGAAGAGTGGCTAAATCCTTTAATCAAAAAGCGAAACCAAGGCATTTCAAAACAGAGGATTTAGTAGTGAGGAAAGTTATCTTCAATAATTCAGATCCTCGTGGCAAATTCACTTCGAATTATGAAGATCCATACATTGTCAGGAAAGTTCTTCCTAGAGGAGCAATGATTCTTGTAGATATGGCAGGAACAGAATTGGCATATTCTGTAAATACAGATACTGTCAAGATTTTCTACCCATAAAATGAAGACGAACATTCAAGAAAAGATTCGGTTCACTTTTGAACATGTGCATATCATGCATATTATGCATTTTATAAACATGTTTATCTATTTTGCAAAAGAAAGCAAAAGGAGTCCGAACCAGTCGATGGTTTCAGAATCCCTAATGAAGTTGTCAAATAATAGAATGAAGTATCACTTCCAATTCTATTTTTCATTGATATTCCCTAATGTGCTTTTCTTTTTATCATCTTCAGGGAGACAAAGAAAAAGGAGCAACAAAAAGAAAAATCCCCAGTGAAATCAAAGAAAAACATGCAAACAAGAGGGATCTTGGTAAGTTGATCAGATAGGTATCCCTAAATCGTAAGTGCATGTGTTAAAAGAAGTTGCCTTTCTAAAAGAAAATCAAATTTCTTCTTCCTCAAGCGGAATGACACTAAGACTGAACAAAACAAAACAGATTGTTTTGAAAAGAAAAATACCTTAGAAATGTTTCAGATCAAAAGCTTTGAAACACACTTTCTTTGAGAATGCATTAAACATCAAAATTCCCTAAAAGGGATAATTTGACAAAAAGGCTTTGGAAAATTTAAAAAAAAAAAGGTTTGGATCAAATCGAATGGAAAGACCTTCAAATGATGAAAGATAAACTATATCCAAACACGTCCCCTATACACTCAAAACCAAAGTAAAGGAGTGAGTGAGAAAAAACTCATCCGAAGGAAATAGGAGAAGTTCGCAATGATTACATAGATGGAAATGATGAAAGGCAGTCATGTCACTATCCCAAACACATGTTTACCCCTTGCAAATCAAATTTGAGCCAAAACAGCGAAGAAGTTTTTCCAAAACAACCCTGTTAAGAACCATCACATAGGGGGAAATCAGGAGATTGTGATTGACAGCTATGGAGAATAAGATCAAGAAAGATTTTATTGCATATTCTTGCATCAATCTTTTTGTGATAACTTTAAATGAAATCATATGAGAGCTCAAGACATCTCAAGAGGAAGAAAAGCACTTCATTTCTTATACCCAAACACATTAACTTTGGCAAAGTCCAATTGAGCCTGAATATTTATTTCAGAACCCTAAATTAAGGATCATCTCTTCACACTAGAGCATGAGTATATGATCCACTTTAATAGATAAGAAACAAAAGGGTATGACATAGAGTCCTTAGAATTCAAAAAGTTCAAAGGCAAAAGAATTTAGGACATGAAAAAACAGTATGCCGGTAAAAGCAAGGCCAAATGCGCAAGGAATATGAGAAAGAAAAAGAGAGTTTAAAAGAAAGCTCAAAATGACGAAAAAAGTCATGACAAAATAAAGTCAAGATCACGAGAGATCATATACCACAGCAAGTGAGAATGAGCAAAAGAAAAGAGATTGTAATGAATATCTAGGGGACTCTAATGTTCATGAAAAGAAAGATCTCTAGTAAACAAAAGAGGAAAGGGGTGGTGATGCCAAGAAGATCACCAATTTCATAAAAACCCTAAATTCAAATAAATGAGCCTTTTGAGCCTACCCAATACCAACAATACAACCTCTCTCCAAAAACTCTTTAAATTGGGATGTTGAGAGTAGAAACATGACTTTATGACAAGAAGTCATCACTCAAACAAGTATATACAATAGTATCTTGTCTTGTCCTCGAGGTTCTTAACTTGTAGACCTAAAGTCAGATATGATGAAATTCTCTTTCGTGACCTTAAAATGCATATTCTTTGAACAGCCATTGATCAAGCCAACATTACAGCCTTTTGAAAGACCTTATCAGATCAATTGGATTGTATACATTGCGAACATCTCCGAACACCTAAGAATTGATTAAGAGAGATAAAATGGAAGAATATAAGACAAATTCCCATTTCAATCAAATAAAGGAAAAGACTAAGTTCATATATTGAGACAAATCCTTTCTAATGAAGGTCTTCCAAATGATCATTTCAAGCATTTTTTGAAAGATTGCACGCATTTTGTTCAAATAATTCCTCGAAGAGGAAATTTGATTATCTAAAATGCATTAACGCAAAGAATGCATGTTTCCAAACCAAGTTTCAAAAGTTTTTGGTCAACTTAGAATCAAGTTTTCAAACAGTTTGTGGTAAGCTAAAAAACCACGATTCAAACAGTTTTGATTAATTTCAAAACTATTTTTCAAAATAGTTTTCGGTCAACTAAAAAACCATACAAAGGTTAGTGAAACGTCAAAAATCACGTAACTCATGGTCAATGCATTCATTGTTTGAAGTCTTCCCAAAGTCCTACAAACGAGGAGCCCCTTGGCAAATTCAAATCCTAGAGGTGAGGAGCCCCTAGGCAAATTCAAGTCCTATTAGTAAAGGACCACTAGGCCAAATTCGAGTCCTACAAGCGAGGAGCCCCTAGGCAAATTCAAAGTCTTACGGGCGAAGAGCCCCTAGGCAAATTCAAATCCTACTGGTGATGAACTACTAGACAAATTCAAGTCCTATTGGTGAGAAACCACTAGGCAAATTCAAGTCCTATTGGTGAGGAACCACTAGGCAAATTCAAGTCCTATAGGTGTTGAGTTCCTAAGCAAATTCAAAGTCTTACAGACGAGGAGCCCTTAGACAAATTCAAATCCTACTGGTGAGGAACCATTAGCCAAATTCAAAGTCTTACAGGCGAGGCGCCCCTAGGCAAATTCAAAGTCCTACAGGCAATGAGTCCCTAGGCAAATTTAAGTCCTACTGGTGAGGAACCACTAAGCAAATTCAAGTCCTACAGGTGAGGAGCCCCTAGGCAAATCCAAAGTCCTACGGGCGAGGAACCCCTAGGTAATTTCCAAAGTCCTACTGGTAAGGAACCACTAAGCAAATTTTCAAATCCTCAGGTGAGGAGCCTCAGGTGTTCATGCTTCGTGGGTTCATCCTTTAACCACGAAATCTAAATAATCATAATAATCATCACTACCATCAATTCATGTCCTTGGATAAGCAACAAAGAGATACTCACAAACAGGTAAGTTTTTCTCCCTCAATCATTAAGAACCTTTCAAAATGTGTTCTGAAAAAAGAACCTTTGAATTAGATCACGAATTTCAAAAGCAAGATCCCTAATCAATTGTTGAGATATTTTCATCTTATCTTGTTCATTAAGTCGACTAAAAACTCAGGTGTCACCTTATCTTTGAGACTAACCTTTAACGAGCTCAATCTCAAAAAGGGGCAACTGATGACACCTAATTTTTAGCTTATTTTTTTTATATTTTCAAAAATCTCAAAAATAGGATTAGAAATCTTGGCCAAGCTTAGAAACTTACTTCTAAACCAAAAATAAATTTTTTATCATTTTCCTGCATTTTTCCTTAATTTTTTTAGTCAAAATAAGTGAGAAAATAAGGAAAAATAGCAAATGGAATCAGAAAATTCCATAAAAATAGTTATTAGTCTTCTTTTAAATCCAATTTCATTAATACATCATCAATTTTGAAAAAAAAATCTCAATCAGGTATATGTTTTTCCCAAAATTGGGCAAAATCAAACCTGAATTGAATCAAAAATGCAATTAAATCTTTTCTAGTCATTTTTAAGTCATAATGTCTTCATAACAAATGTTTCTGGGATCTTAAATTACATAATGGTTAGTCCAATTACACAATTTGTCAAAGAAATCAGAAAACCCCAAAATTCAATTGAAAATTAAGAATTTTGAGCCCAAATTGGGAATCATGCCCAATATGAAATTGTCGAACCATGAGACCATCGTTCCTAGGGTTAATGAGATGTGGGTAATTCAATTTTGGCACCAATTTTTCCTAATCAGATCATTAGCACATCGAATTGAACAAAGCCCCAATGACCCGAATACAGAAATTTAAAATCTCGGACATGATTTTTATCAAAAATTGGGGAAAGTTACATATTTGGGTTCAAAATATGATGAGTAATTCAATTTTGGGGTTTAATTTTGAAAATTCGGTTGAAATTTGGGCTTAATTTGGATTTTTAAACAAAATCAGGCATGTCGGGTCAGCCGGGTCGTACCCTTCTTCCTTACCCGACTCACCCAAGAACGCACAAAAAACCCAGAAGAACAGTTCAAACCTGCACCTTGGCCAACTTACCTTGAGTAAATGAGCACGTGAAAATTAAGATGGCCAGCGGAAGAATTTCCAGCTGGCACCAGATGTTCGATCCAACCGATCGAACATCGTTGGAACGAACTTTGGGTGAAAAAAATCAATGAACGAAAACCAAGAAAAACTGAATATTGAGAACAAAAGGTGTTTGAGAAAATTCCCGAGAGAGAAGAGAGAGAGAATACGTGCGAAAGAGAGAGAGATTGAGTGTGAGGTAAGTAGAGACTCCTTGAGACCGAGCGATCGGCGCTTTTCCGATCAAAAAGCACCGACAAATTGGTCTCAACGGTGAGTTTCCTCACCGGCAAACCGGAGCAGAAGTTGGCCGTGAACGCCTGAAAATCAAGCTCGACCGGTGTGCCCGGAGCTCTTCTGGCAAAGCCAAGACCACCAGTTGGAAGTCTAAGTGTCGAAGAACAACTCCACGGGCACCGCCTAGTCCAGGAATTCCGATTTGATTACATTTGAAGAAGGTAAAATTCTCTCCCAGTCACATTTTTCTAGATTTGAGAAATAGTATATTTGAGCTCAATCTCACTAAACATATGTTATCTTTCACAAATCTGAGTTCTTAGATGCCTAAAACGTGTTATGATCTCATTTTTATCGTTTGTGTTGCACTTTGAATGATTAAAAACGGATTAAAATCGAGTTGGCCATTTTTGGAAAATGTCGCTGGAGCTCCCGTACCTCGCCGGAGGGTCGTCAGGGCCCTAGGTCATTCAAGTAGGCTTTTCTTTACCTTGTATGATGATTTTATGTTTGTTTTGAGCGATCTAGGCGATTAGGGCGATGTAGAATGATGACTTGAATTCTGAAAATGCAAGTTTAGTTAGAAATGGTTTAGGCTTTTTTGGACTTGAATTTCGCCAATTGGTGATATAGACTAGAGAATGGATCAATTGAGATGGTCAAAATCACACCGGAAGGTCGTCGAAATTTGGCTTGAAGTGACAGCCTTAAAAATGTTCGATATAAAATGTTGCACACCACATGTTCGACAAAATGCCCCAATGGGCATAGGGCAAAACGGCGTTGTTTCTTGCGTCGTGCCTGCCAGAGGAGGTGATCGACGACCGACGCCGGCAACGCCCTATTCGATCAAGCCAAACCGAGTTAAACCGGGCCGGTCTAGTTTACCACTTTGGCGGGAATTTTTTAAAAAAATAAAAAAAAATCAATAAAATTTTTGAAAAATTGAAAAAAATAAAAAATCAAGAAAAATACAAATTTTTTTGGAAAATCGAAAAAATTTAGAAAAATAGGAAATTCACAGAAAAATAAAAAATTTTAGAAAATTCAAAAAAATTTCATAAAATTCATAAAAATTCAGAAAATTTTAAAAATACAAATAAAAAATGTAAAAATTAAGAAAAATTCAAAAAAATTATAAAATTCGAAAATTCATAAAAATTTTCAAAAATTCATAAAAATCAATCCTCAGTTAATGAAATCCTCATAAATTCAATTTTCAAAAAAAATTTAAAAAATTCACAGAATGGTTCAAAAACACAGTGACCAACCTTAGAAAGTGAAATTTGAATTTTTGGAAGTGCCCAAGTGGCATTTTTAGAAAATCTCAAATTCAGGGGTTATAACCTCTAAAAAATCCTAAAACTCTAAAAAATGCAAATCATGAAATGAAGAAGTTTCTAGGGCTTCATTAGGGTTTGGATGTCTTGATTGATTTTCGTTTTTAAAGACCATTTAGGAATGATTGATTTGGTTGACATTGATTGCACATTTAATTCTTGATTGATTTTTCCGCAATTAGAATGGATAAAATTAGTGGGTAAGTCTCGGAAACTCGCATGACACGTTAGAGATCGTATTGTTCTTAAGTACCAAAAGGGCATTAGAGATCTCAAATTTGGGATCATTAACGTAACCAAGTCCCCGTACTCAAAATCTCTTGCTAAGTAGCACCGACATGCAACATGCAACACGGCACGACACAACACGCGACACATTATTTCTCAAAAATACAGAATTCCGACACGTTACAACACGTTGTATATAAAAAGTAAATTTTTATATATACATGATAAATTAATTGATTCAAATCCACAAATAAATAATAAGAAAAAAGAAGCCACCATTAAGCCACCATTTGTTAATATAATTCATTGTCTCAATTTAACAAATTCAACTACATTCAATTCCAGTAATCCATAAAACTTGGAGAAAATAAAACAAACAATCCACAAACCACCATCAAATTTAACATTTAAAAAAAACAAACAAATAAAAAAAAGCAATCCACACTTGATCATCAAATATAACGAGTCATTCATCTACATCATACACTTCTTCTAAAAGTACATCGGACTCCATATCCGGCTCATCAAGTGAAAGATTTGCAACTTGAAGCACTCCAACATCTTCAAACATGTCAAATGCATCTTCACCAATATCCCACATCTTGGTCTCTTCTTGTACATATTGTGGGCTTTTTCTTGATAGAAGACGAAGATTACTATAAATGAAAACCAAATCTTCTGCACGTTTTGGGGTCATCTTATTTCTGCTCATCGAGTCAACAAAGGAGTAAGTACTCCAATTTCTCTCGGCATATGATGAAGAAGAAGGTTGTGCAAGAAGTTTTAAGGCTATGCTTTGAAGCATAGGTGAACTTCCACCATTAATAACCCACCAAGCCTTAGGATCCATAAAATACCGACTATGAATGGAATCAAATTCTCTAAACTCCCCATTTTTGCATGCAAAATCTACATACTACAAATTCACCTTGGTGCGCTCATCCAAGTTAGGAAAGTATTTCCTAAAGCATTTTTTCGTCTCTTGGATGACCCCATTATCCTTGTGTGGAGAAACTCGAGAAGGATCTTTATTGAGCCATTGATCACTATAGTACCTTATTTAACAAAATAAAATAAAAATAGAAAACCATAATAAGTAAGATGAGTATTATATTATCATGTCAAAGAAAGAACAACTAATGAAGTAATAATCTCGTACAATTGTAGAATGTACCTAGGATTCAAGGCATGTGTCAAACAATGAAGTGGAATGTTGTTTTTAGTCCAACGATCCACAAGAATTGTATGAACCATCTCATAAAATGCAGACTTTCCATATAGCCTTTTCACTTCATGCTCATATATATAGCTTTCTTCACTTTTTCAATCATTGAATCCCACATGTCATAAACTAAGTGAAGACAAGGCTTGTCGGTATCACAAATTCTAAGCATGTTATAAATAGGAGCCGTAAAAGAAAGTATATAATCAATTGAGTCCCACCAAAAATCATCCAACACCTTCTCCTTGACAAACTTAGCCCTTCCTTGATTATCATCTCGATAGATATTCCATTTATCACATATAACCATGCTTTGAAGACCAATTTTTATCAACTTAAACCTCTTAAGCATCACAATCATTGAAGCGAAACGTGTATCCGCTACGGAAAGCAACTTCAAGTTGACAAACTCATTTTATATTGCTAATCTCATGGAATGGTTCATGAAGAAATGTTTGATTTGCATAACTTCACTAACAATCTTTGAAATCCAACTACATTCCTCACAAACTACTTGATTGGTCTCCACATTCTTTGCGGCACAAATGTTTTTCAAAGCTAGATTAAGGGTGTGCACCACACAAGGCGTCCAAACAATGGATGGAAATTCTTGCTCAATGAGTTGTCCCGCACCCTTATAATTTGATGCATTATCCGTAATTACTTGGACCACATTCTCATGGCCAATCTCATTGATTATTTCTTTCAACAAGTTAAAAATGAAATGCATATTCTTTGTTTCTCTCGAACAATCAAACAATTTTATAAACACAAGTTCTCCATCCGACACCGCCATAAAATTAATAAGTGGTCTCCTTTGTGAGTCACTCCATCCATCACTCACAACCCTTACACCCTTCTCCCTTCACATGTCTTTAATAGGTGAACACAACCTATTAATATTTGCCTTCTCTTTTTGCAATAAAGTGGTCCTCAACAAATTATATTTCGGTGGGACATACCCTGCAATATTATGATTAGCGACATAAGTAAAAGCGGATTGAAAGTAAGGGTTCCTTGCTAGATTAAACGGCAATCCCGCCGAATAAAACATCATAGCAATCTCATGATCTAAATGTTCCCTTTGAGTCATGTTAAATGCATTCTCAAGTGATCCTCCACTCCTACTTCCGATCTTCCTTTTTTTGGAGTCAAAGGATAAATCCATCCCACCACTACCACCACCAGTTGATAAACTCAAAGGGGGCAAAGGTACATTTTTAGGCGCAATATTCGCTATTCTGGTATTGACTTATTCATCTAGTCTTTCCATCTCCAAAAGATCTTTTTTTTCTACTTTTCCACATTTTCCAATTCCTTTTCCACCTATCATCAACAAATGGGCCCTAATTCTCATGTATGAACTCATAAAATCCTTTTCGCAATAACTGCATTTCCAAGGTAAATTTCCCCCCGCATCGCTATGAGTATCTAACTTAGTAACATACTTCCATAGTGGTTTATTGGGATCTTCATTGGTAGATGTAACCGTAGGCCCTTGTGTACTAGAAGTGCTACTATCCATGCTTGAAATCACTCTTCAAAAAATACAATTACAAGAACCATAAATTTAATATATACTACAAATAAACACATATTGATATAATAATAAGGGCTCTAGCAGCACAAATGAAAGGCAGAATTGATACAACTCACAATGGAAACTTGAAACCTTGCTCTAATATCAGTTACTAGATAGCAAAAATCATTTTCAGTTGCAGTGGGCGGGATGTCACTGTTGAGCATATGCAGTCATAGCTTATCTTAGCTACAGATAATTTTGTTTAGAGGTATTTGTCACGCCCCGATCCCCATCAAGCACGTAACATACTTTTTTGATCAAATATTGCGATGTCCCAGGGTATCGCCGACCGGACTTATCAGAGATTTATATCAATCAGTGAAAGCCGCAATTATCCGAATAATAATAACTGGGGTAAACGAGGAAGATTAACCACATCCATTATTATTTCAAACTTATATAATATCCACAATTTACAAACCATAATATACATGAGCACACCGAACTTCTACACTATAAACCACCGACATAAAAAAGGATCGATAGCCTGGGTACCCTATCATCAAAAATGGTACGCTTCAAAAAAAGCTTATTCCCAACCCCTACACTAGCCCCTACGCCCTCTACTTGGCGTCCACTCAGAATCTGATTCCTCATCATCTGAATCTGAATCCCCCTGCACTATCTGCTCCTCTGAGGATTCCGACTCAGCCTCGATCTCAATGGGGTTATTTATATCACTCGACTCTGTTAGAACCTCAACCCGCTCCTCCTCGACCGGTTCCTCATCAGACTCATCTTCTGTCACAAACTCGGGATTGTACCAGGGCTCATACTCAGGTACATCCTCCGGTTCTTCTTCAGGCTCATCTTCTGGTGCCTCTTCAGGTTCTACCTCAGGTTCTTCTTTTTCTGATTCTTCCTCAGGGATTACCTCGAGGTCCACGTCCATCGGATTATACCCCGCCTGGGACTCTTCCGGTTCTGGTTCATGTTCGGCCTCCGAAGGCTCAAGTGCTGCAGGCGCTTGCTGAAGTCCAAACTATGCCAGACTAGTCTCCAAGCTAGTTATCTCGCCGTCAAGAGGAGGTATGACAGACGGGTCCCAATCCCCAACTCCATCAAAGGGAACGTCAAAACCACGGACGGGATCGAACTCATCTATCCCGTCCCTGAAAGTACCAAGCAGTATATGTATGGGCCTGCCAGAGGGGTAGTCCTATATCTACCCAAACTATCGTCGTATGCTTAACCCAAGTCATGTTATCATCTATAGGATACTCTATAACACTGTGGTCGGTGTGCATCGGTACTCCAAAACGCTCAGGTGGTGGCGGTGGGGGATTCATTGTTCCGACCGGGGTTCTGAAATTATTGGTTGAAACAACCATGAGAATACATCTTAGTAAGCACACGCCCTAAACCCTACCTAGGCTATCATGTACCTCCAGACAATCATAAACACAATCACACTCAGCCATCACATAGCAAGCACACCATTTACACTTACTTGGGTCTTTCCAGCGTGCAACTTGCACGTTAACCACAGTAATATAATTTTCAATCACATGCACGTATTAATTACGTTTCATGCATTTGTTCCGGCCTCATCACATTCTTTCCCACCCAACTCGCCCGTGACTCGCGTAATGGTACCGCCTCAAGTTCAATGCGACTATTTCATTCTCGACTCGCCAGTGACCCGCGTAGTAGTACCGCCTCAGGTTCACTACGACTATCTCATTCTCGACTCGCCAGTGACCCGCGTAGTAGTACCGCCTCAGGTTCACTGCGACTAACTCATACTCGACTCACCAGTGACCCGCGTAGTAGTATCGCCTCATGTTCACTGCGACTAACTCATAACAACACTTCAACGCCTGCATAATGATACCACCTCAGGCTCAACACCCACCACCTACGACACAACCCGCGTAAAGATACCGTCTCAGGTTGGCCGTCCTCCGGTAATACCGGGCATCGTCCCGTATAGTCATATCGCCTCAGGACGGATCAAGTTCCCGCGTAATGGTACCGCCTCAGGGATTTTCGTAACCTCATACACACATTTCCCACACTTTCTCATTCAATTACTCGCTCGATTCTCACACCAACAAGCCCAATTGCAAGCCGATTAAATCTGGCTCATGCACGCATCCACTCCACGCATTTCACATACTCAGATAAAGCCCAAAATGGCCCAATTGGCAATCCACGCAACTCAGCCCATGCGTGCACGCAACAACTCATATTTCAATCAAATATTTTGCAAACTAACGAGCAATCACGGCCACCATCGGGCCCACAATCACAGCCACAAATTCAATATTTCCATGCATATTCCAAGCCATCACCGACACCACAACACAGCCACATTATAGCACATCAAACCGACACAAATCATCTCCAAATCGGACCATATGTCCGTCATTTCATTTTTCAATTTTCCAGCATCTAACTCAGCACCAAAACAGCCACGAAATCATCGTAATTTCATTCATAATCCCGCCATTATTAGTCTCCAATTCTATCCACTAATATAACTGCTAAATGGCCTCTAATTAACCCTTAAACCATCACCTAACAACCCGATTCGACCCTAATTTGCCCGTCGATACCCGAAATCCTAAATAGAGTTTAGGGCGTGACTTACCTGAACTCTAGACTAGCTCGGCTAGAGTGGAAATTTGGCGATGGTCGGCGGCCTCATGGCGGCACACGACGGCTGTGAGCAGCTCGGCGACTGTCGCGACCTGCCCCTCGAGGGCCGAGCTCGGATGAGGCGGGTTTAGAGATAAGTGTTCATGAGATGGTTCATATGGCACTTTTTAAAATGATTTTACTGAAGTGTAAATCTTTTGTTTAGCCATATAACTCATTGATCATGAACGTGGATTTTCCCTAAATCCATATCTCGCGTGACAGCGGATTGATTTTTATTTTTTTAGGAGTCGCCACTAGCCTAGGTCGGGGGTTAGCTAGAATACCCAACCGAAACGCGGGAATTTCGTTTCGGTTTCTACGAAAACCAGAGATCAAAGGTTCGGGGACTAGCTTACGTTAATATTTCTATTAACGCCCTTTCGGTACCGCTAAACTTAACATGGTTGTTATCTAAGTCGTCATGCATTTGTTTTTTCACCATTTTCATGCCAAAGTCTTAATCCACTATGTGATCATGCATCTTGTTTTTGTATTTTCATTTGAGATTCTAAACTAATCCTATCTTAGTCTAGAAAAAGAAAGAAACAATCAATTGTATTGAAAGACGTTTCTTAAAGTAAACACTCGAAGTATTGAAAAGACGAGCTAATTCTAAGTGCGAGAAAGCAAAAACCCGCAACTCGTCGGGTGTTTATTACAACACAAATTGAAAACCCGAGACATGATCGGGAATGAATGAATTAAGTACAAATTGAAACCGGATTGGACATCGGTTTGGCACCATCATCAAATAGGTACAAATTGAGACCGGATTGGACATCGGTCAAACACCTTGGTCTTTTCGATTTCGGATTTTTTTTCTTCCTTGGACCGCCTCTTGGGTGTCGATGTTTACATCCATAACGTTCATTCATAACGAACGACATATGAAAGAACAATGTTGCAAACAAATCACTAATTAAGCACGGGCCTCGGGATCGGCCTTTGTTTTTCATGCGTTTTGATTCATCACTCATCTAATCACCTAATATTGTTTGATTAATGGTTAATGATAATGAGCTACCATTTGCATTCACAAAACGGCAACTTATATCAATTAACCCCTAAAGTCGGGTTCTAATGATCATGAATGGGCTACCCGCCGAACATGCACCGGGCCTATCATTCATCTAACAAACACATGCATAATAAAAAAATGAGCATGCATTCAAGCCCATGGGCTTTGTTTCGAAGCCAATCAAACAATGAGAAGTGGGCTTTATAAAAAAGACCACTTATTCAATTAATGTCTAATTTGGATTGCTTCTGTTCAAGTATGATTAACTATCCTAATAACGTCCAAATGAAGTGGTTCAGGTGTCATTAGAAAGCTTATAATATGAGGATCAAAAGTCAAGAAGACCACTTTTTCTAAATCCTAGCCAATTTTCCCGAAAATGTCCAATTAAATCTCAGTGACAGGCTGGATTCGGTTCAGTTATGAATTTCAAAACAATGGCGGGAAAAATAACAAACCTTATCAAAACAGCGCAAAAATTTTTGTGCGGTTAGGATTCCCCGTGTGCAACAACTTTCATGTTTTGAGGTTTTGCTAAAAAGCCCTCCACATTTTTATAAAATTCGGTTTTCGTGAAGGACTCAATTGCAAATAGAATTTTAACCCGAAAAGACTTTTCAAGCAAATTGACCCTCCAAAAATTGCAATTAGGTCCTCAAAATTTCCAGTTGACATAATGAGACCCCAATGAGCAACTTTGTAGTTTTGATTTTTTGCAAAAAAGGACTCTAAATTTATCAAATTCGGAGAAACATCTTTTGAACTCCAAAGGAATGAAAATCAGATCTGGACACAGATTCTGATCAAATTGTGGGAATTCCTTTTGAAAATACAAATGATCTCTGATTTTGATGAAATTAGTATCAATAGAAAGATCTCAATCTCAGGAAGAACTTTCGTGAAGAAAAAATTTTCATATCTCGAACACACGAATTTATGAAAATCGAAAAACACACGAAGGTCGACTGAAATCAGCATGTCACCAGATTTACATGCATATGACGTTGCAAATCGTACTAGGCTAACATGCTTAAAATTTTATGAAAATTTTATGGTGAACATATCAGGATGTGTTCTACAACTTTCATGAAGGAAGTGTTTCCAGAAAATGATCGTAGAAAATCGTAAAAATCATCAAACAGCACAACGTCAGTCAGGGAATCATCAGAACAGACTTATACAACATATTCCAGGTTCTGATCCTAACTTCTAAAAATGTTTTGACATAGCAAATCAAGTCCGATCGAGGCATATGATATATCAAATCGAAGCTTAAGACGAGCTCTACGACTCTCTAGTTTATCACTTCATCAGATTTCGACGTTAACAAGCTCAAATCAGCATCTCAAGCCAACAGGTTTCACTGAACACGAATTTACAGAATTGTGTTCAAGTGTTCTTACCTTGTCTCACAATGATCCAATGTTCAATCGAGCGATCCGGCCTCCGCATTCTGATCTGGAATGGCACGGAGAAACCTCGGAAAGCTCGGCCAACCTACGACAATGGATTGCACGAAATAATGTGAGAATCAATTCGTTTTCTCACAAATAGACTAATCAGCAAAAATCAAGTTTAAGATGCGATCCGGTGGCCGTTTGACGAGAGGTCGGCCACCACAGCGACGTGAGGACGCCGAGGGTGATAGTCGGTTGCTTTGGATCGCCGGAGGAAGTCGCCGGAGGGCCGGTTCAGCCGGTTGAACCGGCTGAACACATCACCGGCGGTAGTGCCGGTGATGTTGCCGAGAGGGAGAAGGCGCCGGAGGAAGGAGCTCCGGCCACCAGCGAAGGCGGCTGGACTTGCGACCGGCCTTGGACCACCGTGGGGGACGCCGGTGGGGCGGTAGCTTGCCGGAAAGTGGCCGGCAAGGAGCCGGAATTGGCCACGCCGAGAGAGAGCTTGAGAGAGAGTGAGAGATGATCGTGAGAGGGAGAGAGAGAGAGAGAGAGAGAGAAACTAGATCTGAAAAATGAACCCCCCCTTGATTTTTGGAGGGAAAAACACTATATACCCCCTTCAACTTTGAATTCTAACCCTTAGATTGATCAACTGGTCCAAAATGCATCATTAATGATTAAGAATATTCCTTAGAGGCTAAGGATTGATGACATGGCATTATGGATGGACATGATCAATTCTAAATGAATGGCCATGATTGATTTGCTTATCCCCTAATTAATTTGCTTAATTCTTGAAGAAGGACATTTTTGTCATTCTCAATTAAGGGCATTTTTGTCATTTTTTATTAAGGGCATTTTTGTCATTTTTGCACTCAAGAGGATGTGACCGACCTTGGTTGGTCCGACTGGATTATCGATTATCAAAATTTTAGACCAGAAAATGACTAATCCGATCGGATTAGTTCAATTTGAATTAAACTGATTTGAGTCAATTAGCTCTGAATTTGGGTAATCGCGTGACCGAGCTAGACTAACAAGTTTAATTGAGGTCTAATTAACCAAATTGAGTCCCAATTCATCAAATTGAATATTAGTCTAGAGTGGGTCAAGTTGAATTACACTATTTAGACCAATTACTCTTAGACTTCATAATCATTGGATCACTAATTTGATCAAATTGACTCAAATTCATGTGAATCTTCTAAAATTGATTTTGAATTTGGATTTCATATAAGAAATTAGGCTCATTCGTGTCTCAATTGCGCACATCATGAAGAATCGATCAAAATCACTGATTAGGGCTAAAATTGGGGGTTTTTGTGTTTGACTTGGAATCGCAAAATTGGTTCAAAAATTGGATATAAAATGACCTCTAGATCAAATGTCGTGAAGAACACTAACCTAAAAAATGACTAGAAATGAAGTAATTTCATTTTTTGCCAATTTGAATCAAATTCCGCAATTTGGGAAAAAGTTGATTCTAAATCGATTTTTGTAAAATTTTAAATGTCAAAGGTAAATTGAATGTAAAATAAGATGATTTTTGGATTTTTGAATTTTTTTCAATTTTTTTGGTCAAAGGTTTGACCAAAAGTCAAACCCTAGTTGACTTTTCACTAGAAGTTTGATTTTATGATCAAATCTTTGAATTTTTCTGAAATTTCCACTTCTAAAGTGAAATTGGACTTGAAAGGAATCTTTTTATGCAAAAAGCCCCAATTTGACCTGGGGTTGACCAAAAAGTCAACGCCAAAGTCAACCATTTGACTTTTCAGGTTTTTACATGAAATGAATAGAAACTCGCTTATAAAAGCTAAACCAACAGACGGAATTAAAAAACGATACTTTTTGTTCAAGAAACGGGCTCCGTCGCGATCAGAAACCATAATCTCGAATTTTTTATTTTTAATGACGCATCGGCTAAAAATTAGGTGTCAACAGCGACGGCGGTGGTTGGCTAGATTGCGAGCGGTGGCGACAGCTTCCTTGGTCGCGGTTCACGGCCACAAAGGGAGAAAGAGAGAGAGAGAGAGAAGGACGGCGTGAGGGTGGTGGTGCGGCTCGGTGACCGAACGGTGGCGATCAGGCGGACGGCGGACAGCGACCGGACGGCAGTAGCGCGGCAAGGGGGAGGGCGATCGGTCGGTGATGGGGGGAGAGGGAGCCGAGAGGTAGAGAGAGAGAGAGAAATTTGGTCTTAAATAACCAATGCCAATAATTGAACTCTCAAATGGCCATCATGCTCCTCTCTCACAATTCAAATCAACGGTCCAGATTCGATCTTATCTTGAGATCGACGGTCCGGATCGAATCTTTCCCAAAATATCCGAGGGCAATTTAGGAATTTCTCAAAAAGTCCAAGGGGAAAATTGTCCAAAAATCTCTAATTCTAAGGCTAGGGAGAAATTACCAAAATTCCCTTCCCAAATTACATTAGCCTTAAAAATTTCCAGGGGTAAAATGGTCATTTTCTATTTCTTGCCAAAATTTAATTTTTTGAAGGATTCGGGTAAATCCGAGGCTATCCAGGCAAATGACAACATCGTCCAAATGATCTATCGTGACTTTCTAAATTACCAATGCCCAACTTGGTCTCTAATTAATAACTAAATTCTATACAACGTAACTTGTACATATCTCATACCAACGGGTGGCTTTTGGGAAAATTCGCATTATTGACCCGGGGCCGATACTAAATCATGCCACGTACAAGTTTACTCGGGTCGTGCCGACCTCGATTGTCACTTAATCGCGAGAATCGATCGCTGGATCCGACGGGCACGATCGTTTGGTATAGATTTAGGGTCATTCGTCATTTCATTTCGTGGTCCAGCGGAACCACGCGTGATCCACTAATATGACAGTGGCGAACTGATCCCTAGCTATCCTTGGATCGGCCTACAGTGGCTCAAAATGTCACATCGATAATTTTCATGGTCGAAAGTCGGTTCACGATCGAATTCTTTGGTCGCGCGAATTTAAATCCCTAATTAGCCTTTCCTTAACGGTTAGTATTTACGAAGTGATCAATTCCGGGCGAGATCTAACTACAAGCACGTCCATAAACTATTCATTTCATAAATCCCAAGTGGGTCAGATTTCAGAATGTCACAGTATTAATCAAATAGGATTGGAGAGAAATCTAAAGATGTGCTGGCAAGTGGAAAGTACCAATCGGGAGACGGACCACACCAAACTTTAATATTTTGCCTTTTCTGCTTTTGTGTATCATGTAAAATATTCTGATACTATGTCTATTGTAAGGTGATTCTATCATTCTATTGATGATGAAAAGGAGAATATTATACGCAAAATAATTGCTCTCAAACTATCCAAAAATTCCGACAAACAGAAACAGGTTAAACTTGCTCAAACGATCTCTGAAAAACAAATTCAATAAGGACAAGGTCATGGAATCTTTAACCCTTCATTAAAGAATGAAATACATAACAGGTGCCATAGCTTAATCAATAATTGTTGAAACAGTGGTAAAAAGAGATTGAAGCAATGATCACAGAGAACATTATCTCCAAGTTTCTGGCTATTCACTCGAAGGAATACAAGGAGAAGGAAGAGTTATAGCATCAATGAATTTTATAATCATGGAAACTAAGAAGCGAGAATCATATTACCAAAAGAAAGTTTGAGTGCATTAAGTTCTCCATGGCAAAACATACGAAATGAACTTGAAACTATTCAAAACCGGTGAATAGAGGCAGCATGTCTTGTATTCTAGACTTCTCAAACTTGCAATCCTCCCTCTGGGAGATCACATATTCACAACCAAAGGAGACAGAGGCCTCTTCAACAGATTCAGCATGTCAATGCACTAAACTTTTTTAGATTGAAAATTGCTCGAAAAATAATGAAAATGAAGAATATTATACATTACAGACGATCAAAAAAAAGAATTGCCTCAAAGAGGAAAAAATCGTGCGGACTGAAAACTTGAGAGACTTCTTCCGTAGCACAACTTGGAATGGACGCAGTCAAATCAGCATATCTTGGACCCGGCATATACACAACATACAAATGCACATAAATATTCACGGCTCATGGCTCTGTATTCCCAGCACAAACACCTACAGAGAGCCCTCCAAATTTTCCCACAGCACCACCAAAACCATTCCTATATTCATGCCATCATCGCCAATGGAACTTGCCTTGCTTTTGAGCTTTGTCCAAACTTTGATCGAAGCCGACAGAATCTTCCTCAGAAATGGAAGGATCACAGACTCTGAAGGTACAAAAAGGAAAGGGGCAAAATGACCGAAACTACTGAAAGAGAGCGATCATTACCAGCATTGCAAAAGGGGAACGACGTCGGCTGCGTTGGTGGTGGTGGGATAACGAGGAGGCGATGTCAGCAGCAGAGGATACCCTCCGACGAAATATCGCTAGTATCCCTCAAAGGGAGGTTGAGGCGGCAGTGGCACAGGCCCTGGGTAGGCCTCGAGCGGCGGCGCCGAAGGGTAATTTGGTGGCGGGTGGGGAGCAGACGGTACCTAGTGCAAAGCGAGATGCGGCGGAGGAAAGGGTCTCGAGGAGATCCGGCGGAGGAAAGGGTCTTAACTCTTGAGGAGCTATGCGGTGGAAAGAAGCTTAGGGCAGACAAAACACAGAAGTAATCGAGCTTTCTCTGCTTTTCTTTTTACTTTTTTTACTTTTTTTTTATAAATTTACATTTTGACCCCTAAATTTTTGGAAATTTGTAAAATTAACCCCGTGCGTGTAGAAAATCGCGTGTCGGATTCCCGACTCGCGTGTCGCCGGCGTGTCAGGCGCATTGACCGCGTGTCCGAGCGTGTCAGAGCGTGTCAGACAAGCGACACGTGTCGAACACTGATTTAGAAGCAAAATAGCGTGTCGATGCTTCCTAGATCTCTAGTTTGTAGAATCGTGATATTTCTCCCATACCCCGATTAAGTTTCTAGTCAACCTACCAATAATGACAAGTGGCAACTCCAAAATCAAAAACTTAGACCAAATAGGAAATTACTATCTGCTGTCACGTGAGGTATATTCTGGAAGAGACCCTTATATGGAAATACTTCCTTAGCGCGCAAATCCCGAAAGTCCCAAAAAAGCGCAGCGCAACATGACTCCATGGACACCTCATCGAAGTTGAACTCTACTATCATTGGCCAGAGGTCGGAATCTTCAGGGGTGGTATCCGGGCTCGTGACCACACCGTCGGGAGCAAGAGTTGCTGAGGGGTCCTACTCACCTACCCCGTTAAACAGAACATCACAATCCCGAAGTGGTCCATAGATGCCGTATAAATCCCGATAACAGTAAGCCCGATACATATTAGGCTGCAACGTCTTATTGCCCACATCTACCCACACCACAGTAGTATACTTAATATAGGCTTCCTCGTCTCCTACGGGGTATTCCGTCACCGAGTGCTCAGTATGCCTCGAGATCCCAAAACGATCTAGCAGATTACTCATGGTCGGGGTCGAGGGTCTAAAATGATTATATAATAACCATGAGAACGAGTTTCAATAAGCAACACCCTAAACCCTACCTAGGCTAACACGTACCTCCCAATAAATAAAATAACACCCAACACATTCAATCAACATGCAATAATATTTAAAGGCACTCTCTAGCCTTATCTCGATGCATATATATCCCTGCTCTCAATGCACATGCACTCCAAAGTACAATCAATTTCCTACACATGCATTCATAATAACATTCTAACCTATTCCAATCTCAATCCCTATACATGCTCACATCTTTCAACTTTCGACACGCACATGTGTCCACCTCGATCAATACCAACCCGCGTAACGCGCCTTAGGCCCACCTCATTGTACGACTCGCGTAACACGCATCAAGCCTACGGCACGACTCGCGTAAAGATGCATCAAGTCGACGGTCCTCCGGTTTATCCAGCATTGTCTTGCGTAACACGTCTCAAGATAAATTCAATTCCTCATGTAAAACACGCCTCATCCAATGGATCACATTGCATTTTGTTGGGCAAGTCAAGATCCTAGGGCTCACAAAATTCCTTCTAACCAATTACCCAAAATAATAAATGGCAAGTAAAAGTAAAATATGCAAGGAGGGAGGGGCACAATGGTCCTCTAGCTTGGTCGTTGGAGGGAAAATGCCAATTTCCAAATTGCCCTTCAACCTTTCAAAGGAATTCAAATAATCCTAGGGGTAAAATGGTCATCTTCTACTCCTGGTCCAAATTCCAAATTTCCGACAAATCTAATAAACCTTGAGGTTGGCCACGCTTATATGACGTCGTCCAAATAAATTAGTCGTGACACTTCGAGAAATTCAATATCTAAGTTTGGATTCAAATGACAGTCAATTTCACTCAAATGTGACTTTAGTGTATCTCTAACTAATGGGTGGCTTTTTAGGATTTACGCGTATCGACCCGCGGTTACTCAAGTCATGGCGATCTCGATCGTTACCGAAGGTCGACTCATGATCGAGTTCTTAGATCCACGTACATTTTCCTAAGTAGTCATTCCCTAAAGGTTAGTATCTAGAGAATGATCAGTTCCAGGCAAAATTTAACTACAAATGCATTGAAGAATATACACATTTCATTTATCCCAAAAGTGGGTTGAAATTCAGAATGTCACACTTATAGAGATTTTTTCTTTGTTACCTTTATTTCGCGGGTCTTTCATGGAAATGCACATTTGCTTTATTAGGTAAGACTATATGTGCCAGCAATATACAATTGGATTCTTTGAGATTTTCCTACCATAATTTAAGCATTTTTCAGAGTTAATGGGATGAATTTACATTTTTCTTGGTAAGAAATGTTACTTTCTAATAAAATTCAATTCTATCTAATCTCCTATCACAAAGAAAGTAAATCTAGAGTGTAATTTAGATCAGATAATCGAAATAGCTTATTTGCTAATTAATATGCACATTAGTTTCCTTCCCTAAAAGTACGTGCAATTTTGACCCATTTAAAATTCTCTAACATTTTCCTAATCTAAGAAAAGATATTTAACATGTATATATTTCCTCCTTCGTTAAATGCTCTCTTTTTTCTCTAATTTTCATTGTCTGACTCGACGAATATATGCAAAATTCATTAGTACCACCGAAAGTGTGAAGGGTGTGAATAATTGAAATCCAACTCATTGGGTTTTAAGCTTTTCCTCTTCAGTGGCTGCTTAATTTGCATGACTCAGCTGAGGAACTTACTAGCTCATATTTACAAAAATGCCAATGATTTTCTTATCATTCATTATTTTGTTGTCCGTAAATCAAACTCTTGTCACCTATGAAATGTTGGATATTTCAATAGGCATCGTTAAAAAGAAATCACTTTAGTGCCAATTGTCATTAAAAAGTGATTATTTCAGTGCCAAGAACGCCATGTGGACTGAATTTTTTATATAATATACCATAAAAGCCATGTATTATTTTTTGTTGAAATTTCTTGCCATTGGTACTTAAGTGATTATTTTTTTCTGATTTGGTACTTAAGTGATCCAGTAAAAACTTACACAACTTTTGGCATTTCTAGTGTCTTTCTGCCGCGAAAGCGAGAAGAAACGTGGAGTGGGAGAATACTAGAAAAAAGAATTGATGGAATTTCTCTCTGTGAAACAAAGGGCTAAAGGAGGAAAGAAAAAAAAAACTTGGTGATATTTTGTGGATTACTTAGTGAACTAGGATCTTTATTTGAGACTAAATTGGCCATTTCAATCTCTTATCTAAGATATCGTCTACTTTGGATCCTCTTTTAAGAAAATAGTTTCACGCCCTTATTTGATATTGTCCCCTAACTTAATTGTATGGTCAAATACAAACACAACCAAAATGGATCTTCGATATCTCGATATTTCCTTTTATATCCTTAATTTCAGTACTTCATTTTTCTTTTCAACCTAAAGCATACCTAGTTAGAATATTCAAACTATGTTTTGAATCTCTTTGCCGTCGAATTCGAAGATGTGACGATATTGGGTGTGCCACTCTTTTGGGACCTCGTCTTCTCTTATTAATCGTTAATCATTTGTCCGACATATACATAAGAAATATTACCATAACTTTTGATTACCTAGTTATAAAATATGGTTAATATCATTAAAAACCCCAAACTGATATACCTGTGATAAATTCATCCTAAACTAATTTTTTGACCACGAAATACCCAACCTGGTACACTTACGATAATTATACCCCAAACTAATTTTTTGACCACCAAAAACCCCAAACTGGTATATTTGTGATAAATTTACTTCCATTAGTTTTCGTTAAATTGGATTAATACATCAAAAAATCACAAACTAGTACACCTATGACAAACGGGGGATAAAATCCAAAACTAGTACATCTTGCAACTACTATATATCATTTAACAAAGTAATTTAACAGTAAAATTTAATGAAAACTAACGAAGAGTAAATTTGTCACGAGTGTACCAGTTTGAGGTTTTTCGTGGTAAAAAAATTAATTTGGGATAAATTTGTCATAGATATAATAATTTGGGATTTTTCGTTATAGTAACCCTATAAAATACTATGATGCAATCGATTGATTTTGATCATCGGAAATTTTCAAGACCGTCCAAAAAGTCAAATACTCAATAGTATGAATCCATTTTTTTAAGAGTGAAATTCCCTTTTTATTTTTGCTTCATCTCCTCTCACATACGCACAAAACTCACACACATCAATTTTATCATAAATGTATCACTTTTGGATTTTTGGTGGTTAAAAAATTAGTTTGGAGTAAATTTATTACAGGTATACCAGTTTGGGATTTTTGGTGTTCAAAAAATTAATTTGGAGTAAATTTGTTATAGGTGTACTAGTTTGGATTTTTTCGTGATATTATCCCTACGGTTGGACCCAAAGTGACCCTTTTGTTTGAGGTTAGATATTTTTTGAGATTTCCCTTCCTACACTTGGCATGAAGAAATGCTTCTCTATTTCTTTTTCAAGAATATCCAAAGAGAGGAACATGCAAAATTGGATAGGAAGAAGCCGGAAGAAATTTCAAACTTTCTTGCGACATAATTCTCAACTATTCCATGTGCAAGCACGATTGCCACTTGCCCCAAATATCTCGACAACCTTCCAAATCTTCTTATTCGAAATATGCTTCGAATAAATTATTGATCCGTTTCTTGACAGTTTAAATTTTTAAAGGAAAAGAAAAATTGAATTATCCAATGCCATAATTGTCATATCCCCCTCCCTTCTGATGTAAAAGTAAACGGTAATCTTTGGAATCAACTCAGAAATCAACGTAAACTGTGATCTTTAGAATTAATTTAGAAATCAACTTGAAGTATAATATGAGAGAAAGGAAAAGATAAGAGAGAAGTGAGGAACAAATCTTAATTCTTATTCCACCTTCAACAAGTTTACAAATGCCTCTATTCATAGGCTAGAGGATCCGTCAATAATGTAGGTACATTCAACATTAATATATGTGTTCATGTACACAATTAATGAGGAGATGATCATTTACGTTAAAAGTGGGAACTATTTATGGAATGGAGAAAAGTGAAACATCCACATCATTCAATCCATTTATAACACTCCCCCTTGGATGTTCACCTTTTATTATTCACTGTTTAGACTGCCTCATTAAAAACCTTGAGCCTGAAAACCCAGTGGGACAAAAACAGAACAAAAGGGAAAAAGAGTACACAACACAAATTTTAAGATCTCTCCCTTTTATAGATGCGTAAATTGCCTCGTTAAAACTTTAAGCCGGAAAAACCCTGTGGGAAAAAACCGGACAAAAAGAAAAAGAGTGCAATGCATAGTTCATAATATCTCCCCCTCAATTTGTGCTATATAGCCACTGCTAGGGCTAGTCAATCTTGCATCTTATGAACTCGCTGTATACCAATGCCACATACTAATTTCTCAAAAGTTGACGTTGGCAATGATTTGGTAAAAAAATCTGCAAGAGTATTTATGGATTGAATCTGCTTAACATCAATTTGTCGACTTTCTTGGAGTTCGTGAGTATAGAAAAATTTCAGCGAGATATGCTTGGTCCTATCACCTTTGATATATCCTCCCCTAACTTGTGCAACACAAGCAGCATTATCTTCATAAATTATAGTGGGAGAATTTGTAACCGGTGTTAAACAACAAGAATTGTGAATA
Organism: Syzygium jambos; assembly: GCA_031216235.1. Lineage (NCBI taxonomy): Eukaryota > Viridiplantae > Streptophyta > Magnoliopsida > Myrtales > Myrtaceae > Syzygium > Syzygium jambos. The sequence goes on from CM062224.1 coordinate 15,336,447, forward strand.
TATATTATAACGGATCTTAACCAAACACACTCTCTTCCAGCTTCATATAAAGCAATAATCTCAAAGTGATTGGAAGATGTAGCTACTAGCGATTGCTTCGTAGAACGCCAAGAAATGGCGGTGCCGTTATAACGAAATAAATAACCGGTTTGAAAGCGAGCTTTATGTGGATCAGATCTATATCCAGCATCATAATATCCAATTAAACCAGAGGTAGTGGAATCCTTGGAATAATATAATCCCAAATCTATGGTTCCTCGAATATAACGAAAAATATGTTTAATTCCATTACATTGTCTCCGAGTTGGCTCAGAACTAAAACGTGCCAATAAATTTACCGCAAAAGTGATATCTGGTCTCGTAAATTGTGCCAAGTACATCAAAGCCCCAATTGCATTGAGATATGGTACTTCAGGACCAAGTATCTCTTCATCAGATTCTCTAGGACGAAACTGATCATTTTGGGGATTTGGAGACCTTGCAACCATAGAGGTGCTCAATGGGTGAGCCTTGTCCATGTTGAAGCAATTAAGTAGTCTTTCAATATATGCTGATTAATGGACAATTATTCCATTTGCTTTATGCTCAAGCTCTAGACCAAGACAAAGTTTGGTTTTACCCAAATCTTTAACTTCAAATTCCTTTTTCAAATACTCAGAAGTTTTAGCTAACTCTTCTAGAGTTCCAATTAAATTTATATCGTCGATATAAATTGCTACAATAGCAAATCCGGTTTCTGATTTCTTAATAAATACACATGGGTAGATAGGATCATTCTTGTACCTTTCCTTAATTAGGTACTCACTTAGGCGTTGATACCATATGCGACCGGATTGCTTTAACCCATACAAAGATCTTTGCAATTTTATTGAGAATAAGTTGCAGGGAGTGCATGCATCAGGCATTTTGAATCCCTCGGGAATTTTCATATAAATATCCGAGTCTAATGAGCCATATAGATATGCCGTCACAACATCCATAAGACGCATTTCTAATCTTTCAGAGAGTACTAGGCTAATGAGAAAACGAAATATAATCATATCCATCACAAGTGAATATGTCTCATCATAATCAATCCCAGGTCTTTGGGAGAATCCTTGGGCTTTATACATGACAATCTTGTTTTTCTCATTTCATTTCCGGATAATTACCCATTTATATCCAATGGGCTTTACATTATTTGGGATGCGAGTTATGGGACCAAAAACCTCTCGTTTGGCTAGGGAAATCAATTCAGCCTTAATTGCTTCCTCTCATTTAGACCAATCATGCCTTTGACGACATTCGATAATAGATTGCGGTTCACAATTATCATTCATAATTTTATGAGCAACTGAGAATGCAAAAGCATCATCAATGATGATTTCATTCCGATCCCAAATCTCATTACAATATGTAATGGGATTCTCAGTATTCCCAGGGTTGATGATCTTTTCATGGGTTTGTGCCTCTTTAGGAGCAATAAGCTCTTTGGGAGCAAGCACAACACCAGACTCTTCTAGAGTAGATTCTTGATTCTTTCCCCTTCATTTTCGAGGAACAGTGTATTTTGATCATATCGGTCTATCGCGTTTCAAGTGTGGGGGATTTTGATCCATTTTAGCTTGTCCTTCGGGAACAGCTATCCTAGCTAGAGCATTTGCAACTGGAATATGAGACTTCGTTACCTTAATAGCATCATTAAATGTGTCAGGAAGTCTATTGGCCATAGCCTGTAAATGGATTATGCGCTGCATCTCATTTTCACACTAGGAGTTCTTGGGTCTAATTGAGATAAATTTTTCTCATTCAAGGAGAAAACCAAGTTCTTGGGTCTAATTGAGATAAATTTTTCTCATTTCAGGAGAAAACCTTAACTGGTTTTTGCTTCGTAGCCATGTCAGTTTTAGGTATCCCAATCAATGGAAATATAGTCTCATTAAAATGACAATCTACAAATCTGGCAGTAAAAAAATCATCAGTAGTCGATTCCAAGAACCTAATAATGGATGGTGAATTAAACCCAACATAAATGCCCAAACGGCATTGGGGACCCATTTTCGTTCTTTTTAGTGGTGCTACAGGCACTTGTACTGCACAACCAAAGGTGCGTAAATGTGAAATATCAGGTTCATAATCAAGAATCATTTGAAGGGGAGATTGTAAGAGACTAGCAGTGGGGCGAAATCTTATTAGGGCTACCGCATGCAAAACTGCATGACCCCATGCTGTATCTTTGAGATTCGTTCTTAATAATAAAGTGTGGGCAATGATTTGGATATGTTTAGTCAAGGATTCTGCCAATCCATTTTGAGTATGAACATATGCGACCGGGTGCTCAATCTCGATTCCGAGTGAAGCACAATACGTATCAAAACTCTTTGATGTAAATTCACCAGCATTATCCATCCTTATGCTTTTAATTGGATAATTAGGGAATTGTGCCTGGAGCTTTATAATCTACGCAAGTAAACGTGCAAATGTGACATTGCCCGTAGATAATAGACAAACATGAGATCATCTACAGGATGCGTCCACTGGTACCATAAAATATCAAAATGGTCCTCTTGGTGGTTGTATTGATCCACAAATATCACCTTGAATTATTTGCAGGAATAAAGGGGATTCAAGATCAACCTTTATTATAGAAGGTTTGATAATGAGTTTTCCTTGTGAACAAGCTTCACAATTATAATTTTTGGACAACAATACCTTTGTATCCTTTAAAGGGCCTTTTGTATTCTAGATTATTTTACGCATCATTGAAGCGCTAGGGTGACCAAGGCAATCATGCCATAATCCAAACTGATTAGGGTTTACCAATCTCTAGGATATGGTGGCGCAGGTTTCAACAGCCTTAATCATGACACAATACAAACCCATAGAAGAAGCTTCTAGCTTCTCATGGATGGTCTTCAGACCCATCTTATAAGCGGTAATGCCAATATATTCTTTATTTTGCTCATAAAGAGTCTCAATATGGTACCCATTACGGCGTACATCTTTGAAGCTAAGCAGATTCCTTTTTGATTTACTGCTTAGAAATGCATTCTCAATGTGCAAGATGGTGCCTTTTGGCAAAACAATTGTGGCATTCCCGAAACCATCAATAATCGGAATAGGACCAGATATTGTATAGACATGTGTCTTACGCAATGACATACTCGAGAAAAAATGTCTACTACGAAATATGGTATGTGTTGATGCACTATCAAGCAAACAAACATCTTCATTTTTCTCGGTATTTTCCATTTGCATTTATGATGACAACTTCAGGTGTCAAGTATCATAAAATTTTCATGTTAGTTATAGGGTCAAATAAAATTTCAAAATAATAAATATTATATCAGGTTCATAAGCATTTTATTGCATAACCATATTAAAGAACAATAAAAGGTAATACATTTAAAGAAAAGCAAATAGAAAAGAAATTATTAGAATCATAAAATTCGAAGTCTAAGATATCATCCACCAGTATGATGCTTCATCAAAGTAATCAGAGGTCCTCGAAGAAATCAGAGACATCTAGGGAAGCATTTGCTACTTCAGGAGCAAGAGGAGTCCCACCAACAGAGATATTGTTGGCCTCAACAGTGGTTATGGCAGTAAGATTAATTTCAATGGCGTGAGATTCACCACCTTTGCCCCTATTTTTTAAAGATGCATGGTATAGATCAACAAAGTGCTTTGGCGTACGACAAGTACGTGACCAGTGCCCAGTCATGCCACAGCGATGGCAAATACTTTCATTAGTCACATTCTTTGGCTTCTTTTCTTTATCATGATTCGGGCCAAAGTTAGATTTCCTAGGGCGGTTAAATTTCTTGCCACCCCTTCGAGGATTATGTTCTTGCCTGCACTTACGGCCCTTAAAATGGCCAGTATTTTTCTCAAAGTTAGCATGTGCTTCAGGCAATGCTTTTGACCCAGCGGGTCTAAGATCATGATTTTTGAGCAGCAATTCATTAGTTTGCTCAGCAGTGAGGAGCACAGAAATTAATTCAGAATATGTGGCAAATTGACACTGCCGGTATTGCTGTTGCAATACAATATTTGAAGCACGGAAGGTGGAGAAAGTTTTCTCTAACAGTTCCGCATCAGTGAGCTTGATACCGCATAACTCAAGCCAAGAAACAATATCAAATAAAGCGGAGTTATAGTCAAACACTGATTTAAAATCTTGCAGTCTGAGATTTTGCCAATCATATTGTGCTTGAGGGAGGATAACAATCTTGGTATGATCATACCTATCCTTCAACCTCTTCCACAAGGTTTGAGGGTCTCGAACGGATAAATATTGAGTCTGCAGGCTCTCATGCAAATTACGACGAATAAAAATCAATGCATTTGCTTTATCTTTTGCATTTGAGGTTCCGTCTTCTGTAATTGCATTAGCGAGATCTTGCCCTTGGAGGTGCATTTCCATGTCAAGGCACCATGATAGATAATTATTTCCACTCACTTCGAGGATGTGGAATTTGGGCTTTCCAATATTTGCCATAATTCTTGCAAAGCAAATGAATCCTTAAATTAATTAGAAGGATTTCCAAATATCTACCACCACTTCAGGAGCAGAAGGATACTTTTAGATTGAAAATTGGCTTCAGGCCAAGAAAAAGAAAAATGAAAAATAAATAGGAGAAGATGAAGTATCAGTTGATTAATGAAAACAAAAAGAACACTTACCTTGTAAAAAATTATTTACTCAATTGGTAGATCTTCGTGCTGATAACGTGATGTAAAAGTAAATGGTAATCTTTGAAATCAACTCAGAATCAACGTGAACGGTGATCTTTAGAATTAATTTAGAAATCAACTTGAAGTATAATATGAGAGAAAGGAAAAGATAAGATAGAAGTGAGGAACAAATCTTAATTCTTATTCCACCTTCAACAAGTTTACAAATGCCTCTGTTCATAGGCTAGAGGATCCGTCAATAATGTAGGTACATTCTACATTAATATATGTGTTCATGTATACAATTAATGATGAGATGATCATTTACGTTAAAAGTGAGAACTATTCATGGAATGAAGAAAAGTGAAACATCCGCGTCATTCAATCCATTTATAACACCCTCAACCCCAAAAAGAAATTATTTGCCATTTGGAAGAGATCATGGTGTGAAAACTAATGATGGCATTGCTGATTAGGACAACAATATTGGCAGTGCGTATGATGCTTCTTGCCACGAAAACATCATGCTGTATGGTCCAAAGCTTTATCTTTTTCACCCCGTAATTAGTCTTTTTCATTCATGCATTGCCCAGCAAAGTTGAGATGACCAAGGGCCCCAAAGGCATGTGAGCTTCCTGGCCAAGAAAGCTGTTGGAATGACTAATGAAAGAAATACTAATCCTTTGAGTTGAGACTTGATCTGGGTGACATTGAGTGAAATCTTGACAGCGAGAGCGTGCGAGAGAGACAAAGAAAGAGGAAGTTACTGAAATGTACTCCATGAAATTGGCGCGATGACCTCTATTAAGGTCACGATGGCCCACGCGAGACCTTGCTGAGGTTGCTAGGAGGCAGCGGCTCTGTCGCCACGTACAAGTGGTGCTCGGAGGCCGTGGCGAGGGGACTACTGTGGTTGTTCTTCGGTCGGGGTTTCACAGATAGAATTATTTGTGTGGGTATAAAGAAAGAGTATGGCTAATTTCATCAGAAGTTGCGTAGTGGGATTTCAAAATTAGAGGATGCAAAGTGATGGGGCAAGAAAAACTCGAGAATGGGTAGTTAACTGGTAACAAATTCTGGTAGATGCAACAATCTCGGCCGATGATGATGCACGGTTCCGACCGAGCTCTTTTGGGCTCGAGCCTTTTCTGGACTAGGTCTTGTTGTACACCATAATGAAAGGAAATTTCCTGAATTTAACCTCGGTAGGACTCTCCGATACTTGAGCCGGTATCAAGGGACGATGAAAGGAAAGGAGCCCGGCTCAAGAGCTTTCTCTAGAAGAGAGCCAACGAGCCAAAGAAAATGTGGGGCTCATCCTTACCCATTTATATATATATATATCACGATGTAGCTACTCTTTCTATGCGTTACCATGAATGTCTTCTTGCCGTTTGTGGAATATTCAAAGTTTGATCCATAACTGCTCGATTCATTCGTAGGTATGTCAGCCGCCGCCACAGCCCCACTAGCACGCCAGAAGACACAAACTCTCTCTTCGCATGAAGTAGCAAATCACCTAGCGCACAAGCTGGCCGGGCTGCTCACTCGCGACACGACTCGAACTCTTTATCATCAACCAAGCTGCTGCGCTGCTGCTCGGCGGTGGTATCCCGAGCTCGTCCTCCAAGTAGGGTTTCTAGAACCTCGGCGGGCCATGGCCCACGCGGGATCCACATGACGACTGGACATGCCGTTTGGATAAAAATTGAAAATGGCCGGGCCTACTTGTACTTCTCATCGGACAACTCGACCAGCGATTGATGCCCGGCCAAATGGGCCTGATATTCTCACCCCACATCACCACCAATCCCCCCTCCCCCACCCAAACCAATCATGCGATCTTCAGGCTTTTTCTTCTTCTTTTTTCTCGAAATAACGACACAAATAATCTCTAAATTTTGGTTCAATATGTAATTTGGTCCCTGAACTTTAGCCTAATGTTCAATGTGGTCCCTGAATTTTTGGTACATGTTCAATTTAGTCATTGAACTATATAAAAATGTATAATATAATCCATAAACTTGAATTAATGAAAGGACTACATTAAACATTTTCATAAAGCCTAGAGACTATATTGAACATGTACCAAAAATTCAAGGACTACATTGAACAAATTGAAAGTTCGGGACCACATTGAACATTGGATTAAAGTTCGGGATTACATTGAACAAATTAAAAGTTCATGGATCAAATAATACGTTGAGTCAAAATTGAGGGACTGTTTGTGTCATTTTCTCTTGTTTTCTTCGAATTCTTCACGTAACAAATGTTGGAAACAGTTCGTAGTACCCACCTACGAATTTCTTTCGTGTTGTATGACAGCTCTACGATCATGCGTTTTGGATGGATTAGATCATAATTTGCGTAACTCGAGAAAATCATGCTTGTTTGGCGTGATTTAACTCGCATCATGAGAATCACCGAAAAATCTCCAAAATAAGCGTAAATCGAGTGAAAGCCAAGATTAACAATTTCACGATAGAATCAAATAAGCAAATGTTGTAAATTGGAAGACATTCATTGCTGTAAATCTTTTTTCACAAAATACTTTATATAGTATGAGTTGGAATTATCATATGATGAAAACAAATTATTCGACAAATTACTCTTTTTTTTTATAAAACACTTCAGGTAGCGTCAATAGTAATTTTCATTATAGGCCGAAACTAAAAAAAGGGCATTTTGACAACAAATTCAAATATTAATCTCGCCACGTCATCATGTGCTTGTGTCCACGTCATCACGGCCGCCTGTTACCGTCTCCATTCCCACACGCTCCATGCAGTGAAAAGCGAAGTCCGAAATCACCGTAGACCACACAGACACCGACGCCATGCACGAGCATGGCTGGGCCTCGTCCGATTCTCTTCACTACCCTCCGTCCAAACCACGATTTACCAGCAAACCACGCCAAAAAAACCACGTAATTACGACAACGATCAAGGTCATAATGGACATTTCGCTCACGAACTTTGCATCTAAATTGTAGGGGAGATCCCCCTCAATTCTCTATCACCAATGCTTTTTAAACGCACTTCGCTCACCCCATCGTAACCAGAAACAATGGCCAACACATCCACTAATGGCCGCCGCCTTGCCTCTGCCCTCCTCCTCCTCGCCGTCCTCGCCCTCGGCCTGATCCCCAATGCCTCCGCTGAGCCCGCCCCGGCCCCGCCGGCGTGCGGGTCCGAGTCCCGCGGCGGGTGCCACGATAGGAGCGAGGCCCTGAAGCTCAAGGTGGTTGCGATCGCGGCCATCTTGGTCACGAGCATGATCGGGGTCGGCCTGCCGCTGTTCTCCCGGGAGGTCCCCGCGCTGAAGCCTGACCGGAACCTGTTCGTCATCGTCAAGGCCTTCGCCTCGGGGGTCATTCTGGCCACGGGGTACATGCACGTGATGCCCGACTCCTTCGACGACCTGCGGTCTGAGTGCCTGCCCGAGGTCCCGTGGAGGAAGTTCCCATTCACAACGTTCGTAGCGATGCTCTCGGCCTTGATCACTCTGATGGTGGACTCGTACGCCATGGCCTACTATAAGAAGATCAATGCCAGGATAAATGGCGATGGCGGCGACGCTAATGGCCAGGCGAAGGAAGCGGTGGCAGTGTTAGAGCACGGAGGGACTGATGCACATGCACATGGCGGTGCTGGCGGTGCTGGCGGTGCGGTTGATGGGGAGAAGGCGCAACTGCTTAGGCATAGAGTGGTTGCTCAGGTACTGGAGTTGGGCATCGTGGTGCACTCGGTGGTGATCGGCCTCTCGTTGGGGGCCTCCGATAATCCGTGCACGATCCGGCCGCTCATCGCCGCTCTCTGCTTCCACCAAATGTTCGAAGGGATGGGCCTCGGCGGGTGCATACTACAGGTACATCAACACGAGAACCCGTTATTCGTTCAAAACCATTTCGTGTATTTTTGGCAATGATTGGATGCTAACATGAACGAGCGACATGACGCCTGACCGACAGGCGGAGTTCGGGCTCTCGGTGAAGTTCATCATGGCCTTCTTCTTCTCGGCCACAACCCCGTTCGGGATCGCGCTCGGGATCGGCCTGTCGAACGTGTACAGCGACAGCTCCCCGGCGGCCCTGATCGTGGAGGGGCTGCTGAACGCCTCGTCGGCGGGGCTGCTGAACTACATGGCGCTGGTGGACCTCCTCGCCGCCGATTTCTTGGGGCCGAGGCTGCAGGCCGACATGAAGCTCCAAACGTGGTCCTACGTCGCGGTCCTGCTCGGGGCGGGATTCATGTCCTTGATGGCGAAATGGGCTTAGCTTGATTTTTAGTGCATTAGGTGTTTTATTCCTTTTTTGTCTTGATCGAAATTCGTATGGGTAGAATTATTGTAAATTTTTTTTTTCAGAGGGAATGGAATTATTGGTGGTGAAAATTATCATTTGGCGTCGATATTTCTTAAATCTCAAAAACTTTTTGTGGATGTTGAATCGGGCCACCATCGAAAATCGAGCCCGAGGCTCAATTTCTTTTAGCCCGGTAAGAAAATCCGGACCTTATCAAATCGATCTAGTTTGGGCCGAGCCGGACTCTAAAATGCAATTTTTGGTTATTTTCAGTTGTGGGCACACTTGATCCATCAAATTTTATGATCCAAAGACAAATCTTTTATAAAATGCACGTACAGTATTTAAGTATTTTACACTGTAGTACTGAGGTATCTATGGGTTTCAAACGATGTCACAGATAAAACCTGAAAAATCATTGCACAAATGATGATAATAACTCTTCATCAAGATCTAACATCCCTAATCAAAAGTTATATGAAACCCCACAACTGATCCAAGTTAACATGCAATCATCAGCTACCACAATGCATGAGAGACATCACACGTCCAACCTTTTTATTTAGATCATAAAAAAAAATTTTGCCTAAGTTTTTACTCGATCATGAAAAACATGCCTCTACTTTTTAAAATAAAAAGTTTGGTACCTCGACTTAGTAAATCTGTACATTCATTTACAAGATTGTCACTTCTCTTTTCAATAATGCCCTCTGAATCTCCTCACACCCACCCACGTATGAACTATAATCAACAAGGCATGAACCACAGACCCCCGTTAGTTGCCACAACCCCTGCGGCCGAGGTCTCCGGCCGCTTGCCTAGCCTCCTTCGACACTACCTTGAAGCTGCCCATCCCTAATTTCATCATCCTAGGCCCATCGTCCTCCACGATCGCCTCTCCATCTCACGGAAGAGAGAGGGGCACTTGACATAGCAAGGAAGAGAGAGGAGCAGGTTCGACACGGCACCGGACAACGTCGGCGGAGTTTTTAAGACGGCAGAGAAGGTGGCCGACTGCAGAGGAGGGCGATGACAGAGCTAGGTTGAGAGTTCAGGTGGTAGGTAAAAATGAGGCTAGGGTTTTGGGGATCTCTACACAAGGAAGGATAATTAGTCATTTTAATGGGACCGAAGTATGTAATTTGTATTCTTGAAAGTAGAGGAATGTTTTTTTTTGGTCATGGGGTGAAAATTGAAGCATATGTTTGGTATTTTTCCCTTTTTTGCTTGTTGCTCCAAAACCAAAAGATGGTTTTTTCGGATTAGGATCTACTCCTTTGCCATTTGATTGAAAGATCTAACGATAAACAATACTGATTAGGCTTAAGAATGATGCTGAGTTGGCTTATTGAAAAAGAGGGGCTACGAAATTTGCTCAGCTAGCTTCTATTTATTGAATTTCTTTTTGGTCGAAATTCAATTTATTGAAGTTTAATCATCCACAAGAATAGGTTTTTACTAGTCTACTTTTTCCATGCTATCACATGGGTCTTGTCTTTTTTAATTTTTAAGAAATTTGCATCACCAATGTTTCTTCTCTAACTTTGCATATTTAGCTTGTATGAGAATATAAGCATTTTGGAATTGTAGTAATGACAATAATCATGAAATCTGATATATGAAGTAAAAAACAATTAAAAAGATTTCCTTTACCAAAAAAAAACAATTAAAAAGATTGTCACGCAAAAACAATATATATTGGAAAATACATAGATTGAATTGTCTTAAGTATAAATTACTCTTATAAAAAATTTGATATGTCATATATTACTATATGTACAAAAATTAAATTAATTTTTATCGAGTAATTTCATTTATAATTGGACACAATTGCTTTCTCGCCATTTTTTTAGACAACACAAAATAAAAAATATCGTATCCTATTGCATGTTGTATTATACAAAATAACCAGTAATGTTACTGTCTATATTGTGAAGTAGACTTATATTTATATAATTAGAGATATATCTCCATCACCAAGTCATATTTATGTACAATTATAAGTAAATCTACTGTATTATTTGATTGAAATTCTCGGCTGTACCACATACTGTATTGTGAACAATAAAGTCCAATTTTGTTCCGAATTTTTTTATAGGGATAGATTTGTAGAGTTTTCTCTTTACCACATAACATCATATGCACAACATAGCTAAACTGATTCAAATCTATAACTATGGATATTTTCTCATTACCAAATAATATCTCGAAAGTTGGATTCACATGATGTTTTTTTTTCTATCTGAATCAAGTTTATTAGAGATTTTATGAATACAAGACACTTAGATAGCTAAATTAAGTTCAACAAAAAAAATTTTTAACATTATCATAGACACACTTTAAGAAAAAGCCTTTTAATTTTGTTGATGACATACTACAATTTACAAAGAGGGAAAATGAAGCCCCCGTCCCCCCCTCCCCCCAAAAAAAAGAACTAAATGTCCATCTCTACATAGTAATTCAACTAAAACTTAGCAAAAAGAAAAAAAACAACTAAAAAGAAAAATGACATAACTAATTCGAATGCTCATAAGTTGCAAAGTATTTAGCATTATATTTTGGATTAGATAGTATTAGATTAAATGTGCACTTCAATTACTTCACTTTCTTTCACGTGCAAAATAATTAAGACATTTATATTTGTAAATAGTTTTTTCAGTCGAAATATAAGGTCAATACTACGAAAAATTCTAAACTGGTACATCTGTGACAGATTAACCAAAAATTAAATTTTTTGACAGCGAAAAATCCAAAATTGGTACATTTATGATCAATTTACCTTCCGTTAGTTTCCGTTAAATTGGTTAATATCATAAAAAATCACAAACTAGTCGAAAGGTAAAACCCAAAAATGGTATATCCATTAGTTACCGCATGTTATTTAACAAAGCAATTTGACGGTAAAATTTAACAGAAACTAATTTAGGGTAAATTTGTCACGGGTATAGCAGTTTGGGTTTTTTATTAACAAAAAATTAGTTTGAGATAAATTTGTCACATGTGTACCAATTTAGAATTTTTCATGGTATTAATCCAAAAATAAACTAAAAGCAAAAGTGCAATACTCAACGCCCGCGTTCAGCACAGACCGCAAGCATTAGAAATTATGGTGGGACAAATAGCAACACCAACCCAATTTAATGCATTTAACTCATCCGTCTCTCGATTGCTGCGGAGGGTTTCTAAGTGCCTGCGTTGGCCCACGAGAGGACGAATCTAAGGCATGATTTTTTGCCGGGTGCTTTTGTTGTGTTCACTAGGAATTGCGAAAGCTAAAAAGCTTCCTGCGAATGCACCGACTCGTAACCTTCGCCTCCCGTTACGGGCATTGAATTAAAATCATCTTCCCCTGATTTCTCGTCTTTCGAGTAGCGCAGAAGTACACACGCGGATCATACTCGCATGGCTGGGGACGAACTTTGTTCGTGGAGCGGGAACACGGTGCTTTTCTTTTAACCACTTCCATTGAAGCCATTGAAAATAGGAGTGATCGGTTTTCAGTTCCCGAAATCAGGAACCAAAGATCGAACCGGTTGGTCTTAAGATCGAGGACTGGACCGGACCTATCGGTTCAATGGAACGGGATTAGAGTTTAGTTTGCATTTTACTAATTTTTATCAATGAATCTATGTTAACAAAGTTTACTTAAGATTTAGTTTACCTTTTATTAAATTTTTTGAAGAAATAAGAAAAGTACATGTAACCGATCTAACCCGTTTGGGAATTGGACCGCCTGAATATCAGTTTCACTTTTAAGAACCGGGAATTGGATCAATACTTCCAGAAACCAAGTCGGTTCGGTCCGGTTCGGGCAGTTCTCCATTTAGACGGTTTTTTCACACCCCTGATTGAAACCCTAATTTGGCGAATTGAATGAGAAAGAGCGTAGTCTTCTTCTATATGTGTGCAATTGGTTTGACAAAAACCCTAATCCCCAATTTAATCGAGCGTCTTTTATCTCTTCATCTTGTTTAGTTTCCCCTAAAGGATGTCGGTTTGGGAAATCGTTTCTAGGTTCATGTTTATGATCGATCTGTCATTCGCCACATTGGATCATTCATTCAAGCGACGTTCACGACTATCCCTCCTTATTCGTTTCAACGAGGAAAAGCCATCGGAAAGAAAATGAGAGTACCGATTTGAAATTTTACATAGAAGCATAAAAGTATGAATTTCGCGTATACCGACCGTATACCGACCTCATTATACAGAAGCATAAAAATTTACAAAAAAAACAAAAAGAAGGGCAAAAAAAGGGGAACAATTACAAAAAAAAAATAACGTGAAATTTGGGCCACGAACACGAAGGTTGACAGAGAGACAGAGACAGAGAGAGGCACAAGCAAAGAGCTTTCCATTCCTCAGTTTCTCCGCCCAAACCCCATTCTCCTTGTGCACTCTCTGTCTCTCTCTGTGCTGCGGGGTTGAACAACCAACGCCGCTCCCTCTCAATTTCTCCGCCCGATTCTCTCTCTCCCTCCCTGTATAAAACATCGCCCTTCTCTCTCTTTTCCCCTCGCTCTCTTCTCTCTCTGTCTCTCTCTCCCTCTCTCCCTCTCGCGTCATTTCTTGCGGGTTCTGCTGCAACATCCCCCATGGCCGCCGCGGTTTTCCAGGGATTCGGGGCTTCCACGGCTCTGTCGCTCTCCAAATCGTTCGACTCCAAAAGGGTCAACCTCCCCTTCGGCAGATCTCTCTCGGGTTCGCTTCTTTTTCCCGGGGCTTTTCCTTGGCTCGCTGGTTTCTTAGCGCTGCTTCGTTGCGAATTTCGTAAATTAGTCCTCGCTTGGTCACGGACGGAGCGTAGCTGGCATGTTCATCGGATTGTGCCTTTTGGGTCGATCTCTATAGTTCGAGAAATGAAAGAAATGCGGTTGATTGATTCACGTGTTTAGTTAAGAGAGAGAGAGCCGAATCGCATTGCGTGGGAATGCTGGAACATGATTTCCTTTCTGGGTATTGATTATTTCTTCTTCTTTGTCTTTGTTCCTGTGCGCTTTTGATGTAGAGAGAAGAGCAAGTTTTGTTGTGGTCGGATCTGATGGGAGAGTGGTTTCTGATTCGAGGCGTGCCCAAAGGCTCGTCACCAGTGCAGTTGCAGTTAATTTCTTTCTCTCTCTCCCTCGTTTCTTGGTTCTTTTAAATTATCGAATTTGGTATTCGAGCTTGACATTCGGTTCTTGTTTTTTCTTGTGGCCGTGTAGACGAAAGCGGATACCGCGGCAGCAACTTCGACATCGAAACCCGGGTACCTCATTCTTTTCCAATCACAATTGATTGCTGTTGTGGTGGTCTCTGGTTTTACATTTATTTGCATTTCCTGCTCGAGTTCATTCTTTCATTTTGTGGGAAACTTGCTCAACTGTCCCCTTCCTCTCTAGGTAAGTTTACATCATCAAGTAGCCCTTTTTGTGCCGAGCATGTTCAACCAGCCAGACACTGGTCTCTAATCAAGCTTTTTAATCACATGGTTTTAGCATTTCTATTAGTAATTTGGTGCGTCAATTCTCTGGGTCTTAGAGGATGATCTGATGTTATTCTCTTCATTCTGGAAAAGAGTTGGGACCTTTATTCCTCTATAAATTGCATTTGTTTATGCGAATAGGTGAAAGTTTGAAGCATGATTGGAAGTTTGTTTGCTTATGTAGAGCTTTGATTTTTTGTGTCGATTGTTAGGTAGCGGCATCTTTTAGTCCCCTTAGACTTTCCAAGTCTGATGAAGACATAATCCTATGTGATTGATGTGATTGTCAGATGACGGTGATAGATAGCTTAGCTGGGTAATATCTAATGTGAAGCATCGTTGTGGAGACATGCTAACAATAAGTTTTTCATAGGTTCTGCTTCCCTTAGATGTAGGACCGACAGCACACTTAGCTTACGTTTGGAACGATACAGCTCGATCGTGTGAATGAACATCAAATGATAGAGAGATATTGCTTGCAAGTCAAGCTAGGATAGCTGTCGGCACAAATGAGCTTTTTCCCCTTGTGTCGCAATTCTATGGTACAGCCCCACATGGCTTCCGCAAAGTTCGTATTATGTTTTAAGGTTACGGTTTGTAAAGTATCCTTCACTTTGAAGATGCCTGAGAAAGAATCAAATTAGAAATATTCTGCAAAACTAAGTTCTCATTTTGTGTGCTGACTTTGATAGAATGTAGCGTTATGAAGAAAGAATCAGATTGCAGCTTCCAGTGATTTCATCCCTTGAGAACTTTTGCTCCCAAGGAGCAGATTCTCATTTTGATTTGCGTAGTAAGATGACAAAAGCTAAGTTGAATATATCTGGGAAAACTACAGAGGGCGGTATCACTGCACCACAAGTCAGTCCGTAATTGATCCTCTGTCCACTCCAGACTCCCACATTAACGAACCGTGTGAAGTTACTCAAACCTGCCTATGTGCTTTCACTAGCTAATGCCATTAGAGAATCAAACTGTTGCATTATTCCGGGCCCTTTTGGAGGTCCATGCTTCAAAATATGACCTGCTTTCAGAGGCTTCCCCGTTCTGTGGAGAACCTCCAAAGTGATTTCCAAAAGGTCTTGATTAACTCTCTCTCTCTCCCTCTATACAGCATCGATTGCTGAATTATCTTCCACTTAAATGAGATGAGTTTGTTGTCATTATCTCTGTTTCCCTAGAAGAAAATCTCTTTGAATCCTAGAAGGTGAGTACACCTGTAGACCCAATAAAGATTTATATTTTTAATGCACGAAATTACTTTCTGTCGCAGGATGAAATATTTGAATTAGAGATCAATGTTACTGTCTCATTTTCTGATTATCATGTACCAGATGTGAAAAGTACTATTGGCTTGTTTTGTGAGATGATAGGCATTTTGATTGTGTTTATGCGATGCGCTGTTTGCTTTCCATTTGCATTTTTGCTGCGTATACACATGGTATATATTTGTTACTAAGCTGATTAGAGAACCCGCAGAAAAATAACGAGAGAAAAGAAGGAAGAGAGAAGAAAAAGAAAGGAGAAGAAGAGAGAAAGAAAGAGATTGTAAAATTCAAGAAAGGGGCTCTTGGTTTCTGTGTATGTAACAGAAACCCTACACCCATCACAATATATTTATATTAAATATGAATTGTGTATGACCATAATGTCCTTATATATGTAAAAAGGAATAAAACCTAGAAAATAAAAATAATTCTCTAACAATATTGATGCAGAGGATGAATTTCATTTTCTTGGAGAGAGAAAAACTGTGTATGTAATTTGCTTTAGTGAAAGAAATTCAAAGCTGTGGTTCTGTGCCATGTTAGTCTAATATCGATGAACTTTTGTCTCCTGTGGACATGCTTTTTCGTAATTGAATACTGAAGCTGTACTAGATTCAGATTTATCTCTGCCTTCGTGTTTAAACCATTGATAGTATTCTTCATCCGTTGCCATAGCTTTTCCTTGTCTGGGATGTAGGAACTTGTTGTATGATGTATGTGCCATTTTCTTGAACAGGTGATATTCAAGCTTCGTTTACAGTATGCTTTATCCCTCCTTGTCTTAAATTTTTAAAAACTAAATATGCCTAGCCAGTAAAAGCTTTTGCCAGCCTTTACATTTTTACGGCATAATATTATCAACAAAAACAATGTCCTTGCATCTAGACGGATCTGCATTTCCATGTTATAGGAGTTATTCTAATAATACTATGCAATTGAGGATCCAACTGAGTCTTTGTATTCGATCACTAGGCATGAGCTTTTACTTTTTGAGGCTCTCCAAGAAGGTTTGGAGGAAGAAATGGAGAGAGATCCTCGTGTATGCGTGATGGGTGAAGATGTGGGTCATTATGGAGGATCCTACAAGGTCACTAAGGGACTAGCTAAGAAATACGGTGACCTTAGGGTTCTTGACACACCCATTGCTGAGAACTCCTTCACGGGAATGGGAATTGGTGCTGCCATGACTGGCTTGAGGCCAATCGTGGAAGGTATGAACATGGGGTTTCTCCTTCTCGCGTACAACCAAATTTCCAACAACTGTGGCATGCTTCATTACACCTCTGGGGGCCAATTCAAAATACCAATAGTTATTCGCGGCCCCGGGGGAGTCGGAAGGCAACTCGGAGCTGAGCACTCGCAGCGTCTGGAGTCATACTTCCAGTCCATTCCTGGTATTCAAATGGTTGCTTGCTCAACCCCATATAACGCCAAGGGCCTTATGAAAGCCGCAATTCGGAGCGACAATCCTGTTATTCTGTTTGAGCACGTCTTGCTCTACAATCTCAAGGAGAGGATTCCCGATGAAGAGTACGTGTTGTCACTTGAGGAAGCCGAGATGGTCAGGCCCGGAGAGCACGTGACGATCTTAACCTACTCGAGGATGAGATATCACGTGATGCAAGCTGCGAAAACTCTGGTGAACAAGGGCTATGATCCCGAAGTGATCGACATCAGGTCGCTGAAGCCGTTCGATCTTCACACGATCGGGAATTCTGTGAAGAAGACTCACCGGGTGTTGATCGTGGAGGAGTGCATGAGGACGGGCGGGATCGGCGCCAGCTTAACGGCAGCTATCAACGAGAACTTCCATGACTATTTGGATGCCCCGATAGTGTGCTTGTCTTCTCAAGACGTGCCGACCCCATATGCTGGGACATTGGAGGAGTGGACGGTCGTTCAGCCCGCGCAGATCGTGACGGCGGTCGAGCAGCTCTGTCAGTAACTAAACAGCGAAAGGAGGTGCAGCAGCTCTGTCAGTAACTAAACGGAGAAAGGAGGCGCCACAGGCTGTGCCGACGAGCCACCCGAGTCCTTTTTCCTATTTATAGCAGCATAATTCTTTCTGAGCCGTCTTTTGAGCTCATGGTCATCCCCTTATGATAATTGAAGTATTTTCTGTGGAAACTTGCAAGTTCTTGACCGTCATCTGAGGCAATAGCTTGGTGTTTTTCCTCGTTTAACTGGCACATAGGACCTTGTTTGTGATTTGCCTTTCCATTGCGTAACCGCGACTACATTACATATAGTCAAGATTTGTGTTTGAGGGGATGTATGCAGTCAAGATTTGTGTTCGAGGGGATGTTTGTTTCGCGAAAAATGATTAATTTGAATAAAAAATTTCAAGAAAAATCGTTTGTATCGTTTATAAAATTGAATAAAATATTTAAATATAATTATTATTGATAATAAAAATATTTTTTATATTGATGGAAGAGATTTAAAATTTTGTTTTTTAAATTATTGATTTTGGGGTTGTTTTTAACTTTTTATTATGAGGTCCAAATGAAGCGGTTCTCCCGACATCTGTTGTATTATCATTGACTTTCGTGGGTCTGTTCTTTCAAGACATATCTATATCAGGAAAAAGAGGTACAATTGCTTATCAAAAAAGTATTTAAAATTATTGACATTAAAATAAGAGTGATTAAACAAGATATATATATATATTTATATTTATGCTACTATTTGGGTCATTTTGCACGTACGTTGATTTCGTTAGGACGTAATAAGCTTGCTCGTATTTGCTTGTTATGGTGCTGATAAATTACTCCGTGATTGCGCAAAATGAATAGTATGATAGACGAATTTAGAGTAGACGATTTTGGAAGAGGCTAAATTCGTATAAATAATATGCAAATATCAACACATCAATCATACGTCTCGTGATGAATATTTACTTGAAGATAAGACGAGTTTCAACTTCTGTTATACGGATCGAGTCTCAAGCATACGCTTCATTGTAGTCAACTTGACTCTTAACACTAATAGTATGCTTTAAATAATATAAAAAAATAGAGTTAAAGTCTCGAAAAACCCAAAACTGATACACTCGTGACAATTTTATCCTCCGTTAAATTTTATCGTCAAATTTTTGAATTGGATAATACGTAACAGTTGACTAGTGTACCGGTTTTTGATTTAGTGTATCAGTTTGTGATTTTTTGTGATATTAGTTCAATTTAACGAAGAGTAAATTCGTTATAAATGTACCAATTTGGTGTTTTTGATGATCAAAAAATTAATTTGGGAAGAATTTTTCATAGGTATACTAGTTTAGGATTTTTCGTGATCAAATTAGTTCGGGGTAAATTTATCATATGTGTACCAGTTTGGGATTTTTTGTGATAATAATTCTAAAAAATAAATAGAACAATCTTCCAAAATAAATACTTGATAATGACAGATAATATCTAATTATTTCTAGGAACTTCAAAACAACTAAAAGTATTTCTTAAAACGTAAAATAAGTATAATACCACAACATACTCTTATAAAAACGTATTATCGGTCAAGATTCCATACGTATCCGACGATTTTAAAAAATAAATAAAACATTTAACGTACTCAATAATCATAAATAATATCTATTATTTTAGGCTGTAAATTTCTTTCTGGAACCTTATTAGTGCAACCAAAGCCATTTGTTGAAATCTAAATCTATGGAGATATCATTAGCGTTTAAGAAGCCGAGCTAAGCGCGTTTTCATTATTAGGCAATTATTCATAAAAAAAGAAAAAGCATAGTGAGAAATACGCATATTTTTTTGGTCAAAGATATACGCGTATTTGATAAGGATAATGAATGCGAGGATAATTTAGGAAGTCTAAATGAATGATTTGAAAAATATTTTCCTAAATTTAATCGCTTGTAGACTAGACAATGAAAGAAATTCCATTGATTAATTATTTTAAGTTATACATGCGATAATTTTTAGGAAAATATTTTTCAAATTATTCATTTTTTACTAAACAAACGGAGTCTAAAAGTCAGAAAAGAGATAGAAAGTGAGTGTGTTATTTATGGAATGAGACAAAATTGTATTTGGCATTAATATATGGGCAACTAGTAATATCACAAAAAAGCCCCCGAAGTTGTGCTTACTTTTTTGTGTGTCACAAAAACCCCTAAATTTGTTCATTATGACACAAATGGCCCCGGCCTTTCTTTTGTGTCGGGAAAATATCCAAACTTATACGCTCTCTATTTTAGTTCCATCCAGTATATTTATCACATCGGTATAAGTTTATGGGTTTTTTTATGACACTAGGAAAAGTTTGGGATATTTGTGTCACAATGGGAAAAATTTAGGGTATTTAAGAATACAAAAAAAAAATTAAGACATTCGTGTCGTGACGGGCATATGTCGAGAATTTTTCTTTTGGTGGCGTTAACCCTAGATATATTGATAATAATAATAATCTAATTTTGTGTGTGAAAAAAAAGAAATAATAAAATTAATCTTATATCTCAAAGGGGATAAAAAAAATAAAAGAATAGTGTAAAATATCTCACATATCTCTTGCCTCCTTCGTCCCCGTTTCTCATTAACTCTTCTCCCCTCTTTTGCCTTCTTCGCTCGCACGGCGCAGCCGCCCCTCCCTCGCCGCAGCGAAACCCTCGCCGCCATCGCCTTCGCCGCCGCCGGCCCTTCCCCCCGCCCGCCTCCCGCCTCCGCTCCGCCGCAACCCTCGCCGGCCGCAGCAGCCCGGCCCGAAGCGACCCAGCTCCGTCTCTCTCGCTTTTGCCCCCCTCTCTCTCTCTCTCTCGCTCGCTCGCTCGCTTTCTCTCTCTCTATCCGCAGCGCAACCCCAGCTCCGCCTCTCGATTTCCCTTCGCGGCCCGCCGACCTCCCCGATTGCCGGCCTTCCTCTGCCGTCCGACGCGCCCGGCCCGCCGATTCTCCGTCGGAAAACAAGGTGAGTCTTCGTTCCTCCTCGTTTTTGTGTGTGGGGGCGGCTTGTCAGATCGCGAGATGCGCGGCGCCAATTGCCCGCCGCCGTGTGCGGAATTAGAACGCCGTCGCGCTGCCGCCCCCCATAGGTTGCGGTGGCGGTGGCGGTGGTGGTGGTGGAGGGGGGGCGGGTTTTTCTTTGTGCGATGCGGGGCAGGGGGGCTTGATCCCCGTGCCCGTCCCTAGGGTTTTCGGGAGTGTGCCTTTTGTTTTCGTGTCTCCCAAAGCTTGGATTTTTCTCTGGCTGGAATATGCGATTCTTGTGTGAGTGTGTCTATTATCCTATAGCAGTCAGCTCGCAGCAACTGACGCGGGATTTTACCCTAATTTTCATCCGGCTGGAGTTTATACCCTAATCCCATAGAGAATATATATTTTATTCCTGTTTTCAGATTTCTCTGGGTGTTTCGTTGTTTCTTGAATCTCGACTATTTGTTAGTTCTGCAGAGCTGGATTCAACCTCATCCTGGTCTAAGATTCTTTGAGCTCAAAATTCACAGTTTGTTCCTTTAGGAGTTTCTGTTGGCTTAGGTGATGTTTGACAGACACTTAACAATGCCTTTCCCACTGTTGAATTGCGAATCAGCGTGTGTGTTTGGTATTATTGGCACTCTTGGAACACTGTGTTTCTTTATTATCTTGTTTTTTTAACTTAACTGGAAAAGGGTAATCGAGGTTCTTCACTTTGATCAATTTCTAATGACGAGAACCAACTTGAGTCACTGCTTATTATCATACCTAGTTGAATTAGATAATCTATCAGTCGGTATACTTGAAACATGACAGAGGTACACAGAATTCGTAATTTGAAACACAGGAAAGAAGGAACTCTAAATAGGAATATATCAGACCGAACTCCCAAATTGTATAGATAGAAATAGTTGGCTTGCTGAACTAATGTACTTTGATCCTGAAGCACCAACTTAAGAAATAATAAAGATCACATCTTCTAAGTAACGCGAATATACTTGTTAACTACCTCCTTATTTTTAGTTTCTGTCGTTGTGTAGGTAGCTCTTTTGAGCTCGGTCTTTTTGTACTTTTAGATCCTTTCTATCTTCTGGGATGTAAATGGGAGGCACGCCGTTGGTGCTCTTAAAATACTTATAAAGCTAATGAGAATACTGTTTTATTTTAAGAATCTGTGGATCTGCTCGAGTTTGCTTGTCAAAAGTCTAGGAACTTAAGAGGCATATCCATAGCATGATATTAACAGCAAATGAGCGCAAAATTATGTAATTTAAACATATTGTAGTAAATAAGAACTGTATCATATGTGTGGTGCACACCATGGAATTGGCTTAGTGGTTGAAAAAGGACTTGTTTGTGACAGGTTTGGTTCACCACATCTTACACACATTTCCTTGTTGAGCCATCCTCTCCAGTTTTGCTCGCTTCTTGCTTAGTCCATAAGGTTACTGGGTATTTATTGGGATCGAGAATTACTTATCTAATGTAGGCTTTCTGTCATAAGGATTATTTTATATGGGCGAGCGTGTGCACGTGCATGTGTGTAGAGAGGAGAGAGAGATGATAATAAGCATTGGTAGTCTGTGTTGATTGTTACAACAACAAAGCAAGTCTTATCTCACTAATTAGGATTGGTTATATGATTCCTTTTAGTATATGCACTTAAGTCATGTGCTTGCTTATGTACCTAGTTTCCTGTGAGATCCTAGTATCCTGTATCCTTGTTGTTTCTTTCCATTTTGTTGTAATTTCTCTGTCCTTTTAAGTTTTACCCTCTCTATCCCATAATCACATCTCGCCACCACCTCAAGCTTGCTTTCTCATCTTGATTTGGGTGCACTCACTTTTTAACCAGTATTTTCATTAATAATATCATCCTTTTCTCAAATGCTCACAATTCCAGCAAAGCTGTCTCATCTATGCTATAGTCATTGTCCTTTTGTTGGGCTTCAATTGCTAGCTTACCCATGTCATAAGCATTATGCTCAATGCTAGGTGCAGGAAGATTAATATATGAAATTAGTACATTAAATTATGTGACAAATAGCTAGGGGGAATTTTCTATAAGAGCGTATCTCATAAGTTAGTATATCAATTTTGTAAATCTATCTTAAGATGCCTAACATTGTTCCCAGCCTTATCGTCCGTAGAGTTGGCACAGTTGGTTGGGGTTGTCAGGGCATTCCAACAGAAGATTTGTAGGTAACCTGTTCAGTTCCCACCAACTTTGTGGGAGCAACTTCTGGTTAGGGCCACTTGCATAGGTTAAAGGTCCGGACTTAAGCGAACCACGAAGTTTGCATGGTGTTTTTTTTATAGCTCTCCAGACAACTCGGCCTTTGTTCTTGCCACTAGATTACAAAAAGAATTGGGATTTGATTGTTATTGGGGTTTTGTTAAATTCGCTTTCTCTTTTTTAAGTGGGATATCATATTCTCTTTCAGAGAGTTTCCTGTTCAACTACGTGCCTTGTTTACAGGTTCTATTCCAACTGGTGAATGGGTTTTTTTTAGAAGAGTCTTCATGTATGATTGTAATTGTTTCTTTTTAGTCGAGTTCATTAATTATTGAACTTTAGCAGGTCTTTGCATTTGAATCGTGTGCTGCAATTCTTCTCATGGGTGTGATGCTTAGAAAGCTTCAAGTGTGATGCTTAGAGGAATATATTTGTTTTGAGTTATTGAGTGATTACTCTTCATGTTTTATATTATATTGGGCTCACTATTATGGAAGTCATCGTGCTACATGTCAATGAGTTGAGGTCGAGTCTAGAATTGTATTGGTTTGACAAATCTTGGTAACAACTGTAATGGTAGCTCTATCCCTTAATGCTGCAATACCATTTCTTGTTGCTGTATTGAGACTCTTATCTGTCATTTGTTTTTGTCGATTACATCTATTGATCTCATATCTTAGTCTAAATCAGTGAAGGTTGATAGATGACTATAAATCATTGTTTAGATAAACTAAATGGCTGGCTACATCGGAGGAGAGTCTTCTTCGCAAGGACTACAGCAGCAACAGCAAGAAGAAGGTATGGGAGGTCGATGGTACATGTTGCGAAAGGAGATTGAAGAGAATTCGCCTTCGAGACTAGATGGAATTGACCTCAAGAAGGAGACCTATCTACGGAAGTGCTATTGCACCTTTTTGCAGGATCTTGGCATGAGGCTCAAAGTGTAAGCTTTATTGTCTTAATTGTCTTGTTCTTATTCTCAAAGTCAATACTTCGCTGTGTTAGGTTGGCAATTCTACTTCGAGTTATCGAGAACAGTAATTCAGTATCTTTGTGAAAATCTTTGGGGCTAAAAGATATTAAAAAATTGATGATAATGATATCATTGTTCGTGCCAAATTGCCAATTTGTTCTTTAATCATAAAGAGTCCAAGTGCAGGATGCCCTTTTCTCTTAATTCCGGATTTTTGTAGTTTTGTTATCAACGCTTTACTTTTGGGATGAGGAGGGAGAAAGGTGTCACATTGTTGTTGTTGCGGGTGCTGTTGTTAGAAGACGTAATAACATTGTAGCTATTTAAGCTAAACTAGTGGTGTGGACATTCTCTCCAATATAGGAGCATAAATGTAGGTTTCACGGGGATTTTAAGTGGATAGCTGTGGGCAAGGGAAAGAGGGTGGACATGATAGACTGATAATTTTGGAGCCTTACTGGAAACCATTTCTTTAGGTTGTTGAAGTGATTTTTGGGTGGTGGTGTTGAATGTTATTTGTGCAGAGAACCTTTTACTGTATTAATGGCTTTTTTATGATTTTTTTTATATAGTGGGAGAAAACAGAATAATTTTTTTGGGGGTGATTTTCTCTTTTTGGGAGGGGGTTTGTTTCAAGGGGGTTTTAAGTGGGCTGTTGTGCTTGTGAAGGGGTGGCCTGATGAACTAGAAACTTGAAGCTTGATTGGGAGCCCTTTTCTTAGGTTATTTTTGTGATCATTTAGCTTGTTGATATCTTTGCCGAGAGAAACTTAATTTATGCCTTATTACCATGTCAGTACGCCAAGTTCTGCAAATTGTTTCTACGTTATTAGTAACTGTTATGGTTGCGGGTTGTTGAAATATAATTATTCGTTACCATGTCAGTAGACCAAATTGTTTGGGTAAGGTTTGTGAGTTGTTACCCTCTGAAATCCTAGAGCTATGTCTCCATTCTTGAATTAGAAACCTAAGTTATTTGTTCATTACCATGTCAGTACACCAAGTTGTGGAAACGGTGTTTACGTTATTAGTAGTGGTTAAGGCTTGTGGTTGTTGCAATATGATTATTTATTACCATGTCTATATACCAAGTTGTGCAGGTAAAATTTGTGAGTGTTGCCCTCTGGAATTGTAGATCTATTTTGTGTTGCTAATAGGTTGTTCAAATTACTTGGATGATTGACACACTAGAGCTTCATAATCATTGGATGGAGCTCACCCTGAATCCTATTTATGCTTTTGTCTTGACTATTTCTTTAGGTTATATCGAATATGCGATAAAAGCTTCTGCATATGATCTTATTTACATCAGTTTGCCATTACAGACAAGAGGTCCAACTTTTTTGCTCTGGAGAAGTCTAGTAGCCTTGTTATTACATGCTGCTGAATTATGTTGTACATATGTGGATGTGACTGGAACTATTGTGGTTTATTGTTTAGGCCTCAAGTAACAATAGCTACGGCAATTATATTTTGTCATCGGTTCTTCCTCCGACAATCACATTCAAAGAATGACAGAAGGGTCAGTATGCAATCTTTATAGTATTTCTGTTGTCTATTTGGTTATTTACATAAATGCATTGTGCATTAGCATATGCATATATCATGTTCAAGATTGATTATTGGATGGCTGTCTTCTTCAAGCAAGCAGAAAACTGACTTTGGGATGTGGATTAATTTGTTGAGGTAAAAAGATGGCATTATATACTCACATTATGAAGAAAATTTATTAGTATGGAGTCAATTTAACCTGATTTGGTTTTGAGATTTACTAGAAACAATCCTGAATGCATAACTACGTAGATATATGTAAATCCCCTCCCCCCAGGCCCAACCAAACAAAAGAATGCCCTACATGCGCATTATATATGGATGGAAAGACATGACAATTGTGAGCACTATATTATTTTGGTTGATGATATGGTCATTTTTAGACTTTTAGCTATTTTCCCAAGCTAGATTATTAAAAATAATTTGTGTCAACCTTAAAAGATCTATTAAAGTTGAGGCCTTGTCTTATGTTTGATGACTTGTGTTGGGTTTTGTTAACAAGTGCTCCTAGGGTACTAGTTATTAAGTTAACTTAAAGTGGAAATAATATCTCCAAGACACTTTGAAGATGGAGGAATTACATAATGTTATAAAGTCACTTTATTCAAGTGGTAAATTTTAAATTTCCAAAGCATATTCAATAAGGCTTAACAGGTGCCCAAGGGGCACTCTTAACATTTCCATTATGTTAACTAGAAAATAAGCCTGAGAATTGTTGCGAAAGTTTTTATTCTCTTTATCAAGAATTTTTTGACATGTCATTATATAATCATGTAATAGTCAGCCATGGGTTTAAGTAAGAGACATAATCTTAGGGAAACTCTTAGAAAATTGATAGAAATGATGAACTTACGGATTGACATATGAAGTTTTGATGATTTAAAGTGAGAATAGACAACATAATTACAGTTTTCATGATTATTTGAAATGCTAAATAGAAAAATGAAATAAGTACTTTTTCCTTGATACCTTAAAATCTTGCTCCATAGAATTTAGTGAGTTATGCAGTACCTTTTTCATTGAAAACTAATTGTGGTTAATAATATATGCATATCTGGTGGAGTTTAGGTTTGAAATAAGTAATAATGAAAGTCGTGCTTCCATCAAATTATTTTAATTTGTATGCACTCATCCCATTATATATTTACCTTAAGGGACTGGTCAATTAAAAGTAAACTGAAAAGATAAATATGAGCAATCAGCTGACATGAAAATTAGGAAAACGGAAAATAAATACAAAACAAGGAAAAAGAATGGGAAAAATGAAAGAAAATGTAGATTATTGTTGGTGACTGGTAAATTGGAACATGGCATCTAGATGAAGGGAGAACATGTCACCACTGGACAGCTTATTTATGATTGGTTAGGTATGGGAACTATTTACATAAAAAAGAGTTTAAAGGGGACCAAACCGAGGACATCAGGGCACTGGGTATATGTCTGATGGACCAGTCGCATGGTCCCAGACCTTTCATTGTGTGAGAAGCCCGCCCAGTTAAAACTCCTTTATTGCATTGTAGATAGTTAGAAAAAAAGAGGGGTGGGGGAAGAGGGAAAAGGATAAGAGGGGTGGGGAAGGGAAGTATAATGGCTATCTTAATTTAAATGACTGAAAATAATATGATACTGAAATTATTGGCTCTTTGACGCATCAGACAATGTGGTCTGGATGAACTCACTTAAAGAGCTAGGTGTGATGAACTCTCCTTTTATGACAATCTATGACCATTGTAAGATATTATGAAGTGTTTCAATGTTTCTGTTGAATATTTGACATTTTGGAATTCGAATAACCTTGTTTTGTGAGGCTGGTTCTTTGTATAGTGCTACAATGTTAATTACCAAATCTCTATATGCTCAGATGAGATGCGATAAATTAGTCTAGTCGGAATTATTTTCATTTTCTTTTTCCAACTGGACCACTATCACCTGTCATCTTTTGGTGTTGAGTTATGCTGATCCTGGGTTCCCTTGCTGTAGATTTTCAAACTTATGCTTCCTTATGAAGTTGGCATTCTGGGTGCTGATAACTCAGAGCATTTCTATTTTTGGACATTGTCATGCATGTCTTTGTTTCATTAGTTGTGTTTCTATGTCTGTCTTTTTCTGTTGATGGCGTTAATTGCTTTAGGCCCATAATTTTCGGCCTTGATGAAATCATGCTTTCAAGAAAATCTATGTGGAGTGGTCTAAAATGGCACTTGTCTCCTGGTGACTTATTACTCTTGAATTAGATTTCCTAACTAATGGGAAAAAATTAGGATGATTTTTCTTTATTTGATTGGTCTCATTTTCGATGCTTCGCAGACAATTGCAACTGTATGCATGTTCCTTGCTGGGAAAGTTGAAGAGACTCCGCGCCCACTGAAAGATGTTATACTTGTTTCTTATGAGATAATCCATAAAAAGGATCCTGCTGCTGCTCAGAGGATCAAACAGAAGGTGTTCCTGAACTTGCCATTTTGTTTTTGAAGAGATTAATTCTTGCCTGTTGGGTTGTTGCGAGTTCTTTTGCCACTTCTTACTGTCTTGAACTTGCTTGTGCTGCCTAAGTAGAGTCTGTTCATATTATTGCGTACTGAAGTCTAATTTTACTGTTTGTATCATTGCACAGTTATAAGATAGGGACTATCATATCGTGTGTTCATCTGTATGAAAAGAGGGATCATTCTTGAATTTGTACAGGCACTGCATAGTATGCCTATGTTTGAGCGAACTTGGCTGACAAACATGACCTATGCTGCTGTTTTTTGAGAATGTTCGTCAATTTTAAGTTGGGAGAGAAATGATATGGGAGAAACGCGAAAGGCAATGCCTACATATTTGTTTAAATGTATAATGAAGGAAATTGATGTGGAGAGGAAAGAAGAGAGCACTTGAAAGCTCTTTGTATTATATTTTATGAAAATAGACTGGTAATACTGCAGTATACATGCCTTGGGAAATTGATTTACTTCATTTCCTTCCAAAGTCGGGAGGAAATTGAATTTGTCTCACTAGGAAATATTCCATCCATTTCTGTTCATTTCTCTCTTTGTTACAAGAGCAGAGGAAATGTTCCCTTTAGAATTAGTTCCTCCCACTTACCTCCATTTCCCTCTGTTTAAACATTGCATTAATGAGATTATCCCTGTGTCATTCCCATTTCTGCATAATCAGTTGTGCTATTGAACAAAAAATCGTGTATTTTTAATGTCCTCTTTTGTCATTATATTTGTCAGCATCACGTGATGTCTTGATTTCCCTTGGCCTTTTCAATCTAAATCTGAATGTTCAGGGGTTGATACTTGTTTGGAATCTTTCTAAAAGTAAAGTTTTAGAGTTTTCTTCTTAGAATCCTTGTATAAAGCTATTGGCAAATTCAATTTTAATAACTGTGGTCAGTTTCCTGCCAAGGTTATATGGCTTCCTAATGTTTTGCCCATGATATCTTTCTTTAAATGGGCCGCTTACAGAAACCTCACTTCTGAGAACCCCAGGAAGTGGAATTTTGTTCTAATTGATCTGTGTTGCTTGTGCAAAGTATCTAGGGAACACATGTATCACTTGCTTATTTATTGTGATTTGCTCAAAATCTTTGGCATTTCCTTTTTTCTGGTATATGTCGGGGTTACACAATAGTTAGTTCTGCAGTTGTCTTCTTTGTGCTCTCCTTTTGAAATTGGTGCGGAGTGCTGCTCCACTTTGCCAAATGTGGTGCGTTTGGAAGGAACGAGATGGGAGACTAATTAAAGGATCTGAATCTTATCTTAATTTCTTTTTTCCTGATTTTAAAATTTTATGGACTTCATGTTTTAATCTGTCTACGGAGTAGCGTGTGCATTAAGTTTCCTTTTCCTGTTTTTGTATATTCCTATTGTACTTCTATTGAAGAACTTTATCTTCCTAAGAAATATTGTGATTTCCCTTAGTTTTGGATGCTCTGACACTCATGGTTCTGTATCTTGCGCAGGAAGTATATGAGCAGCAGAAAGAGCTAATTTTACTGGGAGAGAGGGTTGTACTTGCCACCTTGGGATTTGACCTAAATGTTCACCATCCGTACAAACCTCTTGTTGAAGCAATAAAGAAGTTTAAGGTTGCGCAGAATGCACTTGCTCAAGTGGCATGGAATTTTGTGAATGATGGGTATGATCGAGATTCGTCTCTTTCGTTTCAAGTCTCTGATAATTCCAATTCAGTAGTCTCTTGCCTTTATGTTCTTTCACACACTGTAAGGTGGCTTGCAGACTGAGGACATCGCTCTGCCTGCAATTTAAGCCCCATCATATTGCAGCAGGTGCTATATTCCTTGCTGCCAAGTTCCTCAAAGTGAAGCTCCCATCAGATGGTGAGAGGGTCTGGTGGCAAGAGTTTGATGTCACCCCACGTCAATTAGAGGGTTGGTGTCCTCTTTTAAATTTTTCTGTAAGGATATTGTGGACACTTTGGGGCCTCTGTTGAACAGGCTCTCAGTCCCATATTGCATGTAGACATTGATATTTCATTGCATTCAAAATAAGTCCATCAGGTTACTTATTTCTAGGAGTGAAATCACATTGGTTTGTCACGGATGTCTTTATCCCCACGCTCTTTATGATGCACCGTTGCCTGTATCTTATGTTTTGACTCATACATCGCATTGTGGGTTCATATCTGCCTTTTTATTACTTTGCAGAGGTTAGCAATCAGATGCTGGAACTATACGAGCAAAACAGGGTTCCTCCATCTCAAGGGAGTGAAGTCGATGGAAGTGGCGGTGGCGGTGGGTCAGCTCATCGGCCCTCTTCAAAAGTTTCGGGGGCAAATGAGGAGCAGGCCTCGAAGCAAGTGTCCTCACGTGCTCCACTTGACCATTCGGTCTCTGACTATCATGGGTTACATCAGAGACCTACTCAAAATCATGGTGCTGATCATGCTGATGTGGGTAGTGTTATTACTGATCAAAGGGTTGATGTGGGAGCTAAAGAGAACGCAAGAGAGCATCCCAATCAATATCCTGGTAAAGACAACACGAGAGAGCATCTTAACAAATACAAGGCAGATTCGGAACATGTTTTTGGAGAAGATCAAGAAAGAAGTAGCAAGAGAAATGATTTTACAGAAGAAGGGGAGTGGATAGACGCTGCATCACGTAAATCAGTTGTCAATCGAAATCCAGAACTCCGGGAAGGATCAGTTGGTCAGTCGCCAAAGGAAGCCATCAAGATTGATAAGGACAGGGTTAAGGCTGCGCTTGAGAAAAGGAGGAAGGAGCGTGCAGAAACGACAAAGAAAAAGGATGTTATGGATGAGGATGACCTGATTGAGAGGGCGCTAGAGGATGGTGTTGAGTTGGCAGTGGAAGATGAGAAAATCAGGAGGGAAAGAAGACCAAGCTGGTCTAGAAGTGACGAGCTTGATCATGAAAAGGACCATGAGGATATGGGAGATGGGAAAGCCCTGATAACAAAGGGTCAGTCATCAAGAAGAGCAGAAGGCGAATATGCGGAGGAAGGGGAAATGCTGGATGATGCTTCACCTATGCCAAACTCACGCAAAAGAAAAGGAAGCCCAATTGATAGACAAATAGAAGGAAAGAAGCGGCATGAACACCTTACAAATTTGAACCGAGAAACTGGAGATGACGGACACAGGATGGGTCGCGTTGGTTATGGAGAGAAGGATCATAGAAGGCATGGCCCTGAAAATGGTTATACTGCAGAGAGGGAGCACAGAAGACATGCGTTAGAGACTCATCGGTCATGATGGTGTGGTGCGTCTTCCTTGTTGAGCAATGTCAGATTGCATTGTTTTAGTGGGCAGTATTAGTATGTCGCGTATTGCAACTGACTGTATTGGGCACATTATAATGCCGGAGGACTTGTCCATGGATTGAAGGGACTTGCTGCATGCAGTAACTGTGGGACATCTCCGAAGAAGCCAAGAGTTTTATTTACTGATTTGTTTCTTTAAGTCGGAGTAAGGAACATATGCCGTATTCAAACTTATTCCTGCATTTGGGATTCCCGCGTTGCATCAAAATGTTATGCTTGTCGCTGCACCTACTGATGATATGTGCCCGACACTTGATGGGTTTGAGCTAATGCTTATCACTACACCCGGTAGTGTTGCTGAGATTCCTTAATTGTCGATAACTATACGTACGCAAGCTGTAAGATCATGTATTAAATGACAATTTTTCACAAGTCTTGATTCGAACTGTATGAAGAGCAACTATATCTCTGCTTTCTGAAATTCTATGTTGTAAATGGGAGGCACCCCCTTTGGTGCTCTATTTAATGGGGTTCCTACTTGTAAGAAACAAAATGGGTAAGTGAGATTGGGAGCAATTATAGGCCTCTTCATTAGCCTGAACTGTGTCAGTCTTTAGCCCAAAAGCAATGACATGTCTTCATTATAGGACGGATATTCATCTTTTGCCTTTTAAGTGTTCATTACAGGACAAAACCCAGTTGGGGAATTTTTCAGTCTAGAGAGTAATGTCTTCGCCCACCTATGTCAGGCGACCCAGCAAATACTATTATCCTTTCAAAATGATAGTATCTGCCATCTGAGTGGATGAGAACATCATATGCTGCAAAAACAACCGAAAAGCTCATGTGAACTTGGCATGTGTACTCTCACTATTCAGGGTGCAAATGACCTTAAGAGGACGTGGAAACCCAAAATGTGCAAAAAGCGAAGCGTGGGAAATCGAACTCGTAAAGTCATCTTGATTTTAATGCCATTTGATCGATGATGGAGCTTAGTTCCCCAACCTGTAAGATACTCAACAGTGAGTACATGTTAATGTTAGGTGCGAATCCTTAGATCCGTCAAATGGATGGGTCGGATCGCTAAATTGTCCCACTCAAATTGATCTATTTAATTTGTTTTGACATATTTCCATGATCTAGTAACTTATGTTAGACTCAACTCATATGCGACTCGATCCATATTGTTAAAAACAATTTCATATTTAATCAAATCTTGAAAAATTCATATCTAAATTGAAGTGAGAGCTCGGAGAGAGCGAGCACTAAATCAAGTGAGGGCAACATAAGGTGAAGAAAGAGTCATAGAAATAGGTTGGATTTGAGTAAGTTGTGAGCTCATTAAAACATATGTTATTTTGGGCTTTTTCCCTTTCTAAATTCATCTATTTACTGATGTGACTAACTCATATAATAGCTCAGTCTATCAAATAGAGTTAAGACATGGATTTATAACCTATTTTGACAGGCCTATAAATTCTATTATGCACTACTCTAAGTACTCTTTTTTTCTTTGGAGAACCGCATTGTCTGGGGCGGACTATCAGCATAATCATTTTCTCTGGGCATCATCGGGAGGGTTCTATGCTAGTTAAGGAATATTCTTACTTGTCACCAAGCAAAACGCTATCACCATACCCTCACCGAGGTGTTAGGAACCCATTCGCCAAATGTAAATACACGCATTGCTAAGTTAAGCGGGCACGATCTCGTATTTGGAAGTATTGGCCTTTACCACTAAACTGTCACGGGGTGTATGACTAGTACTCATTCACCTAATGAAAAGTACATGGACCCCTCTAATAATCTTTACTATTGCCGACTCCTACCATTTGCAAAGGATATAAATTTATATTATATATACAATTTGTGGCATTAGAACAAAATCAATATGTTGGAGACTGACATTTCCAACGGTACCGACCCCTTAGACGGGGATCAAAACGTCATCATCGTCCTGAATTTCTTTATAGCCTAGTGGCAATTTTCTAAGTTATTTACATAACTCGAGATAATTATCATAGAAGTGCGAGCTGATTAAACTAATCGAAGCATAAAAATCAACTAATTAGGCTAGACAGCTAATCGGTAATTCATATCGAATAATCTATTGAGAAGCTCCCTTTCTTCCTTAATTAATCACACGCACTGATTATAAGATTGATAGCCAAACTAATTACAATGCCAAAAGGCCATCAAATTGGGGACATAAATAAATTATTCTAGAATAAATTAAAGGTACAAAAGGAATGTCCTAGAGATCCGTAACTTCTTCTTTTCCGCGCACTTAGAGGTACCAAAAGTTGGGGGAGATATATGATTATTGTAAGAAGTACATTAGATGAAACGTTAACATTATTATTAAAGGAAATTAATGGGACGTTAACCTTGTGGGGAAATCGAGGATTCGAGGTGAATAAACAAAGATGGAAAGGGGGAAAAAAGAAAAAAAAAGGGTCGACAAGTTTCTTTTTCTCGTATTTGTGCATCACTAAAAAAAATAAAAATTGAGATAGCTTAAACATATCCTTGGTACGAATATTTGGGTTGGTGAATAATTTAATGCTGAAAGGGTTAAACTTTTATAATGAAAATGTTAAAATATCCAGCTTAATAAATTAGATTTACAAGTGAAGAGAGACCACGTATATATAACCAGCGTATGAACCTCGTAAAGAAGTGGTGTGGGATTCTTTAATGTCGGGATAGTTATTAAAAGAGTTTTAAACCTATTGTACGGATGCTAATTCAGTTTTAAACCTTTCAATGTGGGGAAAATTGCCAAAAATGTCTAAACCTATTGTGTGAATGCCAATTCAATCTTAAACATTTCAATTTGGCCAATTTAGTGCTAAACTTTTGACGATTTGCAATTGTAATTCTTTCATTCAATTTTGGTCGATAATCACTGATACAGATACTGGCCATCCTACATGGCACGACCGGCGTAGGATTGCTAGCGACTAGCGCCAACGTGGACAACTTTACGCATTTTCTAAGTTTTTCTAATTTTTTTTATAGTTTTTTTAATTTTATTTTTTTCTTTCCTTTTTTGTTTTATTTCTTCCTCCACCAGTTGCTGGCCATCACCGAGGCCCGAGAAAAAAAAAGAAACTAAAAAAATTAAAAAAATTTAGAAAATTTAAAATAAAATGAAACAAATTGTCCATGTTAGCACTGACCGTGTCATATAAGATGGGCAGCGTCCACATAAGTGATTACAGGCCAAAATTAGTCGAAAGGACTATATTGACATATCGTCAAAAAGTTTATGGCTAAATTTGCCAAACTGAAAAGTTTAATACTTAATTGGCACTCATACAATAGGTATAGGACTTTGTTTTTTGCAATTTTCAGGGATAAACCCTCTTATTAAATGTGGAATTTGGACAAACTGGGGCTTGTACATGCGACGGTTGAACCTGATTCTATTACAATGTTAGAATGTCTTTAAATTAATAGGTGGAGTAATACACCGTGTATATATATATTAACCCAAAACAGGCCTAATATGGAAATTTTCGAAAAAATTCAGAATTAGTCCTCATGGCATTTTGCATAAATTAATTATTCTATGTTTTTTTCGTTTTTTTTCTTGTGTGGGGGGTGGATTATAACTATTGTAACTAGAGAGCACGCGTTGAGAAAAGACTTTACCACCATTTTGATTTTATTTTTTACATTTTGTCTCATTTGTGTTAATGACAGAGGACCACAGATAGATTTTAAAAGCATGAAACCATCACATCCTCACACATTACATCAACAAATTATAATATTAGCCTTTTTAAATGAAAAGGTCAAATTAGCACAAGGCTAGAGAATTTACATGTTGAAATTCCCTAATCTCCACATTAGTCAGCCCTAATTTGGGGTTGAGTCCTTATCTTATGTGGTCATCAAAATAGGCGGGTTTTCAATTTCAATCCATGTTTGTACTTGCAAGTACCATGTTTCTTGGCACGTCATGCCCTGATATTATATACTAAACCAATAATTGATTACAAGAGAAAATTATTTTAATCGATCTCAAACATATTGTACGGATAATAATTCAGTTTTTAACTTTTCGATTTTATCAATTTAGTCTTAAACATTGGCACGAAACTCTAATGTAGTTGTTCCGGCTAATTCCCGCCGAGGAAACTGCCGACACGGCGGTGTGCCACGTCAGCAATGATCTTTTTTTTTACACTGCGCGGCGTACGATGTCACTAGCTTAACGCAGACAAAATTATGTTTCTTTTTTTCTTTTTCCTTTCTCGATTCGCGCAACGCACGCCTCGGCTCAAAAGAACGTCGACACCACGGGCACCGCACGCTCCCTCCACCGTTTTGGCGAATCTGGGCACGTGCCCCAATAGTTCCTTTGCCGCCACGTGGCGCTGGATCGTGACATTAAGACAGAATAATATGGAAAGGACAAAAAAGAATAAATTAATTAGGTGATTAATCAGGCCCGATGGAAAAGGACAAAATGAGAGAGATTTGAAAAAGGCAAGACATGTCGGATTAGATCCGCTCATAATATGGAAAGGACAAAAAAATCGAAATAGTAATTGGATCGCCAAAAAAAAAAAGGAAGGGAGAAAAAAAAAATTGGAGGGAATTTGATTTGCCCGTCTTTTTCAAATTTACCAGCTTTGAAAGGCCCGGCGGGCATGCGTCGTCGACCGATTGAAAAGGCTGCGATTGAGCCGCGTCTCCGGCTTCAATGAAATAAGAATGAGCCGTCCCAAATCTCTCGATTCTCTCTCTCTCTCTCTCTCTCCATGTGCATGGATGTGTGCGAATGAGTGCGCGCCGGAGCTGAAGTTTTGGAGTTTTTTTTGTGGTATTAACTCTTGTATATTTATAGTATTAGTTATACAATAAACTCAGTTTGATGGGGGATCAAAGAAGTCAGTTTGATCTTTTTTATGCACATGAGTATTAGTTATACGACAAATTCTTACACTCATTGATTGTACGAAATATTTTTTACACTGATGAAGGATCAACCGCAGCTCATTTAGATCAACCCAAAATAACTAAAAAAACAGTATTTTTATAGAATTACACATACAAAAATTTACTTTTTCCAGTTATCCAATCTGTATATTAATTTTCTTCTATCATTAGAGGATTAGAAGAGTTTATTATTCAGCGAAAATCAAAATATTGAAGTCGTTACCGTACTGTCAATGCGGGTCAAGAACTTGACATGCGAGTCTTACTTGACTGAATTTTTTAATTTTTCAAACACGCATGTGAGGGTGACGCATCCAAACATACAATGATTAACATAATAAATCCTCCCGTTAGGATTAACATAATACAAGAGGGGACTTTGAATCTCCCGACAAGTAAGGGCCGCGCGGTACACGCGGCGGCGACCGTCGAGCGGAGGGAATCCTCGCTCGCATGAAAGGGCCGGACCTACCTAATGTTTTCTCGGAAACCTAGTAACATGGTACATGCATTAACCAAGAAAGGAAAGGAAAAGCTAAATAGAGAAACAAATGATTTGCTCAAACGGGAAAAAAAAGGGGAGGGGGAAGAAAATCCATACTTACTTTATTAGAAAAGAAACAAGAAAGTATTATCTGGACCCAACTCATGTCATGGCGCCACAGGTTTCCGTATAAAAGGAGTAATCTCCCATGATCAACTTGCCGACCCCCAAAATATCAAGAAGAAGAAGAAGAGGAGGAGAAGGGAATAGCGTTGGTCATCGGAAACAATGTCCACTTCACTCCTCGAGCGCGCCCCCGTCCTCATCCTCCTCCCCCTCCTCCTCACCTTCTTTCTCCTCGCCCCGCCGGTCCTCTCGGTCGCGCCCGAGGAGTGCACCGCCGAGTCCGGCAACTGCGTCAACAAGGCCAAGGCCCTCCCCCTCAAGATCATCGCCATCGTCTCCATTCTCGTCGCGAGTGTGATCGGCGTCTGCTCCCCGCTGTTCATGCGCTCGGTCCCGGCCCTCCACCCCGACCGCGACCTCTTCGTCATCGTCAAGTGCTTCGCGGCGGGCATCATCCTCGCCACCGGGTTCATGCACGTGCTGCCCGACTCCTTCGACATGCTGTCCTCGCAGTGCTTGCAGGAGAACCCTTGGCACAAGTTCCCGTTCACCGGGTTCGTTGCCATGCTGAGCGCCATCGTGACGCTGATGGTGGACTCGATGGCGACGAGCGTGTATAGCCAGAAGAACAACGCTGGCATCATTCCCAACAGCGAGGGCAGCAAGGGCCGTGACGGTGACCTGGAGATGGACGCGGTGAACGCGGTGCAATTGCATAGCCACGGCCACCACCACCACAGGGAGGCGGCGAAGGTGGAGGCTGCGAGTTCTCAGCTGGTTCGGTACCGGGTAGTTGCAATGGTAAGATCATGCTCAGTTAGATTTAATTTGTATGGTACTGCTGAAGTCCACATAGACGTGAAGCTCGCACGGATCAGCAAGATGAATCCCCTCCACCCCACTATCATTATTTCACAAATAGCATCATCCATTTACATGGATGGACCATGTGAAATTCAATTTAGCAGTGCACATGAAGAACATTTTTAAGGCATTTTTTTTTTCTGGGGGCTTGAACTTAAAGTAAACAAATGTCGACATAGATGCAAGACTCGCTTCATATGCTTTAGATTTCGTATTATACATTATGTATTATCTACCTCATGGACCGTTCAAATTGTTTTCCTCACATATCAATTTCTTTTCTTGATATTGAAATTGGGATCAATTGTACTCAGGTGCTGGAGCTAGGAATAGTGGTACACTCGGTGGTGATAGGGCTTGGATTGGGAGCTTCAAGCAATGTGTGCACCATCAAAGGCCTTGTGGCTGCTCTTTGCTTCCATCAAATGTTTGAAGGCATGGGTCTTGGTGGCTGCATTCTTCAGGTAACAATTTATATCCGCAAACCTCAAAATGTTTTACAATTTATAACAAAGAAAAACAAATTAATCTGCAGAAATTGTTGTTACTTCATGTTCATGTGCTGGCCCAAATTAGCTGACTGAATCTTTTGTGACCCTATAAACAGGCAGAGTACAAGTGGTTGAAGAAGCTGGTAATGGTGTTCTTCTTCTCGGTGACGACCCCGTTTGGGATCGCGCTCGGGATCGCGCTGTCAAGTACGTACCGGGAGAACAGCCCGAGCTCGCTCATCACGGTCGGCCTGCTCAATGCATCGTCCGCGGGACTCCTGGTCTATATGGCCCTGGTCGACCTCCTCGCCGCCGACTTCATGGGTCCAAAGCTGCAGCGCAGCATCAAGCTCCAGGTCAAGTGCTATGCTGCCGTGCTTCTGGGTGCCGGTTTCATGTCTCTCATGGCCAAATGGGCTTGAGGTTATGCTAATTATCCTCAAAAACAAAATGTGTAACTGGAGTTCTATTCTTTGTTCTTTTTGCTATTTGGTTTATGCTCGTGCTACATGGTGTTTGGCTTTTGGCTTATAAACAACAGTAGAATGTGATTATCGTGTATATGATATGCTCTCACCATATGGGATGCTAAATCATGAACACGAAAAAAGTATTTTATAGATCCGCTACGCTACGGTCGTCAAAAGACGGATTAGTCACTT
The DNA here is from genome assembly GCA_031216235.1 of Syzygium jambos. Classification (NCBI taxonomy): domain Eukaryota; kingdom Viridiplantae; phylum Streptophyta; class Magnoliopsida; order Myrtales; family Myrtaceae; genus Syzygium; species Syzygium jambos. Next base: position 15,375,135 of record CM062224.1, read on the forward strand.
TTGAAATGTCGTTTCCTCTTTATTGGACAATGCTGACACTCGCACCTCAACAAAGATGCCAATGACCAAATAAGGTAGAAAGACACCCGCCTTTTAAATTACTTTTTACTAATGAAAATCCGTGGATTGTGTTTCTTCATCTTAACAAATATAACGGTAGATAAAAATATCATTTCAAAATAAATTGCAAGAAGATTGAATTAATGTTAATTGTAAAATTGAAAGTTTGGATAATATTTCTTTTCAACATATAAACTAATTTAATTTAAAGTACGAATTAGCATTGTGTACGTATAACTTGCCACTAAATTATTGAGTAGACATTAAAACAACATGTGCGGTAGAAATCTGCATATCATCAATGACAAGTGACAACCTATAGTTATGTGCATTATGCAAAATTTTCAGGGAAAAACATCCTCAGAATTTTCCGGTATATCTAAAATGATTTTCATTTTTTTCCTTTAAGGAGAATAGCAATATGTTAATTTCGTAGTTGGTGTAACTTAACGATTTAATTTTATTCGTTAATTCAAAATTCTTAAAAAGGTGAGTGCTGATATAAACAGGACTTGTTGTGTGAGTAAAGTGAATATTGATGAAGATTTTCTAATATTATTATTTTGGGTACTACTTTCCAATTTCATTTTTATTATACTTTAGTAGTTTCGACTTTGCTAGAATCTAACTTCCACTCAAATTATTTCAACTGTACTAAGCTTATTTTAGTTGTACTTTTATATTTTTGTTTTGGATCTTACATAAACAACTAAAAATAAACTATAAACTTCCAACTAAAATAAACGTCACAATATTTTTTACTAAGCTTATTTTTATTCAAACTAAGAGAATGTACGTATTAGTTTCAATTTCTCACTTAATTAAATAAAATATGAATAATTGTTCGTAATATATATAGTTTTTCATTTTAATTTTCCTCAGCTTTTGCATTAAGAGTGTAATCGTGAACTGGAACTTACTCACGTAATCAAATAAGTCGTACATCAAAATAAAATTATTTAATCTGTAATAAGATATGATTTTGGCCTTTTGTTATTCTGTCATTTAATTCACTAAGATTCATATTATTTATTCGTGCCATTGATATTATAATCAAAGAGAAATTGTCCAATTAGTCCTAAACCTATTGTACGGATGACAATTCAGTCCTAAACTTTTTAATTTTTTCTAGTGTAGTCCTAAACCTTTGTACGAAATTCCAATACAGTTCTTTCGGTCAATTTTCATCGAAAATCACCGATGTGGAAATCTAGTCATTACCAACCATCGTATGTGACCCTCGCCCAGACTATACAAGGGTTGACCGGGGTTAGAAAAAAAAAGGAAAGAAAAATAAAAATAATAAAAAATTTAAAAAATTTTTTTTTGGTAAGGATAAAAAATAAAAAATTTAAAAATTGTCCCCATTAGCGCCGGCTAAGCCACATAGAATGGATGGCACCGATAAGATTGTCACCTCACAAATTTCTGTCCAAAATTGACCATAATAACTAAATTAGCAAATTGTCAAAAAATTTAATACTAAATTGGTAAATCGTCAAAAAGATTAGGATTAAATTAGCATAATTGGAAGATTTGGGACTAAATTGGCACAAGTGCAATAAGTTTAGGATTAAATTGGCCAAATTGAAATATTTAGGGCTAAATTGACACTAATGCAATAGGTTTATGTCTTTTTTTGGTAATTTTCCCATTTGCAAATAATAGACATCTATATTATATGCACATTTTGTGGAATTAGAAAAGAATCAAGTGGCTGGAGACTGACATTTCCTATTGTACGGACCTATTAGACGGAATAAAAAAATCGTAGGGACCATTTTGTTGGTACGTAAGTCTATCTATTTTCTAGGAGAAGCAAATATCCAAATCGCCAAAACGTCATCGTCCTGAATTTCTTTAAGCCATATTGGCAATTTTCTAATTTATTTACATAACTTAAGATAATTATTGTAGAAGTGCGATCCGATTAAACTAATCGAAGCACAAAAATCAGTGAAGGCTGGACAGCTAATCAGTAATTTATGTCGAATAATCTACTAAGAAGCCTCCCTTTCTTCCTTAATTAATCACATGCTCTGATTGTAAAATTAATAGCTAAACTAATTATTAAGGCAAAAGACCAGCAGCTTGGGAAAATAAATAAATTATTCTACAATAAATCAACGGTACTCGTTTCAATGTCCTCGAAATCCGGAACTTCTTTTTATCCACGAACCTTAGAGGTACAAAAAGTTGGGGAGATAAATGGTTTTTTACGAACTAAATTAGATAAAACGTTAACAATATTATTAAAGGAAAGTAACTGGACTCTAACCTTGTGGGAAAATCGAAGATTTTGAGATGAATAAACAAAGATTGAAAGGAAAAAAAGAAGAAGAAGATGAAGACATAGACAAGTTTCTTTTTCTCGTATTTGTGCATCAATAAAGTCTTTTATGGTCCTTTTAATTTTTTTGTGCAATCGATATTTTGGTCGGACCACCCGCCTGGGTGGCGCTGCTGGAGCGCGCACTCTTCCTCTCGCAAAAGGTTGAGTGTTCGAATCCCGGGCGCTGCAGGGTGACTTAATCGGTGGCACGTGTGTGGTGGCTAGAACGTGTCGCCCCCAGGGTTTACTCCCCGGCTGTCGGCCGTGCGGGGGTTCCCTGGGTTATAAAAAAAAAAGAAGATATTTTGGTCGGTGTATAAATTAAGGCTGAAAGCCTACAAAAAAATCTAAGCAATGTGAATTACATGAAATTTGACGAATGAGGGCCATACGTGCGAAATAAACTGAGACGAAATCTGACTTCGATGCCGCTTTAAAACGTCTAATCCAAAAATCCAAAGTTACTAACATAGGGACACCGCGTGTACATATATAATATATAAACCCTTTAGATAGACGATGTTAGATGCTTTAACTTATAACATGGCTAAATACGAAAATTTTCATAAACTTAAAATTTTTCGCTTAATTACATACCCTCATAGCATTTTGCATTTATCAACTATTCTATAATGCGTTTTTCGTTTTTGTGGTTTTAACTGAAGTAGCTAGCGAACGTGCGTCGAGAAGACTTTCACCACCATTTTGATTTTGATAACCCCATATATATATATATATGTATATATGTTAAAGCAAGAAGCCATCACATTCTCACATATTACATCAACAAATTATAATATTAGCTTTACTAAATTCAAAGTCAAATTAGTACAAGGCTAGAGAAGTACAAGTTGACAATCCCTAAAGTATTCATTAGTCAGCTTTAAGTTGGGTTTAATTGCTTCTTATCTTGTTGAGTCATTGTCTGGTGTGTCATATTAGAAATGGAGGTTTCGATATCAATCTGTATCAGTACTTGCAAGTACCACATTTCTTGGCATGTTGTGCCCTAATATTATATACAGAACAATCGATGAGCTGGCAATCATTTCGGGTCTCGGGTTCAGGTTATTTCCGACCCGTTTCCTATGTTTTCATGTTGAGTTGAGTTCCTAGTCTATGGACAATTTGAGGGCCTTAAGAAAAAAATTTCATTCCTTTCTCTCGTAGCCCCAGTTGGTATGTTGTTATTACTTAACCATAATTTGAATTTTCCAGTGTCGTTAACGCAAGATTTGATTTGCAATCAGGTTTTTTTTTGTGTTGTGCATGTTACTGTAGCATATGCCCTTTTGATAACCCAAGGAGGTTACTCAAGTGATAAAGGTTTGAGTTTGAATGATCATACTTGTGCACTCTCTTCGGGCCGCCTCTGAGAGCACAAATTTATGTGTCTCTAGTAATTACCTGGTGTGAGTGGGAGAGGGAACCGTCGCATTAGATACGGATCAATTGGATATACAAAGAGTCCCAAACGCCCGGACGATACCAATAAATAGTCATGTCTTCTTGATTCTTTTTTTCCGAAGAAGATTATGTAGGGTCTGCCGGCACCTTCAGAAAACCAAACTCTAGTGTACATAAATTTGTAAAAGCACAATTGATTGAAGTCTGAATTTGAAATCTCTGGTATAATATAACTCATAAGAACATTCTAAATTCTTGGGAAGAGAGTGGAATGGTCAAGTATTCCTTTATTCGGTGGGAAATATCACATTGCTAGTATGTTGTAATTAGTTTGTTTATTGCCACATTGTTTGAGGTGACTATAGTATGAGTGCATTACATTTTGATTTTGATAACCCCAGATATATATAGATATATATATGTGTATATATGTATGTTAAAGCAAGAAGCCGTCACATTCTCACATATTACATCAACAAATTATAATATTAGCTTTTCTAAATTCAAAGTCAAATTAGTACAAGGCTAGAGAAGTACAAGTTGACAATCCCTAAAGTATTCATTAGTCAGCTTTAAGTTGGGTTTAATTGCTTCTTATCTTGTTGAGTCATTGTCTGGTGTGTCATATTAGAAATTGAGGTTTCGATATCAATCTGTATCAGTACTTGCAAGTACCACATTTCTTGGCATGTTGTGCCCTAATATTATATACAGAACAATCGATGAGCTGGCAATCATTTCGGGTCTCGGGTTCAGGTTATTTCCGACCCGTTTCCTATGTTTTCATGTTGAGTTGAGTTCCTAGTCTATGGACAATTTGAGGGCCTTAAGAAAAAAATTTCATTCCTTTCTCTCGTAGCCCCAGTTGGTATGTTGTTATTACTTAACCATAATTTGAATTTTCCAGTGTCGTTAGCGCAAGATTTGATTTGCAATCAGGTTTTTTTTTGTGTTGTGCATGTTACTGTAGCATATGCCCTTTTGATAACCCAAGGAGGTTACTCAAGTGATAAAGGTTTGAGTTTGAATGATCATACTTGTGCACTCTCTTCGGGCCGCCTCTGAGAGCACAAATTTATGTGTCTCTAGTAATTACCCGGTGTGAGTGGGAGAGGGAACCGTCGCATTAGATACGGATCAATTGGATATACAAAGAGTCCCAAACGCCCGGACGATACCAATAAATAGTCATGTCTTCTTGATTCTTTTTTTCCGAAGAAGATTATGTAGGGTCTGCCGGCACCGTCAGAAAACCAAACTCTAGTGTACATAAATTTGTAAAAGCACAATTGATTGAAGTCTGAATTTGAAATCTCTGGTATAATATAACTCATAAGAACATTCTAAATTCTTGGGAAGAGAGTGGAATGGTCAAGTATTCCTTTATTCGGTGGGAAATATCACATTGCTAGTATGTTGTAATTAGTTTGTTTATTGCCACATTGTTTGAGGTGACTATAGTATGAGTGCATTACATTTTGATTTTGATAACCCCAGATATATATAGATATATATATGTGTATATATGTATGTTAAAGCAAGAAGCCGTCACATTCTCACATATTACATCAACAAATTATAATATTAGCTTTTCTAAATTCAAAGTCAAATTAGTACAAGGCTAGAGAAGTACAAGTTGACATTCCCTAAAGTATTCATTAGTCAGCTTTAAGTTGGGTTTAATTACTTCTGATGGTACGGTGTTGAGTCATTGTCCTGTGTGTCATATTAGAAATGGAGGTTTCGATATCAATCGGTGTCAGTACTTGCAAGTACCACTCTTCTTGGCACGTTGTGCCCTAATATTATATACAGACCAAGATGATCTGGCAATCGTTTCGGGTCCTCGGTTCGGGTTATTTCCGACCCGTTTCCTATGTTTTCATGTTGAGTTTTTTTTTTTTTTGGGTCGAATTTCTTGTTGAGTTGAGTTCCTAGTCTATGGACAACTTGGGGGCCTTGAGAAAAAAAATTTCATTCCTTTCTCTCATGGCCCCAGTTGGTATGTGAATTGTCCACTATCGTTAACGGGAGATTTAATATGCAATCAAGTCTTATTAGTGTTTTGCCTGTTACTGTAACATGCCCTTTTGATAACCCGAAGAGGTTATTCAAGTGATAAGCGTGTGTTGCTCTTCTTGTTTATTGTTTGAGTTTGAATGATCATACTTATGCACTCTCTTCGGGCCGCCTCCATGAGCATAAATTTATGTCTCTAGTAATTACCCGATGTGAGTGGGAGCGGGAACCGTCGCACTAGGTACAGATCAATTGGATATTCAGGGAGTCTCAGACACCCGGACAATACCAATATACAATTATGCCTTCTTGATGCTTTTTTTTTTCTGAAGAAGATTATGATAGGTCCGCCGGCACTTGCAGAAAACCAAACCCTAACGTACATAAATTCACAAAAGCACAATTGATTGAAGTCTGGATTTGAAATCTCCGGTCTATATAACTTGATACAGATAATAACTCACATGAGCATTTTGAATTCTTGGGAAGAGAATGGAATGGTTAAGAGGTGGTTGCGGTAGGAGCACATTATATGATAATACAGTCACAGTAAAATCTTGCAATATAAAAAGTTAGAAATTAACAATGTGATGATGTGGTCACGGAAGAACGCTCTACTGATCGATGCACCGCAGCAATCGGTACAAACAACGGTGCTGCCCAAAACCATCACGATTTTATACGATTTAATAATTCGCCATGGGCGCGAGGTTTGGAATTTCAGACGTTTTGCTATCGCAGCGCTAACACAATCACGATACTCCCGTCTTATGAGAGGATCAAATTAAATGACAAGCAGCGACGAGCCTGATTTAAAAATCCAAATGCAAAATTGGTCGAGACGTTTATCACGTGACCCACGTGATGGTTTGATCACGCGATTCAAGTTGGCCCGACCCGAGTAAGATCCGACCCGGGAGTCCTTTTTTTTTTTTTTTTTTAAATTTTTTTTCTCCGGATCCCACGCGCCCCGCGCCGTGGCTCAAAACGGCACGCCCTCTCCACGGGCATCCCACGGTGCCTCCGCCCGTAACGGCTCGACGCATGCCGTTTTGGGGGGGGGGGGGGCACTGGGCACGAGCCCTTGCATCTTCAGCAGCCACGTGGCAGCCGGTGGCCCACGGTACGGTAGCATCCTAAATTTGGAATCTCTTGAAAAGTCAAAGGGTGGGCATGTATATAAATTAGTGCGTGATTGGGGGCAACGGAAACGTCACAGGGAGTTTACTTTGTGGCAATAATTTATTAGTGATTTTCGTGTTAGGTAGCGTGTACTCATCTCACTAACCAAAAAAAAAAAATTTAAAAAGGAGGACTGTAGAAAAAAAATCCAAAAAAGGAGAAAAAAATAAAGAAAAGTAAATATGACTTTACAATAATGTGTGGTGAGGTGCATTAGAATTCAGATGCAATCCATTGATGTCTTAAATTTACTCGCCTTAGGAAGTCGTAATTAAGCGGCACCACCAAAAATGCTCCGATTTTATCGAATATCGCGACATCTTATGTGTATGAGAGAGAGAGAGAGAGAGAGAGAGAGAGAGAGAGAGAGAGAGAGAGAGAGAGAGAGAGAGAGAGCCCTCTTCGATTTGAGAAGGTTGGTGATGACAGGAGGCGATGATGCAGCGGCGATAGAATGTGCATAGGCTGTCACAAGGGAAGAGGAAGAAGAAGGGGAGAAAGAGAAAAGAAAATAGGGAAAAAAATTTAGCTCTACGAAATTGAATTGTAAAAGAAATTAAATCCGACTATGGATTTAGCCAATTATTTGTGTATTTAATGATTCAATCTTCGAGCTCACATTTAAACTTATCAAAACACACACTTTGTATGTTCTACATTCACTCGCTTATGCGCATAAAAAAATTCGGTTATGTCTATTATAGACGATTTTCTTGCAAGTGGCACGAACTCATTTTGTTTTCCAGCTGGTTTATCAATTGACACTAACGAAACTGCATTAAATGTTCAAAAGAAGTCATTTTTACACAATGTACGGTAGATTTATCCTTTAAATGACTAAGATTTCAGTCCACAAAGAAAAGATTTGTATAAGAATCATAATGATTTTTTTTATGAGGACCGTTCGATAAGATAGCGCATTCAAATAAGTATTAGTTACACAATAAATTCTCACACTCATTCATTATACAAATAACTATTATTTTTTACACTGATGGAGGATTATCTTTAGCTCATTTAGATCCACCCCAAATGAGTAAAAAAAAGTATTTATAGAATTTCATGTCGAAAAATTATTTTTGCCAATAAACAATTTGTATATACATAAGAGGATTTGCATTATTATGGATACGAAAATAATGGAAAAAAATTGGATTCAATTCTCAACTGTTTCTATTGGAAATGAGATTGAGTACGGATTCGAGCCGTAGTACATGGTTTCATAAAACCATTCGATTTTCCCGGTTTAAATCAACAGGGTTTTACATGAAGAGAAGTTTATTATACAGCGAAACTCAAAATATCGTAGCAGTTATCTTATTATCAATACGGAACTTGACATGCGAGCCTTACTTGAGTGGATTTTTTATATTTCGACACACATGTGAAGGTGACGCATCCAAACATAATAGGATGAACATAATAAATCCTCCCATATATTAACTAATTTGATAATTAAGTCCACTCCAATTAATGCATGGAGCACGATGTGCACTGGCCAGTAAACTCTGGCAACATAATATATTAAAATTATCAGATGGTGCCACGAGTTTCTATATAGAGGGTCAATCCTCCATGATTAACTTGCCAACCCCCAGGATCTCAAGAAGAAGAAGAGGAGAAGGGATAGGATAGTGTTTAGTCACAAAAACAATGTCCACTTCACTCCTCAAGCCCACGCCCGTCCTCCTCCTCCTCACCTTCTCTCTCCTTGTCCCGCCGGCGCTCTCCGTCGTGCCCGAGGAGTGCACCGCCGAATCCAGCGACTGCATCAACAAGGCCAAGGCACTCCCCCTCAAGATCGTCGCCATCGTCACCATCCTCGTCACGAGTCTGATCGGTGTCTGCTCCCCGCTGTTCACCCGCTCAGTCTCGGCCCTCCACCCTGACCGCGACCTCTTCGTCATCATCAAGTGCTTCGCGGCAGGCATCATCCTCGCCACCGGGTTCATGCACGTGCTGCCCGACTCCTTCGACATGCTGTCCTCCCGGTGCTTGAAGGAGAACCCTTGGCACAAGTTCCCGTTCACTGGGTTCGTTGCTATGCTGAGCGCCATCGTGACGCTGATGGTGGACTCGATGGCGACGAGCATGTATAGCCAGAAGAACAACGTTGGCGTCATTCCCGATAGCGAGACCATTGATGGTGACCGGGAGATGGGCGTGGTGACTGCGGCGCATTCGCATAGCCACGGCCACCCCCACCACGGAGCGGCGGCGAAGGTGGAGGCCACGAGTTCTCAGCTGCTTCGGTACAGGGTTGTTGCAATGGTAAGATCATACTTTGGATATTGTTAGTATGTATTTTTTGCTTAGATTTATTTACTGTATGGTACTAGTAAAGTTCACATAGATGCGAAGCTCGCAAGGATCCGCAAGATAAAGGCCCTCCACCCAACAATCTTTATTTCATAAATAGCATCATTTATTTACAGATGTCGACATATATGCAAGACTTACTCCATATATTATAGATTTCGTATTATATATATTTTCTACCTCGTGGACCGTTCAAAACATTATTATTGGCATGTGGGATTTTCTTATTCAGTTTCTGTCAATTTAGATTTCTGCAGCACTTGCTTCTGTAGTTAAATGATTAAATATCGACTTTCCTGAAAACAATTTGAAATCTAGTAACTTCCACCAACCACTTTGCCTTTGGTGAGTGAACATGGGACATCGGTGGCGAAGAAAAGAAATAAGAGATCATAGTATTTTTAGTCATACTTGAAAGATAGAAGAGGATTTTTTTTAAGAAATCATATGATGGACTTTACAAAGATTTTGGGAAAAAAAAAAAGTTCCACACAATATATATCAATCAGAAAGGTTAAAGTTTCAATTTGTGACTTCTTTGGGTCTTTTTTCTTTACTAAAAATAATTTCTTAGTTTGCTTAAAAAAATCCTCAAACTATAAAAAAAAGCACTGTAAATTTTAAAAATCATGAAGGATTATATAGAATTTCACATGTCAATATTATAAGACTTTAGGTGATTCAAATTGAACAAAAGTCAAATCACGAGAGTTGCAGAATTCGAAAACAGTAAAATTTGAAAGTTCAATTTTGATCATGCGCATCCCCCCTAATAGCGACCTTCGTAACATTTGATTTTCTCAAAAGAGACAACAGACTTTGTATGATGCATCTCTAAGAAATTCTTTGGACTCCTACTATCTCTTAATTAAGACCAAGTATATCTCTACCGCTATGAAGCTATGATATCATAGTGTTGGAAAATTAATATATTAGCTTCAAATGATATCTGTTCTTCATATATAAATTTCTTTTCTAGACATTAAAAATGGGATCGATTGTACTCAGGTGCTGGAGCTAGGAATAGTGGTACACTCGGTGGTGATAGGGCTTGGATTGGGAGCCTCAAGCAATGTGTGCTCCATCAAAGGCCTTGTGGCTGCTCTTTGCTTCCATCAAATGTTTGAAGGCATGGGTCTTGGTGGCTGCATTCTTCAGGTAACACTTCATATCCACAAACCTCAAAACTTTTCCAATTTATAACAAAGAAAAACAAATGAATCTGGAGAAATTGTTGTTACTTCATGTTCCTGTGCTGGCCCAAATTGGCTGACTGAATCTTTTGTGACCCTATAAACAGGCAGAGTACAAGTGGTTGAAGAAGCTGGTAATGGTGTTCTTCTTCTCGGTGACGACCCCGTTTGGGATCGTGCTCGGGATCGCGCTGTCAAGCACCTACCGGGAGAACAGCCCGAGGTCGCTCATCACCGTCGGCCTGCTCAACGCATCGTCCGCGGGGCTCCTGATCTACATGGCCCTTGTCGACCTCCTTGCCGCCGACTTCATGGGTCCGAAGCTGCAGCGCAGCATCAAGCTCCAGATCAAGTCCTATGCTGCCGTGCTGCTGGGTGCTGGTGGCATGTCTCTCATGGCCAAATGGTAGGGGTGAGCGGTTCCAGGTTCCGGGTAGGTTCCGCCTGGAACCTGGAACCTACCCTCGGGTACAGGTTCCTCAAAATGAGGAACCTGGAACCTACCCGTCGGAACCTGGAACCTGGAACCTACCCTGTCACAGGTTCCAGGGTCGGTTCCAGGTTCCAACAGGTTCCAACAGGTTTTTTTTTTTAGTTAATCAAAATGAAAATGAATAAATTTTCATCCCTGTCAAACTGCTCCGCACGAGTACAAATTGGTACTAGCATGACCAGATTATAAACATATGCATCTATAAAGCGACGAGCACGCCAAAACCCAGTAAAAAAGAACTTCTTATACAGAAGAATCTACTCACGTAAACACAGTTCAGCACAGAAAGCATATCAATCAGCCGTGAACATGAAAGACACAAACAACTATCATGCATTTAGGTGATACCCTTCCTACAAGATACGCAAGCAATAACAAGTTCCATCTTTTTCGTGCCCCAAGCTAAACCAAAGAACCCACTACAGCCCAACAATACCACAATCTATAGATAGCCAGCCCACATATCATTCAGCGAGATGAATCAAAATTGACGGCAATCCCGATCCTACACCCTATCCAAGCATGCAAATTTTTCATGTTCATGACTAGAGGCAGGAACAACATCGAATTGAACCAAAACTCCCCCATCGAAGACGCAGATCTGACCGCCCAATCCAATCAACGACACAATCACGAACAAATTACCCCAAAAAAACAAAAATAAAAAAAAATTCCCAAAATCCAAGCATCAACGAAAAGCACGGAGGGGCCAAAACCAACGAGCTGAATCGAAGCTCGAGGAGGGTGACCTTTTCCGGATCGCCGCCCTTGTCGGGATGGTTCTTGATCGCGGCCTTCCTGTACGCCTTCTTCAGATCATCCTGGGAGGCGTTCTTCGAGACCCCGAGGACGTCGTAGTACTTGGCGTTGTCGCTCTTCTTCGGCGCCCTCCCGAACATCTTCCCGTCTCCCTTGAAAACCCTAACCGCAGGAATCCCCAAAAAGAAACACACGGGAGGGGCCAAAAGCGAGCGCCGCACAAAAACCCAAATTACAGATCGTGGAGATCGATCTGTCAAAGAAACATGTCAAAGAAACATCTTTATACCCATGCGAATGTCACGGGAGACGAAGGACAAGCAGTCGGCCATGGTCAGCACAAGGCTCGAGCAGTCGACGGCCGGCGCCGGGGGAATCGAGAGGCGAAATCAGAGCGAACGAAGCGGGGGCGGGTGAATCGACGTTACCTCATAAACCAAGATAAGTGGACAACGGAGGGAGGCGGGAGCGCTGCTGGGGGGTGCTGCGGTCTGCGCTTCAAGCGTCTCAGATAGAGAGAGAGAAGTAGAGCGAGAGAGGAAGAAGGAGGCGGAGGAGCGAAGTAGAGCGAGGAAGTAGAGAGAGAGAGAAGTAGAGCGAGAGAGGAACGGTTCCGGTTCCTGGTCCCGGTTCTGGGTTCCGGTTCCGGTTCCGGTTCCGGTTCCTATAGGAACCGGGAACCGGAACCGGAACAGCCGGTTCCTAAAAATATGGAACCGGGAACCGGACCCTCTGTCCATGGAACCTGGAACCGAACTGGATCCATCGGGTCCGGTTCTCCGGTTCCCGGTTCTACCCTGGACCCGCGCTCACCCCTACCAAATGGGCCTGAGTTTGTACTAATTATCCTCAACGAACAAAATGTGTAACTGGATGGTTTTTCTGTTTTCTTTTCGCTTTTTGGTTTATGCTCATGCTACATATGTGTTTGGCTTTTGGATTATCAACAACTAAAGAATATGTCATAAATTGTGTATATGATATGCTCTCATCATATAGAATGCTAACTTATGAACACAGAAAAAGTTTTCCGTTGATCCGCTATGATACTGTCTTGAAAGGACGAACTAGTCACTTTATGAATGTCGTTTCGCAACACTTGCATCTCGGTCAAGATACCGATAACCAAATAAGGAAGAAAGACGTTCTATTGGCAGGAATCCGTAGATTGTATCTCTTCATTTTAACAAATATAAAGTAAGATAAAAATATCAATCTTTAAATAAATTGCGAGATGATGGAATTAATGTTAATTACAAATTTAAAAGTTCGGATTATATTTCTTTTCAACATAAAAACAGATTTAGTTCAAAGTCGGAAATTAGCATCGTGTACGTATATCTCCCCACTAAATAAATAGGTGGATATATTAAAACAACATGTGTATAGAATTCTGCCAAACATCATAGACAACCTATTATCATGTGCATTATGCTAATATATAGGGAAAGCCTCCAAAAAGTCAAATACTCAATGAGCCCATTTTGTTAAGAGCGAAGTTCCCTCTTCATTTTTGCTTTCTCTCCTCTCGCTGATGCACAAAACTCTCATACATCAATGGTCCTCATACAAGTTTATCTCTTTAAGGCGGAACACACATGCATTTGCCATTTACCAAGGGGGGACGCTATGGAACAGGACAATGTTCAATACAAGTTTCTCCTGGTCCTTTCTGAAGATCCGAGAGATCCCAGCTCTCTCCCGGTGCAACTCTTGTTTGAGCATGTGAGATGACAAGACCTTTAAAGGAGGGAAAATGTGGAGGAACTCATCAGTGCAGTTCTACGTTTAGAAATGATAATAGCAAAATTGAGAGATGAGAAGAAACCTACCGGATGCAATCACCAATAGAAAGACCATTGTGTTGAGCTTGGTTTGACCCTTCTCCATGTCCAAGTACATCTGGCCTGATTGATTGTCAAAGGTATACGATTGTGAAAGATATTTGTTTATGTGTCCCACCGAAGTGGGTTTAAATAGATGTCTAAAGTTCGGTATTTTTGGAGTTTGAGTGGAGGCAAGATGCAAAAAAAGAAAAATAATAGCAATTGGGTTGCTAAATATGCATATTCTGCTAATATTCTCATAGAAATTTTTTCTTTGTTACCCTTATTTCGCGGGTCTCCATGGAAATGCACATTTGGATTATTAGGTAAGACTATATGTACTCGCAGTACACAATTGGATTCTTCGAGATGTTTCTACCATAATTTAAGCATTTCTCGGAGTTAATGGGATGAATTTACTTTTTCTTGGTAAGAAATGTTACTCTCTAATAAAACTTAATTCTATCTTATCTCTTATCAACAAAGAAAGTAAATCTAGAGTGTAATTTAGATCATATGATCGAAATATCCAATTTACAATTCAATATGCACATTAGTTTCCTTCTCTAAAAGTACGGGCGATTTTGACCAGTTTGAAATTCTCTAACAGTTTCCTAATCTAAGAAATGATATCTAACATGTATCTATTTCCTCATTTGTTAAATGCTCTCTTTTTTCTCTAATTTTCGTTGTCTACATGCAAAATTCATTAGTACCACCGAAAGCGCGAGGGGTGTGAATAATAGAAATCCAACTCATTGGGTTTTGAGCTTTTCCTCTTCAGTGGTTGTTTAATTTGTATGAGTCAGCTGAGGAACTTAAATTTGACGTCTAATTCATATTTACAAAAATGTCAATGATTTTCTTATCACCTTTTATTTTGTTGTCCGTAAATCAAACTCTCGTCACCTGTGAAATGTTGGATATTTCAATAGTCGTTGTTAAAAAGAGATCACTTTAATGTCAATTGTTGTTAAAAAATGATCATTTCAGTGCCAAGAACTCCATGCGGAATTGCCACATGAACTGGATTTTTCAAATAATATACCATAAAAGCCACGTATTATTTTTGGCCGGAATTTCAAGCCGTTGGCACTTAAATGATCATTTTTTCTTAGATTTGGCACTTAAGTGATTTAACGAAAACTTACACAACTTTTGTCGCTTTTAGTGCTCTTCTGCCGCAAAGGTGGAAAGAAACATTAAGTGGGAGAAAAATAGAAAAAAGAATTGATGGAATTTCTCTCTGTGAAATAGAGGGCTAAAAAAGGGAAAGAAAAAAAAACTTGGTGATAATTTGTGGAATACTCGGTGAATTAGGATCTTTATTTGAGTCTAAATTGACCACTTCAATTGCTTATATGAGGTATCGTCTACTTTGGGTTCTCTTTTAAGAAAATAGTTTCACTGGCCCTTATTTGAAATTGTTCCCTTAACTTAATTGTCTAGTGATCCGAAAGAATGGTCAAATACGAAGACAACCAAAATGGATCTTCAATATCTTCATTTTTTCCTTCATATCCTCAATTTCAGCACCTCATTTTTCATGTCAACCTAAGGCATACCTAGTTAGAGACATAAGGCTATCGGGTGTGCCACTCTTTCGACACCTCGACTTCTCTTATCCATCATTAACCGTTTATCCGACATATACATAAGAAATATGACTCACTTTTGATTACCTAGTTATGGAATAGTAGGATGCAGTCGATCGATTTCGACCATTGGAAATTTTCAAGACCGTCCAAAAAGTCAAATACTCAATAATACCAACCCATTTTATTAAGAGCGAAATTCCCTTTTTATTTTTGCTTCCTCTCCTCTCACAGAGGCACAAAACCAGCATACATCAATTGTCCTCACGCAACTTTTTCTCCTACACACCCACATTTGCCATTTACCAAGGCGGGACGTTGCGAAAAAGGATACTGTCGAATACAAGGTTCTCCTTGTCCTTTCCGATTATCATTGTCCGAGAGATCATAGCTCCCTCCTGGTCCATCTCTTGTTTGAGCATGTGAGACGACAAGACCTTTAAAGGAAGGAAAATGTGGAGGAACTCATCAGCGCAATTCTACATTTAGAAATGATAATAGTAATTGAGAAAGATGAGAAGAAACCTACCGAATGCAATCACCAATAGAAAGACTACTGCGCTGAGCTTGGTTTGACCGTTCTCCATTTCCAATGATATTTGGCTCGATCGACCGTGTAGGATATACGAGCGTGACAGATACGTGTTTGTGTCCCATTGAAGTAGGTTTATATAGATGTCTAAAGTTTGGTATTTTTGGAGTCTGATTAAATGCAAGATTCAAAAACTGAGTGGTAATTGACTTGCTACATATTCATATTCTCATAGAGATTTTATCTTTGTTACCTTTATTCGCGGATGTCACGCCCTGAACCCCATCGAGCACGCGACACACTTCTCTGGTCGATTAATGCGACATCCCCGACCCAATTAAAACTATCAGAGATTTAAAACGATCAGCGAAAGCCATCAATACCCGAACAATAATAACCGGGGTAATCAGGGAAAATAAATATATTCATTTCTCACCCAAACTTATATATTATTCACAACTTACAAACCACCATATACATATGCATACCATACTATAAACCACTAATATTCAAAATGATCGGTAATCTGGGTATTCTATCATCAAAAATGGTATACTCCAAAAGCTTAACCCCTAACCTCTATATTAGCCCCTATGCCCCCGAGACGGCGTCCATTCTGAGTCCGACTCCTCGTCCTCCGAATCTGGATCTCCTTGAACCGTCTGCTCCCCTAAGGATTCTAGCTCGGCCTCGATCTCAATCGAGTTGTTTATATCACCCCACTCAGCTGGAACCTCGTCCTGCTCCTCCTCGACCGGCTCCTCAAAGAACTCGTCCTCTGGCACAAACACGGGGTCAATCCATTGCTCATACGAGGGAATGTACACCGGTTCTTCTTCAAGCTCGTCCTTAGGCTCGTCTTCTGGGGCCTCTTAAGGTTCTGCCTTGGGTTCTTCTTCTTCTGGTTCTTCCTTTGGGATCGCGTCAAGATCCACATTCATTGGATCGTACCCCGCTTGAGACTCTTTCGGCTTCGGCTCGTGCTCGGCCCCTAAAGGCTCCGGTGCTGCAAGCGCAGACTGAAGTCCTGACTGCGCTAGACTAGTCTCCAAACTAGTCATCTCGCCATCCGGAGGAGGTATAGTTGATGGATCCCAGTCCCCAACTCCATCAAAGGGGACATTGAAGCCACGGAAAGGGCCAAACTCGTCTATCCCGTCTCTAAAGAACCAAGCGGTATATGTATGAGACTGCTAGAGGGGTAGTCCTATATCTACCCAAACTATCATTGTGTGCTTAACCCAAGTCATGAGGTCATCTACCGGATACTCTACAATACTGTGGTCGGTGTGCATCAGTATTCCAAAACGTTCAGGTGACGGCGGTGGAGGATTCATTGTTCAGGCTGGGATTTTGAAAAGTGTTGGTTGAAACAACCATGAGATTACATCTTAATAAGTACACCCCTAAACCCCACTTACGCTATCACATACCTCTAGACAATCACGACAATCAATCACACTCAGCTATTACACCGCAGGCACACAATCAGTACTTACCTGGACCTTTCCAGTATGCAACCTGCACGTTAGTCATAATAGCATAATTCCACTC
Source organism: Syzygium jambos (assembly GCA_031216235.1). Taxonomy (NCBI): domain Eukaryota; kingdom Viridiplantae; phylum Streptophyta; class Magnoliopsida; order Myrtales; family Myrtaceae; genus Syzygium; species Syzygium jambos. The sequence goes on from CM062224.1 coordinate 15,392,406, forward strand.
ACATGCATGTTCTAATTACGTTTCATGCATTTATTCCGATCTTATCACATCTTTTCCACACCACTCATCAGTGACCTGCGTAATGGTACCGCCTCAGGTTCACTGTGACCATCTCACACTTGCCTCGCTAGTGGCCTCGTAATAGTACCGACTCAGGCTCACTGCGACTAACTCATAACAACACTTCAAGGCTCGCGTAATAGTACCGCCTCAGGCCGTGTATCTTGCCCGCGTAGTGGTACCGCCTCAGGCTCAACACCTACCACTTACGACACAACCGGCGTAATGGTATCGCCTCAGGTTGGCCGTCCTTCGGTAATACGGGACATCGTCCCGCGTAGTCGTAACGCCTTAGGACGGATAAATATCCCCGCGTAATGATACCGCCTCAGGGATTTAGTGATCACACGAACATACTCACATACCATGTATTTTATCTGTATCCCGCGTAAATACGTCTCAGGGCCTTTTTATGATCACACGCACATCGCACACCTCAAATCTTACATGTGTGCACACTCGACATCAATTAATTGCACATTAATGCACCCAATTTCATCACCACAACTCAGCCACATTACAAACACACAATCAACATACAAATTACCATTTTTTCACATCCAAACTACAGCAAATCAATTTCAACCCTTCAAGACATATTCACACAATTAATCGACGAATCCAAATACCCAATTTACATACCGTACAACACATCATAGCACGCATTTCCGCCACTCACAGCCCGCCTTTGGCCCCAAATTTTCCACCAAAATCTCCCAAAATCAATTCTAAGCTCCGCTAATCAATTCCACCCCTAAAACTACACTAATCTGCGTCTAATTAAACCCGATTCCACCTCGAATTTGTCCATCGATACCCGAAGTTCTAAATAATGTTTAGAGCGTGACTTACCGAACTCTAGAGTAACTCGGCTAGAGTGGAAAACGGGTGGGGCTCAACGGTGAGCGGCGGCGAGCGGCTCGGTGATGGTGACGGCGAGCGGTGGCTCGGCAACGACGATCGGCGGCTTCCTTGTCGCTGTTCATGACCGCGGAAGAGGGAGAGAGAGAGAGAGAGAAAACCGAGAGGGTGAGGGGGACGGTGGTGGCGTGGTGAACAGCGGCCGGAGCGGCGACGGCTCGGTGGACGGCGGCCAAGGGGGGTGGTTGGTCGGTGAGGGGAGGGGGAGAAAGAGATGGAGCCGAGAGATGAGAGAGAGAGTATGAGGAGAGAGAGAGGATTTTGGTTTAAATAGTCAAAACCAATAATTAAGGGGCCAAAATGACCATCTTGCCCTTGTCTCACAAATCAAATCGATGGTTGAGATTCGATCTTATCTTGAGATCGACAGCCGAGATCAAATCTTTCCCAAAAATATCCAAGGGCAATTTGGGAATTTCATAAAATTTCAAGGGCAAAATTGTTCAACTCAAAAATTAGGGCAAAATGACCAAAATGCCCTTCCCCTTTAACACTTGCCCTTTATAAACCTCCAAGGGTAAAATGGTCATTTTCCCATTTTCTTGCCAAAATTGAATTTTTTTGAAGGATTCGGGAAAATCCAAAGCTGTACGTTCCAATCACAATGTCGTCCTAACGTCCCGTCGTGACTTCCTAATTTTTCCGATGCCCAATTTGAGTTCTAATTAATAATTGAATTTTTTATTTAACGTAACTCGAGCGTTTCTCAAACTAATGGACGGCTTTTCGGGAAATTCGCATATTCAACCCATGACTGATAATAAATCAAGTCACGTGCAAGCTCATTCGGTTCGTGATGACTTCGATTGTCATGTAATCGCGAGGTTCGATTGCTAGTTCCGTCGGCACGATCATTTGGTATAGGTTCAAGATCATTCGTCAATTCATTTTGTGGTCCGGCGGAATCACCCACGATCCATTACTATGACAGTGGCGAACTGACCCCTGGCTATCCTCGGATCGACCTACGTTAGCTCAAAATGTCATCTCAACGATTCCATGGTTGAAAATCAATTCACGATCGAATTTCCTTTAGTCGCACGAATTTAGATCCCTAATTAGCCTTTCCCTAATGGTTAGTATCCCGGGAATGATCAGTTCCAAACGAGAACTGACTACAAGTACGTTCATAAAATCAATCATTTTATAAATTCCAAATGGGCAAATTTCAGGATGTCACAGCGGATCTCCATGGAAATGCACGTTTGCTTTATTAGGTAAGACTATCAATACTCACAATATACAATTGGCTACTTCGAGAATTTCCTACCATAATTTGAGCATTTCTAGGAGTTAATGGGATGAATTTACTATGTTTATGGTAAGAAATGTTACTCTCTAACAAAACTTAATTTTATCTGATCTCCTATTAATAAAGGAAGTAAATCTCTCGGTGGTCCATCTAATGCTAAAGTGTAATTTAGATCGGATCATCGAAATATCTTATTTGGTAATCAATCTGCACATTAGTTTCCTTCGCTAAAAGAATATACGATTTTGACAAGTTTGACATTCTCTAATATAATCCTAATATAAGAAAAGATATCTAACATGTGTATATTTCCTCATTCATCGAATGCTCTCTTTTTTCTCTAATTTTTATTGTCTGACCCGACGAACAGATGCAAAATTCATTAGTACCGTGGAAAGTGCGAGGGGTGTGAATAATAGAAATCCAACTCATTGGGTTTTAAGCTTTTCCTCTTCAGTGGCTGCTTAATTTGCATGACTCAGCTCTGGAACTTAATTCTTTTTTTTTTGTTGGAGTCTATAATTATTATGAAAGCAAAATTTTAAATTTGACGTCTAACTCATATTTACAAAAATGTCAACGATTTTCCTATCCTTTATTATTTTGTTGTCCGTACATCAAACTCTTGTCACAATGTTGGATATTTAAAGTTATTAATTTTCCTATCCTTCTCTCTCCTTGTCCCGCTGGCGCTCTCCGTCGTGCCTGAGGAGTGCACCGCCGAATCTGGCGACTGCATCAACAAGGCCAAGGCACTCCCCCTCAAGATCACCGCCATCGTCTCCATCCTCGTCATGAGTCTGAACGGTGTCTGCTCCCTGCTGTTCATCCGCTCGGTCCCGGCCCTCCACCTTGACCGCGACCTCTTCGTCATCATCAAGTGCTTCACGGCAGGCATCATCCTCGCCACTGGGTTCATGCACGTGCTGCCCGACTCCTTCGACATGCTGTCCTCCCGGTGCTTGAAGGAGAACTCTTGGCACAAGTTCCCGATCACCGGGTTCGTTGCTATGCTGAGCGCCATCGTGACGCTGATGGTGGACTCGATGGCGACGAGCATGTACAGCCAGAAGAACAACGTTAGCGTCATTCTCGAAAGCGAGACCATTGACGGTGACCAAGAGATGGGCGTGGAGACCGCGGCGCATTTGCATAGCCACGGCCACGGCCGCCGCCGCCGCCGCCACGGAGCGGCAGGGAAGGTGGAGGCCACGAGTTCTCAGCTGCTTCGGCACAGGGTCGTTGCAATGGTAAGATCATACTTTGGATATTGTTAGTATATGTTTTTCACTTAGATTTATTTACTGTATGGTACTACTAAAGTTCACATGGATGCGAAGCTCGCGGACCCGCAAGATAAAGCCCCTCGACCCCACAATCATTATTTCACAAAATGGCATCATTTATTTACAGATGTCGACATAGATGCAAGACTTACTCCATATATTATAGATTTCGTATTATCTATATTTTCTACCTCGTGGACCGTTCAAATCATTATTATTGGCATGCGGGATTTTCTTAATCAGTTTCTGTCAATTTAGGTTTTGTGCGGCACTTGCTTCTGCAGTTAAATGATTAAATATCGACTTTCTTGAAAAGAATTTGAAATCTAGTAACATCCGCCAACCACTTTGCCTTTGGTGAATGAACATGGGACATCGGTAGCGAAGAAAAGAAATAAGAGATCATAGTATTTTTAGTCATAATTGAAAGATAGAAGAGGATTTTTTTTTAAGAAATCATATCATGGACTTGACAAAGTTTTTGGAAAAAAAAAAATGCTCCGCACACTATATATCAATCAGAAAGGTTAAAGTTTCAATTTGTGACTTCTTTGGGTCTTTTTTCTTTACTAAAAAATATTTCTTAGTTTGCTTAAAAAATCCTCAAACTATAAAAAAAAAGCACTGTAAATTTTAAAAATCACGAAGGATTATATAGAATTTCACATGTCAATATTATAAGACTTTAGGTGTTTCAAATTGAACAAAAGTCAAATCACGAGAGTTGCAGAATTCGAAAACAGTAAAATTTGAAAGTTCAATTTTGATTATGCGCATCCCTCCTAATAGCGACCTTCATAAAATTTGATTTTCTCAAAAGAGACAACGGACTTTGTGTGATGCATCTCTAAGAAATTATTTGGACACCTACTATCTCTTAATTAAGACCAAGTATATCTTTACCGCGATGAAGCTATGATATCATAGTGTTGGAAAATTAATATATTAGCTTCAAATGATATCTGTTCTTCACATATAAATTTCTTTTCTAGACATTAAAATTGGGATCGATTGTACTTAGGTGCTGGAGCTAGGAATAGTGGTACACTCGGTGGTGATAGGGCTTGGATTGGGAGCCTCAAGCAATGTGTGCACCATCAGAGGCCTTGTGGCTGCTCTTTGCTTCCATCAAATGTCTGAAGGCATGGGTCTTGGTGGCTGCATTCTTCAGGTAACACTTCAGATCCACAAACCTCCAAACTTTTTCAGTTTATGGCAAAGAAAAACAAATTAATCAGCAGATCTGTTGTTATTTCCATGTTCCCATGTTGGTCCAAGTCGGCTAATTGAATCCTTTGTAACCCTATAAATAGGCAGAGTACAGGTGGTTGAAGAAGCTGGCAATGGTGTTCTTCTTCTCGGTGACGACCCTGTTTTGGGATCTCGCTATCGAGCACCTACCAGGAGAACAGCCCGAGCTCGCTCATCACGGTCGGCCTGCTCAACGCGTCGTCCGCGGGGCTCCTGATCTACATGGCCCTTGTCGACCTCCTCGCCGCCGACTTCATGGGTCCAAAGCTGCAGCGCAGCATCAAGCCCTAGATCAAGTCCTATGCTGCCGTGCTGCTGGGTGCTGGTGGCATGTCTCTCATGGCCAAATGGGCCTGAGTTTGTACTAATTATCCTCAACGAACAAAATGTGTAACTGGATGGTTTTTCTGTTTTCTTTCGCTTTTTGGTTTATGCTCATGCTACATGTGTTTGGCTTTTGGATGATCAACAACTAAAGAACATGTCATAAATTGTGTATATGATATGCTCTCATCATATAGAATGCTAACTTATGAACACAGAAAAAGTTTTCCGTTGATCCGCTATAATACTGTCTTGAAAGGACGAACTAGTCACTTTATGAATGTCGTTTCGCAACACTTGCATCTCGGTCAAGATACCGATAACCAATTAAAGAAGAAAGACGTTCTATTGGTAGAATTCTATTGCTAGGAATAGTTTTCTGTTTGGCTTTGTCGATGTCTGTAATGGAAAGTACTTTTCTAAGAGTGCTCAAGAACAGAAGATGGCATAATTCTTACGGCCTTGCCAGAATCAGATGATTGTGGATCAGTATGAGGCGAAATTTGCTAGGTTATCGAAGTTCGCACTGAGGATGGTCGAGAATCCTTTGGATAAGGCAAAGGAGGTTCCGAGATGGTTTAAAGCCGGAACTTCGCAGCCGATTGATATCCCTGAACCTTAGGGATTACAACAAGTTTATGAGCGGGCTTAAATGATTGAGAGAGATATGACTGAGAGGAATGCCGCATTTGGATCACGGTTTATATCGGCTAGGGATAATTGTAACTTTGGAAAGAAACCTATGAATGGGAATAAGCAGTTTGTCCCTCCTGTTAAAAAGAATATCGTAAAGCGGACCTACTATTCTGGAACTTTGTGTCGATTTTGCGGGAGAAGGCATGGAAATGGCCCTTGCCCCGGCAGGAATGGAACTTGCTTTGGATGCGGTCACCAAGTGAAGGATTGCCCGAGTCGACAAGTTAGGTCGCCATCTCAGCAGCAATAACCTCGAATGGGGAATCAGGCTGGAACCGCTCTGCAGAATAATCAGAATCGACCCCCAGCACAAGGAAGAGTCTATGCTATGGCTCGCAAAGAGGTGGAGGATGCGCCTTGTTGACACCTAAATTTTGCCCAAATCATTTAGGGTTTTATCGCATAAAAATTAGGGTTTAATTTTTAACCCCTAAACCAAAAATATTTTCATTAAAATTGCATGGCACATAGACTTTAGGTGCATTCACATAAGATATATTAGAGCATGCCCTCTTGATTTAAATTCAAAGAAAAATTTCGTAAAAAAAAAAAATTTAAAAAATTAATTAATTAATTAAAAAAAAAAAGAGAAAGCCAGCGTTGAATGATTCAACGCTGGCTTTCTTCCCTTTATCAGCCTTGCAGCGAAGGAGGAGGAAAGGAAACGGGGACCGGAAAACAGAGAAGAGGGAGCTCAGGGAGACGGAGCGACGGTGAGAGTTCGGAGAGAGGAGCGAGACCGAGAGACCGGGGGAGCGGGGAGAGACCCAAAAGCGAGAGAGCAGGAGAAAAACCGGAAAAAGAGAGGGTTCGGAGATCTGAGAGAGAGAGATCGGAGGAGAGAGTGAGGCCGAGAGCCTTGGCGAGGGAGTCCGAGACTGAGCGGGCTTTCGTCGACGAACGCGGCCGGCGGAGCTCCGACGCTCCTCACGGTAGGTCCCGGCTCGAGTCCTCGTCGGACTTTACTCCGTTTTTGTTTGATTTTGGGTGTTTTCCCGAGGATTCTGGCTCGGAGGCGCACGAGACGACCGGATCTGGTCTGACCTCTCACGGTCGCCCCCGTTCGCCGCCACCGAGCCGGATAGGGAGAGCTGCAATCGGCCGCCACCCTTCCCCTGTTTGTTTCTGTGTGTGCTGCTGCCGGGCTCACTGGCCGGAGCTCGCGGCCGTCCGGCTCGCGCGAGTTCCGGCCAGTGACACCTCTAGGCTCGGTCCTACTCGTTTGCGCGTGGTTGTGTGTGAGTTCGGATACGTTTGAGCCTCGATCGAGCCTAAAATCCCTCACTTTCGTCGATGCCCGCAACGTGTTTGATAATATGCCCGCATGAAACTCTTGAATCTGGTTTTCTTTAGCTGCGATTTTGGGGACGTCAGTCGGTCCCGGCGTGTCACCGGTCGCTGCGGCGGTCCGGGCATGGCCGCGAAAGGGAGCGAACAGCCAGTCCCTTGTCGGGATCTGGCTGATTCGCGGCTGTCCAGCCTTCCGTTGGGGCTCGGATGGCCTCGGTTAGTCGCCGGTCACCGCGGTGGTGACCCGGGTGGAGCAGACGCTCGCCGCCCCTCGCCTGGGCGACGATGTGGACCGGGGTGGAGCGTCGGCCGCGGAGGCCGGAGCCCGCGGTGGCCGGGGCACAGAGGAGTCCCGGGGCGCGATGTGGCGGCCGAGAACCGGGTCGCGAATCGGGTCGGCCGGGTAGGGTTTCGCCGAGTCGGGTCGCGAACCGGGTCGAGTGAGCCGGGTAGGGTTTCCGGTCGAGTCGGGTGAGTCGGGTCGGCGAGTCAGGTGAGTCGGGTCAGAGAGTCGCGCGTGACCGGGTAGGGTTTTGCCGAATCGGGTCCCGAGCCGGGTCGGACGAGGGGTCCATCCGGGTAGGTTTTTTAGTGGGCTTTGGGCCCTATTTGTCTTTTCTTTTTTTAAAAAAAAAAAAGTTTTGGGCTGGGCCCTTTTCTTTTTTTAAATTTATCCGACCGGGCTCAACAAATGAGCCCGATCTGGCCTGGGACCCGGGCCGGTGCGCCCGGGTCATTTCCGATCCGGGCCGGATGTGGAGATCCGGCCCGGATCCGGTTTATTTTATTCTAATATTATATTATTTTAATATTTTTTTAAAAAAATATTTAAAAATTTTAATTTTTTTTATAATTTTTTTTAAAAAAAAACGAATTTTATTTTACTTTATTTTATGTTATTTTATTCGAAAAAATTCTCAAAAAAAAATTAAAAAATTCTCAAAAAATTCAAAAAATCTGAAGTTTAATTTGGGTTTTGAAATTAGCTTATTTCGCCCTTTTCGCATGTTTAGTGCTAATTTAATCCCACGTCGCTCGGTTCACACACTTTGAGTTGCACATTTAAATTAGCCCCGCATTTAGTTGATTACGCATGTTCAGGTTTAGATATTAATTATTGCTTCCTTTAGTTTAGCTGGGAAAGGAATTTTGAGACTTTCAATTAGCAAGAACATGTTAGGTGATGAATTGAACAAGATTAGGTACCGAAAGGGCGCTAATTAGTCGATTAGTGTAATCAAGTCCCCGTACCCGTTGAATCTCTGGTTCGTAGAAGTGAAGTTCTTCTCCCGTGCTTCGCTTAGGTGTCTAATCGACCTACCAAAAACCGATTAGTGGCGACTCCTAAATGAAATTGATTTGCATGTTAATTATTTAAATTTAAGTCGCGAATTGGTATGGGCTTGGGAGGGCTCGAGCTAGGTTGAACTTAGTAATCCATTAGCCAAACCCCTCAGGCCTCGGGGCCGGTTCGGGGAGGTCGCGACAGCTTGGCGACTCCGCTGGGGACATTTTTAGAGGACTTAGGCCATTTTTCTTGTTTATATACATCCCTAACGTGAATGTTCTTGGCACTGACCCCTTATTTTGCAGGTTTGGGATTTGGGGAATGAATGTTTATTTTTTCAAGCGCTTGAAGTGTTGTTTGCTTATAAATTGTTGTGCATGCGTTAGATGTTTTAGCACTACACTATGGCACACACAACCATACTGCCGGACCCGGGCCGTGATAGGACGCTTTAGGATGGTGTTAAGAAAGATACAACCTCGAACGCGAGATCGCGATGTAGAGGTTGCCTTTCTTCTCCCCGAAAGTTCTTTCTTGGTGTCGTAAGCGTTTATCCTTGTCCGCGAGACCGCGTGACTATAGGATATCTCTTTCGACTAAGCCGGAGTTAAGAGGGCCTGACACCAACGCGAGACTGCGACGGTCAGATCACCCTCTTAGCTTCACTTTGTTAAACTGTCTAGATAGAAAACGAACCTCACGAGTGCATATGCGTGTCTTTGTGTCTTTTTTTTCTTAAAAAGAAAGAAAAAGAAAAAAACGATCGTCACTCACTGTAAGTATGATTCCTCTCGTTATTAGCTCACTTTGGATTGAAATTTTCATTTTTGAAATTCGCGGAAATCAATCAAGTGTCCTAGGTGATTTGAGCTCATAATTGAAAATTTTAGACAATCATTCTTGGCAGTGAGCCTTGAGCATAAATTTCAAACATCTCTAATTTGGCCCTACAAAACAGATGGTCTTGTCTAAATTTTCAATCATGAGTTTAAAATCACATTTTGTATAAAAATTCTTTCAAGTCAAGATTGCGTCTTGGGGCATAAAATTGGAATCACATTTTCAATAAAATTCTTTTTTGTTCACATTTCGGAATCAAAATTCAAATCACTTTTTGTGTATTTTTTTTTTAAAAATAAAAATCACCTCATTTTTGCAAAAATGAAATCGCAAATCAGTCTTTCAAAATTGATGCCACATTTTGCGATGAAACTTTTGGAATAAAAAGGGCGCTCGATTGATAACCGCGATTTGATCTTTTAATGATGTCTCCACTTACGATGAAATCTTGGTGAAATATTAAATGCCCACAAATAGGAGCCATGGGGGCATGTATTATTGCCTCGCTTTCGTCATAAGAGACGGCATCAGTGAAAGATCACTTTTTCATTCGCATACTAACGTTATTTTCCTTTCGCAGGTTATGCGTAACAGTCATCCCTTGAAATTCTCCTACTTAATCATGCAAGGAGCCGGAGTTTAGAGTTAGAACGTGAATTGCTTGTTTACACTCATCTATTCAAAAGTTTCTCGAACTTCATCCCTCTATTATCATTTGAAATTGCGTTTTCCATTTTGGGTTTTAATGTGAACCCAATCGCTGTTTTTGAAAATCATGCGACTCACGTCTCTTAGTAGTGAGATTCTAATTTGTAGCATTGTCCTTTGAAAGTTCTTGGAATATTTCAAACTTAACCCACCGAGTTAGGTTTTTATGCTTTACCTTCAAAATGTTTTGAAAACGAGTTTCAAAAAAACTCGCATAAACTTGCATCTCTTCACCTGACTAATTTCGCAGGTTAATTTGCAAAACGACACCGTGAGATGGTAAATCTGTAATCGTTCCAATTAGAACTTCTTGTACAACAATTGACTTATTCATTCATTTTTGTCAAAATAGGTAAAGGGGCAAAGGTTGAAGGCCGCTTGAGAACGAGTTGAAGATGTGCCACCGAGTCCCTCAAAATAGGGAGTCTCCACTTGTGTACTCACTTGTACAAAAGATGATTTATGAGGCATACGCAAATCGAAACAAAATAACGATGTCAGATAATCATCCACTTGACAAAAAGGACGATTCAAGAATAGCTGACTCTCAAATAAGAGTAAGAGGGGCACTGTTGTATCCGCGGAGGATGAAGATGAGGATCACACGACAGACCCATTGGAGCACCAAGAGATGCGTAATCAAGAGATAAACTGGGGGCATGGAATGTCAAAGCCGTCCAATTCAATGAAAAATGGGTGGATTTGAATGAAAGACCCGACAAGAGCATGGCGAACCAACGTACATTAAAATTATCTGACTAAAACACGAAGCGCATGTGAACAAGAAGCCAACGTCCCCACTAATGACGCACAGGAAAACATTTGATTCAGCATGGAGCACGATGAACTCCCCCTCATCCCCGCCAAGGAAGCATTAGAGACAAAATTATCAACTTCGTCATGAAAGGGTGTATGCCGTTCCTAAATTCAGTCCAATTGAGAATGAGAATAACATGTTTTATCTCATTTCTGCAGATGACGAATGAGGCAAGTCACCAAAGGGGTAACCATTGCCTATGAAGTATAATAAGATGGAGTCGACTGGTTCAACACAAAATGAAGAATGTGTTTGATCATAGCAATAATGCTTCCAGCTAGAAAGACATGACGAGGCCAAACCGTCCATCCCATTGTGACAAATGAAAGGTTGCGTTATGATGGGGCAAAATAGTGCATTTGAAGAACTTCTGTCCATCGAACTAGGGACATGTGACAAATCGTCGGGGGCACGAATAGTCAAGATGATCAAAAGTGGAAGACCCGAGCAAAGGACAATGAAAATTAAACAAGTGTCTGTAAGAAGGCATGAAGGAGTATTGAACATACTGAAGTCTCCGGAAGAGAAAGCATCTGGCTGGGGCAAGTGTCATCTAGTTGGGGCAAATAACTTTAATATAATCAAACCTGTGAGTAAGTCCCTTCTCCTCCAACAAGTGGATGGATGCAAAAGAGACATATGCCAGACAGATAAATGTAGGGCAGGTCATGTTGTGGACGGTGCCTCCAAACACTTAAGAGGGAATATCAAGCAACTTTGATGAAGGAGTTGCAAAGGAAATGCTCAAGCGACGAGATTGCACGAAGAGGACAACTTAATCCAGAACTGAGCTATCCCCAAAACAAAAGGGTGTATATCGTTCCTGAATTATTCCAACTTAAGAATGGAAATGACTCGCCCCGTCTCTCATTTTACAGACAAAACGATGTGTTTGATCAAGGCGACAACACCTTCTTCCAAGAAAGCACGATGAAGACGAATCATCCATGAAAAGGGAAAGCACCCATGGGACAATGCCCTCAAACGTTGAAATAAGAAGTGCCAAAAAGTCAAAGGTTGACGAAAGCGGATGAAGGGAGTTGTCAAATACCCAGGAAGGAAAATTCAAATGAGAGCAAATGGTATCGTTTCCAATTATCCATTTTAATACCATTTTTGCTATGATTCTTTTTTCCTTTGATAGGAAGCATCAAAGACTCGAAGGACAAATGCAAGTGAAGGGTAATGATGTGTCGTTTCCAATCTTTTGATATATAAAGATTCATGCACTAACACTTTCTTTCTAATTCTTTACAGGGTTGCCAAGTGCCATGCTGCAGGTAAGTACCCTTCTTCCAAAATTCAAATAAAAATCGAATGAAATTTTTTTTTTCATGAACAAATGGGGGAGTTCATGATATATTTGAGAAATAGTACAAAATAGAATTGTGAAAGCAAACTTTTCACAAAAATTTCGAATATCGTCTTTATCCAAAAATTGCTTTGGTGTTTGACGGATCATTCATTTTGAATCAAAATTTCCTCTGGAGATTAATCAATCCGTGATGATCTCAACAAAATGAAAGGGAGATGTTAATCATGCCAAGTAAGAAGTACTTAGAATGAGGAAAGGCAAGCCATTCCTAAACACGTCCCATAAACACTTTGAGAGTTAAGCGGAAAAGAAAACATGTGTTGTTTAAGGACAAGAGATTCATTCGCGAGTAGTACATAGATCAAAGTGAAAAGAGACATTTCTTTCCTCTATCCTACACACTACAGGTGACCATAGTAAAGCTCATTTGAGCCTTTACATATGGATAATTTATACAAAATACCCCTGTCAAGAACCACCCCACAACGGGGCAAATTTGGAGGTTTTGGTAGACATTCTTTGGAGGAAAAGATGAGAAAGACTTCGTTGTCCTTACTTGCATTAATCTTTTTGTGATAACTTCAGGTGAGTCCTTATGGAAGCTTGAAACATCCCAAAATGAAGAAGAGCATTCATTTCTCTACCCAAACACTCATACCATTTGCTTAACCAAGTTGAGCCTGAATATTCATTTCTAAGGCCCGAGTGGCGATTGTCTTCCCACCTTGGGGAAAGGCACATGATTTACCATGGCGATTGGTGCTTATGTCACAACGAGTAAAAAATCTCGAAAGTCCTAGGAGCTCAAAGGATTCAAATAAGCAAAAGTCAAATGAAAGCTAGGGGGCATGAAAAAGCAGTGTGCCTGGTAAAAGCAAGGCCAATGCCCATTGGAAAAAATTGAAAAAAAAGAGCAAAAAAAGTAGTATCAAGAGAAGAATTCTTGCGCAAGAAAAAGTGTCAAAAGCAAAATGCTTGCATGAAAAAAAATCATTGCAAATGCAAAAGTCATTAGAGAAAAGAGCGAAGCTCTTGTATTGAAATGAATAGCCAATGGACTTTCGAGACAAGTTGGACTTCAAAAGTCGAGTGCCTTCAAAAAGATTGACTGATATGGTAATGATGCCACGGTGATCACCAACTTGTGAACCCCTTTTGAAAATTTCTGAGCCTTTCGAGCCTTTACCCAAATCAATGTTATAACCTTCTCCAAAGTCTCTTCGGATTGGGATGGTCTAAGCAGAAATTTGGATTCCCAAACAAGTTATCGCTTGAAGAAGTTGGGACAAAGTTGTCTTATCTCATCTTAAGGTTTCTTGACTTGTAAACCTGATGGAGATGCTGATTGATAATTATTTCATTTCTTAGCCATCAATGCTTATCCGTTGTTGAAACGATGACCAAGCCCGCATTGTAGTCCTTACAAAAGACATCTTGGATTGGTCAATGTGTGCTTATTGCGAATGATTCTCGAAGCCTCCGACACTAATAGTGTGAGGTATACAGAGAGATCAGATTTACTTCCCACATTAATGGATGGGATCAAAAAGCCTTTCTGAGAGTATGTGGGAAGTCCTTTCAGACTAAGGAATTCTTGTTTGGCATGCTTAATGGGCTCTCTTCATGAGTTAAGATCATTTTGACAAAAGACTTTCTCCTAAGGGAATTTGATGATTAATGACGTCTTTCAAGCCTAAAGGCAATTTTGCGATATTGAAGGATGCTAAATGCTTTCCAAACAATTGAATCTATCCTGAATTGCTCATACAATCGATATTTTCTCATTGGTGATACCCTTTTGATATTGTCTCTCATGACATGTAATCAAATGACATTGATCTCGCCGGGTATGCCTTCATTACCAGAGCACTTGGTACAACACATTCCATTAAATGTGCAGTATCCATTCTTGAATCATTTGATCAATATGTACGGCAAGCTCTAACAGCCCGAAGCTATTTTTACATGAGAAGTCTTCCCCACGTGAGATCGTGCTTTCTGAAGGTTTGGGCGTTTGCCCTAAAACCACGCAATGCAAAGGGTTTTAGTCCCTAAATGTCAATCCAGAGCCTTTTTCTTTGCACGGTGAGCTTTTGCAGCCCGGAGCACCCTTTCAACCTGGCGAGCTTTCGCAGCCCAGAGTTTTTTTCTTTTTGCACGGTGAGCTTTTGCAGCTCGGAGCACTCAACCGATCTGGCGAGCTTTCGCAGCCTAAAGTCTTTTTCGTCGCACGGTGAGCTTTTACAACCCGGAGCACTCCATTGACCTAGCGAGCTTTCCTTACACAGTGAGCTTTTGCAGCCCGGAGTTTCCTTTATTTCTCTTGTGAACATCAGGTAAGTATTTTTACCCTCTTTAAAAATAATAAAAAAAAAAAGAAGAGAAGAAAAAAAAAAATGAGGCCTTCACAGGTATGTCCCTGAGCCAGGCTCCTTATGTCAAATTCTTTGTGAGAAACTTAGGCACCTCAAGTCTTTCGTGAGAAGCTTAGGCATGATCTATCAAATCCTCGGGTGAGGAATCCCGAGTGCTCATTCACTGAATTTTTTCAAGCCTCGCTGGCAAAGAGCCTCTGAGCAATCCAATCCAACCTACAGGTATGTAAACCCAGGTACGCTTCAAAGGTTTGTGGTCCAACCTTAAACCACGCATCAAAGGTTTGTGGTCCAACCTTAAACCACGTTTTTCAAAGGTTTGTGGTCCAACCTTAAACCACGCTTTTCAAAGGTTTGTGGTCCAACCTTAAACCACGTTTTTCAAAAGGTTTGTGGTCCAACCTTAAACCACGCTTCAAAGGTTTGTGGTCCAACCTTAAACCACGCATCAAAGGTTTGTGGTCCAACCTTAAACCACGCATCAAAGGTTTATGGTCCAACCTTAAACCACTCTTTCCAAAAGGTTTGTGGTCCAACCTTAAACCACTCTTTCCAAAAGGTTTGTGGTCCAACCTTAAACCACGCTTCAAAGGTTTGTGGTCCAACCTTAAACCACGCATCAAAGGTTTGTGGTCCAACCTTAAACCACGCATCAAAGGTTTGTGGTCCAACCTTAAACCACTCTTTCCAAAAGGTTTGTGGTCCAACCTTAAACCACTCTTTCCAAAAGGTTTGTGGTCCAACCTTAAACCACGCATCAAAGGTTTGTGGTCCAACCTTAAACCACTCTTTCCAAAAGGTTTGTGGTCCAACCTTAAACCACTCTTTTCAAAAGGTTTGTGGTCCAACCTTAAACCACGCATCAAAGGTTTGTGGTCCAACCACGCTCCAAAAGGTTTGTGGTCCAACCTTAAACCACATTCTTTCTTTAAACAATGCTCTTCGTTTATTTAGATGTTATTTTATTTTCTTTCCTCTTTCTTGCATTGCATCATCCCGTGTCCTCCGTCAACAAAATTTAGGTGTCTCTTATCTTTGAAAGGAACCTCTTCGAGCTTCCCTTCAAAGAGGGGCAGCTGTTGACACCTAAATTTTGCCCAAATCATTTAGGGTTTTATCGCATAAAAATTAGGGTTTAATTTTTAACCCCTAAACCAAAAATATTTTCATTAAAATTGCATGGCACATAGACTTTAGGTGCATTCACATAAGATATATTAGAGCATGCCCTCTTGATTTAAATTCAAAGAAAAATTTCGTAAAAAAAAAAAATTTAAAAAATTAATTAATTAATTAAAAAAAAAAAGAGAAAGCCAGCGTTGAATGATTCAACGCTGGCTTTCTTCCCTTTATCAGCCTTGCAGCGAAGGAGGAGGAAAGGAAACGGGGACCGGAAAACAGAGAAGAGGGAGCTCAGGGAGACGGAGCGACGGTGAGAGTTCGGAGAGAGGAGCGAGACCGAGAGACCGGGGGAGCGGGGAGAGACCCAAAAGCGAGAGAGCAGGAGAAAAACCGGAAAAAGAGAGGGTTCGGAGATCTGAGAGAGAGAGATCGGAGGAGAGAGTGAGGCCGAGAGCCTTGGCGAGGGAGTCCGAGACTGAGCGGGCTTTCGTCGACGAACGCGGCCGGCGGAGCTCCGACGCTCCTCACGGTAGGTCCCGGCTCGAGTCCTCGTCGGACTTTACTCCGTTTTTGTTTGATTTTGGGTGTTTTCCCGAGGATTCTGGCTCGGAGGCGCACGAGACGACCGGATCTGGTCTGACCTCTCACGGTCGCCCCCGTTCGCCGCCACCGAGCCGGATAGGGAGAGCTGCAATCGGCCGCCACCCTTCCCCTGTTTGTTTCTGTGTGTGCTGCTGCCGGGCTCACTGGCCGGAGCTCGCGGCCGTCCGGCTCGCGCGAGTTCCGGCCAGTGACACCTCTAGGCTCGGTCCTACTCGTTTGCGCGTGGTTGTGTGTGAGTTCGGATACGTTTGAGCCTCGATCGAGCCTAAAATCCCTCACTTTCGTCGATGCCCGCAACGTGTTTGATAATATGCCCGCATGAAACTCTTGAATCTGGTTTTCTTTAGCTGCGATTTTGGGGACGTCAGTCGGTCCCGGCGTGTCACCGGTCGCTGCGGCGGTCCGGGCATGGCCGCGAAAGGGAGCGAACAGCCAGTCCCTTGTCGGGATCTGGCTGATTCGCGGCTGTCCAGCCTTCCGTTGGGGCTCGGATGGCCTCGGTTAGTCGCCGGTCACCGCGGTGGTGACCCGGGTGGAGCAGACGCTCGCCGCCCCTCGCCTGGGCGACGATGTGGACCGGGGTGGAGCGTCGGCCGCGGAGGCCGGAGCCCGCGGTGGCCGGGGCACAGAGGAGTCCCGGGGCGCGATGTGGCGGCCGAGAACCGGGTCGCGAATCGGGTCGGCCGGGTAGGGTTTCGCCGAGTCGGGTCGCGAACCGGGTCGAGTGAGCCGGGTAGGGTTTCCGGTCGAGTCGGGTGAGTCGGGTCGGCGAGTCAGGTGAGTCGGGTCAGAGAGTCGCGCGTGACCGGGTAGGGTTTTGCCGAATCGGGTCCCGAGCCGGGTCGGACGAGGGGTCCATCCGGGTAGGTTTTTTAGTGGGCTTTGGGCCCTATTTGTCTTTTCTTTTTTTTAAAAAAAAAAAAGTTTTGGGCTGGGCCCTTTTCTTTTTTTAAATTTATCCGACCGGGCTCAACAAATGAGCCCGATCTGGCCTGGGACCCGGGCCGGTGCGCCCGGGTCATTTCCGATCCGGGCCGGATGTGGAGATCCGGCCCGGATCCGGTTTATTTTATTCTAATATTATATTATTTTAATATTTTTTTAAAAAATATTTAAAAATTTTAATTTTTTTTATAATTTTTTTTTTAAAAAAAACGAATTTTATTTTACTTTATTTTATGTTATTTTATTCGAAAAAATTCTCAAAAAAAAATTAAAAAATTCTCAAAAAATTCAAAAAATCTGAAGTTTAATTTGGGTTTTGAAATTAGCTTATTTCGCCCTTTTCGCATGTTTAGTGCTAATTTAATCCCACGTCGCTCGGTTCACACACTTTGAGTTGCACATTTAAATTAGCCCCGCATTTAGTTGATTACGCATGTTCAGGTTTAGATATTAATTATTGCTTCCTTTAGTTTAGCTGGGAAAGGAATTTTGAGACTTTCAATTAGCAAGAACATGTTAGGTGATGAATTGAACAAGATTGATACTGAAAGGGCGCTAATTAGTCGATTAGTGTAATCAAGTCCCCGTACCCGTTGAATCTCTGGTTCGTAGAAGTGAAGTTCTTCTCCCGTGCTTCGCTTAGGTGTCTAATCGACCTACCAAAAATCGATTAGTGGCGACTCCTAAATGAAATTGATTTGCATGTTAATTATTTAAATTTAAGTCGCGAATTGGTATGGGCTTGGGAGGGCTCGAGCTAGGTTGAACTTAGTAATCCATTAGCCAAACCCCTCAGGCCTCGGGGCCGGTTCGGGGAGGTCGCGACACGCCTGGCGTGGTCACAAGTACGGTCTCTTTATGTAATCATGCTGCTTATGCCTTGTTTGATCCGAGAGCATCGCATTCATTTGTGTCAGACCAATTTGTTAGATTGACTAGGATTGAACCAAAACCGTTAGAAGTAATGTTGCGTGTTACTACTTCTCTAAAGGATAAAGTGCTAATCTCAGTAGGATGTTCGAACTGTAAGATAGTCATTGATGGTAGAAACGAATTAATTGATTTGGTGGTATTGGCTATGTTTGATTTTGACGTTATTATTGGTATGGATTGGCTAGTAAAACAAAGGACTGTGATGGACTGTAGTAGCAGGGTGATCCAATTTAATCCTGTTGGTCATCCTCGATATGAATTTGTGGGAAACCGAGAGGGAACCTTGATCCCTTGGATTTCATCGCTTGAGGTGACTAAGCAATTGGATGAAGGATGTCAAGGTTACCTAGCGACTGTATTTGACTTATCGGCTAAGGAGCCAAGGCTAGAGGACATAACCGAAGTGTGTAACTTTCCCGATGTCTTTCCTAAGGAATTGCTAGGATTACTACTTGAAAGGGAAGTGGAGTTTGTAAATGAGTTGGCCACTGGAACAGAGCCAATCTCTAGAGCGCCCTACGGAATGGCCTTATCAGAATTGAATGAATTGAAAGTTCAAATGTAAGAGCTGCTAGACAAGGGATTCATTCGTCCAAGTGCGTCACCGTGGGGTGCACTAGTGTTATTCGTCAGAAAGAAAGATGGTTCGTTGCGTTTGTGCATTGACTATAGGCAGTTGAACCAAGTGACCATCAATAACAAGTATCCATTACCAAGAATAGATGACTTATACGATCAACTGCAAGGAGCTTCGGTATTTTCCAAGATAGACTTAAGAATGGGCTACCATCAGTTGAGGATTAAAAAGGAGGATATACCGAAGACGGCATTTCGTACAAGATATGGACATTACGAGTTTACGGTCATGCCGTTTGGATTGACTAATGCCCCAGCTGCTTTTATGGATTTGATGAATCGGGTATTCAAGGAATTCTTGGATTTATTCGTTAGAGTATTCATCGACGACATATTGATATACTCAAAAAGTCCCGAGGAGCATGAGCAACATTTAAGAATGGTTTTACAAACCTTAAGAGAACACGCACTCTATGCTAAGTTTAGTAAGTGCGAGTTCTGGCTTAATCGAGTAGCATTTCTTGGACATGTGATCTCTAGGGATGGAATCTCAGTGGATCCAATTAAGATTGAGGCAGTTACGAATTGGCCGAGACCTACGACAGTGACAAAAGTTCGGAGTTTCATATAGAAGATTCATAGAAAGGTTCTCAGCGATAGCTACTCCTTTGACTCGCTTACTAAAGAAGAAAAAAAAGTTTGAATGGACAAATAAGTGCGAGAGAAGTTTCCAAGAGCTTAAGCATTGTCGCGACCTCCCCGAAACGGCCCCGAGGCCTGCCTAAGGGGTTTTGGCTAATGGACTACTAAGTTAAACCTAGCTCGAGCTCTCCCAAACCCATACCAATTCGCGACTTAAATTTAAGTTATTAACATGCAAATCGATTTCAACTAGGAGTCGCCACTATCAGTTTTTGGTAGGTCGATTAGACACCTAAGCGAAGCACGAGAGAAAAGCTTCACTTCTACGAACCAGAGATTCAAAGGGTACGGGGACTTGATTACACTAATCGACTAATTAGCGTCCTTTCGGTACCTAATCTTGTTCAATTCACCACCTAACATGCTCTCGCTAAACGGGAATCTCAAAATTCCATTCCTAACTAAGCTAAGGGGAACGACAATTAATATCTAAACCTAAACATGCATAATCAACTACGTGCAAGGTTAAATTAAACGCGCAATTCAAAGTGTGTGAACCAGGTGACGTGCAATCAAATATGACATTAATCACACAATAGGGCAAGAAAAAATCAATTCCAAAACCCAAATGAATTTTCTGATTTTTGAAAATTTTTTGATTTTTGATTTTTGATTTTTTTTAAAAAACTTAAAATTAAAAAAAATTAAAATATTTTTTGAAATTCTTTTTTTGGATTTTTTTGATTTTTTTTTCGATTTTTTTTGAAAATAAAATAAAATAAAATAAAAACAAAATAAAATAAAATGAAATTCGGGTTTTTCTCTCTCTTTTTTAAAAATTTTTTTAAAAATTTTTTTTTAAAAAAAGTTTTTTTAATTGATTTTTTAAAATATTAAAATAATACAATATTAAAAAAAAATCGGATCCGGGTGCACCGGCCCGGGTCCACCGCGAGTTGGGCTCCATGAGGGCCCAATTCGGAATGAACTCAACACTCAAGTAAAACAAAAAAAAAAAACCTAAGCCCAGCCCACTACAAATAAAAAAACTAAATAACACTTCAGCCCAAATTGACCAAATTCGGCCCACCCGCGAAAAGCCCAAAACCCGGTTAGACCCGCGAACCCGACCCGACTCGCCAGAAACCCTACCCGGTTCGCGACCCGACCCGGTTCCCGGCGACCGACCCAACTCACAGCCGCCACCACGCGCACGGACACCGGCCTCCGCGGGCTCCGGCTTCCGCGGCCGACGCTCCACCCTGGTCCACATCGCCGCCCCGGCGAGGGGCGGCGAGCGTCTGTCACCCAGGTCACCGCCGCGGTGACCGGCGGTCGACTCGCGACCGTCCCAGTCCCGACGAAGGACGGGATGCCCGTGGATCGACGAGGTCCCGACGCGAGACCGGCAGACCGCCTCCTCCCGGGGTCGATTGAAACCCCAAAACGCGACGAAACGAAATGGGTTGGCTGCAGACATCGTGCAAACTCGCTCGAGAACCGACGCACCCCGGAACGCAATGGAAACGGCGACAAATCTCAGAAACGAACTTCGGGCATTCTGTCAAACAGTTGGAGTGCGCGATGAAGGGAGAAGGATTCAGGCTTGACCGAAGCTTCAAAACGGACCCAAATCGTCAACACCAGACGCACTAAAGACCAGGGGTACACGTGAGGCGTCACGGGCTGGAACTCGCGCAAGTCGGACGGCCACGCAAGCTCCGGCCAGTGATCTCCGAAAACAGGGGAGCAATGGGAACAAACAGAACAGGGGCAGCCTTTGCCGTGCTCCCTACCCGGCCCGGCGGCGGCGAATGCGGGCAAGCTTGGCAGATCGAGGTATACCCGGCTGCCTCGCACGCTCCCGAGCCGGGATCCTCGGGAAATCACCCCGAATCGAGCGACAACAGCCCAAATAAGGCTCAGAGAAGGCTCAAACCGAGACTTACCGTGAAGACGGGGATTCGCAGGGGCTTCGCCGGCAACGACCGAGGTGCGGCGGTCGTCGACGGGAGACCGTTCGACCTCCGATCTCTCTTTCTCACACTCTCAGCCTCCTCCCTCTCTATTTTTTTTTACTCTTCTCCCTCTGTTTCGCTCTCCCCCTTTCTCCGAACTCTCTCTGTCTCTCCCCCTTCGCTCTGAACTCTCAGTCGATCTCCCCCCGGTCTCGCCTCTAAGCCGGCTCTCTCTTCCTCTCCCCCCCTTTAGCTCTCTCCCTCGGAACTGTCTCTCTTGGAACTCTCCCTCCTCGGAACTCACCGTCTCCCCCTCTGTTCTTCTGCCTTCTCCGCTGTCTTCTTGCGTTCCCCAGGTAATGGACCAGCGTTGACTAATTCAACGCTGGCCTCTCTCTTCTCTTTTTTTTTTTCTAATTTTTATTTTTTTTTAATTTTTTGTAATAATTTTAAATAAATAAAAAGAAGTAAAATAAAGTGAAAATATGATTCACTAAATCTATTAATGCAAATGCGCCTAATGTCTATATGCCATGAAAATATTTTTGATTTAGGGGTTAAAAATTAAACCCTAATTTTATGCAATAAAACCCTAAGTGGTTTAGCAAAATTTAGGTGTCAACAGCTGCCCCTCTTTGAAGGGGAGCTCGAAGAGGTTCCTTTCAAAGATAAGAGACACTTAAATTTTGTTCACAGAGGGCACGGGGAGATGTATGAGAGATGATTTTTTTTTTTAAAGAAATAAGCTCTGGGCTACGAAAACTCGCTGGGTCGATGAAGTGCTCCGGGCTACGAAAGCTCGCCGGGCAAGGAAAGAGAAAGACTCTGGGCTGCGAAAGCTCGCTATATCGATTGAGTGCTCCGGGCTGCAAAAGCTCGCCGAGCAAGGAAAGAGAAAGACTCTGGGCTGCGAAAGCTCGCCAGATCGATTGGGTGCTCCGGGCTACAAAAGCTCGCCGGGCAAGGAAAGAGAAAGACTCTGGGCTGCGAAAGCTCGCCAGGTCGATGAGGTACTCCGGGCTGCGAAAGCTTGCCGTGCAAGGAAAGAGAAAGACTCTGGGCTGCGAAAGCTCGCCAGGTCGATGAGGTGCTCCGGGCTGCGAAAGCTCGCCGGGCAAGGAAAGAGGAACACTGATGACATTTAGGGACTAAAACCCTGTAAACATAAGAAATTTCACTTAGGGAGTAAAACCCTATGAGCAGCTAAGATCCCGCCTAGGGACTAAAACCCTATGAACGGCAATAGGAACAACGGCTTGAAGGAACGCCTAGGGACTAAAACCCTACGAACGTCTAAGATTCCGCCTAGGGGCTAAAATCCTATTGAACGGAAGAGGGAATAAAACCCAGAATGAACGCCTAGGGACTAAAGCCCTAAAAACGTCAAAGATTCTGTTTAGGGACTAAAACCCAACAAGTACGCCTAGGGACTAAAACTCTGTGAACGACGAAGGGACTAAAACCCAGTAAGTACGCCTAGGGACTAAAACCCTGTGAATGACGAAGGGACTAAAACCCAGTAAGTACGCCTAGGGACTAAAACCCTATGAACGTTGAAGATTTAGCTTAGGAACTAAAGCCCTGTGAACCATTTGAAATCAGAGTTTTGAAAAAGACCCTGAACCTTTTGAAATCGGGGTTTAAAGGAAGACCCGGAACCCTTTGAAATCGGGGTTTAAGGATGGACCCGCAACCTTTTGAAATCAGGGTTTAAGGATGACCCGCAACCTTTTGAAATCAGGAACCTTTTGAAATCAGGGTTTAAGGATGACCCGCAACCTTCCTTTTGAAACCAGGGTTTAAGGATAGACCCGTAACCTTTTGAAATCAGGAACCTTTTGAAATCAGGGTTTAAGGATGACCCGTAACCTTTTGAAATCAGGGTTTAAGGATTGACCCGTAACCTTTTGAAATCAGGGTTTAATGATGACCCGCAACCTTTTGAAATCAGGGTTTAAGGATGACCCGCAACCTTTTTAAAACCAGGGTTTAAGGATAACCCGCAACCTTTTGAAATTAGGGTTTAAGGATGACCCGCAACCTTTTGAAACCAAGGTTTAAGGATAGACCCGCAACCTTTTGAAATCGGGGTTTAAGGATAGACCCGCAACCTTTTGAAATCGGGGTTTAAGGATGACCCGGAACCTTTGATGCGTGGCTTAAGGCTGGACACAAACCTTTTTGAAAAGCGTGGTTTAAGGTTGGACCACAAACCTTCTTGAAAGAGTGGTTTAAGGTTGGACCACAAGCCTTTTTGAAAAGCGTGGTGAGGTGTACATACCTGTAGGTCAGATTGGATTGCTTAAAAGCCCTCTGTCAGCGAGGCTTGAAAAGACTCAGACACTTAGGGGTCCTTGTTCAAGGGTTTGATAGATCGCCTATTGTGTCCTTGCCAGTAGGGTCTTGGGAATTCATGAATGCTTGGATGCATCTTAGCATTTCCGAGATCAGCATAAAGGTTGGTATTTGAGGAAACGTCACCTGTCTTACAGGATTAGTAATAACAGGTACGTGTTATAACAAGTGCTCTAGTAATGGAGGTATACCAGGTGAGATCAATGTCATTTGATTACATGTCATGAGAGACAAAATCAAAAGGGTATCATTAATGAAAAAATATTGATCGTATGAGCAATTCAGGATAGATTCAATTGTTTGGAAAGCACTGAACATCCTTCAATATCGCAAAATTGCCTTTAGGCTTGAAAGACACCATTAATCATCAAATTCCCTTAGGAGAAAGTCTTTTGTCAAAATGATCTTAACTCATGAAGAGAGCCCATTAAGCATGCCAAACAAGAATTCCTTAGTCTGAAAGGACTTCTCACATACTCTCAGAAAGGCTGTTTGATCCCATCCATTAATGTGGGAAGTAATTCCGATCTCTCTGTATACCTCACACTATTAGTGTCGGAGGCTTCGAGAATCATTCGCAATAAGCACACATTGACCAATCCAAGAGGTCTTTTGTAAGGACTATAATGCGGGCTTGGTCATGGTTTCAACAACGGATATTCATTGATGGCTAAAAAGTGAAATAATTATTGATAATCATTTTCGCCAGGTTTACAAGTCAAGAATCCTTTAGATAAGATAAGACAGCTTTGCCCCCACTTCTTCAAGCGACAGCTTCTTTGTAAAGTCCTTATTTTCACTTGAATCATCCCAATCAGAAGAGACTTTGGGAAATGGTTATAATATTGGTTCGGTGAAAGTCTCGAAAGGCTCAGAAATTCTCAAATAGGATTTAGGAGTTGGTGATTATCATGGCATCGTTCCCATATCATCCAATCTTTTGAAGGCACTCGACTTTTGAAATCCAACTTGTCTCGAAAGTCCATTGGCTATTCATTTCAATGCAAGAGCTTCGCTCTTTTCTCTAATGACTTTTGCTTTTGCAATGATTTTTTTTTTGCAAGCATTTTGCTTTTGACATTCCCCCTTTTTTCATGAGAATTTTTCTCTTGATGCAACCTTTTTTTCTTCTGGGCATTGGCCTTGCTTTTACCAGGCACACTGCTTTTTCATGCCCCTTAGTTTTCATTTGACTTTTGCTCTTTTCATTTTTTTTTTGAGCTTTCAAAACTTTCGAGATGCTCTTCACACTGTCTCATGAGTAACAATTGTCTTGATAAATCACGTGCTTTGCCCCAGTATAGGGAGATAATCACCATTTGGGTTTTAGAAATGAATATTTAGGCTCAACTTGGCTAAGCAAAGGGTATGAGTGTGTTTGGGTAGAGAAATGAATGATCTTCTTCATTTTGGGATGTTTCAAGCTTCCACAAGGACTCACCTGAAGTTACCATAAAAAGATTAATGCAAGTAAGGGCAAAGAAGTCTTTTCCATCTTTTCCTCCAAAGCATGTCAACCAAAACCTCCAAATTTGCCCCGTTGTAGGGTGGTTCTTGACAGGGGTATTTTGCAAACTCTTCACATTCAATGGCTCAAATGGGGCTAACTATGATCACCTGTAGTGTATAGGATAGAAGAAGGAAATGCCTCCTTTCATTTCGATCCATGTACTACTTGCAAATGAATCTCTTGCTCTTAAACAACACTAATTTTCTCTTCCACTCAACTCTCAAAGTGTTTGTGGGATGTGTTTGGGAATGGCTTGCCTTTCCTCATTCTAAGTATTTCTCACTTGGCATTATTAACATCTCCCTTTCATTTTGTTGAGATCATCATGAATCGATTAATCTCCACAGGGAATTTTGATTCCAAATGAATGATCCGTCAAGCACAAAGATAACTTTTTAATAAGGATGACATTCAAATTTTTTTTTTGTGAAGAGCTTGCTTTTTTAGTCCTCACTTTAGTGCTTGTTTTTTCTCAAAACCATCAAAGACTTTTCTTTGTGATGAAAATTATCTATTTGATTACCATTTGAATTTTGGGAGGAGGGTACTTACCTGCGTCATGGCGACTTGGTAAACCTATAAAGAATAAAAAGGAATGTGTTAGTTAAAGACCCTTTAAAGATTGAAAAATTGCGAACGATACAACATTATCCCTCGTTGGCATTTGTCCTTCAAGTCTTTGATGCTTCCTATCAAAGGAAAAAAAGAATCGTGTCAAAAATTGTATTAAAATGGACAACTGGAAACGATACGATTTACCCTTCATTTGAATTTGCCTTCTTGGGTGTTTGGCAACTCCATTAATTTGAATTTGCTTCTTTGTATGTTTGGCAACTCCCCTCATCCTCCTTCTTCCACCTTGACTTGGTCTTTCCAACGCCATTGAATTCACTAAGTCCCAGTGAACGTTAGAGACTAAAGGAGAAGGATACTCCCTGCTTCGACGTTTGAGGGCATTGCTTCATGGGTGCTTTCCCCGTACATTCCTCTATCTTTAGTGTTTAGAGGAGGAGAATGTCGAGCAAATCATTCATTTTACCTGTTTGACAAAAATGAATAGACAAGTCAGTTGTCGCATGAGATCTTCTTATTGGAACGATTACAACCTTACCATCTCAAAGTATCATTTTGCAGACCAACCTGAGAAATGATCAAGCAGAGAAATATAAAACCTTAAGCAAGTCCCCTTTCTTTTTTTTTTTTTTTGAAAAACTTATTTTCGAAACATTTTGAAAGTAAGGCATAAAAGCCTAACCCGGGGGTGCAGTTTGAAGTACTACAAGTACTTTCAAAGGCCAATGATATGAACCAAAACCTCATTACTCAAGGACAAAAGTGCACGATTTACAAACACATTGATTGGGTTCACGATTAAACCCAAATCAGAAAACACGATTCGTAACGAGACTAAAGACAAGGACATGGTACAAAAAACTCCTGCATAGAGGAATGCGATAAATAATTCTTGTCCTAGTTTTAAAGTCTACTTCTTGGCGTGGTCAAGTGAGAGGATTCCAAAGAATGACCATTGCGCATAATCTGCGAAAGGAAGACAATGTTAGTATGTGAATGAAAAAGTAATCTTTCACTGATGCTGCCTCTTATAACGAAAGCGAGCGACGATACATGCTCCCATGGTTCCTATTTGTGGGCATTTGGTATTTCACCAAAATTTCGTCGTAAGAGGAGATATCATTAAAGGATCAAATCGCGGCTATCAATCGAATGCCCCTTTTATTCCAAAAGTTTCATCGCAAAATGCGGCATCAATTTTGAAAGACTGATTTGTGACTTTACTTTTGCAAAAATGAGGTGATTCCTATTTTTTTTTAAAAAAAAAAATTAATACACAAAAAGTGATTTGAATTTTGATTCCGAAATGTGAACAAAAAGGAATTTTATTGAAAATGTGATTTCAATTTTATGCCCCAAGATGCAATCTTGACTTGAAAGAATTTCTGCACAAAAAATGCGATTTTTAGCCTACAACTGAAAGTTTAGACAAAACCATTTCAAAGGTTTTTGAAATTTATGCTCAAGGTTCACTGTCAAAAGTGATTGCCAAGAATTTTGCAATTATAAGCTTAGATCACCTAGGGCTTTCGATTGATTTCCATAAATTTCAAAAATGAAAGCTTCAATTCAAAAGTAAACAAGTAAAGAGAGGAACCATACTTACAGTGGATGACAGCGGATGACAAACTTTTATCACACAAACATGCAAATGTAACGTGCGGCTGGACTTCTACTCTAGACGGCTTAACAAATTGAAATTACGAGAGTGGGATGACTAGTCGCCGCCTCGCGCGCTAAGACAAGTTCTCGTAACTCCGGCTTGGTCAAGAATGATACCCCGATGCGACGCGGCCTCGCGAGCAAAGGTAAGCATTTTTGACACCAAGAAAGAAACTTTCGGGACTGAGTTGGGCAACCTCTACTACGCGGCCTCGCGGTCGAAGTCGTATCCAACTCAATACCATCCTAAACATTCCTAGCGCAGCCCAGGTCCGGCAGCATGGTTGTGTGTGCAACAGTGTAGTGCTAAAACATTTAAAACATGCACAACAGTTTATAAGCAAACGATGCCTCAAGCATTCGAAAAAATAAACACTTATTTCCCAAATCCCAAACCTGCAAAATAGAGGGTCAATGGCAAAAACATTCACGTTAGGGGCGTATTTGAACAAGAAAAATGGCCTAAGTCCACTGAGAAGTCCCCAGTGGAGTCGCCAAGCTGTCGCGACCTCCCCGAAACGGCCCCGAGGCCTGCCTAAGAGGTTTTGGCTAATGGACTACTAAGTTAAACCTAGCTCGAGCTCTCCCAAACCCATACCAATTCGCGACTTAAATTTAAGTTATTAACATGCAAATCGATTTCAACTAGGAGTCGCCACTAATCAGTTTTTGGTAGGTCGATTAGACACCTAAGCGAAGCACGAGAGAAAAACTTCACTTCTACGAACCAGAGATTCAAAGAGTACGGGGACTTGATTACACTAATCGACTAATTAGCGCCCTTTCGGTACCTAATCTTGTTCAATTCACCAACTAACATGCTCTCGCTAAACGGGAATCTCAAAATTCCATTCCTAACTAAGCTAAGGGGAACGACAATTAATATCTAAACCTAAACATGCATAATCAACTACGTGCAAGGTTAAATTAAACGCGCAATTCAAAGTGTGTGAACCAGGTGACGTGCAATCAAATATGACATTAATCACACAATAGGGCAAGAAAAAATCAATTCCAAAACCCAAATGAATTTTCTGATTTTTGAAAATTTTTTGATTTTTGATTTTTGATTTTTTTAAAAAAAATTAAAATTAAAAAAAATTAAAATATTTTTTTTGAAATTTTTTTTAGAATTTTTTTTATTTTTTTTCGATTTTTTTGAAAATAAAATAAAATAAAATAAAATAAAATTCGGGTTTTTCTCTCTCTTTTTTTAAATTTTTTTTAAAAAGTTTTTTTTAATTAATTTTTTAAAATATTAAAATAATACAATATTAAAAAAAAATCGGATCCGGGTGCACCAGCCCGGGTCCACCGCGAGTTGGGCTCCATGAGGGCCCAATTCGGAATGAACTCAACACTCAAGTAAAACAAAAAAAAAAAACCTAAGCCCAGCCCACTACAAATAAAAAAACTAAATAACACTTCAGCCCAAATTGACCAAATTCGGCCCACCCGCGAAAAGCCCAAAACCCGGTTAGACCCGCGAACCCGACCCGACTCGCCAGAAACCCTACCCGGTTCGCGACCCGACCCGGTTCCCGGCGACCGACCCAACTCACAGCCGCCACCACGCGCACGGACACCGGCCTCCGCGGGCTCCGGCTTCCGCGGCCGACGCTCCACCCTGGTCCACATCGCCGCCCCGGCGAGGGGCGGCGAGCGTCTGTCACCCAGGTCACCGCCGCGGTGACCGGCGGTCGACTCGCGACCGTCCCAGTCCCGACGAAGGACGGGATGCCCGTGGATCGACGAGGTCCCGACGCGAGACCGGCAGACCGCCTCCTCCTGGGGTCGATTGAAACCCCAAAACGCGACGAAATGAAATGGGTTGGCTACAGACATCGTGCAAACTCGCTCGAGAACCGACGCACCCCGGAACGCAATGGAAACGGCGACAAATCTCAGAAACGAACTTCGGGCATTCTGTCAAACAGTTGGAGTGCGCGATGAAGGGAGAAGGATTCAGGCTTGACCGAAGCTTCAAAACGGACCCAAATCGTCAACACCAGACGCACTAAAGACCAGGGGTACACGCGAGGCGTCACGGGCCGGAACTCGCGCAAGTCGGACGGCCACGCAAGCTCCGGCCAGTGATCTCCGAAAACAGGGGAGCAATGGGAACAAACAGAACAGGGGCAGCCTTTGCCGTGCTCCCTACCCGGCCCGGCGGCGGCGAATGCGGGCAAGCTTGGCAGATCGAGGTATACCCGGTTGCCTCGCACGCTCCCGAGCCGGGATCCTCGGGAAATCACCCCGAATCGAGCGACAACAGCCCAAATAAGGCTCAGAGAAGGCTCAAACCGAGACTTACCATGAAGACGGGGATTCGCAGGGGCTTCGCCGGCAACGACCGAGGTGCGGCGGTCGTCGACGGGAGACCGTTCGACCTCCGATCTCTCTTTCTCACACTCTCAGCCTCCTCCCTCTCTATTTTTTTTTACTCTTCTCCCTCTGTTTCGCTCTCCCCCTTTCTCCGAACTCTCTCTGTCTCTCCCCCTTCGCTCTGAACTCTCAGTCGATCTCCCCCCGGTCTCGCCTCTAAGCCGGCTCTCTCTTCCTCTCCCCCCCTTTAGCTCTCTCCCTCGGAACTGTCTCTCTTGGAACTCTCCCTCCTCGGAACTCACCGTCTCCCCCTCTGTTCTTCTGCCTTCTCCGCTGTCTTCTTGCGTTCCCCAGGTAATGGACCAGCGTTGACTAATTCAACGCTGGCCTCTCTCTTCTCTTTTTTTTTTTTTTTTCTAATTTTTTTTTTAATTTTTTGTAATAATTTTAAATAAATAAAAAGAAGTAAAATAAAGTGAAAATATGATTCACTAAATCTATTAATGCAAATGCGCGTAATGGCTATATGCCATGAAAATATTTTTGATTTAGGGGTTAAAAATTAAACCCTAATTTTATGCAATAAAACCCTAAGTGGTTTAGCAAAATTTAGGTGTCAACAAGCATAAGCTGACTACCGCACCAGTATTGACAATACCCTTAAGTCCTGGAGGATACGAGGTGTACAGTGATGCGTTGCTAAGGGGATTAGGATGTGTTTTAATGCAGCATGGAAGAATTGTTGCATACGTATCGCAATAGCTGAGACCTCAGGAGATGAACTACCCGACACATGATTTGGAACTTGCGGCCATCATCTTTACACTTAAAATTTGGAGGCATTATTTATGTGGAGAAATGTTTCAAATCTACATAGATCATCAGAGTTTGAAATATTTATTTTTTAGAAAGAATTGAATACGAGACAACGCCAATGGATGAAACTTCTAAACGATTACGACTGTGACATCTTATACCACCCGGGAAAGGCTAACAAAGTAGCGGATATACTTAGTAGGAAATCGAGCATCACGCAATTGATGATTAAAGAGTGGACTTTACTCGAAGGAGTACAAGATTCTGAATTTAAGTTTGAGGTAGGTCAACTCTCAAGCTTGTTAGCCACTCTAAGGATTGAACTAGAGATTCAGGCTAAAATTAAGGCATTACAGTTGGCGGACCCCGACATTCAAAAGATTCTTCAAAAGGACAAAATTAAGAGAAAGGTTGACTTTCAAGTATCCGAGGATGGACTTTTGAAGTTTCGTGGACGTTTGTGTGTGCCTGATGACGCAGAGCTTAAGGAGGAAATTTTGGCAGAAGCTCACCGTAGCAACTACAACATTCATTCGGGCAGCACAAGATGTATCAAAATTTGCTTCAGCACTACTAGTAAAACGAAATGAAAATGGATATAGCCAAGTATGTGGCCAAGTATTTGACGTGCCAGCAAGTTAAGGCACAACATTGTAAGCTTGGTAGATTGTTAAGACCCTTGGAAATTCCCAAATGGAAATGGGAGTATATCACGATAGACTTTGTTATGGGATTACCGAGGAGCCAGAGTGGTCATGATTCTATTTGGGTTATCGTTGACAGATTGACTAAGTTGGCACATTTTCTGGCAGTGCGAAAGGATTTCGCAATGGATAAGTATGCCGAGTTGTATATGCGACAGATAGTTCGTCTTCATAGAGTACCAGTAACTGTCACGTTGGACAAAGACCCTAAGTTTACCGCAACCTTTTGAAAAAGTCTTCAGACGGCTATGGGGATGAAATTACAGTATAGTACGGCCTATCATTCGTAGACAGATGATCAGTCTGAAAGGACGATTCAGACACTCGAGGACATGTCGCGAGCTTGTGTGATAGATTTTAAAGGTGGATAGGAAGAATAATTACATTTAGTTGAGTTCACCTACAATAATAGTTATTAGCAAAGCATCAGAATGTCACCATTTGAAGCGTTGTATGGCAAAGCGTGCAGACACCAGTTTATTGGGATGAATTTGGTGAAAGGAGTATTACGAGTCCAGAATTGGTAGAACAGTCAGTCGAGGCAGTTAAGATCATTTGAGAAAGACTGAAAACTGCTCAAAGTCGTCAAAAAAATTATGCAGAAAAACGGCGTAGACCTTTGGAGTTTCAAGAAGGAGATCATGTTTTCTTCAAGGCATCACCAATGCGAGGAACATCTCGATTTGGTAAGAAAGGGAAGTTAACCCCGAGGTACGTAGGCCCGTTTGAGATATTGGAAAGAATTGGAATTTTAGCCTATCGGTTTGCTTTGCCGCCGAATTTATCTCAAATTCATAATGTATTCCACGTGTCCATGCTGAGGAAGTGTGAACCAGATCCGATCCACGTGCTAAATTATGAAGAAATAGACGTGGACGACAAGGTGTCGTACGTGGAAAAACCTATTCGGATAGAAGACAGAAAAGAACAAGTTCTACGGAATAAGACAATCCTGTTGGTCAAAGTAGTTTGGTAATATCATGGAATAGAAGGAGCCACGTTGGAAAGTGAAGAAATCATGAGGTGTCAGCACCCCCATTTGTTTGAATAGTTTGGGTTTGGTTGTAAATTCCGAGGACGAAATTTCTGTAAGGGGGAACAATTGTGACATTCTGAATTTCAACCCACTTTCGGGATCTATGAAATGATATTATCATCAATGCACTTTCTGTTATATCTCACTCGGAATTGGCCATTCTTGAGAATACTAACCGTTAGGGAATGACTAGTTAGGATTTCGGTACGCATGACCCAAGAACTCGAACCCGGATCGACACTTCGACCATAAGGATTGACGAGGGGATATTTTGGGCCATTATAGGCCGATCCAAGAATGATTATGAACAATTTAACAAATGTTATATAATTGAGTCACAGGTGATTCTGTTTAATCATTGTATGCATTCACAACGTTCCAAAATCAATTTCTAACGATCGTGTCATTCGAAACTAATGATTGACCTTCGTAATTACATGACAACCGAAGTCACCATGGCTTGAGTAAACTTAAACGTGGATTGATATCAAATCAACCACAGATCGACACGCGTAAATCCTAAAAGCCGCCCGTTAGTTTAAGATATACGAAAGTCACGTTTGATCGATTTTGACCACGAATTGAAATTTGAACTTAGGTGTCGAACTTTCAAGGATATCAAAATTATTATATTGGATGACGCTGCGTTAAGCTCGCTTTATTATTGGTTTGCTAAAAAATTCGCGAAAAAGGAAAATTTGGCTCGGAAATTGGAAAAGACGATTTTGCCCCTGTGTGTTCTAGAGTATATTTGTTGAGTGGAAGGACATAATGGTATTCCTACCCTACTGGCCGAAAATTCTCTTGGACAACTTTGCCCTTGCCCTTTTTGGTTAATTACAAAAATACCCTTCTAGAAGCCTTTTACCAAGATGCATTCCTAGCCTTTGGATTTTTGCTTGGGCATCAAGGACTCATCCTAGCCCTCGATTTTGAGAGATATTTTCATCTCATATTCTCTCTCTCCTCACTTTTCCTTGCTCTCTCTCTCTCTCTTCATTTCTCTCTCTCTCTCTTCCTCCCTCTTGGCCGTGAGCCTCACCACCACCCACCAGCACCTCAGCCACGTCCCTTGGTCACCGTGGACCACCGTGAGCTGCCCCCAAGTCGCTGTTCATGCCCAGATCAGCCGCCTTTCGTTGAATTGCTGTTTGGCCGCTGCCATTCGCCGAAAATTCTAGATCTGGCCGTGGCTTGCTGTTGTTGTTTGGGCTTGGTTCTTAGCTTAAATTAGTAGTAAGTAACTCCCTAAACCTTGATTAGGTTAGTAGGTTACCAATGGATAGTGTTAGGAGTTGTTAGGGTAATTTAGAGGTTACTGTAGAAGCTGAATTGAGGATTTGTTGATGGCTGGATTTGATGATTATGTGGCTGATTTGAATGTTAAGATTGGTAGATTATGTGACTTGAGCTTGAGCATATGTTTAATGTTGTTAATTGTGCTTAATTTGGATAATTATGATTGTTTAGTGGTTGTTTTAATTAAATTCGTGGGTTAGTCTTGTGGCTGCAATAATCATGTGGTAGTGGCTGAATTGGATGATTTGGACATTCACTACAAAAAAAACTGGATTTTTGCCACGAAAATTTGTGACGAAAAAAATTTCGTCGCAAATTTGCGACAAATTTTCCAACGAAAAGTAAAATTTGTCGGAAATTAGCAACGAAAAATTTTTCGTCGCAAAATTCGTTGGAAATTAGCGATGAAAAATTTTTCGTTGGAAATTTCCAACGAATTTTACGACGAATTCAAAAAAACCCGGTATTGTTCGGCATTTTTTAAATTTGTGAGAAAATTCGTTGGAAATTTTCAACGAATTTTCCCACGAATTTCAATTCTCCGGGCAATTATTTTAGTGTGTACGATTTTTTGTTGCAAAATTCGTGGGAAATTTTCCACGAATTTTGCAACGAAAACCCTACTCCTTCCTTATTCAACATTTTCGCGCTCATTATTCCCGCAATGATTCTCAATTTCCACATTCTCTCTCTCTCTCTCTCTCTCTCTCTCTCTCTCTCTCTCTCTCTCTCTCTCTCTCTCTCTCTCCGCGATCGACGCCTCCACCTGCTCCACCGCGTCCACGTACTGGTCGGCGCACTCGCTAAGGCATTGCTCCACCGCCGGGCCCAAGCTCCCCCCATCACTGCCGAGCATCCGGTTGATGAAGGGGGTGGTGTCCGTCACATTCGCGGCGGCGAGGCCGAGCACGACCGCCGTGAGCCAGGTCCTCGCCATGGCGGGCAAGCTCGAGCTCGCCCAAATCTGGGCGAGTTCTAGGCGACCTCGAGCTCGCTGGCGACGAGGCTAGGCCTCGCCGGCCATGGCGAGGGCCGAGCTCGCCATGGCCAGCGAGCTCGAGGTCGCCCAGAACTCGGCTAGATCTGGGCGACCTCGAGCTCGCCCAGAACGCTCGCCATGGCCGGCAAGCTCGAGGTCGCCCAGATCTGGGCGACCTCGAGCTCACTGGCGACGAGGCTGGCCCTCGCCGGTCATGGCGAGGGCCGAGCTCGCCATGGCCGACGAGCTCAAAGTCGCCCAGAACTCGCCCAGATCTAGGCAAGCTCGAGCTCGCCCAACTCTGGACTACCTCGAGCTTGCCGGCGATGAGGCTGGCCTTCGCCGGCAGTGAGGCTGGCCCTCGCCGGCGGTGAGGCTGGCCCTCGCCCACATGATTTTTGTCACGACGAAACTAATTTTGCCACAATTTTTTGACCAAAAAAATTTTTTTTTGGCCACATTTTTGTAATGAATAATTAGCGACGAATTTTGCAACAAACTTTGCAACGAATTTAGTTACGAATTTTGCAATGAAAAAATTTCGTCGGAAATTACCAACGAAAATTTATATTTTTTGTCGGAAAACAAATTAATCAGCAGATCTGTTGTTATTTCCGTGTTCCCATGTTGGTCCAAGTCGGCTAATTGAATCCTTTGTAACCCTATAAATAGGCAGAGTACAGGTGGTTAAATAAGCTGGCAATGGTGTTCTTCTTCTCGGTGACGACCCCGTTTTGGGATCGCGCTATCGAGCACCTACCAGGAGAATAGCCCGAGCTCGCTCATCACGGTCGGCGTACTCAACGCGTCGTCCGCGGGGCTCCTGATCTGCATGGCCCTTGTCGACCTCCTCGCCGCCGACTTCATGGGTCCGAAGCTGCAGCGCAGCATCAAGCTCCAGATCAAGTCCTATGCTGCTGTGTTGCTGGGTGCTGGTGGCATGTCTCTCATGGCCAAATGGGCCTGAGTTTGTACTAATTATCCTCAACGAACAAAATGTGTAACTGGATGGTTTTTCTGTTTTCTTTTTACTTTTTGGTTTGTGCTCATGCTGCATATGTGTTTGGCTTTTGGATGATCAACAACTAAAGAACATGTCATAAATTGTGTATATGATATGCTCTCATCATATAGAATGCTAACTTATGAACACAGAAAAAGTTTTCTGTTGATCCACTATAATGCTGTCTTGAAAGGACGAACTATAGTCACTTTATAAATGTCGTTTTGCAACACTTGCATCTCGGTCAAGATACCGATAACCAAATAAGGAAGAAAGACCTTCAATTGGTACACTACAAAAAAACATGTTTTTTCCAACAAAAATTCCAACAAAAAATTCTGAAAAATTCGTTGGAAAACGAATTTCCAACGAAAAAAAATTCGTTGGTAATAAGTCGTCGCAAATTTTTCCAACGAAAAATTTCAATTTTCGTTGGAAATTTGCGACGAATTTTTTTTCATTGGAAAATTTGTTGGAAAACTTGTGGCTAAATTCATTGGAAATAAATTTTTTTTCTGACGAATTTTTTTTGTTGGAAACTACAAATTTTTTTTTGGTCGAAAATCGTGGAAATTTTTTTTCCATCTAAAAATTTTTTTTTGGTCGAAAAATGGTGGAAATTTTTTTTCCATTGAAAAAAAAAATTTTTTGGTCGAAAAATAGTCCTCGCCGCCGGCGAGGGCTGAGCTCGACCAGATCTGGGCGAGCTGCAGCTGGCCGGCCATGGCGAGCTCGGCCCTCGCCATGGCCGGCGAGGTCCAACCTCTTCACCGGCGAGCTCGAGCTCGCCCAGATCTGGGCGACCTCGAGCTCACCGGCGGCGGCGGCAAGGTGAAAAGAACAGCAGCTTCCCGATCAAAAAAAGAGAGAGACGGGGTGGCTGGGCTGCTGGGCTGACGGCGAGCTAGGGCGGTTGGCGGTAGCGCAGCTTGGCTAGTCCGCGGCAGAGGGCAACGGCGAGCTGAGGCGGCGACGGCGAACAAAAAGGCAGAAGTGGCTCGTCGTCCCCAATCCAAGAAGACAGAGAAAGAGACAGAGCAAGGGGGGCCGAGACGAGGGCGGTGGCTGGCCAGCCGGCGGCTCGCATGGCAACGCTCAGCTGAGGTGGAGGCCGCGGCGTGACGGCAAGCGGCGGACGATGGCAGCACGGCTTCGGTTCGCCTAGCAACCGAAGAAAATAGGAAGAAGAAAAAAGAAAGGAAGAAGAAGAAAGGAAAAAAGGGCGTGCGGGTGGAGGGTGAAGGGGAGAGAGAGAGAGAGAGAGAGAGAGAGAGAGAGAGAGAGAGAGAGAGAGAGAGAGAGAGAGAGAGAGAATGTGGAAATTGAGAGTTTTTTTTTTAATTCGTCGAACAATATAGGTTTTTTTTTTAATTCATCTGAAAATTCATTGAAAATTTCCAACGAAAAACAATTCGTTGGAAATTTCCAACGAATATTACAACGAAAATTGTACACGCTGAAATAATTGCCCGGAAAATTAAAATTCGTCGAAATTTCCAACGAATTTTTCAACGAATATAAAAAATGCCGAACAATACTGGTTTTTTTTCAATTCATTGGAAAATTCGTTGGAAATTTCGAACGAATTTTCCAATGAAAATTGTACACACTAAAATAATTGCCCGGAAAATTGAAATTCGTTGGAAAATTCGTTGGAAATTTTCAAGGAATTTTCCAATGAATATAAAAAAAATGCTGAACAATACCGGTTTTTTTTGAATTCGTTGAAAAATTTGTTGAAAATTCGTTGGAAATTTCCAACGAATTTTTCAACAAAAATTGTACACACTAAAATAATTGCACGGAAAATTGAAATTCGTTGGAAAATTCGTTGGTAATTTCCAACGAAAAAAAATTCGTTGGAGATTTCCAACCAATTTTCCAACGAAAATTGTACATACTAAAATAATTGCCCGGAAAATTGAAATTCGTTGGAAAATTCGTTGGAAATTTCCAACGAATTTTCCAACGAATATAAAAAATACCGAACAATACCGGTTTTTTTTGAATTCGTCGCAAATCGTTGGAAATTTCCAACGAATTTTGCAACGAAAAAGTTTTCATTGGAAATTTCCAACAAATTTTGCGACAAAAAATTTTTCGTTGGAAATTTCCAACGAATTTTACTTTTCGTTGGAAAATTTGTCGCCAATTTGCGACGAAAATTTTTTCGTCACAAATTTTCGTGGCAAAAATCCATTTTTTTTGTAGTGGTAGAAATCCCTAGATTGTATCTGTTCATTTTAACAAATATAAAGTAAGATAAAAATATCAATCTTTAAATAAATTGCGAGATGATGGAATTAATGTTAATTATAAATTTAAAAGTTTGGATTATATTTCTTTTCAACATAAAAACAGATTTAGTTCAAAGTTGGAAATTAGCATCGTGTACGTATGAGTCGCCACTAAATAAATGGGTGGATATTAAAGCAACATGTGCGTGGAATTCTGCAAAACATCATAGACAACCTATAATTATGTGCATTATGCTAATATATAGGGAAAAGCCTCCAAAAAGTCAAATACTCAATGAACCCATTTTATCAAGAGCGAAGTTCCCTTTTCATTTTTGCTTTCTCTCCTCTCACTGATGCACAAAACTCTCATGCACATCAATGGTCCTCATACAAGTTTTTCTCCTTGAGGCGGAACACACGCATTTGCCATTTACCAAGGCGGGACGCTGTGGAATAGGACAATGTCCAATACAAGTTTCTCCTGGTCCTTTCCGAAGATCCGAGAGATCCCAGCTCCCTCCCGATGCAACTCTTGTTTGAGCATGTGAGATGACAAGACCTTTAAAGGAGGGAAAATGCGGAGGAACTCATCAGTGCAGTTCTACGTTTAGAAATGACAATAGTAAAATTGAGAGATGAGAAGAAACCTACCGGATGCAATCACCAATAGAAAGACCATTGTGTTGAGCTTGGTTTGACCCTTCTCCATGTCCAAGTACATCTGGCCTGATTGATTGTCAAAGGTATACGATTGTGAAAGATATTTGTTTATGTGTCCCACCGAAGTGGGTTTAAATAGATGTGTAAAGTTCGGTATTTTTGGAGTTTGAGTGGAGGCAAGATGCAAAAAAAAAAAAAAAATAATAGCAATTGGGTTGCTAAATATGCATATTCTGCTAATATTCTCATAGAAATTTTTTCTTTGTTACCCTTATTTCGCGGGTCTCCATAGAAATGCACATTTGGTTTATTAGGTAAGACTATATGTACTCGCAGTATACAATTGGATTCTTCGAGATGTTTCTACCATAATTTAAGCATTTCTCGGAGTTAATGGGATGAATTTACTTTTTCTTGGTAAGAAATGTTACTCTCTAATAAAACTTAATTCTATCTGATCTCTCATCAACAAAGAAAGTAAATCTAGAGTGTAATTTAGATCATATGATCGAAATATCCAATTTACTATTCAATATGCACATTAGTTTCCTTCCCTAAAAGTACGAGCGATTTTGACCCGTTTGAAATTCTCTAACATTTTCCTAATCTAAGAAAAGATATCTAACATGTATACATTTCCTCATTTGTTAAATGCTCTCTTTTTTCTCTAATTTTCATCGTCTAACCTGACGAATACGTGCAAAATTCATTAGTACCACCGAAAGCGCGAGGGGTGTGATTATAGAAATCCAACTCATTGGGTTTTGAGCTTTTCCTCTTCAGTGGTTGTTTAATTTGTATGAGTCAGCTGAGGAACTTAAATTTGACGTCTAATTCATATTTACAAAAATGTCAATGATTTTCCTATCATTTTTTATTTTGTTATCCGTAAATCAAACTCTCGTCACCAGTGAAATGTTGGATATTTCAATAGTCGTTGTTAAAAAGAGATCACTTTAATGCCAATTGTTGTTAAAAAGTGATCATTTCAATGCCAAGAACTCCACGCGGAAATGCCACATGGACTGGATTTTTTAAATAATGTACCATAAAAGCCACGTATTATTTTTGGCCGGAATTTCAAGCCGTTGGCACTTAAATGATCACTTTTTCTTAGATTTGGCACTTAAGTGATTTAACGAAAACTTACACAACTTTTGTCGCTTTTAGTGCTCTTCTGCCGCAAAGGTGGAAAGAAACATTAAGTGGGAGAAAAATAGAAAAAAGAATTGATGGAATTTCTCTCTGTGAAATAGAGGGCTAAAAAAGGGAAAGAAAAAAAAACTCGGTGATAATTTGTGGAATACTCGGTGAACTAGGATCTTTATTTGAGACTAAATTGACCACTTCAATTGCTTATCTGAGCTATTGTCTACTTTGGGTCCCCTTTTAAGAAAATAGTTTCACTGGCCCTTATTTGAAATTGTTCCCTTAACTTAATTGTCTAGTGATCCGAAAGAATGGTCAAATACGAAGACAACCAAAATGGATCTTCAATATCTTCATTTTTTTCCTTCATATCCTCAATTTCAGCACCTCATTTTTCATGTCAACCTAAAGCATACCTAGTTAGAGACGTAACGCTATCGGGTGTGCCACTCTTTCGGGACCTCAACTTCTCTTATCCATCATTAACCGTTTATCCGACATATACATAAGAAATATGACTATCACTTTTGATTACCAAGTTATGGAATACTAGGATGCAGTCGATCAATTTCGACCATTGGAAATTTTCAAGACCGTCCAAAAAGTCAAATACTCAATAATACCAACCCATTTTATTAAGAGCGAAATTCCCTTTTTATTTTTGCTTCCTCTCCTCTCACAGAGGCACAAAACCAGCATACATCAATTGTCCTCATGCAAGTTTTTCTCCTACACACCCACATTTGCCATTTACCAAGGCGGGACGTTGCGGAAAAGGACACTGTCTAATACAAGTTTCTGCAATTTTTTCTCCTACACACCCACATTTGCCATTTACCAAGGCGGGACGTTGCGGAAAAGGACACTGCCTAATACAAGTTTCTGCAAGTTTTTCCCCTACACACCCACATTTGCCATTTACCAAGGCTGGACGTTGCGGAAAAGGACATTGTCTAATACAAGTTTCTGCAAGTTTTTCTCCTACACACCCACATTTGCCATTTACCAAGGCAGGACGTTGCGGAAAAGGACACTGCCTAATACAAGTTTCTGCAAGTTTTTCTCCTACACACCCACATTTGCCATTTACCAAGGCTGGACGTTGCGGAAAAGGACACTGTCTAATACAAGTTTCTCCTTGTCCTTTCCGATTATCATTATCCGAGAGATCATAGCTCCCTCCCGGTCCGTCTCTTGTTTGAGCATGTGAGACGACAAGACCTTTAAAGGAAGGAAAATGTGGAGGAACTCAT
The DNA here is from genome assembly GCA_031216235.1 of Syzygium jambos. Taxonomy (NCBI): domain Eukaryota; kingdom Viridiplantae; phylum Streptophyta; class Magnoliopsida; order Myrtales; family Myrtaceae; genus Syzygium; species Syzygium jambos. Next base: position 15,433,172 of record CM062224.1, read on the forward strand.
CAGCGCAGTTCTACATTTAGAAATGATAATAGTAATTGAGAAAGATGAGAAGAAACCTACCGAATGCAATCACCAATAGAAAGACTACTGCGCTGAGCTTGGTTTGACCCTTCTCCATTTCCAACGATATTTGGCTCGATTGACTGTGTAGGATATATGAGCGTGACAGATGCGTGTTTGTGTCCCATTGAAGTAGGTTTATATAGATGTCTAAAGTTTGGTATTTTTGGAGTCTGATTAAATGCAAGATTCAAAAAAACTGAGTGGTAATTGACTTGCTACATGTTCATATTCTCATAGAGATTTGTTACCTTTATTCGCGAATCTCCATGGAAATGCACGTTTACTTTATTAGGTAAGACTATCAGTACTCGCGGTATACAATTGGCTACTTATAGAATTTCCTACCATAATTTGAGCATTTGAAGGAGTTAATGGGATGAATTTACTTAAGAAATGTTATTCTCTAATAAAACTTAATTTTATCTGATCTCCTATTAATAAAGGAAGTAAATCTCTCGGTGGTCCATCTAATGCTAGAGTGTAATTTAGATCGGATAATCAAAATATCTTATTTGGTAATCAATCTGCACATTAGTTTCCTTCGCTAAAAGAATATATGATTTTGACATGTTTGGCATTCTCTAATATAATCCTAATATAAGAAAAGATATCTAACATGTGTATATTTCCTCATTCATCGAATGCTCTCTTTTTTCTCTAATTTTTATTGTCTGACCCGACGAATAGATGCAAAATTCATTAGTACTGCGAAAAGTGCGAGGGGTGTGAATAATAGAAATCCAACTCATTGGGTTTTAAGCTTTTCCTCTTCAGTGGCTGCTTAATTTGCATGACTCAGCTCTGGAACTTAATTCTTTTTCTTTTGTTGGAGTCTATAATTATTATGAAAGCAAAATTTTAAATTTGACGTCTAACTCATATTTACAAAAATGTCAACGATATTCCTATCCTTTAATATTTTGTTGTCCGTACATCAAACTCTTGTCACAATGTTGGATATTTAAAGTTATTAATTTTCCTATCCTTCTCTCTCCTTGTCCCGCCGGCGCTCTCCGTCGTGCCCGAGGAGTGCACTGCCGAATCCGGCGACTGCATCAACAAGGCCAAGGCACTCCCCCCTCAAAAAAAATCGCCATCGTCTCCATCCTCATCACGAGTCTAATCGGTATCTACTCCCTGCTGTTTTTCACCCGCTCGGTCCCGGTCCTCCACCCTGACCGCGACCTCTTCGTCATCATCAAGTGCTTCGCGGTGGGCATCATCCTCGCCACCGAGTTCATGCACGTGCTGCCCGACTCCTTCGACATGCTATCCTTGTCACGCGCAAAACCTTACGATGCGCGAGCATCCCAACCGAGGTCGAATTCGTGTAATGTCCCAAGACGCGTCGCCAACCCAACTCCCAACACAGAGATCAAGACACATGCAGAAGCAACGTAAACACCCGTACAGTTTAAAACACATGACCAAGTATAGCCCAAACAACAAACAACATTATAAATATACACTTGCGTTAACATCAGGGAAACATATATAATATCCATTACACAAAATACATACAAAGAATCAAAAGCGGGTCAACGGCCACTACTGACAAAAAGGGGTAAGTGGCCTGGGCGGTCAGTCTAAACACTAACCTAAGGAAGGGTTTTGGTCAAAAAGATACTGCCCGACCTAACTAGGGATATGGCTAAACCCTAAGGTACCCAGTCCGGGTCGGATCCCGAGGACTCGAAAAAACTATTTGACAACTTATCCTCGGAGTCCATGGAATCTAGCTCGGACTCGGCCTCTGCCGACTCGTCCTCAGAATCGACCTCCTCTGGCTCGCTCTCTAGCTCAGAGTCCTGCTCCATCAGCTCCGGCTCGCTATCCGACTCCATAGGTTCCGGATCAGAATCCCAGTCTACCGGCTCCTCGTCCATCGGGTCTGGCTCGTCGACCTCCCAGATAACAGGTCCATGTCCGACGTCAGAATCCTCTCCAAATGAGGCCTCGAAGCTCGCAAAGTCTCCATCAGTGCACTGGGGATCTATATCACCTAGCCCGTTGAACAGGACATCAAAGGTCCTAAGAGGTTCGAAAGTCCCGATGTAGTCCCTGAAGCACCAACCTATGTACTGGTGGGCCTGGAAGTGCTGCTCGCCCACATCAACCCATACTGTAGTAAAATGTCTAATATACGTATCCTCGTTCCCTACGGGGTACTCGGTCACATCCCGATCTATCCGGGACAAGATCCCAAAACGGATTGGAACTTCTGACATCCTCAAGGCCAGGGGCCTGAAAATGTGGGTTTTAACAACCGTGAGAACGAATCTCAGCGAGTAAACCCCCTAAACCTAAACTAGGCTAACATGCACCTCCTGACAGGCAAACAATCACATGAACATACCAATAATTAATTGACATAGGCTCTCGGGCCAAGATCGAGAACACAAATGACCCTGCAAGTTAGGCATATAATAATCGCGATAATGGCACATACGCGAACATACACGGCTACACGTACGCCATGCACATGCTCATACTCCTTCATGTCTGCATCACACACAATTCACCGACACGCACATGCTTGCACACTTGCCAATGCACTCTTGCACACACATGCCATCAATATGATCGTGCTCATGATCCGGCTCAATTATACACACTTGCACACTGCCAATTTCTCATTTATAAATAGACCCGCGTAAAACGCATCAAGTCTAACAATATCCAACACTTCCTGGCCCGCGTAAAACGCATTAGGCCCACTGTCTCTAGCCCGCGTAAAATGCATAAGGCGCAACACGGATCTCCATATACAGACCGAACCCGCGTAAAACGCATCAGGTTAGCCTTCTTCCGGCAATCCGGGCATTGTCCCGTGTAAAACGCATCAGGACGAGTTCAATACCCCGCGTAACACGCATCATGACTTATAGTGATCACACGTACACACACGAAATTTTATCTGAACCCCATGTAAGATGCATCAGGGCGATTAGGCGATCACATGCTCATGTTAAGCACGCGTACTCTCACAATTCTCATACCATGCCAATGCTCAGCATACGAAATGCGTGGCCATGCACAATGAGCACTCGATTTCACATTGGCACACAATCAATTAATGCCAACTCAACGTGCATCTCAACATGCTCAATACCACAAATTAACTTGCCCAATTAATCCAATAACTCAATTCAGCCACGATATGGTCAACTCATAATTTAGCAAGCTCAGAACATCACATTGACATGCCAAATTAATTCAATTAGTCCGATTCGAACACGGCTCACAATTGGCACATAATTTCCATGCGATTAGAACAATTCAAATACGCATTCGCACGGACCGCCATGCCTACTCATTCTCGGCCACACATGGCATGCATCATGGCATCACAATAATAATCACCGATCAAGCACGAATCAGCCACTAATCGGACAATACAAGGCATGCTCGGGATTCCTCAATTAAACCCTAAATTAACTGAACTTAGGCCGATTAAATCCAATAATTCCAGCCATTAAACAGCCCACTCTAGGGCACTAAACCACATTTAAATCAACATATTAGACTTCCAAATCATCACATAATCCACCACTAATTAATCAGCCCACTAATTATCCCTAAATTCCCCTAATTAACTCCTAAATTACCATAAACCTATCTAGAAACGCTAATTAGCCTAATTAGGGCTTAGGTCAATACTCACTTGGGCTCCTAAGCTCCAAACAAGCTGATCGGGAGAGAAAAACGGGCCGGCTGAGCTGGTTTCACAGCGGCGCAAGCAGCGGCGATCAGCGGCTCCTGCGGCGGCTCGACCAGTGTCGTGCGGCTGCTCCGGCGGGGTTGCTCATGCGGCTAGGAAAAGGGAGAGAGAGAATGGGACAGCTGGAAAGGTCGGGCGAAGATGAGGGCATGGACGGCGGTGCCACCAGCGGGCGGCGGCGCCCCGGCGTGCTCGACTGCTCACGGCCGAAGGGGAAATAAGGAGAGGGAGAGTGGCGTGGGGGAGGGGTTGGCCAGAGATGGTGAGGGAGTAAAATGAGAGAGAGAGACAGAGAGAGAGAGAGAGAGAGAGAGAGAGAGAGAGAGAGAGAGAGAGAGAGTGTATACACTAGAGTGAGTGAGGGTGGTTGAACAACTTCTCAAAAATTACCTCTTGTCCTCATTGCTAGGGCTAGAATCAAATCTTGATAAAATATCTAGGGGTAGATTGGTCCGCTAATTTTAGCAATAACAGGGCTGATAATTCTAATCTAACCTCTTAAAATTCGGAATACAAATATAGGGCATAGGGGCAAAACGGTAATTTTCTGATCCCGGGCCAAATTTTCAATTTTCGACTCTACCGATCCTAAATATAATTGGCCACACTTATACGACATTGTTCTTGCAAAATAGTCGCGTACGTCCACGAAATTTAACATTGAAATCCGGACTCAATTACACGATCGATTTCGCTCAAACGCGATTTTAGCGTCTCTCACTAACAGGCGGCTGTTTAGGGGTTACACGTATCGACCTAGGATTACTCGAGTTGTGATGATCTCTATCTCCTAGAAAACACGAGGATTTATCACTAGTTCCGGGGGTCGCGATCGTTCAGAATAAGTTCGGGATCATTCGCCATGCGTACTCTCGATCATGCGGAATCACCCGCGTTCCGATCGTACGTCGCTGGCAAAACCAAATCCGTCACTCTCCTTGGACCGGCCCACATTGGCACAAAATATTCCTTCGTCGTTTCTCGGAACTAGACTCAATTTACGGTCAAGTTCTTAGATCCACGTACCGTTTTTCTAGTTAGCCATTCCCTATTGGTCAGTATCCTGAGAATGATCAGTTCCGGACGAGACTTACTAAAACGAATTGAGAAATACATATCCATTTTATTGATCACAAAAGTAGGTCGAATTCAGGACGTTACAGTCCTCCCCATGCTTGAAGGAGAACCCTTTGCACAAGTTCTCGTTCACCGGGTTCGTTGCTATGCTAAGCGCCATCGTGACGCTGATGGTGGACTCGATGGCGACAAGCATGTACAGCCAGAAGAACAGCGTTGGCATCATTCCCGAAAGCGAGACCATTGACGGTGACCGGGAGATGGGTGTGGTGACCGCGGCGCATTTGCATAGCCACGGCCACGGCCACCGCCGCCACCACCACGGAGCGGCAGGGAAGGTGGAGGCCGCGAGTTCTCAGCTGCTTCGGTATAGGGTCGTTGCAATGGTAAGATCATACTTTGGATATTGTTAGTATTGTATGGTACTACTAAAGTTCACATGGATGCGAAGCTCGAGGACCCGCAAGATAAAGCCCCTCGACCCCACAATTATTTCACAAAATGGCATCATTTATTTACAGATGTCCACATATATGCAAGACTTTCTCCATATATTATAGATTTTGTATTATGTATATTTTCTACCTCGTGGACCGTTCAAAGCATTATTATTGGCATGCGGGATTTTCTTATTCAGTTTCTGTCAATTTATGTTTTCTGCGGCACTTGCTTCTGCAGTTAAATGATTAAATATCGACTTTCTTGAAAAGAATTTGAAATCTAGTAACATCCACCAACCACTTTGCCTTTGGTGAATGAACATGGGACATCGGTAGCGAACAAAAGAAATAAGAGATCATAGTATTTTTAGTCATAATTGAAAGATAGAAGAGGATTCTTTTTAAGAAAACATATCATGGACTTGACAAAGTTTTTGGAAAAAAAAATGCTCCGCACACTATATATCAGTCAGAAAGGATAAAGTTTCAATTTGTGACTTCTTTGGGTCTTTTTTCTTTACTAAAAAATATTTCTTAGTTTGCTTAAAAAATCCTCAAACTATAAAAAAAAAGCACTGTAAATTTTAAAAATCATGAAGGATTATATAGAATTTCACATGTCAATATTATAAGACTTTAGGTGTTTCAAATTGAACAAAAGTCAAATCACGAGAGTTGCAGAATTCGAAAACAGTAAAATTTGAAAGTTCGATTTTAATTATGCGCATCCCTCCTAATAGCAACCTTCGTAAAATTTGATTTTCTCAAAAGAGACAACGGACTTTGTATGATGCATGTGACATTCTGAATTTCGATCCACTTTCGGGATCTATGAAATGATATTATCATCAATGTACTTTCTATTATATCTCACTCGGAATTGACCATTCCTGAGAATACTAACCGTTAAGGAATGGCTAGTTAGGATTTCGGTACGCACGAACCAAGAATTCGAACCTGGATCGACACTTCGACCATAAGGATTGACGAGGGGATATTTTGGGCCATTATAGGGCGATCCAAGAATGATTATGGAACAATTTAACAAATGTTATACAATTGAGTCACAAGTGATTCCGTTTAATCGTTGTATGCATTCCAAACGTTCCAAAATCAATTTCTAACGATTGTGTCATTTGGAACTAATGATTGACCCTCATAATTACGTGACAACGGAAGTTACCATGGCTCGAGTAAACTTAAACGTGGATTGATATCAAATCAACCACGGGTCGACACGCATAAATCCTAAAAGCCACCCGTTAGTTTGAGATACACGAAAGTTGCGTTTGATCGATACCACGAAGTGAAATTCGAACTTGGGTATCGAACTTTCAAGGATTTCAAAATTATTATATTGGACGAGGCCACGTTAAGCTCGCTTTATTATCGGTTTGCTCAGAAATTTGCGGAAAAGGGAAATTTGGCTAGGAAATTGGAAAAGACAATTTTGCCCCTGTGTGTTCTAGAGTATATTTGTTGAGTGGAAGGACATAATGGTATTCCTACCCTAGTGGCCAAAAATTCTCTTGGACAACTTTGCCCTTGCCCTTTTTGGTTAATTACAAAAATACCCTTCCAGAAGCCTTTTGCCAAGATGCATTCCTAGCCTTTGGATTTTTGTTTGGGCATCATGGACTCATCCTAGCCCTCCATTTTGAGAGATATGTTCAGCTCACACTCTCTCTCTCCTCACTTTTCCTTGCTCTCTCTCTTTGTTCATTTTTCTCTCTCTCTCTCTCTTCCTCCCTCTTGGCCGTGAGCCTCACCACCACCCACCAGCACCTCAGCCCACGTCCCTTGGTCACCGTGGACCACCGTGAGCCGCCCCCAAGTCGCCATTCACACCCGGATCAGCCACCGTTCATCGGATCGTCGTTTGACCGCCGCCGTTCGCCGGAAATTCCAGATCTGGCCGTGGCTTGCTGCAGTTGTTTAGGCTTGGTCGTTAGCTTAAATTAGTGGTAAGTAACTCCCTAAACCTTGATTAGGTTAGTAGGTTACCGATGGATAGTGTTTAGGGGTTGTTAGGGTAATTTAGGGATTATTTTAGAAGCTGAATTGAGGATTTGTTGGTGGCTAGATTTGATGATTATGTGGCTAATTTGAATGTTAATGTGACTTGAGCTTGAGCATATGTTTAATGTTGTTAATTGTGCTTAATTTGGCTAATTATGATTGTTTAGTGGTTGTTTTAATTAAATTCGTGGATTAGTCTTGTCGCTGCAATAATCATGTGGTAGTGGCTGAATTGGATGATTTGGACATTGATCATATGGCCCCCATTGGTTCTAGATTGGTTAAGGTTAATTTTAGGGCTTAATTATCATGATTATGTGCTAATTTTGATCCTACGGTTTAGATTAAATTAGGATGTGATAAAATGAAATCATATGGCTTATTAGAGATTTGAAGTTGATCATGTGGCTTTGATTGACAATCGCATGGCTAATTAGTCGATTATGTGCCGATTAAAGGTTTAATGACGATCGTGTGGTGGATTAGTTGTTTAATGCCGATCGCATGGTTGAATGGTTTAATCGTATGGTTAATTTATTTAATCATGGCCGAATAGTTGACTGTGACTCGATCGTGTGGTCGGAGTGATGATTTCGTGGCCTAGAACGAAGATCGTATGGTTGAAATTGATGTTTCATGGTTGATCTGGCACCTGTTGAATAATCGTAGGATTTTAAAAGAGGATCATGTGGTTAATTATGTCTATTGTTGGCTTGGCATGGCATATCGTGATCATATATTGATGTTTGACACGAAAACGAGTGCGATTCATGGCATATTTATTCGTAGTAAATTGCACGTCATAAACACTTGCATTAGCTAATTAAAGAAGATTAAAATTGACAATGCGTGGTTGTTTACATGTGTGGCCATGATGAGTTCTGTCTAAGACGAGTTCTAGATAATGCCCGACGGAAGTTCGGATGCTGTCTGGTACTCGACTTGTTGGGGGGGTTGGATCTCAAACATTGCCGATTGCGGTGGAGGCCGGATCGATGCTCCTAAATGGAATGTCGTCCAGTACCCGACTTTTCGGGGGGGTTCGATCTCGGACGTTGCCATGCCCAAAGTAGTGGGGTGATGCTTGGCTATGCCGGAAGACCGGCGGGAGTTTGGTGTGACCTATGGTGGGTCGTTAATAATCTGGACAACTTCGAGTGTTTTGTGCATATGGCATGCTTTGCGCTTGATTGTGGGATAAGATCGTGAGGAACAGTATGGGACGGGCTGAAGAGATTTTATCTTATAATCAAGACTCGTGTGAATGATTGAGTATGCCATGGTTGTGATGCAATTCGAGACTTTGGATAGTATGTGGTACCATTGTTCGTTTGATAGGAACTTACTCTATTGGTTAGAATTGCATGATTAGGGTGCCAGAGGTACGTATTACCCTAGTCGAGGCTTAGGTAGTTTACTTATTGAGATTTTATCTCATTCCCCATTGTTAAATATTTTCAGACCCTCGACCTTGACTATGACTGAGCCTCCGTTACGTTTCGAGGTACCAACGGAAACGGAGCATTGGGTGACTGAGTACCCAGTTGGTGAGGATAGGGAGCATCAGAAGTACAAGAGTACTGTTTGGGTCGATGATGGTGAGCAATACTTGACAGCTCACAAGTATATGGCTTGGTTTATGAGAGATGGGGCTCAGACTTTTGGTCCTCTCCGGAGATTTGATATTGCCCCTGACGATGGTTTGGGAGTGTGGGATCTTATGGAGATCGATCCCCTTGATAGAGCTGTAGTTAATCTTGAATCCGAATCGATGGTTACAGAGCCCCCGGCGTGGTCCCAGGAGTCAAAACCTGAATCGGAGTCTTTTCTGTCCGGCTCTTATAGCGAGGCATCTGACTCGGCTTCGCTAGGAGCACCGCCAGGATGCCGTGGAGGTTTTTGATAGGATTTGAGATCCCTATCTTTTTGGAGCTCCTCTTTTGATTAGAGTAGTGGAGCAGATCGACCACCCTATCCCTTTTTGAGTATGCGTGGTCTGGGTTTGTGGCCTTTAGAAAGGCTTATATATGTTATCGCTGTTTGTAACGTTAAGTTTATAAATTGGTTTGTTGGTTTATTTAAATTGTCTCTATCTGTTATCCCGTTTGAATGTTTGATCAATGGAGTGTTCGTTTGGCTTCCGCGTATATTCTCTTATTTCGATGGTTACGGGTCGGCAACGAATCCTGGGAGTCGCATTCTTAACGACTGCGGCAGGATGTTACGTGTTCGTAGGGTACGGGGCGTGACAATGCATCTCTAAGAAATTATTTGGACACCTACTATCTCTTAATTAAGACCAAGTATATATCTTTACCGCGATGAAGCTATGATATCATAGTGTTGGAAAATTAATATATTAGCTTCAAATGATATCTGTTCTTCATATATAAATTTCTTTTCTAGACATTAAAATTGGGATCGATTGTACTTAGGTGCTGGAGCTAGGAATAGTGGTCCACTCGGTGGTTATAGGGCTTGGATTGGGAGCCTCAAGCAATGTGTGCACCATCAGAGGCCTTGTGGCTGCTCTTTGCTTCCATCAAATGTCTGAAGGCATGGGTCTTGGTGGCTGCATTCTTCAGGTAACGCTTCAGATCCACAAACCTCCAAACTTTTCCAGTTTATGGCAAAGAAAAACAAATTAATCAGCAGATCTGTTGTTATTTCCATGTTCCCATGTTGGTCCAAGTCGGCTAATTGAATCCTTTGTAACCCTATAAATAGGCAGAGTACAGGTGGTTAAATAAGCTGGCAATGGTGTTCTTCTTCTCGGTGACGACCCCGTTTTGGGATCGCGCTATCGAGCACCTACCAGGAGAACAGCCCGAGCTCGCTCATCACGGTCGGCCTGCTCAACGCGTCGTCCATGGGGCTCCTGATCTACATGGCCCTTGTCGACCTCCTCGCCGCCGACTTCATGGGTCCGAAGCTGCAGCGCTGCATCAAGCTCCAGATCAAGTCCTATGCTGCCGTGCTGCTGGGTGCTGGTGGCATGTCTCTCATGGCCAAATGGGCCTGAGTTTGTATTAATTATCCCCAACGAACAAAACGTGTAACTGGATGGTTTTTCTGTTTTCTTTCGCTTTTTGGTTTATGCTCATGCTACATGTGTTTGGCTTTTGGATGATCAACAACTAAAGAATATGTCATAAATTGTGTATATGATATGCTCTCATCATATAGAATGCTAACTTATGAACACAGAAAAAGTTTTCTGTTGATCCGCTATAATACTGTCTTGAAAGGACGAACTAGTCACTTTATCAATGTCATTTCGCAACACTTGCATCTCGGTCAAGATACCGATAACCAAATAAGGAAGAAAAGGCGTTCTATTGGCAGGAATCCGTAGATTGTATCTCTTCATTTTAACATATATAAAGTAAGATAAAAAAATATCAATCTTTAAATAAATGGAGAGATGATGGAATTAATGTTAATTATAAATTTAGAAGTTTGGATTATATTTCTTTTCAACATGAAAACAGATTTAGTTCAAAGTCGGAAATTAGCATCGTGTACGTATACTTCCCCACTAAATAAATGGGTGGATATTAAAACAACATGTGCGTGGAATTCTGCAAAAAACGTCATAGACAACCTATAATCATGTGCATTATGCTAATATATAGGGAAAAGCCTCCAAAAAGTCAAATACTCAATGAACCCATTTTCTTAAGAGCGAAGTTCCCTTTTCATTTTTTCTTTCTCTCCTCTCACTGATGCACAAAACTCTCATACATCAATGGTCCTCATACAAGTTTATCTCTCTAAGGCGGAACACACATGCATTTGCCATTTACCAAGGCGGGACGCTGTGGAACAGGACAATGTCCAATACAAGTTTCTCCTGGTCCTTTCCGAAGATCCGAGAGATCCCAGCTCCCTCATGGTGCAACTCTTGTTTGAGCATGTGAGACAGCAAGACCTTTAAAGGAAGGAAAATGTGGAGGAACTCATCAGTGCAGCTCTACATTTAGAAATGATAATAGTAAAATTGAGAGATGAGAAGAAACCTACCGGATGCAATCACCAATAGAAAGACCATTGTGCTGAGCTTGGATTGACCCCTCTCCATTTCCAAGTATGTCTGTCTTGATTGATTGTCAAAGGTGTACCAAAAGATATGCGTTTATGTGTCCCACCGAAGTGGGTTTAAGCAGATGTCTAAAGTTTGGTATTTTTGGTGTTTGAGTGGAGTCAAGATTAAAAAAAAAATAATAGCGATTGGGTTGCTAAATATCCATATTCTGCTAATATTCTAATAGAGATTTTTTCTTTGCTACCCATATTTCGCGGGTCTCCATAGAAATGCACATTTCCTTTATTAGACAAGCCTATATGTACTCGCAGTATACAATTGGAGTCTTCAAGATGTTCCTATCATAATTTAAGCATTTCTCAGAATTAATGGGATGAATTTACTTTTTTTTTTGGCAAGAAATGCTACTCTTTAATAAAACTTAATTCTATATGATCTCCTATCAACAAAGAAAGTAAATCTAGAGTGTAATTTAGATCAGATGATCGAAATATCCGATTTGCTAATCAATTTGCACATTAGTTTCCTTCCCTAATAGTACGCGTGATTTTGAGCCGTTTGAAATTCTCTAACATTTTCCTAATCTAAGAAAACATATCTAACATGTATACATTTCCTCATTTGTTAAATACTCTCTTTTTTCTCTAATTTTCATTGTCTTACCTGAAGAATACATGCAAAATTCATTAGTACCACCGAAAAGCGCGAGGGGTGTGAATAATAGAAATCCAACTCATTGGGTTTTGAGCTTTTCCTCTTCAACGGCTGCTTAATTTGTATGAGTCAGCTGAGGAACTTAAATTTGACGTCTAATTCATATTTACAAAAATGTCAATGATTTTCCTATCATTTTTTATTTTGTTGTCCGTAAATCAAACTCTCGTCACTTATGAAATGTTGGACATTTCAATATTCATAGTTAAAAAGAGATCACTTTAGTGTCAATTGTTGTTAAAAAGTGATTATTTCAGTGCCAAGAACTTCACGCGAAAATGCCACATGGATTGGATTTTTTAAATAATATACTATAAAAGCCACGTATTATTTTTTGCCGGAATTTCAAGCCATTGGCACTTAAGTGATCATTTTTTCTTCGATTCGGCACTGAAGTGATTTAACGAAAACTTACACAACTTTTGTCACTTCTAGCGCTCTTCTGCCGCAAAGGTGGAAAGAAACGTTAAGTGGGAGAATAATAGAAAAAAGAATTAATGGAATTTCTCTCTGTGAAACAGAGGGCCAAAGGAGGAAAGAAAAAAAAACTTGGTGATAATTTGTGGAATACTCAGTGAACTAGGATCTTTATTTGAGACTAAATTGATCACTTCAATTGCTTATATGAACTATCGTCTACTTTGGGTCCTCTTTTAAGAAAATAGTTTCACTGGCCCTTATTTGAAATTGTCCCCTTAACTTAATTGTCGAGTGATCCGAAAGAATGGTCAAATATGAAGACAACCAAAATGGATCTTCAATATCTTCATTTTTTTCCTTCATATCCTCAATTTCAGCACCTCATTTTTCATGTCAACCTAAAGCATACCTAATTAGAGACGTAAGGTTATCGGGTGTGCCACTCTTTCGGGACCTTGACTTCTCTTATCCATCATTAACCGTTTATCCAACATATACATAAGAAATATGATTATCACTTTTGATTACCTAGTTATGGAATACTAGGATGCAGTCGATCGATTTCGACCATCGGAAATTTTCAAGACCGTTCAAAAAGTCAAATACTCAAAACCAGTATACATCAATTATCCTCATGCAAGTTTTTCTCCTACACACACGCATTTGCCATTTACCAAGGCGGGACGTTGCGGAACAGGACAATACAAGTTTCTCCTTGTCCTTTCAGATTATCATTATCCGAGAGATCATAGCTCTCTCCTGGCCCATCTCTTGTTTGAGCATGTGAGACGACAAGACCTTTAAAGGAAGGAAAATGTGGAGGAACTCATTAGCGCAGTTCTACATTTAGAAAGGCAAAGAACACTACAAGTGCCATAACTTGTGTACGGCGCTCACTTTGGTACCACAACTTTTTTTTAGATCACTTTAGTGCTAAAATTTTTGAAAAACGATCACTTAAGTGCTAAAATTGTTGAAATACGATTATTTAAGTGCCAACTCCGGTGCCGTACACAATTTTTCGCCGGAAATCCGACGTGGCAATTTTTTTATTAATTTTTGAAGCTGACGTGGCTCGCTGGAGTCTCGCCGGAGATTGGCACTTAAGTGATCGTTTTTCAAAAATTTTAGCGCTTAAATGATCGTTTTTAAAAAATTTTAGCACTTAAGTGATCGTTTTTCAAAAATTTTAGCACTGAAGTAATCCAAAAAAAAGTTATGATACTTAAGTGATCGTTTTTCCTCCGACTTGGCACCAAAGTGATCCGAAAAAAAGTTATGGCACTAAAGTGAGCGCCGTGCACAAGTTATGGCACTTATAGTGTCCTTTTGCCCATTTAGAAATGATAATAGTAATTGAGAAAGATGAGAAGAAACCTACCGAATGCAATCACCAATAGAAAGACTACTGCGCTGAGCTTGGTTTGACCCTTCTCCATTTCCAACGATATTTGGCTCGATCGACTGTGTAGGATATATGAGCGTGAAAGATAGGTGTTTGTGTCCCACTGAAGTAGGTTTATATAGATGTCTAAAGTTTGGTATTTTTGGAGTCTGATTAAATACAAGATTCAAATAAAATGAGTGGTAATTGACTTGCTACATATTCATATTTTCATAGAGATTTTATCTTTGTTACCTTTATTCACGGATCTCCATGGAAATGCACGTTTGCTTTATTAGATAAGACTATCAACGGGGATGTCAAGCCCCGAACCCTACGAGCGCGCGATTATCCCTTCGTGGTCATCAAGTACGCGACATCCCAGGACTTATCGCTGACCCAATCGAAACACTAACGAGTAACGCATGCGGAAGCAACCTCGAACTCTCCTTAAAACATATAAACAATGGGATAGTAGAGAGACAAAGAATACACATCAACAAGACACTTTTATAAACATAACGTCGATTATAACACATACATTTGCAAGCCTTCTACGAGGCCACTATCTATGAATCACGCACAACAAGAAGGATCAGGTGGTTAGTAAGCTTAATTCCTCTATAAAAAGGTACACTCAAAAGACGGGGTAACTCAACCTATCCTCAATCCCCGTAGTATCCTAGTAGCGTCTAAGGATCAATCACGGTCGCGGGTCTGAAATGGTTTGGTTATACAACCATGAGAATACTTCTCAATAAGCAACTACCTAAGCCTCGCTTAGGCCAAAGCGTACTTCCGAACAATTCTAAACATGCGATTCAAACAATCGATGTGCCATAAACAATCACAGGCATCCTTACCTCGCCTTGTCGCATACACAAGCCCTGCACGTTACAATATAGCCATAACATGGCCAATTGCCCATCAAGCACGCGTAAAGCAATTCATGGCATGATCAAGCATAACATGGTTAATAATCCAGACGTGCTCATCAATTAACTCAGACAAAACATTCCCCAATGCAAATCGCACTCATTAAATCCAGATTATTAAAGACCCCTTGGGCCACCGAACTCCCGCCGGTCTTCTGGCGTAACCAAGCATCGTCCCGCTACTTTGCGACGGCAACGTCCGGAACCCCCGCCCAGATGGCAGTCCACAAAGGAGCATCGATCCGGCCTCTATCGTGATCGGCAACGTTTAGAACCCCCACCTAGACGGCATCCGAATCCTGCATCGTCTAGAACCCCCGCCTAGACGGAACGTGTCATGACCATGCACACACTCAACAACCATTACCGATTCTTATCTTTGTAAATTAGTCCAATGTCAACTAAATTCGTCAAAAAGCCACGATAACACCGAATAATTCTCGAGAGAGAGAAAAATCGAGAATATGCAAAATCGGGTCCAAACTGGGCAGTTGCGCGGTGATAGAAATCCATTTGAAATAAATAGTAAATCAACTCCAATAATTTTGAAATTTGGATATGTTGCATAAAATATCTTGATAAACATTTTTCATGATAACTCGAAACCCAATTCCAACCGTAAGCACCTCGTTTTGACACTTAAAGCCGGACAGAACCCGGTTCGCTCGCATAGCCCCTCAGACCATCAAAAATACAACTCATTCAGTACCCAAATCAATTTGGAAAGCTCTGAAATTTTTATATGTCATAGACACAAGTGGTTTTAACAATTTTTGTGAAGGAAGTTTGTCGAAATAAGGTCTGAAAAATTTTATAAAAATTCGGAAAGACAGGAAGGTCGGGTGAACAGTAAATCGGGCAGTTTTGTGACGGTCTGAAAATCGACTTTTGAATGACCTTAAAAACTTCCAAAAAATCTAAATTTAAAGTATGTTATACTTAAAGATGTTGGGAACAAATTCCATCAAGAACATGTCCTCAGATTCGGCCCACAATGATCACAAAAAAAAATAACAAAGCACAGAGGTACAGTAACAACTAGAAATCCGAGAATCATTAAACTTGCACCATTAAGCAAATCAAGCTTATACAACCACTAAACCAACTATCCATAGCCCTAATCCACCCCTAAACATGTCCATTAGTCACCTTTTAGCCTAGTCAAAAGTTAGGAAGCCACTTACTTGGAAAAACCCAAGAAAACCGAGCAAGAAATGAAAGAAATGGTGGTGCAGCGGCGATCTCCGGCGGTGAGCGGCAGTTTCCGATGACCTGGACAGCGGCTGCTGGTCGGAACAAGGCTGAGCAAGCTGGGCTAGTCAGTCGCGCAGTAAGAAAGGCGAGAAGTAGCAGAATGAAAAAGAAGCAGAAGCAAAAGCAAAACAAACAAGCTGAAGCGAAGAAGAAGCAGTAGCAGCAATCAGCGAAGGGGCAGAGGTCAAAGAAGAAGAGGAAGAGAAGAAAAGAAAGAGGGGGAGTGGGTGGAGTTAGCAGTAGCTCAGCAGAGGCAGCAACAGCAAGGACGTGGGTCAGCAGAGGACAGAAGTCATCAGTAATGAAGAAGTCAGCAGCAGCAGTAGCAAGCCAGAAACAGAAGCAGCAGCTAGCAGCACGTGAAGGACGTGAGGGGGGGAGCAGAGGAAAATCAGCAAGCATGGGGTGTTCGATGGGAAAGGAGGGAGGAGGAGAGGAGAGAGAGAAGAGAGAGAAAGTCAAACGCACTTGAGTGCGATCCGACGTTCCTCGTTCAAACCTGAAAACGATCCAACGGCCCACAAAAAACCCTAATTATAAATTAGAAAAAAGGCTAAAAGATAATAATTAAAACACACTACCAGGTAGGTCTACTAGTCCAAATTTGCACCCGGTCCAAATTTCATTTTTCACTTATCTCGGATAATATCGACGCTAGCCACAATAATATCGACACCGTCTAATTAAATTTGTTACGAAACTCCGAGAAATTCGACATCAAAGTTCGGGCTCTAAATAACGACCAAATTCGATCGAGTGCGATTCTAGCAAAACCTCTAATTTAAAAAAAAAATAACCCAAGAGTGATCAGTTCCGGACGAAAATTTATTATAAGCACACTGACGAATTACACGTTTTATAAATCCTAAAAATGGGCCGAAATTCGGAATGTCACAACTATCAGTACTTGCGGTATACAATTGGCTACTTCGAGAATTTCCTACCATAATTTGAGCATTTCTTGGAGTTAATGGGATGAATTTACTATGTTTATGGTAAGAAATGTTACTCTCTAATAAAACTTAATTTTATCTAATCTCCTATCAATAAAGGAAGTAAATCTCTCGGTGGTCCATCTAATGCTAGAGTGTAATTTAGATCAGATGATCGAAATATCTTATTTGGTAATCAATCTGCACATTAGTTTCCTTCACTAAAAGAACATACAATTTTGACATGTTTGAAATTCTCTAATATAATCCTAATATAAGAAAAGATATCTAACATGTATATATTTCCTCAATCATCAAATGCTCTCTTTTTTCTCTAATTTTCATTGTCTAAGCCGACGAATACGTGCAAAATTCATTAGTACCGCGGAAAGTGCGAGGGGTGTGAATAATAGAAACCCAACTCATTGGGTTTTAAGCTTTTCCTCTTCAGTGGCTGCTTAATTTGCATGACTCAGCTCTGGAACTTAATTCTTTTTTTTGTTGGAGTCTATAATTATTATGAAAGCAAAATTTTAAATTTGACGTCTAACTCATATTTACGAAAATGTCAACGATTTTCCTATCCTTTATTATTTTGTTGTCCGTACATCAAACTCTTGTCACAATGTTGGATATTTAAAGTTATTAATTTTGTAACGGTTTTTTACTGTCATCAATTTGTAACGGTTTTTTTTTTTGGTAAAGGTAAGAGTATATATAACTTTTCAAACACCAAATACAACCTAACGCCCAAACCTACTCCTGACCATATTAGGACATAGTGATGGCCAGACAAGGTCAAGAAAGGTTCAGCAGGAACTAGAAGAAACAAGCCAAAAGGCCAGCAAAACAAGAACAGCTAAAACCGAAATACAAGGAAAACCAATCCAATCCGAAGCTTGGAGGCCAGCCCATGTCTCCGGAAGCAGCAGCAGAACAGCAAAGAATGGAGGCCTACAACACCGAATCAGCCGGAAGCATTAGCAAAACGAAATTGGAGGTGAAGGCCCATGTCCCCGAACAAAGCTCCAACGGTCTCCCGGAACAGCCGGAGAAGCCATATCCTGCACAAATTAAGAAAAGATGGAAGGAGAAAGGTCCCAACTCCTTTGAATTTTTTCTGTCTGCTATTAACATAAAACGGTTTTGTAACGTTTTATAATAGCTTTGTAACGACAGTCTAAGGCTTTGTAACTTTGTTTTGTTTCTTCATAAACTCTCCATCATTTGTTACGACCATTTAACAGTCATCTATTAATTATCAATAAATTTATAATGGTCATTTTAACTTCTCTTTTTTTTTCGTTCCAATATAAAAATTTCAAACCATATAACCCTTGAAGAAAATAAATCAGAAAAGAGCTTTTCCTTTTCTTCTTATTTTCTTTCTTTGCTAGGTTATACACAAAACAATATTTCTGTTCCTTCCAATATTCAGTGCATAGTGTTGAAGAAGGTCTGTTTTATATTGAGAGAATAGCCACTAGAGCCTATCACATCGAGTTTCGTACTTCGAAAAGCGGAATTATCCTTAAGAATAGTGCTTGCCTCCCTCGGATAGTTTGATTTTATTTTCGTGTCTTTTTCAATAGATTTTCATTAATTTCTTATTTTATATAATCTAACATTTTTCCTAAATGAAAAAGATCGAAGCGTTTAGAAAAATACATGTTCTTTGTCCATTAATGCAAATTATGATAATTGTGCAAGACTTTTTACTCCACTTATTTACTAATTCGGTCCATTCAACCTACATTTAACGCATCTAAACATTCTTTACGTTCCTAAATATCCTTAACTAATTGCTTTTACACATATTGTGTCAATAATCCTCTATTATCTCTCGTGTACTTAAAAATTAAGATTTGAGTGTTTTCCATCCAACAACAAGATTCCTAAAGTGTTTTAGATATTGAGATATTTTTACTTCCCATATGCACTTAACAATTTATTTCGGTCGTAAACTTTTATAAATAGTTTCTTCCCATAACTCAATTGTTTAGATATTCATTGATTAAGTCATTCGCTGATCCAATAGTCAGTTTCTTGGACACACGCCACACTCGAGCAATTGCTAGTTTTAACAATTATTTCGTTTTTGCATATTATCTACATTGACGTTTTGTTCCCTGATGATTTATACGCAATGCGGGATAATTTAGTAGTTATTCCTTGTAAAATCGAATGAGCCATTAATCCTTTAGGAAAATCTACTTTGAGTTCTCTTTTGAGAAAATAGTTTCACTCCAAACCCTTATGTAAAGATTTTCCCAAACTTAATTGTCAAGTGATCGGAAAGGATGGTAAAATAGGAACACAACCAAAATGATCTCAGATATCTTCAAATTTCCCTTTATATCCTCAATTTCAGCACTTCATTATTCTTGTTAACCTAAAGCATACCTTGTTAGAATATTCAAACTAGGTTCTGAATTTCTTTGCCGTCATATTCGAAGATGTGAGGATATCAGGTGTGCCACTCTTTCGTCTTCTCTTAGTGATCTTTCGTCTTCTCTTATCCATCACTAATCGTTCATCCAACACATACATAAGAAATAGGACCATTACTTTTGATTACTTAGTTATAAAATACTAGGATGCAATCGATTGATTTTGACCACGGAAATTTTCAAGACCATCCAAAAAGTCAAATACTCAATAGTATGAACCCATTTTATTAAGACCGAAATACCCTTTTCATTTTTGCTTCCTCTCCTCCTCATAAAAGTTTTTCTCCTTGAGGCAGGACACATGCATTTGCCATTTACCAAGACGGGACGCTGCGGAACAGGACAATGTCCAATACAAGTTTCTCCTGGTCCTTTCCAAGGATCCGAGCGATCCCAGCTCTCTCCTGGTGCAACTCTTGTTTGAGCATGTGAGATGGCAAGACCTTTAAAGGAAGGAAAATGTGGAGGAACTCATTAGCGCAATTCTACGTTAAGAAATAATAATAGTAATTGAAAGATGAGAAGAAACCTACTGGATGCAATCACCAAAGAAAGACCATTGCGCTGAGCTTGGCTTGATCCTTCTCCATTTCCAAGTATATTCGGCTTGATTGATTGTCTAAGGTATATGATTGTGAAAGATATGTGTTTATGTGTCCAAAATGAAGTGGGTTTAAATAGATGTCTAAAGTTCGGTATTTTTGGAGTTTGAGTGAAGGCAAGATTCAAAAAATAAATTGCGATTGAGTTGCTAAATATGCAAATTCTGCTAATATTCTCATAGAGATTTTTTCTTTGTTACCTTTGTTTCACGGGTCTCCATGGAAATGCATATTTGCTTTATTAGGTAAGACTGTATGTACTTACAGTACACAATTGGATTCTTCAAGACTTTCCTACCATAATTTAAGCATTTCTCGGAGTTAATGGGATGAATTTACGTTTTTCTTGGTAAGAAATGCTACTCTCGAATAAAACTTAATTCTATCCGATCTCCTATCAACAAAGAAAATAAATTTTGAGTGTAATTTAGATCGAGTGATTGAAATATTCGATTTGCTAATCAATCTGTACATTAGTTTCCTTCCCTAAAAGTACATGCAATTTTGACCAGCATGAAATTCTGTAACATTTTCCTAATCCAAGAAAAGATATTTAACATGTATATATTTCCTCATTCGTTAAATGCTCTCTTTTTTCTCTAATTTTCATTGTTTGACCCGACGAATACATGCAAAATTCATTAGTGTCGCCGAAAGTACTAGCGGTGTGAATAATGGAAATCCAACTCATTGGGTTTTAAACTTTTCCTCTTCAGTGGCTGCTTAATTTGCATGACTCAGCTCTGGAACTTAATTCTTTTCTTTTTTTTATTGGAGTCCGTAATTATTATGAAAGCAAACTTTCATTATGTCCCCCTTTGCCCCCAATTGAATTGCCTAAACCCTAAGGGAGAAGGGTTTATGCCCATGTTGACTATTGAGAGATCATCCCTCTCTCTCACTCACAGGTGAGACTGCACAATTAGTCTCCATTTTTGCACTGAAAGGTGAGGGGTTTCCTTCAGAAAATCCATCTTTTTATCAACCCATTATGCTAAAGAAAAGCGTCAGTGCTCACCATCGATTCTTTATCTCAAACTCTTATCACAGGCTTTTCGCCTAACCGAGGCCACGGTCATGCAGTTTAGCAGTAAATTTTTGTAGCATATGCAAGCCTAAAAATCCGTTCATGGTTTGTGCAGATGCATATACAACCAAAAATATTATGCCAAAAGAACATCCCAGACCTAGGAACTGAAGAATTATGGGCGATGATACATTTCAGTGCCAGACCAAAGTCTGGAATCTCTGCGCAGTCCATAGCCCGGAAAGAAAAGTTCGACCGCTCTTGTCGAGTTCACAGTTACTGTGAACAAGGACATTGATTTTAAGGTTCAATGGTCTTGCAACCAATTTTGAATTGCAGATCGCAGAGTCTGATTTGGGTCGAGATCAAGGTTCGCAAGCCGGAGATTCGTCATAGGCGAAGTATCGTGGCCACTGGCAAACCAACACCTTATCGCATCTGCCTCACAGGTAAAACCATCTGCTGCCACATGGGGATTTTGCATAATTTCCTAAAATAAAATGTCTATGAGGTGTACAACCATTTCAAAGAAATATAAACATAATCATGCCGACATAGGCATAGCCAGAGATTAAACAGTGATAAATATCCTAACACAGAAACAATAAGCAAACTTACCTGGTAGATTGGACAAATGAAAGATGGAGGAGGCAGGGTAGGCTCTTCAGGACCTGACCTAATGGACGATGAACCTTCACTAAGAATTCGCATCTGCTCGAGTACCGGCCACACTTCGGACTTGAGCTCAGGCCGGTTGGTGGGATTTATATGACAGCACCTCAATGCCAGGTGAGCCAGCTTTCTGGCTTGCTCAAATGGCCAGTGCCCTGCTGTAGAATCCAATATGCAATTTAAGTTCTCCACAATGAATGAGTCTTGCACTGTCTCTTTCAAAATCAAGGCCGATTTCCTGATCAGTAACTGCAATACTATAAGGCCGAAAGAATAAACAACTGAGGCAAACGATCGCTCTCCAGCCATTGGCTCAAGGGACAGTCCAGATTTTATTAGTTTCGGCAGGAAGTTGGTGTCGAGAAGAATATTTTCTGGTTTCAGGTCACCATGTGCTATGCCACTGTGGTAATGAAGAAAAATTATTGCAGCACATGTTTCCGTACAAATGCGTACACGAGTTTGCCATGATAGAGGCGCAGTGTTGCCTGTGCAGCAGAGTCGGTCTTCAAGGCTACCACTGGGGGGATACTCATAGATAAGAGTCCAATCTTCAGTGCAGACTGAGGCTAACCAAATTCGGATGTCTTAGCTTACTTGCCGTTTGGACCTGAGACAAAACCCACAAATTTGTCAGAGTTTCCACTTAGGACCTTCTAAAATTTCATGAGTCAATCGTCTCTCCAACTTCTTGAACGGAGAAGTTAAAAAGTTTTTAATTTGCCTAAAATGAAATGAAAATCGAAAAACCTCCCAATCTTTATATTTTAGATTGCCTATTTAGTTGATGGACCGTGATATAAGCCTGCATACTTCTAATCATTTGTCAGAACAACTTCAACTATTCTTCCAGGAAAATATGCTTAGACTGCGATCGCCTTACCTCTTGATGGTACCGTGAGCATCCTTGGAAGAACATCTTTATGATCACTGGGATGTGACAAAGAAAGCCTTTATAAGTGCTCCCATATTCTCCTACGTCAATCCTCAAGGATTGATTGAAACTGTCGGTAGCTTCCATAATTTCTGAGAAAGAAAATTCAGAAAGGAAGTCCTGCTGATTTACACTCGAGGATTCGCTTGCTTGGTTTGCAAGGAGCTCCAGTGCATTCTCTAGCAGTGTCCATGACTCATCGAGTTGGTTCTTCATCATTTTAAGTGCTTCCTTTTCTTTAGCAAGTGATTCCTCAAGACCGTTCGTCCTCCTTAGATCCTCCTCAAGTGCTTTAACCTGCAAATAGGCAACAATGTTCGGATATTTTATCAAATTTTCAAGATGCTCAAGATTCTGTCCCCACCAATGTTAACTTATAAGACTGTGCCATGCCAAGCACTTGCATAAAAAATGGACCGAGCAACTTCCACCTAACAGAGTCTGCTCAGACTTTAGAAATACTAACTTTGTAAAATCTTTCGATTCCAGATGAAGGAACTTCATTAGATTGGTCTACAAGACTTTTGCATCCTCTAGTGCACAATCTAGAGTATTTTTTCCAGACATTGATGCTAGGTAACTAAACTAAAAAAACTAGATTCTAGTAACTAAATCGGTCTCTCACGCACGTGTGTTACTGCTTTCTATCTCCAATACTCCAGAATCCGTTACTATTATGCATGCAAAACATAGTAAGAAAATCATGACAAGAACATTACTCTGCAAGTAGCATCAATTGCAATTTTTTCAGCTTTTCGACGATGGATCCTCTCTTCATATGCCTCTTGTGTTGCATTTGCAGCCTCTGCCATTGCTCTGTCAAGTTGTTCATACAGTTCATTGTTACTTCCTTCCTGTCAGGAAATTTGGGCCCTTAGGAATGACTCGTAATCCGAGTATAAAACTATATATTTTATCTAAGTGATAGACACGCTTGAAAGTAAAGAAATTTGTTCTACTTTAGTACAATATTGCATTTAAGGCTCACAACAAAGTTCATAGAAAGCTCTTTGACGATGGATCCACTCTTCATATGCATCTTGTTTTGCATTTGCAGCCTCTGCCATTGCTCTGTCAAGTTGTTCATAGAGTTCATCATTACTTCCTTCCTGTCAGGAAATTTGGGTCCCTAATAATGACTCGATATCCCAGCGTTCAGTTGTATATGAAATTACCTAGTTTTTTTGAAGTGGATACACTTGAAAGTAAAGAATTTTTTTCTATTGTAGCACAATATCGTGTTGGAGGTACACAAGAAAGTTCACAGGAAGGTTTATAAGAACATACAGAGCTTGATTCTGATTTATGATGGATCCTCTGGCCTCTCTCAATCCGAACCAAGGGCAAATCATCTTCAACTTCACTAGAGCTGATGAACCTATAGGACTTCTTAAGTTTTGTAATCCAGATTCCTCAGCAGAATTCACTGATACTGATGATGGGGAAACAACCATATTGAGCTTGTTTAAATCTCCTTCCCTACAATTTTTCAATAATTCACATCAGCTAACATCTTAGTTGCGTCTGACGCATAGCAAGTTGAAGAAGAAACTCAAGCAGCAATAAAGCAGATTGCTTCACTAAATAAAGGTGGTGATTTTGGACAGAGTGAACTTAAGAGAATATGTTGAAAAGCATTCGAATGTAGGTTCCAGAAAAAATACGCATAAACTCTCATCAGCATATGAGGATGCTCTCTGGAAACTCAAGATGCCATATTGAAACTTAGCCTAAGAGTTTGGGGATAGGTATGATAAGTGATGTAGGGAAAACCCTAACGAGGTACTTGATACCAAGAGCAAATAGGAACAATTTGTAAGGAAACAATGTAAAAGATTGTCTTCTGGACTTCAAGGCCAAGGGAAAAAAAGAATGTCTTTCTTGAAAAAGAAACTTTACTCAATCAAGAAAAATGAAAAATCTGGAAACAACTCTTTGAGACCAATAAATTGGCATAAAATCCTTTTATTCATAGGGCTTCAACCTAAGAAAATAAACCTAATAGTGCTAGGACTCTTGAGTAAATTCCCAAAAGGACTTCAACGACCAAAATTAGTAATCTGCTATAGTTACCGTGAGCAGTAACTCGAGAAAATAGATAATATTGTCCTATGCTCCTGCATCGATGAGTAAGAAATTTCAAAGGGGTCGCCCATTCGGTTTAATTTAAGTACTTTTCTTATGTTCTGCTTGCTGCATCTTTTATGTTTCAATGACTTATTCTGTAATTCTCTACATGCTATTCCAAATTCGGCAGATGTTATTCAAGCCAAGAAGTCAAGTTCTTTACATCTATGTTCAAAGATATAGTCGTAGTTACTACTTACACTGGCTTAGCTCCTTACCTCTGTCCCTGCTCAGGACAAGTACCGAGAATGAGTACATAAAACGAAATTTTGTTTCAGAATAATTGTCATGTTTGTGCTTGTCACCGACTACATGGAGAAACATAAAGTAAAAATACGGTCATGTTGTGTTACCTTACATAAATTATGTCGCTTGCAGATAAACCAAATGTAACAAGATGGATCCGCCTGCTGGTTGACAAATATTGTGCTTGTGGATTTAAGTTGTGCCATCCCACTGCAATGCTAAAGGCACATCGGCAAACAAAGCTTTTGAAAAAAAAAAACGAGAATGTTGTATCTGACTTATTCAAAAACTACAGTTGTCAATAGGTGCTGACCTATGAAGAAACATAACAGCTCAACTGAATTAGTCGTCATCCAAAATGACTGAATTTTACTGTAATCTCTCTCTAGAGTTGCCACACAAAAGATATGAGGAACCATATTCATGACAAACTACTAGCTCGCCTCTTCATAAAAAATATAATAATGTATGTGACTTAAGAAAATACTTTTGCAATGTATTTAAGATGCAATCTCCGAGCAAAGTCAATGTCATTAATCTAAGACTAGGACTCACAGTAGCTCATCGACTCCACAGGTCACATTTTCTTTTGCCTTCTGGTCTATGCTAAATAAACGAAGATTAACTCATGAGTAAATTATACACAAAATAGCGCTGGTCTGTTGCTGCTCCCGTAATCAGTTTCTCAATGGCATGCTGCTCAATAAGTTGCGGTATCCCCTTCCGTATATCTTGCATCTTGATATATCTTTTCTCCGCAGAAACCTGCAGAAAGGAAACATTAATGTATCCACACACAAGTCAGATACTGGACTCCAGCTTGCATGTCAACAATTAACTTCGAAAAGTTTCAAATGATGGGCTGATGTCAGGTTACATAAGCATGTAGATTTCTTGGTACACTTATCCAATTAAAACCTCAAAACAGAGCTCAACATAAACCTAATCAAATACAAAAATTATATCTCTAACTTCCACCATCCTTATGTACTCAGTTGATTCAGAACAACCGGGAGTATAGAATTCTGGGAACGAAATTAAGACAATCTGATCCAGACGAATTAAGCACTAACTTTACCAGTATCATGAAATAACCATCTGAAATGTCGAATAATCCTTAACTTCAGTCTATCATTGTCTTCTCTACTTCACTAAAATGGGAAAATCTTATGACATAAAAAACCCAAAACTTATGTCTACGTGACACATCTACGTCTACCCTCCCACCTCAAGGTTTCGTTAGATAATTTTTCAGCTAAAATAATGTCATTTTCACGGCAGTGTAATTCGTTCATGGCATGAAGTGAACGAAGTCATAGGCGGCGTTCCCGAACTGAAACTTACGAGATGGGTCGCGAGGGTCGCGATCGTCATCATCGTCCTCGAGAGACTGTTGAGCAAGGAGGATGCAGAAGCGGCCGCCCAAATTCTGCAGCGCCCGCCAGAGGGTCGACCTGCCCTTCTGCACGTCGCCGCCCGCGGCCGCGTAGACTCGATCGGCGACCGGCCGCGGCGGCTATCGACCGCCGCCGGCGGCCTGCATGAGAGCAAGAAGTAAAAGGAGCACCTCTTTAGCTTTAGTAGCGTAGCGAGTGAGAGAAAACGAGAAATGTTTGACCGAAGAAGAAACAAAAAAGAGAAAACGAGAAATTTTTTAAATGACAATATTTATCAAAATCCTAATTAAAATGAAAAGGAATGCTGAAAGTATTATTAAAATAGATTAATATCACAAAAAATATCAAATTAGTATACTTGTAACAAATTTATCTTTTGTTAATAGGGGTGTGCAATCGAATTGGGTTTACCCGGAAAGTGGACTGGCTCACCCGAAAAACAGGTCTAGGAACCGGTTAGAACTGGTCTAATTTACGATTCCAAGTAAAAATCGACCCAGACCGGTTTTAGAACCGGTTTTAAGATAATATAAAAAAAAAGAAAAAACCTTATATCACATTACCCTAGCTGGCTACCCAGTCTGTTTCTCACGGTTTCTCTCTTCACGACCTCCTTTGTCTCTCACGGTTTCTCTCTTCGCAAGCGCCTCCTCAGTCGCCACAAGAATGCAACCTAGCTCGTCGCCTACCTACGTGTTGAAGAGGGCTAGGGTTCGGTCATCTTGGCGTACATACCATCCATGTGTTTTTCCGCCTTTTTGGCTCGTCAATCCGATAGATCTATAAGTACGTGACGAAATTATCTGTGGATTCTCTTGTTTTGTTGTCCGCTCTTTGTGTTTTTTGCCACAAACTTTTGATCGATTGCTTTTTTGTTTTGTTTCTTTATAGATCTGCATGATTGCGCGCCTGTGCTTGGTTATGTTTATGTGTTTGATGGTCTTTTTAGCCTACTAGCGGTAGTTACTTGCAATACGGAGGTGTTGATGATGTTGACCTAGTGACTTGGAATTTAAGGGTGAGGAATTTCGCTGCTACGCATATGTACACGAGAGATTTATGCCATTTATGAGCTAAAACTTGGTGTTCTGACTTAAGATCTATTAAGGGTTCATCCTATGAATGGTGCCGACATTCTGTTCTCCAAGGATTCCTTTCATGGTAGTTTTTAGTCTAGTCATTGTTGGCTCATTTGGAAAAGTTTTATTGTATAAGGCACCTGGAAGACTGGCTAGAACTTCCTATCCTACAGGGTAATTACCTTTCTCAAAGACTTTGCGGCCAAAGATGTCTCTTGTTCTCCATCTTTCTTGATGAACCTGAATTTGAGAAAACCTTTCCCATATCCTTGTAGTAAATTGCTTGCATGCTCTACCAATAACCAATACGTGCATTGTGCACTTCTGGAGGAAATTACTCGCTACTCAGTATTGGGATCTATTTCACAATCATGAGCGAAACAGCACGGCCCTTAAAGTTATTTAAATATTATATGATTCATATGAGAAATATAGACATTTCTCTAGTGAGAGCAGATGCTTTACTGCTAAGCTTCTTAATTTTCCTTTCAAGATATTTCATTTAGAAATAGAAGTGAGGAGTTCTCTCATCATGGCGTAAAATAAAGAGCTAAACATGTTGAATAGGCTCCCTGGAAATGTAACTCTTAAAGATTTATGCAATTGAACTATGTCTTGCCACATAGTGCTTTTGGATTGTTGATTTTGATGGATTATAATTTCAATTGCTCATTTTAGGAATTGTTACTTTTGGCGGATAGTGGTTTTTATTATTCATCTTTTACTTTGAATCGTTTCATTGCTACCTATATTATTTTGGTGGAAAAAAATGAAACCAGAAAAATGAACACAAAAAAAAAAGTAGATTCTCGAGTAGACCCTGAAACCGGATTGGAAAAACAAGATCAGTTCCAAAACATGGTTCAGGAAAAATATGGTAAGTTTCAGGTTTGAAAAATTGAAAACCGGTTATAATATGGTTGGTTTCAGGTTCCAGACCTGACCCAACCCACCCCGAAATCGATCACCCCTGTTTGTTAATTTTTGTTAAATTAGATTAATATTACGAAAAACCACAAATTAATACTCTAAACTAATACACCCACCAACTGTCACGAGTCATCCAACTCAGTAGTTTGATGATAAAATTTAACAGAAACTTACGAAGTATAAATTTGTCACATATATACCAGTTTGGGTTTAGGTACCAGTTTATTGTTTTTCGTAGTATCAATCTTGTTAAAATCCCCTTCTACTTTCTTACCTAGAAAAGATAACCTCCTTAAAAATAAGAAATTGAAATAAGTAATGATATTTATCAAAATCCTAATCTAAATAAAAGTAATCCTAATATTATTATCAAAATAAAACTTGTAGATCAAGATTTTAATAACAAGAGCTAATCTTGAAATCTTGGTATCAACTCTTTCTATCTAGTCCTATTAAAAGGATAGTGGTCAAGTTGTGGTTTGATATGGTGAACTTGCTCTTTGAGTATGGTGATAGCTTAAGGTCAACGTGTGGTGGTTGTTTCCACGGATCTCTTTCTGTAGGGAAATATGATAGGCCGCCAGTAGAGATGGCCACGGGCCAGTTTTGGCCCGGAACCGGACCGGAACCGGCCCGATCAAACCCGGGCCCGCGGTTCGGAACCGGGCCCGATTCCGGTTCCCGAAATTTTGGAACCGGACAGGAACTGCCAGTTCCGGGCCCGGTTCTAAAAAAAAAAAACTGCTGAGTGCACTATGCACAGCAGACCGGCGAGGGCTCGACCTCGCCGGCAACTGGCGAGGCCGACGCCGGCGAGGTCGAACCCTCGCCAGATCTGGCGAGGCCGGCCTCGCCTGTTGCAGGCGAGGTCGAGCCTCGCCGGCGTCGGGCGAGGCCGAGCCTCGCCCGTTGCCGGTGAGGCTCGAGCCTCGCCGGCGTCGGGCGAGGCCGAGCCTCGCCAGATGCTGGCGAGGTCAGCCTCGCCCGACGCCGGCGAGGTCGAGGCCTCGCCCGACGCCGGCGAGGGCGGCCTCGCCCGACGCCGGCGAGGGCGGCCTCGCCCGACGCCGGCGAGGGCGGCCTCGCCCGACGCCGGCGGCCGCGGCCGGGCGGCGGGCACCTCTGCTGACGCAAGTGCAAACTTCAAGTCTTCAACCGTTCAACGGAAAAAAAAAAAATTGTTTCGGGGAGGCCCCCCGCAGCAGGGCCTGCACGTCTGCAGTGCAGGCCTTTCTGCGGGCAGCGCTGCAGCTGCAAGCGCAACGGGCCTGCGGCCCGTTGCAATTTTGCCCGTTTGGAACCAAACGGGCAAAATTGCAACGGAAGCCCCCAACCAACGGGCAAAAAATTTAAAAAAAAAAAAGATAACCGTTGCAAAATTGCAACGGTTATCTTCTTTGTTTTTTTTAATTCTAAATTTTCTTCTCAATTTTTTCTTATAATTCTCTCAAATTCTCTCAATACTCACACAATTCCTTCAAATTCTCTTCTCTCAAGTCTTAAATTTTCTCAATACTAGAAATTCTCTCCAATTGCCAATTCTCTTGAATTCTCTCAATTTTCTCAATCCACGCAATTCTTTCTTAATTCTCCCAATTAATCCGCTCAATTCTCTCAATCCACTCGAAAAATGGCAAATGGAAGTCGAGTGCCAACTGGCAAAGGTAAGAATATCGCGACGGAATTCCATCATTCTTTTGATCCTCGTGAATATGCAGATTTTCACGATGATGAAATCAACATTTTTCCCGATGTGGAGCGCGTCCCGACTCAAGAAAGTTTTCATCCTCCTAGCGAAATATCTACAACAAAGGAAGCGGAACGGGAATTTACATCTGATATTTGGAATCACTTCACGAAAATTGAAAGGTTTGATATTGGTCAAAAAAGGTATAATATAATTTGTAAATATTGTGGGAAAATATATAAATATACAGGTAGACAAGGATATGGAACATTTAAACGACATCTTAGGAGCAAACATCCATCCGAAACGGAAATCGATGTCGGGCAACAACAAATTTCCGGGTACGTCAATCCTAATACTTCCCCTTTATTTCATTTTAATGACAAAACTTATAAGGAAGAATTAGGCAAATTTATTGCCATTGAGCATTTAGCATTTAATTTTGGAGAAAGATTTGGTTTTAATGAATTTGTACAAAAAACATGTGCTCTACAAGCAAAACGTGTTCCTAGAAATTCAACTAAACGAGTAATTAAAGATCTTTACAAAAATGGAAAAAAAGATTTACAAAACTTTTTTATGCAATTTAATGGATACGTGCATATAGGTAGTGATATTTGGAGTGATCATTGGCAAAATCATTCTTACATGGGCATAACATGTCATTGGATAGATGACGAGTGGAGTATTCAAAAAAGAGTTATTGCACTTAGAGTTTTCGATGATAATCATACGGAAAATAATATTTATAGAATAATTAGACAAATTTTAGAAGAATATTATTTGCTTAACAAAATTTTTTCAATTGGTTTTGATAATGCCGCAGCAAATACCACTTCAATTTCCGATTTAGAAAATATTTGTAAACCCGCTTTTGGCGGAAAATTTTTTCACGTTAGATGTGCTTGTCATGTTTTAAATTTATGTGTACAAGATGGTTTGAAAACTCTTGATATTTTTCTTCAACCAATAAAAACGGCGATTCAATTTTTATGGAAACATCCCCAAAAAATGAAAGAATGGGATAGATTTTGTAAAGAAAATGGCAAAAAGTCAAAAAGATTTCCAAGAGATGTTCCAACTCGTTGGAATTCTACTTTCCACTTGCTTAATGAATCTTTAGCATATAAAGATTTATTATGTGCATTCGTTTCTAATTATATACCTCAGATTAATTTATACCCACAAGAGTGGAATATTTGCCAAAAAATTTTAAATATTTTAAAGGTTTTTAATGATGCAACTTATACTTTGTCCAGTGTTTATTATCCTACTACACATTTATTTTTAGTAGAGTGTACTAATATTGTCGGAATTTTTGATGAATGTGAAAATGATGTTGAATTACAACATACTATAGTTGCAATGAAAATGAAGTGGCTATATTATTATAGAGAAATTCCCATTATTTATTTAGTTGCTTGTGTTTTTTATCCGCGTTGCAAATTGGATGGCTTAAATGAATTTTTGCGTACGTATTATCAATATTTACATTATGTTGAGATAAATGTTACAGCCATAGTACGTGATGTTAAAAACGTAGTAATATAATTATATAATGAATTTTATACTAAATATAATTTAGGTGATATTATTGGATCTTCCCAATCTACGGAGATACAAAATGACAGTACAGGTAAAATTAGTAGAGGGTACCAACTTTTATTACATAGACAAAAAAAATAAAATGGAGCAATAGGAAATATTTCTGAATTAGAGACTTATCTAAACGTTTCATTTGAGTTTACTGAATCCAAAGGTGGTACGGATTTTTTAATTTTGGATTGGTGGAAGAGGCACGCAAGCCAATACCCAATCCTTTCTCTTATTGCAAAACAGATTTTTTCAACCCCTTGTTCCACAGTTGCGGTCGAACAAGCATTCAGTGCCGGAGGTAATATTTTGGACGAACATCGTTCAAGATTATCTCCAGAATCAGTGGAGATGCAAGCTTGTGTTGCTGATTGGACAAAGGCTCAATACCGGCAACAAGAGATAAATCGGAATAATGAATCCGAATTCTTTAACGACGGAGATACTACCGCTACCGGTACTGGAACGGGTAGTAACGATTGAGGGTAAAAGTACTATTGGAGTTGGCAAATATTTCGGGAACCCTTGTTTCTCATACCGGCTACGCCCACGTGAGCTTAGGGAAACCGAAGTATAATCCGACGACATGTGACCTTTGATCCCCTGCGCACGGAATACTTATGTTTTGGGATCATTTTAGGGCATATATATTGTACTCTTTTTTTTATAGATCGTTGTAACGAATTGTAACGTGCTTAATGATAATTTATTAAGTTCAAGCCCTCTCTTTCTCTCTTGTCTTTTTGTCCCCAAATTTAATTACAATTTACATTTTAATTACAATTTATATTGAATAATGTTCCATCACCGGAATAGTAATTTCTTAATTTTTTTATTATTTTCTTTTCTGTTTTTCCTTTTCTGTTTTTTTTTCTTTTTCCTTTTATTTTTTTTTCTTCCTACTTTCCTCCACCGGCCATAGCCGGCCGGCGGAGGTGGCCGGCCTCAGGCGAGGCTGGCCTCGCCGGCGTCGGGCGAGGGCCGCCCTCGCCTGGGCTGGGCGAGGCCGGCCTCGCCGGCGTCGGGCGAGGCTCGACCTCGCCCGGCGCCAGGCGAGGCCGGCCTCGCCCGACGCCGGCCACCTCCGCCGGCCCTAGCCGGGGCCGGCGGAGGAAGAAAAGAAACAAAAAATAAAAGGAAAAAGAAAAAAAAACAGAAAATGAAATTTCGGAACCGGCCCGGAACCGGACGGTTCCGGTTCATACTTGGCCACGAACCGGAACCGCCGGTTCCGAACCGTGGCCACCACTAGGCCGCCTCCACGATAGGTTGCAACCATTCTAACAAGTAGCCGCCGCCAATATCAGGCGCGAATGATAATCTCCTACTAATGCATGTCCAATATCGGAAAATGTTAATTAAAAAACTCCGCATTAAATAAGTTCTGGCTAATTTGCAGGCTATGCCATCTTCTTTATTGATCACGTGCAAAATGAACTTAAAGAACAGTTGGAAAGAAAGAGAATACAAATTCTCTTTTATGTTGTATCTTATTGTGGTTCGAACCTTGTATTCTTTCTTACCATCTTTCATACGTGTCCTAACGAGGGACATTTGAAAGATACAAGCACTAGCTGTGCTCAAATTACATTTTTCTAGCGGAAATGGGACAACCGGTAACTTGATACTATCTTTAATTTTATCAATTGAGTCATAAACCTTTTCACTTTTTGTTAATTGAGTCTATCTAGCCAGTTTTGACCAAAAAGTATTGACGTGAACACTGACCGACCTACATGGTGCTAACGTGAATTTTTAATAACATTTTAATATTTTTTGAAAATAATAGGTTTCTTAAACAAGTGACTATGTTAAAAAATAAAAACTTCGATAAAAACTTGACTTCTCCTTACTAATTGTCAAAGATAAAAGTCTAGTACCTACAATCTTATATCCTATCAATATTTAGTTGGATCCCCCTCATTAATTAGGCATATTAACCATCAAAATTTAAAAATACAAAAACACGTACTTATATTTTACTTTTTAAATTAAATCATAGTAGCTTTAAATGAAAAATGATAAATAATAAGATAATCGGACTCTTCAATTAAAAAACTCATGCAATCAAAATGTTCATGTTTATTTTTCTCACAAGACTTATACCATTTCTCAAGAGGAAAGAAAAGTCCCTTCGATTTCTACACAAAAAAAAAGTGTGGGGCTATTTCTACCCTTTGTATGTCTAAATCTACCCAATTTTCATCAAAAAGACAAAATTATCCTCAATCATTCAATTGCAATTTAAAGTGGTGATATCCTATTTTTATTTACTTTCATTCTTTTTCTACGTAAGATTTAGTAGCCATAATTAACAATTTCACATGTTTTGTTTTTATTTACTGTCGATTTCCTATGTATATTAAAGGCAATATGTTTTCTTTTTTATTGTTAAATTTTACTTCCATAGAAAATAGTTTTGTTGAAAAGGGAAATTTTCAAGAAACCTATTATTTTCTACATTGTTGAGCTAATTTATTATCATTAATAGTCAAGTAGAATCTGAAATTTTTTTAACATAGCACAATTCTTTAACATAGTTACTTGTTTATTTTTACTTCCTTTCAATGGACACTTTCCAAAATAAAATCATAGTTACATGCTTCATCATTCTTATAACAACCTATCTAATCTTTTTTTTTTTTTGGTAAGGGTAAATGTGTATATAACTTTCCATAAACCAAATACAACAACCTATCTAATCTTCATCCCTCTTATCTCAAAAGTTATTTTTTATTTTCTAGTTTCATTTGTCTAAAATACAAATCAAGTCTCTCTATTTACTGTATCAAAGAATTTGTCTTTTTCCCTACTTTTGGTGAAATACTTCTACACGGAGCACGTAATACTAAAATCATCAACGTGAAAAATTTATGCACAATGAGAGATCTTGAAATTTTGTGGTAAGTACTTCAACAATTATATTAAATTTTTTCAATCCAAAATGATGAGATTTTTCTAAAAAAAATTCCTGTTTTATGCAAATGTTTTACTTAATAAATTTCATCTTTGAAAGTCTCACGTTGGGGAATGTAATTGTGTTTTTATTTTGGAAAATTTTTAAAAGAATTTTCTTTTTATTTCGTCCGATCATCCCATTATATGTATATGAATATAAAAAGATAACTGATAAGAAAGGGACCAATGGTAATATGTACAACAAAAGTAAATGTTATGAAGATGTGATTGTGTTGAAAATAGTCTATGTTATAATTTTTCTAAATTCTACTTGACATCTAATGCATAAATTTGCTCGACAACCTTGAAACGAATTAGGCTTCTTGAAATTTCTCGTTTTGAAAAAACTTATTTTTACAAAAGTAAAATCTAAAAATAAAAAGAAAACATGGTGCATTTAATACACATAAGATATTCACAATAAAAAAAATAGAAAATGTGAAATGCTTAATTATGGCAACCAGATCTTAAAAAATAAAAAAATATTAAGGAAGGAAAGTAAATAAATTTATGGCCACCATTTTGAATTGCAATTGGATGATTGCAAGCAATTTTGTGTTTTTGATGAAAATGGAGTGGATTTAGTCATATTGAGGATGGAAATAGCGTGACCCTCAATTTTGGCAAACAATGGAAACTCAACTTCGATTTAGATATGCTAGTTATCCTCAAACTAATGGGAGTTTGTTAGAAAATTAACTATAGCGGAAGACTGAAAAATAGCTATGCTGAGCGACCGAACCATGGATACTAAGAGATATTTTAATGTTTATGAACATGCGGTTGGACAGCTCCCATTGCTCATAAAGGGCTATCTCAGCTACAGTGCTCGTGTCAGAAAGAGCAGGTGATTCGTCTTTCCTTATAACATAGTCAATATTCATGCACCCAAGTCGAAGAAGTATTAGCTCCTTCCAAACTTTATAGTTTTCATCATTCAACATGGGAACATCATTCTTAAATTCAAAGAAATTCACAGGTTGTAAAATTGCATATCAAACACATATGCTTATGTCACAAAATTTGAGGCACATCAAACATATATCATGCTTTACTAATGTAAAACATGCAACAAAATATGAATCACATAACATAAAACTGCTTATGAGCTAAGTTTTTAATTTAAATAGATTCATAATTAACTTTATGAAGAAACTATCATATCATATTCCTTTTCTTAATCCCTATGGATAAATTAAGAAAAATAATATGATATTTCATCCTAATTAATCATATTAATATAATGAAAATTCTTATGGGATAAAATTCATTATATTTATACGATTAATTATAATCAATGTCATTTTCTAAATGTGATCCGAAGGCTCTTAATATATAATTTTAACTAATTAAAGATGCTGTGGCTACTCTCTAATTAATTAAAACTATATGGATCACTAGACATTTAATTATATGCATAAAATATCACAAAATTGCATGCAAGGGTATAATCGAAATTTTTTCAATGCTGGGAGGGGTAAAACAGTAAAATTAACGCCGAAAGGGCAGAACAGTAAAATTAATGCAGAGAGGGACAAAACGGTAAATTAAACGAACAGGGGCAGAATCGTAATAATCGGTTCCTCACGGGCGCGTGGCACACACGCGCCCAATCGCTCGTTGCACGCGTCTGACGAATGGCGCTAGCGCGTGGACCACTCGCGCCATGCGTTACATTCTGGCGCGCGGTCCGCACGTGCCTATCCCTCCAGCGCCGGCGCGTGGATTCCATGCGCCTGCTGCCCCCTTCGCGCCAGTTCGCCGTTTGTCGTCTCGGCCACGCCTTCCGTCGCCCGATTCTCCTCCGGCAGCCCACTTTAGATCAAAATAAATGGTGGGCGTTTGATGCCACGGCAGCACGACCACATAATTCAAAGAATCGGCGAAAATGGCGAAGAAATTGCCCCGAATCAATCAAAATTCGACCAAAATGCAAACCCTAATCACCACGACTTCCACCGCCTAATTCACGTCCGGCGAGCATCATAATGCCGAATTAACTTAGGGCTTGTGTTGCCCATAGCAGTGCGACTATGCTGGTCCAAAGCCGGGTGGCGGGTTATCCGAATTTGGTCAGAATCGCCAATTTCTCTTTTGCCTATAAATTGCCCCAATTTTTAATTCATTCAAATCTCACAAAAAAATCATCAAGGCAGAGATACAAATATGCTCTGATACCAACCATCAGAAAATTAACTATAGCATAACACTGAAGGTTCCGATTATTCATGTATAAACTATAACCATGCATAATCATAATCGAGTGCGGAAATGTGAAAAAAAATCTATACTAACCTCCAGCCATTGATGAAATGATCATCAATAGATGCTTCTAGCCAATTGTCCTCATCAACGGTGTGTTTTCCGATATCTCATATCAATAAATGAGAGATCGATCTTTTTATTATGAGAGGGTTTGACTTAGATGACCTATTTATATCTCAATTCATACCCTTATAGATAGCTTCTCCCATCAAGTTATCTTAATATTAGGCGATCATAGTTATCACGTATTTGAATGCGCTCAATAAACGTGAAATTAATTAATGTAGGCAATAATAAACTAAATGTGGGATAACATTATAGATAATATAATTATAACACACCTTATTGGAAAAACATGTTCAACAATTTGATCTTCGTTATCGGCTGAAACTGATTTTGCCTATCGTAATTGGATGAGTCGAACCACGGGAAGAAGCCCATTTGGGGTTGTGTATGGAAAGCATTCTTCTAGTCCTTTGGATCTTACTGCATTACCCACCAAGCAACAGTTTTAGCGGAGATGCTGAAGAAAGGGGCTAAGAGAATGAGCAGTTTAAGTTGAGAAGTGAGAAAGAGAATTTTAAAGCGGACAGAAGTATTGCGGTCGAGCAAATAAGCATAGAGAGCCCGCTGTTTTCAAGGAAGGTGATCTTGTGTGGATTCATTTGAGGGAAAGAACGATTCCCGCCTGGCCGTCTCATCATGCCGAGCTATCTCCTCAAGCGGCGGATGGTCCTCTTTTCAGTTTTGGAGCGCATCGAAGATAATGTCTGCAGAATTGAACTTCCTGGAGAGTGTGGTGTTTGTCTACTTTCAATATCTGCTGAGCTATCACCATATCATGAAGGCCAAAGACTTGATGAAGTTGGCCTTGAGGATTTCTCTAGCCGAGGGGTGAATGACACCGAGAATATTTCTAAATCCTTATTTGGAAATTTCAGGATTGTCTTGTCATCAGAACATAGAGTTAGGATATATTCTATTAAGTTGCAAGTTTACTTTGAATATAATCATGAGTTATCAAGAGATTTCTGTACGCTTGGAGTGGCCTAGGGGAGACGTAGGTTATCTAGTGTCTTCCCTCATATCCTCCATAGTGGGGTTTCTAACCTCGCCATCAAGCCATTGTGGTACCACTAAGGTTGCGCATGATAACCATTCTGTACCCGGGAACAGATTCTGGTCAGAAATGATTTTTTTTTATTCTGTGCCCGGGAATTAATTCTGAGCATTTGAAGGCGTTTGGTAACGGCCCAAAATTCTATACTCGGAAACAGAAATGCATTTGGTAACGGCATAAAATTTATTTTTATTAATAATATTTTAATAACATTTTAAATATTTTAATATTTCTTTCTTTTCTTTTTTTCTTCTCCTCTTTCTTGGCAATGGCCGGTAAAATATTTTTTAATTAATAATACTTTTATTAAAAATAATTTTTTTATTTTTTTGGCCATGGCCGGTAAAAAATTTTCTTATAAATAATTTTTTATTAATAATTTTTTAAAAAACATTTTATTAAAAAATATTTTTATTGAAAATATTTTTTTCTTTTTTTGCCATGGCTTGGTCGCTGGCCATGACCGGCAAAACATTTTTTTATAATATTTTTTATTAATAATATTTTTTATTAAAAAAATATTTTTATTGAAATTATTATTTTATTTTTTTTGCCATGGCCTGATCTCTGGCCATGACTGGTAAAATATTTTTTTATAAATATTTTAATAAAAAATATTTTTATTGAAATTATTTTTTTATTTTTTTTTCCATGGCCTGGTCGCTGATCATGACTGGTAAAATATTTTTTTATAAATAATTTTTTTAATAAAAATATTTTTTATTAAATATTTAATAAAAAATATTTTATTGAAAATATTTTTTTATTTTTTTCGCCATGGCCAGTAAAATTTTTTTATCAATAATATATTTTTTTATTTTTTTCTCCATGGCCGGTAAAATTTTTTTATTAATAATATTTTTTTATTGAAATATTTTAATCTCGCCAGATACGACGAGAGTGGCCCTCGCGCCAGACATTAGAAGCTATATTAAAAATCAAGAAAAAGAAGAAAAAAAATTGATTTTCATTTTTGTTCCCAAAATCAAGAAGCTACTTTTTTTTTATTCTTGATTCTACTCCAAAACTGATTTTGGGCATAAATTTGCAAGAATTTGTGCCCAGAATCAAAAAATTAAACAAACGGATTTCTGTACCCAAACTGATTCTGGCAACAAAAAAATAGAATCAAATACTATTTGGCAAGTTATCATGCGCAGCCTAAGTGGTGGCATCACAAGGTCCAGGATGAGAACCAGATTCTCACCCACTCTTATCCCAGGCTTTTCACCTAACCAATCCAGAGACGCGGTCATGCAGTTTTGCAGCGATATTTGGAGCATATGCACGCCTATAAATCCGATCATGGTTGCGCAGATGCAAATTCAACCCAAATCATCATGCCAAAACAATATCCCAGACCTTGAAACTGCAGACTTATGGGTCATACATTTCACTGCCAGAGCAAAGAATCTCTGTACAGTTCTTAGTTGGAAAGGAAAGTTGCACTGCTCTTGCCGGGTTCAGTCACTGTGATCAGGACATTGAATTTAAGGTTCATGGTCTTGTAGCCAATCTTGAATTGCAGATCGCAGAGTCTGGTTCGGAACGAGATCAAGGTTTGCAAGCTGGAGATTCGTCATAGGTGAAGTATCATGGCCACTAGTAAACCAACCCCTTATCGCCTCTGCCTCATAGGTAAAACCATCTGATGCCACTTGGGGATCTTGCATAATTTCCTAAAATAAAATGCCAATGAGGTGTATAACCATTTCAAAGTAGAATCGATATAATCATGCCGACATATAGCCAAAGATCTTAGACTTTAAACAGTGATCTATATCCTAATACACAAATAATAAGCAAACCCACCTGGTAGATTGGACAAATGAAATATGGAGGAGGCTGGCTAGGCTCTTCAGGACCGGACCAATTGGACGATGAATCTTCACTAAGAATTCGCATCTGCTCGAGCACAGGCCACACTTCGGACTTGAGCTCAGGCCGGTTGCTGGGATTTATGTCACAGCACCTCAATGCCATGTGAGCCAGCTCCCTGGCTTGCTCAAATGGCCAGTGCCCTGCTGTAGGATCCAGTAAGTCCTTTAAGTTCTCTAGAATGAATGAGTCTTGCACTGTCTCTTTTAAACTCAAGGCCGATTTCCCGATCAGTAACTGCAATATTATAAGACCAAATGAATAAACATCCGAGGCAAAAGATCGTTCCCCTGCCGTTGGCTCACAGGACAGTCCAGATTTTATTAGTTTTGGCAGGAAGTTGGTGTCGAGAAGAATATTTTCTGGTTCCAGGTCACCATGAGCTATTCCACTGTGGTAATGCAGATAAATTAATGCAGCACATGTTTCCATACAAATGCATACACGAGTTTGCCATGACAGAGGCGCAGTGTTGCCTACACAGCAGAGTCGGTCTTCAAGGCTACCATTGGGGAGATACTCATAGATAAGAGTCCAAGCTTCAGTGCAGACTCCGATGAGGTTAACCAAATTCGGATGTCTTAGCTTACTTGCTGTTTGGACCTGAGAAAAAAAACCCACAAATTTGTCAAACTTTCCACTTAGGACCTACAAAAATTTCATGCGTCTATCG
This sequence comes from Syzygium jambos, assembly GCA_031216235.1. Lineage (NCBI taxonomy): Eukaryota > Viridiplantae > Streptophyta > Magnoliopsida > Myrtales > Myrtaceae > Syzygium > Syzygium jambos. Next base: position 15,473,814 of record CM062224.1, read on the forward strand.
TCTCTCGAACTTCTTGGATGGAAAAGTTAAAAAAGTTCTTTATGTGCCTAGAATCAAATGAAAGTTGAATGACCTTCCAATCTTATGCTTTGGATTACATATTAGAATGACGTACTGCGATATAAGCCTGCATACTTCTGATCATTTGTCAAAACAACCACAATATTTTTGAAAATATGCTAAGACTGCAAATGCCTCACCTCTTGATGGTACTGTGAGGATCCCTGGGAAAGCAACTTAATGGTCACTAGGATGTTACAAAGAAAACCTTTATAAGTGCTCCCGTACTCTCCTTCCTCAATCTTTAAGGATGGATCGAAACTGTTGATAGCTTCTGTAATTTCTGAGAAAGAAAATTCAGAAAGGAAGTCCTGCTGATTTGCAGTCAAGGGCTCGCTTGCTTGGCTTGTAAGGAGCTCCTCGTTTACTTTCAGTGCATTCTCTAGCAGCATCTGTAACTCATCCAGTTGGTTCTTCGTCATTTCGAGTGCTTCCTTTTCTTTAGCTAGCGATTCCTCAAGACCGTTCCTCCGCCTTAACTCCTCCTGAAGTGCTATAACCTGTACATAAGCAACGATGTTCGGATAGTTTATTATATTACTAAGATACTCAAAATTCTGCCTCTAACAATGTCAACTTATGAAACTGAGGCTGTGCCAAGCACTTGCATCAAAGATGGACTGAGCGACTTCCACCTAATGGAGTCTGCTCAAACTTTAGGAATACTAACGTTCTAAGTTCTTTGAAATCCAGATGAAGGATCTTCATTTAGATTGGTCTACAAGACTTCTGCATCCTCAAGTGTACCATCTAGAGAACTTTGTCCGGACATTGACTTGAGGTAACAAAACTAGCAAAAAGAAAGCAGATTCTGAACCATTGATTAACTAAATTTGTCTCCCATGCACGTGTTGTCTCTGCTTTCTATCTCCAATACCTCAGAATCCATGAATACATCTGTACACAGAACATAGTAAGATAATCATGACAAGAACATTACTCTGCGATTAGCATCAATTGCATTTTTTTCAGCTTCTTGACGATTGATCCACTCTTCATATGCCTCTCGTTTTGCCTTTGCAGCCTCTGCCATTGCTCTGTCAAGTTGTTTATAGAGTTCATCGTTACTTCCTTCCTGTCAGGAAATTTGGAGCCTTAAGAATGACTCATAATCCCAGTGCTCAGTTGTATATGAAACTATCTAGTTTACTGAACAGATAGATACGCTTGAAAGTAAAGAAATTTTCTTGACCAAAAAAAAAACGAAAGAAAGTATAGAAATTTTGTTCTACCAGAGCACAAAATGCAATTGGAGGTTCACAAGAAAGTTCATCGGAAGGTTTTAAAGAAGGTCCAGAGCTTGATTCTGATTTATGATGGATCCTCTGGCCTCTCTCAATCCAAACCAAGGACCTATCATCTTCAACTTCACTAGAGTTGGATCGTGAAAGAGCTGATGAACCTATAGGGCTTCTCGAGTTTTGTGATCCAGATTCCGCAGCAGAATTCACTGATACTGATGATGGGGGAACATCCATATCGAAAGTGTTTAAATCTCCTTCCCTATAAATTTTTTAATAATCCACATCAACTAACATAATAGTTGCATTTGACAAAAACAAAAAACATCATAGTTGCATCTGAGGCATGAAAAGTTGAAGAACAAGCTTGAGCAGCAACCTCCTTTATATGCATAAAATGGAGATGGCCTTCACTAAGAGATGGTGATTTGGACAGAGTGAACTTAAGAGAATACATTGAAAAGCGTTCAGACATAGGTTCCAGAAAAGATAGCATAAACTCTCATCAGCATATGAAGATGCACTCTGGAAACTCAAGATGCCATTTTGAAACTTAGCCTAAGAGTTCCAGGGTATAGAACGACAAGTGATTTAGGGTTCACCCTAACAAGGTATTCGTACCAAGAGCAGAATGGGAGGAGCAAATAGGAACAATTCGAAAGAGAACAAACAATATAACAGATTGTCTTCTGTTTATTGAAAAACACTTTACTCAATCTAGAAGATTCACTAATCAGAAAACAACCCTTCAAGACCAAACTAGGCATAAAAAACCTTTATTCATAGGACTCTTAAAACATAAGTAAATACCCAAAAGAACTAAAGAGACCAAAATTGAAAAATCTGCTACAGTAACCGTGATTTAGGGGTGACCAACCGGTCCGGTTCAATTTGGGAATGGAATTGAACCAAACCAGCCATACCCGACCTATTCGCATGAGGACCGAGTAGGTACTTGGGTAAAATATTGGGAAACGGCGTAGCTCTCGATTTTATACCGGTTTTCAACTCTAGGAAATTCATCAATGTCTTAACCACTATGCCATATATTATTCACAGGGCATGTTTTCCTAAAATAATAGTTATATTACTTAAAGCTAGGCCCAGTTCCCTATTTACAAGGTATGTTCAAGGTTCTCGGTCTCAAACCCACCCACCCTGGAAAAGGTCACCCTTACCACTCGAGAAAATAGATGACATTCTCCTATGCTCCTGCATCAACAAGAAAGAGGTTTTAAAGGGGTCGGCCATTCGGTTTTAGTTAAGTGCTTTTCTTATTCTGCTTGTTGCAGATTTCATGTTTCATTGACTTATTTTTTAATTCTCTACATGTTGGTTCCAAACTCTGGATGTTATTCTAGCCAAGAAGTCGAGTTCTACACAACTATGTATAAAAATATTAGTGGTGGTAACTACTTTCCATACACTGGCTTGATTCCTTACCTCTGTCCCTGCTCAGCACTAGTACCATGAATGAGTGATTAGATAAAACGAAAACTTGTTTTGTGGTAATTGCCATGTTCGTGCTTGTCATCAACTACATGGAGAAATACAGTAAAATATGGCCGTGTTGTTACCTGACATGAATTAGCTGCCCCTTGCAGATAAACCAAATATAACAAGATGGATCAGCCTGCTGGTTGACAAATATTGCTTTTTGGGATTTAAGTTGCGCCATCCCTCTGCAATGTCAAAGGCGCGTCAGCAACCAAAGATTTTCGACAAAGGAATGAAAATGTTGTGTCTGACTTTGTTAAAAACTGCAGTCATCAATCGGTGCTGACCTATGAAGCAAAATAACAGCTCAACTGAATTAATCATCATCCAAAATGACTGAATTTTACTTAACTCTCTCTCCAGTTGCCGCACAAAAGACATGAGGAACCATATCCATGGCAAACTACTAGCTCACCTCTTCATTAGATATATAATGATATATGAAACTCAAGATAATACTTTTGCAATGCACTTAAGATGCACTCTTTGAGCAAAGTTGGTGTCATTAATCTAAGACTAGGACTCAAAGTAGCTTGTCGATTGCAGAGTTCACATTTTCTTTTACCTTCGGATCTATGCTAAATAAACAAAGAAGTCATGAGTAAATCATACACAAAATAGCGCTTATCTGCTGCTGCTCCCATAATCAGTTTCTCAATGGCATGCTCCTCAATAAGTTGCACTATCCCCTTCCCTATATCTTGCATCTCAATATATCTTTTCTCCGCAGGAACCTGCAGACAGGAAAACATTAATGCGGGCACAGACAAAACCCATATTGGATTCCAGTGTGCATGTCAAAGATTAACTTCGAAAAATTTTGAATGATGGGCTGATGTCAGGTTACATAAGCATATAGATTTCTGGGTAAACTTACCATATTAAAACCTTAAAACAGAACTTGACACAAGCCTAATCCCATACAACGATGATATCTTTAACTTCCACTACCCTTTTGTGCTCAGTTAATTCAGAAGAAGCTGGGAGTACAAATTATGGGAACGAAGTCAAGACAATCTGATTTGGACGAATTAAGCGCTTAGTTTTTCCCGTAATCTTGTCTTCTCTAAGTCACTAAAATGGGGAAACATGAAAAAAAAATTCGTACAAATTTAACAGTAATGCTAAGAAACAACAAACTAATCATATGGCAAATGTGGAGGAAGACATATGATTTGGGTAAAAACAAACCCCTGTTTGGTTACAAATGCGAATGTACTCATCCAGGATCTTATCCATGTTCTGCCTCGCAAGTTCTTGAGGAGTCCTGGCACCATAACCATATGACCGATTCACTGGGAAATTTCACAAGTCAAGGAAACTGCTGTTACGAAATTGCTGCAGTGGAAGAATTTAAGCTAATGCCGACTTGCACAGAAAAGGACTATCAGTACTAAAATCATGTTCCCTCCAAAGTTAATCAGTCCTCGGAATAAGGAAGCCTCTCAGCATGCAAACATTTCGTAAATGCATCACATTTGGACTATACTTCCAAAAATGCGAGCACACACAACCCCATAGACCGAGAGTTATTTTCGCATGGAAAAATACATGACTGCCAACATTACAATGAGTCCAATTGACTTGTGTATACCAACCAGAAATGTTTCTTCAAATGGGGCGACAGGGAGGTACTTTTCACAAATGTTAATTCGAGATCACCTTACTGGTTAGAGGAACCAGCATGAGGAATGGCCAACAGTTTCATTCAACCGAAAATTACCAAAAGTACTTAGTTCAACAAAACTAAATCGTGCCACCTCATATGCAGCCACGTCTCTGTGGAATTAAACAAAGCAATCTCTACAATCTCTAATGATGTATAGCCGTCGAATGCAGCTTATCAGTTAACAATGCCAGAGAAACCATTCTCACAAGAAGCATCATCATCGATACAGTAGACACTCATGCCCTTTTAGAGTCCTCCTATAAGAAGGTGCGCTGGAGTTAGCATTCTACTTAGCTGAGGTATCAAACTTTACCGGTGCGGCTATCATGCCCCGCCGCACCGTGTCCCCGGCATCCTAGGCCGTCGTAGAGCAGTTCAGTTCCACGTAGTCCGATACAAAGACTCTTAAAAAAGTTATTTTGTGATAAAAAAAAAAAAAAGGGTTTCAGTTTACGGCATCCTACGTAGACATATGTAGGTTGATGAAACTTACGAGGTGGGTTGACATGGCTCCTGTCATGATCATCCTCGGGAGGCTGATGAACATGGAGGATGCGGAAGTGGCCGCCGAAGTTCTGCAGCGCCCACAGGAGAGTCGACTTGCTCTCCTGCACGTCGCTGCCCACGGCCACGTAGACTCGATCGTTGACCAGCCGCGGCGGGGACTGACCGTCGCTGGCCTCCATGAGGACGGGAGGAGAGGAAAGACGGAGCACCCTTTTGAGCTACAGTAGCAGAGAGAGAGAGAGAGGGAAGGAGGAGATGAGTGATCGCTCGGACGATGATGATGGTGGTGTGAGAGTACTTTCGCTTGAGGAAAGCCAACAAGGCCAATCAGTGAAAGCTTACTGTGTCAAAAGAAAGGTCCTCTCTCTCTTTCTCTTATCTCTCTCGCGGAAAAGGAAACGAAGCCGCAGGTGGAGGTCGTTCCAAAGTCTTGGTGAAGTCAATACACCAACCAATGAACTCGAACAGTTAAGAAAACAAGAACAAAGACAAAGAAAAAGGACAGGGTGGAGGCTGCTTCCTCCACACACATTTTTTTTCCTGGCTAAAACAAATATTTTAAACTTAACTGACCAAATTATGGTTGAATATTTCGTAACATTACTCTCTCTCTCTTCAAACATTTCGTGTTCTCTATCCAATGTGTCACGAGCCGACAATTTCTTGTGCAACGTCTGGTGAGCCGAGAACACAAGACCAATCTTCTTTGTATAGATTGCTCCTAAGAATGTTATGGCAAATTGCATCTTCATATTAAATCGTACCATGTTCAATTAAACTCGAGCATCCCGTTCGTCCAGCATGACACAAATTATTTCAGTACAATAACTAGTTTAGCCCTACCATGATCTTATCAGGAGAGCGGCATCAACTCTTGATCAGTTTGTACATGAAAGACTATCCCCGCCTTTTAACTTGATTGATCAAATTTTGGTTCAGTATTTAGCAAACATTACTTTCTCTGTATTCATACATTTCATGTTCTCGCTCCTTTTGCATCTCTAAATTTACTAAGTTACAAGAAAATTGAATGAAAATTTCAAATAAAGATTTGAAGTAGGGTGTTTTTTAAGAGATGGTCCAGCTTAAATTAGTCACTGAAGTTGCCAACTTAATATCAAATAAGGCTTCGAACGCATTTTTCAAGCCATGACAGGGGCATTCTCGTCTAGGGCAATTTTCTTTTTCTTATTCTTTTGTCTTTTGCTTTTCCTTTTACCCTTTTCGGTTTGTTCATCTTCTTTTATTCTTTGCTTTTTTCCTATTTCCGATGGCCGATCTCGCTTGACGTCATGAAGTCACCGGTGAGCCTATGTCTCGGCATCACCTACGAGTCTACGACTACTCCTCCATCCGGTGCTAGCTCAACAACGTCAATGGCCGTTCTCTCTCTTCTCACTCGCGACCATGACCGTCAAATCTCCGAGCTGGCTCTCGACCAACATAGAAAGCGAGTTCAACGTTGAATAGTGAAACTAAAATGCAAGATGCAATTCAGACATCCTCATAAATTCGGATGCTTTTGGCCTCCAATTAGTTGCACTGAACTTTAGATGATGTTAATTAGGTTCATGACTGACTCCAAATTACGTTCTGGCCAAAAAAATAAAAGCGACTCCAAATTAACAAACTAAACGAATTAAATCAGTACATCTCGCGTGCATTGCACAAATCCAAGATTTTCTCGTACGAGTTGGGTGAACATTTCCAACCTCGACTTCATGCATAAATGTCCAGATTATAGCCAAATGAAGAGAGAGAGAGAGAGAGAGAGAGAGAGAGAGAGAGAGAGAGAGAGGCCACGGATGCGAGTTTAAAGCTAGAGTGGCCATGGTCACTAGCTCGGAGATTTGGCGGCCTTAGTCAAGAGCTCAGAGCTCCGGCAGCCATGGTCGCGACTCGCGAGTGAAAAGAGAGAGAACATCCATCGATGCCGTCGAGCCAACACTAAATGGAGGAGTGATTATAGCCGATGCCGTTACAAAAGCTCACCAGCAACTTCATGAAGTCGAGCGAGATCGAGCATCAAAATTGGGAAAAAGAAAAGAACAACAATGAGATGAACAGAAAAAGAGGAAAAAGAAAAAGGAAAAAGAGAAAAAAATAGAAAAAAAATTCCTTGGAAACCCTAGTCATGACTTTAAAAATGCCCTCGGGGCTGTATTTTAGATTAAGTTGGCTATTTCAAAGCTTAGCTTATTTAAGAAGATGTCCATTCTGGATCCTCTTTCAAGAAAAAAGCCCCATTAAGGGCATCATTGGAAATTTTCCGAGAAATTAATTAACTTATCTTTGCTTTTAAATTGTAATGAGCGTAGAACATGTTTGATAATTGTTTACCAACTTCAAAAGTAAAAAAATATTAACAAAAAAAAAGTGTCTTCATTAGAAAAATAATTTTTCAAAATTGAAAGACAAATTGTCTCTATTCGAATACGAATCCATTAATTTGTTAACGGTACGATGTTGTTGGTTTAAGTTATTAATACATTGTTCATCTGAGCGTTGCGTAATTTTGATGTGGGCCCAACCTAGTTACTATTTTTTGTGTTACTCATATTTTTTTTCATCAAAAAAATCAGTTACTTTCTCTATATATAATTTTCTAGAATTATGGGATTGTAAACAGGATTAATGACTTTCTTTATGGTAGAAACTAAAAAAATTTAGTCTCGATATTTCCCGTTGCTTTTTGATTTTTTTTTTATCTTGTTTCATCTTTATGGTTTTAAGATCGGAAGGGACGAATAAAATAAATCTTAAATTGAATTTATAACTGAATGCGCATTTCTTGGATTTTTTGTTTGGCCTTTCTGAATGAAGACGTAAATTATTATCTTCAATGGAAAATATTTTGAAGCAAATTTAAATAAGAAAGTAATAATTTATGTATCCCAATTGCCTAAAAAATGTGTTATTAAGTATCATTGCATGCTTAATCCCAGTTGAAGGCTAATTTGATCAATTAATTTAGAAATTGTGCATCTTCATTAAAAAAAGGTGTGGAAAAGTCCCATAAAAAAAAAGAAGAAAACAAAAAATGCAAGGAATTGTCCTCCTTGCTCCTTTTCCTTTTCCCCATTTTTTTATGGCAACGCAGATATTTAGAAGTGTTTAAAATAAATAATGAATCAATAATGAATAAAATAGAAAGCTACTGAGGTTCCGTTTGTTCATGGAGAATGAATGATTAGGAAAATATTTTCCTAAAAAAGATTGCTTGAAATAATTAATTAATGAAAAATATTTTCATTATTGATAATAATTTATGTCTAAACATTTTTGTAGACGATGGAAATATTTTTCGTATATTTATTTTTGTAAGCAATAATATAAGTAATCATTTTTAAGAAAATATTTTCAAAAAGCATTCATTTTTCGCGAAACAAGCAGAACCTTAAGATTTGCATCTAAGGTCATCCTCACTTTTAAAATTCAGCAATTTGCATATCCTTCAAATAAAAAATATCCCTCTTCCCTCCAAACCATACACATATCTCTTTCTCCCTTGTCTATTTCTCCACTCTCCATCTCACCTCACAATACTCTCTCTCTCTCTCTCTCTCTCTCTCTCCACTTGCCGCCTATACCAGCACCGATGCTGCCGCCGGTGCCCCTCGCCATCGATGATCCCCCTCTCCTGTTTCTCATGAAGCTCGCGCCTTGTGGCCATGGAAGCTTGAGCTCATGTGAGCCAAGAGGTTGACCTTGACCAAGTGGGGTGCCGGCGAGCATGACAAGCTCCGTGACAAAAGCTCACAGGTCTCCCATGGCCGTGGCCATGGAAGATCATACCCCGGTCTGGTCCGGATCAAGTCGCTTGACCTCAATCTGAAGGCAAGCATCGCCGGCCTCAGGTCCAAGGCTGAGGACGGGGGGAAAGGGGCCAGCCTGTTTTGGGCTAGGAGAGAGAAGTTTAGGTTAGATTTTGTGGGCTATCTTTGGGATGAGCGAAGTTTAGGAAGCGAATGCCCATTCTGTAAATAAGTGGGAATGACAGGATGCAATTAGACATATGACACAGTATAATCCGAATGCAAGTTGCAGGTTCCGAAAATCGTGAGGGTATTCGATATGCCGAGTGGAAATCTCAAGTCGTTTCTTTTACAATTAACTAGACCTGTCAAAATGGGTCATAAACCCATTTCTTAACCCATTTATTAGTAAATGGGTCATAAATGGGTTAGTTATATTTAGTAAATGGGTCATAAATGGGTAGAAGTCTTATATTAGGGTTAAATGGGTCATAAATGGGCCGCAAATGGGTCATAAATGAGTTTACAACTGATTTAAACTCAACGCATTTCTCTCACCCCACTCAATCTTGCACTCACTCATTCTGCACTCTCATTTCAGTTTGGGTATGAATTTTCCTATATTTAATTAAATATGAAAGTATTTTAGCAATATGGGTCTAATCGGGTATTGGTTGGATATGAGTCGGATTGGGTATGGGTCAACAAAATTGCATTGCGCATAAATGGGTCATAAACGGGTTAATGGGTCAATTTGGGTCGGACCATTTATGACCCGACCCAAACCCAATCCGACCCACCCATTTGACAGGTCTACAATTAACCCAATAATAATTTGGTAATGTTGATGTAATTTTGGATTTAAGAGGGATGTTTGTTGGGCTTTGGATCTGGTTTTACGTACGTACCAAAAGACCCGTCAATAGAAGCAATTGCAACCTCAACTTTGTTATAATTTAAAACTATTTTGCAATCTCAGCAATTGCGTCATGACAGCCCCACACCGTCTCTCTCTCTCTAATGTGGAGGATCCCATATTTGACTCCTCCTTTGTTTTTTTTCCCTGTCTTTTCAATTTGATAATAAAATACACAGAAAATCAATATATGAAGATTTGCTAAAACACCGTATCGGTGGACTTGCTCTTTGTTTGTTTGTTTGTTTTTTTCACTATTTAGTGTTAATGAATAGGGAAAAAGCCACAAAAAACCCTAAACTTTACCCATTGTGACACATTTACCCCGAACTTTTTTTTGTGACGTCAAAAACCCCAAACTTTCGTATTTGTGACACATTTACCCCAATGTACATTATCTATGGGCATTTTCGTCTTTTCCGCTTTTTCTTTTCTTTTTACTTTTTTTTTCAGATCCGGCGAGGGCGAGCCTCGCCGGCGTCGGGCGGCCGCCGGCGAGGCCCCTCGCCGGATCTGAAAAAAAAAGTAAAAAGAAAAAGAAAAAGCGGAAAAGACGAAAATGCCCATAGATAGTGTACATTGGGGTAAATGTGTCACAAATACGAAAGTTTGGGGTTTTTGGCGTCACAAAAAAAGTTCGGGGTAAATGTGTCACAATGGGTAAAGTTTGGAGTTTTTGGTGGCTTTTTCCCTAATGAATATAGTTCGTGGCAGGTCACTCAGCAATTCATTTTGTTGTAACACCTTTTCTTTTGCCACTATGATTGTGCATCGGTTACCGCGTAAAATCTCTTCATATTGACTTGTGATAAATTGTCATGATTGGCTCTACTCAAGACCCCAAGAAAAATTGTCCAATGGATCTAAATCTACTATATTGATGCCAATTCAATTTTAAACTTTTCAAATTTATCAATTGAATCCTAAATCTTTATGCATTATTCCAATTAAGTCATTTCAACTAATTTTCAACAGAAATCACTAATGTGACGGTAGGAGTGAGCATGATTCCAAGGTCAAATCAATTGATCTAGTTTCAAATTTCAATGCGCACTGATCGAATTCCCAAGTCCATTTTTTTTTTCGAATCGATGGACACATGCCGTTTTACATGGCACACCCAGCATTGACGTGGACAATTTTTATCTTTGTTTTGTTTTCTTTTTTTCCCCTTCTTTCTCCTCCAATCGCAAGGCCTCAATGATGGGCAGCGAGGCTTGCCCTCACTAGATCTAGCGAGGGTTGACCTCATTGGCCACTGGAGAGGACTGACCTCTCCCATCAAGCGAGGTTTGCCCATGTAGGGGTGAGGTCACCAGAGGCTGTCAAGGGTCGATGTCACTGGCCTCACCACCTGGCGAAGGAAGAAGGGAAAAAAAAAGAAACAAAAGAAAAGAATAGAAAAATAAAAATTTCAAAATTATTTACATCAACACCAATCATCCTAACGTCGGCCGTGCCACATAGGACAGCCGGTGTCCACATCATTGATTTCCGCCAAAAATTGGTCGGATGTATTACATTGACAAATTATCGAAATGTTTAGGACTAGATTGGTTAAATTAAAAAGTTTATGACTGAATTGGTACAAATGCAATAGATTTAAGACTTTTTTTTTGGTAATTTTCCCAATCACAGAAAATCTTTGTTTCGTAATTCATGGAAGGATAATCAATAAAACTTCACATTCAATAATAAGCTCAAGCGAACTTGCAAAGCTTTCGCCGTTTTCCAAACGCTCTTAACGTTTCATGTTTTATCGAAGTATGATTTTATTACGTCTCCTTTCTCTTACCATCTTCCAGACGCGTAGCAACGGGTGATATGTGTCGGCCCAATCGCCTAAGCATGTTGCTACCAAAATACAAACATTGCTTACTTTACCCAAAATTACGCTTTTCTAGTGGATAGGAGACAGATGAAAACACGGTAAACTCTGTAGGCTCTCAATTCTCGAGATGACACGAATTCATAAGGCAAATTCTATATTTAACATGCCAAGAACAGCTTTGAAATCGACGTGAATCGACCCGTTTTTTACCATCTTTCATAAAAGTAATTTATAAATGGATTAATATCATAAAAAATTTCAAACCGATACACCTTTGATAAATTTAACAAAAATTAATTTTTTGACCATCAAAAACTCTAAATTGGTACACATCAAAAATTGTAAACTGGACAAATTTACCCTCTATCAATTTCTGTTAAATTAGATTAATATCTCGAAAATCACAAACTGATACATCCGTGACGAACAGAGGGTAAAACCCCAAACTGATATACCCGTCAACCGTCACGTGTCATCCAACTCAGCAATTTGACAGTAAAATTTAGCAAAAATTAACGGAAAGTAATTTTATCACATATATATATATCAATTTAAAATTTAATTTATAATAAATTTATTATAAATATATTAATTAAAAAATTTTCGTGAGATTAACCTTTCACCTATCGAAATGCGTAAACATTATCGAGGCGATTGATTGGGTAGTTACGAGGGGAGCAAGTGGGGGTTTTATTGGGGCACATGATGTCACGTCTCCAAAAAAATGCCTTCAATTATACTGCGATGAACGTTATCCTACATGAAGAAAAGCCAAGGCGATGCTGTCGTGAGCTATTTATAAGCCCGTCACGTTGACAAGGACGACCACCAACGCCCGTGATCCGACGGTCGACAGCAAAACGGTCGGATCTAACGGCTGACAATGTGGGATCTCTTGGAGTTTTTCAAGGAGCGTAGAACCGGCCGACATGCTAATTATCTCGCAAAATCTGCTTCTGGAAATCATGCAACGGATTCTCATCTAGTATCATAGGATAGCTAGGGAAGGGCACATTTGGAGTTTCTAGATTTCATTTATTTTGTTTATGTTCTCGAGATGAAAATAGATGAAAAGATGTAGATAAAAAAAGGCTTTAATTATTATTATTATATGTAAATTGCCAAATTTGTTTCATGTAACATGATTCAATTAGGTGCGTACATGTAACATATAAAGTTAGTTATATATCTACGATCTCAAAATTGGTAGCCAGTCTAGCTCATAGATTGGTTTAGTGAAATTTCATACTAATGCAATAGATTTGGACGAGCCGAGCAGAAAATAGGATGATGGAGTACTTTAGATAATCAATTTTCGTTACATGTCCATCTAGACACTAACCAAAAAAAAAAAAAAACCGCGACACCCCATCTCACCCCATTCTGCCAAGGACATTGACATGCGCCAACGCCATCTCTGGACGTGACACGCCACCTCCATCGCACACGTCATCATCGCCGCTCTTGGCGCACCGTGTCTTCACTCTCACGCAACGCACACCCCTCTTCAGCCTCCACCCTTTCTCTCTCTCTCTCTCTTTGTCGGCTCTGCCCTTGATCGACCTCGACTCATTGCCGCCTCCAACTCGAACCCGCTCGTTGCGACCTCAAATCAAAGGCTAATCCACGGTGGACAGCCTTAGAATTAACCTTTACCGGAGATCACCACGGCCCAAAATGGCTTGGGGACTTCGAGGCCTCATGTCGAGGTCGATCTAAGGTCGACCACCTAGGATCGACCTCAGTGCAAGGTCAGGAAGGCTCGATAGTGGCCTAGGTCGCACTAGGTGGTGCAAGCATTGCAGAGAGATGATCGAACGGAGAGAGACAAGCATTGCCTAGATTAATCACGTTGATGACAATTTTGGATAACACTGCCTGCAGTGATATGAAAGCCTAATCTCACATAATCTATATGTGTTGCGGTTGTTACGTTGGTAGATAACTCTTATTTCATCTCACGAGATTACATACTCAAAATAATTATATTGGATATCGAATGTAGGTGAATCCTAGCCAAAGTGAATTGTATCATGCTCGCCTCAAGCTACATCATTGGCCTAATTTTCTAAGAAACCCCAAATTTTTTGTTTAGTCTCAATTTTGCTCCGAACTTTTTTTTGCCTAAAAAAAAGAAACCCAAAATTTAGGTGTAGTCTAAATCTGCCCCCAGCTTTTCTTTATCTAAAAAAAATCCCCCAAGCTTTAGATTTAGTCCCAAATCTATTACAAACTCTTTTTTGCCTAAGAGAAAAATCGTCAATTTTTACTTTAGTCCCAAACCTGCTCCCATTAGCCCTTTGCCCAAAAATCGCCGTTAGTCGTCTCTAATTTTCATACCCTAGAATGGTTTCATTTTTTAGATAATTTTCCAAGTTATCTTACTGATGTGGATTTGTTATCGATGTGGAAATGCCACTTCAAATTAAGACTATACCGCGGGGCTAGATTTGAGAATAAATTGAAAGCTGATGGACCTTTTTTTAGCCAAAACAAAATTCGAGACAGATTTGAGACCGGACTAAAAAGTTTAAGGATTTTTTTTCGGAGACAAAAATAAGTCCGGGGCAGATTTTGGGACCGGACCTAAAGCACGGGGTTCTTTTTCCGAGACCAAATAGAAGTCCGGGGTAGAATTGAAACTGGGCCAAGTATCAACATTTTTTTTTAGGGAATTAGGGCCCTACATCAGTAATCTTAAGAAAAAAAAAGAGGAGAAAAATCTTATCTCTTTCGCCTCTCCCGATGTCACGTCGATCCTGGATGCCGTCCTAACCTCTACACACACACACACACAAGAGCTCCTGATGTCACGTCGATCCCGGATGCCATCCTAACCTCTACACACACACACACACGCACGCAAGCATATACGTATACATATATACATATATTAATGTAACCTACATAGGTTTTCTTGTTTTTTTTTTGGGGGGTCAAAAGCTACGTAGTTTAGTGGTGTAAAGAAAAGCGAATGCGTAGAAAACACCTCCCCTCCATCTCTCTCTCTCTCTCTCTCCTCTGATGCGACTTCGAGGGGAAGAAAATGGCATCACGGGGGGCCCCGCCGAAGGTGGGGCCGTGGGGGAAGAAGAAGAAACCAGAAAAAAGAGGAGGAGGATGCAACGGAGATCGTAAGCGGGAGCCAGCGACCGAGGCTGACGCCATCCCCTTCGTCACCCACACGACTTCACCTTCCCCCCGTCCCTTCCTAGTAGTTCCTCCCATTTCCTTCGTTCACACGCGCACGCCCAGTCAACCGAAGCCTCACGCATCCCCCGAACAACGATTCTCTCGTGCCTCTTCTTGCTCTCTTGCTTTCCCTTCACCTTTTTCTAGCCCCTCAATGTTTTACCCGCGTCCCCTTCTCGCCTCTCTCTCTCTCTCGCTCTCTGTGTACGTGCGTGCGTGTGTGGAGCTGGGAAAGCGAAAACTGAAGTTTCGTCGGGTCTCTTTCCGTCTGGCGTCCCCCTCTTCCCCTTATCCTTTCTGGGTTCGGTCTCTCCCTGCTCGGTCCGTTCAAACCCCTCCTCCCTCCTCCTCCTCGCCCCCGGTCTCGACGTCCGCCCCGTTTTCCACGCTGCCGCTTTCTTGATCTCCTGCCGCTTCCTCTTGCCGCGGCTTGGACCCATCACCGGCCTCTGGAGCTCGTTCTTGCCATTTGTGCCGCTTGATCTCGGGTCGTCTCGGCGAGATCTGTTGGGGAATTGAGCAGGAGAGGTGTTCTCGGTGGCTTCTCCTGGGGGAGAATATTAGTTGGGGCATTGCGTGCTTTCGGTGGCTTCCCTTTGAGACTGTGTCGGTGTCCGCAGTCTTAAACCCAGTTTCGTTTTCTCGGTGTTTTCCAATACCCCCGAGTGGCTATATTAGATTCGGGCTCGTTCTTGTGATCGCGCAATGTGCGGGTTTCCAGTGTCGGAGTCTCTCGGTTCTATCGCCTGTATGCATGGCGTTTAATCCAAATCTTGGTGCTTCGGGTTTCATATTTGTCGGTATCTCGAGTCTGTCCCTTGCTACGCCTGTGGATATATTTCGTCTCTATGAGGTGTTTCTCTGATGCCCATTCAGAAGTTTCGGAACAGATTTCTTGAGGTATTGGTGGTTGCAAATGAATAGATATTTTATCGAATCTGGCCTGCCTGTTGCCTCTTAATATGTGTATAGGTGCTTTTGTAAATATACGAGGTTTGTGTTATAGACCAGATTGTCCTGCACTTATGAGCATTGCTAGCTAAACTGAGTTTCAGCTCTAATCACCGCTAGGAAGTTTCTACCGTCCTCTTGGGTTTCAAGGTTGAACTGCAGTACGACACAGGTCCTTCAGTAACTTAGCCTTCCCTAGTTAGATTTATGGCTTCTTCGATAGAACCATCATCATCTTTGAGCTTCACTTCATCTTCCCATTTGTCCAATAACTCCGTCAGCAACAACCACCTATCGGGTCCTTGTAGCTCTGAGACGGGGCATAGCCTTGAAGTCATCAGTCTTGGCAAACTCAGCTCTAGCTTGGAGAGGCTTCTTTCTGATTCCACTCCCGATTATAGTGATGCTGATATTGTTGTCGAGAACATCTCGGTCGGTGTTCATCGATGCATTTTGGCTGCCAGGAGTGACTTCTTCAATGACCTTTTCAAGCGAGAGAAGGGATCCTGTGAGAAGGAGGGTAAACCAAAGTACTACATGGACAATCTTTTGCCTTTTGGCAAGGTCGGACATGAAGCCTTTCTGATTTTCTTGAGCTATGTATACACGGGAAAGCTGAAGCGTTCTCCGGTGGAGGTTTCTACTTGCGTTGATAATACTTGTAACCATGATGCATGTAGGCCAGCTATCAATTTTGCGCTGGAGCTGATGTGTGCCTCGTATGTCTTTCAGATCCGGGAGCTGGTTTCCCTCCTCCAGGTTAGTCCCTTCCTCTCTATGCTGAACAAAGTGCTGTACCTGTGGAAATAGGCTTGTCCATCCAGCAGCGTATGTTAATTTTAGCACACAAAATTCAGTCTTTTTTAAAGTGATTGCTCTTTTTTGGCCCCATTTATATGGTGAAAGATTTAAGATATGTCAAGATAGCATTGTCACTTGAAACTCGTCCACATGGTCTCTGCATCTTATGAGAATCTCCCTTGCGGAAGTATATTTGAGAGTGACAACTTCAAGAATGGTTAGAGCCATGAGGGAGACCAGACTTTGCTGCAATTTGTGGCGGATTTTTTAACTAGCAGATGCCTTAATTTGGCTCTTGCAAGGCCATGTGGCGGAATTAGAAGGAAAGTTTTGGTGCAATCTAGGACTGTTTGTATCATCTTTATTGTCTCTTTGTTGTCTGTTATAAGCTGGAAACCTGCACATTTGACCTTTGTTTTTTGATCAATCAAAACGAACAAAATTTCCTTATGCATATGATTTGCATTGTGCTGTAGATAATTTTTGAATTGCTATGTCATGCAACTGCAGCGACATCTTGTTAACTTTGTTGGGAAGGCTCGATCGGAAGACATCATCCCAATCCTTACCGTTGCTTTCCACTGTGAATTGAATCAACTTGTGATGCAATGTGTTGATAGAGTGGCTCGATCTGATCTTGACGACATCTCTCTTGAGAAAGAGCTTCCCCATAGGGTTGCAGAAGAGATTAAATTGCTGCGTCTCAAGTCTGAACGTAAAGATGAAGCTAACTTGGAAATTACAGACCCCTTGCATGAGAAGAGAATTAGGAGAATTCACAAAGCCTTGGACTCCGATGATATTGAGCTTGTTACGCTTCTCTTGAGCGAGTCCAATATCACCTTAGATCAAGCCTACGGCTTACATTATGCTGCGGCTTACTGTGACGCCAAGGTCGTTTCTGAGTTGCTTGGTTTGGGCGTGGCTAATGTCAACCTTCGAAACCGGAGGGGATACACCGTGCTTCATGTTGCTGCAATGAGGAAGGAGCCTAACATAATAGTCCCATTATTGTCAAAAGGCGCTCGTGCATCGGAATTGACATCTGATGGGATGAATGCTGTCAGCATCTGCCGAAGGTTGACAAGGCCTAAGGATTATCATGCTAAAATAGAGCAGTGCCAGGAAGCAAACAAGGACAGGCTGTGCATAGACGTACTGGAGAGGGAAATTTTGAGGAATCCATTGGCAGGAGATGCTTCTGTTTCGTCTCCTATTGTATCTGATGATCTACACATGAAGCTGTTGTATCTGGAAAACAGAGGTACTGATTTTTTCGGCTTATATTTGGTTTCTTGTAGATTATGGTGTTGCACTGTATGTTGCAGCATTTGCTGCCTGAATATTCTTGAAATGATCCAAGCTTTTTATTGAAAATTTACAAGATGAACGCCAAAATTTGAGTGCTTATGTATCCCCGTATGTGCAGTGCAATGAATAGTTCCAGCAGGGATGTCATCTTTATGAGAATAGAAGGTTGTGTGGTACAACCTACGCTTTGTGGAGGGTGAAAAGAAATTGAAACAAATGATGGTTTGAGTTGTTGAAAAGTTCACCGTTCTGGAAGGATAACAACTAATCTGGATTGATTTCATGTAACCTGCAAGATGTTTTGTTTATGTTGATTATGTGAATTCCACCCGCAATAAGTCTCATGTCTAACATTTCCTTGCTTTCCTTGTCCCTTTGAAACCTTCAAGTGAGATAGACATTTGGAAGATTGGAAGAGAGCAACATGCTAGCACAAGCGTAGATCCAGTGGTGTCCCACTGTTCTATAGTATGGAGAGAATTGTGGGGACAGAAATGATTTCTGTACAAGTCAATGAGTTGATGCACATTAGAGGCACCTAAACCAGTGGTTGTAGTGTAGGTTCATTTTGCTTTTGGGATTGACCTCGATTGACTCTTTGATAAGGCATCTAAATCATCTTGGTTTTACCTAGGGTGATTCTGAGAATCATGGTGTGTGCTTTTCTTTTGGTTGTTTCTTAAGAAGGCTTCGGAAAATTCTCAGTATATTTTGATTTCATGCTGTTTTCTTCGTGGGGAACACTTTTTTTTTTATCAATTTATATTTATGCTTCTGCACTTCATGGATATCAATCATTTCTGCAGAATTTATTATCTCCCTCATTGCTAAGTTAATTAAACTTAATACGCTGTCGGTATCACGAACTGCAGTTGCATTTGCAAGACTGTTCTTCCCAACTGAGGCTAAATTAGCTATGGATATTGCTCATGCTGAGATGACAGCTGAGTTTGCTGGTCTTTCTGCAAGAAAAGGTTCAAGTGGAAATCTGAGGGAGGTTGATTTGAATGAGACCCCCATAGTTCAAAACAAAAGACTGCGATCTCGAATGGAAGCCCTCCAAAGAACAGGTAACTTGAAACGTACTCTTTTGCTGCTCAGCTTTATTGATTAAGAAAAGTTCTTCCTCTTTCGTCTTGGAATGATGTTGAGTCTATAACTAGTAGTTTCTTAAAAAAAAGGGGGAAGAGCATACCTTGGCTTTTAGTTAATTTTTTCTTGCTTTGAACGATTGTGTTTATAAAATCCAATGCTGGGCCAACATCTTTTGTGAAAAGAAATTGTATGTCTTACTATAAAGACGAAAAGAGAAATAAAGATCCAGCTAACAATGGCTGCAAAATGCTAATTCACGCTGTGGTGTTGAAAAGGGGTAAAAAGATTCACATAAAGTGCTTTGTGACTTCATGATGAAAACATGAGAGAGTGCTCTCTATATGCTTCCTAAAAGTGCTCCATGCTGCTTTCCTCCTCTTCCTCTTCCTCCTCCTGATGCTGCTCTCTCTCTCTCTCTCTCTAGTGCGCACGCAGCACATTGTGGGTAATGCCAGTTTTGCATTTCGGTGGCTTATGGGGCCAACACGTATGCATGTCATTTCCTATCGTAACTTTAATTTCAAGCTGACTGAGCAGTCTAACTAATCTATCTCGCGTCGCTGGGAGACATATTCTTGCTTTAGATCCCACATTCTTTGTGATGAGCATGCTTTCAGATGCTGAACAAACTGACTTGGATCATGATCTATCTGATTGTAAATTCGAACTCATTCGTTTCAGAAGTCTGGTGAGTATATGTTGATTTGATGTAAACACAGGTTCTAAATTGTTTTTGTTGTCGAAGTTTCATGTGGATGAGGCCAGTTCAGTTCAATTGTGTTTTTCACTGACGAGAACCCATTGTCATGGTGGCAGTGGAAATGGGTCGGCGCTACTTTCCTAATTGCTCTGAGGTTCTTGATAAGTTTATGGAGGATGATCTGCCTGACCTGTGTTACCTCGAGAAGGGCACACCCGACGAGCAGAGGTTAAAGACGAGAAGGTTCATGGAACTCAAGGATGATGTCCAGAAGGCCTTCTCTAAGGACAAGGCGGAGATGAGCCTGTCAGGGCTCTCATCTTCGTCGTCCTCATCATCCTTCAAATACAGTAACAAAATTAGAAGATCGTGAAGACGTACATGAACCAATATGGAATAAACCAGCCTATTGAAGGGCAACTGGTTTTTTTTTTCTCTAAGGTAAGGAAGCGAAAATTTTGGCTTCTGTCCTCATTTTGTTGAGCTGACAAAGATATATATTCAGACGTTCATAGGATGTTTTGGTAGTGATCTGAGATGTTTTTGTCCTTTTTTTTGAGGTCTCCACTTGTTCATGCTACCTAACAAAGAGCTTTGAATTGCATCATGTACAGTTATGCATTATTTTGCAATCAGTCTGTTCGGCAAATGTTATATACAGGTATAATTATTTTCAACAGGTCAGATTCCATGTTTTGCTTTTAATTTTTTTTCCGATTATCTCAATCCATCTTTGGCTAGATAAAAGTTATTATAATTCGAGAACCTCGCGTGATGGTCGGAGCTTGCAATGTTTGGAAATGCTCTTCCTTTGGCTAAAAATTAAGCATTTACGTATCGGAAAGGTTTTCAAACGCGAAAGGATTTGCCACAGGCCTATTATTCGTGGAGCTAATTCATGCAATTAGCTTAAAAAAGGATGATGATTGACATGCCATTTTGTGGACTCCAAATCAGATGATATGTACTGCTCAAGTTGGAGTTGGTCCGAATGGTTCTGTGTTCAGAACTGAGTCGCAATGTTCAGCTTTAGATGTTAACATGAGTTTCTTCTGTTTCTTTGGTCGGACATTGATGCTGTAGATTCGAAGGATGATGCTGGCACAAGATCTTTCGTCCTTTATTCGATGAAGTATGCTGAAACAGAACATAGAGCCGATTTTATCAGGTGTTCCTGATCATCAGGTAGACGATGATCGATGTCTAGAGCATGACGTACCGTTTCAATTTGATTTCCAAAATGGCAATCCTAACCTGCTGAGTCCAATGGCCCCGATTTGAATGCTATGCCTTCCAAATTGCGACTGTCTTTACCCGATTCGATCAAGTTATGGAACAAACATCTTGACCTTTGATTTCACCGCTATGATTCTTGGCACCAGCACGGCGCGATCTCATAATGTACAGAAAATCAAATCAGAACAACTGGCGAACAATGATTTAGTATCACCTAGGACCCTCACAGCTTGGAAACTGTCGCTCGTTTGCTGCGCTCGAATATATGTAAGCCTAGGTCCGCCGGCGGTTATACCACTTCTTTGAGTAAGATACCTATATTAAGACGTAAGAGACGAATCTGCTCTGCATCCGCAAATCGAAGATTTTTCTCAAGATTAGTATGTAAGAGACGATGCTTCGGATTTGTAATTCTAATGGACGAACAATTAGAACATCGATGATTTGTCAACATTAGTAGAGCAGTGTCAACGGGAGTATATTGCTATGCAAGCATTCCGTCGCCTCAACTCGCCGCAATTTTTCGATACTCGTGTTAAACCTCTTCTTACTGATTCTATCCTCTTCAGATGCAAACATCGATACACGAGCCTAAATCCCGAACAGTTTCCTTATTTTGTGAGCAGCAGATCCACGCCATGCCAGAGTTGCTTCGCTCAGAAATTCGTAGAACACTTAAAACAGTACTTCAACGGACCCCAGCTGTCAGCTTCAGCGGGCTGCTACGAGCAGTGGGGACAGCAAAGAGGCAAGAACGTTCAGGGGCCTCCTGGTACAGGCAAGAAACAAACCGAAAGTATCGACATTATTACAATTCATTGCTCGGAAACTGGTCATCTGAAAGCTACAAGCAAGCTAGCCAGGGCAGTTCCGATAGTGATGCAACTAGATCGATTGAACAAGTTCTTCAGAGCATGGATCAATTTGCTCTCAGCAAAGCAGCTGGGACTTTTGCTGTACAGCAGGAGCCTTATCAAGATGTTTCAACGGAGGCTGGATGCCCAGCATGCTGTTGTCTGTCCAGTATCGGATGTGCATCCGCAAGTCCGCCGTTTCCCTTCGAGTCATGGAGTTGGCTTTGTTGCGGATATTCGTCGAATGAATATTGCTCCAACTCGTGTTAGGAGAGCACAGAGACGGGATTCAGACTGTTTTTGTGTCGTCTGCTTGACAGGTAATGTGAAACGCTAGTGCTTTGTTTAGTCTGTTGACTGGGCTGCAATGACTGCTGATGTCAAAGCCAGAAATTGTTACATGGACAAAGATTCTGTCCCCAAAGACTTCTTTATGCCTAAAGGACCAACTCGAGGGGGTCGAGGTCAAGTGGATCGAGGCAAAGATCGACAGACAGGCATACCGAGCTGTGGTCGCCGGTGGCACCAGAAGATGACGACATGCTTGCCTTAGGGGAAAAAAGCTCCGATGGTCGGAGGTGTTGCTCAAACGAGTTAAAATTGGACAAAATCAGGTCTCCCTTGAAAAAACATTAGCCATAGTCATGCATGTATTGGAAGCACACAAAAGAAGCCCTATTTGCACTCAAAAACTTACAACTAACGTGTCATGAATCAATTAGGATATATTAACTATTCTACACACACCAATTCTTCGATGTGAGACACTTCTAACCCAACTCACACGTGTATTTTATTACCTTCTGTCTTTTGTTGTCGCGACTCCTTTTATGGTTATTTATTCTTTGGAAAATCAATTCTTTGATTTAGATAATTAGTTGACGCATGCGCTGTTAATGTCGAGTCATAATGTCATATAATATTAAGTGGCTATCAAATTCAATAAAGTGAACAACCTGTATCTCCTAAATTAGCGATAAATAATATATGTCTAACAAAACATTTATCACTTTGTGGGAAGAATAAAGGAAAGTCCTAAGCCCTAATTCACAGGTCAATATTAACAAAATCTTATCATGAAAACGTTCTAACAAAGACTCAAGCTGCTGCGTTGCTTGTGCCGCAAGCAACCTTCCGAAGTACCGTAAAATGGAACATGCATGCGTTCGGGTCCCAGAGCATCCCGATCTCGTCGTCCTTCTCCAACCCTCGTCTCCTGACGAACTGCTTGTTCCACTCCCCGTTCAGCAGGTAGCTGTTCGACGACATCCAGTAGCGGAACACAAGCCGGTGCTCGTTGCCCGTGTCCACGTCCCTCACGGTGACGTCCATCCCTTCCCGGCTCTGGACCTGCCTCACCATCTCCGCTCCCATCCACTGGAGCACGTGGATCCTCATGCAGTCCCGGGGGAGCAGCAGCCGCGACAAGTGCCCGAGGTCGCTGGGCTTGAGCTTCTTCTTGATCTTCCACGGGTCCTCGTACAGCACCAGCTCCGTTGAGATGCCCTCGTAGCGCTTCTCTTCTTCCTCGTGTCTCGGAACGGGCCGCTTGTTCTTCTTCGGGACGGCGTTACATGATGATCTCTTTGTCTCCACGCACATAACGTGGGTTTCGTCGGAGGTCGACGTCTGCGCAGATTCCTGCTTACTGCCCTGAAGCGTGGCGGGAGCGATTTCTTGACGCTGGTTGCTGCCATTGTTGTCCCCGACCGAGAAAGACGAGCTTTCTTGAATGTCAGTGCTGGTCTGAGTAGGGAACAAGTCGAGGGTCAGCGGAAGACGTGGAGACAAGACTTCTTCTGGGCTCCGATTCTTCCTCTCATTATCATCGTTAGTGTGGGCCACATAGGAACCACAGGACGAAGAGACCTTCGACGGTGCCGGTGGCGAGCCGTCGATGATGATCGGAGGAGACTCGGGGTTGAAGAAATCGAACATCTTCACGGGTTTCCTTGCTTTCTTCTTATCCATGTTATGTCTTTTTTCCGGAGAGACAAGTGAGAATTGAGGAGCGTGGAAAATCGAGAGATTGCGACCGTCGCGGATCGTTAAGAGTGATTGAACTATGGTCGCACAAAATCAAGTTGTGAAGTCGGCACTTTATATACAAAGTACTTACTAATTCGGGTTGGATTAGGAAAGGGAATTCCAGATAGTGCAGTGACCGCGTGTCTGTGGAATAAGACTATATGTTTCCTAAAATGTGATAGTTTAATATAAGCAAGTAAAAAGAACATTCATCCATGTGTTTCGCTATTATCTCTTAATAGAACATATTCAGTTCGAATGAAAAGTGTGGAATCCCAAGGGTTAACACCCTTTTTTTGGATTAATTTGAAGTATACGGCCTGTGTAATCTTTCTATTAATCTTTCCCTAATACCACTCGAGGTAGGAGATGCCACAAATATTGGGATTAAACCTTGATGAAGCACTAACTGCATTGGAGTCTTTTTATGGAACTGCAAGTCTGTTCTCTCTTTTATCAACGAAGCTTTCAATGTATTGGGTCACCCTCACTGAAATTTATGTTGTCTATGAACTGGGTGGGAGTATGGTAATGGAATACCAACTTGGATGTTATCTAAAGAAGGCTATGAAAACTGCATAGAACGGCTAGTTACAACAGCAAGCTACAGAATGTACTAATGTAGCAGTCGAGCAAGCACCCTTCAGAAACGGCAGACCCTACAGGTTGGGATCGCCACTTATGCTGTTAAATATTTGCTTGATACCCTAACCAGATTGGTCATCAATCAACAATGGCCATGGTACAAACCCCAACCTACTTCCAGGTGCAGACCGATGCCGATGCTGTGGTCGACGGAACAAATAATAGCGACATGCTAGACAGCAGAGCACCCAGAGCTTAAGGATGTCGCCAATAAAGGAATGATTAGGGGACATCGAAACGAGGAAGCAATTTAAAAGCAAACCAGCATGTTCAGATGATACTTATTTATAGGTCTGGAATCCGGGAAACTAATAATGGGAACTTGTTAAGTATGCTTGATTAGGAACACTTCCATTTTTGAAGCAATGATTACACAAAATGAGAAAAGTAGTGCACTAAAAACCGTAAACTTTCCTTGATTGCCTGCTTAGGCAGTGTCTTGAAGGCACTCGTTAATAAGATTCTTTGTTAATTTAGAGAGAAGAAACTATTACTGCAACAATCCTTCCCAGCTGAAAGAGAGAGTCGTACGTCCATAGTCTCCCCAACTCATCAGAACAACCAACCTTGCCTAGTCCGATTTGCGGACAACATTGTTGAAGCACATCTAACCATGATGAAATGTTACAGTGATAAGCAACTATATGCGAAGAACCAGCGATGAAAGCATCTGGCAACTTTTTCCATTTACTTAATTTTGTTGGTGAAAGAACCCAGCACCTTGTACCAAGATGCTCTCATTGAAAGCATTTTTAGAAATTGTGTGTACACTGATAGCATCAGAGAATCTACGCTAAAAAGAATGTCAGGAAGGGTATCTTTAGCCTGAATGCGGTGACTGTTTTATACTTTCCCACATCACTGCACCTTCAGGATGAACATCTACAAAATACCGTACAAAACGAGCATCTGAACATGCAAGGATGGAGCTGATGGACATCATTGGCTTGACTGCACCTCTATCCCTCGACCAAATGTACATTGATATTCTTTTTTGTATTCTCTCCATATCATAGCATAGATATGCTGGAAAGGCCACAAGGATTTCTAGTGGATAGCCCAACCGGTTGACTAAGCAATCAATCTTCTTCTCAATGACATCTTTCGTCTGGTTCAGCACCGTAGGAGCTTGTTTAACGATTTTTGAGGCCAAATTGAAGTCCAGACCAGCTTGTACAAGACAGTCAAACCTTTCCTGCAACTGATCTCCTCTTCCTCTAAACCGTTTCAATGCTTTTGTCATCTCCTCTGAGTTATCAACAAAGCCCAACCTCATCAAGAATGTTTTTTTCTCTATGTATTTAGTGGGATCTTGGTACAGTGTCCCTACCCTCCACTTGGATGCCAACTGGAACAATTTCAAAGGATCTTCCTTTATCATAAGAGCTAAGCAGTCTCTTAAAACTTTCAATTCTTTACAAACAGTTTTGGGTCCTTTGAGGGAAGACGCGGCCAAAAGCTTCATGTGGTTGGAAACTATGTTGGCTATTAAATCCATTTCCACTCTGATTTCAATCAGAAAGCTGACAGCTTTTGAGATATTTTTCAGGGACTTCTCAGACAGAATGAAGGGATTTTCAGCAAACAGTGCACAAGCCTCATCCACATTGATGCCAACTTTCAGTAAGAGGCCAAAAACCACATACACCTTCCTCCCTGAGCCATTGAACAGAAAAGCAGGATTCCTCTTGAATAATTCCCCCATCTGATTCTCTCCGCTGTTCGCTTTCTCAAGGAACTCTATGGTGTCAAGAATTCTGCACCAACTGTATCTTTTCTTGTCAGATAAATACTCACCGATACAATTAATATCTACACCAAGCCATTTCAGTTTATCTAGGACCTCGACAAAGTGTAAATTGATGCCACCGACCAACAGCGTGGGGCAACATATTACCAGCTTGATAACTGTCGATTTACTCAGACCCAAATCCTCATACGTCTCCAATCTCGAAGGCAACACCCCAATATCACATCGAAAGATATCTCTAGCTTCTTTGAAAATCTTACCAATCCTGTTCCTCGGAATCCCATAATTATACAAGGTCTGAAAATTCTCAAGCATGAGATGATCATCACTTAAAAACATCCTGTTCCGCGGAAGAAGCGACTGCAGCTCAGATGGGCGCACGCCCACGCTCTCGAAGAAGGGCTCGAACTCATTGATAGGATTATACCTAAGAAACCTCTCTACAGCCGGAGCAACATCCTTTTCAGCATCGACACTGGAGAGCAGATCCTGCACGAAAATCGGCGAGTTCTTGCTAATGTACTCGGCATCGGAGAAGCTGAAGCTCCTAGTGCAGTGCAGGTAATCGAAGAGCGCGTCCTGCGCCCTGCTCCTGGCGACACGAGAGTACCGGTGACCCAGGCGGGAGCGCGCCGGCTCACCCAGCCCGGCGGCCGGGGCCGCCCTCCGGTCGCAGTCGAGGCTCGACCGGCCGAAACACCGGGCCTTCAAGGGCTCGGAAGACGGGTTCGTTCTGGCCCGGGACTTTTCGCAAACACGAGGAGGGCACAGGAGGCGGTGCCCGAGTTGGGCCATCATCCTCGACAAAGGGGTCGACTTTCCGCGGGTTCTGCGGCTAAACATGGCACGACACCATCTGGGTCGACCGGATGCGGCATGACTAAGCGAAGAGGCTTTGAGGGTCGGTCGCCGTAGCTCTTTGCAACCGACCCCCTGCAGCCGAAAATGGGCGGCGGACGGAGAAATCCGAAGAGGGTCTCGAAGGCCTTGCTCGTACGTACCTCGGACGACTAGAATCAATGTCTGCTTCCGGGTCGCGCGCACCGAAGCTCGAGCTCAACTGCAGCGGAATGCGAGGGACGGTGAAGGAGATAAACCCTAGTAAACCTCGAAGGAGAAGAGGAAGGTGGGGGCATTGCGGAGGGGGGGGGGGGGGCGGGGGTGGAGGTGACGCGCTCGATGCTGCAGATTTTCCATGGGTGAATTTGGAAACCCCTCAAATTTTGGAATTTTCTCTTCGATCAGAAAAAAAAGAGTTCAATTTTCATAGTATTTTTTTTTGGGTCGAATATTTTTCATAGTATTTAACTGATTACATATTTCAAAAAAACAGAAAAGGAAAGAGTTCGTTAGTTGGAAACTAGAACAAAGGGTTCCTTCTGATTCTATGGGTAATTAGGATTCAATAATTAAAAACGGCAAAAGTACACTATAAGTGCCATAACTTGTGTACGGCGCTTACTTTGGTGCCATAACTTTTTTTCGGATCACTTTGTTGCCAAGTTGGCGGAAAAACGATCACTTAAGTGTCATAACTTTTTTTTGGATCACTTTAGTGCTAAAATTTTTGAAAAATGATCACTTAAGTGCTAAAATTTTTGAAAAACGATCATTTAAGTGCTAAAATTTTTGAAAAACGATCACTTAAGTGCCAATCTCCGGCGAGAATCCGGCGAGCCACGTCAGCTTCAGAAATTAATAAAAAAAATGCCACGTCAGATTTCCGGCGAAAAATTGTGTACGGCACCGGAGTTGGCACTTAAGTGATCGTTTTTCAAAAATTTTAGCACTTAAGTGATCGTTTTTCAAAAATTTTAGCACTAAAGTGATCCAAAAAAAAGTTATGGCACTAAAGTGAGCGCCGTACACAAGTTATGGCACTTGTAGTGTACTTTTGCCAATTAAAAACCCTAAATTCTTATCGCGCAAGTCGAATACCGCCTTTGTCTTAAAACCCAACGGGGGCGGACAGCATCGTTGTTAATGACATGGGAACACGCAGCAAAATTCTAGTGCCTCGATTGGATCGCATAATCTATCGGGAAAATTTCAAATTAATACCCAAGGCAGGATTATTTTCTCAAAAAGGAATCTAAAGTGAATATAGTATCAAATAAGGGCTTAAAGTGTTAAATCAGTTTCGAATAGGGTCCCGGAGTGCCCAATTAGTCTCAAGTGAGGGTCGGTGGAAGCCGCCCGATGCCGGCGAGGGTCGGGCGAGGGTCGGGCGAGGGTCGGGCGAGGGTCGCCCCACTTAGGCCCTTAATTGAGACTGATTGGGCACTTCCGGCTCCTTTTTAAAATCGATTGGGCATTTTGGGCCCTTATTTGACACTATGTCCACTTTAGATCCCTTTTTGAGAAAATGACCCCACTTTGAGGCTCCGTTCGTTTGCCGGAAAATATTCTCCTTTTGGAAAATATTTTCCCTGAAGTTATTTTCCTGAAAAATGTTTTCATGGAACACAATTTTTTGGTGTTACGGCTAAAATTTGAAAAAGCTTCGGAAAATATTTTCTGGGGTTCGGCGACCGCTGATCCGGCGGCGTCTGGCGATTGGTGGCAGCGATCGGCAGGCGGCGGCGGCTGGCGACCGGCGGGCGACGGCGGTGACTAGCTATCAACTTCCTCTCCCACGAAAAACATTTTCCCTCTTATGGGCAATTTTGCCTTGACTTTGGGGGAAAATGATTTCCTCTTTATAAAAAGAGGAAATCATTTTCCTCAAAACAATGAAGGATTTGGGGATGGGAAAGAAAACTGTTTTCCCACGGAAAATATTTTCCACCCCCGACCACCGGAAAACGCGAAAAATATTTCCCGAAAAAATATTTTTCCGAAAACGAATGGAGCCTGAGTACTGATTTGAAATTTTCCCTAATCTATCATATCTGATTAATCTCCACTTGAAAAAGTTAAAAAGCTTTGAACAATCGAAACACATAAACTATCTTGAGACCGCATTGATTTTCTCCGATCTGAGATTTCATCCGCCGCCCGCGCGCCCCCCTCTCTAACAACTCGTAGGGGAGGAATCATTATTGTTGCACGGGAGAGACAAGGCTGGTCCTTCCTACATAAACCTGCGCACGTAGAAATTTAGGTAACAACCGAAGAAGTTGACCTTGGGGACCCTGCAAGTCCGTTGCCTGGACAACGCGGCGTCTGTATCATCCCTCGGACACAATAAATTTTTTTTTTCCGCTGGGTGCCCCCCCCAGAAAAAAAAAACTTCATCTTTATGACATTAAAATCATAAAGTTTTGATTTTTCTTGGATGAAAATGCAAGAAGTGCCCGTCCTCCCTCCTCCAACGACCCAACTCAACGCCGGAGAGAGAGAGAGTAGAATTCACAATCGGACAGCGACTCCTATTTGCCTTATCACGCACTCTGCCTCCCCTGCCCACCCAATCCCTCCCTCTCTCTCTCTCCCTAGGCCGGCCTCCACACTTTATTCGTTTCGCAATTCGCAGACAGAGAGTGTTAGAGAGACGCTTGCGCGAGAAGAATTATTGCTTTCTGGTGGAGGGATTCCCTCATTGCTGCTGCTGCCGCCCCGCGTTTTCCATCGATCCGGAGGGCCTCTGGGTGGTTGGGTTCTCCTCCCGGTGGTTGAATCTCATCTGGGTCCTCGCCATTTCGCCTCGCGGTTCTTGATTCCTTGATTCCTTGATTGCCCACCTGCCGAAAACCCACCTGCGTCCGCCTCATCATCTCCGCCTCCGGCTTCTCCTCCCCTCTATCGGATCGTTTGCGGTTCTGGGTCGGTCTCGGCTTCGGCTCCCCTCATCCGGGTTCGGGCGCTCGGCCGGCGTTCGGTCTTCGGTCCGGGTGAGTTGGGTTGCTCTGGTCTCCCGCATTTGTATTCGTGGGCGATTCCGGCTCTCTGCGACTTGGGTCGTGCGCTATTTTCATTGCTTTTGCCTGTGCTGGTGTGGGTTGAATTCTCGAGCTTGGTTTGGCTTCTCAACTGGAAGTGGAAGTGCCATCCTTTGTTGAAATTCTTGTTCTTACCTTGCTGGCATTTGCTTTTCCCTTCTCCCTCTTTGTTGCGTGATGAATGGAATTAAAAGGTGTGTGATTGTGTCAAGAGTTTTCTCAGTTCAATTTTTTGTGTACTTGTTGTTGTTCTAGCAGCTGATCTTCTCTCTGCTAGTGGGACTTAAGCTAGCACCACCTTGGGGTGTGATTTTAAGGTAACATCAGTCTGTGGGATGACCACGTTTTGATTAACAGAGGAGAGCACACGAGCGTTTTTCTTCGGTCGCGCTTTTGGTCATTCGATCAGTGCCGGTATGCATCCTTTCTGAGCCAGTGTGCATCGATGTGTGTTCGCAGTTCAGATCTCTTTCGGTCGTTGTTATTTGTTTGTCCATGCTTTGATGCCTCGCTTGTTAACATTACATATTTTCCGGTTGAGACCTTCCAAGTGTCTTCTCAGAACAGCTCTTGTTTCTGATACCTTGTCTCTATACTCCATCGAACTCCTGTTTTTCTTTTGGGTCACAATATCACATTAAAGTGCCTAATGTGCATGAAAGAGTAAAATGAGAACCATAATGGATAATCTTGAAGCTCTGGATGATTTTTGTGTTCTATTGTTTTGGCTGTTCTCAAAATAGAGCACTTGGTGTGTGTGATGTGTGCATTTATGTTGAATAATATTTTCATTTCAAATATTGTGGTTGTGCAAGTTTAGTGAGAACACAGTAAGGGAAAAACAGCAAGCCCTAATGTGAGGTAGATGCAGATAAGAATGATTTAACCGGTTGTGCTTAAACATAGAAGTGCCCAAAGATTAATAGTTTCATCGTTATTGGTGCAATTTCTCTGGTTGTTGTTACTAACTCGAGGTTATGCATTCATGTATTGGGAAGTCAAACTATATATATCAAGATTCCACCAAACCGCCATCATCAATTTGACTCTTCTTCAGTATTTCAGTCGCCTTTTTTAACATATAGTCTGCTAAAGCATATTCAATAACTTGTTGGGGTGCAATTTCTCTGGCTGTTATTACTAACTGGAGGTTATGCATACTTTTCTCTCTGCATCATGTATTGGGAAGTCAAAATATACATCAAGATTCCACCAAACCGTTTGACTCTTATTAAGTATTTCAGTCGCCTTTTTTTAAAATATAGTCTGCTAAAGCATATATAATAACTTGTTGGGAAAATCCATCTTATGCTCTGAGCTATGACTGACTGATATGCTGATGCTGCTATCGAATACTAGAGTTTTTTTCTTGGTCCTTTTCTTTTGTCAAGCCTTATGCCTGGAAATCATTCCCATCAATCATTTTCCTTTGCAATGATAAGTCTTGAATTGGCAAGCCTTTCTGAAAATGTCACTCTTTCTTGGTCGTACATGAAAAGCATATAGGGAAGTTTTCTTTATCAACTTCACTTAGGTGCTTGCTGAAAATTATCTTATATCAAGTGAACCTGTCAATAATGGTGCTGTAGATGACTCATCCTTTCATATGCCTTACAAATTTACCAGCTCTTTTATGAATTGCGGTTACAGCATAAAGAATCAAAATGGATAGGGAAAGATAGCACTAGAAGAGGCAGGAGCCGCAAACAACCTGGAGATCCATATGTGACCAAAGAGTTCATCATGCGGGCAGTTTCCAAAAACACTGTTATGAGTATGGAGGCTTACAGGAACCAGGCCGAAGTGTTGGTCAAAGGCTATCTATTAACTGATACCTTACTTCCATTTACATCCGTTGTAGCTGGCATTTTGGCTTGTAAATTGGTATGCTCTTTCAGCGAATTTACTTTTTTCCCCTCCATTGTGAAGCTTCTTTCCTCCAATTTTGCTTGGCGTGCTGGGCTTTTGGCTGGGTCCTCGGTTGTAGCAAGGCTATTTCTTTAATATACAGTGACAAAAACCTCTTTTAACTAGAAAAGTATGCATGTGATCAGACATCTTCTTTCTACGTTAGTAGCATATGGCTTTTTGTTATTCTTTTACTTTCGTTTTCCTGACATTTAAATATCTTACAGGTGTATGATCTCACCCAGTTA
Source organism: Syzygium jambos (assembly GCA_031216235.1). Taxonomy (NCBI): domain Eukaryota; kingdom Viridiplantae; phylum Streptophyta; class Magnoliopsida; order Myrtales; family Myrtaceae; genus Syzygium; species Syzygium jambos. The sequence continues at coordinate 15,505,890 of CM062224.1, forward strand.
GTCAGTATGTTTTACTTCAAAACTTATGCAAGTCTGACAAAAGTACAACGCATCGAGTGGAATAACCGGTGGGTGGATATGTTAAACCTTGCTTAATGAGTTATAAGTATAGCTCCATGGTTGCTTCTAATATCAATCCTTTTTTAGTGGTATGTCAACAGTCCATGCCATTTTCATCACAACCATGTCACTGTACTTTGTGTTCTGGTCTGATCTCTTCTCTGATCGACTTGCTGGCCCTGTGACTTTTCGACATTCACCTCTGTCTACTTTTCTCCTCGGGGTAAGTTTCTCTCCTTCTCCTGAACTCATTTGAAGTATCATCTTCTGTCTGAATGGTTGAAACATGACTGTCCGTGCATAAAATGCAAAGTAGACAAGTTCTAACCCTTTCTACGCCAGAAGACTATCTAGTCATGAGACATTTTTTTCCTCTTTGGAAAGGTCCTTCGTCTCTAGTATGCAAAAACTTATTTTCTAAGACTGATGCACTCATATTCCATCGTTGTAACTGGGATTCATTTAACTTTGGATGTGTTGGGCAATAAGTAGAGTTCATGAGCATATTCTTTAGTTAGATAGCCTATATCATATTCAATGTTGTGCTCTTCCACCTCCTTTCTAATGTGACTTCTCATATTTGCAATGAGATAGGTTTTGAATCCTGACCTTTCTTTCCTCTTATATAAAGTAAAAGGGGAGGACAATAGTATCAAGTCAAAACTCAACATGGGGAAGACTTTCCTGCATAAATTGCTTTGAAATCTGATTAGGAGAAGTCATCTACCATTGAAATTGTTTATTTTCTTCATTTCTCACTACCAATGTGGATGAAAAGTCTTCATCAGGGTTCCATTTCTAATAAACTTGTTGATTGAAATCATAGGACAAGTCCTTAGTAGTTGACTCCCTCCAGCTTTGATTTTACAAAGAGGGAAAATGTGTTTAAGGTCTTAATAGGATCTCTGCAGAGTGTGCACATGAGCGATAAAGCCACCTCAAATCCTACTTAATATGATTTTACGAACGACACTAACAAAAAACCTTGTGGAGTATGAAGACAATTCTTTGCAAGGCCCTTGGCCTTGATGATAGCTTTTTATTCTCCCAGCACCAGCCTTCAGGTCTGGTGGCCACGCGCTCTCATTTTTTTTTATTTTCCAAGTCTTCTCTAGCCAGGTTTAGTTTCTTCGGATGTAACAGACACTCTATAGTTCTTCATTGAGAGGGCTAGCAAGTTCCCCAGGTAAATGGCGGAATTTTAGGACTAGCAGAGAAGCCTTCTGATTGGATAGAGAAGTATTCCTCACGTCCAACCAGAAAAATAAACTAAAATAGCAAATTTGAGCAATTATTGACTGTGTTTTGAAGTTATATGCTCAGTGGCCATTGTGAAACGTAGATCTCAAAATGTGTACTGCCACTTTGAGAAGCAAAGTATATTTTTATTACCATTAGTTGACAGTGCAAAAGCAGCTGTATTATGATTAATTTTATTAACCATTGTGCTTAATTAGTTGATTTGTAAAGTTTATTAGTAGTGCTTAATTTTTTTAGCACAAATCCATTCAAAATACTTGTAGAAGCACTACACTTCTTTGCTAGAAATAATTGGACTGGTTAAGTGCTAAATTGGCTATCCTTGGCGGCAGTCCAAGGTAAGATCCACTTGATTATGTTCTCCTTTGAGAGGAATCTGTAACAAAATACCAGGAAATGTTTTACAGAGATGCAACACCATTTTGTGATTATGTCGTGTTACTTGCTTGCCTAGATAATCCACAGTTATGGCCCTTATGAAGATATTGCCCAAAGTGAAATCACTTACCCTCCACCATCCTCCCTGCCCTGGCCTATCCTCCGCTTACCATGCACCACCGTGTCAAAGAAGCTAGAATTTTGTAATTTGTATGATCCAATATCTTTTCTTTGGCATTTTATTTTCAATTAAGAAGTGACGCACACGATTCCTGTTGATCCTTCAAGCTTTTCCACACCTAGTTGCAAAGTAACGCATTGAGAGTTGCATTATTAAACTCTAGCCTATCATAATCCTTTCTCTTGAAACTAAGCTCAAAATTTTGAGAGATTTTTGTCCGTAATTGCTCTTAACCACTGTCAATCGTCATTCGGTGATCAATTTTTGAACAAAGTATTCAGTAGCAATTATAGTTCTCAGTGTAACTATAATAATAGATGTAGTTTGAGCTTGAACAAGAATAGCTCTAATAGTTAATGACCGGCAATCACCACCACAAAATACATTACACTTGAGACCCAGCTATTCGTGAGTAAATTTTGTTCCTAATACTTGGGATTTTGGAAATATCTTATACATTCACTCAGACAATTTTTGAGGGGTGAAGCTTGGCTTAGATTTGACTTGATGTGTGGGAAGTCACAGAGTTCCACCGGACAATCGCAGGTAAGTGCTGTGTGAACTGTAGTAGCCTGAGCTAAGTAGAATACCCTACGTGGATAATGAAATATTAGAATGGTAGGCTTCACTTGAAGTTTACTTCTGTTATATCAGATATACTTTCTATGGATGCACCCTGTTGCTGCATTGATAGCTTGCATCATTGCTGATATATGCTCCGACAGTTATTCAGCTAGTGGAAATTTTTTGGCAGGTTTCTGTTGGGTATTTTCTTTCAGATCTCGGAATGATATTTTGGCTCTATCCTTCTTTAGGTGGAATGGAGTATGTAAGTGATCTTATAATATATTTTTACTTCTTGTTGGATCATGGGCAGAGTCTTCTCACGTATGCGTTTTTTCGTCCTTATTGTCATGTTAAACTAATTTTATTTCTTTCTATTTAGCAAGGAAATGAGACATAATTTTGTATTGCTAGTTAAATCAATAGGGAGATCGAAAAAGAGTTATATCTTCATAATTAAGATAGGTCTTTGGTTGAGTCCCATGCTTTATTGAATTTACTTGATAGTTTGTCAAAACCATGTTCAATTTAAAAAAGAAAAACCTTTGAACGGAGTTATATGCTCAAATACGGTATTGCAGATAATTTGACGCATGCAAATACATTGAGTAATAGAAAACAGTAGATTTTATCATAGAGGCAAGTAATTACCGCTGATGAATCAGTACCCCTTGGTCTCAGGTTATACATCATTCACTCTCTGGAATTGCTGTAGCATATTCTATGGCTTCTGGGGAAGGGCAGCTTTATACATACATGGTCCTTATCTCTGAGATTACGACTCCAGAGATCAATATGAGATGGTATGTTTGTTATATCTTGAGCCCTTCATTAGCCTTTCGTGTCGTCACTGTAATATGCATTTTGAAGGTTTCTCGACACTTCTGGGATGAAGAAGTCTGGTGCGTACCTCATTAATGGCGTGGTCATCTTTATTGCCTGGTTGGTGAGTCTCTATTTCCTTTTCCTTCCAAGATCTAGACCCTCTAAGGCAATATCGAGACAGAAAATATCTCAGATGTTTGCTTGGTTGGGCTGTTTGTTAAACCCAAACCAGGTTATACTAATTGTACTTGTCAATCTTGTAACGATATTTTCTCTGTTCATATTCAGATATACCATGAGCTGTCATGACTTACAAGGTGGAAATTCTTTTTTGAGCTGGTTCTGACATTAGTGCTAAGCATACTTTCTGTTACATGCAGGTAGCAAGGGTTCTTCTGTTCGTTTACTTGTTCTACCACGTGTATTTGCACTATCATCAGGTGTGCAGATTTCTGAGAACCTGTTTACAATTTGTATCTGCAACTTTCCAAGGGATCTCCAACTTTAGATTCCTTGGAACACCTGTTACCTCCTTCGTCGTAACTAGTTAGTGTCTTTTTTCTTGGTGTGCATACAGAGTCGTTTTTTCAATGGACAGCACTGGCTGCTGGAAATGTCAAGAATTTTGACATTAGAACTGGAAATATGTGGATTCTAACAAGATCCGAGTTAACTGCCCTTCAGGGAAAAAGAAAGACTTAATGAACTTGGCCTCTGTAACATTATTTTTTTGGCTTCCCTGGCCTGTGATGCCATATCTCATCATTTTTAATCAAACTGAAAGTACAGCTAATATACTTCTTTAAAAGTCCAATACCTACCAGTTCAATGGTATTCTTGTCTAGTAGTTTCGTCTGTTGTCTTTCGATCTGTCCATCGGTTACTGCTGTGTTCATATACAAATTTCAGCGGTGTTACCATGCAACCAACTTTTGTCTTCTTTGGCAGGTCATTGAGATGCACATATTCGGGTATCTATTGGTCTTTCTGGTGCCGGCAGCGCTGGCAATCATGAACTTGATGTGGTTTGGGAAGATCATCAAGGGGTTGATGAAGACATTAGCTAAAAAGCGGTGAAGATCACACGTTCTGCCACGTGCCCTCCTACATTCTCTGTTGTAAAAGTTGCGGTTGCCCTCATGGTAAGAAGTCTTAAAAGCTCACAGAATCAATAGGATCATCGAACCGACCGGCAATCACGTTACTGTACATGTCTATAGTTTCATTACAATCTCACGAGTCATTACTTACTATTTTTCCCCACCCTTAATTATCGATACGCTAGCAGAATTCTGAATTCCGATGCCTTAATCCCGGACGTATCATATAATCGAAACCTATAAGGTCTTCTGACTTTGTGGACTGGTGGTGCTGAATCTGCCGATTTTCCTTCACTGGGGTGTTGTGATTTTGTAGTCTCGATGATGCGCACTGACATGGTCTATATGAGACCTGCAATGCCAAGTCGATCTATGGAATGCAAAGTTGATGTGATTTCTAAGCCCACTAGCAAATTGCAAGCAACATGGAAAGGATTTGAGACTTTTCACAGAGCATAGATCCAAACGAGAGGGCAACAAGCCGCAGAAAGATGAGCAGCGAAACTAACAGAGTCAATGATCGACAAAGCCAAGAACCGCGGCCAATGACAGACAAAAGGGCGATGGATGAAACCCGAGAAGAGAGGGCAATGTACCCTGCAAAACGACGCGTTCGAGGGGTCTTAATCCGAGGGTAGATTGACATAAGACGGGATAAAAGTAGGCTCTCGAAAGTCGAAAGAGCGGGCGGATCACTAGGAGTAAGAAGTAAGCAAGTTAAAAGCGGATCTTTCAAGGTTGGACGTTGTTGGAACTCGGGGTTCATTTATTTGAAAGAAAAATATTTTCAGGAAATTAATTTCCGATTTTTCAATGTTTGGACGACGGAAAATTAATCGATTCATGGAAAACGTTTTTCGTGGACGGAAAACAACAAACTAAGATGGCAGGAAGGAAATCACTTTCCCTCGATTAATAAATAAATGAAAACTGACCATTTTCCATGAAAATCATTTTCATGGAAAATATTTTTTTTATTATGAAGTTTCCAGGTGAAACAAGTGCCCCATCAATCTAATTTTTATAAGGCTTATCTCTATTTTTTGGCAGCTCAACAGGTAAGTGGTTCAGGAAAGGACTTTCGTATCGGACCGACGCAAATAGACGAGACTTCTATTTTTAAGGGGTCTCAATCATTTTTTTTTTCCTCCTCTATATTTTATAAATACCGTGTCCATGGATGAATGTGTCATTTCGCGCTTTTCATTTTATCATTTCACGTGTTTTGATATTGAAATTTTATTCTATCCTATAACAAATTTTCCTAATAAGATTTCAAATCTCAAAATACCATTCTTTTTCCATATATATATATATCAATGCACATTGCTCGTATTGTCCATTTTTATCACTAATTTCCTTATGTTGTTCTAATAATTTAAAATCCCGTAATAATATAATTTTGCTTGATGATTTATATGTCAATTCTCTACGCACACGCGACATATTGTCAGTAATTGAATTAGAAAAAGACCTATAATAGCATTTAGATGCCTGCTTCGAAAAAACAACTAGCAACTACTAATAGTAATAAAACCAATCTAGCTTTATTTGTGTTCTCAATTTGGTGCATAATCCCTTTCTCGGTGATTTTCGGGACGCTATCGTGCTACTTTTTTTTTTCTTTTTCATATGGCAATATGAATCCCGCAACTATGACAATTATTAATGGAGTGATTAATCTGTATATTTGACAACCACGTTTTAATTTTATTTTTTTCTTCATTTTGGTCGGCGAGTCTCGCCGGCTGTTGGCGAGGGCCGCCTTGCCCGTGGCCGACGGGGCCGTAAAGGCCCCGAGTGAGGTCATCGTGGCCTCGCTAACCGCGGGCGAGGGCCTTCGTGGCCTGGCTTGCGTTCGGCGAGGCGGCGAAGGCTCTCGAGAAGGGCCTTTGTGCCCTTGCTCGGTGAGGCCGCAATGGCCTCCTTCGCGACCCTTCCGATCTCGAGTGAGGCGGTCCTTGCCAGTGGCGACCCTCGCGTGGCCAAAATGAAGGAAAAAAAGAATAAACTTCAAGAATATTATTAAAAGTTATCCACCTCAGCGCTGATCATGCCACGTAGGATGATCGGTATCTATATTAGCGATTTTCAATTAAAATTGACCAGATGGACTCAATTGGCACAAATGTAAAATGTTTAAGACTAAATTGGGCCAATTAAAAAACTTAAGACCGAATCGACATGAATGCAATATATTTAGACTTTTTTTGTACTATATCATAAAAAAAACATATTCTTTAGATTATTATTTTGTTATTTATTTTCACGATGGGTGTCCTTGTAATTAAAAAAAATGTCTCGTGTATATATATATATATATATATAATATATATATATATACATGCACATCCTTTTTAACAATCAAAGATGGCCGAAGACATAATCAAGGAAGGACAGCTGGGAATTCAATTGCCAAGACCAAGTCGAACAAAAAAACCCTAAAAAATGACCCCCCTAAAAAAGACAAGCGAAAAAAAGAATAAAACAAAAGAAAAAGAAAAGAAAAGAAAAGGAGAAGATGGACACATCCACCGCGTTATTCCCTAAAGGCAACGTACCGGCTGCGATGTCACCAGTGGAATTTCTGCGTGTACGCCAAGATTAAAAAATTTGTTAAAAAAATAAATCGGATGAAATGGGAAAATGACATAAATAATCTTCGAATTTTAGCTTAATGTGCAATATTCGCTTTTAAATTTTAATTTGTTCAATATCGTCTTTGAATTTTATCCCGATGTGCAATGTCACCCTTAAACTTTTTAATTTTATTTAATAATAAATGTTCAATGTTGTTCTTGAATCAGAATTAACGGAAGGATAACATAGATATTTTCATAGAGTCAAAAAATAGTTCAGAGGAACAATTCGGGACCGACATCGCATGTTGGGCTAAACTTTAGGAACATCACAGAATAAATTAAATGATTAATATTACGAAAAACCCCAAACTGGTATACGTATGACAAATTTACCCAAAACTAATTTTTTGATCACCAAAAATCCAAAACTAGTACACCTGTGACAATTTTACTTCGAACTAATTTTTTGACCACGAAAAACTCTAAATTGGTATTCTTCTGATAATTTTACCCCGAACTAATCTTAAAACCCCTAACTAGTACAAATGTAACAAATTTACCCTCTGTAAGTTTCCGTTAAATTTTACTATCAAATTGCCGAGTTTGATGACACGTGGCAGTTGACGAGTGTACTAGTTTGGGATTTTATCCCTCTGTTTGTCACAAGTTTACGAATTTGTGGTTTTCGTGATATGAATCTTGTTTAACGGAGAGAAAATTTATCGCAAGCGTATCAATTTTGGGTTTTTTGTGGTAAAAAAAATTAGGTCGGGGTAAATTTATCACAGGCGTAAAAAGTTTGTGGCTTTTGGTAATCAAAAAATTAGCCCGGGGTAAAATTATCACGGATGTACCGGTTTAGGGTTTTCCGTGGTTAAAAAATTTAGTTTGGGATAAATTTATTGCAAGTATATCAATTTAGAATTTTTTATGATAAAAAAATTAATTCGAAATAAAATTATTATATATATCGGTTTGAGATTTTTCACCGTATTATTCCTAAATTAAAAGATGAAGATAAACGGCAAAACGAAGCGACCTCGACAAAGACGACGTACCGACTGCTATGTTGCCACGTGGAATTTCCGCGTGTACGCCGAGATTTAAGAAATGGGGGGAAAAAAAAAGGAAGCTGAAATAAAAGGCGCGACCTTGACAAAGACGACGTACCGACTGCTATGTTGCCACGTGGAATTTCCGCGTGTACGCCGAGATTTAAGAAACGGGGGGAAAAAAAAAAAGGAAGCTGGAAATAAAAGGGGGAAATTGAAGACCCGCATTTTCGACCAGAAAAAAAAAAAAAAAAGACCCGCATTGCTTCAAAGAAAGCAAGATCGATCGCTTTCGGAGGAGACAAACGAAGAAGAGGAGGAAGAAGAAGACGCGGAAAGCTTCGTTGGTTGGACCGTTCCCCTCCTCCCTCCTCCTTCTTCCTTCTCCATTTCTTCTCCCGTGTTGGAAACCTCCCCCTCCGCGGCCCCCCCCTCCGTCAACGCCGGAGCCCGATCCGATCGCCGACCGCCGCTCCGATCTCCGACCGTTCGACCCACCCACCCGATGGCCACCTCCGGCAACAAGAACATCAACGCCAAGCTGGTCAGCTCCCTCCCCTCCCGCTCCCCCTCTGCTCCCCGTGCCCCCCGCTTTCCTCCGGGTGTTTTCGCCGGGGAGATCGGGGAATTGGTGCTCGTTTCTCTGGTCGTGTTGTGCGTGCCTTTTGCGGGCTCGTTGCGTTGCGAATTTCCCGTCTCCGATCGCGGGTGTTAGGTGCGGGGGATTAGCTCCTTGGTCGCGGAATTTTGGTCGATTCCGATCGCCGAATCCGGTAGCGATGGTAGTTTCTTATCGACGATCTCTGCTTGGGGGCGTGTGCTTTCTCGCCGAGAGAGAGGGACCGATCTTCGCCAGCGTCGATCCTTTTGGGATTGGGATTGGGGTTTGGATTAGGGCGGCGAACTGGAGCGCGCGCGCGGTTGTTTTCTGCGCACCATCTCCGGTTTTGGGAATTCGGTGTGGGTGTTTCGCTATTGCTTTACGCATGCCTCTTGCCTCCTTCCCCTTGGGGGGCTTTTGTATTTACTTGAGTAAGGGAGGGTTCGTTTTTTACTCGGCCTCTGACCGTCGGTTTCTCCTCTTACGGTAGCCTTTATGGAGCAATTCGTTTTGCTGCTAACCTGTTAATGCGTGTGTTCCAGCTGTGATTGATGTCCTCGATAGTCTTCGTGTTGCAGCTTCTCTGTTCTGTAAAATGTGCTGTTGCTTGCTTATGTTGAATATGGGTTGCTTCGGATTGCGCGCTACGAGTGGCATGCAGCTTTATCGGGCTTCAAAATTTGACACGGAATTGTTATTTGATCATTTCTTGCTTTGTTTCTCTCTGGTTCTTGGGAGTTCTATACCTTGTCTCATCTTTTTAAATTTCTGGAATACCCAATTGTGCTTTGCTAGGTTATCATCTCGAGAAGATGGTGCTAAAGAGGTATAACCAAAAAAAAAAAAAGTTTGAAGTGGGAAACTAGCAGGGTAGAAAAGTGAAATTTTGGTAACGCTAGATTGAAAAAGTTAATTTATAGTTGATCGAAAGTGCTAATGTGTGCAATAAATAGCTAACTAGAGAATAAAGATTAGTGGCTGGAGGCCCTAATGCAATCTTTTTTCCGCATTACTTGTCTGTGCCTTTGTGGTCTTCTGCCAATCACCTGGTCGCAGAAGAATCTAGTACATTACTAATGGTGATCCTGACACTGGAAGGATAACTGTGATAAACATATTATTTCGTTTCCTCTGCTTACTAATAAAACTTGCACAGCGAAAGGCGTATCATCTCGTTGTTTCATAATCGCGGGCTTTTGTTGATAACCTCCATCTATATTTCCTTAAGCTTTCATGCTTGCTTTAACTTGAAATGGTTATGATTCAGTATCATGATCTATATCTTTCTGTGCTTCTTCATGAGCTGATTACTTATTTTATCGAACCTTCTGTTTTTGCTTGTCGTTTTTTTTACATTAGGTGCTTCTTGGAGATGTTGGAGCTGGCAAATCTAGCTTGGTACTGCGGTTTGTTAAAGGCCAGTTCGTTGAATTTCAGGTTCACAAAACTAGAGTATTGATTTATAATTTTCAGCTAATTTCATTTCTTATCATAGTAGCTTGACTATGAAGTACTTCTGATGTTGTAGGAATCCACCATCGGCGCTGCCTTCTTTTCTCAGACTTTGGCTGTAAATGATGCAACTGTGAAGTTTGAGATCTGGGATACAGCTGGCCAAGAGAGATACCACAGCTTGGCTCCGATGTACTATAGAGGAGCTGCCGCGGCAATCATTGTATATGACATGACAAACCTAGTAAGTGCAGCTAACAACAAACCAATCATTGCCTCCAATGCTTTATTATGTTGCTAAGTCGACTAATCTTTGATTGTGGCAAGAGATTTTCGTGCAAAGTAATAGTTTTCACTACAAGAGGATTCATGTAATATGTGAATCTGCTTCTTTTGGCTTTCGATTTTAGCATTCTAACGCTTCAGTTTTCAAAAGTTCATGTTTTGATAATGGATTGCAAATGCTGGTCCTTTACTTTTGATTCTTGGGAATCATCACCAACTTTCCACGTACAAGTTTGTGTCCTCAAGAGGTCATTACATATTATTTCGTTGAAATTGATGCTTCCATGGTATGAGTTCTCTGTGGAATTATCAAAGAGTGAACTGATTTATCCTTCTCCAGAGGCCTGGCTGACCTTTGTTGGGTTGGAGTTATGTTAATTGTTTGGTTTTGGTTGTGAAGGCGCCTCTTGCTCTTGCTGCGTATCTTGGCAGGTGGTGGCTTATAATAAACTCAATGAGTATAACAATTGTAATTGCTTAAGATATTGCACACTGGCAGTCTCACATCAATGATGATAGTGTTGGCAGTCTCACAATTGTTCTGTCCTTTGATATCAGCATAGCATTTTAATGATCCTGTTGTGTCACAAGTGAACTTGTTTTGAGCATATCTCTATTAGATGCATACTATATTTTTGTCCTTGCTTATGTTGATGTAAACTTCGACTGTCTATGTCGAAGATTTACTATCTTTCTTAAACAGGATAAACTTGAAACTGGTTGTTGATGTATTATTCTAATCATGGTGCATGATCCAATTTTCCTTCTTAATATATTATCCCCATTTTTTCTACTGTCGATCTTTTTGCTGTGCACTCCCTAGCAAAATGTTTTGCAGAATAGTTTTATTTGGAATGTCCACTCTTTATCCATAAGGTTGGGGAAAGGAGGGAAGTCCCCTAACTCAAAAAAGGACCACTTGACCTATGCCTTTGCATGACATTACTGGTTCCTCTTGCTAATTACTTGTATTGCCTTTATAATCTAGCTTTTCTTTTTCTCTCTGTTCATATTTACCTAAGTGTCAGGCTTCTATATGAAGGTGAGGCATTGATCTGACTGATTGTGTGACATGACGTATGATGTGTTCAAATATGATTCTATATATCTGCCTTGCTGAATGTCCATGTCCATATAGGAAAGTAGAACACTTTACCTCTACAGTTCTGCATCTGCTTTGGTGCTCTGCAGCTTAGTGCTTTCTTTTGCCTTAGATGTTTTCCTAGCAAAGTGACAAGACTGTTTTCTTTCTTGTAGGCATCATTTGAGCGAGCCAAAAAGTGGGTGCAAGAACTTCAAGCACAGGGTAGTGATTAAATCTTTTTGCTTAACTTCTCTATGTTATAGCTATTTGTTTGGATTTACCGTTGGCATTCACGTTTATTTATGTTTGGTGGCTTTTAAGTGGGTAGACTTGTTTAACTTCTTGATCTCCAATATGCTTGTGACTTTTTGCTCTTCTTTCATGTATTAAAAGAGACATTTATTATGTTTAGTATGACCTTGGGGTGCTGGTATATGCAATTATCGATCATATTTTATCATGGAGATGTTTGGATGGGATCTCCTTATCTTTCTTCAGCAAGAACCTTATATCATCTTGCAATAATTTCATGATTAGTATTTCAGCTAATTAGTTGTCTCCATTCTTGTCAAGGTAACCCCAACATGGTTATGGCTCTTGCTGGAAATAAAGCAGATTTGTTGGATGCCCGGAAGGTGACAGCTGAGGTAATTACAGTTTTCTTTCTGTTTTCCTTTTGAGATGATTGCTTCTGTTTCCTCCATAATTATGTTTTCATTTATCAAGAGGAAAGTGCAATTTCATTGAGGTGGCAATAATGGGGTGCCTACCTCATCCACTAGATGTAGGATGTCTACATCTTCCAATCTCATGCGATGTTTGGAGAAGAAATCAATTGAGAAGAACTGAGACTCCTTTTTATTCACTATGTGCTTCTGATAACGCACCTTTTCCTCTCCCTTCTCTGTAGACAAAATGTTGTATGAGGAATCTTTTGTGGATACTTGTTTATCTTTGCACAGTCTGATGCCTATCCAAGCCTTCAGTCCACTACAGAAATCATCTCATTGGATAAAGATGTGTGAGATCAGGAAATTTAGTCTTTTGAAGTTTTATCCTTACTATAGATAATAAGCTGGGAGATTGTTCATGCTGCTTTTGATGCTTATTCATGTCCTTGGGGTATCCTTATGCTTTCTGGACTCCTAATGAAAGGTGGAACTTGATACTATCACAAATTGCGGGCATCAAAATGATGTTTTTTGAGTTGGTTAGATAGAGTGAACACAGAGCGAAGAACGAGTTTCTCCATCGATTTTTTTATGATCTGAGTTGACTCTAATTCAAAGTGGTCATTGTCATTTATGGAGATGACTGACTTTTTTGGAGCTCAATGGGAAGAAAAGCTATGTTTAATTAGCCCAGCCTAACCTTGTTGAGCTCACTGTCAATAGGCAAGGCATGAGGAGAAGTTGATTGATTATGCAATGGCACTGTTGACAATGAGCTTATGGCTCAGTTATTATTCAGTATAAAGCTTTTGATTGATCATGATATCAGTCGAAGGAGAAAGTTTATTTGGAACATAGTGTAGGTTCGGTCCAGATTGGTGTATAAGGACCAGGATGTTAACGAGACTCACTTCAATCATTGTCCTCTTTAATTTGCTCATGTCTGGTCCCTTTTTACTGCAGGAAGCGCAAACATATGCCCAAGAACATGGTCTCTTCTTTATGGAAACGTCTGCTAAAACTGCTACAAATGTCAATGACATTTTTTATGAAATAGGTACGACTGTCTTGTCAATGTATTCATCTCGTGAATGCATAGTTCATATCATGCACGCCATTGCATTGACTGGTTTTCATTTACATGTACTCATCTTTGTCGTAGATACTGCATGCTGTGAACTCCGTAATTAGGTTTAGGAATTTGGATATTGCTTGTAATCTGTCTCTGCTCTCAACCGAGGATGGTGATTACAGCGAATTATATACAACACCTTCTACGATGAAATGTTCCCGCCAATTTTTCTGGTGCACATTTTCTTACTTTGTCGACGCCATATAATTTACTGTTATTTTTCATCGATACAGCTAAGAGACTACCCAGAGTTCAGCCAGCACCGAACCCGTCGGGAATGGTTCTCATGGATAGACCCGCCGAAAGGACGGCGGCCGCATCGTGTTGTTCTTAAAAGCAGCCCTTGTCCGTGCTTTCTGTAAAAGCCCATGATGTGTTCTCCCCGAAAATGCATGATGAATTTTCGTCACTCAGAAGTTATCTCGGCCGAATTATCGGGCGGAATTGTACATGCCATGTCAATTTAGGCCCCCTCTTATGCATAGTGTTACCAAGGGTGTGTGATATAATTTTTCATATATATAATGACTGGTTTGGCTCCTGTATCGATTTCTGTACCTGAGGATTGCGAATCGGTTTCGATGCTCGTAATGACATTCCGACTTATATCTTTTACACAATAAGGTGGACGTAGTTTTCATTCTCGGTGCAGAAGAAAGCAAACTCGAGCACATACATGATACAATGTTGCAGATCGTTGGGATACTTTTGGTAGGATCGTAGTGTGATGGCCATTAAGTTGGCAAACTTGAACTCCTTTCATGTCCAAAATTAATCAAATATCATTGAATCATCCCACCCCAAAATGTCTCTTTTACATGTTTTTAAATTCGTTCGACTGAGCAACCTACCGTAGCCAACTTTGCTCGTTGGAAGTATTCCTTCATACGTATATAAAATGTATAAGAACGGAACGGGAGATTTCGTATATGACCACAACACAAAAGAAACGACTCAAGAATATTGAAGGCATTAGAATTGGGCTTCAAGAGAATCACTCACCAAGAACTGAATTTCTAAGGGAAAATTAGAGATAGTATGACTGCATATAACAACAAAATTCCATCACAAATTAATGTTCTTTCTCTAAAGATCAAAAATTTTCTCCTTGGTCACCGAACTAATTCAAGATCAAATCTAATTGAATGGTATGGTCACTTAAGTGATCACTAGTCAGTTTCATAAGACGCTAATTTGCCTTACGAAGAAGGCTGAAATGGAACTTGCTAACGGTAGGATCCCAATAAATTCCGACCTCATCGCCAGCCGCCAACCCCCTCCGTTTCACGAACTCCTTGATCCAAGCCCCCTTGAGGACGTAGGACCCAGACGACGCCCAGTACACGAACACCAGTCGATGCTCAGAGCTTGTGTCCATGTCCCTCAAGATGACGTCGGCCCCCTTGCCGCTCTCGACTTGCCTCACTGTCTCCTCACTCATCCATCGGAGCAAGTGGCTCGTCACAAAGTCCCGCCCGATCAAGAGCCTCGACAGGTGGCCGAGATCGCTCTGTGTAAGCTTCTTCTTGATTTTATAAGGGTCGTAGAGCAGCACCAACTCCGTGGAAAGGCCGTTGCGTCTTTCTTCCTCTGTATCACATCCAGGGGCCTCTTTCTTCTCCCTCTGCGTTCTATTGTACTTCGCCTTCTTCTCCACAATTAAGGTTTCGGCATAAGAGAGTGAGGCCATGGATTTTTGCTTCGGTTGGCTGGGAACGATTTCTCGACGAGGGCCGCCGACTTCCTTCGCGTCCAGATCAGGCGTGAGGGGGAAGAATTCACGAGCCACCACCACTCCTGCAGATGAATTTTCTCTGGCCCCTTCATCGCCATTCTTCTCCTGATCGTGCAGATTACAAACACACGACCAAGATCCCATAGACGGTGGCGAGTGGACCTCGCCTCTCAGGATGTCGCCAATGGGAGGCAACTTGGGGCCGAAGAACTCGACGAGCTTCTTGGGTTTTCGGTTGAAGAAACAGAAGAGTGCTCCGCAAGAACAACAAAGGGCAACAACACGGTGAAGAGGAATTTAGAGAGAGCTGAAAGAGGGAAGACAACAACGTTGGAGAGAATAGAAAGAGACGAGACAACATCGGCTCGGAGGTAAGAGAGGGATATATAGTTTACCGTTGGAAATGGGATGGGGAGTGCACTTGAATGTGAGGAGGGACTCTTTCCTAATTCGAGTCAGGTTAAGATTAGTGTATGTGGGGGATTAATAAAATAGGATATAATTTCAAGATTCAAGATGGAATTCCTGCGGATGGTACAAGATCACCTCTTTTTTCCTGAAGGGATTAAAGGACAGGTACATTAATCTCCACTCAAATTTTCCATTGATAGATTTTAAAAAAATTATAGATAACCACATGAATTTATAATTCTTTTTACTTACTTCTGCTAAATTATCACGTTTTAGGAAATGTATATAGTCTCACCGCACATGCGCACACGCACTCTTTAGGAGAAATACTTTGTAGTTCGAGGGGGTGCTTCACAGCTTGATTCCGTCTAATTGTGGTTCGATTACTCTCGACAATCTGTAACAGTCACGCATAGATGAATTTTGGGTTTTGTCTTCATGAAAAAGAAAATCTTGCGATAAGAAATAATAGCTAATTTATTAAGCACAATAGAATGAGTAAATACCTTATATTAGGTATGGTTTTTTGCATGCTAATCTAGAGAGATTTGCATTTGTCAGGTAGTCTTGTCACCTAAAATTGATAATACCTTTGGAATTACGGATACATTTTACTCGAATTCTTGCTTGAAGAAGTGAATTGAGGATTTTATGCCCATGTTTTGATGTCAAAAAATCGGGAGCAATGAAAATAAGATGTACATTATCCACAAGAGGTGCACGAAACATGCTATTTGTCCATTTGAGATCAAATAATTCCATCATTCAAACTTCAACCAAGTTCAAACAAGTGGGATAGGAGTCACGGACTACTATAATCGTACGATTCCCTGAAAGAGACTAATGCTAAGCAGTATTAAAAGATTCGAATACATTTAGGGGTGCAACTTAAAGATAAATGCTACATCTTAAGATAAAATCGATACCCTACTATTATGATGTAGCATATATTAACTGGGTATTGAAATAAATGCCCACTTAGAGCACAACACGTCATTAGTAGATCGGTCTTAGTATACTTAGCACTGCTCTTACCTTAATCCCAACCTTCCTTAGCTTCCTAACTCAAATGGTATTAGGAAAATCACTAATGCGTCAAGTGCTTCAATGAGGACAATCGTCTAATGTTAATTATCCGCACCGTCTTTTCGAGATTCAATAATTATGGAGTCCGGAGGTATGTGTCTTTATGCTTAACCCGAGTTTGTTTAGATTTTTAACACATCATGTCTACTCTTAACAATAACAAAATAATAATTATGGGAGATATTTTTCAATCAATTCTACATTTTAACTTGTTAGCTTTAAAATTATTACATAACATGAAAATATTATATATTTGTTTCATAATCTATATACCCTTCAAAAAGTCATATATTATAACTGGCACATTTAATACCAACTGCACAATATCCTGTTACTTTTTATACATTTTGGCTGTGTGCACAGCCAATTTTATTCTGGAAATAGCAAGTTTCAAGAAATTGAAAACCTAAGAGTAACGGTTGTAAACTCGAAGGGATATTATCTTCCTTTTTTTTAGGTTATGTTTGTTTCCTGAAAAATAAACGATTTGAAAAACATTTTCCTAAAAGTGATCACTTGTATCACTTGAAATAATTAATCAATGAAAAATGTTTTCATTATCGATAATAATTTATGTATGAACATACGATTAAGTTTCCTATTCGATTTCACATGTGCATTCGCCATCTTGAACTTAATGTCCGAGATTAATCAAAGATCATTTAACTATCCTTACCCAAAATAGTTTTCTTAATCCAACCCGAATTAGGAAACACTTTGTAGTTCAAACGCCTACTTCACAACTTGATCTTGTTCAACTTGATTTACGACGCACCAAGCCGATGATTGCGATTAGCGAAAAGCGAAAGCTGGCTTGCGTGTGGATTGAGGGGATCGAAAGCGGCGGCTGCGCCGGCACGTGCGTTGCACGTGCGCTGAGGTTGCTACGCGCGCGTGCAACGCACGTGCCACGTGTGCGCGTGTGGTCCTTCTCGTCGTCCTTCTCCAACCCTCGCCCCTTGACGAACAGCTTGTTCCAGCCCCCGTTCAGCACGTAGCTCTTTGACGACGCCCAGTAGCGGAACACGAGCCGGTGCTCGGCGCCTGTGTCCGCGTCCCACATGGCGACCTCCATCCCGTCCCTTCTCTCGACCTGCCTCACCATCTCCTTGCCCATCTGCGGGAACACGTGGGTCTTCACGCAATCCTGCGGGAGCAGGAGCCGCGACAGGTGCCCGACGTCGCTTGGCTTCAGCTTCTTCTTGATCTTCCACGGGTCCAGGTACAGCTCCAACCTCGTGGAGACGCCAGCACGGTCCATCTCTTCTCCCTCGCGTTCGTCTCGGAACAGGTCGCTCATTCTTGCTCCGGACGACCCTACGCGATGATCTCTCTTCCTATCTGCACAAACAATGGGGGTTTCGTCAGAGCCGGCGACCCCGGAGTTCTCAGAATTATGGATTGGTATAAACCACGGAGTGGTCCCCATAGGATGGCTTTCGGATATTTCAATTGAATGAACTGTGTTTACTTACTTGTTAGCCTGAAATTCCTCCTTCTTTATTCTTTTTATGTATTTATTATATTATTTATTGTAGTGCCTAATGGTAATACATATATGATCCGATATAATATATATGTAAATAGGTAAGGACCGCCTAATTCCAATTGAAAGGTACAATGATTTGGAAGATAAGATTTTCCTTTTCTTAAAATCCAAAAAGACGTCCCTTGTGACTGAGCATTCCCCTAAAATATTCCTTTTTTTGGTTATTTTTTACGATCGATTTCATATTCATGTGTATATAAGCCTTCTATTATTATTATATGTTACATGAGAATAAAAAAAAAGAAATGGCAAGAAAACTTCTATATATCAATGGAGAAAATAAGGATTTTGAAAACAAGACAGAGATATTATAAAATGACACTGTAGATCAATTGAAAAGAATGTAGTGCAGCTTGGTGGTGCGTTTGTTTTGGGTACAAAATGTCACGGGTTTAAATCATGTCATCCTAGTCGGACCGAATTTGGTCCGTTTTAGTCGGCTCCCATGCCTCGTCACACGATTGTTTGTTTGTTTAAGTTGATGAGTTAACCCAAGAAGCTATGAGTTTTCCAAATATGAAACCGACGGTCAATTTCCAAGCGCCCAAGAAAATACTCTGCATGTGGTGTTGCATGGGATCTTAAAAGGTACCGACAGCCAAGGGGCGATCAAGACTCTATTCGTCGGGGACAGAGGATGGACCCTTCAGAAAGCGGTTGAATTCCAATCCCAAAGCAAAAGTTTACTGAGAAAAGTTTCTTGGCATCAACTATTAACATCCATACAAATACATCACATCGTTTTCAGAGAAAAGCTTCTTGCATGACGGTGTTAGCAGATTCCTTTTTACTTTATGGAAGGGAAACGACACACCAAGCCGATGATTGCGATTTACGACGCACCAAGCCGATGATTGCGATTAGCGAAAAGCGAAAGCTGGCTTGCGTGTGGATCGAGGGGATCGAAAGCGGCGGCTGCGCCGGCACGTGCGCTGCACGTGCGCAGCGGTTGCTACGCGCGCGTGCAACGCACGTGCCACGTGTGCGCGTGTGGTCCTTCTCGTCGTCCTTCTCCAACCCTCGCCCCTTGACGAACAGCTTGTTCCAGCCCCCGTTCAGCACGTAGCTCTTTGACGACGCCCAGTAGCGAAACACGAGCCGGTGCTCGGCGCCTGTGTCCGCGTCCCACACGGCGACCTCCATCCCGTCCCTTCTCTCGACCTGCCTCACCATCTCCTTGCCCATCTGCGGGAACACGTGGGTCTTCACGCAATCCTGCGAGAGCAGGAGCCGCGACAGGTGCCCGACGTCGCTTGGCTTCAGCTTCTTCTTGATCTTCCACGGGTCCAGGTACAGCTCCAACCTCGTGGAGACGCCAGCACGGTCCATCTCTTCTCCCTCGCGTTCGTCTCGGAACAGGTCGCTCATTCTTGCTCCGGACGACCCTACGCGACGATCTCTCTTCCTCTCTGCACAAACAATGGGGGTTTCGTCAGAGCCGGCGACCCCAGAGTTCTCAGAATTATGGATTGGTATAAACCATGGAGTGGTCCCCATAGGATGGCTTTCGGATATTTCAATTGAATGAACTGTGTTTACTTACTTGTTAGCCTGAAATGCTGAAGAAGACCAACCAACTTTAGGGCCGGTTCTTTCGGCGTCCTCTTGAACTTGCTTCCGGTATTCACCAAAAGCGAAACCTTTCTGTCGACGGAGGGCTCTCTGCAACTCCCCATCTGAGATTGACCTATCATTGGCACAGCGTGTGTTGGGAGTCTGTTGGGGGTATTTATAAGTGGAGAGGGGAGGGGAGGGGGGAGAGAGAGAGAGGAGAGGGGGCAAGCTGCAGGTTGGAAGTACGTGAGAAAGAAAGAGAGGAGAGGACAAAGAGCTTAGCCCTATCGAACACCTTACTGTAGCTTTTCCAAGAGTTAAAGAAGAATCTGGCCAAAAGTGTTAATCGGGGACCACAAAACTTTTTCTCTACAAACTATTGCATTCAACCTAACCACACGATGCTTTGGAGCTCCGTGACAGCTTGATGGTGATGGTCATGTTGGCTGTGGGGTTACTTCGTAAAGTCCCCAGGCAACCCCACTTGTTCTCACTTGGAAGTTGACTGTAGGTTATGCATCGTTACTCTTTAGGATCAGGCGATACATGAATCACGCACCTCTTAGCGATCCATTCATGCTGAATGTTTTCTTAATTGTTCGTCGCTCGTTGGCCAGAAGCGGGGCGGCATCGATATTTCGACGCGGGTTTGCCGCCTCTATAGTTCATGACACAGAATGTTATTGTAGGTCTGAGTAGTGAATAAATTGAGGGTTAGCCTGGAGATGAAACTTCTTCCTGGCACCGATTCTCCTTCTTTTAATCGTCAATGTTGGTAACATCGGAAATATAGGATGAAGAGACCATCGATGGTGCTGGCAGTGAGTGACCAATGACGATCAGTGGAGATTTGCGGTTGAGGAATTCGAACATCCCGATGGGTTTTCTTCGATTTCTCATGATCCAACAACAAGTGAAAGTCGGGCTGACAGATGCGTCCAAAAGTATTATTTTCCACTGTTGGTTTTGGATCGCATTAGATATTTAATCTTTCTTTTCTAAATTGGCAATCTGGTCCGGCTTGCAATTTGGACTTCTCATTTGGTTTCACTTTCATCCACTTTGGACCGTGGATGGGATCGTGGAATTCGCATCTGCATCTCGGCAAGAACTAGAGTCATCGACAACCATCATTGAAGGTACCCAAATCTGATTGAGAATTTGGTTTGCCAAATTGGCAAGTGTGCCAATTTGGGACTTTTTTGGCACTTTTCCCGAGGATGGACCCTTCAGAAAGCGGTTGAATTCCAATCCCAAAGCAAAAGGCATCAACTGTTAACATCCATACAAATACATCGCATCGTTTTCAGAGAAAAGCTTCTTGCATGACGGTGTTAGCAGATTCCTTTTACTTTATGTTAGCAGATGCCCAGCAAGGTGTCCACGCAGTGCCTAACGAGACGATGATCCTTCCGTAAAAATCTCCTTTGACTTTGCTCCTCTTTAATCACACGATTTTATGAAGGTTGTGTTGTGAATCGGACAGCCCCGTTGGCCCCGTTGTCACGACCCATTGAAACCAATCCGATCACCACGTGACATAAAGACTAGCAAGTGGCCGGACACAGGCAGCAACGAGCGCCGGCTCGTGTTCCGCTACCGGGCATCGTCGAGGAGCTACTTGCTGAACGGGGATCGGAGCAAGCTGTTCCGTCAAGGGGCGAGGGTTGAAGGTCGGGGACGAGATCGGAATGTTCTGGGACACGGTCTCTCGCAAGTTCCACTTTACGGTCCTTTGCAAGGTTGCTTGTGGCACAAGCAATGTGGCGGCTTCATTAATCTATTAAAAGAGCGGAATGAATTTAGTGCTTCATCAAGGTTAAAAGTAGATTTCTTTTAATTAGATATGCTCAATGACTACTCCACTGTTAGCATCACGCGAGTATAAAATCTACACTTTGGTAAGGATTTATCGACGGTTTGAATATGAACTATTTCGGCGTTGATTCGATCAAGTATCGATTTTTTCTTTCTTTTTTTCCCTCTAATTTTGGCCCACGTGTTATATGGTAGTACTTGTTTTTGCATGCCGACTTTGTGAGGAAAAGATTTGCCCAGCGATTTTGTTAGATCTTACGTTGGTCAGAAATCATTGACATGGACGCAAACCGTTCGACATAGCATGACCAGTACTAACGCGGACAATTTTTGTAAGCTTTTTTATAATTTTTTAGATTTTTAGATTTTATTTTCTTTCATTCTTTTTCCTTTTTTTTCCACGGGACATGTGACCTCCGCCGGACATGGGCGAGAGCCGCGACACCCTCGCCGACCACAATGAGTGCATCGCAGCCCTCATCCATGGGCCAACAGAGGTTGCCGAGCCTCAACCAGTGGAAAAATAAAGAAAGAAAAAAACCATGAAATTTAAAAAAAAGTTATAAAAATTGTCTACGTTAACGCCGACCATGTCACGTAGGAGGTCGGCATCTACATCAATGGTTTCCTTTCCTGCCAAAATTAGCTAGAAGGGTTAAATTGACAAATCGTTAAAATGTTTAGGACTAAATTGGCATAATTAAAAGGTTTAAGACTCAACTGGCTGTCATACAATAAGTTTAGGACTTTTTGGACAATTTTTCCTGATTTTCTAACTAGGGATGATTGGTTTCAGGGTGGATAGGTTAAATATATGGAACCTAAAACCTACCATGTCAGAATTGGTTCTTGATTTTCATAATGGGAACCGAATCGATTGACCCTAAAATCGGTCTGGAATCGAAACGACCAATTCCGTAATTGATACGAGATCTGGCCTACCTTCTTCTTCTCCTTTTTGTTTTCTGTTTTTTCTTTTCGAAATCGGGAACCAAGTTCCTTCGTGCCCAAGAAAAGCTTCCCATCAGGCGTGATAAGGAAGAACTCGCGAGTCAACACCACTGCCGCAGATGAAATTTCACTACCCTCTTCGTCGCGATTCTTCTCACTATCATGCAAATAAGAAACGCACGACGAAGAGTCCATCAATGGCGGCGGGTGGACCTCGCCTCTCAGGACGTTGCTGATGGGAGGTAATTTGGGGCTGAAGAAATCGATGAGCTTCATGGGGTTTTCGTTGAGGAAATAGAAAAACACTTCGTAGGAACAATATAGAGCAACACGGTACAGAGAAATTTAGAGAGAGCTAAAGAGAGAAGACAACCTTGGAGAGAATAGAAAGACGAGACAAAGACTCGTAGGTTAGAGAGAGGGATAGGAAAAATTGTCCAAAAACTCACTTTTGACAGTTCGATTCTAAACCTTTTCTATTTTATGAATTGAATCAGAAACATCTTTACATATTGCCAATTGAGTCCATCAGGCTAATTTTGATAAAAAATCATTGATGTGGATGTCAGCTATCCCAAGTGGCATGGTCAATGCTGACGTGGATAATTTTTAATATTTTTCATTTTTTATTAATTTTTTTTATTTTTCCTTTTTTCTTTCTTCTCTTTTCCGTCTTTTTTTTTTCTTTTTTATTTTCCCTCCTCCGTGCCTCTTTGATGGCCGGATGGATTCAATTGACATAAAGTGAAAAGGATTAGGACTTAATTGATAAAATTAAAAGGTTTATGATTGAATTAATAAAAGTATAATAGGTTTATAATTTTTTGAATGATTTTCCTACTAGGGATAAATAGTTTACTGTTGGAATTGGGATGGGGAGTGACGTCATCAATCTTTACAGTCTAGTTTTGAGAGTGCATTGGGGAGTAAGAGGGGCTTTCCTAATTTGAGTCAGATTATGATTAGTGTATGTGGGGATTAAAAAAAAGGAAATAATTTCTTAATTCAAGATTAATTTCCTACGGATACTACAAGATCACCTTTTTCCTTAAGGAATTAAAGGACAAGTACATTAATTTCCACTGACAGATTTTTTTTACAAAAATAATAGAGAACCACATGAATTTATAATTCTTTTACTTAATATGTTAAATTATCAAATGTTAGGAAATATATATAGTCTCGCTGCACATACACACGCACTCGTTACCACACGCTCTTAATTTAATTTCAGGGAAAATTATCCAAAAAATCATAAACCAATTGCATTTTTATCAATTCAGTCCCAAATATTTCGATTTTGTCAATTGAGTTCTAAACCTTTTTCACTTCTTGCCAATTGAATCCATCTGGTCAATTTTGGCCGGGCTAGGCTAGGCCCAGCTTGCGCAAGTAGAGAGGGGAAAGAAAAAGGGCCAGGCCCTAGGGTAGGGAGGAGAGGGCCAGGTTGGGCCGGCTCTGACTTGGCCCGATCGGATTTTTTTTTCTTTTTTCTTTTTTTAGTTAAAGAAAATATATTCTAATAATGCAAAATGCACCTAATATTTATATGCCATGCAAATAGATAAAAACGTTTGTTTTAGGAGTTAAAAATTTAATTCCTAAATTTTGTGCAATAAATTTTAATTGGGTAATTTAGGTGTCAACAATATGCAAGTGGGTAAGGACCGCTTGTATTCATACACGGAATTCCTAATTCCAATTGAAATGTACAATGATTCGGTAGATTAACTAAACCAAGAATTATATGGTCATTAAACGGTGCACCTTTTCAAATTCTAACTTGCTGCAATGGCTAGATTCCTGCTCCCCAATTACCTTTGCAAGGCATCTAAACCTTTTCCCCTTGAAGCACAATCGACGAAGGCGATGACCAGAGCCCCGTGTCCACTAACATCGCGCGGACCCCAAAGCTCATGCGGACCCCACTCGTTCCACTCTTTTACTTTTGTTTTGTACGGACCGCGCGTCCCTCTTCAATCAAACGATTTCGCGAAGGTTGCGTTGTGAAACAACGGACAGGCGAATGGGACAGCCCCCATGCGCCAGGTTTGACTTTTGAGACAGAAAGAAGAGGAAGAGAGGAGACACTACTATCCTTGGAAGAGAGGAGACGCATCTTTCTTTGGTGTACTCGTCCTTTCGTTTCAGACTCTCGCTCGTTACTTAGCAACAATCCATAATAGAGTTTAAAGTGAATCGGTAAATTTAGTAATGTTATTGCTCATGAGTTTGCAAAATGGGCTTTTTATTAATTAGAAACTGCATCATTTTTCTTTTATAATAATCTCCTATCTAGAGTAAAAAACTTAGTGTGAGCGGAGTCTTCTTTAATTTATCATGCTGATGTAGGCTCTAGTTTTTCTGCGTAATATTTGAACTTTTCTATGCGATGGAAGGTTTGTTTTAGAAAAAAAAGAAAATAAGGGATCATGTGATCTGGAAGAGGAATCCGCCAGCTTTCAAGTAAAAAGCTGAGAGACGCTTCAACCCACCTTTTGTCTTTGATTATATGGGCATGTTCATGTGGCTTCTCCACTCAAGCTCAAATTCTCGATCACCTCCCATTGAGCTGCGGCGGTTGATGTGGACAAAAGAAAAAGAGTGGAATGAATTTAGTGCTTCATCAAGGTTTAAATTAAGGTAACTATCCCAAAGTCGGGCCAATTTTTTATTTTTTTCGGACCCACTATGCATATGGTGATGAACGGGGATTGTGTAATAGAAAGATCACGTGGGCCGTACACGTCAAATTAATCCAAGAAGAGGGAGTTAATCCCAGGGATTCCGCACTTGTTATTCAAATTGAATGTGTTTTCTGGAGAAATACTAGATAACCACGCGGATTAATAACTTTTGTACTTAGCTATATTACATTACCATACTTTAGGAATCATATAATCTTATATCCCACGCATGCTCGCACTCATTGCACTATCTTCGATCCTTTTTTCCTAATCCAACCCGAATTAGGGAATACTTTTGTATTAAAGTGCGCACTTCACAACTTGATTTTGTGCAACCGTAGTTCGATCACTCTCCACGATCTGCATCTTGAAATTTATGGGATTTCCACACTTCAAATTTCGTGCCGTCTCTCCAAAAAAAGAAACAACGTGGATCGGAAGAAAGTGAAGAAATCCATGAAGATGTTCGATTTCTTCAGCCCCAAATCTCCCCCGATCATCATCGATCACTCGCCTCCCGCACCATCCTGTGTTTCCGGTGTTGCCGACTTTGGCAATGAGAATAATAATCGGAGCCAAGAAAGAAGTTTTGTCTCCACGTTCTCGGCTAACCCTCAACTTGTTACCCTGCACTAAAAGTCGAGAAAGCATGTCCTTGTCGGTCGGTGACAACAGAATAGATTCCTTGGAAGTTAGAGGGCGATCAAGTCACATTCGTGGAGGACTGAGAGGATGGAACCCACAGAGCAAATCAGAGAGCGGTTGGCATTCCATGTCCAAAGCTGAAGTTTATTGAGAAAAGCTTCTTGGCATCCACTATTAACCTTAACAAAAATACATCACATGATGGTGTTAGCAGATCCTTTTTCTCTTTTATGGGACGAAAAAGAATGCGCTGAGCCGATTGCAATTCGCAAAAAGCAAAAGCTGATTTATGGATCGAGTCGATCGAACACGATGGTATAAACACGAACTTCAGCCACTCGTCCTTGGGTCCGGCATGATCGATTCTATATATCGCACCAGGATTAGTACCCGAATCCTAACAACAATTTGGTTGTGGAAAAACAGTTAGATTTCACCTAACTTTTTTATAGTGGACTGATTCGGTATTCGGATATCCTCCCTTGTTCCATCCCGTTCACTGTCCCCTCCTCTCTCCAATTATAAGCATGGGATGGAGGTGGTCGTGACGGACGATCGGGCCTGATTTCTTGTAAAAACAGATTTCTTTTAATTGAATATGCTTAATGACTACCCCGCTGTCAGCAGCACACGTGTATAAAATCTAGATTTTCATGTGGTCATGCCACCTAGGAGCCTCGCATTCACAACAGTAATTTCCGATCAAAATTGACTGGAAGGGTTAAATTGAAAAATCGTCAAAATATTTAGGACAAAATTGGGACAATTTTGACAAAAAAAAATTGGCACAATTAAAAGATTGAACGCAGACTTGATTCCTCTGTCTCATGTTGCCAACCGTCACTATTTGGAGATCCTCCATTATTCCCTCCCAACAAGGTGTGAACGCAGTGCACGACGATGATCCTTCCATAAACTTCCTCAATGGAGCTCCCCTTTAATCGAACGATTTCGTAAAAGTGGTGTTGTGAAATATAAAGGACATGGCGTTGAATTTGTTCACTTTGTCGGGTTTGTCGATTAGAGCTTACCATGAATTAATGGTCATCGAACGGTGTACCTATTATTCAAGTTCTAATTTGCTGCAATGCTAGATTCTCGGGCGCCAATTACCTTTTCAGAGCATCATCATCCCTTCTCCTCTTAAATCAATGAAAGCGAGATGACCCAAGCCCCGGGTCACCAAACATCTTACAGACCCACACGTTCAACTCGTCGCATGCCTGACATGGTTTTAACTCAGTGCTTGACGAGACAGTGATCATTCCATAATAAACGCTTCTTTGACGGAGCTCCTGTTCAGTCAAACGAAGCGAATCGGCCAGTGATCCAGGTTCGACTTTTGAGAGAGAAGAAGAGGAACAGAGGAGACGCTACGACCTTTTCAAACCAATCCGATTGCCACGGGACATCAAGATAAGCAACCTCCATGGAGCGGTCGTGATCTGGAGGAGGTTTCCAGCCAGCTGTCTTTGATATCTACATGGTTGTGGCAGGAGCCACACAACCATGCGCAGTTGATGTGGACGTAAAAAATAGGCAAACTATTTGTCAAGACATATGCAAAGAGTGGAATGAAATCAGTGCTTCATCAAAGGTTTAATCCCAATCTCTTGTGGCATCTCCTACCTCCAGCGGCACACTTCAAGTTAAGGTAATTGTCCCAAAGTTGGGGCCAATTCTTATTTTTTTCGGACCGACCATGTATATGGCGTTGGGAATCGCACACTGATTCCAGAAAGAATAAACCCAAACAAACAATTTGTACCAACAGAATATAGTAATAAAAAGAACGAAATCGAAAGAACGCACCAGAGAACCTGTTAGTGAACGTGGATAGCACAATAGAAGAAGTGAATTAAGGATTCTATGCCCATGCTTTGATGTTAAAAAATCGGGAGGGATGAAAATAAGATGTACATTATGCACACGAGGTACGCGAAACATGCTATTCGTCTATTTGAGATCAAATAATTGCACCATTCAGACTTCAAACAAGTTCAGATGACAAGCGGGATTGGAGTCACAGACTACTACAATCGCACGATTCCCTGAAAGAGACTGATGCTAAGCAATATCAAAAGATTACAATACAATTTAGTGCTGCAAATTAAAGAAAAATGCAAGATCTTAAGTTATAATCGACACCCTACTATCATGATGTAGTAAATATTAATTGGTTATTGAAATAAATGCCCGCTTAGAGTACGGCACGTCATCAGTAGATCTGTCTTAGTATATCTAGCACTGCTCTTAAGTTAATCCCAATCTTTCTTAGCTTCCTAACTCGAATGGTATTAGGAAAAAAACTAATGCGTCGAGTGCTTCAATTAGGAGAATCATCTAATGTTAATTATCCGCAACGTCTTTTCAAGATTTAATAATTCTGAAGACCGGAGGTACGTGTCTTTACGCTTAACCCGAGTTTGTTTAGATTTTTAACACATTGGCTTTACTCTTAACAATAACAAAATAATAAATTTGGGAGATATTTTTCAGTCAACTCTACATTTTAACTTGTTAGCTTTAAAATTATTACATAACATGAAAAAAAACTATATATTTGTTTCATAATCTATACACCCTTGAAAAAGTCATATATTATAACGGGCACATTTAATTTTAACCGCACAACATCCCTGTTACTATTTATACATTTTGGCTGTGTGCACAGAAAATTTTAGGCAAAAGGACACTATAAGTGCCATAACTTGTGTACGGCGCTCACTTTGGTGCCATAACTTTTTTTCGGATCATTTTGGTGCCAAGTCGGAGGAAAAACGATCACTTAAGTGTCATAACTTTTTTTTGGATCACTTCAGTGCTAAAATTTTTGAAAAACGATTACTTACGTGCTAAAATTTTTGAAAAACGATCATTTAAGTGCTAAAATTTTTGAAAAACGATCACTTAAGTGCCAATCTCCGGTGAGACTCCGGCGAGCCACGTCAGCTTCAGAAATTAATAAAAAAATGCCACGTCAGATTTCCGGCGAAAAATTGTGTACGGCACCGGAGTTGGCACTTAAGTAATCGTTTTTCAAAAATTTTAGCACTTAAGTGATCGTTTTTCAAAAATTTTAGCACTAAAGTGATCCAAAAAAAAGTTATGGCACTAAAGTGAGCGCCGTACACAAGTTATGGCACTTGTAGTGTACTTTTGCCGAAAATTTTATTATGGAAATAGCAAGTTGCATGAAATTGAAAAACTAAGAGTAACGGTTGTAAACCTAAAGAGAGATTATCTTCCATTTGTTTTACAGAAAATGAACGATTTGAAAAATATTTTCCTAAAAATGATCAGTTCAAATAATTAGTCAATAAAAAATATTTTCATTATCGATATCAATTTATGTTTAAACATCTTCGTGGATGATGAAAATATTTGTTGTTCATTCATTTTTGTAAGCGATATAAGTGATCATTTTTAGGAAAATATTTTTCAAATTATTCATTTTCCGCAAAAAATACAGAGCCTTAGTTCTTTAAGAAATCTATTGGCTTATCGTACGAGGAAATAAAATTGTACAACACATGCACACGTGCAAATAATTTTCCTAATCAATTTCACATGTGCATTCACCATCTTGAACTTCATGTCCGAGATTAATCAAAGATCACTTAAGCATCCTTTACCCAAAATATCTCTTAATCCAACCCAAATTAGGAAACACTTTGTTGTTCAAATGCCTACTTCACAACTTGATCTTGTTCATATGTAGTTCAATCACTCTCAACGATCTAGGATGATCACAAATGCACACGCACGATCTCTCGATCTCCCACACTTCTAATTTCTCACTTCCTCTCTAGAGAAAGAAATAACATGGATCATGAGAAAGCGAAGAAAACCCCATTGGTATGCTCAAATTCCTCAACTGCGAATCTCCACCAATCGTCATCGGTCACTCGCCGCCAGCACCATCGACGGTCTCTTCGTCCTATGTTTCCGATGTTACCAACATTGGCAATGATAAGAAGGAGAATGGGTGCCAGGAAGAAGTTTCATCTCCAGGCTAACCCTCAACTTGTTCACTACTCAGACCTACAATAACATTCTCGGTCGTGAACTACAGCGGCGGCAAACCCGCGTCGAAATATCGATGCCGCCCTGCTTCTGGCCAACGAGCGACGAACAATTAAGACAACATTCAGCATGAATGGATCGGTAAGAGGTGCGTGATTCATGTATGGCCTGATCCTAAAAGGTAACGATGCATAATCTTCAGTCAACTTCCGAGAGAAAACTCGTGGGGTTGCCTGTGGTCTTAACGAAGAACCCGACAGCCAACATCACCATCAAGAGACAAGATCTCATTAGGAGTGAGCAGTTTCTAATTTGGTCCGGTCCAACTCAAGAACCGGAAACCGGACCGGTTCCCAGTTTCTAGGATCGGGAACCGAACTGGCTAATCTTGGGACCGTGAACCGGACCGGACCGATGGTCCGGTCCGGTTCAGATGGGATCAATATTAAATATTTTTTGTGAACCGGGAATCGATTGTTCCGTTCTTTCCTTTGTAATTCTGATTTGATCCCATAAAGCCATGAAAAAAATTGAAAAAAAACATATAATATATGAAAAAATTGAATAATCAGTTCCAATGGGACTAATATTAAATATTATATGTAAATGAAAAAATTAAAAAATATATATTTATCGATCCGGTCCGGTTCCCACCCTAGAACCGTGAACCGGAACACCCGGAAATCGGTTCCAGTTTTAGGAACCGAGAACCGGACCGATATTCCTGAGAATCGGACCATACCGATTGGTCCGATCTAATCCGGTCCGGTCCCGATTTGGGCAGTCCATCTTGCTCACCCTTAGATCTCACGGACCTCCAAAGCATCAGTGACGTGTGGTTAGAGTCGTATGCAGTATTTTCTTCAAAAACTAATATTTTATTGAGAAAAAGCTTCTTGTCATCCACAATTTATATTTTTTTACAAAAAAAAATCCACAATTAATATTACTTTATTAACAAGATAATTTGTTAACCTTATTGTTCTGCAACTGGAAAAGCTCCACAATTAGTATGTAGGGTCGTCCGTACTATCGGGAGCTCGACATTCGTCCGCGATCAGTCCTCGCCCTTTCGACGTGCTATCCCTTTCACAGGGAGATATTTCTCGAAGACTCCCGCTTTTAGTTTCTTATGTGCTTCAGACTCGACGGCTTGCACTCTCTTTGTCTCTCCTCCCCTCTCCTCCCGTCTCGGCATATAAATACGTCTACTCTCCCACCACAGCTGTGGCAATGATAGGATCAATCTCAGATTGGGAGTTGCAGAGAGCCCTCCGTCGATAGAAGGGTTCACTTTTGGTGAATACCGGAAGCAAGTTCAAGAGGACGTCGAAAGAACCGGCCGTAAAGTTGGTCTTCTTCCGCATTTCAGGCTAACAAGTAAGTAAACACAGGTCATTCAGTTGAAATATCCGAAAGCCATCCTATGGCGACCCCTCCACGGTTTATACTATTCCATAATTCTGAGAACTCCGAAGTAGTCGATTCCGACGAAACTCCCCATTGTTTGTGCAGAGAGGAAGAGATATCATCGCGTAGGGTCGTCCCGAACAAGAAAGAGCGGCCCATTCCGAGACGCGAAGGAGAAGAGATGGACGGTGCTGGCGTGACCACTGAGTTGGTGCTCTTCAAGGACCCGTGGAAGATCAAGAAGAAGCTGACGGAAAGCGACCTCGGGCACTTGTCGCGGCTCCTAATCCCGCAGGGCTGTGTGAGGACCCACGTGTTCCCGCAGATGGGCGAGGAGATGGTGAGGCGGGTCAAGAGCACGGACGGGATGGAGGTCGCCGTGAGGGACGCGGACACAGGCGCCGAGCACCGGCTCGTGTTCCGCTACTGGGTGTCGGCGAGGAGCTACGTGCTGAACGGGCACTGGAACAAGCTGTTCGTCAAGGGGCGAGGGTTGGTCGGGGACGAGATCGGAATGCTCTGGGACCCGGTCTCTCTCAAGTTCCACTTCAAGGTCCTTCACAGGGTTGCTTGAGGCACGAGCGATGCGGCGGCTTGATTTCTCATTAGAAAGTTTTTGCGGTAGGATCTTGTTCTCTTTATTTTTCTTCTCTTTTTCTTCTTTTAATGTTGGTTTGTAATGGGTAGGGTGGGATTGGTTTCCATGGGACTTCTTCGCAAGTTTTTCTTCATTAGAAAGTTTTCGCCATAAGATTTTGTTCTCTTTATTTTTCTTTGCTCTTTTTTTAGTGTTGGTTTGTGATAGGCGTGTAAACGGTTGTGCTTTATTTGAGAACCCTAAGTTTGGAGTTTATCTTGTTCTTCCCACAAAGTGATAAGTATTTTCTTTTTCGATTTCAACGCAGTGCACAACGAGGCAATGATCATTCCATAATAAAAGCTTCTTTAACGTTGCTCCTTTTTGATTAAATGGCTCGCGTTGATTACCGAACAATGTGCGAAAGTACAGGCCTAACTTGGCAAGAGTCGAAGCTCCTTCATGTCACCTTAGGAGCAGGAGGTTACTGTGAGTGCCTACCTGTCAGGAGTCGGCCGAAGTTAGGGGCGCTAAAAAAGGAAATACCGAGATAGCTTATGGAAAGATCCTTGCACGTGCGAATTCACGACGGCTGTGTCGCGAAAGTAGAGGAGAAAGCGATTTTAAGGACCCCCCTGGCACACCGTGTACGACCCATGAATACCAACCCCAATACCACCTGAAATACAAGCACAAGGCGGCTTTCGCATAAGGGATGCTGATCGCGAGGAGGATTTTGCCCAGTCTTTGTAGAAAAAAGTAGAATTCTTTTAATAATTAAATAATGCTTAATGACTACCCCACTGTGAGCACCGTAGGATGTGAATTACTTAAAGCTGACCCCCTTTGAGATACCGCCACTTTTGGCGCAGCTACGCGAAACCCTTGATGGAACTCAGTTATTTTGTTTTGGAAGAACGACGAGAAAAAGGGCGCTGGAGATGGTGAGGCAGGTCAAGAGCAAGGACTGAAAGAGATGAAGGACGCTTGTCGCGGCTCCTGCTCCCGCGACCCACGTGCTCCGGCCGATGGGCCCGGAGATGGAGATGGAGATGGAGATGCAGGTCAAGAGCAGGGACGGGATGGAGGTCACCGTGTGGGATGCGGACACAGGCGACGAGCACCGGCTCGTGTTCCGCAACTGGGCGTCGCCGAGGAGCTACGTGCTGAACAAGGGCTGGAACAAGCTGTTCGTCAAGGGGGGAGGGTTGAAGGTCGGGGACGAGATCGGGATGCTCTGGGACTCGTCCCGTCGCAATCCCAAGTTTCACTTTAAGGTCCTTCGCAGGGTTGCTCGAGGCACAAGCAACGCCGCGACTTGAGTTTGAAAGTTTTTGCGGCAGGATCTTGTACTCTTTATTTTTCTTCTTTTAATGTTGGTTTGTAATGGGTAGCCATGCGACTTCTTCGCAAGGTTTTCCTGTTCTCTTTATTTTTCTTTTTTCTTTTTTTAATGTTGGTTTGTAATAGGAGTGCCAACGGGTGGGTGCTTATTATTCGAGACCCTTGCACTGTGGTCGGAGAAAGTCAAAACAATAACATGATTTGGAGCTTTGGACTATATCTTGTTCTTTCCCCACAAAGTGATAAGTTTAGATTCTTTAACGTTGGTCCTCCTTAGTCAAACGGCTCGGGTCGGTTACCTGTCAAAAGTTTAATGAGAAAAACTTCTTGACATCTACTTTTAACCTTAATAAAGTGCATCGCGTTGCTTAATGAGAAAAAGCTCCTTATCATCCACTAATAATAGAACACACCTAATGATGGTTCAATTCGAAAAGCAAAGAGCTCACTTATGGATTGAGTGTGGATTAAACATGACAGTGTAACATGTACTCCTTTTTTTTTTTTAATTATTGGTCGAAAAGCAAGAGCGTGAAGTATTACATGTACTTCACGCGCTCGATTTTTGGGTAGGGTGGGGTCGATACAATTTATCACACCAGGATCACATAACAGTCCAAACAACGATAGAATCGGCTTTCCTCACCCTCGCCCTCCGTTTTTTGTTCCCCCGCCCTCCGTTTTTTGTCCCCTTCTCTCCTTCTGTGTGCTGTCCCACTCTCTCTCCGCCTAGAAATACCTTGGCCACCACCCAACCCAACCCAACCCGTACGCTCTTAGCGCACACCGGGGGCAACGATAGGCTCAATCTAAGACCCACCCCTGCTGGCCAACTCACTCAGCTCCACCATGCGGAGCCCCCCACTCGTTCCCCTTCAATCAAGCAATTTAACGAAGGTTGTGTCTCGGGACAATAAAGGACAAGCCAATCGGGCAGCCTCCAGGTTTGACTTTCGAGACATGGAAACCAATGCAACTACCAGCCCTTTCGCCCCCGCCCCCCGGCTTTTAGCCTCTCCTCTCTTGCTTTCTCGCGTGCTTCCAGCCTGCCAACTTTACCAAAACACTCCCAACACACGCTGCGGCAAAATGTCCTTTTTTGTTTTTTCGATTCGCTTTGCCCTTTATTTTTGCAACCCCTTAAATGCACTCGTAGAGAAGAGTTAGGGAGAATATTTCCGGAGCCCCATTCAAGGACAAAGCGAGTCGAAGAGGCAATCCTCTCCCCCCCCCCCCCCCCCCCCACCAATTGAATCCAACCCGATTACGACGTGACATAAAAAGATCGCCCGGCTTTCTAAGGAAAAGTAGAATTCTTTTAATTAAATAATGCTTAATGACTACCCCAGTAACCCTACCGTCAGCAGTAATGTTAACTATTTTCGACGTTGATTCGATCAAGTTTCGATTTTTTTTTTCTTCTTTTTTTCTTTTTTTGGCCACATCTTATATGGTAGTTTACGTTTTTGCATAAAAGGTTTTGAATACAACACATACATTGTACCCTTAATATCGACGAGGACCAGTTTTGTTATCGATGATTAACGATTGGTTTTCGCTGAATAGTTTCTCGATACTAATGTCGTTTTTCGACTGCAGGCGATCTTGTGAATGTTGTTTGCGAGACCCGCAATCTTTGCCGATACCGCGTAGCATCGATAACGTGACTATGATTCACCTTATGATGCTATCGATAGATCGATACACTTCAAGAAGTTGGTGCTGTATGGTCAATTGTGCTTGGGTCGGGACACTTTCGGTTATTAATTCTAGGTCGGATGCGGTCCTCAGGATGAGCCAGTTCAATAGGCCTCATGGATTTCCATTGGAGGTGATTGGGGTGGCCGGAGTCAAAGATCTTGAAGGCTAGTCCGAATCCAAACTATTCTCCGGTTGTGGTTTCAGATGATGCTCACATTGACATGACATGGCCGCGCGTTGACGCGAACAATTTTTGTAAGCTTTTTCATAATTTTTTGATTTATTTCATTTTACTTTCTTTCTTTCTTTTTTCCATTTTTTCCGTGGGACCAGTGACCTCCGCATAACTTGGGCGAGAGCCGTGACACCCTCGTCGACCACAGCAAGGGTGTCGTGGCCCTCACCCATGGGCCAGCGGGGGTTGCTGAGCCTCGGCTAATGGAAAAAAAGAAAGAAAAAAATCATAAATTTTTATAAAAAGTTATAAAAATTGTTCACGTCAATACCGGTCATATCATGTAGGAGGCCAGCATCCACATTGGTGGTTTCCGACCAAAATTGGCTAGAAGGGTTAAATTGAGAAATTGTCAAAATATTTAGGATTAAATTAATACAATTTCAATCAAAAAATATAAATCGGCACAAATATACCAGTTTGGAATTTTTAATGGTCAAAAAATTAGTTTAAGATAAAATTGTCACATATGTATTAGTTTGGGGTTTTTGGTGATCAAAAAAATAATTTCGGGTAAAGTTATTACAAGTGTATCAGTTTGAGATTTTTGATGATAAAAAAAATAATTCGTAGTAAATTTGTCATAAATATACGAATTTAAAGTTTTTTGTGGTCAAAAAAATAATTCAAAATAAAATCATCATAAATATATTAATTTAAAATTTTTCGTGATATTAATCACGAGGTCATCAAGCGGTGCACCTTTTCAAGTTCTGATTTGCTGCAATGCTCAGGTTCTTGGGCGCCACTCACCTTTTCAAAGCATCATCTTCCCCAATCGATGAAAGCGAGATGACCGAAGCCCCCAAGTCAACTAACAACCGTACGGACAATGATTATTCCACGGCAGCGACAAAAGCATTTTTTGGCGTTGCTCGTCTTCAGTCATACGAAGGGCGAACCGGCCAGGCCCATGTGGTCGTGAACCGGCCAGCCCCACGTGTTCAGTCACGGCGGTTGATGTGGACTGACAGAAAAACAGGCAAACTATATGTCCAGATATATGAAAAGAGTGGAATGAATTTAGTGCTTCATCAAAGGTTTAAATCCCAAATCTTTTGTGGCATCTCCTACCTCTGGCGGCATACTTCAAGTTAAGGTAATTGTCCATAAGCCGGGCCCAATTCTTTTTTTTTTTTTTTTCGGACCGACTATGCATATGGCGCTGGAAATCGCAGGCTGATTCCAAAAAAAAATTCCAAGCAAGCAATCCACACTGACAGAATATAGTAATAAAAAGAACAGAATTGAAAGAAGGCACCAAATAACCTGTCAGTGAACATGGATAGCATAATAGATGGATTACACGAGCCATATACTTCAAATTAATCCAAAAGAGGAGTTAATCCTAGGGATTCCACGCTTTTCATTCAAATTGAATAAGTTTTCTTAAGAAATAATTGAAAACCGCGTGGATTAATAACTTTTGTCATATTCTAGGAAACATAAAGTCTTATCACACACACATGCGTGCTCATTGTACTATCTTTGATCCTTTTTTCCTAATCCAACCCCAATTAGGAAATACTTTGTGTTAAAGCGCGCACTTCACAACTTGATTTTGTGTGACCATAGTTCGATCATTCTCAATGATATGCGACGTGAAGTCTATGGGATTTCCACACTTCTAATTTCGTGCCGTCTCTCCTCAAAAAGAAATAACGCTTCTAATTTTGATCAACTTTACAGAGGAAATCAGAGACTGGTTGGCATTCCATGCCCAAAGCTAAGGTTTATTGAGAAAAGCTTCTTAGCATGCACTATTAACCTTGATAAAAGGACATCAAAGGATGGTGTTAGCAGATGCTTTTTCTCTTTTATGGGAGGAAAAAGAAAGCGCGGAGCCAATTGCTATCGGCGAAAAGCAAAAGCTGATTTATGGATTGAGCTGATCGAACACAATAGTATAACACGAACTTCAGCAACTCGTTCTAGGGTATGGCTCAATCGATTCTATTTATCGCACCAGGATTAGTACCCGAGTCCAAACAACAATTGGACTTGATTCAATATTCGGATCCCTCGTTCCATCCTTTTCACTGTCCCCTCCACTCTCCAATAATAAGGATGGGATGGACGTGGTCGCAAGGGACGATCGGCCCCGCTTTCTTGTACAAATAGATTTCTTTTAATTGAATATGCTTGATGACTACCCCATTGTCAGCAGCACGCATGAATAAAATCTAGATTTTCGGGTCGTCACGTCACCTAAGAGGTTGGCATCTACATCAGTTATTTCCGATCAAAATTGACTAGAAGGGTTAAATTGACAAATCGTCAAAATATTTAGGATAAAATTAGTATAATTTCGACAAAAAAAATCTGCATAATTAAAATGTTTAAGACTGAACTGGCTATCGTACAATAGGTTTAGGACTTTTTGGATAATTTTTCATAATTTTCTAACTAGATTTGATCGGTTTCAGGGTGGATAGGTTATTAATCTGGAACCTAGAACCTACCATGTCAGAGCCAGTTCCTGATTTTTAGAAGGGAAACCGAATTGATCGGCCCTAAAATCAGTCTGGAACCAATACGATCAATTCCAGAATTGATACGAAAACCGGCCTACCTTCTTCTTCTTCTTGTTTTATTTTTTTTTTTCGAAATTGGGAACCGAGTTCCTTCGTGCCCAAGAAAAGCTTACGATCAGGTGTGATGGGGGAAGAAGTCGCGAGTCACCGCCGCTGCCGCCGATGAAGTTTCACTACCCTCTTCATCACGATTCTTCTCATTATCATGCAGCTAAGAAACGCACGATGAAGACTCCACCAATGG
Organism: Syzygium jambos; assembly: GCA_031216235.1. Lineage (NCBI taxonomy): Eukaryota > Viridiplantae > Streptophyta > Magnoliopsida > Myrtales > Myrtaceae > Syzygium > Syzygium jambos. The sequence continues at coordinate 15,543,624 of CM062224.1, forward strand.
CAGCGAGTGGACCTCGCCTCTCGGGACGTCGCTGATGGGAGGCGATTTGGGGCTTGAAGAAATCGATGAGCTTCATGGGGTTTTCGTTGAGGAAACAGAAAAACACTTCGCAGGAACAAAAGAGAGCAACACGGTACAGAGAAACACTCGACCATCGTTATATTAACGGCCCCTGCCGCTCACGTTAACGGTTACCGTAGGCCACCATTCCAAACGCCGCCTTAACATTTGTGGACACAAAAATAGTCCATTGTTCACAGCCAAACATCAAATAAGCTCAAACTTCCGCTGGGGCACATCAAACCGAGCCTCGATCGTGGGCCAGCGGGGGTTACCCTTAGGAGTCATTAGTTTTCCAAAGAGGAAACCTCGTGTCAACTTCCAGTTGCGCTCTCCCCCAAAAGCGCCTGGGGTTACATGGTGATCTCACAAAGTACGGACCGCCAACATCAAGACACAGGAAGGATGTCGTGGACCGCCAAAGCATTGAATGCAACATTTTCTCCCAAAAGCCACAATTAATTTGAGAAAAAGCTTCTTGTCATCCACAGTTAATATTTAATTAAAAAAAATACATGTTGGCCAGGGAAGCTTCTTTTTTTTTCCTTACTTTATTTGGATGGTGGAAAAAAAATGCACCAAGCACGGAGAAAAAATTGGGTACAGTTTTGCCAACTTCAACTGTCTCTCTCTCTCTCTCCCCTCTCCACTTGTAAATACAAGATCGGGGGTTGCACAGAGCCCTCCGTCGACAGAAAGTTTGCTTTTGGTGAATTACCGGAAGGAAGTCGGAGAGGAGAGGCTACCACCCTTTGAAACCAATCCCTTTACCGCGTGACATGCAGAGACGGGCAGCTTTGGAAGAGCGGTCGTGATCCCGGGGAGGTTCCGCCCAGCTTTGTCTTTGATATGACATGTTCCGTACCTCCTGCCAGCCCTAAGATAAGACAATAGCACTTTGAAACGCAGTTTCCTTAAATCTGAGTTACGGGGTTGACGTCGACAAAAGGAAAAAAAAATTAATATCACGAAAAGTTTCAAATTAATGTATTTATGATAAATTTATTTCGAATTAATTTTTTTGACCATCGAAAATCTCAAACTGGTGGATCAGTGACAAATTTACCCCACAAAAAACCTCAAACTGGTATATCTACGACAAATTTATCCCAAACTAATTTCTTGATCACTAAAAATCACAAACCGGCACACCTGTTACAAATTTACCTTCCGTTAAGTTGGATTAACACCACGAAAAATCACAAATTGGTAAAGCATGCGACAAACGGAGAGGTAAAACCCCAAACTAGCACACTCGTCAATTGTTACGTATCATCAAACTTAACAATTTAACAATAAAATTTAATGAAAATTAACGGAGGGTAAATTTATCACTGATGTACCAGTTTAGGGTTTTTGATAGTTAAAAAATTAGTTTTTGGTCAAATTTTCACAGGTGTACCAGTTTGGGATTTTCCGTGGTATTAACCCAAACAAAAATAGGTAAACTATTCGTCAAGACCGATATATAGAAAGCTGCATTAGTATATGAAAAGAGCTGAATGCATTTAGTGCTTCGTCAAGGTTTAATCCCATTCTTTCGTGGCATCTCCTACCTCGAGCAAGTATTAGGGAAAGATTGTCATATAAAGGCAATTATCCCAAAGTTTGGCCAAACTTTCATGGAAGCCCCTCAAAGCATCTAAACCTTTTCGCCTTAAAGCACAGTCGACAAAAGTGATCGATGTAAGCCCGGGTCCTTGTCGTTAACAACCTACGAATCCAAGCACATGCGGACTCGACCCATTCCATATCGATCGAGAGGAAAGTCTGCTGCTTCTTCTGTGCGCCGTATGGCCAGGATTCTCTTCTTCCATTGCCCACCTCGTCGGCACCTTCTAATGAATCCTCCACGGAAATTTCCATTCCTGGGGGTTAAGGATGCCGGCGACAATGCCGTCGTCTCCCGGCACCTCGGCTGACCTCGGCTCTGTGTGCATGTCTATCAATCTATGCATCGACCCCCTTCACCTCAACACAATGAAGTGAATGAATTACTAATCCGACGCACGGTCTCTTATGTGCTAATGTTGGAAAATTCTCGATTAGTAAACGTATGGCAGTGTCGTGTCTTAAATCGCAACTGTCCTTTTTTGTTTATGGGTATCTTACTCGAAGAAATCATATGATGAAAAATTCTAAGGGAAAATTTTCTTGAAGAATTATAATTGCTTTAATGAAAATTTTGTGTCTCGTCCACCTAAGCTCAAATTCTCGGTCCGCCATTTGGGTATTGATAGTCGATATTAAAAGAAGAAAATTAGGGATAATGCCTAGAGGGGCAAAGATCATAAACTATTTGTCACGCACTATGTATACGGGGATGATGGGTTCAAAAGATACACAAGACTGGTTAAAGTCTTGGCCAATAGATGCGCTACATATATTTGGGGGAAAATTTGTCCAAAAAGTCTAAAATTTATTGTACTTTTGCCAGTTTAGTTATAAACCTTTTAATTTTGCAAATTGAGTCTTAAACTTTTTCACGTTTTGTCAATTGAGTCCATGTGGCCAATTTTGGTAGGAAATCGTTGACATGGACGCTAGCCATCCTACGTGCCTAGACCGGCACTAATTTGGACAATTTTTGCTAATATTTTTTCGAATTATTTATTTTCTTTTCTTTCTCATTTTTTTTTTGCTTACTTCTTTTTCCTCAAGCTGGTCGCCGACCCCAGAGATGGCCGGATACTGGCCAAAGGCAACCACTAGTGCGGGTCACCCCTCACCAGTTGTTTCCTTTGGCCAGCCGCTAGCCATCGCCCAAGGTTATTCGTGACCAAGCCAACATGGATTTATTCTAAATGTTACCTTTCCTTTTGTATTTATATCTCATAATCTAAATCCAGATAATAGAGAGCGGGCACATTTTCTCACAATTGAAATTTCGTAGAAATGTACTTCACTCATGGTCAAGCATATAATAAAAAAGGCACTATGTATTAGTTATGGAATGAAACCACAAAGGTATTACATAACTCAATTGCCTTTGTTTAGCTATGAAAAATGGAAAATTTCCAAGCTTTAGTGCAATGAATAGTTTTTCTCGCAACCTTGAGAGCATGATTGCACACAAGCTCCAACCTTCTTCACATCCGCTTCAACTTTCTTGATGTCTACATGAGTCCAAACATGACACGAGAAATTAAAAAAGTCATTTCTATCAAGATCGAAATTGATTTTTTTTAACAAGAGCGTACGTCGAAGTCCGAGGAAATAAAATGATATAGTACACAACCATCCTCTCATAATTGAAATATAACAATCAAACACTAATAAAGGAACAAGATTATACAATGACTTTCTTGGTTTATGGATCTCATAAGAAGCTGCGTTATATCTGTGATATCGATGTGAAGATTATTACCTGGATGGTAGCCGAGGCAAGTAGACAAGAAACAACCCATGTCTCCGTGCTCATGTCTCCGTGCTCTGATGCTACGGACGTAAAAGACTCTGTTGGGTAACCCTTGAGACATTCAAGATTGCATTGAAATGTCTCGGGTTCCAAGGCACAGAACAATCCACACTTCAACTTGCATTCCTTAGATATGGCCGCATCGGAACAGATAGACGACCACGGTATGAGGGCCGCCACGAACATCATCAACCCTAATCTCTTGGATGATGTTACCTCCATGACTAATAACACCTAAACTGTTCATAGTGCCCCCCCTCGCAATGAGTTACGACAACTTTGTGACCTAGTGGTAGTGATGTGTTGAGATGAACCAGTGTAGCACCTTTATATACTCAAAGATTCATTCTAGTTGCTGAATGAATGGATGACTAGAAAGGAACGAATGCCCTTTTCATTTAATGAGGACATGCTTGTCATATCATCTAGTCGAATGAGATGGACTTCTTATCATTTCAAGGTCCAATTAAAAGGTGACAATAAGTTGTCATCTAATTGTGAGAGTTTCTTCTTAAATTTGGGCACTTGTTAAATTTAATCTCATCTACAAGTTTCCTTTTAAAAGGGCCCTAATTTTCTATTCTAGTCCATAGCGGAGCTCCTTGGGGAAGTACCCCGAGCGAGTAGAGAAATTTTTTTTTTTTTTTGGTTTTGAGTCCTTGACACGTCATGTTGTCCTTTGAAGACTATATTATATGTATCAAGGACTAAATTGAATTGATTTTTCAAAACTAGGATGCTATCGCTAGAGGCCAAGAAAATAAGGTTGCACATACGCGGTTCAGTTTCCTATTATATCTCACATACGCTTTCACCATAAAGTTGGAAACCTTGAGCTTCATGTCGAAGATTTAATCAAATATCACTTAGACAATTCAACCCAAAATATTTCAATTATGCGAGACTTAGAATTCCTCTGATAGTCTATCGGAACGTCTCTGTATAAGCAAGAACTACAATCTCAACGGGACGATATGATGGATTAATCTACCATAAAGAACTTTGCCGGTTCAAAGTATACCTTCGTATGTATAATATATATGAACAAAACAGGAAATTTCATATATCGCGGCAATAGAAAAGCAACGACTCAAGAAAATTGAAGACGTTAGAATTAGGCTTCAAAAGAAACACTCACCTAGAATTGAACTTCTGGGGGGAAACTTGAATTATAAAGAATTAATTAGCCAGTTGGCTATTTGGGAATAAAAAACTCGTTAATTAAAAAAGGAGTCTGAATTATTTGATTTTTTTATTAGATCTTGAATTTTAATGAACTTCTTTTAATTTTCAGTAATTAATGAAAGAATGAATAAAGGAATAACCTATGAATGTAACAACTACAAGAAAAGATCTCATGATAGTCAATATGGGACCTCACCACCCATCAATGCATGGTGTTCTTCGGCTCATCCTCACTCTAGATGGTGAAGATGTTATTGATTGTAAACCAATATTGGGTTATTTACACAGAGGAATGGAAAAAATTGCAGAAAGATCGAACGGTTATACAATAACATTTCATCACTAATATTCCTTCTCTAAAGATCAACAATTTTCCCCTTGGTCATTGAGATAAGAAATACTAATTCAAGATTAAGTCAATTTGAATGATATTGTCACTCCTTTGATCAGTAGTAAGTTTCGCGAAACCTAATTCGTCTTGCTGAGAAGGCTGAAATGGAACTTTCTAGCAGTAGGATCCCAATATATCCCAATCTCATCGTCGTCCGCCGACCCCCTCCGCTGCATAAACTCCTTGATCCAACACCCCTTCAGGACATGGGACCCTGACGACGCCCGGAAAACAAACACGAGTCGGTGCTCGGAGTGCGTGTCCGCATCCCACACAATGATGCCGGCACCCTCGCCGCTCTTGACTCGCCTCGCTCTCTCTTCGCTCATGCATCGGAGCACGTGGCTCATCACGCACGTCCGTGGGATCAAGAGCCTTGACAGGTGGCCGAGATCGCCCTTCTTAAGCTTCTTCTTGATCTTATAAGGGTAGTAGAGCAGCACCAGCACTGTGGAAACGCCATTGCAGCTCTCTTCCTCTACTTCACATTCTGAGGCCTCTTTCTTTTCCTTCTGGCTTCTACAGCGGCTTCGCCTTCTTCTCCACAATCAGAGTTCCGTCGTCAATGAGTGAGGCCGTGGACTTTGGCTTCGGTTGGGCGGGAATGACTTCTTGGCGAGGGTCGCCGAGTTCCGTCGTGGCCAAGAAACCCTTCCAATCAGGCGTGTGGGGGAAGAAGTTTCGAGCCACCACCACTAATGCAGATGAAATTTCTCCGGCCTCTTCGTCGTGATTCTTCTCGTGATCGTGTAGAAAAAAAATATAATGCACGGCGAAGAGTCCATCAATGTTGGCGAGTGGACCTCGCCTCTAGGGCCGTTGCCAATCGGAGGCAATATGGGGCTGAAGAAATTGATGAGCTTCATGGGTTTTTGGTCGAAGAAACAGAAGAGTGCTTCGCAAGAACAACAAAGGGCAACACGGTTCAGAGAAATTTAGAGAGCGGTAAAGAGAGATGACAACGTTGGAGAGAATAGAAAGACGGACGACATGGACTCGGAGGTTAGCGAGGGATATATAGTTTAACGTTGGAATTAAAAAACATAAAATAATTTCAAGATTCAAGATTAACTTTCACATAAATTCTGTACTGAGTAGATATTTTATATATATATTCATGTGGTTCTCTTTATATATAAAGAGAACCACATGAATTTATAATTCTTTTACTTATTTCTGTTAAAATATCTCGTTCTAGGAAATAATTTAGTCTTACCACACATGCGCGCGCGCACTTGTTACGGCAACGTGCTCATAATCCATCCTGATTTAGGAAATCTTTTTCGGTTCAAGCGCTCACATCACAGCCTTGATTTTGTCCAGATACTGTCGACGATCTGCAACGCTCACACACATGCACAATCACGCATTGGGTTTTATCGTAATCGAAGCAATCTCTTGGTCTTTCACACTTTTAATTTCTCATGTTGCATCTTTTCTCAAAAGCTTAAACAAACCAATAATGTGTACGTAACATATTCCTCAACCATCACTTTAGAAACAGTTTAACCATCGCTTTAGAAACAGTAAATCTGCAACTGAGTCGATCATGTCCCAATATTAGAGGCAAAGTTAATTAATACGTGTAATGCCTAAGTAATTGGCTGAATATATATATTTGTGTTTTACAATGGTTAATTAATATTTGTTCTTGTATAGGTAAGAGATAAATGTCAAATGACATCAATACAATATTGGCACGCCAATTTTACTATTCAATGGACTACAAGATGGACTAAAAAGTTGGAAACATTTCACCAATTCAGGAGTTGAGCTTGTTACCTTCTCCCTCTTTCCCAGCAGCTTTGCTGATAGCAGACTGTGATCCATGCTCTGAAGAGCTTGTTCAATTGATCCAGTTGCATTGTTATTGGAACTGCCCTCGCTAGCTCGCTCGCAGCTTTCATATGCCAGTTTCTCGAGCAATGAGTCATAATCATGTCGACACTGAAACAGACGGATCACATTTAACATCCGCTATGCAGTATGCGTCTTGCCTGTACCTGGAGGCCCCTGAGCAACGGTGAAGGTCCGTTGAAGGTCCTGTTTAAGTGTTCTGCAAACTTCTGAGTGAAGCACTCTGGCGTGGTGGGAATCTGCTGCTCATAATTAGGAAACTGTTCAGGATTAGACTCGAGTATCGATATTTGCATCTGAAGAGAATAGAATCAGCTTGGAAAGATTTAACATGAGTATCAAAAAACTGCTGCGACTCAAGGCGACAGAATGCGGGCTTAGCAATATACTCCCGTCGACACTTTCTCTATTATTGTCGACAAATCATCGATGTTCTGATCGTTCATCCATTGATGAAAGAGGGGCACTATTTCTGGAGTTGAGCCTGTGATATCATGCAAAGATGCAACACCCTCTTCTCCCCTTTCTGAGCAACTCTTGGATGAGAAATTACTAGGTAAAGCATAATATGTGCTCTCAACTAAATCTCCTCCCTCTAGCGGTGTTAGGGAAAGACATACATTGAGGCAATAATGCCAATGTCGGGCCAAAGCTCATTGAATTTTTTTTACCGATAATCCATGGGGTAATGGATGCGGATTGTGTGAAAGAAGGATTACAAAGATGTACATTTAAAAGTAATCCAAAACGAGAGCGCGATTAGGATTCAAGAGTTCCTCTCGCTCTTCCCACGAAGCGATATATATTATTTTCAGATTCGAATGCACGTGGCTCAAAACTAAGCGAGGAGATGCAATTTTATTCGCTCTATTGTGCTTGCTGATTAGCTATCCATGAATTGTTTCGGGTAGACATTAGATAGCGTATATTGTCAGACTTTATTTTGATGCAATGTTATAGGAAACAGTGCATCGGAGACATTTTTTTAATGGATAAAGACATGAATGATCGTATCCGGTTATCTTACCAAAAAAAAAAAATGATCGTATCCGGTTAAGTAGTTTAAGTAAACAGGAACGCACATAGCTCGAGTTTTGCTCTCCACACCTATTGACCAAGGAAGCGAATCCTGCCGGCGACGGCATTCAGATATCCACATCGCTTCTTTCGTCGATTAAACTCTTCCTAAAGATTATCATAACCCCGGGCAAAGTTCCCCATTTCGCTTTTTCGAGAAAACCACTTCGGGCAATATGGTAAAACCAGATACCTTAGGTTCGCAAAAAATGAAAAGGGTAATGCACCAATTCTTCACGTTTAGACAAACCATCCCTTTCATGTTTTGTTTTGTAGGGCTTGAAGCATAACCATGAAAAGGATAATGGCCGATACCTAAAGCGGATGGGCCTTCGCTTGTTGCACTAAATGCGTCTCTAATCTTCGCATGCAGTACACTCCCAGGAGTCATTAACCTATCACAAGATCCACCCACATCTTCACAGGGAATAGGAATGTCCAAAGGATGTTTCGACACTACTTATTGATTTAATGTCGCTAATATTTCTCTGTCAAGAGCATCAATACATTCCCCGGCAAAACAAGCCAGACCCGGTCCAAATACCACTCGACCGCACTCCCTGCTGGCAATGTACGGATGGTTTCTAGCTGTCGCATTCCGACACTATCATTCCAGGATCGAAGGGACGATTCATTTTTCCTTTTGGCGCAAAGGTTTCATGGATCCACGCGCGCAACCAGCGAGATACATAGCCTTCCCTAGACGAGCAGGAGAGCCACCTGACAGATAAACAACTGCGAAAAGAGTCGCAGAGAAGGAAGACAAGAAGGACAGAGGCCCTCCTTTCCCTTTTCGTTGGCAAATGTAACACATTAAATATAACTAAGAGAGCATGCATCGACTAATCTAAATCAAAGAATTGAATTCCTACTCTAAATGAAGTTACAATCAGAATAAAAGGGAAATTATTCATTTATATACAAATCCATGCCCTCCCACACCTTGCCGAGGTATCCCCCATTGCAGATATGTCTCTCTTCCCCTTGAGGAAGAGCAAAAGCATTCCAACCAAGTACACAAGTTTTTCTTTCTTTCTTTTACTCCCTTCCCTTCCTTTCATACAAATAAGAAGCTTCAGTGCAACTAAAGGGAAGGGGCAGTCACAGAGAAGTGTTTCGACCATCCACTTGTATGCCCAGAGAGACTGAGAGAGCCTGAGCAAGCAGAGCCCATTCAAGAGTCAAACACTCCTTTGACAAAAACTATAAAACTCTAAGTTCCTAGTCAGCATAAAATTCACGTTCATGCCCACATTTCCATTTTCTGAGTGCCTTTCTATATATTTTTTCATAACACTCGTAAAAGCTCCGGTATCCCCATGATGTAATTATCAGAAAACTACTTAAGAAAGCAACGTTCTTACCTTAAAATCCGACACCAGCAAGTTTACCGAAACCATCTCGTCCCCACAAAAGGCCCAATACCTGGCTCAGCAAAAAGATAGAGAGGGGCAGACCGGCCAGACATGTTGCAGCAAGGTTTCCTGTGCAAGGTGGGGTTGCTGAGGATTTCCGATCCTCTCTACGGCTAATCTCCTAAGAAACTTTCAATTATCAAACAAAAGTAGTTCAGTGGAGACCTGATTCTGTCCATTTTTCGCTTGTTTGAGCAGCGCCTCCGGCCATCGGAGCTTTTCTCCCCCTAAGGCAAGCACTGTGTTCCACGTTTTTAATAAACGGAACACAAGGTGGAGCTTGAGTTTGGAAAAGATCAAAATACAAAGAGGACAAGCAATTAGTAATCTCTCTTCCACACTGTTCCAGAGGAACTCTGCTGCTTCTTCTGTGCGCCGTATTGCCAGGATTCTCTTGATCTGTCACCCACCTGATCAACACCATCCAGTGAATTCTCCACGGGTGGCTTAAGAGGCCGGAAATTCCCATTCCTGGGGATTAAGGATGCTGGCAACTTCTCGTCATCTTCTGGTGCCACCGCTGACCTGGGCTCTGTGTGCGTGTCTGTCAATCTATGCCTCGACCCACTTGACCTCAACCCCCTTGAGTTCAAAGGAGCCTTACCTGGCAGGGGAGCGAGAGTTGGTCCTTTAGGTGTGTGAAACTCTTTGGGGACAGAATCCATGTCCATGTAACAATTTCTGGTTTTGGCATCAGCAATCAATGCAGCCCAGTCATCAGACTGAATTAAAGCATTAGCATTTCCCATTACCTATTAAGAGAAGAAAACATGTAAACAATCAGACTCTGTACCTGTAAGTTGACAAGTGAACAGGACAGGGAGTCGGCCAAAAACAGAAATGCAAAAGAACAGGGCAGATGAACCCATACCCATAGAGCTCTCCTAGCACGAGTTAGAGCAACATTCATACGACGAATATCTGCAACAAAGCCAACTCCATGACTTGAAGCACGAACACACGACATTATAATGACATCACGTTCTTGTCCTTGGAAAGCATCGACAGTATTGATATAAATATCCTTCCCTTCATCTGAATTCAGAACCTCCTCAAACTCACGTTGAAGGCACTTTAACTGCAACTTGTAAGGTGTAATTATGCCCACGGAAATCTTCCCCACACCCATAGATTTCAGATTTTTCTGTAGATGCTCATATATACGTAGACAAAACTGTGCTTCGTGTATATTTTGGTAGGAGACAGAACCACCTCTGTGGGATTCCCGCCCATGTGTAATGTCATAAAATAAGTAAGGTCTAAGCAATGGATCCCTGTAATATACCTCATCAGGTAACTTCACTACACTCTCACTATCGCTTAGGCGTCCCTGGTAAAAATACCTGGAAGGGAAATCACGGATTTGTGGATGCATCCTATACTGAACAGACAACAACATCGTTGGGCATCCAGCCTGTTGAAATCTCTCAAAAAGGCTCCTGCTATATAGAAGAGTCCCAGCTGCTTTGCTGATCACAGTGGCAGGAAGCTGCTGTGGATCCCCAACCAGAACACATCGAGCAGCACCAAGAGAGAGGGGAGGAAGAACTGCCACCTCGCTGGCCTGTGCTGCCTCATCAATGACTACCATGTCGAAACCATGAGAAAGGCGGGAGAATAACTTTCTACCACTACTTGAAACAGTAGTGAAGACAATCTCAGCTTCATTGGCATAACTTGCCTCAAGACTGGCGCGGGCCTCTTCCAAATTAAAATTACTACCGGTACGAAACTTTACTTCTACAATGAGGATGCGAGACATCTCAACCAGCACTTTGTCCCTGTTCTCAACTGCTTGAGCAAGTTGCTTAAGCAACGCATCACGATTCTGGTCCCTTGCCATCAAAACATCGGGATCTACACCAACAGATCCTTGAGAACGAATAGCAGCAGCTGCACTGTTGAGTTTCAATTGAATTTCAGCTATCTCCTGAGAGAATTGAGCTTCACTACTTCTCAACCTGTGCAACCAGGCATACACCTCCTCTTTACCCATGGCAAGAAGTTGCTCGGTTCTCCTTTCAACAGAGACGGCCTGAGCTGCACGTGTTTGTGAGTCGACCCCGACTCGGGCTACATCAGGTTTATATATCCTCATTTCCCCATCAATGAAACCACGATCAAGAACACGAGCCAGGAGCTCATCTGTTGCTGCATTGGAAGGAGCACACACTAACATTCTAGGCTTTGGGCAGAGCTTTGGAAGAGTCCGAAAAAGACTCTGATCCATGCTCTGAAGAACTTCATCAATTGATCCAGTTGCATTATTATCAGAACTGCCCTCGCTAGGTTGCTTGTAGCTTTCAGGTGCCAGTTTCTTGAGCAATGAGTTGTAATAATGTTGATACTGAACCAGATGGATCACATTTAACATACCCCATACAGTATGTGTCTTGCCTGTACCTGGAGGCCCCTGAACGAGAGTGAAGGGCCACGGTTCTTGCCTCTTTGTTGTCCCACTACTTGTACCGGCAGCTGTATGCATAGCAGCCCACTGAATCGCTGACAGTTGGGGTCCGTTAAAGGTCCTGTTTAAGTGTTCTGCAAACTTCTGAGTGAAGCACTCTGGCATGGCAGGGATCTGCTGCTCGTAATTAGGAAACTGCTCGGGACTAGGCTGAAGTATCGCTGTTTGCATCTGAAGAGGATAGAATCAGTTAAAAGTGATTTAACACAAGTAACAAAAAATGGCAGTTATACTGAAAAACAAAAAACTCCAGCTGTACCTGCAAATTAAGGCGACGAAATGCATGCAAAGCAATATACTCCCGTTGAGTGGTAGCAAGAGAGCCCAGGACAGTTAAATACCAGATACCTCTAGGCTGGAGTTTCCTTAAGATGTGATCTTCATTGCCCTCACTGAAAATGTCCATTAAGAGAATATGATTAGAGTTAGTACACGGGTACTACACAACATAGATAATATATAGAAACAATTCCATTTGAGGTAAAAATAATCTAACGCTGAATACAGCAAACTTAACCTGTTGGTATCATATGAATCGCCAACATAGAAGTGAAGGATTGCCCCAGGAGGATCACGAGTATCAATAGGCATAAATCGCCTAACCGTACCAGCCACACGTCCAGTTATCTCAGGCTCATCTCCCTCATCAACAACAGAGAAATTGTTTCTTTTGGATCTGAATGATCCAGGCCTAGGAATTGAAAGAACCGCAACATCACCCTCCTTAAACATCCATTTGCACTCATTTACTGGAAGAACTGTCACATCGTACCATCCTGAGAAACAATTTAGTCAGTACATATACACATACAAAAATGTGTGTATAAATATATGAGAGAGAGAGAGAGAGAGAGAGAGAGAGAGTGCAAAAACCATAATTAGTACGTTTACCATCTTAACTTTCTACGACCTATGATGCCTGAACTGCTAAAATGAAGCCTACTAAAGAATACGACCAAGTAAGCGTTAATGTACTAGTCATAGTCATCTAATAGTCAAAGTCATATAAACCTTCAATTACAAGCACATCTAACGAGCATAAATCCATCATGGAAAAAAATAGGAACAAAAGAACTTCAATGAAACAAAAGCTAGGTCAGAGGTCCACAACATCTAAATCCAGTACAAGAGCAGCGTGTTTATGTAAACTTTTTCCAATGAATTTTTTCGTGCATCATGCCTACCACACCAATCCTCAAAAAGTCTTTTACTCTAAGAGTACGCTAGGCTGTGCATTAATGATTTCAAATCTGACAGCATCCAAATGACTTAGGTAACCCTCGATTCCTAGACTGACTGGTAAAACGTCCCACCGGGTAAGACGGGTCAGTATGTTTCTGCAAAAATAAATTCTCAAGACTTAAGCACGTAGGCCAAGCAAGAACCAAATGCTTGACCTGTTAAATAGGTACAACATCCAATCAGCCATGGACAGGTCTACTTGCTTTCAGCTTTTAATTTTTAGGTCATTCAATTACAGAGTCTAGCCTAACATAACAAGCACACCACTGCTGCAGCAAATGCACAGCATGCCTTACCATAATGTAATTCCACTCTGGAGAGAACCCTTTCAAAATGTTGACTACAAAATAATGTTATACATAAAAAGAGTGATATGAAAATAATAGATGTGTAAAATGTCCTAAACAATATGCACCATAAGTTCCAGATTCCTGAAAAAGAAAACACCTCCAATTTGGTGAAAGTATTATTACCCCTTTCCCTCCTTTCGATATTCCGCACTCGAACCATTACATGTGTATCTCTCGAAAATGTTTCAGATAACTCCTCCCACGTACTGTAAAGCTGTGCACGGCATTCCTCAAAAAGTAAAGGCTCAAATACTCTGGCGTACTCTTCTACAGACTCAAATCGACCAGGAACACATTGTAGATCAGTCTCCCCTGGAACACAAGAAGCCACATCACCTTTTACACTTAAGAGAACCAACAAGGAATCAGACAGATAACTAAGCTAATAAAAACAAATATCACCATCTGCAGAAACAGACAAGACAATATAGGCTAATAAAAACCAATATCACCATCTGCACTATGACTAAACATGCATTTGGATCAAAGATATTCTGGGACTCCCTTCCAAACTCAAGTGCATGTCCTTGAGCGTGGCAACATGCAAATAAATGAATGGATAATCACACAGGAGTCTGAAGGCAGCCAACTCATGCCAGCCAAAGAAAGGGTTAGAATTCATATGTGGAAATATCCACATATGAATTAAACTCCCATGAACAGGAATTATCCAGGTCCGAATCACTTCAATAAGCTATAAGACCCTAACATCCAACTGACTCTTATACCCACCACATGTTTCAAATTACAAGTACCGACTAAGTCTTTAGCCACCCAGTCCAATCATCCCTATTAAACCAGTTGAACTGGGTTGATTTCAGCTTGATCCAGTTTTGGTCAGAGATGGTTAAGTAGGCAAAACCAGACCCAACTGTGAACTAATTTCCTGCCCAAGCAGCCAAACCAGCACCATGATTTTAACTGTAAACTTTACAGCAACTTTGCACAAAAAGAATGAACCTTCTTAGTTCTTACAATGTGCTACACAAATGTCATAAGTAACAAGTATGGCCATTCATGTGAAGCCCTACAATTCTCCATTAAGCTAAAAGGCAATGATGAAAAGTCCGAGTTTTGATTGCACAGCACAATATGCCCTTTTGACGTCTTTCAAGCATTAAATTCATCAAAATACTATTGGAAAAAGTTATCCAAAGGAATGAAACATATGCATAATAGCATCAGCAAAATTTTCCAGTGCACGGTAAGCAATTTTCAAAAAAGAACAGTAAGCATGGCTGCTGTTATTATACCAGGTTGTTGCCAAAATTTCTCATTCGTCACCTCACGTATCATGCGCTCAACTGATGTATCTTGATAAGTAGAATTAATTATCATTTGCTTCTTGGGAACAAGATGTTTCTTATTCACCAACTTTGAATCCAAGGAGATCTGACTGATTAAACCTGGCTTCTTGTTAGGAAGCGGAGAACTTTTCGGCTGTCTCAGATCCATGGGTTGCTTCCAGGAACTCTGCCTTGAAGGTTGTGACAATTCAGCCGGAGGGTCATTATTGTTAATCAGTTTCTTAGGCTTAGCCAGTACTCCAGCATCTACATCACCATTGCATTCGGGCTTAGACTCACTCTGCTCAGCAGTATTGCCTCCTTCAATAGCAGATACATCCAATCTTTTCAGGTCCTTAGAAATAAACTGACCCGGTTTTTCGATAATGCGTTCAGAAGGAGGAGGAATAGTTCGAGTTTCTTTCGCAGAACGAGTGCTTGGAGTTGATGAAAAGTTTGGTCGTCTTGGTGTTGAAGTCTTCATTTGTCCAGCTTGCTTTACATCTTCCAAATTAAGAAACATGGTCTGTCTGTTGCGCTTCTTGCCTAGCATAGCTTCTTTATGTTGGTCCATCTTCCTCTTTCCTGGATTATTAGCACATTTCAGAGCATAGCTCGCCTCAATGCCTTTGACTTCTTTCTGTTTTGTACCTACACTAACTTCCTCCTGAACACCATTAGAAGAATCTATTTTAGCATTGCCCTCGACATTATGGCTGTCGTTGCTTTCAGAATCATTTGGATGCAAGTTTAGTCCAGCAGGTGCAAAAGCTGAATTCTCACCCTTACCACTTTCAGAGGTATTGCCATTGCAAGAAACAATCTCATTATTCACCCCTGAAGCATTAGTATCCTGCAACTCAGTCGATCCTTTTCCACGTGAAGCTTTGCCTGGTTCATGCAAACCGCTGGATCTATATGGATCAGCAGCGCCATCATCATCTGACCATTCACCTTCTTCTCTCTCAACTTTCTGACCTGCCACAGAGTCAGAAACCAACGGACCTGCCAGATTCTTCTCCTCAACATCACTAAATTTTGATGATGAGGCAACATTGCAATTCCTATCCCCTGCATTCTTCCGTCCAACACGACCTAGCTCAGGGATATGAGCAGCTTTGGGACGAACAAAAGGTTGAAAACCTGACAAGGATGATGCATGTGAGAAAGCGTTATTGTTGACAATTCTTTGAGGAACTACTGATGACACAAGCACGGTGGAACTGTGAGGATTTGAAGATGGAAGAGCCTTCTGTGGCAGTATGCTGACGATGCTGTCATTCTCTTCATCATCCCCCGGAGGAGGTTCATTCAGATCAAACATGGGCCTTCCCCGAGATGTCATCTCATAGGTAAACGCATACAAACTGTACTGTCAGCGCAAATAACTTCAACCGAAACCCGTTGCGCCGCCTTCTCAACATGCAATTCACACTTCCGACGGAATGTGTATGTCCAAATGAAATATCAACACCGAGAAATCAAACGATCCTGAAGGCCGAATTGGACCTGTAAAATCATAAGACGATAATTATAAGCATATCTAACGCAGGAACAAGGCTCCCGACAAAAGACCAGTACTCCAAGGAAAAATGTTTCAATCGAACACGAACTGGAAGGAAAAAAAAATATAGTAATCGCTTAATCAAGGATAGCCAAGGCTGCCCAATTGCTACTTCGATATGTCAGGTGTCAACACAGAGATGAAGATTCCACAGCCGTACTACCAGGGCCGCACCGCGATCCAGGACGCCACGGATCAAACCAAACCAATTCGTTTTCCGACCAAAACCTAGAACAGAGCCGAACCGAATCGTTCCCATTAGCGAACCCAACCCAACCCAAACCAGACTGCAAGCATCTACCCAATCAGTTCCCATCCTCGCGGATTAAAAAAAGAAACCCTAAACCGACCAAATCGGCGCCTATCCCGCCGCAGCACCGACACGATCTCGCCCGACCGAAAAAAATCAGAAACGCACTAGCGCCCCACCACTCTAACCAAATGCGTATTCCACAATCGAGAGCTCCCGCCGCCCCCCACCGACCGCCGTCGCCGATCGGTGGGCGGTTGGGTCAGCGGCGGACTTTGCGCGAGAGAACTCACCGCAGGAGGAGGGGGCGGGGCGGGGCGCGCGCACGGGGCCAGATCGACCACCGAACCGGCAGGGGAGGCCGGGGACGGACCGGGGGGGCGGCGCGGCTCTCCGCCGGATGGGGCCGCCGGAGACTGCGGCGGCGCCGGAGAGGGGCGGCGGCAATCGGTGGGGATCGAGGAGGGAGGTCGGCGATCGGTGGAATCGGAGAAGAAGGGGGAGAGAGGAGAGGAGGGGAGAAGCGAAGCTGGGATTCGATCGAGCAGAGAAAGCGAGGCTCGATGATGTGTTTTTGGGGTGCGTGCGCGCGCGTGGGTGGCGACGTGGAGGAGATCTTGCGCGAGGAGGGGGAGGGGGTGATGAAGGAGGAGAATATCCAACGTAAAATATATGTAGGCGAGGGGTGGGGGAGGGGAGGACAGCCTCGTGCCGTTTTTAGGTTTAGGCCACTCCCGTACCACAGCATGAAACGACACCACCCCCCCCTTCCCCTCTCTCTCGTCCTCCTTCCTCCGGGTCCTCCTACTAAGTTAAACTACTACTCGCTACTGGTCTACTACTACTGCTAGTGCAAATTTTTCACTAGGCCCTCCTAATTTCTTTTTGTATTTCTTCAAATTTTTTTTTCCTTCTTGGAACATGATGAATTGCGGTTTTGGTTGGGCGTCGCCTTGTGTGTGCACTTGATTTTACATTTTTAATTTCGAAAAAAAGAAGGGTTTATGAAAAAAGAGATTAGGTTTGTTCGGGAGGGCGTCGGATCGATAGAGGCGTCCGGGGGGGTGCGGGGCGAGTTGTGAGATCTAGGTTTTTGCTGAGGAGCGGTAAGAGCAATCCCGCGGCTGGGATTAATTCGGGGTAAGTTAGCTGTCTCGGGATTCACTTGCGATTTTAAAAGACTTTACTCGGTTTCCCCGTGCACGAGGGCTTTCGATAGATAGAACGGTCAAAGCGCGTGAGTTCCGAGATCTAGATTTTTTAAAGAGGCAAAAAAAAAAGGGAACATTATTATAAATGTGCAAGTTTCAGCGATTTGATTTGGATATATGCGAGACGATCAGGGTGGCGACAGAAATCCTTCGATTGGGATTATTTCGGGGTAAATTGACTGTCTTGGGATTTACTTTCGATTTAAAGCTTTACTTAGTTTCCATGCGCGCCTCGAGCATGTCCGCAATTATTTTTCATTCCTTGTCCAACATCGTGACAAAGATTAACAACCATAATTGGATGGAGAAATAAGATCTTTTAATATTACTCTTTTAAAACTATAAGGATCTTTATCTTTGAAATTATTTTTTTTGAATGAAGCCTTTTGCTATTTTTGGCAATAATTATAAAAGGACCATTTGATCACAAATTTAGAAACAATTAATAATAGAAGGATTACGAAGAGGGTTATGTATAAAAAGAATGGTTTTTTTTTTTATAACCCAGGGAACCCCCGCACGGCCGACAGCCAGGAAGTAAACCCTGGGGGCGACACGTGCTAGCCACCACACACGTGCCACCGGTTAAGTCACCCTGCGGCGCCCGGAATTCGAACACTCAACCTTTTGCGAGAGGAAGAGTGCGCGCTCCAGCAGCGCCACCTAGGCGGGTGGTATATAAAAAGAATGGTTCATACCACGAAAAACCCCAAATTAGTATACTTGTGACAATTTTACTCCAAATTAATTTTTGATCACCAAAAACTCTAAACTGATACATACGTGACAAAATATTCTAAATTAATTTTTTGACCATAAAAAATCGTCAAACTGTTACACTTGTGACAATTTTGCCATCTGTTAAATTGGATTAATATCACGAAAAATTATAAACAGATACATCCGTCACAAATTGAGGATAAAACCCTAAACCGGTAAATCCATCAACGGCCACATGTCATCCAATTCAGAAATTTGACTGTAAAATTTAACGGAAACTAATTGAGGGTAAAATTATTATAGGTGTACCAGTTTGGAGTTTTTTATGATCAAGAAATTAATTTAGTGTGCATTTGTCTTAGGTGTATCAATTTAAGGTTTGTCGTAGTATTAATCCTTAAAAAAAAGAAAGAAAGTGGGTGGCTATTTAATAAATGGGCATTATATGTTTAAGACTTAAGAGCAATTTTGGAGACGGGGGCCACCCTAAGCCCCATTGAATGCTCTTTACTTCGGGCAATGGAGGTATTGTAAATGGCACTTTTGGTTTAATAATATGGATCCAAAAACTTTAGCCGAAAAAAAAGTTAAGGTTAAATTTTCACTAATTTAGATGATTCAATGCATACCTAATGTGTCAACTACATTACGAGAAGAGGGCCCTCTCATTTTTAAAGAATTTCGAAAAGCCCCATTTACGATAATCCCACATGAAATTATTAAAGAAAAAAAACCCGATTCGCATATTTCTTCATTCTTTTAGTTAGCATAAGATTTGATTTATTGCACGACAGAACGAGTCTTTTAAATTTTGTTGTCGCAACACTTTTGACAAGCTAAAATTCTCAATTTCGTCGGAATCTAGTTCTTCGAATATCGCATCCGAAATCTTATTGACCAAACACTTTTAATCCTCCCTGGCAGCGTTAGAGGGCTTTACGTAGACGCAACTTGAAACAATCCTCCACGTATAGGCAAATCTCAAGTGATTCGCTTTTTATTTTCCAAAAAAGAAAAATGCTAAGATACCCTTCATAGAACAGTAAACTGTAAGTACCAACGTTGACTATTGACCTTACTTGAATTCTAGAAACAAAATAGAAAAAAATTCACACAAATAGTCCTTGAATTTTAGCTCAATATATAATGTAATATATAAACGTTTAATTTATTTAATGTCATCTCGAACTTTTGGTACATGTTCAATTCAGTCCTTAAAGGGCTTCATTGAACATTTTCCTATAGTTCAGGAAATATATTGAACATGCATTAAAAGTCTAGAGATCATATTGAATAAATTAAAAGTTCGTGGACCATATTAAATATTAGGCTAAAGTTCAAGGACTACACTAAACAAATTAAAAATTCAGAAACTACGTTGCACATTGATCAAAGTTCAAGAACCGTTTGTGTCATTATCTCATCAACATACATTGCGACGGAGTAATGGTGGAAATTGGGCTAGGCCAGCCCAAATCGAATTATTTGGGCCCAGAGGGCCAAACTCTGGGCCTCGTCTACTTGACTGGTGGCCGTTGGACGGGGGAGCTAGCCCATGGGCCCCCAAAAGCAAAGGGAAAGGAAAGCTCCCCCTCCTGTAAATTTCCCTTCCCTACTCAAAGTCTCCTCCCGTTCTCCACTCAACCATTCTCATCTTAACTCTCCATCCCGCAACTCAATCGCGCCCACGTTTTCGTGATGCATTGCCTCTCCATCTTCTTTAACTATCGATTGCCTAAATAACTTGTCCGATCGATCCATTGCTAATGGCCAATTACAACCGTAAACCGTCAATTTTGTCTCGAATGAACCGGAAAAATCAACCAATCGGTCCTGAAATATATTGCACATAGGTTAATTCAATCCTAAACTTTTCAATGCTGCCAATTCAATCCTGTACCTTTTCGTGAAATTCAAATGTAGTTATCTTGACCCAATTTCACTGAAAATTACCAATGCGGCGGTTCGGTTAGTATCGGCTATCCTACCTGCCATGCATCCACTTCAAGGATTTTAAGTAGAAATCAACGGGAAAATTACCAAAATAGTCTTAAATATATTGCAATTGTGTCAATTTAGTCCTAAACCTTTTTTTTTGCACCAATTGAGTCCTAAACCTTTTGCATTTGTACCAATTCGGTTGATTTGGCCAATTTTTGATGGCCAGCGCTAACGTGTATAATTTTTAATAATATTTTAATACTTTTTCGAATTTTTTAATTCTTTTTTTCTCATTTCTTTTCCTTTATTCTTCCTTTGGCCGGCGAGGTCGACCTCGCCAGATCCAACGAAGGCTTGCCTCATCGGCCCTCAACTCTAGCCAGTCGTCAAACCGAGGCGACCGGCCAAAGGACGAAGGAAGGAAAAAAAAGAGAAAGAAAAGTGAAAAATAGTTAAAAAATCTAAAAATATTAAAATATTGTTAAAAATTGTACATGTCAGCACTAGTCGTGCCACGTCAACTCCAATTGGCCAAATTGGCCCGATGGACTGAATTGGCATAAATGCAAAAGGTTTAGGATTTAATTGGTACAAAAAAATGTTTATGACTAAATTGGCACAATTGCAATTAGTCTAGGACTATTTTGGTGATTTTCTCGAAATTGGCCAGAGAGACTATATTGGAATTTCGTGCAGAGATTTGTAACTCAATTAATAAAATTGAAAAGTTTTGGATTGATTTGAAATCCATAGAGTATGTCTAGGATTGAATCAACAATTTCCCCCGAACTGAACATTTCCCAGAATATGTTGTAACGGTGCTACAAACTTAATTTAAGGCCGCACCATAAACGACCACGGCAAGTTTCTTTCAACCGATAGTAGTCAAGTTTCTTCCACTTCCGATTTATAAACCCATACTAATGACTTACCATATTTTTGTGTCGCCGGACATTGGATCATCCCAAATTAGGTCATGGAAAAAAAGGATTTTTACGTTTCAAAATCATACAATTTTCGAAATTTTGGTGAAAATATTAGCGCTAGAATGGAAAAATGAACATAATTCAAGAGTTGAGTATTGTCGATAAGGGTTTTTTTCGTTACGTTAAAATGCTTAATGTAAACAACTCCATCGTTAGGCGCTTGAAAAGCTCACACGAACCCACTTTTACGATGGTGAGCTCTTTCATCTACGGTGCTCGTGCGATGTCGTTCGTTCGTATGTGCATGATGAATTGCATGTTTTGGATTGCTGCATGAACTATATACGCTCGTCGCTTACTGATGCGGGAGCATCTAACTTAACTCCATCAACAAAGTCAACACCATTAATGCTCATTCAAACTAAAGTAGAATTCGGTCATAACTTGTTTCGATGGATCATCGATAAGGAGATCATCAATTAAAGGGGTAATTGATTCTTCTTAGTAAGACTCTTGTCGATAAACCAATAAAGCCAAAGATGAAGCTTTTCTCTTATCGATCTTATCAGTAAGACTCTTATCGATATATCTATCCTGCCATTCAAAATCCAATATCTTCACAACAAGATTAATAGCTAATTTCAATATGCATTGATAATATATTGATGGGAGGTTGTTCAAAGTAAGTTCCTATGACGTATGCTGACTTAATAAGGTAGTTTTCATCTCAGCAAGGCTGCAGCATGAATTTTGGGAGATTAGGTGCAATGCTCAAGATATCAAGTCTCCATGTGCCATCAATGCATCTTTTTAAGTTCTTAGGTCTTAATTGGTTTGTGAGTCTTAAAGTCAAAGTCCTTTGTTCCTAGGTATTTAATGCTTTCTAGTTTCTAAGTCCTTAAATGGTTGGGTAATTGCCATGTCTTTTAATGTTCGGTTATTTCTTAGTTCCCTTATAAATAGAGGAGAGTCCTCCATTTTAAGACCAGATAAGATGTTGAATGAGAATACAAAGAGATTTTCCTCTGAATAAGGGATTATCTAAATCGGTTTCTTTATCCTTAGAAAGTAGATTACTCCTCGGTGGTGAGCCAAGAAGCACTTTATCCTCGGCTGATGGATTCCCTTTAGGCCCTAATGGTGAGCTTCTCCTATCCCGAAGTCTTTTATCCTTAATGGATAGCTTGTCCTTTAAGCCTTGGAGGTGAACTTCGTCGATCCCAATCCTCATTTTCGGTTGGTGGCGTAACCTTTATACTTTGGTGTCGATCGTAACCTATCCTTCGGTTTCCTTTTACCCTTCAATAACTATTTCGCAAACACACACTCATCCATACACCTAACTCAGAAAATCCCCATTTCTAGAATGACTTGTCCACGCACATATCAAGTTGGTATCAGAGCTTTAGGTTGAACTCATTTGAGTGATTCCTTTTGTTCAAATTCATTCTCAACATGGATGAACCAGTTCCTAGAGGTCTGACCTTGGAACAAGCGCACAATGAAAGGCTAGACCGCGTTATTTGGAATCTCCAGCAACAAATGGAGAGAGACCTTAACCTTCTTGAAGATCTAACAAGACAAGGATAACCAGTAAGGCGCCCTAATGATCGACATCAACGCAACGATTCAGATTCTCATCGAAGCTCTAGTGACAAATCCAATTCCACTGGAGGTAACTCTAGTGATTCGCAATACCAAGTTTGGAGAAGAAGAGGGAGGCATAAGGAGAATGATCGTGAGATAAAAGTGGAGGCACCCAAGTTTGAGGGAAGTCTCAATCCCGACGACTTTGTCGATTGGCTACATGCTATCGAACGAGTTTTTGACTTCAAGTCCTACTCGGACGAGAAAAGATGCAAGGTTGATATCCTTAAAAATGACAAAATATGCTTCTCTATGGTGGGAGAATCTAAAGCATCAGCGACTCAGGGAAGGAAAAAGCCAAATCAAGTCTTAGAATGAACTCAAGAAGTTGATGAAGAAGAGATTCTTGCCCAACAACTATAAGCAAGACTTGTTCCTCAAGCAAAATTCCTTAAAACAACAAGGGATGAGTATTGAAGAATACATTCGAGAGTTTGAATAACTCGAGATGAGGTGCGAAGTTCCAGAAGTTCTAGAGCAAACCATCGCTCGATTCCTCAGCGGAATGAATCGAGAAATTGCTTATTTGGTTGAACTTTAACCTTAATGGTCCTTTGAAGACGTATATAAGTTGTCAATAAAGGTTGAAAAGCAAATAAAGAGCAACAAGAGGTTTTCTTCCAGAACCTCGACAAAAGGAACATCCTACTTTAAGGGTGCTTCCTCGGGTAAGATTGAGAGTGCGTCGACAAAGACCAAGCAAAGAAAAGTCAGTGGAACGTTCTAAAGATTTCCACAAGAAATATGATAGAAGTGAGGAAATGCTTTAAGTGCCATGGATGTGGGCATTTGCAAGCAAATTGTCCTAATCGAAGAGTTATGACTTTTCAAGATATCGAGAAGATTAATTTAGAACTTCAAGAGGCTGAAAAGGCTTCCGACCAGAATGAATCTGAATCTGAAGATAAAGAGGAGTTTGATGATAGCGAGTTGTTAGTCATCCGAAGAGTGTTGCATTCTGTGATTTCTCCTGAGGAGAATGAACAAAGGGAGAACATCTTTCACACTTGATACACTATCAATGGAAAAGGTGCGTACGGTAATTATCGATGGAGGGAGTTGCACCAACATTGCATCGACAACCTTGATTGAAAAACTGAAGCTTCCAACATCTAAGCATCCTGAACCGTACAAGCTTCAATGGCTGAGTAAAGGAAGCAATCTTGAGGTAACTAAGCAAGCCTTGATTTCATTTTCAATTGGGAAGAATTACCAAGACCAAGTTCTTTGTGATGTTTTTCCTATGGTTGCCCTTTTACCATTGAATCCAGTCATGACTAGACCTGTCAAAATGGGTCATAAACCCATTTCTTAACCCATATATTAGTAAATAGGTCATAAATGGGTTATTTATATTTAGTAAATGGGTCATAAATGGGTAGAAGTCTTATATTAGTGTTAAATGGGTCATAAATGGGTCGTAAATGGGTCATAAATGAGTTTATAACTGATTTAAACTCAACGCATTTCTCTCACCCTCACTCAATCTTGCAGTCACTCATTCCGCACTCTCATTTCAGCTTGGGTATGAATTTTCTTATATTTAATTAAATATGGAAGTATTTTAGCAATATGGGTCTAATCGGGTATGGGTTGGGTATGGGTCGGGTCGGGTATGGGTCAATAAAATTGCATTGCGCATAAATGGGTCATAAACGGGTTAATGGGTCAATTTGGGTCGGACCATTTATGACCCGACCCAAACCCGACCCGACCCACCCATTTGACAGGTCTAGTCATGACCCACAAAAATCAACCTGGGGAGGGAAACACTAGTAATGAAAGCCTATTCTAGAGAGAAACACAGGTTGAGAGAGCCATTAGCAAACAAAAAAATATATTTGCTTTGCTTATGGTTGAGAGAAAGAGTGAGATAGAGGGTCCCATGCATCCAAACATGCATTCCTTGTTCAAAGAATTTGCAGATGTGCTTTCGGAGGAATTGCCACCTAGATTACCTCCCATAAGAGGTATCGAACATCACATTGATTTGCTTCCTGGTGCTTTTCTACCAAACAAAGCAGCATATCGATGCAATTCGGAGGAAACAAGTGAAGTTGGCATTAGGGCTGTTCTTATCCAAGAGCAAAAACCTTTAACGTATTTCAGTGAAAAGTTGATTGATTCTAAGAAGAATTATTCAACTTATGATGAGGAGTTATATACCATTGTTAGAACTCTTGATCATTGGAGTCATTACTCGAGGCCAAAATAGTTTGGTCTTCATTTTGATCATGAGGCTCTCAAGTTTATTAGCGGCTAACGGTAACTCAATTCGAGACATGCCAAATTGGTAGAATTTCTTCAATCCTTTTCTTTTGTCTCAAAGTATAAACCGGGCCATACTAATGTTGTAGCGGATACTTTATCAATGAGATATTCAATGCTTGCTATTTTGGATCTAGGATCCTTGGTTTTCAATCGATGAAGGAACTATATTCCGAAGATCTTGAGTTTTCATCCACCATCGACAATTGTAAGCATGGAATTCAAGGTACTTATTCTGTTCAAGATGGTTTTCTCTTTAAAGGAAATCGATTATGTGTGCCAAAGAGTTCCTTTAGAGAATTATTGATCAGTGATGTGCATGGTAGAGGTTTGACTGGTCACTTCAATGTAAATAAAACTCGAGGTTTTTCAAGAACATTTCTATTGGCTAAAGATGAGCAGAGACGTGCATGTTATCATCTCGAGGTGTGCAACTTGTCAAAGAACCAAAAGTCAGTTCTATCAAGGGCTATACACTCCACTTCCGGTTCCATTACAGCCATGAGAAGATATAAGTATGGACTTTATTGTCGCTCTGCCGAGAACTCAAGGGGAAAAAGATGCCATTATGGTGGTCGTTGATCGGTTTTTTAAAATGTCTCATTTCGTTCCATGTCATAAAATGGATGATGCCTCTCATATGGCTGAACTATATTTTAAGGAAATCATTCGCCTTCATGGAGTACCAAAGACCATTGTGTCGGATCATGACTCTAAATTCTTGAGTTATTTCTGGAAGACTCTATGGAGAATGCTCGGTACGTGACTCTTATTCAGCACCACTTATCATCCTCAAACCGATGGTCAAACGAAGTTAACCAATCGTACCCTCACTACTCTTCTCTGAGGAATGGTTAGTAAATCCTTGACAAATTGGGATTTGAAACTTGCACATGCTGGGTTTGCTTATATCACCATGTTACACCACTAGTCGATCACCTTTTGCAGTTGTCTATGGAATTAACCCTCTTACGCCGATCGATTTGATTCCAATTTCGTCCAACTCGCAAGTGAACTTCGATGGCAAAGAACGAGCTGAATCAATGAAGAAGCTCCTTGAGCATATTCGATCCAAGATCGAAAAGGCTAATGAGTCTTATAAGAAGAAAGCTAATTAGCATAGGAAGAAGGCTCATTTTCAATCGGGTGATCTTGTGTGGTTGCATTTGAGGAAAGAAAGGTTTCCGTCTCGTTGAAAGAACAAGCTCATGCTGAGAGCCGATGGCCCATTCAATGTTCTCGAACAAATCAGAGACAACGCATACAAGATTGATCTTCCTGGAGAGTTCCACGTTTTGGCAACTTTCAATGTGGGAGACCTACTTCCATATTTGGAAGATGAAGATTTCTTAAATTTGAGGACAAATCTCAAACAACCCGGGGAGAATGATGCGGGAGCATCTAACTTAAGTCCATCAACTAAGTCAACACCATCAATGCTCATTCAACCTAAAGTAGAATTCGGTCATAACTTGTTTCAATGGATCATCGATAAGGAGATCGTCAATTAAAGGGGTAATCGATTCTTCTCGGTAAGACACTTGTCAATAAACCGATAAGGCCAAAGATGAAGCTTTTCTCTTATCGGTCTTATCGGTAGGACTCTTGTCGATATGTCTATCCTGCCATTCGAAATCCAATATCTTTGCAACAAGATTAATAGCTAATTTCAATACGGATTGATAATATATCGATGGGAGGTTGTTCTAAGCAAGTTCTTATGACGTATGCTGACTTAATGAGGTAGTTTTCATCTCATCAAGGCTGCAGCACGAATTTTGGGAGATTAGGTGCAATGCTCAAGATATCAAGTCTCCATGTGTCATCAATGCATTTTTTTAAGTTCTTAGGTCTTAATTGGTCTGTGAATCTCAAGAATCAAAGTCCTTAGTTCCTAGGTATTTAATGCTTTCTAGTTTCTAAGTCCTTAAATGGTTGGGTGATTGCCATGTCTTTTAATGTTCGGTTATTTCTTAGTTCCCTTTTAAATAGAGGAGGGTCCTCCATTATAAGACCAGACAAGAGTTGATGAATGAGAATATAAAGAAATTCTCCTTTGATTGAGCGATTATCTTTGGAGAGTGGATAACTCCTAAATCGGTTTCTTTATCCTTGGAGAGTGGATTACTCCTCAGTGGTAAGCCAAGAAGCACTTTATCCTCGCCTAATGGATTCCCTGTAGGCCTTGGTGGTAAGCTTCTCATATCTCGAAGTCATTTATCCTTGGTGAGTGGCTTGTCCTTTAAGCCTCGGTGGTGAACTTCGTCGATTCCGATCCTCATTTTCAGTTGGTGGCGTAGCCTTTATACCTTAGTATCGATCGTAACCTATCTTTTGGTTTCCTTTTACCCTTCGATAACTATTTTGCAAACACACACCCACCCATACACAACTCAAAAAATCTCCATTTCCGAAATCACTCGCCTACACACGCATCACTTGCTCGCATAGAGACTTCTCCCACTAGGATACAACAGATGATTGAACTTTTCTTGCAGCGAGGTGTAGATCCTATTGAGTTTAGATCCAACATGTTTATTTGCTAGAAGTCTACTTATGTGTCGCTCGACGATGTCGCTTGCATGGTTAACTTCTCCTGTTCATTATGCAAGGCTTCTGCGTTCTTTCATACCACTGCAAATGCATGGGATGACAACTCTCTGCTTGTTTCATACGAATCCAACATGGGATTAGGCGAGGAAGCCGATGTTGGCCAGCTTCTCGTGATGATGAGATCGCTATTGCACGACGCACGCCACGTGATTCAATGGGAGTACACTCAGCCCCATCAACAGTAGTTGTTGTCCTCCGAACAACACGGATGAAAAGAGCAGCGCAAATACTTTTAACCTAAGCGTGGAACGTGGAAAAAATCGGGGCTAGGGAGTGGGGGACTCTAGGGGACTCGGCAAGGCGGGTGAGGTTGGTATGGACTCTACCCTGTCTTGTTTATCCGTCTCGTCATTATAGATCACTAAAAACTATATATGTATAATTCATATATCAAAATACATGTAAAATTAGTGAGCTAACTATTTTTTTTCCACCAATCAATAGAAAGAGATAAGAAAGATACGAGGATTAGGGCAGAAAGAAGCCGAAAAGTTTTTTTCTCTCTCTTCTCTCTCTATCGTCTTCTTCAAGCTTAAGCCATGGGGTGGGTTTCAACTAGTCTCACCCTCCTCTCCCGTGATTTTATTGGAGTCTTTTTGTTCTTCTCTTGTTTTTTCTTCCATCCCGATCTAAATTCGGGAGTTTTCTTCTCCCGGTCTAATTCTAGATATAAGAGTTTGAACTTTTATGATTTAGTTATAGACCTAGGAGATTTTCTCTCCCGATTTAGATTTGGGAGTTTAATAATGTTTTGGGGATTCAATACCCCCGTACAGGTCATCCATCGCCAGTTTTATTCATAATCATAGGATTCTTGGCGTCTCGCAGAACCATAAAGATTTGCTCTTTCAAAAGTTAGATTTGTGTTTTTTCAACCCGTTTTGGTTGTCCCCGTCCAGCAATGGTGTAGAGGAAGCCGAATCTAGGCACTTACCGCCAATAGGCAACGCCGTAGTTATTGAAGAAGGATTTTTGAGCGTGTGCTCATCACTGATGATGATTCGAGATATAGTGATCGGCCGCTGATTATTTTGCATAACAAATCCATTTTTATGGAATAAATATGTATTTAACCCTACCGGTGCTCTATTAATCTTCATTGTTTTCTGGATTTGGCTTTGTTTTATTGTATTCTGGGATTTGCTTTGCTTTGATTTTCTCTGTCATGAAAGTCACTACATCTTCTTATTTGGTGTACTATGCTAGATCATTTCATGTGGGATGATGGGCATGTTTAGTTCAATTTTGAAAATGCTACTTGAGAGAATGTAAATGCCTTTGAGTGAAAGCCCATTGGGAAAATGCAAATGGTATTTGGTAAAAATATTTTGTAAAGCTACTTTGGCCAAAATATAGTGTTTAGTGAATTTTTTTTTGTAAATAGACTTTGAGAATTATCTTATTTATTAAAAAAAACTAGCCTACCCATCATCGGAGCCGATCGCCGGCAAGATAGATCTGGCGTTGGCGGCTGTTGCCCAAGGTCGGGCGACCCCTGTCGAGCCAGATTTGCCGCCGCCGACGGTAGCCCGAGGCTAGGCGATCCTCGGCGGGGGTTGCACGACCTAGGCAGCTATCGCCTGAGGTTGCGCGACCCGGGCGGCGATGTCCTGGTTCGAGCGACCCCAGCGACGGCATCACCTAGGCGGTCACTTGGGCAATCGCCCGACCCCAGGCAACCTCGCCGGCCACCCTTATCGGCCGCCCTCGCCGGCTGCCTAGTGAAGAATATGAACATTTCAAACCAAAAAAAATAAAAGAGATGTGAACAATATCATTCATGGAATGCTAGTATTGGCCAAATGCTAGGTCAAATGCTGAACCAAACACTCCAACATTTTGGAAAGGGGCTTTTCGAGGCTCAAAGCCCCTTTCCAAAGCTGAATCAAACACCCCCAGATATCTTGAGAGACTAAAAATATTAGGTGTGATCACTTGATTATGGGTTAGTTCAAGGTTCATTATTCATCCGTGCTTTTAGCGTGGTCGACGTACCTTTTTCGTTCAGTTCAAGTTTGAATATATTTAATTTTTTTAACCCTAAATATTCATTGTTATATTGATTGGTTTGTTATTCGTCCATTCTTTTGCCACAGCCCACTTGGCTTCTTTGGCTTGTTCAAATTTGAAAATATTGGATTATTTTTGTAATAATGATGTTTTGACTTGGTCAAATTTGGTATGCAATAACTAGAAAAGAAAAAAGAAAAATTGACTGGTCAAAAGAGGAGGGGATAAGCAAAATAAAATGCGGAAAGAAGAAAAAACATGGATCACATAATAAATAGAGAAACTTGAGTAGAAAAGGAAAAACAATAAGAAAGGAAAAGAAAATAAGAAAGGAAATCTAACATGTACGGGTCTTGGAAACCTCGTCAAGTAGGATCTACTTTGTTTCTAGTGCATGGTAAAGTTTTAAAACCTTTTGTTAATCTAAATAGATTAATTTTTGGAGTTAGGGCATAAATTCATCATTGATATTATCGAAACAAAAAAAAGGGCTAATACAAAAAAAAACCCATATCAGTATACCCTTGTCATATTTACTTCGAACTAATTTTTGTATCATAAACTCCCAAATTAATATATTTGTGCCACGTTTAGTACAAAATGTACACTCATGTTACATTTACCCTAAACAAATTTTTATGGTACATTCGTGCCATATTTCCCCAAAATATGACACGAATATACAAGTTTACGGTTTTTTAAGATACAAAAATTAATTTTGGGTAAATGTGGCATGGGTGTATTAATTTGAGAATTAGATTTGGGTAAATGTGAAGAAGGCACACCTCATCTAACATATCACGGTGAAGCTTGGTTATAGAGGCACCTCTTCCTAGCTTTTCTGCAAAACCATAGGCAATATAGGTCTTGAAAACCAAAGAAGGATAATAATATTTACATTGAAAAATTTTGAACGAGAAGCTATATCTATATTTTGACATAATGTATGCCACGTTACCATGGGTTCACAGCTCAAACCAAGGGTCCGCTCTAAGACATTTGAAGAATGACGAGTTCACCTTTAACCCAGTGACTTCAGAAGTATGGAATCTCCTCTTCATCCAAAATTGCACTTAATGTCGGACAAAACAAGTAATTGTCAGCGGACGTGAAAGTAAGGAAATGAAGTTGCAAATATAAACGAGAAATAATAAAAAGGACTTTCTTTAAAAATATCTATAAAATACTAGAGGATTAAATGAGGAATTTAAAGCCATCCGAGGTGGGTGCTAGACAAGAGTTTTTGATATACAATCAACATGCGCAACGTATAAATCCCCCATTTCCCTATTGCCACATTCAAATTGGTCAAGTTAAAAAAAATAAAGGATAAAAATCGAGGAGTATTGCTAAGAGTTTACTAAAAAGATGAAAAAAAAATACTGGCTTATATGTTGGCTTGTTAACGAGTTTTATATGGCCTCGTAGCTCGTTGGGTTGGTTCATTATTCTTCCGTGCTTTTACAGTTGCCCTCTTGCCTTTTTTGGCTGGTTCAAGTTTGAAGATATTTAATTAATTTAACCATAAATATTTATTGTTAGATAGGTTATTTGTTATTCGGCCGTACTTTTGGCGCGGCCCACTTGGCTTTTTTGGCCCGTTTAAGTTTGAAAAATGTTTGATTATTTTTGTAATATTGGTTTTTTGACTTGATCAAATGGCAGCAGCCGAAAAAAGAAGGAGAACTCTTGATTGGTCAAAAGGAGGAGGGGATGAGGAAAATAAAACGCGGAAAAAAAGTAAAAAAGGGGCACATACAAAATAGAGAAAACGGAGAAGAAAAGGAGAAATAAGAAGAAAAGAAATCAAGCATATACACGACTTAGAAACTTCGCCAAGTGGATTTAAAAGACTATCTAAAAAATTTGATCTTACTTGGTTAATGGAACTAAACGTAACAATTACTATCAATCGGATAGAGGATCAAAGCCTAGACAATGGTCGATGATTGAAATCAATACCGGTGGGTGAGCTTTAAACGAGATTAGAGATCTTCAAGCTTTTCGGCTGCGGAACAGGGCTAAACCGAACAAGGTTGG
This sequence comes from Syzygium jambos, assembly GCA_031216235.1. Taxonomy (NCBI): domain Eukaryota; kingdom Viridiplantae; phylum Streptophyta; class Magnoliopsida; order Myrtales; family Myrtaceae; genus Syzygium; species Syzygium jambos. The sequence continues at coordinate 15,575,562 of CM062224.1, forward strand.
GACAAAAATGGAATGGCTATGAGTTTCTTTGACGGACTAATAACTCAAGAAATCAAGAGTAACAATTCTCAATCGCTCTTGGACCTAGAGTTTTTTTTTTTTTTTGGGTGAACTCGCACTTTGTAGCTTAGACCAACGGAATTGACTAGAATAGGGCGTAGGCTCAAAGATGATGACGGACGACCGCTGTAAGCGATGCGCGACTGTGATAGATGGCGACGAATAGCGTGAACGGTGACCGGAATCGGAGTCTACAACTAATCGTCAGCCAAGATTCAAGCTTTTCAAAGCTTTTGGTCACAAAATAGAGGAAAACAGAGCATTGCAAATTGCGGCTATGAGGCTTTTATGTACATTTTTATTTTCCTCTTGCAGCCGCCAATCTTGAGAGGTGCAAGTCAAATCTTATGGCGCCCGATATGGTACTCTAAATGGTCGTACGGCTCATGAAGCTTCGTGGATTGAGACTTTTTCAATAAAATCCGAAGTTTCTAAATTTCAATTTTTCAATACGGAATTTCTAAAAAAAGATTAGAAACTAATGAAATTATAAATTTTTGTTCAAAGGTTAAATTCATCAGTTTGATACAAAAAAGTTAACATTCTGCCACTTTTATGAAAATTTAAAATCTAAAGGGCTAATTCTACGCGCCTATGCTAAATTAATACTTGTATGAAACAAAGGTACTAAGGACAATGATCTTTTTCTTTTGGTCAAGAAACAAGACTCGTTGCAATCAGAGATCTCGAATCTTGAATTTTCTAATTTTGACTATCGATTTGCGCAAAAAAAAAAAACTTTGATTATCGGAAAAAATCAAGTGTCGATAAAATGGCTCTGTTATCGGTGTTATTGTATGGTTTAAAGTGTTAATTAATGGCTTATTAGTTAGATCAATTAAAAGAAATCAAACCGGTTAAAAATAACTAGCTCAGAAACTTGTCAAGGTAAATTTGTAATTTCACAACGGTAGGGACTAATATGCCAAAATTGGAAATTCTAGTGGCGTATATGATTAGAAACGTCAACGTAATTAAGTTAATAATATTTTTTAATTTAGATAATTCATCTAACTAGTCAAAATTTCGACGTAATTGCTTTAAAAGTGGGATGTTTTGGTAATTTTATAAGATTCATGTGATGTCTGTACTGTAAATAAAATATTCATATGTCTTTGATAGCAAATGAATGGCCTTATGTACTTGATTCAATTTGTATAGCTTGATGAAGAGAATAATGGAAGGTTAAGGGTAAAGAAAATGTAGAAGGAACAACTTTGTAGAGGCAACTATGTAACTTTGGAATCTAGAATTATGTGAAATTAGTTTTAGTTTTTATGATTATGGTAAATTTAATCGTGATTCGGTCTTAGTAATGAAACTATATGAGTTAACTAAAGTTAAGGCGCAATAATAACTTTACGAGGTAGTCCAATTATTTGGAAAAAACATGGGATAGATGCACCAAAAGACCTAAAATTTATTTCAAAAGTCCTTTTAAAAAAACATAATCAAGTCATAAAACTTATTAAATTTGTAAAATCAAGTCCACTCGTTAGTTTCGTCCAACTTGGCTGACATAAAAAAAGGCTGATGTGATTTTTCTTCTCTCCCGTTACTTTCTCAAGACATGCATCTGCGTGCATTCACCAAGCGCCACATAAAGTAAAACTTGAAAATTTGAAAAAGAAAGAAGAAACAAACCTTGTTCAACCATTCTTATTCTCACATACTTCGACCTTCACCATTCCTCCCCCACAATCTGTGTCAACAATCTTTATAATATCAAGGTTCAAACCTGTCTTATCACCAATGATCTGACCAACAATGCTAGTTTCTCCATTGCTCGATTCTCTCATTCATCACTTCAACGCGAGGCTCAACAACTGATCGACCATTGTAGAGGACAGGTTGAAGATAATGGAGTTTGGACGAATTAGCTGAATTCCCGAGCAATCAACTTCTCATCCGTTGCATCCGTCGAGCCCTCGCTGTATCTTGAAAAAGTAATAAAAAAAATCTTATCATTATTTTTCGTTAGCCAAACTGACGGAAGTGACGGAGAGACTTTATTACACCTATTTGATGAGTTTTAAAACTTGATTGAATTTTTTTGAAAGATTTAAGACTCAATTGCACTTTTGTGATAAATTTTAAGACTTTCGATACACTTATTCCTACTAATTTTATGGCTTCAACTAGAACGTGATATCTGGTTATTGATTTAGAGGAAAACTCTATTGATTTCAACTATGAAAGTTACCTAGGTCATAATAAATTTTTGGGTTGGGTCGTATAAAAGATATTTGATTAATCTTGGACGTAAATGAAGTTCAAGAATTCCTACTTTATGGTAAAAGCAAATGCGAAATAGAATAGGAAACTGGACAGCGAATGTGCATTGGTTGTATGATTCTATTTCTTAGTACAATCACATGATCGAAACGGTGACAAATCTTATCGTAATTAAGCTTTTGAGAATACTACATCGCTCTTTTTGTGTTACAAATGCAAGTCAGAATGTACTTACCAGCATCGAAACTTATTTGCAATCCTCACAGACAGAAACCGATATAGGAGCTAAGACATAGTCATTTTATACGAAGATCAGATCACACACCTGACCTAAATTGACATCGCATGTACAATTCCAACGGATAACTCGGCAGAGATAACTTCAGAGTGACGAGAATTCATCATGCATTTTGTAAGAAGACAACATAGGCTTTTAAAGAAAGCACAAGCAAGGACTGCTTCAAGAACAGCACGATGCAGCCACCATCCTTTCAGCGGGTCTCTCCATGAGAACCATTCCCGAATGGGTTCAGTGCTGGCTGAGCTCTGGGTAGTCTCTTAGCTGTATCCATGGAAAGTAACAGTAAGATATACGGCACGGACAAGGCAAGAAAACGTGCACCAGAAAAATTGGCAGGAACATTTTGTGGTAGAAGTATCATAGATAATTCGCTGTAACCGCCATCCTCGGTTGAGAGCAGAGAGACTACAAGCAATATCCAAATTTGTAAACCTGATTACGCAGTTCACAGCATGCAGTATCTACAGCAAGGACAAGTACATTTAAATGAAAACCGGTCAATAAAATGGTGTGCATGACACGAGCTCTGCATTCACAAGACTAATACATTGGCAAGACAATAATACCTATTTCATAGAAAATGTCATTGACATTGGCAGCAGTTTTTGCAGACGTTTCCATAAAGAAGAGACCATGTTCTTGGGCATATGTTTACGCTTCCTGCAGCAAAAAGGGCTAGACATGAGCAATTATAGAAGACAACAATCGAAAGTGACTTTCATTAACGTCCTAGTCCTTAACCAACGGTCTGGACCAAACATTCACTTTGTTTCAGATAAACTCTCTCCTTTGACTGCTATCTATTATGGGGATAATTAATTAAAACCTTTATACTGAACTAAAACCGAGTCATAAGCTCATTGTCAACGGTGCGCTAGCATAAACAATCAACTTCCTTCTCATGCCTATTGACAGTGAGCTCAACAAGGTTAGAAGACTAGGCTAACTTAAAAAGCAGATTGTCTTCCAATTGAGCTCCAAAAAAGTCAGTCATCTCCGTAAGTGAAAATGACCATATTAATGGTAGCCAACTCAGATCTTAAAAAACCAATGGAGACCCTCGTTCTTCACTCTTGGTTCGCATGTTCGCTCTAACTATCCAACTCACATCATTTTGATGCCCGCAATTTGTGATAGTTTTTAGTTTCCACCTTGAGGGGCTAGAATTCAAATTCCACCTTTCATTAGGAGTCCAGAATGCATACAGGGAGACCCCGAGGACACAAATAAGCATAAAAAAGCAGCACAATCTCACAACATATTATCTTTCAGAAGGATAAAATGTTAAAAGGCAAACTAACTTCCCTTTCACACATCTTTATCCAACAAGATGATTTCTGTAGAGGAATGAAGGCTTGGACAGGCATCAGACTGTGCCAAGATATACACAAGTATCCACAAAAGATTCTTCTTACAACCTTCTGGCTACAGAGAAGGGAGAGGAATAGGAGCTTGATCAGGAATAGATAGTGAATTTAAAGGAGTCCTGGTTCTTCTCAATTGATTTCTTCTCCAAACATTGCATGTGATTGGAAGAGGTAGATATCCTACATCCAGCGGATACTGAGGTTAGCACCCCCTAATTGCCACCTCAATGAAGTTGCCCTTTCCTCCTGATCAATGAAAACAAAATTTTGGAGGGAACAGAAGCAATCATCTCAAAAGCAATAAAGGAGGAAAACTGTAATTACCTCAGCTGTAACCTTCCGGGCATCCAACAAATCTGCTTTATTTCCAGCACCAAGTCAGGGTTCCCTTTGACAAGAATGGAGACGACTGGTTAGCTAAAAAACTAACCATGAAATTATTATAAGATTATATAAGGATCTTGAAGATGAAAGAAAAGGAAGTCCCATCCAAACATCTCTACAAAAAATTACAAAATGATCGTGCATACCTGCACCCTAAGGTCATACTAAATATAAAAAATGTTTTTATTAACACATGAAAAGGAGAACAAAAAGTCGCATGCATATCCGAGATCAAGAAGTTTAAAAAGTCTACCTACTTAGAATCCACCAAACATAAATAGAAGTGAATGCCAACAGCAAAGCCAAACAAATAACTATAACACAGAGAAGTTAAGAAAAAGGATTAAATCACTACCCTGTGCTTGAAGTTCTTGCACTCACTTTTTGGCTCGCTCAAATGATGGCCACAAGCAAGAAAACAGTCTTGTCATTATGCTAGGAAAATATCTAAGCTAAAAGAAAACAATAAGCTGGAGAGCACCAAGGCAGATGCAGAATTGTAGAGGATAAATTTACTAGACACCTAAATAGATCTTCAACAATGCAGAGAAATAAAACCATATTTGAATACATCATATGTTTTGTCATACACATAATCAGATCAATGCCTCGCCTTCATTTAGAAGCCTGACACTCAGGTAAGTATGAGCAGAGAGAAAAAGTAAAGCTACATTATAAAGGCATACGAGTAATTAACAAGAGGAAACAGTAATGTCATGCAAAGGCATAGGTCCAATGGCCCTTTTTTGAGGATACAGGGGACTTCCCTCCTTTCCCTAACCTTAAGGTTATATAGTGGACATTCCAAGTAATATATCCTGTAAATATTATGCTAGGGAGTGCACAGTACTAAGATCAACTGTAAGAAAGTAGGGAAAATATTTTAAGAAGGAACATTGGATCATGCACCATGGTTAGAATAATACATCAACGACCAGTTTTAAGTTCATCCTGTGGAAGAAAGAGAGCAAATCTTCAACAAAGACAGTTGAAGTTTACATCAACATAAACAAGCACAACAATATAGTATGCAATCAATAGAGATATGCTCAAAACAAGTTCACTTGTGACGCAAGATCATTAAAATGCAATGCTGATAACAAAGAGCAGAATAATAGCAATGCCACAGGAAGGAGAGTGTATGACTAAAAGAGCGGCTACACAGATAGGATCTCACAACATTATCATCAATGATGTGAGACTGCCAGTGTGCAATGTCTTAAGTTTCTTATAAGCCACCTCCTGCCAAGCTACACAGCAAGAACAAAAAGCATTCTCACAACAGAAACCAAACAGTTAATCATAATTCCAACCCAACAAAGGTCAGCCCGGCCTCTGGAGAAGGATAAATCGGTTCGCTCTTTGATATTTCCACGGAGAACTCATACCATGGGCGCAACAATTTCAACTAAATAATATGTAATGACCTCATGAGGACACAAACTTGTACGTGAGATATTGATGAAGGTTCCCAAGAATCAAAAGTAAAGGACCAGCATATACAACTCCACTATCAGAAAATGAACATCTTTCAAAAACTTAAGTGCCAGAATGCTAAAATTGAAAGCCAAAAGAAGCTGATTCACAAATTGCATGCATTCTCTTGCAGTGGAAACTATTACTTCGCAAAAAGATCTCTAGCCACAGTAAGATTTCTAAATTAGCAACTTCATACAGCATCAGAGCCAATAATTGGTTTCTTGTTCGCTTCACTTACTTGGTTAGTCATGTTATATGGCAGCTCTTCTATAGTACATGGGTGCCAAGCTGTGGTATTTCTCTTGGCCAGCTGTATCCCAGATCTCAAACTTTACAGTTGGTATCATTTACGGCTAAAGCTTGAGAAAAGAAGCCAGCACTAATGATGGATTCCTACAACAGCAGGAGTGCTCATAGTCAAGCTACTATGGTAAAAAGAAACAAAATCAGCTGAAAATCATAAATCGATAATCTAGTTTTGTGAACCTGAAATTCAATGAACTGGCCTTTAACAAACCACATCACTAAGCTAGATTTTCGAGCTCCAACATCTCCAACAAACACCTAATGTACGAAAAACAACGAGCAAAAACAGAAGGTTGGATAAAATAAGCAATTAATTTGTGAAGAAGCACAGAAAGAAACAGATCATAATACTGAATCGTAACTATTTCAAGTTAATGCAAGTATGAAGGCATAAGGAAATATAGATAGAGGTTATCAATAAAAGCCTGTCAATTATCAAGCATTCTGGAAGTATAGAACTCCAAGAACCAAAGAGACAAAGCATGAAATGATCGCACGACAATTTCATGTCAAATTTTTAAGTCCAATAGACTGCACACCACTCACAGAGTGCAATATGAACCCTGTTTAATATAATTAAGCAACAACTCATATTACAGAACAGAGAAGCTGCAAAATGAACACTCCCGAGGACATTATCACAGCTCGAACACAAACTACCAGAGAGCAGCAAAACAAATTGCTCCATAAAGGCTATCTTAAAAGAAGAAATTGACAGTCAGAGGCCAAGAAAAACGAACCCTTCCTGATTCAAGTCATATAAAGCCCAAAGGGTGAAGCAAAAGGCCAACAAGCGAACAGCAAGGAGGTTCTGACGAAAACAATCTCATTCCAACCGAAAGAACGTATAGAGCGAAGCATGCACACTTCAGTTCATCCTAACCCTAATCCTGAAATTACCCAGCGAAAGCATACCCAAGCAGATCATCACAACAACAAGCTTATTGCTACTGATTGGATGATTAACATGGAGGAAATTCACAACCGAGAGGAGCTATAATCCCCACCTGAAAAAGCTCTCCAGCTCCAACCCCTCGTCCCTCGACGAACCAGCTCGTTCCACTCCCCCCGTTCAGCAAGTAGCTCTTCGTCGAAGATGCCCCAGTAAGCAGAACGCAAGCCGGTACTCAGCGCCGGTGCCCCACGTCCCATCACGACGACTTCCGTCCCCTCCCCTCCTGTCGACCCGCCTCAACCATCTCAACCCTCGTCCACCAGAGCACGTGGGTCTTCTCGCAGCCCCTCGAAAGGAGGAGCCGCCGCAAGTACACCCAAGGTTGCAGATCGGAAGCAGGGAGCTTGATATGTCCGTAATTCAAAAGGGGTTATATAAATTATAAAAGAGCTATTTTTTCTTATTGCGAGAGTAAAACATGTTGCCTCGGGAAGAGGAAGATCTCCCATTTCCGCTGTCAAGCAGGAAAGGGAGCTATTTTCCCGATGCCGCAGAAGACGTATGGGCAAAGCAAAGGTGACCGCATGCACCACCCGAGTCCCTGTTTTGCAGTTTGGTAATCGTAACAATGGAGGTCATCTCCGGCAATGGTTGTCCAGTGGGTTCGTCAAGATATACTATTTATAGATGTGTATGCATTCGGATGCTCTGTTGTCTATAGAGACACGCTTTCTGCTAAATAGCGACTGTACTAATCCACGGAGCGACTTTCTTGGGACAGAAGCTCTTGTTGCAGCTTGTGACTTCGTTGAAGCGTGCTCTAGAAAGAGACTTGGTACACATGCCAGACCCATTTCCCTCCTCACTTCATCATGCCTTGTGATAAGCGTGAGATTGCCAGTTGATACAACTAAGATAAGGAACTGGGATTAGTTTGCGCGAAAGAGAGAGAAAAGACGCCTTTTTCTCTTGTCACGCCTCTAAAGGCAGAAGAAAAAGGCCACTGGACACAAACTTGAAACTACCCAAAACACAGACACAACAAATCTAATTTGGCAGCCACCAAGTTTTAGCAGCATGTTATATGAGCCATGTGGTCTGAAAACAAAACATATCTGCGAACAGAAAAACATCAGGAGGATGAGATCGACTCTGATTCTTTTTCTCTGGATTCAGACACTCGGATAGCTTCCTGAAAAGTTAAAGTTCATGTAAACAAGCATGAATGTTATGATCATTTAGAAGATATCCCGCCAGAAGGCACTCTGTACACTGGCCAGATCACTGCCGATCTCAGAAGCGAAATTGCTAGAATAGCTAAGCTTGACAATCTCAATGGTAAACTGAATTCAAAGGGAATAGTGACTGGCAATAATCCATTGCAAGATTGGCATACAATGCACAAGACAATGAAAAGGATGTCATGTGTGAGACCAGATTGGACCGTGTTTCATCGCCGGGCAAAAGCTGCTCTTTTCTTGAGGTAGACAGCTTAAAAGCCTCATCCCTCCCTTATCTATATGCCGGGATACGAAGTGTAAGAAAATCTTTTGTATCTTTAGGACCAGGTGACTTCTTCATGATGATCAAATATGGACATGCCAGATAATTGAAATTTACCATAATCAACTTTGCCCACTCTAAGATATCACCACAGTGAAAACTCGCATAAGAATAATAGACGTGGAACCGGGCTTCAAAAGAAGCACTGCCAAGAATTGAATTTCAGAGGAAGAAATGAGATAGTTTGATTGCATACAGTAGAATTCCATCACTAACATCCTTTTCTTGAGATCAAAAATTTTCCTGTTGGTCACCTAACAAAAACAATACTAATTCAAGGTCAAGTCTAATTCGCCTTGTGAAGAAGGCTAAAGTGGAACTTGCTAGCACTAGGATCCCAATATATCCCGACCTCATCACCAGCCGCCAACCCCCTCCGCTTCACGAATTCCTTGATCCAACCCCCCTTGAAGACGTAGGACCCAGACGACGCCCAGAACACGAACACCAGTTGATGCTCCGAGCATGTGTCCACGTCCCTCACGATGACGTTGGCCCCCTTGCCGCTCTCGACTTGCCTCACTATCTCCTCGCTCATCCATCGGAGCAAGTGGCTTGTCACAAAGTCGCGCCCGATCAAGAGCCTCGACAGGTGGCCAAGATCGCTCTGTGTAAGCTTCTTCTTGATCTTATAAGGGTCGTAGAGCAGCACCAATTCTGTGGAAACACCATTGCGTCTTTCTTCCTCTGTATCACATCCTGAGGCCTCTTTCTTCTCCTTCTGCGGTCTATTGTACTTCACCTTCTTCTCAACAGTTAAGGTTTCGACGCCCGTTGGTGAGGCCACGAATTTTCGCTTTGGTTGGGCGGGAACGATTTCTTTACGAGGGCCGCTGACTTCCTTCATGTTCTGATCAGGAGTGAGGGGGAAGAATTCGCGAGCCACCACCACTCCTGGGGATGAAATTTCTCTGGCCCCTTCATCGCCATTCTTCTTCTGATCGTGCAGATAAGAAACACGCCACCAAGAGCCCATCAACGGCAGCGAGTGGACCTCGCCTCTCAGGTGGTCGCCAATGGGTTTCTTCTCGTGATCGCTCAGATGCGAAGAACACATCAACAGCGGCGAGTGGACCTTGCCTCTCAGGACGTCGCCGATGGGAGGCGATCTGGGGCCGAAGAAATCGATGAGCTTCATGGGTTTGCGCTTGAAGAAACAGAGAAGTGCTTCTCAAGAACAACAACAGAGGGCAACAACACGGTGCAGAGGAATTTAGAGAGCGAGCTAGAGAGCGAGAGAGAGAAGACAACAACGTTGGAGAGAAGAGAAAGAGGCGAGGACATAGACACCGGAGGCAAGAGAGGGTTTATATAGTTTACCGTTGGAATTGAAATGGTGAGCGACGTCATCGATCTTCGCAGTCAAGTTTCGAGAGTGAGGAGACTTTCCTAATTTGAGTCAGGTGAAGATTAGTGCATGTGAGGGAATAATAAAATAGGAAATATTTTCAAGATTCAAGATTGATTTCCTACGGAAATTAATAATGTCACAAATTCTGTAATTATATAAATAATGAGTTGGAGATAATTCCCGGTTAGATTCCTATGCTATGGACGAGCTTCTTCTTTTCGTTAAATTATTTTTTTCGTGTAATAGGATGGAACTTTTTTGTTAAAGGCTGGAAATTAAAAGTTTCTTGATTTTTTTAACAGAAGAAAGATTTCTAAATGTACGTAATAATGACACGGTAGTTGCATTAAGAAAAAAATTAACACGGAATAAAGAAAAGAGATGGGTTCGGTAATTAGTATGGTATCATGTAAGCTTGTTCTGCCTTCGCCTTCTTCTCCTTCTTTTTTATCAATTTGTTCACATTTTTCGAGGGGGACAATATCTTGTTTAGGTAAAATTATATGTTCCCCTCAAGGTTTTAGTTGAATTTTGTTGTAGGGATGATACAACCAAAAATCCTAAATTGTGCCAATCATAACGTTAATAATTAAAACTTTTTTTATCACCAAAAATTCCTAATCCCACCCTCTCTGGCACTAATACCGAAAATCTGTTTGTATCACAAATTAAAAACCCTTAAACCTATGCCGGTACCACAAAAGTAAGTTTGGAGTATTGATATCACGGTGAGTAAAGTTTATGATTTTTGTAATAGTTGAGGGTACTTTTGTAAACTTGCACAAATTAGGGGATTTTAGTGATATAAAAGAAAAATTTTGGGATATTGGCGCTACAGCGGGTATAATTTAGAATTTTAGCGGAGATTTCCCTATGTTGTTTTATATACTCCTCCAACTTTTCTTTATTTCTTTTTCGAAAGTACGCTATTTTCGTCTCTTTTTTTATTTCAAATTACAACATTTCTCTTTCCAATTTTCCTTCCTCTTAAAAAAAAACGACATATTCTTGTTCGCACTTTGTGGAAGAATGATGTTAAACTGAATGTTGAAGAGACTAGTTCCACGTTACATCTCTCTCTCTCTCTCTCTCTCTCTCTCTGCCTCTCTCTCTCTCTCTGCCTTCTCTTGGCAATTTGACTTTGACATCAAAAGGAACGCAAAGAAGGCCCTCCATCCAATCCCCATAACTTTAACTGGGGTTCTACTCTCTGCACTCGTTGTCTGCTGTAAAGCATCTCTCATGCGGTAGCAGTAGACACTGCAAAACTTGACCGAGACTATCGTCAAACGATTTGCCAGATTAGGCAGGATTGTTCAAGATAAAAGAGGGGAAGATATCGGGTAACTTTAACCGTTCTCACGTCTTTTCTTTTTCGGTATCTCATTCTCGTGACAGTATTGTGAGATGAAAGAAAAGTCGAAATCGCTAGGACTCCATCTGCTGGATAGAAGAGGAAGTCGTTCACTTCGGCTACTTCGCTGGTTGCACAATCTAAAATTCAAGTCTTACATTAAACAGTTCTATCCATAAGGGGTAAATGGTGAAGTACAGATTAACCGCCTCAACTTGTAACGAGGATGAAAAATCAATGAAAGAATATCAAGTAATGAGGGATCATGGAAAGCCTTTAACCATTGTTCTACCCTTCCAAACAGCCACTAGCCGCAGCTGACGTATAGCATCCACTTCTGTCGTCGCCCAGATTCTGAAACTATCCTCTTGTCTTGCGTGCTTTGGCTGCTCAATTACATTTCCGGAAGACGATGCATTCGGCCCCTACTATCCCTGAATATATGCATTTCTTTGAGACACCCTCGCTGACAATGTCATGCAAATGGCTCCAATCCGATGATCTGAATAATTCTCCTGAGATTGAGCATAGTGCCATTTTCACTGCATTTTCGTAACAAAAATTTACATGCTTCAAGGCTTGGTTGGGGTGTAAAAACTGCAGTAATGGAAGGGTGCTTTCTTGTTGCTCCAAATTCAAGCCTTGGCAGACTGGCATCTGAAATGAAACCACTTTCACTTGGAGAAACTGTCAGTAGTTGTATACGAGTCAATCCCACATCTTTACTGCATATTGTTTGATTTCAAGAGCATTGCCTATACATAGGGGGCCCTGCGATGTAGAACAAGCTGTTCCCAATCTGATCTAATTCTGAACGTGTTCTCCTCGAGCCATCCTCTATATATATTGGAATCTTGAGGCAAATTGAAAGCTCCCTTACCCATATCTCAGAAATTGCTGTTTCATCCTTACAGCGACTGCTTCAATGTCAGAGTGTAAAAGGACCGAGAGATAAGCAACAATTGTTAGATGAAAGTCTGAAACATATTTGGATGCAAGAGATCGGGATTCTTTCAGCAATTAATACTACAGGACAGAATAAACAAGAAGTTCTTAGGCTGATTTCCTAGAAGATGGGATAGAATTATATACTTCTGACTTCTAATGAAAACATTATTGTTCCAACATGGGTGAACACTTCAAGAGCTTAACAGTGAAGCAGAACCTCCAGTTACCAAAGCAAGCAACTAGAGATCAATCTCGTGTCAATATCCCAAATTATATTTAGAGCAGTGCACATTGCACATCTTCAAATGGAGACGCTTTCAGTATCAGATACGATGCAACAGCACTTTCCTTGGGCCATCCATTGCAAATGCCAATGCATCATTTATTTAATGTCAAAGCTCCTATTTGAAAGATCATCAACGTCTGTGCCATTAACTATTTTTTATCAGCAGCAGTCGTTACCTTTCCATTAGGGATGAGGATATCGGCAACTGCTCAACTATTGAGCTTTGAATCCTCCACCGATGTTCTGGTTTGTTAAAGTCAGGGTTTGGGCACTTAGATAGAACAGAGGCATCGGACAAAACTCTGTATAAGCTGCACAATCCTTGTTATGCGCTTCTTATAGACATCGATTCAGGGCAAGTTAGCGTAATCTAGTGGTGCAGGTCCCTCCATATTTGGACCTTTACAACATCCCACAGTCATCACCACGCGATGCTTTCAAAACGTAGCATAATATCATTTTTCATGCTACTCTGCATCAGAATATGAGCAACACGATCTTTTCTCTTCCACGCTTGATAAGCCTCTAAGTCATGCTTATGTTGTTCCGTGTTTCCCATTTCAGGCTCTTGAATTTCAGTAAATTTTACAATACCAAACGTCATAATTCTTCTCATTCAGTTTGTCATCCTGATTGAGGTCGTCAATAATGCTCTTGGTAGCAGCCATATTGTCTCTAAAAGGACACAATAGCACATAATTTTATATTAGCACAACATATTAAAAAAGAATTTTTCAGCAATTCCTTGAATTATTTGATATTAGCGTTCATACATTACATAATCGAAAGAAGCTTAATACACTTCAATCACCTCCCACAATATGAAAAATGACACAAATGATTCCTAAACTTTGATTCAACGTGCAATATCATCCATGGACTTTCAATTTGTTCGATGTGGTCCATGAACTATTTCTAAATGTTCAATTTAGTCCCTAGATTGTATGAAAATAATGCAAAAAAAAGGACTACATAGAACATTCATCAATAGTTCAAGGACCACATTGAATAAATTAATAGTCTAGGGATGAATTGTTCTCTACTGATATAAAAGTCTAGCGAAACAAACTCAAGGTCCAGCTCTGATATCATACCGAGTCAGTATTACTGAGGCCTTTGATATATAGTTTTCCTCTGGATCGCCACACACATTCTCTGCTCTGTGTTGCTGCATCTATCCCAAATAGAAATCTGAAATTACAAGACGCAGTGCTCAGTTGTTCGGCCCCTTTACTTCCTGTTTCAGGGAAGATCTTTGTACCCTCATAGTCAATCTTTCCTGCTTGTTTAATCAGGTGAAGTTTTCAGAGCTCACTCTTGACACTTTCAGGATGCTTTAGCGGTTGGAGTGGGAACCAAGTGGCTCATTTCACCGGTCACTGGAACTAAACTTGGTGTTTCTGCACGTACTCGCATGAACCACTCTCTCAGGGTAGTGTTGATCATACTTTGCCTCAAAACCTGGGAAAAGCTGTTTTATATCGACCGTCAGTGGCCCATTTTGTGGCAGTCAGTGTATTACAGAGCCTAAATCCCCTCACGCGTGAACACAGCCCAAGAAAGAAAACATGATTAACAAAATTAATGGACAAGAAATCTTACTGGAATGAGACGAATGGAACATGTGATCCATGTTCAATCATGTTGATATCCAAAGTAAAGGCGGCCTGAAGTACAAGTTAAGATTTGGTTTGATTAAGTACTACAGATACTTCTTTTTCATGTCATCATGTTGAAGTAGAATGTAGAGGAGTGATCATTATCACGCAGCAAGTATCGTGACAAAGTCACACCATTCATGCAATATACCTAGTGGTTATAAACCAACAATTTTCTTAATGATTTATAAAGCCTGAGCCAATTGTTTAGCAGTGATGGGGAAGCCAACTCAGTTCACATCCAGGCAAAACATGACCACACTCCAATTGCAGTTTCCAAGCATGAAGTAGAGAGTGGCACGTAAGCTAAAAATATGTTAATCACAGTAAAACTTACTCACTAGGGGCAACTTGAATCATGTATCCACACTTTGAAATACTTATTTAACATACGAACAATTGGAAAGCGGCAAAGCATGCGTTTTCAGGAGGGTAATTTTTCAGACTTCATTTGTTCTGATCTAAGGACAAGATGAATTACGGTCTTTCACTACCACATACAAACTGCAAGAGCAAAGTCACAGAGACACAAAACCCTCCTTATATCACATAAGGCATTCTAGGCAATTGCTTACTTCTGCGTCCAGCTTCTTCCAGTGGCCTCGTGCATGGTTCTGTCATTCTTGTACATGTACGCCATTTCCAGTACCAGAGGGTCATCTGGATTTGGGTCCTTCAAGAGCGAACAGATCGAGAGCAGTACCTGGAAATCGGAAGTATAAACCTTTGTCGACCCAGCTGTGGAGGTCACAGTACCAGATAGCGATCACAACAAAGCACCATTAACACTCCTGAACATATAGAACCAAACAATTTATTGTAGGACGCAGAGCAGCATTTAGGATAGTTACAAAAACATTCGGTACAAGTTTTCTCCAGAGGACTTACTTGAAAAGTCTTTGACAAAACTTTTGAGGTCTTTGGGGAAAGCCTTGAACAAAGTAGCGTGAAACTGGTGTTTGGCCGTCAGGTAACGATGCAGATTCCAGGAACTAAGTTGCAGTTTGATAAAATTGTTTTTCAATGTATATGGGGTAAGACATACATTCAAAGTACAAGAGAACCAAGGCCAGAAATGCATCATCTCAAACGAGCTCTGATATTTACCACTGGAAATAAAATTGTACAACTTGTTTTCAAGTCATCGGCAAACAACATCAGTACTTGGATGCCTCAAATAATGTCTCGAAATTTTGATCCAATGTGTAATATGGTTCCCAAAAGTTGAGGGACCACATTAAATAAACTAAAAGTTCAACGATGTCATTTTCCTTTTTTTTAATTGGAAATGGTCCTTCTATAGAAGAAAACGTACCTTTCTTCACGATTAAGTAATATAAATTCTTCGACAAAAAAAAAGTACTATAAAATCATTTATTTAGGTTTTATTGATGTCCACCTTCTGAGAACCACCAGATAATTTTCAACCCACTGATTTTTATATGTATATAAGTGTTGCCGGTTCTAACATGAAGGGGTTCAACTAAATTAAATAACTAATTAAATTTGATAGTGTCGGCATCTAATAATCCCAAGAAGAAAAAGGGCATAAAATTGTTCACATGCGAGGGAGGTGCTAACTGTGAGCTGATTTATTTGTCTGTCAAGTAAAATGCCAACGAGACAATTGTTCGTGCCTCAAGATCATGAAATGTCATTACGTACACTAGGAATATGTTAGTATAAGTAGACAAGATGTTAGCAAATGCATTAATAGAGCATATACATACTGGTTCTGCTATCTAATTAAATCAGGGTTCATCCCTTAAAAAATTAAGTAGGGATATAAAGCCATGCATCTTACAAACAATCTAAGATTATAGCACGAGAAGAAAATTAAAAAAAAAATGGAAGTGCGGTGCTGGAAAATTTAACATATTCACTTATTCTTAAAGCATCTAAAAAGAGAAAATCATTTTTGCGAAAATGAAAATTAGGTCAGTACGAAATCACAGATCGACTCATAAAGCACATTTTTTCTTTATTCATAGCCCGATTGATAGATCTTCAATTATGGCATACCCAGACCACATTCCTGCGATGGGATTCCTTAATCTCTCTCTTGTTTTTTTGGTCTAAATAATGGGCTTCCTTAATCATTAAGTCAAAACCACCCACCTACACCGGATAGCCTCATCTTGAACTTTAGACTCCTACAATTTCATCATTAGACAATTCTTGCAGTCTGAACACAACATTACAAGAGAAATCAACGGAAACGATAACATCATAGATAGACGCGGTTCCGCGGTTCCCGCGGAGCATTGGTTTCTTCTAGAAAAGTTACTCAAATTAGGAAACTACTTAAAATTGGAAACCACACAAATTAAGAAACCTACTTTGATTGGGTTTCTTTTACGAATTCAAACTCGAAATATATTTTCAACATATTATATCAAATATTCCCAAGATTTCAATGTTCTCAAGATTTTCACCGTTTCCATATCATCTCATAAAAGCCATATGCTAAATAATTTGCAATCAAAATGGGAAACCACTTCTAGAAAAGTTACTCAAATTAGGAAATCACTCATGTTAGAAAACCTACTTAGGTTGCATATGGCAACGATTCTGTGCCCGGGAACAGATTCTGCTCAGAAATGATTTTTTTTTAATTCCGTGCCCGAAAACAATTTTTAAGAATTTGAAGGCATTTTGTAACTACCCAAAATTTTTATTCTTAGAATAGAAAAAAAAAACATAAATGTATTTGGTAACTATACAAAATTTCTTTTTATTAATAATATTTTGAATTCTTTAATATTTCTTTTTTTTCCTTTTTTTTCTTTTTTTCCCTCCCTTCCTTGGCCATGGCTGGTCGCCAGCGACCAGCCACAGGCCAAGGCCAGCGAGGGCGTGGCGGCCCTTGCTGGTCACGACAGTGAGGTCGGCCTTGCCATGGCTGGGCAAGGCCTCCCTGTCGCAGCCGCAAGCCACCCTCGCCAGCGACTGACCAGCGACAGGTCGAGAAGAAGAAGAACAACAAACCAAGAAAAAAGAAGAAAACCAAGAAGAATTAGAAATGAAAAAATTATTCCAGAATCAAGAAACTACTTTTTTTTCTTCTTGATTCTATTTCAAAATTGACTATGGGAATAAAAGAACATAAGTTTTTACTGTTTGGCAAGTTGCTAAATGGAACCTTAAACTAGTATTGAGATTCTTTTATGGGCTCAAACTCAAGAAATATTTTCAACATGTTACATTAAATATTCACAAGTTTGGAATGTTATCTAGATTTTCACAGTTTCCATTTCAGGAAAATCATCCACTAGATAATTTTATCTAAGATAAGAAACCAATCAAACTAGGAAAGCACAAGATTGGAATGTTCTTGACATATATTCCTTTTACGGGCTCAAATTCGAGATATACTCTTAAAAGGTTACACCAAATATCCACAAGATTGAAATGTTCTCTAGATTTTCATAGTTTCCTATTTCAACTCAGAAAATTATTTGCCAAATAATTTGTATCTAAGCTAAGAAACCCCTTTTAGAAAGTTACTCAAACTAGAAAACTGCTCAAACTAAAAAACTTACTTGGATCAGATTTTCTTTATAGGCTCAAACTCAAGATATATTCTCAACATGTTCATCAAATATCCATAAGATTAGAATGATCTCAAGATTTTCATTGTTTCCCTTTTAAACTGTCTACCAAATGATTTGTAGCAAGAATATAAAACCCCCGTTTGGAAAAGCTACTTAAACTAGAAAACCACTCAAACCTACTTGAATTGAGTTTCCTTTATGGGCTCCATCTCAAAACATATTCTCGACATATTACAATAAATATCCCCAAGATTGGAATGTCCTCAACATTTTCACTGTTTTTTCGTTTCAACTCATAAAAATTGTCTGCCAGATAATTTGTATCCAAAATATGAAATCACTTCTAGAAAAGTTACTCAAACTAGGAAATCATTCAAATTAGGAAATCTACTTAATTTAGGAAACCTACTTGGATCAAGAGTCCCTTGCGGCCTCAAACTCAACACAAATATTTACAAGATTTAATCGTTCTCTAGATTTCACTGGTTCCCACTTCAACTCAGGAAAATCATGCCAAATAATGTGTATCCACCCCATTTGGGAAAGCTAGTCAGACTAGGAAATCAATAAAACTAGGAAACCTCTCAAATTAGGAAACATACCCAAGTTAGGAAATTTACTTGGATCAGATTTCTTTTATGGGCTCTAACTTGAAGCATTTTCTCAATATATTACATCAAATATCCACAAGATTCATATGTTCTCAAGATTTTAAATGTTTCCCTTTTCAACTCATAAAGAAATGTTCAGCCAAATATTTTGTATGAAGAATAGAAACCCTTTTGGGGAATTTTTTTTTTGGGTCCGTCTTTTGGGTAAAGTTACTCAAACTAAAAAACCATTCACATCTATTTGGATTGGGTTTTCTTTATAAGCTCAATCTCGAAATATATTCTCAGCACCTTACATTAAATATCCACACGAGATTGGAATGTCCTCAAGGTTTTCGCTATTTCCTGTTTCAACTCATAAAAATAATCTGCCAAATTAATACTCGTCCACCCAAAATATCCCCCAACTAGAACCAAAAAAAGAAAAAGAAAAGTCTATCCCCTACTTTCTTTGTTCTTTTTTGGTTTGACGTACAAACAACTGCTTCATCGAAAAAAGACAAAGTTGCGTCGAGTTGAACCCCGCCGACCTATCCTGACCGTCCATCACGCGTTTAAGGCCTCCCGCGTTGGCACATTGGATGTGAAACTTTGCCTGTGCCGACTCTCCCTATAAATACACCCCTCCCTCTCAAACGATCTCACATCACATACCGTACCCTTCAGCTGTCATCCTTTACCTGATTCATTGTCAATTCTAGCATCCCCCGAAGAAACAACCACCAACCATGGCCGAAGGACACCGCCACCACCACTTCCACCACCAGAAGGATCCCGCCGTCCCGGAGCCTGAGGTCGATTACAGGAAGAAGGAGAAGCACCACAAGCACCTCCAGCAACTCGGTGAACTCGGTGCCGTCACTGCCGGCGCTTTTGCCTTGGTAATAATTATCATCTTCTTCTCAATCTTGCAAATTTTCCCCATTTTATATATAGATAAAATTCGCATCTTCACCTTATATACCTGAACCATCAGCTTGATCACGAGCATTGGATGCGAAGGATCTCGATTAGACTCGCATATTTCAACCGGACATGATGATGGCATGCCATGCGAGAATGGATCATCCTTATAAATGACAACAGTTTGAATTCAATCAATTTCCTTCACCGATAAACTAGAGGAATAAGATTTCCCCAGAATTGGCTCTAACAAAAGACAGTTGTAATCCATAAGGGTATTTACATGATCAAATACTTCTGCTCAAAGTGAATAAATTATTATTTTTTTTGTTGAATTTATACCATGCTCAGAGCCTGTTTAAAAAAAGTGTACATCACTTTTTTTTTTCCTCTTTACCTTAACTCATTTTGTTTCATTCACACAATTCCCAATTAATGATGTTCAAATTGCAGCATGAGAAGCATGAGGCCAAGAAGCACCCAGAGCACGCCCACAGGCACAAGGTAGAGGAGGAAATAGCCGCTGCTGTTGCCGTCGGGGCCGCCGGGTTCGCCTTCCATGAGCACCACCAGAAGAAGGCGGCCAAGAAAGAATATGAAAAGTCTCATGGCAAGAAGCACCACCATCACTTCTAAACCATGGAGGATCTCCGCGTCTCTCTCTTCTTGCTATGTGTCTTATTTATGTAATTTCATTTCTCTAACCAAGTACGCTTCAAGATCAGAGACCGCCCTCAATAGTTCCTGTACTTTGCAGAGGGTGGTTCTTGAATCTTGAAGCTACTGCTGTGAATGCTTCCTGACAGAGTGAGCCTGTGTGTTTGGGCTTTGTCTTGTACCGGTTGTATCTAGGGTGTCTAATAAAATGATCCTATGATGATCTCATTTCTTGCATTTACCATATTGTTTTAGGTACAACGACTATATTGAATATTATTTACCAAAACCAATCAGCTCAGAGTCTCCGCTAGAATGGATCCGCACCCAGTTAGTAAATGTTAATTCACTAGAAAGGGGTTGGGTGAGATTTAGAGAATCACCAGATCGCAATGTTATATACAATTATAATCCAAAAGTTATGTTAAAAAGCTGTGAACGATTGAGTCTCTAACGCGAGGACACGTACAAATTAGCAAATTTATCTAATAATAGTCCATCACGATATCTTCATTGTGACCACACTATGCGCATTGACATTTTCGACTAATTTGGAGGGATCATGTGGGCACCTTTGTCAAAAAAATGGGGGCGCATGTCATTATCATCATCCATTATTGTGAGATTTGCTAAATCAAACACCAGGTCATGCGAGACATGATCTCATACTGCTTACACCCGAAATGACTAGACCTTCGACCTGGACAAGCATATGAACAACAGGGATGCAGCCCATATTAAGGTCAGCACACATTCAAGTTTGATGACACTCTCGTCAATAAGCCTTATATCAAGAGACCTCATCAACAATTAAAGGACCTCATCGATAAGTGAAAAATCTCATCTTTGACTTTGTCATAAAGGTTTTGTCATTACTCATACATTGGAAGCTTGCAACAAGACTCCTTTAGACGGTCATAAGCATTGGAAATATTTTACTTTTGATAGCTTCTAGTTTCTATGAGCTTTAATAATTCCTAGTTTCTAGATTTGACTTTAGTCTTTTGCTTTTCTTTTATTTTGCTATAAAATGCCATGAAGTTTATGTAAAATCAGACTAAATTTGATAAATTAAACTTGCTTAGTGCAATTCTCTTGAAACTTGAAGAGTTCATTTCCCTTAAAAACCTAAAAGAGTTTTCATTCCGTCCTTGAAAAGTCAAAGCTTTTAAAGCCTACATCATTGAAGAGTTGCAACCATCAATTTAGAAAAATTGATGCCATTTCAATTTCATTGGAGGCCTAGAAGAGCAACCACTAAAGTTCCTATCCTATTTTTTTTGCATCCTGACCGTTCACAATCGTCTACTTCCTTCCAAAATCGACAACTTTACAGTGCTTATATGAGAGAACTCAAAACACAAAAGTTGCAGATCCGGAAGTCTTCATTCTTTTGGCTTTAGAATCGGGTCATTCTGATCTATATCAACAAAATTATGACAATTTTCCCTAACTAACGCATAACTGAAATTATGCTCGTTTTTGTGACGGAATATCTATGTGTGCAAGTCACTCTCCCAATCCTATTGTTTAAGTAGTCGACCTTGGGCTGCATCAAACATGTGGACATAAATAATCCCATGACTAATGTATGAGGATTATCATGCACTTGATACCTTGCCATCGATCGTGGGGATTAAAATTGATATTTACAATTAGTATTGACATGAATCGGTGGTGCATATCGACGGAAATTGACAATCGGTTGTTGATATATGATGGAAAATGGCTAATAACTATCAACATGGGTACTAGTGAGTGAGGGACAACAAGCCATCAAAACACTTTGGAAGGATGAAGAACATAGGAACGTGGTTACAAAGTCAAGATCACAAGGGAGGGAGCAATTGAGGATCGAAGAGCAATCGGCATGTATAATTTGTATATTTTGGAGGACAATTACATAGAAGCAGGGTTATAGAGCAATTATCATCCAGAGGCAAGATCATGGAACCACAATATCACGAGGCAGTTACCAATGAGCAGTTACCACTTGGAGCAAGGCCATGGAATGATTATGGTTTGGAGCAAGATCATGGAATGACCAGCAAGAGCTGGCGTACACTTTTGAAGAAACAACTGTTTAGGAACAAGGCTAAGAGATATGGGCACAAAACTTTTGGAAGTGGAGGAACAAGGAGGTAACTGTTGAAAACTGATCAAGAAGAGTGCAATTGCTGAAACTATTAGGAAGTGGTTATCACACAACTATTATAATTACCATTAGTCATCTACTAGGAGTTCCCCGCACTAATTAAACAAATTTACTATCTTTTCAGTACCTTTATCTTCCTACACTGTAGTTTATTTCCTACTTGTAGCTTTTAGGTTCGCGTCATCGATTAAATTCCGGTGTGCATTTTTATCCTAAGTGCTATGTCGTCGATTAAATTTCGGCATAGTGTCACGCCCCGGACCCCACTGAGCCCGCGATATCCCGTCCATGGTCGAATGGAACGCGACGTCCCAGGACGCGTCGCCGACCCTATGCGAAACACCCAACGATAAAGGCAAGCGGAAGCGAATTTAAAACAACCCAGACAATAAAATATGATAAAGGGATAGCACAAAACAATAATTGCATAACATAATAAAGTAGTCACTATTACATAACAAAAACCTAAGCTACCAATTTCAAACCACGCTTTTCAAAAAGGGGCGGTGGTTGATAAGCTTATCTCCTCTACAAAAAGTTATTCAAAAGACAGGGTAAATTTGATCTATCCTTCAATCCCTGTAGTACTCTGGCGGCATCTCCGAATGGATCACGGTCGCAGATCTGAAAGTAGTTATATAATAACCGTGAGAAAGAGTCTCAATAAGCGACACCCTAAACCCTATAAAGGCCAATGCGTACCCAGACAAGTCGCACAAACAATCTAACCGGCAACTTAACGAGCTCACAACAATGTACTTACCTTTGTTATCAGAACGCGTACTAACTCTGAACGTTAGTCAAATCACGACAGAACAATAATACTAACTCAATAATATATCACAATCAATCAAACGCCAAGCACACTGGCACTCAATCAATCCAACCAATTCAATCACACATTCAATCAGCAAGTCCAATCAGTTCAATCAATTTAATCACACTCAACTCGCATGTGTGGTCGAACAACTTTCCACGATCTCCTAGGTCCTTTCACACTGCCCGCGCTACTGCGCCTCAGGCCCAATTTCACAGCCCGCGCTACTGCGCCTCAGGCTCAGCCCTTAGATCAAGCCGGGCTTGGTCCCGCGTAACCACGACTCAGGATATTTTTCCCCTTTCAATGACTCGCGTAACCTACGCCTCAAGTCTGGTCATGCCTTTCTCGCCACACCCGCGTAACCACGCCTCAGGTTGGCAGCCCTCCGATCAATCCGAGCTTTTCTCATGCACATGCACCACAACACAAATCGCCATTCTCACGAGTCGTACCAATCAAACTCAAGGCATGCTCATCACATCACAACTCGCCGATCAACACGTCGTACAATTCAAATTCAATCACCACACTTTCACGAATGTCAATCTGACACGCCATCACCCTCAATTCAACTCATACTCTTCACATCGGTTCACTGACTCGACATTCAAGTTGGCCTACTCAATTAATCCAAGTCAATCACACGCGCCACGACAATTCAGTCATGTTATTCATCTCAATTAGTCACTAAATTAGCCACTAATTAGGCCCCACAATTATCATAATTTAATCTAACAAATACGCACATACGAATATTGACTCTAATCCACGTTTAGCCCATAAACTGGTACTAATCACGTCCTAAACAAGTCTAAAAATACCCATAGTCCTAAATAAGGATTAGGAGGTCACTTACTTCAATTTGGCCCGGGGAAAATCGGCTATGGCCCGGAATGGCTCGGTCGGAACGGCGGTGTCTCAGCGCAGCCGAGGGCGCGACGGGCATGGGGCTCGGCCACGGGCAAAATTCTCGGTCATCGCTGGGCACTGGCGCGGGCACGGGCATAGGCACGGTGACGGGCACACCCCGAGGCAACTCGGCCACGGCCCGGGCAACGGCTGGTCAGTGAGTTGGGCACCTTGGCCGCAGCTGGGCTGGCTGGCTGGTTGGTTGGCTAGCCAGCGGCGGCGGCCAGAACAGCGGCTCGCGGTGGCTGGGCGAGGTGGCGCCGGGGAAAGCCCAAAACAGCGAAAGCGTCGGGGAGGGAGAAAAATAGGGGAAAGAAGGTGGTGGCGGCGAAGGGGGGGCAGCGGGGCGGCGGAGGTGGCTGAGGTGAAAAGGCTAGGTGGCGAAGGCGGAGCGGCGGCGGCCGGAGCGGCGGCGGCAAAGTCTAGGAGCCGAAACAGGGGAAAGTGTTGATGGAGAAGAAAAACAAGGGAGAAGGTGGTCGCGCGGTGGCCGGAGGCGGCACGGTGGCATCGCGAGCGGCCGGGGGACGGAGGACGGGCCGACGAGCGGCTGGGCAGCGTCGAATCGCGACGGACGCGGCGGCGACCTGCTGCTGTTCGCGTGCTGCGCGGCAGGGTCAGCGACGGGCGAGCAGGGCCAGCGAGCGGCGGTCACGGGTGACGACTGGCGGTGCGGCTCGATTGGGCGACATTGGCGCGAGGCGGACGGCGGTTGGGCTGGTCCCGGTGTGCAGCAAGCAGGAGGCCAAAGTAGTGGCGGCCGGAAGAGAAGACCAACGGAGAAGAAGAAGAAGAGAGGAAGAAAAGAAAAGAAAAAGGAAAAGAAAGAAAGAAAGAAAGAAAGAAAAGGGCGAAAGAGAGAGGAGTAGATGGGTCTGACAGGGTGGGGGACAGACGTGCGAAGGGGGGAAAGTGACCGGAGAGAGAGAGAAAGAGAGAGAGACGAAAAATAAATAAATAAATATTCAAATAATAATTGCGATCCGATGGCCCATATTTAAAACTAAAAACGATCCAAAGGTCCAAATTAATTCTAGAATATAATAAGGGACAAAGACCAAATTAATTAAATCAAAATACCTCGAGGGAGGTCTACTAGTCCAAATTCGCACCCGGTCAAAAATCCACTTTTCGCATATTCCGAGCAATCTCGAGGCCGACCACAATAATATCAACACCGTTCAATTAAATTCGTCCCGAAACTCCGAGAAATTCGACACCAAAGTTTGGGCTCTAATTAACGGTCAAATTCGATCAAGTGCGTTTTTAGCGAAATCTCTAATTTAAAAAATAAAATAACCGAGAGTGATTAGTTCCCGGGCGAGATTTTACTATAAGCACACTGACGAATTGCACGTTTTATAAATCCCAAAAATGGGCCGAAATTCGGAATGTCACATATAGTATCTTTTTGTTATTAGGCTGTGTCATCGATTAAATTCTAGCATGATTTGTTTACATCCGGTTACTTCATCAAGTCTATATCTTTCGAACCTTTTTGTCATTTAAACTACAGCACAGTTTGTGTTTGTACAGTCTTGTTCTTATTTAAGTTGTTGGTTCTTTTTGCTTGTGATATCTCCTATCCAGAGTGGGCAAAAAACTTTGATTTCCTTAAATAAAAACAATAAAACAATTTTCAGTGAATGATATTTCATCGCGGGATAAATTCTGGCAAAATCTTTTCGACATGCTTGGTGGGATTGGTGTGATTGATTTGAGAAGATACTATGGCATGTACGAGGAATCAAGTTAATCCTGACAATGTTGGTGATAACAGTTCACCACCATTGCTTGACAATGAAAGGGTATACATGTGGTGGCAAATCAAGCATAAGGTGGGATGTCGACATTCCAAGGCAACTCATCGACAAGCAAAGGAGACAATTAGAGCCTAGCTTAATCATGATGGCTACCATGAGGAGGATTTTTGACAAGCATCATCATAATTCGACCAACTATATAGTGAAGTACATTGCTGATGTAATTAAGCCGCTGATCGTCAATACTCTCCATAAGTTTGCAAGTGGCTAAGGAACTTCGACTAATTCGACAATATGGGAATTATATGAGATATGTCAAACTTGTGTATAGAAAACCATACTCGGACTGAATGGATATAATACCCTATCCGAGAGGTTTCAAGATACTTGAATTTAACCATTTTTTTGTGTGAAGATGATCAATCGACAGTGGAACACGTTAGTCGATTTGCTACTATGTGTAGTGATGCAACACATGGCAATTGTTGGAAATTAAGATTATTTTCATTATTGTTGTCTAAAACCGCTCTTACTTAGTATGTAGCACTATCGGCTAACTCTGTTTACTCTTGGGAACAAATGGAAGCATAGTTAGTTCCAGAGGTCTATTCTTGATGTAACTGTCACAGATCTGGCGATTGTGAAACAACAAAATATTGAATCGGTAGATCACTTCATATCCCAAATTAAGAAAGCAAGAAGTATATGTCTTTTTCCGATATAAGAAAAGTCTTTCGCCCAAGTAGCCTTTGGCAGTGTGAAGTTCTCTATAAGGGAAAGAATAGAAGGTAGCCATATAATGACCTTTTCCAATTGGCAACCGGGGCAGTCAGGCATGAGAACCTCTTGAAAGAGAAAGAAAGAAAGCTTGGTAAACATGATGTGGCCTTTGTGGAAAGGAATGAGCCTAAAGATAACCTAGATCAAGGAGAGTACGTTGAGATAGCTGTTTTGTCAAGCACTAAGATAAGCCGGAATTAAAGAAAAGATGAAAGAGAACATCAATGTGAAGGCAAAAGACACTCAATATTACTCATTCGACGTAGGCCAAATGGATGAGATCTTTGACATGCTTCTAGCTTACGGGCATATTAAATTGACAGAAGGCCAAATCATACCGAGTAGAGAAGAATTGGCAAACAAGAAATATTGCAAATGGCACCATTCATGGAGCCATAATACTATCGATTGCATTATCTTTAAAAAGAATGTTCGGGAGGCAATTCGACGAGGCAAGATTAAGTTCGTCAATGAGAAAAACAAAGCTCCAATGGAGATAGATGCTAACCCATTCCCTCTCATGACTGGGATGGAATCGGTAAAGTTCAAAGGTAGAAAGCCGTAGCAACCAAACCTTTGTGCCTGATGTAAATGAGAAATAGGTCAAAACTACCATTCACCACCCAAAGGAACGGTGCCACAAACGAGAGCCCCTTTGTAGAATACGAGGAATGATCGTCGACCGAATTATACCAACAATCATAATACAGTGGGTCAAACAAGTCTTCCTTGGGTATTTTGATCGAATTACCTACCCTAGGGGACAATTCGTGAAGTAGAAGTCATTCATGTGGAGGTATGAAGAAGGATACCCTACTATTGATACATTAGGAGAACCAAATGGAAAATTTGATTATTATGTCAACTATGGGTCACTACCCTCATATCCTTGAAATGTTACCCCTACTGGATAGGGAGAATAGTTTGATGGGCTACCTCCTGAAGGCACCAATTTATCTGCACCCACCCACCGACAGACATTGAAGATACTTTATGATCCATCGGAGAGCCAATGGTTTGAATTTGGAAAGGTGCAAGGACCAAGGGGCAACATGTGCATGACTTAGAAAAGAAAAATGCAAAGGAAGAAAAACATGTTCGAGCTACGACAAGAAGTTGATCAGGTCCATATTAGTTAGGTTAGCGCAACCCTCATGGCAACTTACAAACCAAAGAAATTAAGGTCTAGGAATTTGGTTTGGAAGAGGAAGCCTGAGGAGTTATCTCAAACCAATGTAGAGTCAAAAGAATCAGGGTCTCGGAAAGAAGAGGAGTTTGAGTCAAGAAGACCTGCAGTTCTATCAAGAGCAATATCACCAGCAAGTTCATGTATGGTTCAAGTTACGTTACCTTTTGAGTTCATAACATCACTAATAAGAGCGATAGAGGAGTAAGATTCGATAATTGACAAGGAGGAAAAAGCTAAATCCCAATTCGCCGATGAAGAGGTAATCGAATTTGAAAAACTTACTGCGCACAACTCTAGACACCTTAAAGCTCTTAATATATTGGCTAGGTTTTGGTCGACGGAGGGTCCGCCTTGAATCTCATCCCTTGTAAGTTCTTCAAGAAACTTGGGAAGAGAGATGATGAGATCAATCCTTCAAATGTTCAACTTGCGGACTTCATAGGAGAAATATGTGAAGTCAAGGGTATGTTCATTGCAGATTTAACTGTTGGGTCAAAGAAGTTCCTTTTTTGTCATCAAAGCTCATGGATCATATAGTTTGCTATTAGAAAGAGATTGGATTCAGGTAATCAATATGTACTAAATTGGCAAATTATCAAAATGTTTAGAATGCCGCAATTGAAAAGTTTAAGACTAAATTGACAAATCATCAAAAGATTTAGGACAAAATTGACACAATTGAAAGGTTGAGGACTATTAGTTACCGTATAATAGCTTTATGACTTTTTGGAAGATAGGAAGACAAACCAAGAGGGAAGTTAGTTTGGCCCTTTTTATTTTGACCTAATTGTTCGACCACCGCCACCACCGCCACCACCCCCACCACCACCACCACCTCCATCACCATCTCGTCCCATTCTTACTAGTTTGCTCCTGGGTCATCTCTTATCTGCGCTGGAGCCGGAACCAATCCCACTTGGAGATGAAGCTAGTTCACAGATTGATAGTCTTATGATCTGTTGTCTTTTGATGTATATGGTTTAAATTTTCCTCACTATCCCATAAATGATTCTGTGCTGCAGTTGTCATGTAGGTGTGGATTTCTAAGTTGAATGAAAGCTGTGTCAAATTTCCTCGGCATGCTTGTCCTAAGTAAGATAATCAAATTATACGTCAGATAGCCCTTCAACGAATATAGATGGCTCAACTTGTTTATAAGGCAAGCATTAAGTTTCATTACGAAGAGAGGAACCAAGCCTAGCAAGTGATGTAACAATTAATGTGCTACTTGTCCGAAATAATTACTTTTGTGACTTACTAAAAGTTGGCTCTGGTTGGAATCATTTTGATAGATTTAGTGATAATATCATGAAAAATCTCAAACCAGTAAACCTATTACAAATTTACTCTGAATTAATTTTTTGACCACCAAAAACTCCAAATTGCTACACTTCTGATAAATTTACCAAAAACTAATTTTTTGACCACAAAAAACCCCAAATTGATACACTTGTGATAATTTTATCTTCCGTTAAATTGGATTAATATAATGAAAAATCACAAATTAATAAACATGTGACAAACAAAAGGGTAAAACCTCAAATTAATATACCCGTCAAGTGTCACGTGTCATCCAACTCAGTAATTTGATGGTAAAATTTAATAGTAACTAACGGAGGGTAAATTTGTCACTGGTGTATTAGTTTAGGGGTTTTTTATGGTTAAAAAATTAGTTTGTGGTAAATTTATCACATGTGTATCAGTTTGTGATTTTTCAACTATTAGAGTTGGCCATGCGGGGGTTTACTCCCCGGCTGTCGGCCGTGCGGGGGTTCCCTGGGTTATCAAAAAAAAAAAAAGAGTTGGCCATGCCCGAAGTCGTTACAGGACTTTTCGTGAAGCGAGAGTGCATTTAATCCAAAATGCCAGCCACTAGAAGTCAAAGATCATTTCACCGACATTAGCGAAATATTGAAGTCGGATGCATTTTTGTGAAAGCCGGCCGTGTCTAGCCTTTTGAATGTAATTACTATATTTTTATTAAACTATGGTGCTTGACAAAAAAATTAGGGAAAAAGCCACCAAAAACCCCAAACTTTACCCCCTGTGACACATTTACCCCGAACTTTTTTTTGTGACACCAAAAATCCCAAACTTTGCTATTTGTGACACATTTACCCCAATATACTGTAGCCTAGGGTATTTTAGTCTTTTTCCCTTTTTCTATTTTTTTTCTTTTTTCTTTTTTCTGGCGGGGCTGCCCTCGCCGGCGAGGCTTGCCCTCGCTCGCCCAGGCGAGGGCGAGCCTCGCCGGTGTCGGGCGGCCCTCGCCCTCGCCGGCGAGGTCGCCGGAGACCTCGTCGGCGAGTGCAGCCCCACCGGAAAAAAGAAAAAAAAAACAGAAAAAAATAGAAAAAGGGAAAAAGACTAAAATACCCTAGGCTACAGTATATTGGGGTAAATGTGTCACAAATAGCAAAGTTTGGGGTTTTTGGTGTCACAAAAAAAGTTCGGGGTAAATGTGTCACAGGAGGTAAAGTTTGGGGTTTTTGGTGGCTTTTTCCCAAAAAATTACTATTATATTTCATGGTTAGAAGAACAATAGTTCTAGTCGGGATATATTTATATCGGTATTTACAAAGTGCGCTCATCAAAATTTCCTCTTTAACTCTCTGTCGCACATTTTCTGCCTATATAATAACGTCAGAAATTTACCACACGTATAATCATGAATTTTAAACCTTCATTTCGTGAAATGGAAAAAAATTATTTAATGATACCCTTTATTTAAAAGGATTAATACCACAAAAAATCCATAACTGGTACATCCATCAAAAATCCTAAATTAGTACTCCTATGACAAATTTACCCTTCCTTAGTCTCCGTTAAATTTTACTGTCAAATTGCTAATTTTGATAACACGTGATTGTTGACCAGTGTACCAATTTAGGATTTTATCCTTTATTTGTTTTAGGTGCACCGGTTTGTAATTTTTCGTGGTATTAATCCAATTTAACTAAAATTAACTGGGGGTAATTTATCATAAATGTACCAATTTGGGGTTTTTGACAGTCAAAAAAATTAGTTTTTGGTAAATTTGTCATATGTGTACCGGTTTGGAGATTTTGGTGATCAAAAAATTAGTTCAGGATAAATTTATTTGGTATATCAATTTGGTGTTTTTCGTAATTTAACCCTATTTAAAATATTGGTCTATTATGCACACATGCACACGTACCTGCACAAATATCAGACCCCTATGTCCCTCCCTCCCATCTCTCTCAACCTGCACAACAAATGTCATGAAGTCAAAAGAGATTGTGTATGATCAAGACCACCGGTCCCAAACTTCTTCATCAACCCCTCTCTCACGCCTCTCTACCATTTTTAGTTAATTACCTTTTTGAAGAAATGGCCATGTAGGAGAGAAGGACGTGAAACTGCTTTCCACAATCACTCGCTCCCGTTTGAGAAATTTCGTTGCGCTGGAAGCTTCACTCTTAACTCTCTCTCTCAGTTCCCTGAACATCACACTTGAGACGCAACCCTCTTGCTAGCCTAAAAACTGACCTAAAATGAAGTTCCAAGGTGTGAACTAGAACCTGTTAGGGAGATGGACGGCAAGGGTCCGAGATTTGGAGCAACATGTACGGCAGTGGCTGGGCAAGTATGAAATGGCCGAGGACTTTGAGAGGGCGTACTACAAAGCAGCGCGAGAGCTACACGGAACGGACGCGATCACCATATTGGGATCCTACTCCTAGCAGGTTCCGTTTCAGCTTTCTTTGCAAGTTGAATTAGCGTCTCATGAAACTTACGAGTGATTAATTGAGTGACCGTATCATTCAATTCGATTTAATCTTGAATTAGTATTTCTTTGTTCGGTGACTAAGGGGAAACTTTTTTACCTTTACAGAAAGAATCTTAGTGATGGAATTTTATTGTTATATGTAATCAAGCCATCTGTATTTTCCCCTAGAAATTCAATTCTTGAGTGTTTCTTTTGAAGCCCAGTTCTAACATCTTTAATTTTCTTGAGTCAGTTTCTTTCTCATCGTGGTGATATATGAAATTTTCCTGTTTTGTTCATTTTATATATGTATGCCGATTATTATTTCAAATTTTAATTTTCAAAAACCATCTCCCAATCTTCTCAGGACTTCACCGCCAATCTTTATTTTATATATGTAATATGTTTGTCCAGGTATGCATATGAATATTGTATTGTCTATCAAGACATACATTCTGATTGCATCCGGGTGTATGAATTCTTTCAATTCATTAATTGTGACTGTACTAATCCACAGGGCTAGATGTAGAGCATACTGCAGTTTTCTTAAGAGAGCAGCTCTTGTTGCAGCTTCTGACTTCGTTGAAGCATGTTGTGAAGACAAAAAAGCATCGGCAATCTTTGCCAAGTTTAATCCTATCAAGTAGATGTTCTACTATCAAGGGAATGAATTATCCTCCATTGGGCATTGTCATGTCATGACTTGCGCACACAATCTTATCCTCCATCATTGTGCAAAATAAAAATCCTGAAGACACTTTTGGTGTTGAGGGGAATTATTAGTGAATAATGTATTATGATAAGTGATTGCCAGTTAATGAAACTAAGATAAGAGAAGGAAGTGCGATAAACGGCATATTGTATGAGCCATCTGGTCCGAATACAAAACATATCTGCACACAGAAAAGCATCAGAAAGATGAGATTGACTCTGATTCACTTTCTCTGGATCCTGACTCTGGGATTGCTTCTGGAAAATTGAACTTCTTGTCAACAAAAAAGATGTTAGCAATTTGCAGGACTACGCTTTGGACTGCAACTTGCATGATTTACATTATCATTCGGAAGATACTCTGTCAAAAGGCACTATGTGTACTCCCAGAAAACTACAACCTCAGAAGCTAAATTGCTACAACAGCTAAGCTCGACGTTCTCAAGTCTAAACTGAATTCAAAGGGAATAGTCACTGGTAATAATCTCTTGCAAGATTGGCATACAATGCACAAGACAATGGAAAAGGATGTCGTGTGGAAGCATATTGGACAGATTTTCACTGCTGAGCGAAAACTGCTCCTTTCTTGAGGTAGCCGGCTTAAAAGCCTCATCCCTCCCTTATCAATACGACAAAATATCCACCAGCTTCTTCTGATCTGTTGTATGGTTTTGGCAATTGTAATTTCTAGAAAGAGAGGTCTATGCAGAGCTTACGAAGTGTAAGACAATCTTTAGGATCTTTAGGACCAGGTGACTTCATGCCAGATACTTTGAAATTTAGCAGACAATTAAGCTGTGCAGGCCAAAGCTGGAAAGCTACAAGAAGTTAACTTTGGCACCTTTGGATAAGCTATGCTAGATATGTTGTGTAAAAACTACATAAACTAATCAGCTGAACATCTCTGTATAACAGCATATGGAGTCACACGTTTGGAAAAGCATCTGGGCTGTTGATTTGGAGAGTTCAGTAGAAACATCTTGATGAAACAGTAACTAAAAACCAGCTTATGCATTCACTGTTGAGGTGAGTGCAAAATATCTTGGCAAAAGTCAAATGTTACTAGGATCATTTAAAATTTGTGCCCAGACAGGATTACAAAAGTCAAATGTTGCCAATCTACAATAATCAACTTTACCCATTCAAAGATATTTCCACAGTGAAAACCCACACATGAAAATTAAAGACCGAGAACCGGACTTCAATAGAAGCGGTCACCAAGAATTGAATTTCTGAGGAAAAATAGAGATAGTTTGATTGCATACAATAGAATTCCATCACTAATATCCTTTTCTAGAGATCAAACATTTTCCTTTTGGTCACCTAACAAAAACAATACTAATTCAAGGTTAAGTCTATTTCGCCTTGTGAAGAAGGCTAAAGTGGAACTTGCTAGCAATAGGATCCCAATATATCCCGATCTCATCACCAGCCGCCAACCCCCTCCGTTTCGCAAATTCCTTGATCCAACCACCCTTGAAGACGTAGGACCCAGATGATGCCCAGAACACGAACACCAGTTGATGCTCCGAGCATGTGTCCGTGTCCCTCATGATGATGTCGGCCCCCTTGCCGCTCTCGACTTGCCTCACAATCTCCTCGCTCATCCATCGGAGCAAGTGGCTCATCACAAAGTCCCGCCCGATCAAGAGCCTCGACAGGTGGCCGAGATCGCTCTGTGTAAGCTTCTTCTTGATCTTATAAGGGTCGTAGAGCAGCACCAATTCTGTGGAAACGCCATTGCATCTTTCATCCTCTGTATCACGTCCTGAGGCCTCTTTCTTCTCCTTTTGCGTTCTATTGTACTTTGGCTTCTTCTCAACAATTAAGGTTTCAGCGCCCATAGGTGAGGCCATGGATTTTCGCTTCGGTTGGGCGGGAACGATTTCTTGACGAGGGCCACCGACTTCCTTCCTGTTCTGATCAGGAGTGAGGGGGAAGAACTCGCGAGCCACCACCACTCCTGCAGATGAAATTTCTCTGGCCCCTTCATCGCCTCTCTTCTCCTGATCGTGCAGATAAGAAACACACCACCAAGAGCCCGTCAACAGCGGCGAGCGGACCTCGCCTCCCAGGTGGTCGCCAATGGGTTTCTTCTCGTGATAGCTCAGATGTGAAGAACCCATCAATAGCGGCGAGTGGACCTCACCTCGCAGGACATCGCCGATGGGAGGCGATCTGGGGCCGAAGAAATCGATGAGCTTCATGGGTTTTCGGTGGAAGAAACAGAGGAGGGCTTCGCAAGAACAACAGAGGGCAACGCGGTGCAGAGGAATTTAGAGAGAGAGAGCGAGCTAGAGAGAGAAGACAACAACGTTGGAGAGAAGAGAAAGAGGCGAGGACATAGACACCGGAGGCAAGAGATGGTTTATATAGTTTACCGTTGGAATTGAAATGGGGAGCGACGTCATCAATCTCCGCCGTCAAGTTTCGAGAGTGCCACCGAGGAGTGTGGAATTCTTTCCTAATTTGAGTCAGGTTAAGATTAGCGCATGTGAGGGATTAACAAAATAGGAAATATTTTCAAGATTCAAGATTGATTTTCGGACGGAAATTAATAATGTCACAAATTCTGTAATTATATAAATAATGAGTTGGAGATAATTCCCAGTTAGATTCCTATGCTATGGACGAGCTTCTTCTTTTCGTTAAATTATTTTTTTTTAAAGGCTGGAAATTAAAAGTTTCTTGATTTTTTTAACAAAAGAAAAATTTCTAAATGTACATAATAATTACACGGTAGTTACATTAAAAAAAAACACGGAATAAAGAAAAGAGACGGGGTCGGTATGGTATACTGTAAGCTTGTTTTACCTTTGCCTTCTTCTTCTTCTTCTTTTATCAATTTGTTCACATTTTTCGAGTGGGACAATGTCTTGTTTAGGGAAAATTATATGTTCCCCTCAAGGTTTTAGTTGAATTTTGTTGTAAGGATGATACCATCAACAATCTTAAATTGTGCCCATCGTAACATTAATAATTAAAGCCTTTTTTATCACAAAAAATTCTTAATCCCACCCTCTATGGCACTAATACCGAAAACCTGTTTGTGTCACAAAAATCCTTAAACCTATATCAGTATGACAAAAGCAAGTTTGGAGTATTAATATCATGGTGGGTAAAATTTATGATTTTTGTGATAGTTGAGGGTACTTTTGTAAACTTGCACAAATTAGGGGTTTTAGTGATATAAAAGAAAAAATTTGGGATATTAGCGTTACAGCAGGTATAATTTAGAATTTAGGCGGATATTTCCCTCTGTTTTATATTCTCCTCCAACTTCTCTTTATTTTTTTTTCAAAAGTACGCTATTTTCCTCTCTTTTTTTCTTTCAAATTACAACATTTCTCTTTCCAATTTTCCTTCCTCTTCAAAAAAACGACATATTCTTGTTCGCACTTTGTGGAAGAATGATGTTAAACTGAATGTTGAAGAGACTTGTTCCACGTTACATCCTTCTCTCTGCCTCTCTCTCTCTCTCTCTCTCTGCCTTCTCTTGGCAATTTGACTTTAGCATCAAAAGGAACGCAAAGAAGGCCCTCCATCCAATCCCCATAACTTTAACTGGGGTTCTACTCTCTGTACTCGTTGTCTGCTGTAAAGCATCTCTCATGCAGTAGCAGTAGACACTGCAAAACTTGACCGAGACTATCGTCAACGGATTTGCCAGATTAGGCAGGATTGTTCAAGATAAAAGAGGGGAAGATATCGGGTAACTTTAACCGTTCTCACGTCTTTTCTTTTTCGGTATCTCATTCTCGTGACAGTATTGTGAGTAGAAAGAAAAGTCGAAATCGCTAGGACTCCATCTACTGGATAGAAGAGGAAGTCGTTCACTTCGGCTACTTCGGTGGTTGCACAATCTAAAATTCAAGTCTTACATTAAACAGTTCTATCCATAAGGGGTAAATGGTGAAGTACAGATTAACCGCCTCAACTTGTAACGAGGATGAAAAATCAATGAAAGAATATCAAGTAATGAGGGATCATGGAAAGCCTTTAACCATTGTTCTACCCTTCCAAACAGCCACTAGCCGCAGCTGACGTATAGCATCCACTTCTGTCGTCGCCCAGATTCTGAAACTATCCTCTTGTCTTGCGTGCTTTGGCTGCTCAATTACATTTCCGGAAGACGATGCATTCGGCCCCTACTATCCCTGAATATATGCATTTCTTTGAGACACCTCGCTGACAATGTCATGCAAATGGCTCCAATCCGATGATCTGAATAATTCTCCTGAGATTGAGCATAGTGCCATTCTCACTGCATTTTCGTAACAAAAATTTACATGCTTCAAGGCTTGGTTGGGGTGTAAAAACTGCAGTAATGGAAGGGTGCTTTCTTGTTGCTCCAAATTCAAGCCTTGGCAGACTGGCATCTGAAATGAAACCACTTTCACTTGGAGAAACTCAGTAGCTGTATAGGAGTCAATCCCACATCTTTACTGCATTTTGTTTGATTTCAAGAGCATCGCCTATGCATAGGGGGCCCTGCAATGTAGAACAAGCTGTTCCCAATCTGATCTAATTCCGAATGTGTTCTCCTCCAGTCATCCTCTATATATATTGGTATCTTGAGGCAAATTGAAAGCTCCCTTTACCCATATCTCAGAAATTGCTGTTTCATCCTTACAGCGACTGCTTCAATGTCAGAGTGTAAAAGGACCGAGAGATAAGCAACAATTGTTAGATGAAAGTCTGAAACATATTTGGATGCAAGAGATCGGGATTCTTTCAGCAATTAATACTACAGGACAGAATAAACAAGAAGTTCTTAGGCTGATTTCCTAGAAGATGGGATAGAATTATATACTTCTGACTTCTAATGAAAACATTATTGTTCCAACATGGGTGAACACTTCAAGAGCTTAACAGTGAAGCAGAACCTCCAGTTACCAAAGCAAGCAACTAGAGATCAATCTCGTGTCAATTTCCCAAATTATATTTAGAGCAGTGCACATTGCACATCTTCAAATGGAGACGCTTTCAGTATCAGATACGATGCAACAGCACTTACCTTGGGCCATCCATTGCAAATGCCAATGCATCATTTATTTAATGTCAAAGCTCCTATTTGAAAGATCATCAACGTCTGTGCCATTAACTATTTTTTATTAGCAGCAGTCGTTACCTTTCCTTTAGGGATGAGGATATCGGCAACTGCTTCAACTATTGAGCTTTGAATCCTCCACCGATGTTCTGGTTTGTTAAAGTCAGGGTTTGGGCACTTAGATAGAACAGAGGCATCGGACAAAACTCTGTATAAGCTGCACAATCCTTGTTATGCGCTTCTTATAGACATCGATTCAGGGCAAGTTAGCGTAATCTAGTGGTGCAGGTCCCTCCATATTTGGACCTTTACAACATCCCACAGTCATCACCACTCGATGCTTTCAAAACGTAGCATAATATCATTTTTCATGCTACTCTGCATCAGAATATGAGCAACACGATCTTTTCTCTTCCACGCTTGATAAGCCTCTAAGTCATGCTTATGTTGTTCCGTGTTTCCCATTTCAGGCTCTTGAATTTCAGTAAATTTTACAATACCAAACGTCATAATTCTTCTCATTCAGTTTGTCATCCTGATTGAGGTCGTCAATAATGCTCTTGGTAGCAGCCATAGTGTCTCTAAAAGGACACAATAGCACATAATTTTATATTAGCACAACATATTAAAAAAGAATTTTTCAGCAATTCCTTGAATTATTTGATATTAGCGTTCATACATTACAGAATCGAAAGAAGCTTAATACACTTCAATCATCTCCCACAATATGGAAAATGACACAAATGATTCCTAAACTTTGATTCAACGTGCAATGTCATCCATAGACTTTCAATTTGTTCGATGTGGTCCATGAACTATTTCTAAATGTTCAATTTAGTCCCTAGATTGTATGAAAATAATGCAAAAAAGAGGACTACATAGAACATTCATCAATAGTTCAAGGACCACATTGAATAAATTAATAGTCTAGGGACAAATTGAAGAATTTTCTACCAAATGATGTAAGAAAGAAGAACAAAAATTGTTCTCTACTGATATAAAAGTCTAGCGAAACAAACTCAAGGTCCAGCTCTGATATCATACCGAGTCAGTATTACTGAGGCCTTTGATATATAGTTTTCCTCTGGATCGCCACACACATTCTCTGCTCTGTGTTGCTGCATCTATCCCAAATAGAAATCTGAAATTACAAGACGCAGTGCTCAGTTGTTCGGCCCCTTTACTTCCTGTTTCAGGGAAGATCTTTGTACCCTCATAGTCAATCTTTCCTGCTTGTTTAATCAGGTGAAGTTTTCAGAGCTCACTCTTGACACTTTCAGGATGCTTTAGCGGTTGGAGTGGGAACCAAGTGGCTCATTTCACCGGTCACTGGAACTAAACTTGGTGTTTCTGCATGTACTCGCATGAACCACTCTCTCAGGGTAGTGTTGATCATACTTTGCCTCCAAACCTGGGAAAAGCTGCTTTATATCGACCGTCAGTGGCCCATTTTGTGGCAGTCAGTGTATTACAGAGCCTAAATCCCCTCACGCGTGAACACAGCCCAAGAAAGAAAACATGATTAACAAAATTAATGGACAAGAAATCTTACTGGAATGAGACGAATGGAACATGTGATCCATGTTCAATCATGTTGATATCCAAAGTAAAGGCGGCCTGAAGTACAAGTTAAGATTTGGTTTGATTAAGTACTACAGATACTTCTTTTTCATGTCATCATGTTGAAGTAGAATGTGGAGGAGTGATCATTATCACGAAGCAAGTATCGTGACAAAGTCACACCATTCATCCAATATACCTAGTGGTTATAAACCAACAATTTTCTTAATGATTTATAAAGCCTGAGCCAATTGTTTAGCAGTGATGGGGAAGCCAACTCAGTTCACATCCAGGCAAAACATGACCACACTCCAATTGCAGTTTCCAAGCATGAAGTAGAGAGTGGCACGTAAGCTAAAAATATGTTAATCACAGTAAAACTTACTCACTAGGGGCAATTTGAATCATGTATCCACACTTTGAAATACTTATTTAACATACGAACAATTGGAAAGCGGCAAAGCATGCGTTTTCAGGAGGGTAATTTTTCAGACTTCATTTGTTCTGATCTAAGGACAAGATGAATTACGGTCTTTCACTACCACATACAAACTGCAAGAGCAAAGTCACAGAGACACAAAACCCTCCTTATATCACACAAGGCATTCTAGGCAATTGCTTACTTCTGCGTCCAGCTTCTTCCAGTGGCCTCGTGCATGGTTCTGTCATTCTTGTACATGTACGCCATTTCCAGTACCAGAGGGTCATCTGGATTTGGGTCCTTCAAGAGTGAACAGATCGAGAGCAGTACCTGGAAATCGGAAGTATAAACCTTTGTCGACCCAGCTGTGGAGGTCACAGTACCAGATAGCGATCACAACAAAGCACCATTAACACTCCTGAACATATAGAACCAAACAATTTATGACATTGTAGGACGCAGAGCAGCATTTAGGATAGTTACAAAAACATTCGGTACAAGTTTTCTCCAGAGGACTTACTTGAAAAGTCTTTGACAAAACTTTTGAGGTCTTTGGGGAAAGCCTTGAACAAAGTAGCGTGAAACTGGTGTTTGGCCGTCAGGTAACGATGCAGCTTCCAGGAACTAAGTTGCAGTTTGATAAAATTGTTTTTCAATGTATATGGGGTAAGACATACATTCAAAGTACAAGAGAACCAAGGCCAGAAATGCAACATCTCAAACGAGCTTTGATATTTACCACTGGAAATAAAATTGTACAACTTGTTTTCAAGTCATCGGCAAACAACATTAGTACTTGGATGCCTCAAATAATGTCTCGAAATTTTGATCCAATGTGTAATGTGGTTCCCAAAAGTTGAGGGACCACATTAAATAAACTAAAAGTTCAACGACTACATTACACATTCAACCAAAAATCATGGACTATTTGTGTCATTTTCCTTTTTTTTTAAATTGGAAATGGTCCTTCTATAGAAGAAAACGTACCTTTCTTCACGATTAAGTAATATAAATTCTTCGACCAAAAAAAAAGTACTATAAAATCATTTATTTAGGTTTTATTGATGTCCACCTTCTGAGAACCACCAGATAATTTTCAACCCTCTGATTTTTATCTGTATATAAGTGTTGCCGGTTCTAACATGAAGGGGTTCAACTAAATTAAATAACTAATTAAATTTGATAGTGTCGGCATCTAATAATCCCAAGAAGAAAAAGGGCATAAAATTGTTTACATGCGAGGGAGGTGCTAACTGTGAGCTGATTTATTTGTCTGTCAAGTAAAATGCCAACGAGACAATTGTTCGTGTCTTAAGATCATGAAATGTCATTACGTACACTAGGAATATGTTAGTATAAGTAGACAAGATGTTAGCAAATGCATTAATGGAGCATATACATACTGGTTCTGCTATCTAATTAAATCAGGGTTCATCCCTTAAAAAATTAAGTAGGGATATAAAGCCATGCGTCTTACAAACAATCTAAGATTATAGCACGAGAAGAAAATTAAAAAAAAAATGGAAGTGCGGTGCTGGAAAATTTAACATATTCACTTATTCTTAAAGCATCTAAAAAGAGAAAATCATTTTTGCGAAAACGAAAATTAGGTCAGTACGAAATCACGGACGACTCATAAAGCACATTTTTTCTTTATTCAAAGCCCGATTGATAGATCTTCAATTATGGCATACCCAGACCACATTCCTGCGATGGGATTCCTTAGTCTCTCTCTTGTTTTTTTGGTCTAAATAATGGGCTTCCTTAATCATTAAGTCAAAACGACCCACCTACGCCGGATAGCCTCATCTTGAACTTTAGACTCCTACAATTTCATCATTAGACAATTCTTGCAGTCTGAACACAACATTACAAGAGAAATCAACGGAAACGATAACATCATAGATAGACGCGGTTCCGCGGTTCCGTCGGAGCATTGGTTTCTTCTAGAAAAGTTACACAAATTAGGAAACTACTTAAAATTGGAAACCACACAAATTAGGAAACCTACTTTGATTGGGTTTCTTTTATGAACTCAAACTCGAAATATATTTTCAACATATTATATCAAATATTCCCAAGATTTCAATGTTCTCAAGATTTTCACCGTTTCCATATCATCTCATAAAAACCATATGCTAAATAATTTGTAATCAAAATGGGAAACCACTTCTAGAAAAGTTACTCAAATTAGGAAATCACTCATGTTAGAAAACCTACTTAGGTTGCGTATGGCAACGATTCTGTGTCCGGGAATAGATTCTGCTCAGAAATGATTTTTTTTTAATTCCACGCTCGAAAACAATTTCTAAGAATTTGAAGGCATTTTGTAACTGCCCAAAATTTCTATTCTTAGAATAGAAAAAAACATAAATGTGTTTGGTAACTATACAAAATTTCTTTTTATTAATAATATTTTGAATTCTTTAATATTTCTTTCTTCCTTTTTTTCCTTTTTATTTCTTTTTTTTTTTCCCTCCCTTCCTTGGCCATGGCTGGTCGCCAGCGACCAGCCACAGGCCAAGGCCAGCGAGGGCGTGGCGGCCCTTACTGGTCACGACAGCGAGGTCGGCTTCGTCATGGCTGGGCAAGG
Source organism: Syzygium jambos (assembly GCA_031216235.1). Lineage (NCBI taxonomy): Eukaryota > Viridiplantae > Streptophyta > Magnoliopsida > Myrtales > Myrtaceae > Syzygium > Syzygium jambos. The sequence goes on from CM062224.1 coordinate 15,617,155, forward strand.
CCTCCCTGTCGCAGCCGCAAGCCACCCTTGCCAGCGACTAACCAGCGACAGGCCGAGAAGAAGAAGAACAACAAACCAAGAAAAAAGAAGAAAACCAAGAAGAATTAGAAATGAAAAAATTGTTCCAAAATCAAGAAACTACTTTTTTTTTCTTCTTGATTCTATTTCAAAATTGACTATGGGAATAAAAGAACATAAATTTTTACTGTTTGGCAAGTTGCTAAATGGACCCTTAAACTAGTATGGGGATTTCTTTATGGGCTCAAACTCAAGACATATTTTCAATAGGTTACATTAAATATTCACAAGTTTGGAATGTTATCTAGATTTTCACAGTTTCCATTTCAGGAAAATCATCCACTAGATAATTTTATCCAAGATAAGAAACCAATCAAACTAGGAAAGCACAAGATTGGAATGTTCTTGACATATATTCCGTTTACGGGCTCAAATTCGAGATATACTCTTAAAAGGTTACACCAAATATCCGCAAGATTGAAATGTTCTCTAGATTTTCATAGTTTCCTATTTCAACTCAGAAAATTATTTGCCAAATAATTTGTATCTAAGATAAGAAACCCCTTTTAGAAAGTTACTCAAACTAGAAAACTGCTCAAACTAAAAAACTTACTTGGATAAGATTTTCTTTATAGGCTCAAACTCAAGATATATTCTCAACATGTTCATCAAATATCCATAAGATTAGAATGATCTCAAGATTTTCATTGTTTCCCTTTTAAACTGTCTACCAAATGATTTGTAGCAAGAATATAAAACCCCCATTTGGAAAAGCTACTTAAACTAGAAAACCACTCAAACCTACTTGAAATGAGTTTCCTTTATGGGCTCCATCTCAAAACATATTCTCGACATATTACAATAAATATCCCCAAGATTGGAATGTCCTCAAGATTTTCACTATTTTTTCATTTCAATTCATAAAAATTGTCTGCCAGATAATTTGTATCCAAAATATGAAATCACTTCTTAAAAAGTTACTCAAACTAGGAAATCATTCAAATTAGGAAATCTACTCAATTTAGGAAACCTACTTGGATCAAGATTCCTTTACGGACTCAAACTTAACACAAATATTTACAAGATTTAAATGTTCTCTAGATTTGACTGGTTCCCACTTCAACTCAGGAAAATCATGCCAAATAATGTGTATCCACCCCATTTGGGAAAGCTAGTCAGACTAGGAAATCAATAAAACTAGGAAACCTCTCAAATTAGGAAACATACCCAATTTAGGAAATTTACTTGGATCAGATTTCTTTTATGGGCTCTAACTTGAAACATTTTCTCAATATATTACATCAAATATCCACAATATTCGTATGTTCTCAAGATTTTCAATGTTTCCCTTTTCAACTCATAAAGAAATGTTCGGCCAAATATTTTGTATGAAGAATAGAAACCCTTTTGAGGAAATTTTTTTTTTGGTCCGTCTTTTGGGCAAAGTTACTCAAACTAAAAAACCATTCACATCTATTTGGATTGGGTTTTCTTTATAGGCTCAATCTCGAAATATATTCTCAGCACGTTACGTTAAATATCCACACAAGATTGGAATGTCCTCAAGGTTTTCGCTCTTCCTGTTTCAACTCATAAAAATCATCTGCCAAATTAATACTTGTCCACCCAAAATATCCCCCAACTAGAACCAAAAAAAGAAAAAGAAAAGTCTATCCCCTACTTTCTTTGTTCTTTTTTGGTTTGACGTACAAACAACTGCTTCATCGAAAAAAGACAAAGTTGCGTCGAGTTGAACCCCGCCGACCTATCCTGACCGTCCATCACGCGTTTAAGGCCTCCCGCGTTGGCACATTGGATGTGAAACTTCGCCTATGCCAACTCTCCCTATAAATACACCCCTCCCTCTCAAACGATCTCACATCACATACCGGACCCTTCAGCTGTCATCCTTTACCTGATTCATTGTCAATTCTAGCATCCCCCGAAGAAACAACCACCAACCATGGCCGAAGGACACCGCCACCACCACTTCCACCACCAGAAGGATCCCACCGTCCCGGAGCCTGAGGTCGATTACAGGAAGAAAGAGAAGCACCACAAGCACCTCCAGCAACTTGGTGAACTCGGTGCCGTCACTGCCGGCGCTTTTGCCTTGGTAATAATTATCATCTTCTTCTCAATCTTGCAATTTTTCCCCATTTTATATATAGATAAAATTTGCATCTTCACCTTATACACCTGAACCATCAGCTTGATCACGAGCATTGGATGCGAAGGAACTCGATTAGACTCGCATATTTCAACCGGACATGATGATGGCATGCCATGCGAGAATGGATCATCCTTATAAATGACAATAGTTTGAATTCAATCAATTTCCTTCACCGATAAACTAGAGGAATAAGATTTCCCCAGAATTGGCTCTAACAAACGACAGTTGTAATCCATAAGAGTATTTACATGATCAAATACTTCTGCTCAAAGTGAATAAATTATTATTATTATTTTTGTTGAATTTATACCATGCTCAGAGCCTGTTTAAAAAAAGTGTACATAACTGTTTTTTTTCCTCTTTACCTTAACTCATTTTGTTTCATTCACACAATTCCCAATTAATGATGTTCAAATTGCAGCATGAGAAGCATGAGGCCAAGAAGCACCCAGAGCACGCCCACAGGCACAAGGTAGAGGAGGAAATAGCCGCTGCTGTTGCGGTCGGGGCCGCCGGGTTCGCCTTCCATGAGCACCACCAGAAGAAGGCGGCCAAGAAAGAATATGAAAAGTCTCATGGCAAGAAGCACCACCATCACTTCTAAACCATGGAGGATCTCCGCGTCTCTCTCTTCTTGCTATGTGTCTTATTTATGTAATTTCATTTCTCTAACCAAGTACGCTTCAAGATCAGAGACCGCCCTCAATAGTTCCTGCACTTTGCAGAGGGTGGTTCTTGAATCTTGAAGCTACTGCTGTGAATGCTTCCTGACAGAGTGAGCCTGTGTGTTTGGGCTTTGTCTTGTACCGGTTGTATCTAGGGTGTCTAATAAAATGATCCTATGATGATCTCATTTCTTGCATTTACCATATTGTTTTAGGTACAACGACTATATTGAATATTATTTACCAAAACCAATCAGCTCAGAGTCTCCGCCAGAATGGATCCGCACCCAGTTAGTTAATGTTAATTCACTAGAAAGGGGTTGGGTGAGATTTAGAGAATCACCTGATCGCAATGTTATATACAATTATAATCCAAAAGTTATGTTAAAAAGCTGTGAACGATTGAGTCTCTACCGCGAGGACACGTACAAATTAGCAAATTTATCTAATAATAGTCCATCACGATATCTTCATTGTGACCACACTATGCGCATTGACATTTTCGACTAATTTGGAGGGATCATGTGGGCACCTTTGTCAAAAAAAATGGGGGCGCATGTCATTATCATCATCCATTATTGTGAGATTTGCTAAATCAAACACCAGGTCATGCGAGACATGATCTCATACTGCTTACACCCGAAATGACTAGACCTTCGACCTGGACAAGCATATGAACAACACGGATGCAGCCCATATTAAGGTCAGCACACATTCAAGTTTGATGACACTCTCGTCAATAAGCCTTATATCAAGAGACCTCATCAACAATTAAAGGACCTCATCGATAAGTGAAAAATCTCATCTTTGACTTTGTCATAAAGGTTTTGTCATTACTCATACATTGGAAGCTTGCAACAAGACTCCTTAAGACGGTCATAAGCATTGGAAATATTTTACTTTTGATAGCTTCTAGTTTCTATGAGCTTTAATAATTCCTAGTTTCTAGATTCGACTTTAGTCTTTTGCTTTTCTTTTATTTTGCTATAAAATTCCATGAAGTTTATGTAAAATCAGACTAAATTTGATAAATTAAACTTGCTTAGTGCAATTCTCTTGAAACTTGAAGAGTTCATTTCCCTCAAAAACCTAGAAGAGTTTTCATTCCTTCCTTGAAAAGTCAAAGCTTTTAAAGCCTACATCATTGAAGAGTTGCAACCATTAATTTAGAAAAATTGATGCCATTTCAATTTCATTGGAGGCCTAGAAGAGCAACCACTAAAGTTCCTATCCTATTTTTTTTGCATCCTAACCGTTCACAATCGTCTACTTCCTTCCAAAATCGACAACTTTACAGTACTTACATGAGAGAACTCAAAACACAAAAGTTGCAGATCCGGAAGTCTTCATTCTTTTGGCTTTGGAATCGGGTCATTATGATCTATATCGACAAAATTATGACAATTTTCCCTAACTAACGCATAACTGAAATTTATGCTCGTTTTTGTGACGGAATATCTATGTGTGCAAGTCACTCTCCCAATCCTATTGTTTAAGTAGTCGACCTTGGGCTGCATCAAACATGTAGACATAAATAATCCCATGACTAATGTATGAGGATTATCATGCACTGGATACCTTGCCATCGATCGTGGGGATTAAAATTGATATTTACAATTAGTATTGACACGAATAGGTGGTGCATATCGATGGAAATTGACAATCGGTTGTTGATATATGATGGAAAATGGCTAATAACTATCAACATGGGTACTAGTGAGTGAGGGACAGCAAGCCATCAAAACACTTTGGAAGGATGAAGAACATAGGAACGTGGTTACAAAGTCAAGATCACAAGGGAGGGAGCAATTGAGGATCGAAGAGCAATCGGCATGTATATTTTGTATATTTTGGAGGACAATTACGTAGAAGCAGGGTTATAGAGCAATTATCATCCAGAGGCAAGATCATGGAACCACAAGATCACGAGGTAGTTACCAATGAGCAGTTACCACTTGGAGCAAGGCCATGGAATGATTATGGTTTGGAGCAAGATCATGGAATGACCAGCAAGAGCTGGCGTACACTTTTGAAGGAACAACTGTTTAGGAACAAGGCTAAGAGATATGGGCACAAAACTTTTGGAAGTGGAGGAACATGGAGGTAACTGTTGAAAACTGATCAAGAAGAGTGCAACTGCTGAAACTATTAGGAAGTGGTTATCACACAACTATTATAATTACCATTAGTCATCTACTAGGAGCCCCCCACACTAATTAAACAAATTTACTATCTTTTCAGTACCTTTATCTTCCTACACTGTAGTTTATTTCCTACTTGTAGCTTTTAGGTTCGCGTCGTCGATTAAATTCCGGTGTGCATTTTTATCCTAAGTGCTATGTCGTCGATTAAATTTCGGCATAGTGTCACGCCCCGGACCCCGTCGAGCCCGCGATATCCCGTCCATAGTCGAATGGAACGCGACGTCCCAGGACGCGTCGCCGACCCCATGCGAAACACCCAACGATAAAGGCAAGCGGAAGCGAATTTAAAACAACCCAGACAATAAAATATGACAAAGGGATAGCACAAAATAATAATTGCATAACATAATAAAGTAGTCACTATTACAGAACAATAACCTGGGCTACCAATTTCAAATCACGCTTTTCAAAAAGGGGCGGTGGTTGACAAGCTTATCTCCTCTACAAAAAGTTATTCAAAAGACAGGGTAAATTTGATCTATCATTCAATCCCCGTAGTACTCTGGCGGCATCTCCGAATCGATCACGGTCGCAGATCTGAAAGTGGTTATATAATAACCGTGAGAACGAGTCTCAATAAGCGACACCCTAAACCCTATAAAGGCCAATGCGTATCCAGACAAGTCGCACAAATAATCTAACCAGCAACTTAACGAGCTCACAACAATGTACTTACCTTTGCTATCAGAATGTGTACTAACTCTACACGTTAGTCAAATCGCGACAGAACAATAGTACTAACTCAATAATATATCACAATCAATCAAACGCCAACCACACTGGCACTCAATCAATCTAACCAATTCAATCACACATTCAATCAGCAAGTCCAATCAGTTCAATCAATTCAATCACACTCAACTCGCATGTGTGGTCGAACAACTTTCCACGATCTCCCAGGTTCTTTCACACTGCCCGCGCCACTGCGCCTCAGGCCCAATTTCACAGCCCGCGCTACTGCGCCTCAGGCTCAGCCCTTAGATCTAGCCGGGCTCGGTCCCGCGTAACCACGCCTCAGGACATTTTTCCCCTTCCAATGACCCGCATAACCTACGCCTCAAGTCTGGTCATGCCTTTCTCGCCACACCCGCGTAACAACGCCTCAGGTTGGCAGCCCTCCGATTAATCTGGGCTTTTCTCATGCACATGCACAACAACACAAATCGCCATTCTCACGAGTCGTACCAATCAAACTCAAGGCATGCTCACCACATCACAACTCGCCAATCAACATGTCGTACAATTCAAATTCAATCACCACACTTTCACAAATGTCAATCTGACACGCCATCACCCTCAATTCAACTCATACTCTTCACATCGGTTCACTGACTCGACATTCAAGTTGGCCTACTCAATTAATCCAAGTCAATCACACGCGCCACAACAATTCAGTCATGTTATTCATCTCAATCAGTCACTAAATTAGCCACTAATTAGGCCCCACAATTATCATAATTTAATCTAACAAATACGCACATACGAATATTGACTCTAATCCACGTTTAGCCCCTAAACTGGTACTAATCACGTCCTAAACAAGTCTAAAAATATCCATAGTCCTAAATAAGGATTAGGAGGTCACTTACTTCAATTTGGCCCGGGGAAAATCGGCTATGGCCCGGAATGGCCCGGTCGGAACGGCGGTGTCCCAGTGCGGCCGAGGGCGCGACGGGCACGGGGCTCGGCCACGGGCAAAATTCTCGGTCACCGCTAGGCACGGGCACGGTCGTGGGCACAGCGACGGGCATGGGCGCGGGCACGGGCATGGGCATGGGCACGGTGACGGGCACACCCCGAGGCAACTCGGCCACGGCCCGGGCAACGGCTGGTCAGTGGCTTGGGCACCTTGGCCGCAGCTAGGCTGGCTGGCTGGCTGGTTGGTTGGCTGGCCAGCGGCGGCGGCCGGAACAACGGTTGGCGGTGGCTGGGCGAGGTGGCGCCGGGGAAAGCCCAAAACAGGGGAAGCGTCGGGGAGGGAGAAAAATAGGGGAAAGAAGGTGGTGGCGGCCAAGGGGGGGTAGCGGGGCGGCGGAGGTGGTTGGGGTGAAAAGGCTAGGTAGCGAAGGCGGAGCGGCGGCACGCGGCGGCGGCAAAGTCTAGGAATGATCGTCGACCGAATTATACCAACAATCATAATACAGTGGGTCAAACAAGTCTTCCTTGGGTATTTTGATCGAATTACCTACCCTAGGGGACAATTCGTGAAGTAGAAGTCATTCATGCGGAGGTATGAAGAAGGATACCCTACTATTGATACATTAGGAGAACCAAATGGAAAATTTGATTATTATGTCAACTATGGGTCACTACCTGTAACATCCTGAATTTTGACCCGTTATCAGGATCAATAAAGTGTATATTGATTCTCGTGTAATTTTAGTAAGTCTCGCCCGGAATTGATCAATCACGGGATGCTAACCAAATGGGAAAGGCTAAATAGGATCAGGTACGTGGACCTAGAACCCGATCGTGATGGGACGCCGATTTCAACGAACATTGAGGAAGTATTTTGAACCAATATAGGCCGATCCTAGGAAAATGACAGGTTGATATTGTTAGTAACGCACGATCGGATCGCGAGTGATTTCGCATGACCGAAAGTGCGCCTGGCAAAGGGAACCGGATTTTAATCCAAACGATCGTGACCTCAGGTGCTAGTGATATTCCTCTCGTTCTTTCGATATTGAGACCCTCACGATTCGGACAATCTTAGGTCGATACGCGTAACACCTAAACTGCCGCCTGTTAGTGAGAGACCCTAAAACGACAAATCGAGTAAATTGGATCGCGATATTGGACCCGAACTTCGATATCAAAATTTCAAGGATAATTACGAATATTTTGCAAGACGGACGTCATTTTGAAGTAGCCATTTATGGTTGGATCGATTGCGGCTGAAAACTGAAGTTTTGACAGAATTTGAGAAAAATGACAATTTTGCCCCTGTGAACACCGAGGCCGAATTCGGGGGCCGTTTAAAGTTATTTTTCGCGGCCAAGGTCATTTTGGGGTAGCCACGCTCATTTGGAGTGATTTTGGACAAAAAGGGGAATTTCGACAAAAATTGGAAAATAATATTATTTTATTCCCGGAAACTTCGCAGTCGATTTTCGAGGGCTTAGAAAGTGAATTTCGCGATTCCGACTCTGGATTAGGTCTCATATGAATATTTAGGACCGGTATGAGCAAAAATTGGAATTTCGGTTCGGGATGGAAAAATGACGGAAATGCCCCTAGGCCATTTTTGAATTATTCCGAATTTTGGGGGCAATTTTGGGATTTAATCAAGGTTGGTTAAGGTTAACTAGGCTTGGTTAACCATGGTTAAGGACAATTGACCATTTTACCCTTGCATTATTGAATTAGAAGCAATTTTAGCCCTTGGATGAGGGGTATTTTGGTCAAGTGGGCTAAGATCTTGACATGTGGACCCCACTCACCCCTCTATTGACCACCCTTGACCATTCTCTCTCCTCAGCTCACTCTCTCTCCCCGCGTCTGTCTCTCTCTCCTCCCGATTCTCTCTCGGCCGCTTCCCCTTCGCCGTTCCATTGTCGCCGGAGCTGCTGTTCATGCCGGAAGTGGCTGGTCGCCGGAGCTGCTGGTGCTGAGCCGCCGAGTGTCGCCTCCTGGTGCCGTCCTAGCCCCGTCGACCAAATTTCCCCTTGATCCGTCGCCCGTAGCTGCGGTTCCAGCCGGCACGTAGAGGACGCCGTCGTCGTCGCCGGGCTCGTCCCGCCAGGCCGCGCCGCCGTGCGCCACCCCTCCGACCGACCTCACCCTCACCCTCTCTCTCTCCTTCATCCTCAGCCATCCCCCATCGGCGCATCCCCTGTTTTGGCCGAGAGGTGGCCGTGAGCTCGCCGAAGCCGCCGTGTCCGCCGGCTTGCCATTGGAACGCCGCCGTCGATTGCACCGCTTGTCGGTGATCGGCCGCTCGCTCCCGTCGCCTCGCGTCGTTAATAGGCGAGTAAAACACCTAATCCTTGAATTAGTCTAATTTGTGCAATTAAGGGTTTAATTGGGGTAATTAGGCTAGATTAGGGCCTAATTGTATATATTTGTGCATGGAATGATTAGGGGACCTAATTGGGATTATTTGTGGTGGTTTAATGGTGATTTGGAGCCAAATTAGTGGTTGTTTAGGGGTGGTCCCTCATATAACCGAATTTGTGCTAAATTGCCTAATGTAGCCATTAATTGAATTAATGAGTATTGGCTTGAAATTATACTTGTTAGAGGCCAATTGGGACTTGTTGAGGCATTGTGGAATAATGCCATGTCTATGGGTTTAATGATTGAGACTAATTAGGCATGTTGAGTCTCAAATGGACTGGAATACAGAAATGTTGAGTTGTGGATTAATTGCCGATAGTACGTTGATTGAGTGAAAAATTATAATCCAGCGTGCTTGATACATTGTGATATGGCGATTAATGTGAATCCCACTGGTATGAATTTCCACGTTGGTTTTATATGATTTGGGATTAAAATATGACCATTGGGTCATGGCCTTCGGGTCGATTTATATGTGATGACCATTGGGTCATGGCCTTCGGGTCGGTTTATACAATTGTGGGCCTTCGGGTCGAATGATTTATGACCATGGGGTCATGGCCTTCGGGTCGATTTAACTGTGGATGACCATTGGGTCATGGCCTTCGGGCCGATTTAAACTGTTGATGACCTCTGCGTCATGGCCTTCGGGTCGATTAAACTGTTGATGACCTCTGCGTCATGGCCTTCGGGTCGATTAAATTATTGATGACTTCTGCGTCATGGCCTTCGGGTCGATATCTTGTTTATGGATTATATTGATACTGAAAGCCTAACCTGCAGGGCTGGAGAAGCGAAATTAGGGCTGAGGGCCCGAATTATGTTAATATGAATTATTTACTGGTTCAATGATTTATGCCCTTTTTATTATCTCTGGAGGTGCACGTTAGCCTAGTCTAGGAATAGGAATTTTACTTGCTGAGTTTATCTCACGGTTGTGGTAAAACCGATTTTCAGACCCCCGTCCATAAAATGCCGAGGAAAGCCCCTCTTTTTGGATTTCCGCAGCGGATTCAGCGAGATGTTAGTGTGCATCCCTGTGGAGACGGGTCAGCATACGTTAGATATCTTTCTGTTGTGCATGTAAATGTGGGAGAGGCGTACAGCGACACTCAGGAGTATGTAGCCTGGTGTTATAGGGGAGCTGATGGCGTAACTGGACCTCCGCTCAGGACTTTTGATGTTCCGATAGACGTAAATGGCGTTATGATTCCCCAGATGGTGAGTGGTGAAATCTCTGATCCTCCAGCCTCCCTTAGTGTGAGCAGTGTAGGCGATACCGTGGATGGACCGATAGTCATGGACGAGGAGCAAGGAGAACAGCAAGTGATAGCTGTTGACGCAAATCTGGAGGAAGACGAAGAGTTAAATCTGGAAGTAATAGGTGAGAATGCTGGGGCAGACGGAGAAGTGGCAGAAGTTGGATCGGATGAGGAGATGGGATCGGAGGAAGATTCTTCTGAGGAATCTGCAGCACCATCTGATCCAGGCCGGGAGCCTTAGAGTAGATTCCCGTGTTAGGAGTCAAAACTAACCCTCTTTTTGGAATGTAACCCTCTCCCAGATAGTTAGCTGATACCCCTAGGCCACCGATCCCTTTTTGCTTCGTGGCTCTTTAGTGTATTCTTTTGTTGTAAATAAATAGTGTGTATAAGCTTTTAAAGAGTGTATATGTGCTAGTATTATCTGCAGGTAGTAAGCTGATGTCTATTGCTGCTCGTGGTTAAGTTTGATGTTATGTCTGGGTGTATATATATATATATATACACGTTGTTTCCGCATGTAGCGTGTTCTTTCTCTGATTTGGGTTTTCGGGTCGGTGACGCAAAATCCTGGGAGCGTCGCACCTCAAGTCGACCTAAGCGCGGATGTTCAGCCTTCGTGGGGTACGGGGCGTGACATCCCCGTTCGAATTGGTATCAGAGCAAGGACAGCTCTGTTTGATCTAGTTGAGCTTTGGAGTGATAAGGAGAAATGACCATGGGTAGCTATATGGTAGCATAACGTGCTTAGTGTACCTCCAGAATGTTTGTGTTTGACTGTTGTGGTGATTATTTGAACCAGTAATATGCAGGTGCGGCAGGACCCAAGGTTAGTGTGCGAGCTCTTGGGTGAAAATTGTGTGCTGTTGTGTTAGCCGCATGCTGAGTGCTTAATTGCTTTTGTGTTTATACCTGCCTAGGACTTAGACCGGTTAGTTGGTTTAGGTCTCTAATTCCTGGATGGAATTATAGCAGGTAGTTGAGCACTCCGAGTGAAAAGATGAGCAGTGAAAGAGGAAGAGTGGGAAGGGCCCCAAGGAGGGGCGCCGGAAGAGGAATTCGAGGTGGAGGTCTTGCTAGAGCGAGAGCGATAGAAAACATCGGTGTGGGTGCTAGAGAAGGAGAGAACCCTAGAGTTGGTGTTGGGGCTGCAGCAGACCCCAGAGCTGATGTTAGGCATGCGGAAGACCCGCGCATGGAAGGAGTTCTCATAGCGTTAGACCGAATTGGTAATGTGATGGATAGGCAAGCACAGGAAAGAGAGAACGCGACCGCTCAGGCTGCTGAGGCTGCAGCAGTTGCTGCCGTCCATGAGAATCAAGCCCAAGCACAGCCAGTGCAAGCTCAACCAATGGTGGCACCGAGACCAATGCACCAGTTGGTGGAGCAGTTCCTTAAGCTGAAACCGCCCAAGTTCACGGGCAGAGGTGACCCAGAAACCGCCCCGCGTTGGGTGGAGGAGTTAGAGAAAGCGTTTGATCTGTTGGAGTGTACTGAGAGAGAGAAGATCTCTTTGGCATCATATCAACTGCAGGATAATGCCCACGATTGGTGGAAGGCGGTTAAGGATAGAGTGTTTCCGGAGTTTATGGAACCAACCTGGGCGATATTTGTTGAGCATTTCTATGGGCAGTTTTTCTCTGAGAGTGCCCAGGAGAAGAAGATGGCGGAGTTCATGAGACTTCGTCAGGGGTCGATGACAGTGGTACAGTATGAGGCAGAGTTTGCCAGATTATCCAGATTTGCCCCAAGAATGGTTGAGAACCCTCTGGACAAGGCTCGAAGGTTCCGGGATGGACTGAAACCGGAACTTCGTACTCAGATGCTTTTGTTGAACATCAGAGATTATCGAGAACTGTATGAGCGAGCCCAAACTATGGAGCGAGATCAGATAGAAAGGACAACAGCATCGGGTTCGAGGTTTATTCCGAACCGGGACAATCGTCGCTTTGGAAAGAGACCTATGGCCAGCAATAGACGGTTTGTTCCGCCCCCGAGGAGGATTATAGGGAAGCCCAGTCAAGCGCCAAATAGAATCGGAGCTTGCTTTCGTTGTGGGAGTTTGGGACACCAGATAAAGAATTGTCCCCAGCAACGACTTTCGGGACCCCCAGGACCACAGCAGCAACCCCGAGCGGGAAATCAGGTTGGGAATCCCCCACAGACTACTCAGGGCAGACCACCTGCGCAAGGACGAGTGTATGCTATGGCGCGAAAGGATGCTGAGGACGCGCCGGGCGTGGTCACAGGTACCGTTTCTCTCTGCGATCATGCGGCTTATGCGTTATTTGATCCCGGGGCAACTCATTCGTTTATTTCCGAACAGTTTGTTAGATTGGTTGGTCTGGAGCCTGTTTTACTTGAAATCATGTTATGTGTGACGACCCCACTGCATGATAGGATGTTAGTATCGTTGGGGTGCTTGGACTGTAAAATTGTGATTGGGAATGTTGAGGAAAGGATTGATTTAGCTGTGTTAGCCATGTATGACTTTGATGTGATTATTGGTATGGACTGGCTGACTAAACAGAAAGCCGTTATGGATTGCGGCAGTAGGACGATCCAATTCAATCCGATTGGTCGTCCTAAGTTTGAATTTCAGGGAAATCAAGGAGGAACCTCGATCCCTTGGATTTCCTCAGTAGAGGCAACTGAGATGCTCGAGGAAGGTTGCGAAGGATATTTGGTTAATGTTAAGGATCCGACATTGTTGGAGCCTCAGTTGGAAGAAATCCCTGTAGTGTGCAATTTCCCCGAGGTTTTTCCTCAAGAGTTACCGGGCTTGCCACCAGAACGGGAAGTGGAATTCGTAATAGAATTGGCCCCAGGTACTGAGCCAATTTCTAAGGCCCCATATCGGATGTCTCTATCTGAGTTGAAGGAGCTGAAAGTCCAGATACAGGAGTTACTAGACAAGGGATTTATTCGTCCTAGTGCGTCTCCATGGGGAGCGCCAGTCCTGTTTGTAAGGAAAAAGGACGGAACGTTGAGATTATGTATAGATTACCGGCAGTTAAATCAGGTGACTATAAAGAACAAGTATCCACTGCCAAGGATCGACGACTTGTTCGATCAATTGCAAGGAGCGTCCGTGTTTTCTAAGATTGATCTACGGACAGGGTATCACCAGTTAAGGATTCGGAAAGAGGACATACCCAAGACTGCATTTAGGACGAGGTACGGGCATTATGAGTTTACAGTCATGCCCTTTAGTTTGACGAACGCCCCTGCAGCTTTCATGGATCTGATGAACAGAGTTTTTAAGGAATTTCTGGATCAGTTCGTCATCGTGTTCATTGATGATATTCTGGTATATTCGAAGAGTTCAGAAGAACACGAATTGCATTTGACTGAAGTTCTACGGACGTTAAGGGAACATGCGCTTTATGCGAAGTTCAGTAAATGTGAGTTCTGGCTTAGCAAGGTAGCCTTCCTTGGACATATCGTGTCGGGAGAAGGGATATCTGTGGATCCGACTAAGATTGAAGCAGTACTTAAGTGGCCCAGGCCGACATCAGTGACGGAGATCAGAAGTTTCTTAGGATTGGCTGGCTATTATCGACGTTTTGTGGAAGGATTCTCGTCGATAGCCACGCCCTTGACACGATTACTGAAAAAGGAAACTAAGTTTGAATGGGACGACAAGTGCGAACGAAGTTTTCAGGAGCTTAAGCATAGACTGACGACAGCCCCAGTCTTGACTATCCCCTCTGGACCTGGTGGATTTGAAGTATACAGCGATGCTTCGTTCAAAGGACTTGGTTGTGTGTTAATGCAACATGGGAAAGTAGTTGCATATGCGTCACGTCAGTTGAGGCCTCACGAGGTGAACTATCCGACGCATGACTTAGAGTTGGCTGCCATCGTCTTTGCACTCAAAATCTGGAGACATTATTTATGTGGGGAAAAGTTTCAGATCTATACGGATCATCAGAGCTTCAAATACTTGTTCTCGCAGAAAGAGTTGAATATGAGGCAGCGTAGATGGATGGAACTTTTAAAAGATTATGACTGCGACATCATGTATCACCCTGGAAAAGCGAATCGAGTGGCGGATGCGTTAAGTCGCAAGTCTAGCATGGCGCACTTGATGATCAAGGAATGGACGTTATTGGAAAAGCTCCGAGACTCGGAATTTAAATTGGAATTAAGCCATGTGTCGAATCTGCTGGCTACTTTGAGGATCGAGCCGGAGATTCAAACCAAGATTAAGGCTCTGCAATCCACGGATCAAGAGATTCAGAAAATTGTGGAGATGGAGGCCACGACAAGGAAGCCAGATTTTCAAGTATCAGAGGATGGAGTCCTGAAGTATAGAGGACGATGGTGTGTGCCGGATGATACTGAGCTTAAGGAAGAAATATTAAGAGAAGCTCATCGCAGCAATTACAGTATCCACCCTGGCAGTACGAAAATGTATCAGAATCTAAGGCAACATTATTGGTGGAACGGATTGAAAACGGATGTGGCCAGGTATGTGGCTAAGTGTTTGACGTGTCAACAGGTAAAGGCACAACACTGTAAAACCTGGAGGATTGCTGCGACCGTTGGAAATTCCCGAGTGGAAATGGGAACACATCACCATGGATTTTGTGACCGGATTACCGAGAAGTCAGAGAGGGCATGATTCAATCTGGGTGATAGTGGATAGACTGACTAAGTCAGCGCATTTTCTGGCAGTGCGCAAGGATTTTGAGTTGGAAAAGTATGCAGAGCTGTACGTAAGACAGATTGTTAGACTGCATGGAGTGCCAGTGATGATTACATCAGATCGTGATCCGAGGTTTACAGCGAATTTCTGGAAAAGTCTGCAGACGGCTTTGGGGACAAAGGTGCAGTTTAGTACAGCTTACCATCCGCAGACTGATGGGCAATCAGAAAGAACTATCCAGACTCTTGAGGATATGTTGAGGGCTTGTGTAGTGGATTTTCAGGGCAAATGGGAAGAACAACTGCATTTGGTAGAGTTTGCATATAATAACAGTTATCAGCAGAGTATCCAGATGGCCCCATTTGAAGCTTTGTATGGCAGAGCGTGTAGGACTCCCGTGTGCTGGGATGAAGTGGGAGATCGGAGCATTACGGGCCCAGAGTTGGTACAGCAAACAGTGGAAGCTGTTGAGATCATTCGAGAGAGGTTAAAGACAGCACAGAGTCGACAGAAAAGTTATGCCGATCGGAGACGACGACATCTGGAATTTCAAGTTGGGGACCATGTATTTTTAAAGGTGTCGCCTATGAAGGGATTATCCCGATTTGGCAAGAAAGGAAAGTTGAGTCCGAGGTTTGTTGGGCCGTTTGAGATTTTGGAAAAGGTTGGCGATATGGCATATAGGCTGGCCCTGCCACCAAATTTGTCCCAGATACATAATGTCTTCCACGTGTCGATGTTGAGAAAGTATGAACCAGATCCGACACACGTTCTAAGATACGAAGAAATAGACGTGGACGACAGGGTGTCGTACGTGGAGAGACCGATCAGAATTGAAGATAAGAAGGATCGAGTGCTTCGGAATAAGACAATCCCGATGGTTAAGGTAGTTTGGGAGCACCACGGGACAGAGGGCGCTACTTGGGAAAGCGAGGAAGCTATGCGACGTCAACACCCCCAGTTGTTTGAAGAGCAGGTTTGAAGTGCAAATTTCGAGGACGAAATTTTTGTAAGGGGGAAGAGTTGTAACATCCTGAATTTTGACCCGTTATCGGGACCAATAAAGTGTATATTGCTTCTCGTGTAATTTTAGTAAGTCTCGCCCGGAATTGATCAATCACGGGATGCTAACCAAATGGGAAAGGCTAAATAGGATCAGGTACGTGGACCTAGAACCCGATCGTGATGGGACGCCGATTTCAACGAACATTGAGGAAGTATTTTGAACCAATATAGGCCGATCCTAGGAAAATGACAGGTTGATATTGTTAGTAACGCACGATCGGATCGTGAGTGATTTCGCATGACCGAAAGTGCGCCTGGCAAAGGAAACCCGATTTTAATCCAAACGATCGTGACCTCAGGTGCTAGTGATATTCCTCTCGTTCTTTCGATATTGAGACCCTCACGATTCGGACAATCTTAGGTCGATACGCGTAACACCTAAACTGCCGCCTGTTAGTGAGAGACCCTAAAACGACAAATCGAGTAAATTGGATCGCGATATTGGACCCGAACTTCGATATCAAAATTTCAAGGATAATTACGACTATTTTGCAAGACGGACGTCATTTTGAAGTAGCCATTTATGGTTGGATCGATTGCGGCTGAAAACTGAAGTTTTGACAGAATTTGAGAAAAATGACAATTTTGCCCCTGTGAACACCGAGGCCGAATTCGGGGGCCGTTTAAAGTTATTTTTCGCGGCCAAGGTCATTTTGGGGTAGCCACGCTCATTTGGAGTGATTTTGGACAAAAAGGGGAATTTCGACAAAAATTGGAAAATAATATTATTTTATTCCCGAAAACTTCGCAGTCGATTTTCGAGGGCTTAGAAAGTGAATTTCGCGATTCCGACTCTGGATTAGGTCTCACATGAATATTTAGGACTGGTATGAGCAAAAATTGGAATTTCGGTTCGGGATGGAAAAATGACGGAAATGCCCCTAGGCCATTTTTGAATTATTCCGAATTTTGGGGGCAATTTTGGGATTTAATCAAGGTTGGTTAAGGTTAACTAGGCTTGGTTAACCATGGTTAAGGACAATTGACCATTTTACCCTTGCATTATTGAATTAGAAGCAATTTTAGCCCTTGGATGAGGGGTATTTTGGTCAAGTGGGCTAAGATCTTGACATGTGGACCCCACTCACCCCTCTATTGACCACCCTTGACCATTCTCTCTCCTCAGCTCACTCTCTCTCCCCGCGTCTGTCTCTCTCTCCTCCCGATTCTCTCTCGGCCGCTTCCCCTTCGCCGTTCCATTGTCGCCGGAGCTGCTGTTCATGCCGGAAGTGGCTGGTCGCCGGAGCTGCTGGTGCTGAGCCGCCGAGTGTCGCCTCCTGGTGCCGTCCTAGCCCCGTCGACCAAATTTCCCCTTGATCCGTCGCCCGTAGCTGCGGTTCCAGCCGGCACGTAGAGGACGCCGTCGCCGTCGCCGGGCTCGTCCCGCCAGGCCGCGCCGCCGTGCGCCACCCCTCCGACCGACCTCACCCTCACCCTCTCTCTCTCCTTCATCCTCAGCCATCCCCCATCGGCGCATCCCCTGTTTTGGCCGAGAGGTGGCCGTGAGCTCGCCGGAGCCGCCGTGTCCGCCGGCTTGCCATTGGAACGCCGCCGTCGATTGCACCGCTTGTCGGTGATCGGCCGCTCGCTCCCGTCGCCTCGCGTCGTTAATAGGCGAGTAAAACACCTAATCCTTGAATTAGTCTAATTTGTGCAATTAAGGGTTTAATTGGGGTAATTAGGCTAGATTAGGGCCTAATTGTATATATTTGTGCATGGAATGATTAGGGGACCTAATTGGGATTATTTGTGGTGGTTTAATGGTGATTTGGAGCCAAATTAGTGGCTGTTTAGGGGTGGTCCCTCATAGAACCGAATTTGTGCTAAATTGCCTAATGTAGCCATTAATTGAATTAATGAGTATTGGCTTGAAATTATACTTGTTAGAGGCCAATTGGGACTTGTTGAGGCATTGTGGAATAATGCCATGTCTATGGGTTTAATGATTGAGACTAATTAGGCATGTTGAGTCTCAAATGGACTGGAATACAGAAATGTTGAGTTGTGGATTAATTGCCGATAGTACGTTGATTGAGTGAAAAATTATAATCCAGCGTGCTTGATACATTGTGATATGGCGATTAATGTGAATCCCACTGGTATGAATTTCCACGTTGGTTTTATATGATTTGGGATTAAAATATGACCATTGGGTCATGGCCTTCGGGTCGATTTATATGTGATGACCATTGGGTCATGGCCTTCGGGTCGATTTAATTGTGATGACCATTGGGTCATGGCCTTCGGGTCGGTTTATACAATTGTGGGCCTTCGGGTCGAATGATTTATGACCATGGGGTCATGGCCTTCGGGTCGATTTAACTGTGGATGACCATGGGGTCATGGCCTTCGGGCCGATTTAAACTGTTGATGACCTCTGCGTCATGGCCTTCGGGTCGATTAAACTGTTGATGACCTCTGCGTCATGGCCTTCGGGTCGATTAAATTATTGATGACTTCTGCGTCATGGCCTTCGGGTCGATATCTTGTTTATGGATTATATTGATACTGAAAGCCTAACCTGCAGGGCTGGAGAAGCGAAATTAGGGCTGAGGGCCCGAATTATGTTAATATGAATTATTTACTGGTTCAATGATTTATGCCCTTTTTATTATCTCTGGAGGTGCACGTTAGCCTAGTCTAGGAATAGGAATTTTACTTGCTGAGTTTATCTCACGGTTGTGGTAAAACCGATTTTTAGACCCCCGTCCATAAAATGCCGAGGAAAGCCCCTCTTTTTGGATTTCCGCAGCGGATTCAGCGAGATGTTAGTGTGCATCCCTGTGGAGACGGGTCAGCATACGTTAGATATCTTTCTGTTGTGCATGTAAATGTGGGAGAGGCTTACAGCGACACTCAGGAGTATGTAGCCTGGTGTTATAGGGGAGCTGATGGCGTAACTGGACCTCCGCTCAGGACTTTTGATGTTCCGATAGACGTAAATGGCGTTATGATTCCCCAGATGGTGAGTGGTGAAATCTCTGATCCTCCAGCCTCCCTTAGTGTGAGCAGTGTAGGCGATAACGTGGATGGACCGATAGTCATGGACGAGGAGCAAGGAGAACAGCAAGTGATAGCTGTTGACGCAAATCTGGAGGAAGACGAAGAGTTAAATCTGGAAGTAATAGGTGAGAATGCTGGGGCAGATGGAGAAGTGGCAGAAGTTGGATCGGATGAGGAGATGGGATCGGAGGAAGATTCTTCTGAGGAATCTGCAGCACCATCTGATCCAGGCCGGGAGCCTTAGAGTAGATTCCCGTGTTAGGAGTCAAAACTAACCCTCTTTTTGGAATGTAACCCTCTCCCAGATAGTTAGCTGATACCCCTAGGCCACCGATCCCTTTTTGCTTCGTGGCCCTTTGGTGTATTCTTTTGTTGTAAATAAATAGTGTGTATAAGCTTTTAAAGAGTGTATATGTGCTAGTATTATCTGCAGGTAGTAAGCTGATGTCTATTGCTGCTCGTGGTTAAGTTTGATGTTATGTCTGGGTGTATATATATATATATATATATACACGTTGTTTCCGCATGTAGCGTGTTCTTTCTCTGATTTGGGTTTTCGGGTCGGTGACGCAAAATCCTGGGAGCGTCGCACCTCAAGTCGACCTAAGCGCGGATGTTCAGCCTTCGTAGGGTACGGGGCGTGACATCCCCGTTCGAATTGGTATCAGAGCAAGGACAGCTCTGTTTGATCTAGTTGAGCTTTGGAGTGATAAGGAGAAATGACCATGGGTAGCTATAGGGTGACATAGCGTGCTAAGTGTACCTCCAGAATGTTTGTGTTTGACTGTTGTGGTGATTATTTGAACCAGTAATATGCAGGTGCGGCAGGACCCAAGGTTAGTGTGCGAGCTCTTGGGTGAAAATTGTGTGCTGTTGTGTTAGCCGCATGCTGAGTGCTTAATTGCTTTTGTGTTTATACCTGCCTAGGACTTAGACCGGTTAGTTGGTTTAGGTCTCTAATTCCTGGATGGAATTATAGCAGGTAGTTGAGCACTCCGAGTGAAAAGATGAGCAGTGAAAGAGGAAGAGTGGGAAGGGCCCCAAGGAGGGGCGCCGGAAGAGGAATTCGAGGTGGAGGTCTTGCTAGAGCGAGAGCGATAGAAAACATCGGTGTGGGTGCTAGAGAAGGAGAGAACCCTAGAGTTGGTGTTGGGGCTGCAGCAGACCCCAGAGCTGATGTTAGGCATGCGGAAGACCCGCGCATGGAAGGAGTTCTCATAGCGTTAGACCGAATTGGTAATGTGATGGATAGGCAAGCACAGGAAAGAGAGAACGCGACCGCTCAGGCTGCTGAGGCTGCAGCAGTTGCTGCCGTCCATGAGAATCAAGCCCAAGCACAGCCAGTGCAAGCTCAACCAATGGTGGCACCGAGACCAATGCACCAGTTGGTGGAGCAGTTCCTTAAGCTGAAACCGCCCAAGTTCACGGGCAGAGGTGACCCAGAAACCGCCCCGCGTTGGGTGGAGGAGTTAGAGAAAGCGTTTGATCTGTTGGAGTGTACTGAGAGAGAGAAGATCTCTTTGGCATCATATCAACTGCAGGATAATGCCCACGATTGGTGGAAGGCGGTTAAGGATAGAGTGTTTCCGGAGTTTATGGAACCAACCTGGGCGATATTTGTTGAGCATTTCTATGGGCAGTTTTTCTCTGAGAGTGCCCAGGAGAAGAAGATGGCGGAGTTCATGAGACTTCGTCAGGGGTCGATGACAGTGGTACAGTATGAGGCAGAGTTTGCCAGATTATCCAGATTTGCCCCAAGAATGGTTGAGAACCCTCTGGACAAGGCTCGAAGGTTCCGGGATGGACTGAAACCGGAACTTCGTACTCAGATGCTTTTGTTGAACATCAGAGATTATCGAGAACTGTATGAGCGAGCCCAAACTATGGAGCGAGATCAGATAGAAAGGACAACAGCATCGGGTTCGAGGTTTATTCCGAACCGGGACAATCGTCGCTTTGGAAAGAGACCTATGGCCAGCAATAGACGGTTTGTTCCGCCCCCGAGGAGGATTATAGGGAAGCCCAGTCAAGCGCCAAATAGAATCGGAGCTTGCTTTCGTTGTGGGAGTTTGGGACACCAGATAAAGAATTGTCCCCAGCAACGACTTTCGGGACCCCCAGGACCACAGCAGCAACCCCGAGCGGGAAATCAGGTTGGGAATCCCCCACAGACTACTCAGGGCAGACCACCTGCGCAAGGACGAGTGTATGCTATGGCGCGAAAGGATGCTGAGGACGCGCCGGGCGTGGTCACAGGTACCGTTTCTCTCTGCGATCATGCGGCTTATGCGTTATTTGATCCCGGGGCAACCCATTCGTTTATTTCCGAACAGTTTGTTAGATTGGTTGGTCTGGAGCCTGTTTTACTTGAAATCATGTTATGTGTGACGACCCCACTGCATGATAGGATGTTAGTATCGTTGGGGTGCTTGGACTGTAAAATTGTGATTGGGAATGTTGAGGAAAGGATTGATTTAGCTGTGTTAGCCATGTATGACTTTGATGTGATTATTGGTATGGACTGGCTGACTAAACAGAAAGCCGTTATGGATTGCGGCAGTAGGACGATCCAATTCAATCCGATTGGTCGTCCTAAGTTTGAATTTCAGGGAAATCAAGGAGGAACCTCGATCCCTTGGATTTCCTCAGTAGAGGCAACTGAGATGCTCGAGGAAGGTTGCGAAGGATATTTGGTTAATGTTAAGGATCCGACATTGTTGGAGCCTCAGTTGGAAGAAATCCCTGTAGTGTGCAATTTCCCCGAGGTTTTTCCTCAAGAGTTACCGGGCTTGCCACCAGAACGGGAAGTGGAATTCGTAATAGAATTGGCCCCAGGTACTGAGCCAATTTCTAAGGCCCCATATCGGATGTCTCTATCTGAGTTGAAGGAGCTGAAAGTCCAGATACAGGAGTTACTAGACAAGGGATTTATTCGTCCTAGTGCGTCTCCATGGGGAGCGCCAGTCCTGTTTGTAAGGAAAAAGGACGGAACGTTGAGATTATGTATAGATTACCGGCAGTTAAATCAGGTGACTATAAAGAACAAGTATCCACTGCCAAGGATCGACGACTTGTTCGATCAATTGCAAGGAGCGTCCGTGTTTTCTAAGATTGATCTACGGACAGGGTATCACCAGTTAAGGATTCGGAAAGAGGACATACCCAAGACTGCATTTAGGACGAGGTACGGGCATTATGAGTTTACAGTCATGCCCTTTGGTTTGACGAACGCCCCTGCAGCTTTCATGGATCTGATGAACAGAGTTTTTAAGGAATTTCTGGATCAGTTCGTCATCGTGTTCATTGATGATATTCTGGTATATTCGAAGAGTTCAGAAGAACACGAATTGCATTTGACTGAAGTTCTACGGACGTTAAGGGAACATGCGCTTTATGCGAAGTTCAGTAAATGTGAGTTCTGGCTTAGCAAGGTAGCCTTCCTTGGACATATCGTGTCGGGAGAAGGGATATCTGTGGATCCGACTAAGATTGAAGCAGTACTTAAGTGGCCCAGGCCGACATCAGTGACGGAGATCAGAAGTTTCTTAGGATTGGCTGGCTATTATCGACGTTTTGTGGAAGGATTCTCGTCGATAGCCACGCCCTTGACACGATTACTGAAAAAGGAAACTAAGTTTGAATGGGACGACAAGTGCGAACGAAGTTTTCAGGAGCTTAAGCATAGACTGACGACAGCTCCAGTCTTGACTATCCCCTCTGGACCTGGTGGATTTGAAGTATACAGCGATGCTTCGTTCAAAGGACTTGGTTGTGTGTTAATGCAACATGGGAAAGTAGTTGCATATGCGTCACGTCAGTTGAGGCCTCACGAGGTGAACTATCCGACGCATGACTTAGAGTTGGCTGCCATCGTCTTTGCACTCAAAATCTGGAGACATTATTTATGTGGGGAAAAGTTTCAGATCTATACGGATCATCAGAGCCTCAAATACTTGTTCTCGCAGAAAGAGTTGAATATGAGGCAGCGTAGATGGATGGAACTTTTAAAAGATTATGACTGCGACATCATGTATCACCCTGGAAAAGCGAATCGAGTGGCGGATGCGTTAAGTCGCAAGTCTAGCATGGCGCACTTGATGATCAAGGAATGGACGTTATTGGAAAAGCTCCGAGACTCGGAATTTAAATTGGAATTAAGCCATGTGTCGAATCTGCTGGCTACTTTGAGGATCGAGCCGGAGATTCAAACCAAGATTAAGGCTCTGCAATCCACGGATCAAGAGATTCAGAAAATTGTGGAGATGGAGGCCACGACAAGGAAGCCAGATTTTCAAGTATCAGAGGATGGAGTCCTGAAGTATAGAGGACGATGGTGTGTGCCGGATGATACTGAGCTTAAGGAAGAAATATTAAGAGAAGCTCATCGCAGCAATTACAGTATCCACCCTGGCAGTACGAAAATGTATCAGAATCTAAGGCAACATTATTGGTGGAACGGATTGAAAACGGATGTGGCCAGGTATGTGGCTAAGTGTTTGACGTGTCAACAGGTAAAGGCACAACACTGTAAACCTGGAGGATTGCTGCGACCGTTGGAAATTCCCGAGTGGAAATGGGAACACATCACCATGGATTTTGTGACCGGATTACCGAGAAGTCAGAGAGGGCATGATTCAATCTGGGTGATAGTGGATAGACTGACTAAGTCAGCGCATTTTCTGGCAGTGCGCAAGGATTTTGAGTTGGAAAAGTATGCAGAGCTGTACGTAAGACAGATTGTTAGACTGCATGGAGTGCCAGTGATGATTACATCAGATCGTGATCCGAGGTTTACAGCGAATTTCTGGAAAAGTCTGCAGACGGCTTTGGGGACAAAGGTGCAGTTTAGTACAGCTTACCATCCGCAGACTGATGGGCAATCAGAAAGAACTATCCAGACTCTTGAGGATATG
Source organism: Syzygium jambos (assembly GCA_031216235.1). Lineage (NCBI taxonomy): Eukaryota > Viridiplantae > Streptophyta > Magnoliopsida > Myrtales > Myrtaceae > Syzygium > Syzygium jambos. Next base: position 15,641,168 of record CM062224.1, read on the forward strand.
TTGAGGGCTTGTGTAGTGGATTTTCAGGGCAAATGGGAAGAACAACTGCATTTGGTAGAGTTTGCATATAATAACAGTTATCAGCAGAGTATCCAGATGGCCCCATTTGAAGCTTTGTATGGCAGAGCGTGTAGGACTCCCGTGTGCTGGGATGAAGTGGGAGAACGGAGCATTACGGGCCCAGAGTTGGTACAGCAAACAGTGGAAGCTGTTGAGATCATTCGAGAGAGGTTAAAGACAGCACAGAGTCGACAGAAAAGTTATGCCGATCGGAGACGACGACATCTGGAATTTCAAGTTGGGGACCATGTATTTTTAAAGGTGTCGCCTATGAAGGGATTATCCCGATTTGGCAAGAAAGGAAAGTTGAGTCCGAGGTTTGTTGGGCCGTTTGAGATTTTGGAAAAGGTTGGCGATATGGCATATAGGCTGGCCCTGCCACCAAATTTGTCCCAGATACATAATGTCTTCCACGTGTCGATGTTGAGAAAGTATGAACCAGATCCGACACACGTTCTAAGATACGAAGAAATAGACGTGGACGACAGGGTGTCGTACGTGGAGAGACCGATCAGAATTGAAGATAAGAAGGATCGAGTGCTTCGGAATAAGACAATCCCGATGGTTAAGGTAGTTTGGGAGCACCACGGGACAGAGGGCGCTACTTGGGAAAGCGAGGAAGCTATGCGACGTCAACACCCCCAGTTGTTTGAAGAGCAGGTTTGAAGTGCAAATTTCGAGGACGAAATTTTTGTAAGGGGGAAGAGTTGTAACATCCTGAATTTTGACCCGTTATCGGGACCAATAAAGTGTATATTGCTTCTCGTGTAATTTTAGTAAGTCTCGCCCGGAATTGATCAATCACGGGATGCTAACCAAATGGGAAAGGCTAAATAGGATCAGGTACGTGGACCTAGAACCCGATCGTGATGGGACGCCGATTTCAACGAACATTGAGGAAGTATTTTGAACCAATATAGGCCGATCCTAGGAAAATGACAGGTTGATATTGTTAGTAACGCACGATCGGATCGTGAGTGATTTCGCATGACCGAAAGTGCGCCTGGCAAAGGAAACCCGATTTTAATCCAAACGATCGTGACCTCAGGTGCTAGTGATATTCCTCTCGTTCTTTCGATATTGAGACCCTCACGATTCGGACAATCTTAGGTCGATACGGGTAACACCTAAACTGCCGCCTGTTAGTGAGAGACCCTAAAACGACAAATCGAGTAAATTGGATCGCGATATTGGACCCGAACTTCGATATCAAAATTTCAAGGATAATTACGACTATTTTGCAAGACGGACGTCATTTTGAAGTAGCCATTTATGGTTGGATCGATTGCGGCTGAAAACTGAAGTTTTGACAGAATTTGAGAAAAATGACAATTTTGCCCCTGTGAACACCGAGGCCGAATTCGGGGGCCGTTTAAAGTTATTTTTCGCGGCCAAGGTCATTTTGGGGTAGCCACGCTCATTTGGAGTGATTTTGGACAAAAAGGGGAATTTCGACAAAAATTGGAAAATAATATTATTTTATTCCCGAAAACTTCGCAGTCGATTTTCGAGGGCTTAGAAAGTGAATTTCGCGATTCCGACTCTGGATTAGGTCTCACATGAATATTTAGGACCGGTATGAGCAAAAATTGGAATTTCGGTTCGGGATGGAAAAATGACGGAAATGCCCCTAGGCCATTTTTGAATTATTCCGAATTTTGGGGGCAATTTTGGGATTTAATCAAGGTTGGTTAAGGTTAACTAGGCTTGGTTAACCATGGTTAAGGACAATTGACCATTTTACCCTTGCATTATTGAATTAGAAGCAATTTTAGCCCTTGGATGAGGGGTATTTTGGTCAAGTGGGCTAAGATCTTGACATGTGGACCCCACTCACCCCTCTATTGACCACCCTTGACCATTCTCTCTCCTCAGCTCACTCTCTCTCCCCGCGTCTGTCTCTCTCTCCTCCCGATTCTCTCTCGGCCGCTTCCCCTTCGCCGTTCCATTGTCGCCGGAGCTGCTGTTCATGCCGGAAGTGGCTGGTCGCCGGAGCTGCTGGTGCTGAGCCGCCGAGTGTCGCCTCCTGGTGCCGTCCTAGCCCCGTCGACCAAATTTCCCCTTGATCCGTCGCCCGTAGCTGCGGTTCCAGCCGGCACGTAGAGGACGCCGTCGCCGTCGCCGGGCTCGTCCCGCCAGGCCGCGCCGCCGTGCGCCACCCCTCCGACCGACCTCACCCTCACCCTCTCTCTCTCCTTCATCCTCAGCCATCCCCCATCGGCGCATCCCCTGTTTTGGCCGAGAGGTGGCCGTGAGCTCGCCGGAGCCGCCGTGTCCGCCGGCTTGCCATTGGAACGCCGCCGTCGATTGCACCGCTTGTCGGTGATCGGCCGCTCGCTCCCGTCGCCTCGCGTCGTTAATAGGCGAGTAAAACACCTAATCCTTGAATTAGTCTAATTTGTGCAATTAAGGGTTTAATTGGGGTAATTAGGCTAGATTAGGGCCTAATTGTATATATTTGTGCATGGAATGATTAGGGGACCTAATTGGGATTATTTGTGGTGGTTTAATGGTGATTTGGAGCCAAATTAGTGGCTGTTTAGGGGTGGTCCCTCATATAACCGAATTTGTGCTAAATTGCCTAATGTAGCCATTAATTGAATTAATGTGTATTGGCTTGAAATTATACTTGTTAGAGGCCAATTGGGACTTGTTGAGGCATTGTGGAATAATGCCATGTCTATGGGTTTAATGATTGAGACTAATTAGGCATGTTGAGTCTCAAATGGACTGGAATACAGAAATGTTGAGTTGTGGATTAATTGCCGATAGTACGTTGATTGAGTGAAAAATTATAATCCAGCGTGCTTGATACATTGTGATATGGCGATTAATGTGAATCCCACTGGTATGAATTTCCACGTTGGTTTTATATGATTTGGGATTAAAATATGACCATTGGGTCATGGCCTTCGGGTCGATTTATATGTGATGACCATTGGGTCATGGCCTTCGGGTCGATTTAATTGTGATGACCATTGGGTCATGGCCTTCGGGTCGGTTTATACAATTGTGGGCCTTCGGGTCGAATGATTTATGACCATGGGGTCATGGCCTTCGGGTCGATTTAACTGTGGATGACCATTGGGTCATGGCCTTCGGGCCGATTTAAACTGTTGATGACCTCTGCGTCATGGCCTTCGGGTCGATTAAACTGTTGATGACCTCTGCGTCATGGCCTTCGGGTCGATTAAATTATTGATGACTTCTGCGTCATGGCCTTCGGGTCGATATCTTGTTTATGGATTATATTGATACTGAAAGCCTAACCTGCAGGGCTGGAGAAGCGAAATTAGGGCTGAGGGCCCGAATTATGTTAATATGAATTATTTACTGGTTCAATGATTTATGCCCTTTTTATTATCTCTGGAGGTGCACGTTAGCCTAGTCTAGGAATAGGAATTTTACTTGCTGAGTTTATCTCACGGTTGTGGTAAAACCGATTTTTAGACCCCCGTCCATAAAATGCCGAGGAAAGCCCCTCTTTTTGGATTTCCGCAGCGGATTCAGCGAGATGTTAGTGTGCATCCCTGTGGAGACGGGTCAGCATACGTTAGATATCTTTCTGTTGTGCATGTAAATGTGGGAGAGGCTTACAGCGACACTCAGGAGTATGTAGCCTGGTGTTATAGGGGAGCTGATGGCGTAACTGGACCTCCGCTCAGGACTTTTGATGTTCCGATAGACGTAAATGGCGTTATGATTCCCCAGATGGTGAGTGGTGAAATCTCTGATCCTCCAGCCTCCCTTAGTGTGAGCAGTGTAGGCGATAACGTGGATGGACCGATAGTCATGGACGAGGAGCAAGGAGAACAGCAAGTGATAGCTGTTGACGCAAATCTGGAGGAAGACGAAGAGTTAAATCTGGAAGTAATAGGTGAGAATGCTGGGGCAGACGGAGAAGTGGCAGAAGTTGGATCGGATGAGGAGATGGGATCGGAGGAAGATTCTTCTGAGGAATCTGCAGCACCATCTGATCCAGGCCGGGAGCCTTAGAGTAGATTCCCGTGTTAGGAGTCAAAACTAACCCTCTTTTTGGAATGTAACCCTCTCCCAGATAGTTAGCTGATACCCCTAGGCCACCGATCCCTTTTTGCTTCGTGGCCCTTTGGTGTATTCTTTTGTTGTAAATAAATAGTGTGTATAAGCTTTTAAAGAGTGTATATGTGCTAGTATTATCTGCAGGTAGTAAGCTGATGTCTATTGCTGCTCGTGGTTAAGTTTGATGTTATGTCTGGGTGTATATATATATATATATACACGTTGTTTCCGCATGTAGCGTGTTCTTTCTCTGATTTGGGTTTTCGGGTCGGTGACGCAAAATCCTGGGAGCGTCGCACCTCAAGTCGACCTAAGCGCGGATGTTCAGCCTTCGTAGGGTACGGGGCGTGACATCCCCGTTCGAATTGGTATCAGAGCAAGGACAGCTCTGTTTGATCTAGTTGAGCTTTGGAGTGATAAGGAGAAATGACCATGGGTAACTATATGGTAGCATAACGTGCTAAGTGTACCTCCAGAATGTTTGTGTTTGACTGTTGTGGTGATTATTTGAACCAGTAATATGCAGGTGCGGCAGGACCCAAGGTTAGTGTGCGAGCTCTTGGGTGAAAATTGTGTGCTGTTGTGTTAGCCGCATGCTGAGTGCTTAATTGCTTTTGTGTTTATACCTGCCTAGGACTTAGACCGGTTAGTTGGTTTAGGTCTCTAATTCCTGGATGGAATTATAGCAGGTAGTTGAGCACTCCGAGTGAAAAGATGAGCAGTGAAAGAGGAAGAGTGGAAAGGGCCCCAAGGAGGGGCGCCGGAAGAGGAATTCGAGGTGGAGGTCTTGCTAGAGCGAGAGCGATAGAAAACATCGGTGTGGGTGCTAGAGAAGGAGAGAACCCTAGAGTTGGTGTTGGGGCTGCAGCAGACCCCAGAGCTGATGTTAGGCATGCGGAAGACCCGCGCATGGAAGGAGTTCTCATAGCGTTAGACCGAATTGGTAATGTGATGGATAGGCAAGCACAGGAAAGAGAGAACGCGACCGCTCAGGCTGCTGAGGCTGCAGCAGTTGCTGCCGTCCATGAGAATCAAGCCCAAGCACAGCCAGTGCAAGCTCAACCAATGGTGGCACCGAGACCAATGCACCAGTTGGTGGAGCAGTTCCTTAAGCTGAAACCGCCCAAGTTCACGGGCAGAGGTGACCCAGAAACCGCCCCGCGTTGGGTGGAGGAGTTAGAGAAAGCGTTTGATCTGTTGGAGTGTACTGAGAGAGAGAAGATCTCTTTGGCATCATATCAACTGCAGGATAATGCCCACGATTGGTGGAAGGCGGTTAAGGATAGAGTGTTTCCGGAGTTTATGGAACCAACCTGGGCGATATTTGTTGAGCATTTCTATGGGCAGTTTTTCTCTGAGAGTGCCCAGGAGAAGAAGATGGCGGAGTTCATGAGACTTCGTCAGGGGTCGATGACAGTGGTACAGTATGAGGCAGAGTTTGCCAGATTATCCAGATTTGCCCCAAGAATGGTTGAGAACCCTCTGGACAAGGCTCGAAGGTTCCGGGATGGACTGAAACCGGAACTTCGTACTCAGATGCTTTTGTTGAACATCAGAGATTATCGAGAACTGTATGAGCGAGCCCAAACTATGGAGCGAGATCAGATAGAAAGGACAACAGCATCGGGTTCGAGGTTTATTCCGAACCGGGACAATCGTCGCTTTGGAAAGAGACCTATGGCCAGCAATAGACGGTTTGTTCCGCCCCCGAGGAGGATTATAGGGAAGCCCAGTCAAGCGCCAAATAGAATCGGAGCTTGCTTTCGTTGTGGGAGTTTGGGACACCAGATAAAGAATTGTCCCCAGCAACGACTTTCGGGACCCCCAGGACCACAGCAGCAACCCCGAGCGGGAAATCAGGTTGGGAATCCCCCACAGACTACTCAGGGCAGACCACCTGCGCAAGGACGAGTGTATGCTATGGCGCGAAAGGATGCTGAGGACGCGCCGGGCGTGGTCACAGGTACCGTTTCTCTCTGCGATCATGCGGCTTATGCGTTATTTGATCCCGGGGCAACTCATTCGTTTATTTCCGAACAGTTTGTTAGATTGGTTGGTCTGGAGCCTGTTTTACTTGAAATCATGTTATGTGTGACGACCCCACTGCATGATAGGATGTTAGTATCGTTGGGGTGCTTGGACTGTAAAATTGTGATTGGGAATGTTGAGGAAAGGATTGATTTAGCTGTGTTAGCCATGTATGACTTTGATGTGATTATTGGTATGGACTGGCTGACTAAACAGAAAGCCGTTATGGATTGCGGCAGTAGGACGATCCAATTCAATCCGATTGGTCGTCCTAAGTTTGAATTTCAGGGAAATCAAGGAGGAACCTCGATCCCTTGGATTTCCTCAGTAGAGGCAACTGAGATGCTCGAGGAAGGTTGCGAAGGATATTTGGTTAATGTTAAGGATCCGACATTGTTGGAGCCTCAGTTGGAAGAAATCCCTGTAGTGTGCAATTTCCCCGAGGTTTTTCCTCAAGAGTTACCGGGCTTGCCACCAGAACGGGAAGTGGAATTCGTAATAGAATTGGCCCCAGGTACTGAGCCAATTTCTAAGGCCCCATATCGGATGTCTCTATCTGAGTTGAAGGAGCTGAAAGTCCAGATACAGGAGTTACTAGACAAGGGATTTATTCGTCCTAGTGCGTCTCCATGGGGAGCGCCAGTCCTGTTTGTAAGGAAAAAGGACGGAACGTTGAGATTATGTATAGATTACCGGCAGTTAAATCAGGTGACTATAAAGAACAAGTATCCACTGCCAAGGATCGACGACTTGTTCGATCAATTGCAAGGAGCGTCCGTGTTTTCTAAGATTGATCTACGGACAGGGTATCACCAGTTAAGGATTCGGAAAGAGGACATACCCAAGACTGCATTTAGGACGAGGTACGGGCATTATGAGTTTACAGTCATGCCCTTTGGTTTGACGAACGCCCCTGCAGCTTTCATGGATCTGATGAACAGAGTTTTTAAGGAATTTCTGGATCAGTTCGTCATCGTGTTCATTGATGATATTCTGGTATATTCGAAGAGTTCAGAAGAACACGAATTGCATTTGACTGAAGTTCTACGGACGTTAAGGGAACATGCGCTTTATGCGAAGTTCAGTAAATGTGAGTTCTGGCTTAGCAAGGTAGCCTTCCTTGGACATATCGTGTCGGGAGAAGGGATATCTGTGGATCCGACTAAGATTGAAGCAGTACTTAAGTGGCCCAGGCCGACATCAGTGACGGAGATCAGAAGTTTCTTAGGATTGGCTGGCTATTATCGACGTTTTGTGGAAGGATTCTCGTCGATAGCCACGCCCTTGACACGATTACTGAAAAAGGAAACTAAGTTTGAATGGGACGACAAGTGCGAACGAAGTTTTCAGGAGCTTAAGCATAGACTGACGACAGCTCCAGTCTTGACTATCCCCTCTGGACCTGGTGGATTTGAAGTATACAGCGATGCTTCGTTCAAAGGACTTGGTTGTGTGTTAATGCAACATGGGAAAGTAGTTGCATATGCGTCACGTCAGTTGAGGCCTCACGAGGTGAACTATCCGACGCATGACTTAGAGTTGGCTGCCATCGTCTTTGCACTCAAAATCTGGAGACATTATTTATGTGGGGAAAAGTTTCAGATCTATACGGATCATCAGAGCTTCAAATACTTGTTCTCGCAGAAAGAGTTGAATATGAGGCAGCGTAGATGGATGGAACTTTTAAAAGATTATGACTGCGACATCATGTATCACCCTGGAAAAGCGAATCGAGTGGCGGATGCGTTAAGTCGCAAGTCTAGCATGGCGCACTTGATGATCAAGGAATGGACGTTATTGGAAAAGCTCCGAGACTCGGAATTTAAATTGGAATTAAGCCATGTGTCGAATCTGCTGGCTACTTTGAGGATCGAGCCGGAGATTCAAACCAAGATTAAGGCTCTGCAATCCACGGATCAAGAGATTCAGAAAATTGTGGAGATGGAGGCCACGGCAAGGAAGCCAGATTTCCAAGTATCAGAGGATGGAGTCCTGAAGTATAGAGGACGATGGTGTGTGCCGGATGATACTGAGCTTAAGGAAGAAATATTAAGAGAAGCTCATCGCAGCAATTACAGTATCCACCCTGGCAGTACGAAAATGTATCAGAATCTAAGGCAACATTATTGGTGGAACGGATTGAAAACGGATGTGGCCAGGTATGTGGCTAAGTGTTTGACGTGTCAACAGGTAAAGGCACAACACTGTAAAACCTGGAGGATTGCTGCGACCGTTGGAAATTCCCGAGTGGAAATGGGAACACATCACCATGGATTTTGTGACCGGATTACCGAGAAGTCAGAGAGGGCATGATTCAATCTGGGTGATAGTGGATAGACTGACTAAGTCAGCGCATTTTCTGGCAGTGCGCAAGGATTTTGAGTTGGAAAAGTATGCAGAGCTGTACGTAAGACAGATTGTTAGACTGCATGGAGTGCCAGTGATGATTACATCAGATCGTGATCCGAGGTTTACAGCGAATTTCTGGAAAAGTCTGCAGACGGCTTTGGGGACAAAGGTGCAGTTTAGTACAGCTTACCATCCGCAGACTGATGGGCAATCAGAAAGAACTATCCAGACTCTTGAGGATATGTTGAGGGCTTGTGTAGTGGATTTTCAGGGCAAATGGGAAGAACAACTGCATTTGGTAGAGTTTGCATATAATAACAGTTATCAGCAGAGTATCCAGATGGCCCCATTTGAAGCTTTGTATGGCAGAGCGTGTAGGACTCCCGTGTGCTGGGATGAAGTGGGAGAACGGAGCATTACGGGCCCAGAGTTGGTACAGCAAACAGTGGAAGCTGTTGAGATCATTCGAGAGAGGTTAAAGACAGCACAGAGTCGACAGAAAAGTTATGCCGATCGGAGACGACGACATATGGAATTTCAAGTTGGGGACCATGTATTTTTAAAGGTGTCGCCTATGAAGGGATTATCCCGATTTGGCAAGAAAGGAAAGTTGAGTCCGAGGTTTGTTGGGCCGTTTGAGATTTTGGAAAAGGTTGGCGATATGGCATATAGGCTGGCCCTGCCACCAAATTTGTCCCAGATACATAATGTCTTCCACGTGTCGATGTTGAGAAAGTATGAACCAGATCCGACACACGTTCTAAGATACGAAGAAATAGACGTGGACGACAGGGTGTCGTACGTGGAGAGACCGATCAGAATTGAAGATAAGAAGGATCGAGTGCTTCGGAATAAGACAATCCCGATGGTTAAGGTAGTTTGGGAGCACCACGGGACAGAGGGCGCTACTTGGGAAAGCGAGGAAGCTATGCGACGTCAACACCCCCAGTTGTTTGAAGAGCAGGTTTGAAGTGCAAATTTCGAGGACGAAATTTTTGTAAGGGGGAAGAGTTGTAACATCCTGAATTTTGACCCGTTATCGGGACCAATAAAGTGTATATTGCTTCTCGTGTAATTTTAGTAAGTCTCGCCCGGAATTGATCAATCACGGGATGCTAACCAAATGGGAAAGGCTAAATAGGATCAGGTACGTGGACCTAGAACCCGATCGTGATGGGACGCCGATTTCAACGAACATTGAGGAAGTATTTTGAACCAATATAGGCCGATCCTAGGAAAATGACAGGTTGATATTGTTAGTAACGCACGATCGGATCGTGAGTGATTTCGCATGACCGAAAGTGCGCCTGGCAAAGGAAACCCGATTTTAATCCAAACGATCGTGACCTCAGGTGCTAGTGATATTCCTCTCGTTCTTTCGATATTGAGACCCTCACGATTCGGACAATCTTAGGTCGATACGCGTAACACCTAAACTGCCGCCTGTTAGTGAGAGACCCTAAAACGACAAATCGAGTAAATTGGATCGCGATATTGGACCCGAACTTCGATATCAAAATTTCAAGGATAATTACGACTATTTTGCAAGACGGACGTCATTTTGAAGTAGCCATTTATGGTTGGATCGATTGCGGCTGAAAACTGAAGTTTTGACAGAATTTGAGAAAAATGACAATTTTGCCCCTGTGAACACCGAGGCCGAATTCGGGGGCCGTTTAAAGTTATTTTTCGCGGCCAAGGTCATTTTGGGGTAGCCACGCTCATTTGGAGTGATTTTGGACAAAAAGGGGAATTTCGACAAAAATTGGAAACTAATATTATTTTATTCCCGAAAACTTCGCAGTCGATTTTCGAGGGCTTAGAAAGTGAATTTCGCGATTCCGACTCTGGATTAGGTCTCACATGAATATTTAGGACCGGTATGAGCAAAAATTGGAATTTCGGTTCGGGATGGAAAAATGACGGAAATGCCCCTAGGCCATTTTTGAATTATTCCGAATTTTGGGGGCAATTTTGGGATTTAATCAAGGTTGGTTAAGGTTAACTAGGCTTGGTTAACCATGGTTAAGGACAATTGACCATTTTACCCTTGCATTATTGAATTAGAAGCAATTTTAGCCCTTGGATGAGGGGTATTTTGGTCAAGTGGGCTAAGATCTTGACATGTGGACCCCACTCACCCCTCTATTGACCACCCTTGACCATTCTCTCTCCTCAGCTCACTCTCTCTCCCCGCGTCTGTCTCTCTCTCCTCCCGATTCTCTCTCGGCCGCTTCCCCTTCGCCGTTCCATTGTCGCCGGAGCTGCTGTTCATGCCGGAAGTGGCTGGTCGCCGGAGCTGCTGGTGCTGAGCCGCCGAGTGTCGCCTCCTGGTGCCGTCCTAGCCCCGTCGACCAAATTTCCCCTTGATCCGTCGCCCGTAGCTGCGGTTCCAGCCGGCACGTAGAGGACGCCGTCGCCGTCGCCGGGCTCGTCCCGCCAGGCCGCGCCGCCGTGCGCCACCCCTCCGACCGACCTCACCCTCACCCTCTCTCTCTCCTTCATCCTCAGCCATCCCCCATCGGCGCATCCCCTGTTTTGGCCGAGAGGTGGCCGTGAGCTCGCCGGAGCCGCCGTGTCCGCCGGCTTGCCATTGGAACGCCGCCGTCGATTGCACCGCTTGTCGGTGATCGGCCGCTCGCTCCCGTCGCCTCGCGTCGTTAATAGGCGAGTAAAACACCTAATCCTTGAATTAGTCTAATTTGTGCAATTAAGGGTTTAATTGGGGTAATTAGGCTAGATTAGGGCCTAATTGTATATATTTGTGCATTGAATGATTAGGGGACCTAATTGGGATTATTTGTGGTGGTTTAATGGTGATTTGGAGCCAAATTAGTGGCTGTTTAGGGGTGGTCCCTCATATAACCGAATTTGTGCTAAATTGCCTAATGTAGCCATTAATTGAATTAATGTGTATTGGCTTGAAATTATACTTGTTAGAGGCCAATTGGGACTTGTTGAGGCATTGTGGAATAATGTCATGTCTATGGGTTTAATGATTGAGACTAATTAGGCATGTTGAGTCTCAAATGGACTGGAATACAGAAATGTTGAGTTGTGGATTAATTGCCGATAGTACGTTGATTGAGTGAAAAATTATAATCCAGCGTGCTTGATACATTGTGATATGGCGATTAATGTGAATCCCACTGGTATGAATTTCCACGTTGGTTTTATATGATTTGGGATTAAAATATGACCATTGGGTCATGGCCTTCGGGTCGATTTATATGTGATGACCATTGGGTCATGGCCTTCGGGTCGATTTAATTGTGATGACCATTGGGTCATGGCCTTCGGGTCGGTTTATACAATTGTGGGCCTTCGGGTCGAATGATTTATGACCATGGGGTCATGGCCTTCGGGTCGATTTAACTGTGGATGACCATTGGGTCATGGCCTTCGGGCCGATTTAAACTGTTGATGACCTCTGCGTCATGGCCTTCGGGTCGATTAAACTGTTGATGACCTCTGCGTCATGGCCTTCGGGTCGATTAAATTATTGATGACTTCTGCGTCATGGCCTTCGGGTCGATATCTTGTTTATGGATTATATTGATACTGAAAGCCTAACCTGCAGGGTTGGAGAAGCGAAATTAGGGCTGAGGGCCCGAATTATGTTAATATGAATTATTTACTGGTTCAATGATTTATGCCCTTTTTATTATCTCTGGAGGTGCACGTTAGCCTAGTCTAGGAATAGGAATTTTACTTGCTGAGTTTATCTCACGGTTGTGGTAAAACCGATTTTCAGACCCCCGTCCATAAAATGCCGAGGAAAGCCCCTCTTTTTGGATTTCCGCAGCGGATTCAGCGAGATGTTAGTGTGCATCCCTGTGGAGACGGGTCAGCATACGCTAGATATCTTTCTGTTGTGCATGTAAATGTGGGAGAGGCGTACAGCGACACTCAGGAGTATGTAGCCTGGTGTTATAGGGGAGCTGATGGCGTAACTGGACCTCCGCTCAGGACTTTTGATGTTCCGATAGACGTAAATGGCGTTATGATTCCCCAGATGGTGAGTGGTGAAATCTCTGATCCTCCAGCCTCCCTTAGTGTGAGCAGTGTAGGCGATACCGTGGATGGACCGATAGTCATGGACGAGGAGCAAGGAGAACAGCAAGTGATAGCTGTTGACGCAAATCTGGAGGAAGACGAAGAGTTAAATCTGGAAGTAATAGGTGAGAATGCTGGGGCAGACGGAGAAGTGGCAGAAGTTGGATCGGATGAGGAGATGGGATCGGAGGAAGATTCTTCTGAGGAATCTGCAGCACCATCTGATCCAGGCCGGGAGCCTTAGAGTAGATTCCCGTGTTAGGAGTCAAAACTAACCCTCTTTTTGGAATGTAACCCTCTCGCAGATAGTTAGCTGATACCCCTAGGCCACCGATCCCTTTTTGCTTCGTGGCCCTTTGGTGTATTCTTTTGTTGTAAATAAATAGTGTGTATAAGCTTTTAAAGAGTGTATATGTGCTAGTATTATCTGCAGGTAGTAAGCTGATGTCTATTGCTGCTCGTGGTTAAGTTTGATGTTATGTCTGGGTGTATATATATATATATATATATATATATATATATATACACGTTGTTTCCGCATGTAGCGTGTTCTTTCTCTGATTTGGGTTTTCGGGTCGGTGACGCAAAATCCTGGGAGCGTCGCACCTCAAGTCGACCTAAGCGCGGATGTTCAGCCTTCGTGGGGTACGGGGCGTGACACTACCCTCATATCCTCGAAATGTTACCCCTACTGGATAGGGAGAATAGTTTGATGGGCTACCTCCTGAAGGCACCAATTTATCTGCACCCACCCACCGACAGACATTGAAGATACTTTATGATCCATCGGAGAGCCAATGGTTTGAATTTGGAAAGGTACAAGGACCAAGGGGCAGCATGTGCATGACTCAGAAAAGAAAAATGCAAAGGAAGAAAAACATGTTCGAGCTACGATAAGAAGTTGATCAGGTCCATAGTAGTTAGGTTAGCGCAACCCTCATGGCAACTTACAAACCAAAGAAATTAAGGTCTAGGAATTTAGTTTGGAAGAGGAAGCCTGAGGAGTTAGCTCAAACCAATGTAGAGTCAAAAGAATCAGGGTCTCGGAAAGAAGAGGAGTTTGAGTCAAGAAGACCTGCAGTTCTATCAAGAGCAATATCACCAGCAAGTTCATGTATGGTTCAAGTTACGTTACCTTTTGAGTTCATACACTAATTAAACAAATTTACTATCTTTTCAGTACCTTTATCTTCCTATACTGTAGTTTATTTCCTACTTGTAGCTTTTAGGTTCGCGTTGTCGATTAAATTTCGGTGTGCATTTTTATCCTAAGTGCTATGTCGTCGATTAAATTTCGGCATAGTGTCATGCCCCGGACCCCGCCGAGCCCGCGATATCCCGTCCATGGTCGAATGGAACGTGACGTCCTAGGACGCGTCGCCGACCCCATGCGAAACACCCAACGATAAAGGCAAGCGGAAGCGAATTTAAAACAACCCAGACAATAAAATATAACAAAGGGACAGCACAAAACAATAATTGCATAACATAATAAAGTAGTCACTATTACAGAATAATAACCTGGGCTACCAATTTCAAACCACGCTTTTCAGAAAGGAACGGTGGTTGACAAGCTTATCTCCTCTACAAAAAGTTATTTAAAAGACAGGGTAAATTTGATCTATCCTTCAATCCCTGTAGTACTCTGGCGGCATCTCCGAATCGATCACGGTCGCGGATCTGAAAGTGGTTATATAATAACCGTGAGAACGAGTCCCAATAAGCGACACCCTAAACCCTACAAAGGCCAATACGTACCCAGACAAGTCGCACAAACAATCTAACCAGCAACTTAAGGAGCTCACAACAATGTACTTACCTTTGCTATCAGAAAGCGTACTAACTCTATACGTTAGTCAAATCGCGACAGATCAATAATACTAACTCAATAACATATCACAATCAATTAAATGCCAACCACAATGGCACTCAATCAATCCAACCAATTCAATCACACATTCAATCAGCCAAGCCAATCAGTTCAATCAATTCAATCACACTCAACTCGCATGCGTGGTCGAACAACTTTCCACGACCTCCCAGGTCCTTTCACACTGCCCGCGCCACTGCGCCTCAGGCCCAATTTCACAGCCCGCGCTACTGCGCCTCAGGCTCAGCCCTTAGATCAAGCCAGGCTCGGTCCCGCGTAACCACGCCTCAGGACATTTTTCCCCTTCCAATGACCCGCGTAACCTACGCCTCAGGTCTGGTCATGCCTTTCTCGCCACACCCGCGTAACAATGCCTCAGGTTGGCAGCCCTCCGATCAATCCGGGCTTTTCTCATGCACATGCACCACAACACAAATCGCCATTCTCACGAGTCGTACCAATCAAACTCAAGGCATGCTCACCACATCACAACTCGCCAATCAACACGTCGTACAATTCAAATTCAATCACCACACTTTCACAAATGTCAATCTGACACGCCATCACCCTCAATTCAACTCATACTCTCCACATCGGTTCACTGACTCGACATTCAAGTCGGCCTACTCAATTAATCCAAGTCAATCACACGCACCACGACAATTCAGTCATGTTGTTCATCTCAATCAGTCACTAAATTAGCCACTAATTAGGCCCCACAATTATCATAATTTAATCTAACAAATACGCGCATACGAATATTGACCCTAATCCACGTTTAGCCCCTAAATCGGTACTAATCACGTCCTAAACAAGTCTAAAAATACCCATAGTCCTAAATAAGGATTAGGAGGTCACTTACTTCAATTTGGCCCGGGAAAAATCAGCTATGGCCCGGAATGGCCCGGTCGAAACGGCATTGTCTCGGCGCGGCCGAGGGCGTGGGGCTCGGCCACGGGCAAAATTCTCGGTCACCGCTAGGCACGGGCACGACGCGGGCACGGGCGCGGGCACGGGCACGGTGACGGGCACACCCCGAGGCAACTCGGCCATGGCCAGGGCAACGGCAGGTCAGTGGCTTGGGCACCTTGGCCGTGGCTGGGCTGGCTGGCCGGTTGGTTGGCTGGCCAGCGGCGGCGGCTGGAACAGCGGCTCGCGGTGGCTAGGCGAGGTGGCGCCGGGGAAAGCCCAAAACAGGGGAAGCGTCGGGGAGGGAGAAAAATAGGGGAAAGAAGGTGGTGGCGGCCAAGGGGGGGTAGCGGGGCGGCGGAGGTGGCTGGGGGGAAAAGGCTAGGTGGCGGAGGCGGAGCGGCGGCACGCGGTGGTGGCAAAGTCTAGGAGCCGAAACCGGGGAAAGTGCCGAGGGAGAAGAAAAACAGGGGAGAAGGTGGTCGCGCGGTGGCCGGAGGCGGCACGGCGGCATCGCGGGCAGCCGAGGGACGGAGGACGGGCCAACGAGCGGCTGGGCAGCGCCGAATCGCAACGGACGCGGCGGCGACCTGCTGTTGTTCGCGTGCAGCGCGACAGGGTCAGCGACGGGCAAGCAGGGCCGGCGAGCGGCGATCACGGGTGACGACCGGCGGCGCGGCTCGGTCGAGCGACGGTGGCATGAGGTGGACGGCGGCTGGGCTAGTCCCGGTGTGCGGCGAGCAAGAGGCCAGAGCAGTCGCGCCCGGAAGAGAAGACCAACGGAGAAGAAGAAGAAGAGAGGAAGAAAATAAAAGAAAAAGGAAAAAAAAAAGAAAGAAAGAAAAGGGCGAGAGAGAGAGAGGAGTGGATGGGTCTGGCAGGGTAGGGGACAGACGTGCGAAGGGGGGAAAGTGACCGGAGAGAGAGAAAGAGAGAGAGACGAAAAATAAATAAATAAATATTCAAATAATAATTGTGATCCGATGGCTCACATTTAAAACCGAAAATGATCCAAAGGTCCAAATTAATTCTAGAATATAATAAGGGACAAAGACCAAATTAATTAAATCAAACTACCCCGAGGGAGGTCTACTAGTCCAAATTCGCACCCAGTCAAAAATCCACTTTTCGCATATTCCAAGCAATCTCGAGGCCGACCACAATAATATCGACACCGTCCAATTAAATTCGTCCCGAAACTCCGAGAAATTCGACACCAAAGTTTGGGCTCTAATTAATGGCCAAATTCGATCAAGTGCATTTCTAGCGAAATCTCTAATTTAAAAAAGAAAATAACCGAGAGTGATCAGTTCCCGGCGAGATTTTACTATAAGCACACTGACGAATTGCACATTTTATAAATCCCAAAAATGGGCCGAAATTCGGAATGTCACACATAGTATCTTTTTGTTATTAGGCTGTGTTATCGATTAAATTCTAGCATGATTTGTTTACATCCGGTTACTTCATCAAGTCTATATCTTTCGAACCTTTTTGTCATTTAAACTACAGCACAGTTTGTGTTTGTACAGTCTTGTTCTTATTTAAGTTGTTGGTTCCTTTTGCTTGTGATATCTCCTATCCAGAGTGGGCAAAAGACTTTGATTTCCTTAAATAAAAACAATAAAACAATTTTCAGTGAATGATATTTCATCGCGGGATAAATTCTGGCAAAATCTTTTCGACATGCTTGGTGGGACTGGTGTGATTGATTTGAGAAGATACTATGGCATGTGCGAGGAATCAAGTTAATCCTGACAATGTTGGTGATAACAGTTCACCACCACTGCTTGACAATGAAAGGGTATACATGTGGTGGCAAATCAAGAACAAGGTGGGATGTCGACATTCCAAGGCAACTCATCGACAAGCAAAGGAGACAATTAGAGCCTAGCTTAATCATGATGGCTACCATGAGGAGGATTTTTTACAAGCATCATCATAATTCGACCAACTATATAGTTAAGTACATTGCTGATGTATTTAAGCCGCTGATCGTCAATACTCTCCATAAGTTTGTAAGTGGCTAAGGAACTTCGAGTAATTCGACAATATGGGAATTATATGAGATATGTCAAACTTGTGTATAGAAAACCATACTCGGACTGAATGGATATAACACCCTATCCGAGAGGTTTCAAAGAGACTTGAATTTAACCATTTTTTATTGTGAAGATGATCAATCGACATTGGAACACGTTAGTCGATTTGCTACTATGTGTAGTGATGCAACACATGGCAATTGTTGGAAATTAAGATTGTTTTCATTATTATTGTCTAAAACCGCTCTTACTTAGTATGTAGCACTATCGGCTAACTCTGTTCACTCTTGAGAACAAATGGAAGCATAGTTAGTTCCAGAGGTCTATTCTCGATGTAACTGTGACAGATCTGGCGATTGTGAAACAACAAAATATTGAATCGGTAGATCACTTCATATCCCAAATTAAGAAAGCAAGAAGTATATGTCTTTTGTCGATATAAGAAAAGTCTTTCGCCCAGTTCTCTATAAGGGAAAGAATAGAAGGTAGCCATATAATGACCTTTTCCAATTGGCAACCGGGGCAGTCAGGCATGAGAACCTTTTGAAAGAGAAAGAAAGAAAGCTTGGTAAACATGATGTGGCCTTTGTGGAAAGGAATAAGCCTAAAGATAACCTAGATCAAGGAGAGTACGTTGAGATAGCTGTTTTGTCAAGCACTGAGATAAGCTGGAATTAAAGAAAAGATGAAAGAGAATATCAATGTGAAGGTAAAAGACACTCAATATTACTCATTCGACGTAGGCCAAATGGATGAGATCTTTGACATGCTTCTAGCTTTCGGCCATATTAAATTGACAGAAGGCCAAATCATACCGAGTAGAGAAGAATTGGCAAACAAGAAATATTGCAAATGGCACCACTCATGGAGCCATAATACTATCGATTGCATTATCTTTAAAAAGAACATTCAGGAGGCAATTCGACGAGGCAAGATTAAGTTCGTCAATGAGAAAAACAAAGCTCCAATGGAGATAGATGCTAACCCATTCCCTCTCATGACTGGGATGGAATCGGTAAAGTTCAAAGGTAGAAAACCGTAGCAACCAACCCTTTGTGCCCGATGTAAATGAGAAATAGGTCAAAACTACCATTCACCACCCAAAGGAACGGCGCCACAAACGAGAGCCCCTTTGTAGAATACGAGGAATGATCGTCGACCGAATTATACCAACAATCATAATACAGTGGGTCAAACAAGTCTTCCTTGGGTATTTTGATCGAATTACGTACCCTAGGGGGCAACTCGTGAAGTAGAAGTCATTCATGCGGAGGTATGAAGAAGGATACCCTACTATTGATACATTAGGAGAACCAAATGGCAAATTTGATTATTATGTCAACTATGGGTCACTACCCTCATATCCTCGAAATGTTACCCCTACTGGATAGAGAGAATAGTTTGATGGGCTACCTCCTGAAGGCACCAATTTATCTGCACCCACCCACCGACAGACATTGAAGATACTTTATGATCCATCGGAGAGCCAATGGTTTGAATTTGGAAAGGTACAAGGACCAAGGGGCAGCATGTGCATGACTTAGAAAAGAAAAATGCAAAGGAAGAAAAACATGTTCGAGCTATGACAAGAAGTTGATAAGGTCCATATTAGTCAGGTTAGCGCAACCCTCATGGCAACTTACAAACCAAAGAAATTAAGGTCTAGGAATTTAGTTTGGAAGAGGAAGCCTGAGGAGTTAGCTCAAACCAATGTAGAGTCAAAAGAATTAGGGTCTCGGAAAGAAGAGGAGTTTGAGTCAAGAAGACCTGCAGTTCTATCAAGAGCAATATCACCAGCAAGTTCATGTATGGTTCAAGTTGCATTACGTTACCTTTTGAGTTCATAACATCACCAATAAGAGCAATAGAGGAGTAAGATTCGATAATTGACAAGGAGGAAAAAGCTAAATCCCAATTCGCCGATAAAGAGATAATCGAATTTGAAAAACTTACTGCGCACAACTCTAGACACCTTAAAGCTCTTAATATATTGGCTAGGTTTTGGTCGACGGAGGGTCCACCTTGAATCTCATCCCTTGTAAGTTCTTCAAGAAACTTGGGAAGAGAGATGATGAGATCAATCCTTCAAATGTTCAACTTGCGGACTTCATAGGAGAAATATGTGAAGTCAAGGGTATGTTCATTGCAGATTTAACTATTGGGTCAAAGACGTTCCTTTTTTGTCGTCAAAGCTCATGGATCATATAGTTTGCTATTAGAAAGAGATTGGATTCAGGTAATCAATATGTACTAAATTGGCAAATTATCAAAATGTTTAGAATGACGCAATTGAAAAGTTTAAGACTAAATTGACAAATCATCAAAAGATTTAGGATAAAATTGACACAATTGAAAGGTTGAGGACTATATTGGTTACCGTATAATAGCTTTATGACTTTTTGGAAGATAGGAAGACAAACCAAGAGGGATGTTAGTTTGGCCCTTTTTATTTTGACCTAATTGTTCGACCGCCGCCACCACCGCCGCCGCCGCCACCACCACCACCTCCATCACCATCTCGTCCCATTCTTACTAGTTTGCTCCTGGGTCATCTCTTATCTGCGTTGGAGCCGAAACCAATCCCACTTGGAGATGAAGCTAGTTCATAGATTGATAGTCTTATGATCTGTTTTGTCTTTTGATGTACATGGTTTAAATTTTCCTCACTATCCCATAAATGATTATGTGCTGCAGTTGTCATGTATGTGTGGATTTCTAAGTTGAATGAACGCTGTGTCAAATTTCCTCGGCATGCTTGTCCTAAGTAAGATAATCAAATTATACGTCAGATCGCCCTTCAACGAATATAGATGGCTCAACTTGTTTATAAGGCAAGCATTAAGTTTCATTACGAAGAGAGGAACCAAGCCTAGCAAGTGATGCAACAATTAATGTGCTACTTGTCCGAAATAATTACTGTTGTGACTTACTAAAAGTTGGCTCTGGTTGGAATCATTTTGATAGATTTAGTGATAATATCATGAAAAATCTCAAACCAGTGTACCTGTTACAAATTTACTCTGAACTAATTTTTTGACCACCAAAAACTCCTAATTGCTACACTTCTGATAAATTTACCAAAAACTAATTTTTTGACCACAAAAAACTCCAAATTGATACACTTGTGATAAATTTATCTTCTGTTAAATTGGATTAATATCATGAAAAATCACAAATTAATAAACATGTAACAAACAAAAGGGTCAAACCTCAAATTAATATACCCGTCAACTGTCACGTGTCATCCAACTCAGTAATTTGATGGTAAAATTTAATAGTAACTAACGGAGGGTGAATTTGTCACTGGTGTATTAGTTTAGGGGTTTTTTATGGGCAAAAAATTAATTTGTGGTAAATTTATCACATGTGTATTAGTTTGTGATTTTTCAACTATTAGAGTTGGCCATGCCCGAAGTCGTTACAGGACTTTTCGTGAAGCGAGAGTGCATTTAGTCCAAAATGCCAGCCAATAGAAGTCAAAGATCATTTCGCCGACATTAGCGAAATATTGAAGTCGGATGCATTTTTGTGAAAGCCGGCCGTGTCTAGCCTTTTGAATGTAATTACTATATTTTTATTAAACTATGGTGCTTGACAAAAAAATTACTATTATATTTCATGGTTAGAAGAACAATAGTTCTAGTCGGGATATATTTATATCGGTATTTACAAAGTGCGCTCATCAAAATTTCCGCTCTCTCTCTCTCTCTCTCTGCCTTCTCTTGGCAATTTGACTTTGATATCAAAAGCAACGCAAGAAGGCCCTCCATCCAATCCCCAGAACCTTAACTGCGGTTCTACTATCTGCACTCGTTGTCTGCAGACAACTTGACCGAGACTATGGTCAGTTGATTTGCCAGATTAGGCAGGATTGTTCAAGATAAAAGAGGGGAAGAAATCGGTAAATGGTAACTGTTTGCATGTCTTTTTTTTTTCATTTTTCGGTAAGTCATTCTCGTGACATTACTGCGAAATGAACGAAAAGTCGAAATCACTAGGACTCCATCTGCAGGATAAAAGAGGAAGTCATTCACTTCGACTACTTCGGTGGTTGCATAATCTAAAATTCAAGTCTTACATTAAACAGTTCTATCCATAAGGGGTAAATGGTAGAGTACAGATTAACTGCCTCAACTTGTAAGGAGGATGAAAAATCAACGAAAGAATATCTTGTAATGAGGGATCATGGACAGCCTTTAACCGTTGTTCTACCCTTCCAAACAGCCGCTAGCCGCAGCTGACGTATAGCATCCACTTCTGCCGTCGCCCAGATTCTGAAACTATCCTCTTGTCTTGCGTGCTTTGGCTGCTCAATTACATTTCCGGAAGACGATGCATTCGGTCCCTACTATCCCTGAATATATGCATTTCTTTGAGACACCCTCGCTGACAATGTCATGCAAATGGCTCCAATCCGATGATCTGAATAATTTTCCTGAGATTGAGCATAGTGCCATTTTCACTGCATTTTCGTAACAAAAATTTACATGCTTCAAGGCTTGGTTGGGGTGTAAAAACTGCAGTAATGGAAGGGTGCTTTCTTGTTGCTCCAAATTCAAGCCTTGGCAGACCGGCATCTGAAATGAAACCACTTTCACTTGGAGAAACTCAGTAGCTGTATAGGAGTCAATCCCACATCTTTACTGCATTTTGTTTGATTTCAAGAGCATCGCCTATGCATAGGGGGCCCTGCGATGTAGAACAAGCTGTTCCCAATCTGATCTAATTCCGAATGTGTTCTCCTCGAGCCATCCTCTATATATATTGGTATCTTGAGGCAAATTGAAAGCTCCCTTACCCATATCTCAGAAATTGCTGTTTCATCCTTACAGCGACTGCTTCAATGTCAGAGTGTAAAAGGACCGAGAGGTAAGCAACAATTGTTAGATGAAAGTCTGAAACATATTTGGATGCAAGAGATCGGGATTCTTTCAGCAATTAATACTACAGGACAGAATAAACAAGAAGTTCTTAGGCTGATTTCCTAGAAGATGGGATAGAATTATATACTTCTGACTTCTAATGAAAACATTATTGTTCCAACATGGGTGAACACTTCAAGAGCTTAACAGTGAAGCAGAACCTCCAGTTACCAAAGCAAGCAACTAGAGATCAATCTCGTGTGAATATCCCAAATTATATTTAGAGCAGTGCACATTGCACATCTTCAAATGGAGACGCTTTCAGTATCAGATACGATGCAACAGCACTTTCCTTTGGGCCATCCATTGCAAATGCCAATGCATCATTTATTTAATGTCAAAGCTCCTATTTGAAAGATCATCAACGTCTGTGCCATTAACTATTTTTTATCAGCAGCAGTCGTTACCTTTCCATTAGGGATGAGGATATCGGCAACTGCTTCAACTATTGAGCTTTGAATCCTCCACCGATGTTCTGGTTTGTTAAAGTCAGGGTTTGAGCACTTAGATAGAACAGAGGCATCGGACAAAACTCTGTATAAGCTGCACAATCCTTGTTATGCGCTTCTTATAGACATCGATTCAGGGCATAAAATTGTTCACATGCGAGGGAGGTACTAACTGTGAGCTGATTTATTTGTCTGTGAAGTAAAATGTCAACGAGACAATTGATCGTGCCTCAAGATCATGAAACGTCATTACGTGCACCAAAAACATGTTAGTGTAAGTAGACAAGATGTTAGCAAACGCATTAATGGAGTATATACGGACTGGTTCTGCTATCTAATTAAATCAGGGGTTTGTCCCTTGAAAAATTAAGTAGGGATATAAAGCCATGCATCTTACAAACAATCTAAGATTATAGCATGAAAAGAAAATAAAAAAAAAATGGAAGTGCAGTGCTGGAAAATTTGACATCCTCACTTACTCTTAGAGCATCTAAAAAGAAAAAATCATTTTTGTGAAAACGAAAATTAGGTCAGTATGAAATCATGGACGACTCATAAAGCACATTTTTTCTTTATTCAAAACCCTATCAATAAATCTTCAATTATAGCACGCCTAGGCCACATTCCTGCGATGGGATTCTTTAATCTCTCCCTTGTTTTTTTGGTCTAAAGAATGGGCTTCCTTAATCAATAAGTCAAAACCACCCACCTACACCGGATAGCCTCATCTTGAACGTTAGACTCCTACAATTACATCATTAGACAATGCTTGCAGTCTGAACACAATATTATAAGAGAAATCAGCGGAAACGATAACATCATAGGTATACGCGGTTCCGCGGTTCCGTCGCAGCATCGGTTTCTTCTAGAAAAGTTACTCAAATTAGGAAACTACTTAAAATTGGAAACCACACAAATTAAGAAACCTACTTTGATTGGATTTCTTTTATGGATTCACACTCGAAATATATTTTCAACATATTATATCAAATATTCCCAAGATTTCAATGTTCTCAAGATTTTCACCGTTTCCATTTTATCTCATAAACCGTATGCTAAATAATTTGTAATCAAAATAGGAAACCACTTCTAGAAAAGTTACTCAAATTAGGAAATCACTCATGTTAGAAAACCTACTTAAACTAGTATTGGGATTTTTTTATGGGCTCAAACTCGAGACATATCCTCAATAGGTTATATCAAATATTCACAAGTTTGGAACGTTATCTAGATTTTCACAGTTTCCATTTCAAGAAAATCATCTGCCAAATAATTTTATCCAAGATAAGAAACCAATCAAACTAGGAAAGTACAAGATTGAAATGTTCTTGACATATATTCCTTTTACGGGCTCAAATTCGAGATATACTCTTAAAAGGTTACATAAAATATCCACAAGATTGAAATGATCTCTAGATTTTCATAGTTTCCTATTTCAACTCAGAAAATTGTTTGCCAAATAATTTGTATCTAAGATAAGAAACCCCTTTTAGAGAAGTTACTCAAACTAGGAAACTGCTCAAACTAAAAAACTTACTTGGATAAGATTTTCTTTATAGGCTCAAACTCAATATATATTCTCAACATGTTACATCAAATATTCATAAGATTAGAATGTTCTCAAGAATTTCACTATTTCCCTTTTAGACTGTCTGCCAAATGATTTGTAGCAAGAATACAAAACCCCTTGGATCGAGTTTCCTTTATGGGCTCCATCTCAAAACATATTCTCAACATATTACAATAAATATCCACAAGATTGGAATGTCCTCAAGATTTTCACTGTTTTTTTCATTTCAACTCATAAAAATTGTCTGCTAGATAATTTGTATCCAAAATATGAAATCACTTCTAGAAAAGTTACTCAAACTAGGAAACAAATCAAACTAGGAAATCTACTCAATTTGGGAAACCTACTTGGATTAGGATTCCTTTACAGCCCCAAACTCTACACAAATATTTACAAGATTTAAGCGTTCTCTAGATTTTCACCGGTTCCCACTTCAACTCAGGAAAATCATGCCAACAATTTGTATCCACCCCATTAGGGAAAGCTAGTCAGACTAGGAAATCAATAAAAGTAGGAAATCACTCAAATTAGGAAACATACCCAAGTTAGGAAATTTACTTGGATCAGGTTTCTTTTATTGGCTCTCACTTGAAACATTTTGTCAATATGTTACATCAAATATCCACGAGATTCATATATTCTCAAGATTTTCAATGTTTCCCTTTTCAACTCATAAAGAAATGCTTAGCCAAATATTTTGTATCAAGAATAGGAAACCCTTTTGGGGAAAGTTTTTTTTTTTTGGTCCGTATTTTTGGAAAAGTTACTCAAACTAAAAAACCATTCACACTTATTTGGATTGGGTTTTCATTATGGACTCATTCTCGAAACATATTCTCAGCACAATACATTAAATATCCACACAAGATTGGAATGTCATTAAGATTTTCGCTATTTCCTGTTTCAACTCATAAAAATCATCTGCCATATTAATTCTCGTCCACCCAAAATATCCCCCAACTAGAACCAAAAAAAGAAAAAGAAAAGTCTATCCCCTAATTTCTTTTTTCTTTTTTGGCTTGACATAGAAACAACTGCTTCATCGAAAGAAGATGAACTTGCGTCAAGTTGAACCCCGCCGACCTATCCTGACCGTCCATCACGCGTTTAAGGCCTTCCGCGTTGGCACATTGGATGTGAAACTTTGCCTGTGCCAACTCTCCCTATAAATACACCCCTCCCTCTCAAACGATCTCACAACACATACCGTACCCTTCAGCTATCATCCTTTCCCTGATTCATTGTCAATTCTAGCATCCCCCAAAGAAACAACCACCAACCATGGCCGAAGGACACCACCACCACCACCACCTCCACCACCAGAAGGATCCCGCCGTCCCGGAGCCTGAGGTCGATCACAGGAAGGAGGAGAAGCACCACAAGCACCTCCAGCAACTCGGTGAGCTCGGTGCCGTCAGTGCCGGCGCTTTTGCCTTGGTAATAATTATCATCTTCTTCTCAATTCTTGCAATTCTTCCCCCATTTTATATATAGATAAAACTCGGGTCTTCACCTTATATACCTGAACCATCAGCTTGATCACAAGCATTGGGTGCGAAGGATCTCGATTGGACTCACATATTTCAACCGGACATCATGATGATGTGATGCAAGAATGGATCATCTTTATAAATGAGCAATACTTTGAATTCAATCAATTTCCTTCACCGATAAACTAGAGGAATAAGATTTCCCCAGAATTGGCTCAAACAAAAAAAAAGTGTACATAGTAGAGAACTTTTTTTTTCCTCTTTACCTTACCTTAACTCAACTCGTTTTGATTCATTCACACAATTCCCAATTAATGATGTGTAAATTGCAGTATGAGAAGCATGAGGCCAAGAAGCACCCAGAGCACGCCCACAGGCACAAGATAGAGGAGGAAATAGCTGCTGCCGCCGCCGTAGGGGCTGGTGGGTTCGCCTTCCATGAGCACCACCAGAAGAAGGAGGCCAAGAAAGAATATGAAGAGTCTCATGGCAAGAAGCACCACCATCACTCCTAAACCATGGAGGATCTCCGCGTCTCTCTCTTCTTGCTATGTGTCTTATTTATGTAATTTCATTTCTCTAACCAAGTATGCTTCAAGCTCAGAGACCGCCCTCAATAGTTCCTGTACTTTGCAGAGGGTGGTTCTTGAATCTTGAAGCTGCTGCTGTGAATGCTTTCTGAGAGAGTGAGCCTGTGTGTTTGGGCTTTGTCTTGTACCGGTTGTATCTAGGGTGTGTAATAAAATTATCCTATGATGATCTAATTTCTTGCATTTACCATATTGTTTTAGGTACAACGACTATATTGAATATTATTTACCAAAAACAATCAGTTCAGTCTCCGCTAGAATGTATCCGCACCCATTTAGTTAATGTTAATTCACTAGAAAGGGGTTGGGTGAGAATTAGAGAATCGCCTGATCGCAATGTTATATACAATTATAATCCAAAAGTCATGTTAAAAAGCTGTGAATGATTGAGTCTCTAACGCGAGGACACGTACAAATTAGCAAATTTGTCTAATAATAGTCCTTCACGATATCTTCATTGTGACCCCACCATGAGCGTTGATATTTTCCACTAATTTGGTGGGATCACGTGGGCACCTTTGTCAAAAAATGTGGGCGCATGTCATTATCATCATCCATTATTGTTAGATTTGCTAAATCAAACACCAGGTCATGCGAGACATCATCTCAAACTGTTTACACCGGAAATGACTAGACCTTCGACATGGACAAGCATATGAACAGCACTGATGCAGCCCATATTAAGGTCAGCACGCATTCATGCTCAACGAGACTCTCATCAATAAGCATTACATCGAGAAACCTCACCGACAATTAAAGAATCTGATCGATAAGTGAAAAATCTTATTTTTAACTTTGTCACAAAGGTTTTGTCATTACTCATACATTAGAAGCTTGCAACAAGACTCCTTGAGATGATCACATGCATTGGAAATATTTTACTTTTGATAGCTTCTTGTTTCTATGAGCTTTAATAATTCCTAATTTCTAGATTTGACTTTAGTCTTTTGCTTTTTTTTTATTTTGTTATAAAATGCCATCAAGTTTATGTAAAATCAAACTAAATTTGATCAATTAAACTTGCTTAGTACAATTCTCTTGAACCTCGAAGAGTTCATTCCCCTTGAAAACCTAGAAAAGTTTTCATTCCATCCTTGAAAAGTCAAAGCTTTTAAAGTCTACCTCCTTGAAGAGTTGCAACCATCAATTTAGAAGAATCAATGCCATTTCAGCTTCATTGGAGGCCTAGAAGAGCAACCACTAAGGGCACGAATGATAACCATTCTGCTCTAGAAACAATTTCTAGAACAAAAATAGATTCCCAAGATTAGTTTCTAAAAAAAGAAACCCATTTGATAACGACCAAAAATTTTTATTTCTGGAACAGAAATCTATTTGATAACAGCATAAAATTTCTATTTTCCCGTTTGATAACAACACAAATTTCTATTTCCCGAAACATAAGTCTATTTTTTTAGAACCCCTTTTGGGTGGTTAAACCCCTTTTAGGGTTTTTTAGGGGTTAAAACCCCTTTTTAAACCCCTAAACTAAGGAATCATCAAAAATACCATTTGAGCACCTCAAAAAAATTTAAATTTCACTAAAAATGGGTGGCCACAAGTATTCAAAGCCATTTTGTGAAATTTTGAAATTTTTTATTTTTAAATTTTTTTTGAAAAAATTCACCAAATTTTCTATTTTCCCGAAATCTGACTTTTTTTATTTTCTGGAATTTTTCAATTTTTATGGATTTTTTGAAATCTTTTGAGATTTTTAGAAATTTTCCGGATTTTCTAAATATTTTTTTATGAATTTTATGAAATTTTTTATTTTTTGATTTTTCTAAATTTTCTAATTTTTTTTAGAATTTTTTTTTATTTTCCCACCGAAAATGAACCGATTCGAATCGATCTGACCAAGTTAGACCGAGGCCGAATTTAGAAAGAGATGTGTTTTAAAGAGAGAAGACAAGTTCTTTTAGAAATGATTTTCATTTCTGGTCCAAAAACAGAAAACCTACCTTTTTTTTGTTCTGATTTTTTATCCGAAATCAGATCTAGAACAAAAAGTTATTCCAGAAATAGAAAAATGGAATTGCATTACCAAACGGGTTTATGTTACAAACCTATTTCTAGGAACAGAAAGCTAGTTTTGGATAGAAACATAATAGTTATCATTTGCGCCCTAAAATTTCCATCCTTTTTTTTGCATCCTGACCATTCACGATTGTCCACTTCCTTCCATAATCGACAACTCTACAGTGCTTATATGAGAAAACTCAAAACACAAAAGTTGTAGATCCGAAAGTCTTCGTTCTTTTAGCTTTGGAATGAGGTCATTCTGATCTGTATCAACAAAATTATGACAATTTTCCCGAACTAACGCATAACTAAAATTTATGCTCGTTTTTGTGACGGAATTTCTGTGTATGCAAGTCACTCTCCCAATCCCATTATTTAAGTGGTTGACCTTGGGCTGCATCAAACATGTGGACATAAATAATCACGTGACCAATGTATGAGGATTATCATGCACTTGATACCTTGCTGTTGATCATAGGGATTAAAATTGATATTTACAATTAGTATTGACACACATCAGTGGTGCATATCGATGGAAATTGACAATCGGTTGTTGATATATGATGGAAAATGGCTAATAACTATCAATATGGGTATCGGTGAGTGAGGGACAGCAAGCCATCAAAACACTTTGGAAGCATGAAGAACATAGGAACATGGTTACAAAGTCGAGATCACAAAAGAGGGAGCAATTGAGGATCGAAGAGCAATCGACATGTATATTTTGTATATTTTGGAGGACAATTATGTAGAAGCAGGGTTATAAAGCAATTATCATCCAGAGGCAAGATCATGGAACCACAAGATCACGAGGCAGTTACCAATAAGCAGTTACCACTTGGAGAAAGCCCATGGAATGATTATGGTTTGGAGCAAGATCATCAAACGACTAGCAAGAGTTGATGTACGCTTTTGAAGGAACAACTGTTTAGGAACAAGGCCAAGAGATATGGGCACAAAACTTTTGGAAGTGGAGGAGCATGGAGGTAATTGTTGAAAACTGATCAAGAAGAGTGCAACCGCTGAAAACTATTAGGAAGTGGTTATCACACAACTATTATAATTACCATTAGTCATCTACTAGGAGACCCCCCCGCACTAATTAAATAAATTTACTATCTTTTCAGTACCTTTATCTTCCTACATTGTAGTTTATTTCCTAGTTGTAGCTTTTAGGTTCACATCGTCGATCAAATTCCGGTGTGCATCTTTATCCTAAGTGCTATGTCATCGATTAAATTCCAGCATAGTATCTTTTTGTTATTAGACCGTGTCGTCAATTAAATTCTGGCATGATTTGTTTACATCCAGTTACTTCATCAAGTCTATATCTTTCAAACCTTTTTGTCATTTAAACTATGGCACATTTTGTGTTTGTACAGTATTGTTCTTATTTAACTTGTAGGCTTCTTTTGCTTGTGATATCTCCTATCCAGAGTTGGCACAAAACCCTGATTTCCTAAAATAAAAACGATAAAACGATTTTCGATGAATGATATTTAAGCGCGGGATAAATTCTGGCGAAAAATCTTTTCGACGAGCTTGGTGGGACCAATGTGGCTAATTTGAGATGATACTATGACATGTACGAGGAATCAAGTTATTCCTGACAATGTTGGTGATAACAGTTCACCACCACTGCTTGACAATGAAAGGGTATGATGTTTTGGATCATCAAATGCACATGTGGTGGCAAATCAAGCACAAGGTGGGA
The DNA here is from genome assembly GCA_031216235.1 of Syzygium jambos. NCBI lineage: Eukaryota > Viridiplantae > Streptophyta > Magnoliopsida > Myrtales > Myrtaceae > Syzygium > Syzygium jambos. The sequence continues at coordinate 15,671,280 of CM062224.1, forward strand.
TGTCAACATTCCAAGGCAACTCATCGACAACCAAAGGAGACAATTAGAGCCTAGCTTAGTCATGATGGCTACCATGAGGAGGATTTTTGACAAGCATCATAATAATTTGACTAACTATATGGTGAAATACATTGCTAATGTAATTAAACAGTTGATCGTCAATACTCTCCATGAGTTTGCAAGCGGCCAAGGAACTTCAAGTAATTTTGTTCAAATGCAAGTCATCCCTGCTAATTCTACACATTCCAGGTATCTTCTTCCATCCACTGCTACTCAAATTACATTTCGTAGTGTAGGGCAGGTTATACCTCCCCCACCACTACTTAGGATTTTACAAAGGGCTGAAACCCTCATTATGACCTAGACCTATAGGACAATGTTTACCAATGGAAATAATTTGCCAAATCATACTCAAGTTAATTTAGGTGGAAACAATAGTGGCAATGTGACAACTCATAGCACTCAACAAAGCATGCCATTACAAAATATGGAGAATGTGCGACCAGTCGGCATAATGCTACAACCCAATGTAGCACCTATGTTGTAAAGGCCCAATGATGTCATCAATAACTAAGGCAAACCACCAACCCCGCCTAAAAGGCAGGATGTTCCACAATTATCACAATCAATCCCACAACCATCGCCACAGCAATTACCACAATCAACACCAAAACCATTACCATAGCCAATAGTTACCACAATACTTAGCACAATCGCTGCCGCAGCCTGTTCCTTGAGCATAACCCGCTGTGGTGCCTATTGCGATGGTTCATGGACAAAATCAGCAGGATACTCAACTAATACTTGAACAGATAATGCGACAATATAGGAATTATATGAGATATGTCAGACCCGTGTATAGAAAACCATACTCAGATTGGATGGATTTAATACCCTATCCGAGAGGCTTTAAGATACTTGAATTCAACCTTTTTTTTTGGTGAAGTTGATCAATCGACATTGGAACACGTTAGCTGATTTGCTGCTATGTATAGAGATGCAACACATGGCAATTGTTGGAAATTAAGATTGTTTTTATTATTATTGTCTAAAATCGCTCTTACTTGGTATATAGCACTATCAGCTAACTCTGTTCACTCTTGGGAACAAATGGAAGCATAGTTAGTTCCAGAGGTCTATTCTCGATGCAACTGTCACAGATTTGATGATTATGAAACAACAAAATAACGAGTCGGTAGATCACTTCACATCCCAAATCAAGAAAGCAAAAAGTAGATGTCTTTTGCCGCTATAAGAAAAGTCTTTCGCCCAAGTAGCCTTTGGCAACCTGAAGTTCTCTATAAGGGAAAGAATGGAAGGGTAGCCATATAATGACCTTTTCCAATTGGCAATCGAGGTAGTCAGGCACAAGAACCTCTTGAAAGAGAAAGAAAGAAAGCCTGGTAAACATGATGTGGCCTTTGTGGAAAGGTATGAGCCTAAAGATAACCTAGATCAAGGAGAGTACGCTGAGATAGCTGTTTTGTCAAGCACTGAGATCAGGCAGAATTAAAGAAAAGATGAAAGAGAACATCAATGTGAAGGCAAAAGACACTAAGTATTACTCGTTTGATGTAGGCAAAATGGAGGAGATCTTTGACATGCTTCTAGCTCATGGCCAGATTAAACTGACAGAAGGCCAAATCATACCGAGTAGAGAAGAATTGGCAAACAAGAAATATTGCAAATGGCACCACTCATAGAGCCATAATACTATCAATTGCATTATCTTTAAAAAGAACGTTTAGGAGGCAATTCGACGAGGCAAGATTAAGTTCGCCGATGAGAAAAACAAAGCTCCAATGGAGATAGATGTTAACCCATTCCCTCTCATGACTAGGAAGGAATCGGTGAAGTTCAAAGGTAGAAAACCAGAATAACCAAACCTTTGTGCCCGATGTAAATGAGAAATAGGTCAAAACTACCATCCACCACCCAAAGGAAAAGGGGCCACAAATGAGAGCCCCTCTGTAGACACGAGGAATGGTCGTCGACCGAAATATACCAACAATCCTAATACAGTGGGTCAAACAAGCCTTCCTCGGGTATTTTGATCGAATTACCTACCCTAGGGGACAACTCGTGAAATAGAAGTCATTCATGTAGAGGTATGAAGAAGGAGACCCTACTATTGATACATTAGGAGAACCAAGTGGCAAATTTGATTATTATGTCAACTATGGGTCACCACCCTCATATCCTCAAAATGTTACCCCTACTGGATAGAGAGAATAGTTTGATGGGCTACCTCCTGTAGGCATCAATTTATCTACACCCACCCACTGACAAACATTGAAGATACTTTATGATCCATCGGAGAGCCAATGGTTAGAATTTGGAAAGGTACAAGGATCAAGGGGCAGCATGTGAATGACTCAGAAAAGAAAAATCCAAAGGAAGAAAAACATGTTCGAGCTACAACAACAAGTTGATCAGGTCCATATTAGTCAGGTTAGCGCAACCCTCATGGCAACTTACAAACCAAAGAAATTAAGGTCTAGGAATTTAGTTTGGAAGAGGAAGCTCGAGGAGTTAGGTCAAACCAATGTAAAGTCAAAAGAATCAATGTCTCGAAAGGAAGAGGAGTCTGAGTCAAGAAGACCTGCACTTCTATCAAGAGCAATATCACCAACAAGTTCATGTATGGTTCAAGTTAGGTTACCTTTTGAGTTCATAACATCGTCAATAAGAGCGATAGAGGAGCAAGATTCGATAATTGACGAGGAGGAAAAAGATGAATCCCAATTCGCCAATGAAGAGGTAATGGATTTCGAAAAACTTACTGCTGACAACTCTAGACACCTTAAAGCTCTTCATATATCGGCTAGGTTTTGGTCGACGGAGGGTCTATATTGATTCTCATCCCTTATAAGTTCTTCAAGAAACTTGGGAAGAGAGTTGATGAGATCAATCCTTCAAATGTTCAGCTTGCGGACTTCATAGGAGAAATATGTGAAGTCAAAGGTATGTTCATTGTAGATTTAACTGTTGGGTCAAAGACGTTCCTTTTTTGTCATCGAAGCTCATGGATCATATAGTTTGCTATTAGAAAGAGATTGGATTCAGGTAATCAATGTGTACTAAATTGACAAATTATCAAAATATTTTAAATCACACAATTGAAAAGTTTTAGACTAAATTGACAAATCGTTAAAAGCTTTAGAATAAAATTAGTACAATTGAAAGGTTTAGGACTATATTGGTTATCGTATAATAGCTTTAGGACTTTTTGGAAGACAGGAAGACAGACCAAGAGGGATGTTGGTTTGGCCCTTTTTATTTTGACCTAATCGTTCGACCACCGCCACCGCCACCTCCATCACCATCTCGTCCCATTCTTACTAGTTTTCCCTCGGGTCATCTCTTCTTTGCGCTGGAGCCAGAACCAATCCCCCTTGGAGATGAAGCTAGTTTATAGATTGATAGTCTTATGATCTATTTTGTCTTTTGATGTACATGGTTTAAATTTTCCTCACCATCCCATAAAATGATGTTGTAATGCACTTGTCATGTAGATGTGGATTTCTAAGTTGAATGAACGTCGTGTCGAATTTCCTCGACATGCTTGTCCTAAGTAAGATAATCAAATTATACGTCCTTCAATGAATATAGATGGCTTAACTTCTTTATAAGGCAAGTGTCAAGTTTCATTACGAAGAGAGGAAGCAAGCCTATCAAGTGATGCGACAATTAATGTGCTACTTGTCCAAAATAATTACTGTTGTGACTTACTAAAAGTTGGCTCCGCTTGGAATCATTTTAATAGATTTAGGGATAATATCATGCAAAACCCTAAACTAGTATACCTGTGATAAATTTACTCTGAACTAATTTTTTGACTATCAAAAACTCTAAATTAGTGCACTTGTGATAAATTTACTCAAAACTAATTTTTTGACCACAAAAAATCTCAAATTGATATATTTATGATAAATTTACCTTCCATTAAATTGAATTAATATAAACCTATGACAAACGGAGGGGTAAAACCCCAAACTGATACACCCATCAACTGTCACATGTCGTGCCGCTCTTTTTTTTTTTTTTGGAACTTTCGGGGTTTGCGCGCTAAGGAGGTATTTCCATGCAAGGGTCTCTCTCAGACCCTACCTCACGTGACAGTGGATGGTAATTTCCTATTTGATCTAAGTTTTCGATTTTGGAGTTACCACTATTCATTATTGGTGGGTTGACTAGAAACCTAATCGAGATATGGGAGAAATACCACGATTCTACGAACCAAAGATTCTGAGTACGGGGACTTGGTTACACTAATGATCTCAAATTGAGATCCCTAACGGCATTTCGGTACCTAAGAACGATACGATGTCTAACGTGTCATGCAAGTTTTCGAGACTTACCTACTAATTCTATACATTCTAATTGCGAGGAAAATCAATTAAGAATTAAATGCGCAATCAATGTCAATCAAACCAAACAATCCTAAATTGTCTCTAAAAATCAAAATGCACCCAAAAACATTCAAATCCTAATGAAGCCTTAAAGGCTTGTTCATTTCATGATTTGTGTTTTTTTTTTTGGGTTTTAGTGTTTTTTAGGGGTTACAACCTTTGAATATGAGATTTTCTAAAAATGCTACTTAGGCACTTCAAAAGATTCAAATTTCACTTCCCAAGGCTGGCCACATTGTTTTTAAACCATTCTGTGAATTTTTTAAATTTTAAATTTTTTATTTTTTTTAAAATTGAATTTCTGAGAATTTCATTAATCGAGAATTGATTTTTATGAATTTATGAAAATTTTTATGAATTTTCGAATTTTTGAATTTTTTAGATTTTCCGAATTTTTTACATTTTTATTTGTATTTCCTGAATTTTCTGAATTTTTATGGATTTTCTGAAAATTTTTGAATTTTTTTGTTGAAATTTTCCAAATTTTAAAATTTTTTCCGAAATTTTTTTATTTTTTATGAATTTTCTATTTTTTTTTGAAATTTTCCAAATTTCTGAAATTTTTTTTTGTATTTTTCTGATTTTTTATTATTTTTGATTTTTTTTAGATTTTTTATTATTTTTTTAATTTTTCCCATCGAGAAACGAACCGGACCGGCCCGGTTTAACCCGACTTGGCTTGGCCAAACCACCGAATCGGGCCTCACCGGCGCCGGTGCCGATCGTCTTCCCCGGCAAGCACAACGCCAAAACGGCGCCGTTTAATGCATTTTTCTCTTTGGCATTTTGCCATGCACTTGGTATGCATGAATTACAACCTAATGTTTTCAAGGCCGCCACTTCAAGCCCTTCTCCGGCGACTTTCTGATGGACGTTTTGCCATTTATTTTGATTCTGAACAAACTTCATATTACCAGCTATTATCCTTAACCTATAGATTCACCGCCAGACCATCGCCGACCGGTGAAAAATTGGTCGGAAAAACCCTACTTTCAACCCTATTCCAAACTAACTATTCAAGCTCATAAATTGTCACACAGAATGCCTTAACCATCTAAATCGATTCTAACTATTAACAAAACAACAAACAATGTAAAGAGTGACTAACTTGAGTGACCTAAGGTCACGGCGACACTCCGGCGAGGACTTTCAGAGCTCCGGCGAGGTGATTCATGATTTGGCCGACTCGGTTTATGCATGTTTGATGCCCAAAATGCAATCAACTAACATAAAAAATGATTAGAAACAAGTTTTAGGCATTAAAGAACTCAGATTTGCAAAAGAGAACGCACGATCAGCGATCAGCGAGAATGAACTCAAATGTGTTTTCTAGAATTTTGGAAAATTGTGATGAAGACTGAACTTTACCTACTTCGTCCGGGATTGAAATGTTGTCATCGGGCTAATTGATCACCCTGGAAGTCTTCCTCGACACTTATACTTCAAGAAAATGATTTTGGCTTCGCAGGAAAAGCTCTGGACATGCCGGTCGAAGTTGATTTTCAAACCTTTGTGATCAGGTCTTCATTGGCCATTTGAGGAGGAGATCCTCCCTGGATGATCGATTCGCCGGCATCAGTCAATTGACTGGCGCCGATCACTTGATATAGGGATCTCAACTTCTCTTCTTCTCTCTGGATTTTGCCCTCTTTCTCTCTCTATCTCTCTCTCTCTTCTCTTAGGATTTCAATCGAGCAGCTTCCATGCCCAATGATCAGTTTTTTTTTTCTATTTTTACTCATCAATTTCCTGCCCAAAGTTTGTTATTTACTGACCTTGAATCGGTTAGAATGATTCCCTAGCGCCAGTTGGATATTCTCCACCTGGCCAACTCAATTTGCACATGTTATTTTGATCGAAAGGGATCGGTGAAGCCGCGGGTTCAATATACTTTTCTGGGTTTATTACACTTCATGGGTGAGTCGGGTAGAGGGGATGACTGACTCGGGTCGGGTCGGGTCAACCCGACCGACCCGGCAGTTACGATTCAGACTAAAACTTCAATGTAAGCTCAATTTCGACCGAATTTTCAAAATTAAACTCCAAAATTGAGTTCCTCATCACATTTTGAACTCAAATATGTGATTTTTCCCAATTTTTGTCATAATCATGTCCAAGATTTTTAAATTTTTGTATTTGGGTTAATAGGATTTTGTTCAATTCAATACCTTAATGACCTGATTAGGAAAAATTGGTGCCGAAATTGGATTACCCACATTTGATTAGCCCTAGAAATGATGGTTTTATGGTTTGACAATTTCGAATTGGACACGATTCCCAATTTGGGTTCAAAATTCCTAATTTTCAATTGAATTTTGGGTATTTCTGATTTCTTTAACAAATTGTGCAATTGGACCGACCATTATGTAATTCAAGGTCCCAGAATCATTTATTGTGAAGACACTATGACTTAAAAGTGACTAGAAAAGATTTAATTGCATTTTTGGTTCAATTCGGATTTGATTTTGCCCATTTTGGGAAAAACACATACCCGATTGAGATTTTTCAAAATTGATGATGCATTAATGAAATTGAATTTAAAATAAGACTAATGACTATTTTTATGGAATTTTCTGATTCTATTTGCTATTTTTCTTGATTTTTTACTTATTTTGACTAAAAGAAATTAAAAAAATGCAGAAAATGCTAAAAAATTTATTTTTGGTCTAAAAATAGGTTTCTAGGCTTGGCCAAGATTCCTAGTCCTAATTTTGAGATTTGTGAAAGTATGAAAAAAAAATGAGCTAAAAATTAGGTGTCAACACCACATGTCATCCAACTTAGCAATTTGATGGTAAAATTTAATGGTAACTAACGGAGGGTAAATTTGTTACTGGTGTACTAGTTTGGGGGTTTTTTGTTATCAAAAAATTAGTTTGAGGTAAAATTATTACATACGTACCAGTTTATGATTTTTCAACTATTAGAGTTGGCCATGCTCGAAGGTGTCATGGGACTTTTTGTGAAGCGATGGTGCATTTAGACCAAAATGCCAGCCACTAGAAGTCAAAGATCATTTTGCGGACATTGGCGAAATATTGAAGTCGGATGCATTTTTGTGAAAGCCGGTCGTGTCTAGCCTTTTGAATGTAATTACTTTATTTTTATTAAACTATGGTTCTTGACCAAAAATTACTATTTTATTTTATGGTTAGCAGAACAATAGTTCTAGTCGGATATATTTATATCGGTATTTACAAAGTGCGCCCATCAAAATTTCCTCTTTAACTCTCTGTATAATAACCTCAGAAATTGACCACATGCATAATCATGAATTCTAAACCTTCATTTCGTAAAATGGAAAAAAATTATTTAATGATACCCTTTATTTAAAAAGGTTAATACCACAAAAAACCCATAACTAGTACACCCTTAAAAAATCCTAAACTGGTATACTTGTGACAAATTTATCCTCTCTTAGTCTTCGTTAAACTGTCAAATTGCTGATTTTGATAACACGTGACAATTGATCAATGTACCAGTTTAGAGTTTTATCCTATATTTGTTATAGGTGCACCAGTTTGTGATTTTTTTGTTATATTAATCCAATTTAACGGAAATTAACAGAGGGTAAATTTATCACAAATGTACCAGTTTGGGATTGTTGGTAGTCAAAAAATTAGTTTTAAGTAAATTTATCACAGGTGTATCGGTTTAGAGATTTTGATGGTCAAAAAATTAGTTCAGGATAAATTTATCACTGGTGTATCAACTTGGACTTTTTCGTTATTTAACCCTATTTATAAATTGGTCTGTTATGCACGCATGCACATGTACCTATACAAATATGATTATCAAACCCCTATGTCCCTCTCTCCCCATCTCTCTCTCTCAACCTGCACAACAAATGTCACGAAGTCAGAGATTGTGTATGATCAAGACCACCGGTCCAAAACTTCTTCATCAACCCCTCTCTCTCAGCTCTCTACTATTTTTGTTTAATTACATTTTTGAAGAAAGGGCCATGTAGCAGAGATGGACGTGAAGCCGCTTTCCACAATCACTCGCTCCCGTTTGAGAAATTTCGCTGCGCTGGAAGTTTCACTCTTAAGTCTCTCTCAGTTCCCTGAACATCACACTTGAGATGCAACCCTCTCCATAGCCTAAAAACTTACCTAAAATGAACCCATTTGATTTGCAGTCGGGTGGCAATGGAGACGCCGCTGCGAAGATTAAATGCTAGAAGCCCACCGGAAGTCCGCCCATTCCCACAAGCCGCTAGGACTTGAAGGCTGCCAACTGCGGTGGCAAGAAGAAGTTCCAAGGTGTGAACTAGAACCTGTTAGGGAGATGGACGGCAAGGGTCCGAGATTCGGAGCAACGTGTCCGGCAGTGGCTGGGCACGTATCAAACGGCCGAGGACTTCGAGAGGGCATATGACTAAGCAGCGCGAGAGCTACACGGAACAGACGCAATCACCATATTGGGATCCCACTGCTAACAAGTTCCATTTCAGCCTTCTTTGCAAGTTGAATTAGCGTCTCATGAAACTTACAAGTGATTAATTGAGTGACCATACCATTCAATTCGATTTAATCTTAGTATTTCTTTGTTCGATGACTAAGGGGAAACTTTTTTACCTTTAGAGAAAGAATCTTAGTTAAGGAATTTTATTGTTATATGTAATCAAGCTCTCTGTATTTTCCCCTAGAAATTCAATTCTTGAGTGTTTCTTTTGAAGCCCAGTTCTAACATCTTTAATTTTCTTGAGTCAGTTTCTTTCTTATCGTGGTGACATATGAAATTTTCCTGTTTTGTTCATTTTATATATGTATGCCGATTATTATTTCGAATTTTAATTTTCAAAAAAACTTCTCCCAATCTTCTGAGGACTTCACCGCCATTCTTTATTTTATATCTGTAATATGTTTGTCTAGGTATGCATATGAATATTGTATTGTCTATCAAGACATACATTCTGATTGCATCTGAGTGTATGAATTCTTTCAGTTCATTAATTGTGACTGTACTAATCCGCAGGGCTAGATGTAGAGCATACTGCAGCTTTCTTTAGAGAGCAGCTCTTGTTGCAGCTTCTGACTTCGTTGAAACATGTTGTGAAGACAAAAAAGCATCGGCAATATTCGCCAAGTTTAATCCTATAAAGGAGATGTTCTACTATCAATGGAATGAATCATCCTCCATTGGGCATTGTCATGTCATGACTTAAGCACACGATCTTATCCTCCATCATTGTGCGAAATAAAAATCCTGAAGACACTTTTGGTGTTGAGGGGAATGATTAGTGAATAATGTATTATGATAAGTGATTGCCAGTTGATGAAACTAAGATAAGAGAAGAAGTGAGATAAACAGCATATTGTATGAGCCATCTGGTCTGAATACAAAACATATCTGCGCACAGAAAAAGCATCAGAAAGATGAGATTGACTCTGATTCACTTTCTCTGGATCCGGACTCTGGGATTGCTTCCAGAAAATTGAACTTCTTGTCAACAAAAAAGATGTTAGTAATTTGCAGGACTACGCTTTGGACTGCAACTTACATGATTTACATTATCATTCGGAAGATACTTCATCAAAAGCCACTGTGTACTCCCAGAAAACTACGACCTCGGAAGCTAAATTGCTCCAACAGCTAAGCTTGACATTCTCAAGTCTAAACTGAATTCAAAGGAAATAGTCACTGGTAATAATCTCTTGCAAGATTGGCATACAATGCACAAGACAATGGAAAAGGATGTCGTGTGGGAGCATATTTGACAGATTTTCACCGCTGAGCGAAAGCTGCTCCTTTCTTGAGGTAGCCAGCTTAAAACCTCATCCCTCCCTTATCAATACGACAAAATATCCACCAGCTTCTTCTGATCTGTTGTATGGTCTTGACAATTTTAATTTCTAGAAAGAGAGGTCTATGCAGAGCTTACGAAGTTTAAGACAATCTTTAGGATCTTTAGGATCTTTAGGACCAGGTGACTTCATGCCAGATACTTGAAATTTAGCAGACAATTAAGCTGTGCAGGCCAAAGCTGGAAAGCTACAAGAAGTTAACTTTGGCACCTTTGGATAAGCTATGCTAGATATGTTGTGTAAAAACTACATAAACTAACCAGCTGAACATCTCTGTATTACAGCATTTGGAGTCACGTTTGGAAAAGCATCTGGGCTGTTGATTTGGAGAGTTCAGTAGAAACATCTTGATGAAACAGTAACTAAAAACCAGCTTATGCATTCACTAGTGAGGTGAAAGTGCAAAATATCAAGGCATGTATTGAACTGTCAATAGTGTTGCAATCTGTAATGCGGCTGCCGTTACAAAATTCAACTCTAAAACTAGAAGCAAATATGAACTGTCTATTTGCACGAGACCTATTTATATATGAGAAATAAATAGCCAGCTGAGACACACTGATCAGTACCAAATAATAAGTCAAATGTTGCCAATCTACAATAATCAACTTTACCCATTTAAAGATATTTCCACAGTGAAAACTCACACATGAAAATTAAAGACAGAACCGGACTTCAATAGAAGCGGTCACCAAGAATTGAATTTCTGAGGGAAAATAGAGATAGTTTGATTGCATACAATAGAATTCCATCACTAATATCCTTTTCTGGAGATCAAAAATTTTCCTGTTGGTCACCTAACAAAAACAATACTAATTCAAGGTTAAGTCTAATTCGCCTTGTGAAGAAGGCTAAAGTGGAACTTGCTAGCACTAGGATCCCAATATATCCCGATCTCATCACCAGCCGCCAACCCCCTCCGTCTCGCAAATTCCTTGATCCAACCGCCCTTGAAGACGTAGGACCCAGACGTCGCCCAGAACACGAACACCAGTTGATGCTCTGAGCATGTGTCCGTGTCCCTCACGATGACGTCGGCCCCCTTGCCGCTCTCAACTTGCCTCACTATCTCCTCGCTCATCCATCGGAGCAAGTGGCTCGTCACAAAGTCCCGCCCGATCAAGAGCCTCGACAGGTGGCCAAGATCGCTCTGTGTAAGCTTCTTCTTGATCTTATAAGGGTCGTAGAGCAGCACCAATTCTGTGGAAACGCCATTGCGTCTTTCTTCCTCTGTATCACATCCTGAGGCCTATTTCTTTTCCTTCTGCGTTCTATTGTACTTCGCCTTCTTCTCCACAATTAAGGTTTCAGCATCCGTAGGTGAGGTCACGGATTTTCGCTTCGATTGGGCGGGAACGATTTCTTGACGTGCAACTTCCTTCGTGTTCTGATCAGGCGTGAGGGGGAAGAATTCGCTAGCCACCACCACTCCTGCTGCAGATGAAATTTCTCTGGCCCCTTCATCGCCGTTCTTCTCCTGATCGTGCAGATCACAAACACACGACCAAGAGTCCGTCAACGGCAGCGAGTGGACCTCGCCTCTCCAGTGGTCGCCGACGAGCTTCTTCTCGTCGTCATGCAGATGCGAAGAGTCCATCAACAGCGGCGAGTGGACGTCGCCGATGGGAGGCGATTCGGGGCTGAAGAAATCGACGAGCTTCATGGGTTTTTGGTGAAAGAAACAGAGAACAACAGAGGGCAACACGGTTCAGAGAAATTTTGAGAGAGCTAAAGAGAGAAAGACAACAACGTTGGAGAGAATAGAAAGACAGACAAAGAGTAGGAGTTTAGAGAGGGAAATATACAGTTTACCGTTGGAAATGGGATGGGGAGTGTGCGCTTGAAAGTGAGGAATTCTTTCCCAATTTGAGTCGGGTTAAGATTAGCGTATGTGGGGACATAAAAAAGGAAATAATTTCAATATTCAAGATTTATTTCCTACGGATACTATAGTATCACAAACTCTTTAATTATATAATAATGAGTTGGAGATAATTCCCGGTTAGATTTCTATGCTAAGAACGAGCTTCTTCTTTTTGTTAAATTATTTTCATTACGTAATAGGACGAACATTTTTTTTTGTCGGATAATAGGACGAACATTAAAAGGCTGGAACAAAAATAATTTCTTTTAAATTTTTTTAACAAAAGAAAATTTTTTCTAAATGTATATAATAATGAGTTTATCACAAACTAGGGTATTTACCTCGGAAAAAATAACACGGAAATAAAGAAAAGAAATGGCGTCGGTATGGGATATTGTACACTCGTTTTTCCCTTGTCTTCTTTTTTTTTTTATCATTTTGTTCACATTTTTAGAGGGGGACAATTTCCTGTTTTAGTTATATTATATATTCCCTATAATGCTTTTTGTTGAATATGTTATAGGGACAATACCATCAACAATCCTAAACTATATGTACTGTGACATCAATAACCCAAAAAAAAAATTTGGTATCTTAAAAAATCCTAAACTATACCCTTTCTAGCAGTAATATCACACACTTGTTTGTGTCACTAGAACTCCTAAATTTATACTAGTGTGACAAACAAGTTTGGATTTTTGCAATAGATTGAGAGTACTTTTTTTAGACTTGTACAAGTTTGAAGGTTTTAGTGACATTAAAAAAAGTTTGGGATATTGTTGTCACAGTGGATGCAATTTAGGATTTAGGTGGAAATTTCCCTATATTCTATATTCTCCTCCAACTTCTTGTTATTTCTCCAATTATAAACTAAATTCTTTTTCTTTTCTTTTTTTTTTAAATTACAACATTTCTCTTTCCAATTTTCGTTCCTCTTTTAAAAAATGAGAGATTCTTCTTTGCAATGTGGAAGAATGCTCTCTTTTAGGGAAACCATTATGGATGGAATACCGTGTATTTCTTTTTAGATATACTTTTACTAAGCAAACGATTTCATTTGTTCAAAGTCATTATAAATCTATCGAAAATAGTCAAACCTCACACCCCCGCCAGCCCCCAAAAAAAAACAAAAGAGAGTCAAACCAGAGCACAATAAGGCTCCGTTTGCTTCGCGAAAAATGAATGATGGGGAAATATTTTTCTAAAAATAATCGATTGTATCTCTTAAAATAATTAATCAATGAAAAACGTTTTCATTATTGACAATAATTTATATCTAGATATTTTCGTTGACGATGAAATTTTTTTGTTTATTTGTCTTTGTAAGAAATATAAGTAATCATTTTTAGAAAAATATTTTCCAAATCATTTATTTTCCACCAAACAAGTGGAGCCTAAACTCAAGCCAACTTTCAACAAATCACAACAGTAACTATTTCAGACAAGCAGCACATTAATTACTAAAATTTATTAATTTATATATATTAATAAAGGTGATAGTCCTTTTCTTTAGCATATTGTCCTTTTCTTTAGCATATTTTAGTTAATTTATTCCTAGATTGCAACACGTCTGACGCGTTAAAAATTTATATTTTTTCTTTGTCGATTTATCTTGTGAGTTTTTTCTCATGATTTTTTCTCTCTTAAATAATTACATTTCTTGAAAATAAAGATCGAATTTTCCGTCCATAAGAATTTGCCAAATTTATATGTGAGGACGAATAGGATCGCGGGTTTTTTGAGCCCTACAGGGACAAATTGTATCGTGGCCTTTGAAACTAATGCACCCAATAACTTGGTCGTCGTAGCTAATAGCTATGTGTTTAAACTTTCATAGCTAGATCGAAACTTTTGTGGCCTTTGAATCTATCATCTGTCTCGACCTCCCCAAGCGTGCTAAAATTTAGGTGTCAACATTACCTAAAGTTTGTCATAAATCAGTATGGTATATTCAGAATTTGTTTCCATAGCGGACAGCGGATTTTTCGCCATCATGTGAATTTCACAAGGTCTAGAAATTGATTGGGTTTTGCAAGCACATGTGACCAAAAAGACTTGGCTCTTCATCCCTCGGATAAATTGGACCCCGAATTAGACTCACTTAACCGTGCCACTCAACGCACCCGATAAACTATACAGAAATGTAGATAATAGATTAAACACTTCCGGAAGACTATCCTTCCAATTTTTTTTTGTATGGGTTGATAATCAAAAAAAGGAAATACCACAAGTTCCATTCTTTTTAATATGTTAAAAGCTTTTAGAGTCAATACAAGAGTTTATTCTACTGACAATAATAATCGCAGATATTACGTGTATTTCAAAAAGTTTTAAGCTATTAAAGAAGAAAATGGGAATGTTGTGTATACCAAACCGTGATGAATCTATTAAGTGATCTCCTATTAATTGGACCCACGAACGTAAGATGTGACGATACTTTGGCTAATTTATTAAGGTCTTCGACTTCAATGCATACGCTGTGGAGAGATCTTTTCGTTATCGCCGGAAAATATATATGCCGATTTTGCAGTTAGATCATCAAAAAAATTTAACTTACATGCATGGTTTGTGTAATGAAATCGTTTTATTAGCACTCCGCCAACATGCTGACGTGTTAATGCTACGCGATAGAAATACGACACGTGGCGCTAATATGCCACGCCACTTCCGCAGTGCACGAAGCGAGAGTGAGGGCCTGTTGGCACCAACGCATGAGAAAGCTGGGCCTCCGCCTCACCCATATTTGGGCCTTAGCCCTCACACATATATACGCAAACTGACTGCTATCATCACCGTTTGAGTTATGTTTAGGTAATACTTATAAGTTGTCGCAGTGTGAGTAAGATTTAATTTGAATTTTAGTAGGCACGAGAGATTTTATGAATTGTTTTAATTTATGATGTGGCTCATTGTTTAGGAATCGATGCACCCTCATCATTGCTCTTGATAATTACAAGCTTGGCGACATGGAATTTTCTGTTGCAAGTTCGGGATTAAGAGTAATTTAGGGTTTGTTTTGCATGATAGATAGATGAGAAGATGTCCGTTTGTTGCTCTCTTCTTCTGATTTTGTTGCGTTGAAGTCCGATTTATGCTTCCTGCTCAGTTGAGCTTATACATATGCATTCCATCACTAGCTATCGTGGCAGTGGTTATGTGATATCCAAAAATCTTAGGGAGATGGACTTACGTAGTAAATAATTATCAAAGTAAAATGGATGGATAAGGCTTGGAGGGGCTAACGTGACTTATCAATCGCTCTATATCGATCTCGGTTCAATTACTTTGAAAGTATTGTGTAGGAAATAGACGATGCTCTTTATTAGCTACATCCTTTGATTATCGTCTCCTCTATTAAATAGATGGTAAGAGTCGATTGAACCGATCGAATTTGTTCCACACTTGCCATGACTCCAGAAGAGAGAACATATTTTGGGTCCTCGAAGGGACTTTACTTGAGTGTCATATCAACTCCATAAACAAGTACACATGAGACTTGATGTAAAGTCGTCACTCGAAAGTTCTCATTGTCTCCACATTTCGTTCAGGGACACTCCTCCTACCTGATGTCTAATTAGGTCGATTAGAAACTCTACTCCATCCAGGGAATCTACCAACAAGAGTAAATCCTTTGAACCCTCCATCCCTCCTCGTAGGATTGGCTTGGGGTCTAACCTCTCTCGACCAACACTTGTATTGAAGTAGATCTTGCTATGATACCATTTGTTAATAAACTAACTCGTACCATGTGAATCAATTACCGAGAAAAAGTACTTGGGTGGTGCATATAGTGACCCTCTCGGGTGGGTCATTAGTTAAGTTTCGATCACCCATCCCAGCTATCAAATGGTGGACTTAAAAGTCTTTACAGAATTATCAGATTTTTGAATTAGCGGAAAATATGGGAAGCATAATATTTTTTATTTTTTGCTCAAAAAACATTATTTAAATAGTCTGTATCTAGGTTCAATCAAAATACGTACACAAGTGCCACGTAAAATACTATATTTTGTTAACAAAAATTGGTTATATTTGATATATACTAGTGTGTGCAAGCATTGCATGAATGCAAACAAAAAAACTTGAATTGAAAAGATTTTATAAAATTGTCTTATTGCATCATTTTTAAAATATTAATCGGTGAAAAGAAATTAGCCACACAATAGTGTATCTATATATATATATGGAAGAGAAAAATATTTCAAGATTTGAAAGTTTCTAGTAAGGTAGTAAGATAGAAAAGAATAAAATTTAAAATTTACAACGCGTGCGGGGTAAAATGGAATTACTCATTTATGCATTTGTCCATTGATGTAATACAAATATAATAATAACTACTTGCGGATATTTTGAGGAAGAAAAAAAGAATTGCGATCCTTGGGTCCTTAATTTGTGTAATAGTGATTATAATAATTAAATAAAGAAATAAATTTCAAAGAAAATAAAAATACATTAAATTTGAGAGAGAGAGAGAGAGATTTTCAAGTGAAACTTTCACCGGAAGAGATCATATCTGTTTCGAATTCAACTGAACTTCTTTTTCATGTTTTCAAATTGAAAGTAGTTGAAATTAAAGACCACAATTTAAGAAAAGCATGGCATGTCATATGAAACTTTACTGGATATTTTTCGATGAAGAATCAATTTAATGTACATCCTGTTGAAGCTAGACTGGGAAGCACGAGCTTGTTCTGCAACTTCATTGGGAAACTGATAGCTACCACATCAAACGGGTTTGGGCGTTTCGAATTTTGTGCCCGAACGACTATTCAAATATTACTATTGAAGGGTTGTTGGATTGTATTGAACAGGTGGCAGTCTATGGATGAAAAGTGGTGATGGGCGTTACAAATGATATCCATACCGTTCCAGAAGCCAATACATGTCCAACTTTTAATTAGCAGTGAAACCGTTGCGTGCCCAATAAAATAACAATAAGGGATGTCTTGTCATGGTTGGCCCGTCGGACAATTAGGTGTATTTGCCGGGTCGAATACTCAAACCCATCCATCAATATTGTGTGTACCCGTCAGCGTAATAATGACGGTTGATTGGTTGGTCAAAATCACTCAATATCACTCTCATCACATTCATTCATCGAGTCTCCGGACTCGTTTATGTAAATATAGATCTGCACATATATAGGCTGCGCATGTATGAAGATCCTTCTTGTTGACAGACCAAGAATTAAACTACTGAAAAGAATTTTCATTCGTGCATGCTTATAGAGATGGAAGTAGATCAGATTAAATCGGTTTCCAATCCACCCTGATTCGATCTATATACGAAAATGTAGAAAAATAATAGCAACTTTTTCTTTCTTTTTCACATACCAACATGATTTTGATGTGGACTGGGGATAAACTTGAGATGGTCAAATTTAGCTTTGGAACGTGCCCTTCTTCCCTCCCTACATGCTTAATACCGCCGGTTGACCATTTATATCGATACCTATCCCTCTATATGAAAATGGGCAGCAGCATATGTTTCATTTCTTAATTTCGTCTTTGTTTTGAAAAAAAAAATGACAAAAGGGGAAGAAACACTTTGGGTGTGTCTGAAAGCACTTCAGGGAAAAGCTTTTGGGAAAATGCAAAAAAATCTTAGGATATAATTAGGCTTACTATGCACATGATTTCCCTCAACCTAATAATTTAGACTTGCAGAGTCATGCTTCTACATCTTGCATACCCCAAGGCTAGATTTATTTTGCACGTGTGGCTCCCCGCTCTTCAATTTCACACGTCTTCTTCCATGCGGTTTCAGCCCGATTTATTGCATTCTCAACTTTGAATTTAGCTTGATTCTTCAAGACCCTTTTCACTCATTTATTTGTTTCCCATCATATTATGCACGATGCGCTTCAACGATATTCTTTCACCCATCCTCATCGGGTTGCATGCTCTTTTGTTTGGCCTCATTGAGGAGAGTGTTCGGATATATAAAATACTTCACATCGTATCTTATTAACTTATTGAATTTGACTTTATAACATGATATCAAAGTTAGGTTTCATCCTAGATTTATTTGCGCATGGTTCCTCAGTCGGCAATATCACGTCTCATTCTCAATCTACTGTCCTGAATTATTTAAAAATAAAAAGGTATCCACTATCTATCTATGAGGTTTTAATGAAGCTTATATATTTACTTTTCTTTCATTTATCAGTATAAACTTTTCGTATTCGACGATAACACGGTGGATACTGTAGCTTTTTAAGCCAACAACCCAAAAGTTTTCTTCTTTTATTTTTCAAATTGCAAGGGTGAGTTGTGCAATAATTCCTGTTCAATAAGTGGGACAAGACACCCAGGATGACCTACCTGCATGTCCCTAACATCTGATTGAGCGGCATGGCAAGACAAAACTACTTTTGAAAAAGGACAGAGTTCGTGATGCGTTTGCTCTTTATCACAAGGACTCCAATTGATCTTAAAATAACCACTAAAGTACAAACGAAAAAGTCAGGTAGTTAAAGAAAAAAAAACATGTGATCAAGTACAATTGAAGGGTCCCCCTTGTTATCCAAAACGCATATTTAAAAGGGTTTTGAATATTCTGTTCCAACGAGGCGTGATAAATCAGCTCAGGAAATCGCAACTCAACTTGCAATTTTAAGGAATATATGTGGTCAGCATAGCGAACACTATAATTTTATTAGTGTCGATCTCAAGAAGATGCTCTAGAATTCCGGGATGTTGCGCCATCTCCTTGTCAGCACTAGCTTATCAAAGTACAGTAGCCAAAAGAAAAAGGTTCCAAAAGTGGTCTCGGAGTGCCTCGATCTAAGTACGAAACTACATAAAATAGTGGGTCGAACACGTTATTCATTCGCGGCGAAAAGGTGCAAAAGATCCGGCACAACTCACGCCATTTCAAGGAATTCGATGATCTGATTAGTTGTTGAGCACTATTGATCAATGTTCGCCTATATATATATATATATATATATATATATAGACTCGGTCTCCGTTTGTTCCGCGGAAAAGATAAATAATTTGGAAAATATTTTCTAAAAAATAGTCGTTCATATCGCTCGGAATAATTATTTAATAAAAAATATTTTCATTGTTAATGACAATTTATGTCTAAATATTTTCATATATAATGAGAATATATTTCGTTCATTCATTTTTGTGAGTAATACATGGGGAAAATTATCTAAAAAGTCATAAACTTATTGCACTTTTGCCAATTCAGTCATAAACATTTTAATTGTATCAACTGAGTCCTAAACATTTTCGCGTTTTGCTAATTGAATCCATCTGGCTAATTTTGACCGGTAATCAATGACGTAGATGTCGGCTATCATACGTGGCACTACCAACACTGACGTTAACAATTAATAATAATATTTTAATGATTTTTCTATTTTATATTTATTTTCTTTCTCTTTATTTTATTTTTCCTTCCCTTCTTCCTCTAGTCGGTCGCCAGGCCTCTACGACTGGCCCGAGGCGAGGGTCGGTGAGGTTGACCTCGCCGGCCCTCACCTCTAGTCGGTCGTCGGCCATTGCCAAGTTCCGCAATCGGCTAGAAGAAGAAGAGAAGGAAAAAATAAAAGAAAATAAAAAATTTAAAAAATGTTAAAATATTATTAAAAATTCCAACTGCTCCACATTAATGCCAATGGCATCACGTTGGACGGTTGGTATCCACGTCAGCGATTTCCGATTAAAATTGATCGGATGACTCAATTGGCAAAACGTGAAAATGTTTGAAACTCAATTAACACAATGAAAAAGTTTATAACTGAATTGATAAAAGTATAATAGGTATAGGACTTTTTAGATAATTGTCCCACAATGCAAGCAATCATTTTTAGAAAAAATATTTTCGAAATCCTTCATGTTTTGTTTATATGTTAGGAGGTCAAACCGACCATGCACAAATCTGGATCCTCTAAAATCCTAAACGAAACATCTCTTTCTCCTCCCACCTCACCTGCCACACAACTACAACCACCGTTGCATCGAGCCTCCCTTGGCACTTGCTCTCGGTGGCCATCACACGTCGCACTTGTTATTGTTGCCCTATGGACGAACTGAGTCTCAACTTTTCTTTTGAAAACTCACGGGTACAGGCATGGAGTCTTGGCATCCGAGAGGTCTATGAAACATTCTGGAAGTCTCCTATACATGTTATGTTTAGACCTTTGGCCTGTACAGGTGGCCTGACCCAAAATAGTTGGCACACAGTTGGTGCAATTTGAATTGTAACCACCACTCTTTGAGTGGGAAATCCTCTAATGCCTCAACCTACTTCGCCAACTCTAGGTTAAAATAGAAAGTGTTGAGGCATGGTGGGTTCGACCTTGTGACCTCTTGTAGGTAAGAGAATGCCTCATCTACTGGAGTAGCCGGTATTGTTAACTCAGTCTTAACTTAATCTCTCTCTCTCTCTCTCTCTCTCTCTCTCTCTCTCTCTCTCTCTCTCTCTCTCTCTCTCTCTCTCTCTCTCTCTCTCCACGCTTAGCCACCACCATTTGCTCGCTCTATCGTCGTTTGTAGCCCTTCCACCTCCTTGTTAGATTGCTATCTCTCCCTATGAGCCTCTCTGACAAATGGAAAGTGTAGAATCGTCTTAAATATATTGTATTTGTGTCAATTTAGTCCTAAACTTTTTGATGTAATGCTAATTCAATCCTACATATTTTGACGTAGAACCAATTTAGTCCTTTCGACTAATTTTGGCCGGACATTGCTAACTTGGACGCTGGCCGGCTTACGTAACATAGATGGCGCCAATGTGGACAACTTTTAATAATATTTTAATATTTTTTTGATTGATTGATTTTTCATTTTTTTTCATTTTCCTTTTTTTTTCCTTCCTTTCCCTTCGTCTCTAGCCGACCGTGCAACGCTGCCATATAAGCTAGCCAACATCCACGTCAGTAATATCCGGTCAAAATTAGCTGAAAGGACTGAATTAGCACTACGTCAAAAGATTTAGGACTAAATTAATACAAATGCAATAAGTTTAAGACTTTTGTGACACTTTTCCCCTCTGACAAACAACCCCTAGATTCGTGTAGTGGCAACCACCGCACAAATCACTCATGCCGTGGAGGTTTACTAGGGTGACCTTCAATTTGGATTGCCTTAGGTCACGGCCTCTGGACCTAAAGCGGAGTGGGTCAGGTCGTGGTGGAGCGGTGGCGAGGTCGAACGTCTAATATGTCAAATTTACAAGAATGTAAATTCAGATCGCAATCCTTCTCGCAAAATCAACCCAACATTAATTTATGAAAACCTTCTTCTGAATTTGAACAAAAGATACATTTTCCTTGATTTATGACGCGGTAATATCAAACCAATACCATTGTATATATCTTTTTTTACCCTTTTTTTGGATTTAGAGAGCAATAGTAGATTTGCCACCCATTATATACCTGACTTGATCAAACCGATTTGTTACAAGATCTCAGAAGATGTGGAGTTCGTACTCTTTTTCTAGGCTATAATGTAGAACACTGAATCGATAGCTTTGGAAAGATAAGAAACACATCTCTTCTCTTCATATAAACTTTCAAAATCAGTACAAATTACAAATTATAAATGATTCCAATAACAAAGAAAAAGAGAACATACATACTAGGGCACATGCATCCACGAGGGTTTTGCTGCATAACTCGCATTTATCTGTACACGTCGCCCTCCGTTTAAATGTCAATTCCTTTCTTAACTCGTGCCTCCCACTGGCATCGAGACGATGGACTCGTGAGCACTTTAAACATTAATATTTTGTGGGACACGAAATGAGGCACGAAGAAGTGCGCGAGTTGATACCTTATTCTGCCAGAAACCTACTTGTAAATATCCAATGATGATCACAATGATGCTTCCCAAGTACTCCTTAACCTTAAAGCATGCGCACTAATCTGATTTCCCTTTGGCTTTGGGATGACATCGTACCTGTCAACTTATGTTGCTTATCCATTCATGGGGCGCCGCTCAATCGCTACCTTTCCTCTGTAAGTAATAATCCATGCAATTGATTCTTCCACGACAGACCCTCCATTCATCTGCCGCCACGTGCTGATTTCACTTAGTGATGAACACATCAGCAGAAGTTCCTTGTCAATCTCTCTCCCGCCCGCCCCCTCCTTCTCTCCTGCACCATTCACGGCGGCCGTCGCCAGAACAAATGGTGGCCACCTATGGCGACGCCATCTCTCTCTCTCTCTCTCTCTCATGCCGTGCCCGTGCGGCATGTTCTGCCATTGCTTTTGTGAAGGACACTGAACGGCGTTGAGGGTCCTCAGTAGTTCAGATCTCAAAGTCAGATTTATATTTCTCTGCTCATTCGCGACTTAACGCAAGCAGAGATGCAGGTGGTGGATGTCATTGTTGTTGTAAGTGACGATGGTAGATATGGTGGCTTCGACAGGTTAAAACGGCAGCGGCTGGTTAAGGGGAGAGAGAGAGAGAGAGAGAGAGAGAGAGAGAGAGAGAGAGAGAGAGAGAGAGAGAGATAGAGGTGGATGTGTTAGGGTTTGGTGGAAATCGAGTGTTACTTTCTGATGTGGCTCAAGTGAGACACAATTGCCATGTGCCAATCATATAATGGAAGGCCAAAAAATTGATTAAGTCTAGGCCTACCCAAATTTCTCCTCTCTCTCTCTATAATGTCAAAGATTATAAAATTATCATAGAAAATTGATTTACAAAGTGATACGATAGATTTAAATGACAGTGAGAAAGATAACAACTTATACATAAAATTAATTTCTAATTGGAAAGTGATTCTGAATATATAAATCATGTTAAACCACTTAATAAAAGGTTGCCACGGTATATATGCAGTAATTTTACAACCGATTTTTTGTATAGAGCTAGCATTAATATTTTAGATTAGAGAAATGCACAAAGTCTCAAATGATCATGCATTCATTCAATTTAACTCAGCTACTTTGTCTATGGGTCGCCTATGCCCGAAAACATAAAACCTTTAAGTAGCCATGATTTTGTACATTAACATGTCATTTAATATATCAATCTTATTAAACATTCGTATTACTGACATTACATGAGATGCAAACATGACATCAATTATCAGCAAGTTGAGTATTCAAATTGAACTTTACCCGGCTATTGAAATGAATGGTTTAATTAAACTGGTAGCTCAATCTACAATGCCACTGTAATGGTATCGTACGTCATGTGATATAAATGTTACACAAAATCAATTTTTCTAGGCGATTGAAATGAATGGTTTAATTAAACGGGCAGCTTCATCTTCTGTGTGCATGCAATACGTGTTTCTTCAGTTACATCATCTCAGAATCCTTGGGCTATCACTACACCACCTCTCTATAAATAAGGGTTCTTGGAATAGCATCAGCATAGTTGTCTAAACAAAGAAGAGCTCAAGATGGCATATAAGCCTGCATACTTTTCCTTACTTCTCCTGATTTCTTCTATATTTCCTTCTTCCAACAAGTGCTTCTGCTTTGCAAGTGAGGAAAACCCTAGTTCACTCGTGCTAGGTCTGAGAAGTTCCCGAACCGAGCTTCCATCACGGAAAGCTTCACCTTATTCGAGAAGAAAGACCCTGGAAATGCAAGACATGGTGGAGCCTCTAAGAGAAGCTCGAGATGGTTACCTCATATCTCTCAACATAGGAACACCCTCCCAAGTCATTCAAGTATATTTAGATACCGGTAGTGATCTCACATGGGTTCCATGCGGGAACTTGTCTTTTGATTGCATGGATTGTGATAATTATAGGAACGGCAAACTGAATGCCGCTTTCTCTCCATCTTATTCCTCATCAACACTTAGAGACACTTGCTCTAGCCGGTTTTGCACTGATGTTCATAGCTCAGATAACCCATATGACCCGTGCATCATTGCTGGATGCTCATTATCGACTATCCTCAAGGGCACATGCGCTTGGCCATGCCCCTCCTTTGCCTACACTTACGGTGCAGGCGGGATCGTCGCTGGGATATTGACTAGGGATACTATCAGGGTTCATACTGCTAACCCTAATGTTATAAGGGAAATTCCAAAATTTGCATTTGGGTGTGTCGGGTCCACCTACCATGAGCCGATAGGGCTTGCGGGGTTTGGGAGGGGATCTCTTTCTCTTCCTTCTCAATTAGGGTTCCTCCAAAAGGGCTTTTCCCATTGCTTCTTGGCGTTCAAGTATGCAAACAACCCCAACATCTCAAGCCCTCTAGTCATAGGAGATGTGGCCATAGCCCCAAAGGGAGACTTGCAGTTCACCCCAATGATGAATAGTCCAATTTACCCCAATTACTACTACATCGGTCTCGAGGGCATCACGGTGGGGAACGCAGGCATGACCACTGCGCCTAATAATCTGCGAGAGTTCGACTCTCAAGGGAACGGGGGTCTATTGATAGACTCAGGAACCACATACACCCACTTGCCGGAACCGTTCTATTCACAGCTTCTCTCCATCCTAGAGTCAGCAATAAGTTACCCGAGGGCCAATGAAGTGGAGGCACGAAGCGGATTCGATCTTTGCTACAAGGTTCCATGTCCCAACAACACCAACCCAATGAATGATGACCTCCCTCCAATCACACTCCATTTCTTGAACAATGTGACCTTGTTGCTTCCTCATGGGAATAGCTTCTATGCAATGGGAGCTCCAATCAACTCAATTGTGGTCAAGTGCTTGTTGTTCCAGAGCATGGATGATGGTGATGGACCAGCTGGGGTTTTTGGGAGCTTCCAACAACAAAATGTGGAGGTTGTGTATGACTTGGAGAATGGAAGGTTGGGTTTTCAGCCAATGGATTGTGCATTGGCTGCTTCTTCACAAGGGCTACTTCACAAAGGCTAAAATTCACTCACACACTCTCTTCTCTCCCTCTCCGCTTGGTTAGTTAATGGCAGTTCTTGCTGTTGGCTAGGTGTGGGGCTCTTTCTCTTGCATGATTACGAGGATCAAGAATTGAATAATATGTTGTAACATGTCTTTTTTTCGATTTCGTTCTGTTGAACTTTGTTTGTGTGTGACTTACCAAAAAAAAAACTTTGTTTGTGTGTGAGTTGTGTGGCTTTAATGAAATAAACAAGAAGAATGAGCTGGATATATTCTTGTTGCTTGTGTGCCCAAGAATATATTGAGGTGGAATGGAAGGTACTCTTATGTTTTTATTCGTATTGCTTTTAATCTTGGTGCACTTTTCATATGGGTACCCACATCTAGCAAGCAAGAAAAAGTATTAGCAAAGTAACCTAAAACAGCCACAATAAAGTACCTTTTCCTTGCAAGTTTTAGTAGTCTGAGTCTGATATCTGCACTTGATCCTAGTTTGATTGCAAATTTTTAATTTGTCTCCATTTGGATCACCTAATTTATAGAAGTTATGATTTTCGTACCTATCATTGTGCTTTGTTCTGCAACTAAATTAACATTCAACCGCGGTCTCAAATAACAAAAAAATTATAAACTAACAATCAAAATATATTAATACAGCTTGATATAATCATAGTAGTACTACTATCAGAAATTTCAAATTTGTGCTCTTTTAGAATCATAATGTCGCGAGGCAACAGTTTGAAAAGATACGTAGAAATATTTTATAAATGTACTTAGAATGATGGATCAACCATCTCGTCAAAGTATAGCTTCAATCACATTCAATACACTAATTAGATATTGTTAGTAAGAATCGAGGATAATAATTTCAAGGCTGTAGTTTATGTGAGTATATACATTCCAAGTTAATCCTAGATAATAATTTAAAATATATATTAAAATGACATATCGGAATTGTCAAGGATTAAGTTATAGGTTAATATCACAAAAAATCTCAAACTGATACACCTGCGATAGATTTATCCTAAATTAATTTTTTTATCACAAAAAACCCCAAATCAGTACACCTGTGGCAAATTTACCTTCTGTAAAATTGGATTAATTTCACGAAAGATCACAAATTAATAAACTTGTGACAAACAGAGGAACAAAACCCCAAACCGATATACCCGTCAACTGTTACGTGCCATCCAACTTAATAAATTGACAGTAAAATTTAAACGAAACTATCATAGGGTAAATTTGTTACAGGTGTACCAGTTTAAGGTATTTCAATACTTATATTTTCTACATGAAAAACATTTGGATTCAAGTTTTATATTATAAGAAAGTGCACTCTACATTAAACTATGATTGTCAAAATACATAATTACGTTATGAATTATTCAGATTAATGGTCGTTTATTAAAACATCTCCAGATGTGATCCTCGTTAAATTACATAAAATGTGTGTTGATAGTCTAAACTAACCTCGATAAGTCCACGTAAACATGTCGCCACTGATAATCTATTAATCACTAAAGATTACAATCCAATTACCACTCCAAGAAATTGAAGGTCTAAAACAAAAGAACTGATAAGTTGCTAAAACTTGCTAACGTTGCAAGTCATTGAAACACATGGAAGAAATATAAGTAGATGCTCAACTTGACTAGTTAGACCATATTTTCATCTTCATCTTCTTCCCTTAAAGAAATATATGTAAGCTGCAGTAACAGTTAGTTTTGAAGCTCTTAAAAGAATTTCATAGAATGTGGTTATAATATGAAAAAAAGAGAGTAGAATTAAGCACTTAAAATAAGATCGTTGAAGCCCAAAACTTACTTAACAACACCACACTAATCTAATCGAAGGATATAAATAACAAGATCTCTCGCTTTCGAGCATCAGTTATATGTACTTGAACTCGAACTAGTAATTTTCTTGCATTATGAAGCGAACTATTTACCTCAGTCATTGAAGGCAAGGCTTAGCGATTCTTCATGATGTCATTCTTTCACTCCTCGAATAGAACCGAAACTTGTTTGGAATCAATGCTTTCGATCTGACTCTTATTGATTCAATCGTGCCTTGAAGCTCCTCAATCTTTTCGTTCGCTACCTACATGGATTTTGAGGCCTGATCTGCCCGTCTAGTCTCCTCTTGAACTTTCCTTTCTGCAAATTCACATATCTTTCTACCGGAAGTAGCTTTCCAGATTTTTGGAACCCTACCGCTGCCATGAATACATCTTGATTTCTCTCCAGCCCAAGAACCTTCTCAAGCATCTCATCATCATCCATTGTAATATCTCCACTTCCTTGAGCTTTCTCTAGATCATTTAAGTTGATGCCAATAAACATGTCGTCACCTCTTTTTGAACTATTATCCCACGTCACTTGATAACGAATCCTCAATTCTTTTTATATTCGTATAGTCTCCCTTCACTTATTAGCTTAAACTTTTGAGTTGGGCATTTCAAGATAGTATCAGACCTATTATAGATTGAGGAAGAGTCCATCGAGTTTATAACAAGGTGGTGGTTGTAGTAACATTACATCTTGCCAAGTGCTATTACGCCACTTCCTTTTGCAAAACCGACACCACCATAACAAGGTGGTGGTTGTAGTAACATTACGTCCTGCTGAGTGCTATTACGCCACTTCCTTTTGCAAAACTGACACCACCATTAGACTCACCGCCCTCAAAAGAACAAGACCTTGAAATTTTCATCACCATCCATGCCCCATGCTGTTACGCTCCGCCACGTCTTGGATTCACCAACCCTGACACCTTTCGATGCTATTCCAACACTTTTGGTATCCTTTCGTGAATGTGTGTCCACCCTTAGAGTGGTGTAAAAATATTATCCCACATCGCTTGATAATGGATCCTAAATGGTCTTTATATTCATGTGGTTTTCCTTCACTTATTAGCTTAAGTTTTTTGGTTGAACTTTTGAATAGTCTCCTTTATCAAATTCATCTTCATCGAACTATGGGAAAATTTTCTAAAAAATCTGAAACCTATTGCACTTTTGTCAATTTAATTCTAAACCTTTCAATTTTGCCAATTGAGTCATAAACATTTTCAAGTTTTGAAACTGATTCCATCATGTCAATTTTGCCCAAAAATTGCTAACGTGGACACTGGTTATCCTATGTGGCACGGCCAGCATTGACATACAATTTTTAATACAATTTTAATTTTTTTTAATTTTTTTTATTTTTTCCTTTCTTTTCTTTCCTCCCCCTCTTTTTCCAAACCTGGCCAACCATCGCTGGCCATAAGCAATGGTCTCCATGCCCTCGACTGGCCACAAGCGATGGCCTTTATGCCCTCGCCTGCCACAGTGGAGGGTGTCGGGCCCTCCCCCAAATCTAGCAAGGGTGTCACAGCCCTCATCGACCAAGGTTTGGAAAAAGAAGGGAAGGAAACAAACAAAAAAAAAAGAAAAGAAAAGGAAGAGAAAAAAGAAAAAAATTAATTAAAATTAAAAATAAAATATTATTAAAAATATCCATGTCAGCACTGGCCGTGCCATGTAGGATATCCGGCGTCCATGTTAGCGAATTTTGGCCAAATGGACTCAGTCGAAAAAATGTAAAAAGGTTTAAGACTCCATTGACAAAATTAAAAGATTTAAGATTGAATTGGGAAAAGTGCAATAGATTTATGACTTTTTGATTAATTTTCCCTGTGAACTATCCACATCAGAAACATCCTCTTCATGATTGAACCATCGAGTATAATTCTGATCTATCTCAAACTCAAATGAACCTCCTCCCACATTATCACCGAGTTTTTCAAAACTGCGTTATTGTTTTTGTTATGAGGCACAATATCCTGCTCCCAATAGTGTTAGAAAATGCAATCTCCAGTAGGGGTGAGCGCGGTTCCAGGTTCCATGGACAGAGGGTCCGGTTCTCGGTTCCCTATTTTTTGGACCCGGCTGTTCCGGTTCCGGTTCCCGGTTCCTATAGGAACCGAAACCGGAACCTGGAACCGGAACCGGGAACCGGATTCACAAAAATTAAAACATAAACTATGTAGAAGCCCTAATTCACCTTATCCCTCCGTGTTGTCCCTCACTCCCTCCTGCAGCCTTCGCTTCTGCCTTGCTCCTCGCTCCGACGCTCCCGCCTCGCTCCGACGCTCCCGCCTTCGCTTCTGCCTTGCTCCTCGCTCGATCGCTCTTGCTTCCACTTCCGCCTCGCTCTTGCTTACCCGAATTTTCCTTACCTGTGGTTGACTTCGCCGTTCTTCTTCCCCCTCCTCCTCTCTCAGATGCAGGAAGCACCACCGAGCGGGCGCGCAGCACAACCCAGGTAGCATCATCTCTGCCTTCCGCTGCATCTTTTCAAGTTAGTTTCTTCAAATTCTGATTCTAGTCCTCTCTCTAGTTTTCTAGGCGTAAAGGGTTCAGATGACCTTGATCAAGTTTGGGTATTTAACATGGTTCAGTGCTTTTTCGGGAGTTCCGGTCTGGTAATTTGTTCATGGGTCTTAGGATGGTGTCCATTTTGATTGCCTGGTTGCTGCTTTTTTTGGTAAATAGGAAAGGGGTTTTGGGTCTTTGACGTGGAAAAAATTGAGTCTTGAGGGGTTGAAGGAGGATTGAGGACTATATATGCTTGGGGGGAAAGGAGGAGTGGATGAGAAGACAGAGGAATTTTGAGGGCTTTGTGTAACTAATGGCATCATGATATCCATTGTTGAGCAAGCAGTGAGCTCTTGCGAGAACATGAAAGCTGACATCCACACGCTTGCATTTTGCATACATGTCAATTAGTGCTGTCTCTATCAGTACATCAGATTCGAGCTTTTGTCTCACCGACCAGCCATGAAATTTGAGCTGCTAACGCAATTTGAGCTTTTATCTTCCTGAACACGACTTAAAATGCTTAGGGAATAGTTCCTTCATGTTTTTGTTTGGTTGTTTATTTTCTAAATGCTTGGTTGAGTCATGCCAATTTCCAACTGGTGCTTCCTATGCTTAACTCTTAAATAAGATTACGAGCTCTCACTCCCTATGCTAAACTAGCTAAAGACGATGCTAATCTGTTCTCGTGTTGTTTGCTTGGCCAGCGTTGTTTGATTGACATATCAACTATCAAGAATTCAAGATAACATGTCAATGGAGGTTGATGGATGTGAGGAGATGACTCCGATCACAGAATTTGAATTGTCGGGCGATGAAAATGAAGAAGAGCCATCCCCTACCACGAGTGCAACAAACAAGGTACCTGGTTCTCATCGTCCTCCTCTTGATAAGAAATATACATCCGATTGCTGGAATCATTTTGCAAGAATCAAAGATGGGGATGGAAAAACATATAAGGTGAAGTGCATTCATTGTGCGTCTGAGTTAAAGTACAATGTTGCTCATGGTACTTCCGCAATGAGGAAGCACTTGAAAACATGTAAGAAGTTTCCTTGCAATGTTGATAAGAGACAGAAATTCTTTGCACCGCGTAACGTAGACTTGGCTGATAAGGCAGGGGGAGGTTCTAGTACTAGCAGTGTCTTATCGACATGGTCATTTAATCAAGAACGTTGTAGGCAAATGCTTGCTCGGTTCATCATAGTTGATGAACAACCGTTTTCCTTGGTTGAGCGTGTTGGATTTCGCGAGTTTGTCACCGAGTTACAGCCTCTCTTTAAACATTTGTCACGTTTTACAGTGGCTAAAGATTGTATGAAGCTATATTTCTGTGAAAGAACTTGTTTGAAGACTTACTTTGGTAAGATAAATTCTAGGATCGCACTTACGACCGATACATGGACTTCTATTCAAAACCTGAATTATTTGTGTCTCACTGCACATTTTATTGATGAAAATTGGAAGTTGCATAAAAGAATCATCAATTTTGTGGTGATGCATAGTCACAAGGGTAGGGAGATTGAGAGAATGGTGGAGAAATGTATCAACGAGTGGGAAATAGAAAAGAAGGTATCCACAATCACCGTGGATAATGCTAGTTCGAATGATGTTGCAATTGGTTATTTGAAGGAAAAACTTTCAAGAGAAAAGTTGTTGATCTTAGATGGTAGTGTTTTACATATGAGGTGCACCGCTCATATATTAAACTTGATTGTTAGAGATGGCTTGACTACGGTACGGGAATCTATTGCACGTATACGAAACGTGGTTAGGTATGTGAGGAGTTCTCACATGAGAGCCAATACATTTAAATCTTGCATTGAGGGTGAGAAGATTACTTACAATGGTTCGGTTATTCTTGATGTTGCCACTAGATGGAACTCCACTTACCTCATGTTAGACACCGCCATAAAATTTAGAAAAGCTTTTGAAAGGATGGAAGAAGACGATTCAGCTTTTGCTAGTGAGCTTAACCATGATCTTCCTAAAGATGATGATTGGGAAAATGCCATTATTCTTTCGGAATTTCTAAAAATATTCTATGATGCCACCAATCGGATGTCGGGGAGTTCATATGTTACTTCAAATGATTATTTTGAAGGGATAGCTCTTTTGTATAAAAATTTGAAAGATGCGGCGGATGCTTCGGATCCTAAGCTTCAAGCTATGGGTATGAAAATGAAAGAGAAATTTGACAAATACTATGGGAGTTTGGATAAAGTGAATATGTTGGTGTTGATTGCGGTTGTGTTGGATCCTAGAGCCAAGTTGAGTTATGTGAATTTCTTGTATGGACAAATTTATGAAGATGAATTGAAAGTCAGTGAGATGCATTACAAGGTGAAGGATGCATTGGAGCGTTTATATGAATTTTATGAACAATCTTCTCTTGATTCAAGTGATAGAAATTTTGGTGCTCAAAGTTTGAGTGCTAGTAGTAGTGGTTCCAATGCCGATGCCGGTGGTAGTGAAGGTAGCAAGATCAAGAAGTATGACGCCCAAGCTTGGCGAAAATCCTTTATGCACTCGAACCAACAAATGTGCAATGACAACAAATCTGAGCTTGATCAATATCTTGAAGAAAAAAATGAAAATATTCTTGATCTTGACCTTTTGATGTGGTGGAAGACTAGTGGCTCAAAGTATAAAATCCTATCTTTGATGGCTCGGGATGTTTTGTCTATTCCCGTAACTACTGTTGCTTCGGAGTCAACTTTTAGTACATCGGGTCGTGTGCTTGACGGCTTTCGAAGTTCTTTGACTCCTAAAGTAGTGGAAGCTTTGATTTGCACTCAAGATTGGTTGAGAGCCGTTCGTGTGCCAATTGATGTTGAAGAGTGCATCGAAAATGCAGAAAAATTTGAGATGGGTAAGTGATGTTTATATCTTTATATATTGTAATTCCTTTTATATATCTAATAAGTGAATATTTTATTTAGTCTTTCTTTTTTTTAGATATGGATTGTCTGAATGAGGAGATTATCGTCAGTAAATAGAGTTTGCCAGTTGAAGCGGAATGAATATATGTGGTAGGCTTTCTAATACTTATTTTATTTTACCAATAAATTGATATGGATTGTCTTAATACTTTGGTTGTCTTTGAAGGAGCAGCTAAGGGAGATGATTGCTCCTTTAAGTGGATTGTAAAGCCTGAGTATAAGCTCTAGCATATGGCTGCTGACTTCTTTGCCCTTTTATGGACTGTGAAGTTAACTGTGGGACTCGGGTATCCTCTAGTGCCTCGTGGGTGTTAAGAATTTTTGCTTATCTCAGTAAAAGGTGTTGGTAGTGGTACCAAATCAAGAGTTCTTCTCATAAGTCATTACTATGTGCTTTTTTTTATTTATGATTTGAGTTTGTATAGTGGAAGGTTCTTTTTCTTTTTGGTTTTAAGTGTAGTGGGAGGTTGTTCATATGATATTTTGGCTTCATGTTGGCACTTGAATCTTATGCTGGCTCTGACTACCTACTTGTCTTTGTATGGATCCTCGCTAAATGTTTGAGAAGATAATGCTCGGAAAAGTATTACCCTCGTCAATTGTTCTGTTGCATGGTCATTAATAGGAATCTGCTCAAGTTTTTTAACAGCTTGACCATATTGTTTTGGAGGTTTGGGGTGTGCGGTTTAAGGATGCCTTACCTTGGGTTTTCTTAAGATTTGCAGTTGTTTATTTTATAAATGCTTTTGTTATGCGATTGTTGATTGATCTTTTTTCATTGATTTTAAACTTGCAAGGTATTGACTGTGAAGGGTTAATGAGCTTTGCTGATGCGGCGAAGGGTTAATGATCTTTGCTGATGTTGACTGGACTTTTTATCCCCCCATGCAACTGTTAATTATATTTTGTATGGGCAGCGTTTGTTAGAAAATGTATTGACTTTCACCAAAAACTTGTGAGGACTCTGATAACTTTATTTGAGTGCAGCAACAGAATTGCTTGTATGACTCAGATAACTTTATGAGAAGTTGACTTATGATTATGAATGGAAGTGGAAGGTACATTTCTTTTTTTTTTTGGTAAGGTAAGGAAGGTACATTTCTTTCTCCCTTCTAATCTTCAATTCGGCTTCTTTTCTGGTTTTCTTCTTTTTAGTTCAAGCCATTTTGCTGCTTGTAATTTCAGTCCAACATTTGTTCGCAACCATGGCCGTGGTCTCTTGTGTGACTTAGCTCATTGAAGCAATTGTTGTTTTAAGGAGACAGCATATGCACTCACTAGTCACTACCAGCTATTCTTACAGTTTCTTTTATTCTTTCTTTTTTTTGGGGCGGATCGAGAATTTATTTTTTTGGTCAAGGACGGATCAAGAATTAATTTCGCACCTCGATGAAGTCTCTAAGGTGAGGATCAAATGGCTTTGTGTCAGGTTTTGGCGTTGGAAGGGTAGTTTAGATAGCTCTTCCTATTCCCACAATGAAAAATCATATTAGATTAAGTGCAAGTGATAATAGCACAAACGGGCTCATCAACTTTGACTTAATGCATAAATTTTGGATTTCTAAACTTTTAATTTATTTCATGTGGCTTTTATATTTGAGCTCAATGTATTCATTTTCATGAATACGGCGTAAACATAATGCACCGAAAAATAAAGTTTTTATGGCCCGCTTAGAAAAGAAAAATCCAAGAACCATATCGAGCAAATTAAAATTTATTCATTTTCATTTTGATTAACTAAAAAAAAAAAAGAACCTGTTGGAACCTGGAACCGACCCTGGAACCTGTGACAGGGTAGGTTCCAGGTTCCACGTTCCGACGGGTAGGTTCCAGGTTCCTCATTTTGAGGAACCTGTACCCGAGGGTAGGTTCCAGGTTCCAGGCGGAACCTACCCGGAACCTGGAACCGCTCACCCCTAATCTCCAGGAGGAGTCCTATGAATATTGACCCAAATTTTTTTCCATTTATCACTCAGAAAAGAAAATCTAGTAATTTAGTTAGTATAAAAGATCTTCAAATATGCTGATGTTAACAATTTCTCAAACACCACCACAACAATTTGAATAAAACCTAATCGCGTTTGCTCACAATACAATTCCAGAAGGAAACGGTTGACAAAGAAAGTTTTTGCAATGGCAAATAACATATTACAGCTTAACAAAATGACAGAGTAACAAAACTAACTCAAATTGATCACTTATTGGACCTATTTCAATGGCCAAAATTTAAAAAAAAATCCTATTTTTCTCATTCATAGAGAGAGAGAAAGAGAGAGAGGTGTCTTTGCATATCAGCACGAGGCTCAAGTGAGATTGATATTTTGCATGATTTATGTTGAAGGTTATGGGTTTGAGAGAGTAGATAGTGTTTTGCTTGAAATATTACACCAAGAGACGTCAAGTTTGGAACGCTCAATAGTATTAACTCCAGCGTAAGTAAACCCTAGAGTTTATATGTAAGCTATTGGGCTCCAGCCCACATAAGCCTAAAATAACCATGCTTTAAACTTATTGGGCTTGTATGTGAACATGTTATTTGGACTATATTAATAATATATCCAACAATCTCCTCTTGTGTTCACCATACAGCACAATCCAATACGGTGGTCAGTGTAATGTTCAAACAAATATGAATCATCTACATTCAGTCCAAGACAATCAACTTGGATCGGTCAAAGAGTTTTAGCACTAAATATTAAATTCAATCATAATTTGCAATCCAAATAAGTGAATTATCCTTATCATGAATCTGTTCTGAGATCAGCACATAAAATTAAATATGAAGAGTTTCAGATTTAGTCTAAACTCATCCAAATCCCAATATCCAAAATTAATCTCAGAATCAGTTCACAACCAACATATACATAACAGTCAATTATAAATAGGCCATCCAAAATAGTCCAAAGCCTTATAAATACAAGAACCAAGCACAATAATATTCACAAAATAGAGATAGCAAAATGGAAGTCCCAAGTAAATGGACTCCATTAAAATGGGCAATAGCAGGTGACTTGTCAAGTCCCTATATACTCTAAATGATATATTCATTCATCAAGTAGATCATCTTGGTCAGGATCCCACCCAGTAAGCTCTCCTCCATCTCTGCCATCCCCTGTAGAATGACAAATATGAATTTCATATTATTATGAATTCAATCAGGCAGAGAAGAACATATATTAATGTCATAAAACATCATAATATCATGTTCATAAGCATCAAGCCAGATTCATAAATTATGAACAGGGCCTAAAAGTTTGAATTACAAAGAGCCATCAACTTCGGTTTATTTGTAAGAGAATAACCATTGTCTAGTTTCAAAGAAAATGATCAATAGTCATGTCACTTACAATAACCAACAGGCTTCTTATGCAAACAACTATCACTATATTTCAATTTGAAATGTCACAATTACTAATTCCTTAAAATCAAATAATCTAACATCAAGTTTGGAATGAGATCATTTAACCAAAAGAATAGTCCAACCTAGTTGGATTGTATGATCAAGTTTGAAATGACACAAGCTCCCCAGATAGAACCTTTGAATTAGGTTAACGTCATCTTCATCAAGTTTGGAATGAGACGACTCACCCTTTTCAAATTAATCAGCAACCATGAACATCGCTGAAACACATAAATTGTGCTTATCATTGTGGCCAAAAAGGAAGATTCGATAATGCAAAACATACAATTAGAAGGTAAGTAAATGGTGATTAAGACGTATCTACATAGTCTTTAACCCAATTTCCCCCATTGTTTTGAATAATCGATCTGTAGGCATACCCTTCGTGAGAGCATCAGCCATGTTATTCGTCGATCGCACATCAATCAAGGTGATAACTCCTTGTTCGCGTAGATAATTTAACAACGCATGTCTCAGTCTCACATGCCTTCTCTTGGAATTAAAGAGAGCATTCTTGACGGCTTGGATAGTAACTTGATTATCACAGAACAAGTTTAAAGAATTAATCTTTAGCTGAGTCAAAGGAATATCCATAATCAGATTCTTTATCCATTCTGCCCCTTTGCCGGCTGAGGCTAAAGAAAAAAGTTCTGATTCCATAGACGACAATGCAATACAAGTCTGTCTTTTGGATTTCCAAGTAATAGCAGCTCCACCCAAAGTGAATACATATCCACTAGTGGACTAACTATTTCCAATTTCTGAACAGCATGAGGCATCAGAATATCCATTCACAGTTAGAGGATAACCAGAATAACATAGAGCATAACCTTTAGTACCTTTAAGGTATCTCATCAGCCTACTGAGGGCATCCCAATGCTCTTTACTAGGATTAGTAGTGAAACGACTCATCATTCCAACTGTAAAGGCTATGTCAGGTCTAGTGCAACTCATAGCATATGTGAGACTATTAATCAGTTTCGAGTACTTTAACTGATCGACACTGGTCCCTTCATTAGGACTCTATCTTTTATTATAATCACATGGTGTCGCACTCGGTTTACACTCACTGTATCCCCAGGTAGAAAGTAGTTGCTCCATATAATGAGTCTGGCTAAGAGAGATGACTTGCCTTTTAAAGCTTACTTTCATACCAAGAATGGTATGAGTAATACCAAGATCTTTCATGTCAAATTCTTTAGCTAAGTAGCTTTCACGTCACTCACTACAGAATGATCGAAACCAAGAATTAACATGTCATCAACATACACGCTAATGATGACTATCTTATTTGATATAGAACGATAGTAAAGGCATTTATCTGAATAACTAGATTGAAAGCCATAACTCTTTACCACTTTATCAAATTTAAGATGCCACATCTTAGGTGCTTATTTAAGACCATACAAAGATTTGTTCAATTTACAAACTTTGTCCTTAGGACCTTTCATGACATGCCCTTCCGGTTGTTCCATATAGATTTCCTTATTTAACTCTTCATTTAGAAAAGCTGTCTTTACATCCATTTGATGCACTACAAAGTGTTCAATAGATGTCAAAGCAAAAAGAATTCTTATAGTTGATGGATGATACACAGGTGAATAGACATCAAAATAGTCTATTCCACTCAGTTGTTGATAGCCTTTAGCTACTAAACGTACTTTGTATCTAGCTATTGATCTATCACTATTCAGTTTCTTCTTTAATACCCACTTACAACCTATAGCCTTAGCCCCTTTTGGCAAATGGATTAGTTGCCAAGTGTGGTTCTGCAATAGAGAGCTCATTTCATCATATATGGCTTCTGTCCACAGTAAGAATTCCCTAGATCTCATTACTTCTTGATAGGAGAATGGATCATCCGCTAGATGGTAAGTAACACAGTCCTCACCAAAACTTTTGGGAACTCCACTACAAAAAAACTGATTTTTTCTGACGAAATTTCCAACGAAAATTTGAAAAAATTCGTTGGAAAACCAATTTCCAACGAATTTTCCAACGAAAAAAAATTCGTTGGTAATAAGTCGTTGAAAATTTTTCCAACGAAAAATTTTAATTTTCGTTGGAAATTTGCGATGACTTTTATTTCGTTGGAAAATTCGTTGGAAAACTCGTGGCTAAATTCGTTGGAAACGAATTTTTTTTTCTGACGAATTTTTTTCATTGGAAACTACTAATTTTTTTTTGGTCGAAAAATTGTGGAAATTTTTTTCCATCGAAAAAAAAAAATTTTCGTGGAAATTTTCTTTTTTTTGTGGGAAAATTTTTTTTCTGGTCGAAAATTTTTTTTTTGTGGACATTTTTTTTTTGGGTCAAAAAATCGCCCTCGCCGGCCATGGCGAGCTCGGCCCTCGCCATGGCTGGCGACGAGGCTTGGTGGCGTCAGGGGCGTCGGGGACGGCCCATGGTGGCCTCGGGGGCGTCGGGGGCGTTGGGGGCGTCGGCGGCTTCGGGGGCGTCGGGGGCGGCCCTGGATGGCTGCGGCAGCGCCTTTGGGGAGGGAGCCGATGTCGCGGAGGAGGAGGGGGGGCAGCGGAGTCTTGGTGTCCATGGCCCCGGAGCCGGTGCTGGAGCCGGAGGAGGAGGGGGGGCAGCGGGGGAGGAGGCAGAGGGGGAGGCGGAGGGGGAGACGCAGGGAGAAGGTGAAGGCGAAGGAGGGAGAGAGAGAAAGAGAGAGAGAGAGGAGAGAGAGATTCTGAATGTGGAAATTGAACGAGCGCGAAAATGTTGAATAAGGAAGAAGTAGGGTTTTCGTTGCAAAATTCGTTGGAAATTCCAACGAATTTTCCAACGAAAATTGTACACACTAAAATAATTACCGGAAAATTGAAATTCGTTGGAAAATTCGTTGGAATTTCCAACGAATTTTGCAACGAATATAAAAAAATGCCGAATAGTACCGGGTTTTTTTGAATTCGTTGGAAATTTCCAACGAATTTTCCAACGAAAATTGTACACAATAAAATAATTTCTCAGAAAATTTAAATTCGTTGAAAAATTCGTTGGAAATTTCCAACGAATTTTCCAACGAAAATTGTACATACTAAAATAATTTCCCGGAAAATTGAAATTCGTTGAAAAATTCGTTGGAAAATTTCCAACGAATTTTTTTTTCGTTGGAAATTTCCAACGAATTTTCCAACGAAAATTGTACACACTAAAATAATTTCCGGAAATTCAAATTCGTTGGAAATTTCTAACGAAAAAAAAATTCTTTGGAAATTTTCCAACGAATTTTCCAACAAAAATTATACACACTAAAATAATTGCCCGGAAGATCTAAAATTCGTTGGAAAATTCGTTGGAAATTTCCAATGAATTTTTTTTCATTGGAAATTTCCAACGAATTTTCCAACGAAAATTGTACATACTAAAATAATTGCCGGAAATTCAAATTCGTTGGAAATTTCCAACGAATTTTTTTTCGTTGGAAATTTCCAACGAATTTTCCAACGAAAATTATATACACTAAAATAATGGCCCGGGAGATCTAAAATTCGTTGGAAAATTCGTTGGAAATTTTCAACGAATTTTCCCACGAATATAAAAAATGCCGAACAATACCGGGTTTTTTTTAATTCATCGCAAAAATCGTTGGAAATTTCCAACAAAAAAAATTTAGTCGCAAAATTCGTTGGAAATTTCCAACGAACAATTTTTCGTTAGAAATTTCCAACGAATTTTGCGACTAAATTTTTTTCGTTGGAAATTTCTAACGATTTTTGCGACAAAAAATTTTTCGTTGGAAATTTCCAACGATTTTCGTTTTTCGTCGCAAATTTTCATGGCAAAAATCCGATTTTTTTGTAGTGCTCTATCTCTTGTAGATACTCTAATTAGAACTCATTCAACAGTCAGCTATGGGGAATTAATGTCAAAAGAGCTTGCTTCAAATTCTACGAGAGACTCTAAAATCATATCTATAGATCCAGAGACGTTCAAGCCATGATCTCTGAGAAACTTGTTCTCAAAAAATTCTGCATCTCTAGATTTTATCACTGTATTAGTAGATAGATCTAAAAATCTATTTGCAGCACTATCTTCCGTACAACCGAGATATACATAAAGTAATGGTTCTAGGTCCTACTTTAGGTCTTTTAGGATTTTGTATTCTTGCATAAGCAACATAGCCTCAAGTCTTAAGAGTATCATATCTAAAAGGACACTTATGCCATATCTCATAAGGTGTCATAGATAACTTAAAGTGCGGCAACTTGTTTAGGATGTGATTAGCAGTTAGAACTGCTTCTCCCCAGTAGGGAAAGGCATGTTAGCTCTAAGTAACATGGAATTTAACATTTCAGTTAACGTTCTATTCTTACACTTGGCAACACCATTTGATTTGGGGTGAGTAAGGAGTAATGGTTTCAAGTATTATGTCCTCTAAAGCACAAAAGTCCTTAAACCCTGTCATTGTATATTCTCCTCTTCTATCACTTCTAAACCTCTTAATTTTCAAGTTGAGTTGATTTTTTACTCTAGACTTGAAAATCTTAAACTTTTCAAAAACCTCATCTTTCGATTTCAACAAATAAACATGACAATATCGAGAAAAACTATCTATGAATGTTAGTAGATACTTCTGATCATCTCTAGTAACGTAATTTCTGAAATCACAAAGGTCAGAATGTATTAGCTCAAGAAGTTGTGTACTTTTAGAAACCGACTTAAAAGGTTTTCTAGTGATCTTAACCTGTGCACACAGTTCACATTTGTCAAATTGAATATAAGTATCCAATGGAATGTTGTGAGTTTTAGCTAGATGTTGCATTTTCCCGTGATTCACATGTCCAAGTCCATTGTGTAACAACTTTGGATCAATTAAAGTAGAATTCATATGGTTGATGCTATCAGTATCTAAACTCAACCTTTACATACCATTAACCATGAATGCACAACCGAAATAACATGAGTTAACAGACAAAGTTACTCTATCATTCATAGTTGAAAAGGACATACCAGCTTTATCAAGTAAATTCATAGATATCAAATTCTTTTTAAGTAAAGGTACTACTCTAACATGTTTCAGAGTTAGTAATTTACCTGCAGAAAGCACCAAACTTGCAGTTCCAGCATGAGTCAACTCTGCCTCACCACCATTACAATTTTCTACGATATCTTTCACTTTTATGACCTCAGTGAGTGAGTTCTTGTCATTTGTAGTATGACAAGTAATGCCACTATGTAACCACCACTCAGAGGAGACGCTGGCCTTTCCATTCTTCATCATTCCAATGAAGGCTTGAGGCTCAAATTTACTAATTAACATATTAGTCGCAGTTTGTTGTGTGTCATTCTTTGGCTTCTTTTGTAACTTACACTCTGCTGCCCATTGACCCCACATTCCACAATTATGGCACTTTCCCTTCTTCTTCCTTTTGAAGATAGTCTTTTTGACCTCTAACTGTGAAGATAATTCACCTTTTGATGACTTGAACCTTTTCTGAGGTTTATTGGAATGTAAAACTAAGTTGGCAACTGACTTTTGTTGTCCTTCATAAAATTTGACGTGTCTCTGATGCGGCATCTGATGTGGCGCCACGTGAGCGCCCAGTCAGAAAAAAAATAAAAATTAAATCAAAAAAAGAAAAAAAAATCGGAGTACTGTAACCGCGGTTACTGTTCATCGTCTTTGATGCACTGTTCATCGTCTTCGAGCGCTCGTCCTTCACTGCCCTCTGGCGCTTGTCCATCACTGCCCAGAGCCCCTGGACGTTCGGCTATGTATAATTCATCTTTTGTTTTTTTTTTTCCTTTTTTTTCTTTTGTTGTAATCTTCTTCCTTGTTCCTTTAGGGTTCATCTTTCTGAGTAAATACCTCCATTTTCCCTCTACTTTCATTAGTCAAATACTGGCAAAACCAATCCATAGACTTCGCCACTTTAATCACCGCTTCTCCAAACCTTGGAAATCTTTCCACTGGAAGATTGGCAAATAATAGCCGATTGCACTGTCGTGACTCCAAGGCACGTTCCATGATACGGCGAGATTCCGCGACTTCGAGAAAAAGAGGGAAAAAGGTTCAAGAGCTCCTGATGTTTAGTGGAAATGGACATGGAGAGTAGCCCTAGTAGTGCAGAAGCTCGTGAGAAAGAGGAGGAATAGAGTGTCATGGACAACTCGGCTACTCCAGATCTCGGCGAGCCCGGCCCCTAATAAAACACAAAATTGGGTTTAAGAGTGAGATCTTGTTCTTGAACATCGAGCAAGGCTTATAGTCACCAGACTGCTGCGACGACCTTAGAATCGAGGTGGCCGAGCAAGCCCCCACGTCCTCGATCCCAGGTCGGGAAGCATGGACAACCTCGATTGAGGTCGACGTCCACGGATGAGCACTCAAAGATGATGAATAGTAACAACGATTACAGTACTTTCATTTTTTCCTTTTTTAGGTTTAATTTTTATTTTATTTTTTTCTGATTGGGCGCTCACGTAGTGCCACATTAGACGCCACGTCGGAGACACGTCAAATTTTAACGTTGATTTTTAATTGAACCCTGACTGAGGGTAAATATGTCATAATGAGCATAATTTGAGATTTTTGGTGTCACAAAAAAAATTAGGGTAAATGTGTCACAGCGGGCATAGTTTGGGGTTTTTAGTGTCACGAAAAAAATTTTTGGGGATAAATGTGTCACAATAAGCAAAGTTGGGGGTTTTTGGTGGTATTTTCCCTTTAGGGAGTTAGGCCTAAAAGTAAAGAGTACTTGCTACTTTTTTTTCTTTGGGAAAATACCACAAAAACCCCAAAACTGGTACATTTATGATAAATTTATTCCAAATTATACCTCAAACTGGTATACCTGTAACAAATTTACTATATGTTAATTTTTATTAAATTTTACCGTCAAATTTATAGGTTGGATGATACATGACAGTTGATGGGTGATATTAATATAATTTAACGGATGTTATATATTGTCACAAGTGTATTAGTTTGGAGGTTTTTAGTTGTCAAAAAATTAGTTTAAGGTAAATTTGTCACAAATGTATCAATTTGGGAATTTTTCATAATTTGTCACTAGTGTACTAGTTTGAAGTTTTTCGTAATATTAACCCTTATTCTTTTTGTCAAAAGAGTGCTTGCTACTTTAAAAGGTTCTTATTCATTCTCTTTTCACATTATATCATCTTTGGTTACTTATTTTAGAGACATTAAATTCGTTAATAATAAGTAAGTCAATAGTTCTATTAGATGCTCCCATATTTCAAAACTAAAATTTAAATGATTTCTATCCTAAAATAGCATTCCTGAAAAATTCCGAATTTTGAAATATGTTTACCCTTCGGTGTATATTTGTATGATTTTTTGTATGATGTATTTTTATCAATAATTTAGATTATTCAAGCGATTTTCGGAATACGACGATTTCGCCTAATATTTGGTATTTGATATGTCAATGTTTTTGCATACACGTATCGCCTGTGCACATGTGTTAGTTTATACTAATCTAATTGGAATAGTTAATTAAAATCTAGCATTATTACTAAAAAGCATATGGTCGGGCAGCATAAAATTTAAAAATTAAAACTTAAAAACTACAAAAATCGAAACTTATTGATTATTATTATTATTATTATTACAGACACATTACATGCACGGACGGTGTTCACCGTTTCAAA
Source organism: Syzygium jambos (assembly GCA_031216235.1). Taxonomy (NCBI): domain Eukaryota; kingdom Viridiplantae; phylum Streptophyta; class Magnoliopsida; order Myrtales; family Myrtaceae; genus Syzygium; species Syzygium jambos. Next base: position 15,714,489 of record CM062224.1, read on the forward strand.
GCGCTCGCGAAAAGTCAACGGGCGACCATGTCGTCGTCTTCCTCGTACCTGTCATCGAGGCCCTCCGCAGCTCACCGGCGGACCCAGCCCCCGAACGCCGGCGGAGCCGCCGCCGCCCTCCACCGCGACGCCGCCGCGGATCCCGCCCCGAACCCACTTCCCCTTTTCCGGTTCGTCTCCTTCGGGCTCATCGTTTTCCTCGGAATCCTCCAGTTCTTGCCGGCGACACACGTTCGACACCCCGCCGATCCTCACAGAAATTGGGTTCCCATCGAAAACTACCTGAATGAATCCCACTCCTTTTCCCCAGTAAAGCTCCTTTCTTTTTCTCTTTGAATATATGTATGCTTGTTTTTTAGTTGGAATGGACATAACAATGTTGTTTTTTACTTGCTCTGTTATGATGTCGAGCCATAAGCTGGTTCCATTCAAACAATGTCTGGCAAGTTTATGACCTGTTCATGACTTCAGTGGCTGAATGTGGTGAATTGTCTTCTGGGATTTCTAGTGAATAGTTGGGTTGGATGCTTCTTTTTCCTTTTGTTAAACTTGAGTTTGATGGGTCATTGCTTTTTCCTTTAGAGTCTGATTACTATCCATGAAGTGCTCGTTCTAATGTTCCAAATGTTAAAAAATGAGTTTTGGGTGGCCCAAACGACAGGATCATTATTCTGGAGTTGCCAGTAATAAGTTAATCACAATGTCTCTTCAGAATCCAGGATATATGATCACGCCGGATGTGCTAGACAGATAATGATATAGCATAATGTGTTAATGGCGACAAGTAGAGTAACGATCACACTCGCCTATACATGATAATATTTATTGATGTTCAAGATTGTATTTTTAGGGTAAATTGGAGTGTTGACACATGAATTTGTATGGCTGATGCTTAAGTCGTCTGTGCTCTAGTTTTTGGATAGCAGACAAATACAGGTGTATTCCATGGTTATTGCTTGAGATCACTCCTGTTTAAAGATGGTAGTGTCTGTTGTATCTTGTTTTACTCGTCATTCAAACAAATCAAGTAAATATCTTGAAACTGCTCCTTTATACACTGACAAGTTCAAAAGCAGTTACATCGTCGATGCAGTATTTGCTTTTGTTTTCATCTGGTATTATATGTATATCAGTCAGAGACAATGGCCTGATTAGCAGGATGGATTTTTGTAGTGCTGATGATTGTTTTTTCAAAGTCTTATTCCATTTGAACTGTTCAAACAAGGCTAACTGATCAGCTTGTGTAGTTGGGCAAGTTTGGGGCTTCTGGTGGAGAAAACGCCAAAGTGGTAACATCAAACAATGAAGAGGATGGAATGGTGCATGTTGTTTCTTGGATGGAGTGTCTGGACCTTCGGCTGCTTGCAGTTCTCGCCAATTCAACTTTGACTAGCTCAAGGTATGATGTCCTTGTAACTTGGCATCTTATTGGACATTCATGTATCCCATCTTTTGTCTTACCTGAAGCAGGCACTGTGGTCTTTGTTCTTTCAGTGCCTGCCTGAATCATCTGAAAAATGCTACTTATACATATCTTGACTAATATATACTTCTTACCACACTACCATGCTTTTAGTTGATCAAACAGATTTAGAATCACGACTAGATATCTACTATCTGGTTTGAATAGTGTGATGCTACTTTGTTGCCCAATGAGACCAGAGGTCAATGACTTCCATGAAACTTCATCGACATGATTCTTTGTAGCTACTCAGCAGATGTATTCCGTTTTGGGTTCTGGAATGAAACCGTACCGCATGCATATGATTTGTGACATCTAATCCCACTTTACGTCTCTTAAGTCTAGGAGGATTCTAGATATAACAAATTGTCTATGGCAAGTATAACGCCAGAAAGCAATCATATAGCATTTCATTCTTCCTTGTGATTTGTGACTTTGAACGCTGTATTTCGCCCTAAAAGCAACCAACAAATTCTCTTTTTGGCTGATTTTTGTTGAGCTGCTGTTCATTGAACTTCATCGAATGCTTTTAAATTCTACTGTTTTGGGAAACTAAATTTGGTCAGCATTTAAAAGACTTTCTCCTAGTTAAGCATACTGCAGATTTTCTTGCATAGGCAGTAAATTCCTTTGCAACTGCTAGTAGCTCACGCCCCTGGATGGATTCTTGATATTCATACTGATTTTATTGGCTACAGAAATCCAGATTTGATGTATTTTCATTTCTTTATTCACGGTGGAAGTGAAGACAAGCTATCATTTTATAAGTTAAAGGTGTTGTTCCCAAATTCACATCTAGAAATTCACGGGTAAGTCTTTCCTGATAGTTCATTTTCACATTTCAGCTTTTGGTAGCCTATATGCAAACGTTTCTTTCCGTTATTGTAGGCAGGAGAATATCAGGGAACTAATTACGAATGCCATGTTCCCTTTGGAGCCAAATTATGAGGAATTAGCACCATTTGCAATACCAATAATTCTTCGGTCACTAACGAAGTTCATATATTTCTCATCGGACCTTGTAGTGAAGGTTGGCATGTTTGACCTCTGCTCGTTTCGCTGGCTACTCATTTTCCTTACTTTTGATTGTAAAGTTTGGAGCTGTACACTCTATTTGTATTACTGCTTATTTTGTGGACCTACTTTTGAGTATATAACATGAGCTGTTGTGATTATTCACTTGAGGTGTGCGTATCATTAGAGATTTTTCATTTCAGGGAAGAGCTGAGGAACTGATTTCTCTTGACTTGCAAAGTTACGGTGTTGCTGCAGCAGAGGACTGCTCAAAGAGATTGACTGACTATGTGAAACCAGAAGTCTTGGATGTCATTCAGAGATCAGCTTCAAGGCCCTGGGTATCTGACATACCATATGAAAAAAATGCTTGCATTCCCAATCTAAGTGTGCTCTTAATTGGCGCAAGAAATTTGAGAAAAGACTTTCTTCAGGCAGTTTCATGGTGGACTACAGTACTAAATTGGAACAAAAGGTTGGCTTCACTTCACTCTTTTATTGACATGTCTACTGTGTTTAATTTCTGATGATTTAATAATGTTTTCTCTTTTTACATCCTCCTCATAGTCACCTAATTTGAGCATCTCTCCTCCCCCTCCCTCTTAAAAATATATAATCAGAATTCTTTTTCCCGTTACCCAGTATTCATTTGGGATAATTTCAATGAACCGCTTATTAATTATCAGACTATTGGGTTCCTACTTGACTTGTCACTGATGTCCATGAATTGTGCACAAATGTTCTTTGAATGGTTGTTATATGTCATTGCTACTTCAAGAAAATATAAGTAAGCAGGAATATCGGTGGTCCTAAGTTGGATCAAAGTTCAAAACGTTTAAGCTCAGTGTCACTATACATTATGTGTACATGTAACGAGATTGGCTCAACCAAATTGATCAACCAAGAGCACTGCCGGCTTGACCAGAGCTTGGTTTTTCTCTATACATTAGCATATCTCCTTTTATCCAATCAAGTTACATTTTGCAGTAGTACTGTTCTACACGTCCATGTGTTGTGATCTGACGTGCATTTTGTTGATTTGCAGTGCTGGTGAGGGCAACCCTGCCTTATTTTTAACACTCTACCACAATTACTCTAAGCTTTCCTCTTCTTGGTTGTCAGTCGACAATAAAGCATTACCTGAAAGCACATTGAAGAAGATGGTCATCCCTTATGATGGTCCCAAGAAACTTTGCTTGGCACTTGGAGCTGGATCCACTCTGCAGCTCGAAAGAGGTGAATTATGGAAACAGTACCTTCCTCCGATGTCATCTCAAATGCTAGGACCGTAGATATTTCCCAAAGATAAGTAGATCAGGCCTATTGTTGAAAGTTGGGTTTCCGTGCAAAATTTTTTAAGTACCATTGACGTGCCGCTATGTGTATGCGTAGTTTGGCTGATGTAATTTAGAACTTAAGAAGATGATGTTTGTTTTCCTACCCAGGTGATTATAGATGATTAAAAGGGTTGCAGTTCCTTCAAGTTTGCACTTCGTTACTCTTTTAATCACTAACTAGAAGTCCGACTGGGGTTTCTCTGAGTGATTAATCATGCTTTCTGTAGCTTCGTCTCTCTTTGTAAGATGGCAAGGATAATGTCAAAGCTATGGGGATCAAAAGGCCTGATATGAAAATCAGGCGACATGAGCCAAAAGCCTGACATGGAATTGAATTTTCAAACTCTATTTAATTTGAACACGAAAACGTAATTTGTGCAATTGCACAATGAGTAAAAGTTTAGGCTTGTACGATGCCATTGCCTCTGAAAGACAATGATATCCAATATTAAAGACTGATAATGTTAAAGGTAATAGTAAGATGCGTGACTGCATGCGAAGGCATCTCCATGGGATATGTCCGTTTGAAGTATTACCAGAAGTTTCATACAAAACTCTCATCTCATTACATGTTCATTCATTTAGAAATAAATTGTAGTTCGCCTTATCCTCTGAAAATTCGTCATATTACCAGAAGTTTCATACAAAACTCTTATCTTGACCATTAACAGCATCTTATTAACGTAGGTTATGACCACGAATTGCATTCCTAAGCTATCAACTGACTTTCGGTCGATGGCATGTTCTATAGTAAAAATATTAGAACCCAAAACTGGGAGAGAACACGCTCTCCGTTGAGCCACTCAGCAATCTTATGAAAGCAAAAAATAAAAGAAAAGGAAAGCGAAAGAAAAATGAAGATTTCGAGATAAAAAAATATTGGAAAATGCAGCTGCTGCTCTATGCATCATCGTTTTCTGTGTGATCCATACTTTAAGCAAAGCGCCTAGATCTGGAGAACACAAGAGAACCCAAGTCATAAAATTATTAAATTTTTGGAAATGCAAAAATAAAAACTGACTTATTTTGTTAAAATTTTTCTGCAATTTAGGGGTTCACACGCCAAGAGAGGATTAAAGTTTTGTAACAAATTAAACTTGAGAGTTGACCTCCAGTACTTGGGAATGGAGCAAAGATTCTGACCAAATAATTGATCTTGCGCTTTAACTTCAATTTTTCAACCGCTCTCATAAAGACCCTTCAAATGGCGACATGTGCATGATTATCATTCCAATCCACATTCTTATCCAGGATTTGAATTTTTTTTTCCGTTTGGGTGATTGGATGGCCATTTTCTGCAGTTGTTACAGCATAGTCAAATGATGCACTAATTATGGGATCTGCACACATGTCAATTCTTTATCAGATATTGTCTGAATTCAGACATCCGCAAGGTGCGTCCACTTTGATTCTTTATGAATTCACCCCTTCAAGCTACTAGATCAGGGTTTGAACGCAGGATTATAAATATTGCTCCACTTTTCAACTCGTAAAGGGCCATTTTTTAACTTTTTTTTTTCAAAATGCCGAAGTCATTGTTTGTATCAAAAGCCAGATGGGCATCGGCCAGATGGTCATCGGCCAGCATGTAGTAGATGCATTAGTTTATTGATTCTGAAAGATGTTGACGGATTCTTCGAAGACTTAACGGAACGGTGAAGCTCCTCAGGTTGGCGGTATATTATTTTCTTTTTTAAGGGAAGTAAGGCAAAATGGCAGGCCTGCATGATCCAAGAAAAACCCCCAAAGCTTCGCATCGAACGTCGCTGTCCAAGAAGACAGACCAAAAAAATGCATCAACCTCCGAGTTTTATATTGCTGTGCAACATTGGAAAATGGGGACAATGCAATGAAAGAGTCGACTTCTTGTATAGCTGTTGCTGAATCTATAGTTGTGACCAGGTGAGTCAACGCCCAGAAGAGGACACAATACAGGTCATGAAGGGTAATTTGTTCTACATATATAGTTGAGATGTGTGATGCTACGAAGGCGTGTTGATCCTGGATGGAGGGAACGCAGGATTGTAATTCGTAGGATTTCGTTTGGTTAAGGTCTGATGTAGTTGTAGGGGCTCCATTCACTTTATAGAGGGAATTAGGCGACTTGAAATTCTAGTTGGCAAGCGAAATGCAGGAGTCAAGCGGAAGAACAAAGAGGAAGATACGATGGAGCAAGCTGTACACATTCTCGTGCTTCCGGCCCCCCAATGCCGATCAAGTTCCCATCAAAAGCCTTATAGGACGGCCGGGATTCTCGCGGGTTGTTTTCTGCAACGAGCCTCATCTGCATAGAATGAAACCTCACAAGTACCCAACCAATTACGTATCCACGACCAAGTACAACATGTTGACGTTCCTCCCAAGGTCACTCTTCGAGCAGTTTCGAAGAGTGGCCAATCTTTATTTCCTGCTGGCAGCAGTATTGTCCCTCACCTCGTTGGCTCCTCTCACTCCACCGAGTCTGATTATCCCTCTCGTTTTTGTGGTTGGGATCAGCATGCTCAAGGAGGCGATAGAAGATTGGCACAGGTTCTTACAGGTACGAGGACATTGAATTTTTTCTCTAGTCATCTTACTATTCCTCATATGTTCGTTGTTCATTCTTTTTCTTTATCGAATTTTTGGCTATGTAACTTGAACCTTCTGCGGAATGGCCATAATGATCCTGCTGAAAATGACTTCCTAAGAATTTCTTGATTAACATTTTGTATTATGCTCGCGCTCATTCTAAACCTTTTCAGTTTTAGAGTACTGCGAATTGGGCTTTGTCAATGTGGTTCTGTCCAAACTCATTTTAGTGCATTTAATCTTGTCTGTCATGAGCCAAATATTGAAAAGTGCCTTGTAGTCTTGGACTAATGCTATTGTTACTAAAAGGGATAAGTGCATTCAAAGTCCTAAAACTTGTCACGAAAGTGTAATTGAATCTTAAAACTTTCAAAAAGTACAAACAAGTTCTAAAACTTGTCATGAAAGTGCACTTAAGTCATAAAACTTTAAAAAAGTGCAAACGAGTCCTAAAATTTATCACGAAAGTGCAAACAACTCCTAAAACTTGTCAAATTGGTTCAATCAAGTCCTTCCATTGATTGTACTTTTTAAAAGTTTTAGGACTTGTTTATACTTTCGTGACAAGTTTTAGAATTTATTTGCACTTTTTGAAAGTTTTAGGACTCAAGTGCACTTTAGTGACAAGTTTTAGGACATATTTGCACTTTTTGAAAGTTTTAGAATTCAATTGCACTTTCGTGATAAGTTTTAGGACTTCTAATGCACATATTCCTTACTAAAACTTTTCTTAGGATTTGGAAGTGAACTCCCGTTTCGTGAAGACTCACATAGGGGATGGTGTCTTTGTCGAAAAACCATGGCAACAAGTCTCCGTCGGGGATGTTGTTAAAGTACATAAGGATCAGTATTTTCCCAGTGACCTCCTTTTACTCTCTTCAAGCTATGAGGACGGCGTTTGCTATGTTGAGACTATGAATCTCGATGGAGAAACCAATCTGAAAGCTAAGAGATGCATAGAAGCCACTCTCAGTTTAAACGAGGATGACGCCATGAGTAAATTCAAAGCTACTATTTACTGTGAGGACCCGAATCCGAATTTGTATTCCTTCGTTGGAAACTTGGAATTTGAGAATGAATCGCATCCTTTGTGCCCTGCACAAGTGCTTCTGAGAGATTCCAAACTCCGGAACACAGAGTACATATATGGAGTCGTCATTTTCACTGGACCTGACACGAAGGCAGTAAGGAACTCCACGAAGTCGCCCTCTAAACGTAGCCAGATTGAGAGGAAGATGGATCGTGTCATCTACATTCTTTTCTCGATGCTTGTTTTAATTTCACTGGTGACGTCTATTGCTTCTGCATTGCTTGTCAGTTCCCAGATGACGAGTTGGTGGTACCTCCGTTTACAAGACGAAGATCTATTCTTTAATCCGTCAAAACCAGTATTGTCGGCAATTATGCAATTCATAAGGGCTCTGGTGCTGTATGGCTATTTGATTCCTATTTCGCTCTATGTGTCCATTGAAGTGGTAAAAGTACTTCAAGCTGTCCTCATTAACAAGGATATACAAATGTTCGATGAAGCGACATGCCAGTCAGTCCGAGCCCGCACTTCGAATTTGAACGAGGAGCTTGGTCAGGTATCAATCATCTTATCAGATAAAACGGGGACTTTGACCTGTAACCAGATGGAATTTAGGAAATGCTCCATTGCAGGAGTCTCGTATGGCGGCGGCTTGAATGAAGTGGATCTAGCTGCTTCTCAAAGGATGAATTCTGATATGGTTGCATGCAGGTCTAGTGTCGATGAATCTGATGCAACGAGCCAAAGCATCGAGATCTGTGAATTCCCCGCGGACGACATTGGCACTCAGATGGGTTATATAGGTGCTCCGGAATATTTAGAGAGTCCAAACTTGAAAAACTCGAAAACTTTGGATGTTCACAGAGAATATTCCATTAAGGGCTTTAACTTCAGGGATGACAGGCTGATGGATGGACGATGGACTCGCAATTCCCACGTGTTCGACATAACAATGTTCTTCAGAGTGATGGCTCTGTGTCACACCGGCATACCCACTACAGACGATCGAGCTGACAAGTTGAAGTTTGAGGCAGAATCGCCGGAGGAAGTCGCTTTCTTGATAACCTCTCAGGAATTCGGCATACAGTTCTGCAAGAGGACACAATCAGTGATGGTTCTCAAGGAACTCGAACCAGAATCAGGAAGCGTTGTGGAAAGGTATCCTCTTGGCTTTCTGATTCCATTCTGGTGTCGTTTATTCGTTTGTTTCCTTGAACATATGTTTTAGCGGTTTGAGGAACATCCTCTCTTAGTAACATTCAGGGAGTACAAGCTTTTGAACCTGTTGGAGTTCAGTAGTTCTCGCAAGCGGATGTCCGTGATTGTGAGCACCGAAGATGGTCAAATCTTTCTTTTGTGCAAAGGAGCGGACAGGTATTCGCTGATTCCTGAAAGAATCAATCAGATCCAATTTTTGTTTGTGTTCTTGGGGCATCCTGAATCTCATATATAGGTCTATCTGATTTGCTTTCCCAGCATCATTTTTGAGAGGCTCGCTGACAATGGGAGGTCATACCAGGAGGCAACAAGTTCACACCTTTCGTGTTACGCTGAAGATGGTTTTCGAACCCTGGCCTTTGGTTATCGTATTGTCGAAAGGGCCGAGTACGAACACTGGAACTCAATATTCACGAAAGCCAAGACCACCGTGGGTCCTGAAAGGGATGAATTACTGGAGAGTGCGTCTGAAATGATCGAAAAGGACTTGATTCTGTTGGGGGTTGCCGCTGTCGAGGACAAGTTACAAAAAGGGGTTAGTTAATTCTCAATGTCATTTTAACTTTTCATTTTCTATATCTTTGGTTTTACTTTAGGTCCTTCTCCGAATTGATTGGAACCCAACTAGTTACATAAAGCTGGAAAAATAAGAGATAGATGAAGTGTCAGTTTCTCTGGTTTTCATGCATTGAAGAACTAACATTGCCGAAAAAAACATTGTTCCATCTGTTTCCTTTCAACTGCAGAAATAGTACTTCCACTCTCACTCAACAAAAAGAAAGCCATACTCCGGTGTTATTGCAAAACTAAGTCAATAAATCAGTTATTGTAATTGATACATCATCATCGATCATTAAGATGTTTATCAAGCGTTTGATATGTATCTCCTGTACAAGTTTTTGGATAAAAAGGGACAGAAACTTTATTTTACCTCTACAAAGTAGAACTTCTGGATTTGAAAGACAGTACATTTTCTTGACTTGCATAGGTTCCAGAATGCATAGATAAACTCGCTCAAGCAGGCTTGAAGATTTGGCTGCTTACCGGTGACAAGAAGGAGACTGCAATCAACATTGGGTGTGTCTCATCATTTGAAACTCGCTAGCTGTAATGATACTTGATCAGTTCATAGTATGGACCAATGTTTATGACCATCTTAATCTTGTAAAAAGCTAATCAGTTCATCTATTTTCTCTTTGCCTCTGCTAGATTCGCGTGTAGCTTGCTGCGACAAGATATCAAACAGTTTCATTTGAGTTCTGTCAAGGACTCGGGATGCAGCAACCAATCGGAGGCGATACTCGTAAGATTTCCAACACATGAATATTTGGTGTTGTTATAATGTTAGTGTAATAGAAATGAGAAAATTCACATGCTTGACAATACTGTGCATCAATAATATTTACTAATCATACAGGAATTTGCAGTACTATCTATTTAAAATTAGTACGAGTCACTGACTGCTTGGTTCGGTCATATATCAATATAAATTCTTTTTCCTTTTTTGGATGATCGAATATATATGTCAAGATCAGAAAAATGAAGGCCAAAAGCATCAAAAGCAAGAGGGCAAAACATGGGTTTATGAGCGAAGTAGTTACTGCAATCAAAGTACCGGCAGTTGCCTTGTGACAATTTTTTAATTTGTTCTAGAAGATGTTTCAAATGCCTGAGATCCTCCGCTTCTTTGAGGTTGGTGATGACCAGCAGCGTATCATTTTTTCAGGCGGCGAAAAAAGCTTTAGTAAGCCAAATCGAAAGCTTTTCTCAAGAAATACACGAAGAGCACGGCAAGCATATTCCCTTTGCTCTGGTAGTGGACGGGCAGGCCCTCGAGATTGCTTTGAGAAGCGATGTGAAGGATCAATTCTTACGGTTGGCTGTCGAGTGTGCTTCTGTCGTATGCTGCCGCGTGTCACCGAAACAGAAAGCCCTCGTAAGATTTCAGTTTTATTTCTAAGTATTATCGTCAGAAAGAAAATCCTGCTTATCTTGCTTAATAAGTTTTTCTATTCACGCCCATAGCGCTAAATAAGAGAATAGGGACACTAAGTAGGAACTTTCAGATCACCCGACTGGTGAAGGAGTTCACCGGCAAGACTACCCTGGCAATAGGAGACGGCGCAAATGATGTCGGCATGATTCAAGAAGCCGACATTGGAGTTGGGATTAGCGGCATGGAAGGCATGCAGGTGAAGACTAGTGTCACTTCATGTCGCCTTTTTGACTAAGCAAATCTTTTCTGAATTCTAATTCAGACCCCCATTGAAAGCTGAACTATGACATGCTGTTAATTTACTTATTTGTTTATTTATGTTGCAGGCCGTCATGGCTAGCGACTTCTCGTTGCCCCAATTCCGGTTCCTCGAGCGACTCCTGATCGTGCATGGACATTGGTGTTACAAGAGAATCTCCAAGATGGTACTAATTTGTCCAAATTATACTCTCGAGGACAAATGTTAGTGAACTTTTATATCTAATGTGTTGCATTTGTTTAACAGATCCTTTCCTTCATATACAAGAATGTTGTGTTCGGCTTGACGCTATTCTACTACGAGTTCTACACATCGTTCTCTGGCCAGGTACTGTATGACGATTGGTACATGACGGCATTCAACATCCTGTTGACATCGTTGCCAGTCATATCCTTGGGAGTTCTTGAGCAGGACGTTCCACCAGATGTGTGTCATCAGGTAGAGTCTAAAAAAATCCACGAATCGCTGGTTTACTTCAAGTACTGCAAATAGTATCTGTCTTCTTCTTTGTCCTTTCTTGATTTATTACGGCTCACATACTTAACAAGCTTTGTCGTCTCTGCAGTTTCCTGCCCTCTATCAACAGGGTCAAAGAGGCATATGCTTCTCTTGGAAGAGAATCATCGGATGGATACTTAATGGCGCAGTTGCTTCCTTGATCATCTTCCTCTTAACCATACACGCACTCTCTTCAGTCGCCTTTTCTGGGAAGGGCAATGCCGCTGACATAGCACACCTCGGCACAATCACATACACATGCGTGATATGGACAGTAAATTGCCAAATTGCCCTCATAATCAGTCACTTCACTTGGATCCAGCACCTGTTCATCTGGGGAAGCATATTGCTGTGGTACATTTTCCTACTCGTCTATGGCGCGCTCCCTCCCTCCTACTCGAAAACGGGATTTCATGTGCTGACTGAGGCCATTGGAGGCACTCCTAGCTTTTGGATCATCACACTGCTTGTGGTCGTTGCGTCGCTGCTTCCATACTTCGTTTACATGGTCCTGCAAAGGACATTTTACCCATTGGACGACCACGTGATCCAAGAGATGAAGCGCCGCAAAAAGGACGTCATCAACAAGCAGATGTGGTTGAGAGAGCAGCAAAACTCAAATAGGACGACGCAAGTCGGGTTCTCAGCCAGAGTCGACGCAAAAATACATCATCTGACGGAAGCTATACAGCAGAGGAGAGCATCAATCTACAAGTCATTCACCAACAGCCCTATCTACCGGGCACTGCGAAGTAGCCCATTGTTCCAGTAGCCATAGTTATTCAGAATTCTCGGGAGAAACCGTGCTCGAGATTATACATATTCTTTGATCAGTTTCCTTCGTAACACACACGAAAATACAGATAAAGATTACACTTCTTGTATGTAGCACTGATAAAAGTTTCGCTTTCCTTTTCACTTGTCTAGACTATTGATTTGGGCAGTGGCTACTGAGGCTCAAGGAATGAACAGCATTGCTACACATGGGGCTCTTGATGTAGTTTACTGTAACTGCTTGCTTCGTTTTATGCTTCATGTGGTATAGTCCTGCTGTGGCCTTTTGGTTACTCCGTCTCTTTTGGGCAAATTAGTTCAATGTCAGGACGCTGCTCGTGAACATGATCACTTACTACACCTACTCACGGGAAACAAATTTTTTTTTTTTTGGGGGTTAAAGTACAACCAGGTTCAGGCCTGGCCAATACCGGCCAGGACCTTGCCGCGCTCGCCCTTTGTGGACCGTTTCATCTCCGATCGGGGCGGGCCCACTTTCGGGCCTAGCAAAGCCCAGCCCAGTAGTCCAGGCCGGGCTGAAAATTTCACTTGAGCCCGGCCCACGCGGACCGTGCTTACTCCTGGTGCGCAATGAGATTGATTAATTTGGGAGGCATTGTAGCCCGGTCAACTCACCTTGTGCTTCTTAGGCACTAGGCCTATTTGGTAAAACTGAAAATTTAGGTTGTGAGAATCTGAGCGTTGATAAGTGTTGAAATTAGAGATAAAGAGTTGCTCGATGAAAATTTGAAAATCGATAAATATATATTATTAATCTCTTACCAATATTAAAAATGACCATTATTGGTAGGTTTTTCATCAATATAGTTTGAAGGATTTTAATTACCATCAATTATTATTCTATTGAAAGAATTGAGTAACCGTAATATTACTCAACAAATTAAGTGATTTTTTTACTCAATTGAATCATTTAAGTCAAAACTATTTATAATTATCAGACTTAGTTAATTTTATATTAGTGCGGAATGTATTAATTGTCAGTACTAATTGGAGTTATCACACAAGAATCTGATAGCCATGCAGCACGCGGCCCAATGATAACGAAATTGGGAAGCGAGGACGCTACTATCATAGGTTGGGCCGATTCAACTCTCATGCTCTGGAAATAGGTAAAGCAAAAGTCTCTATGAGAGAGGTAAAGGAGAGTTAGCGATCAAACAAAAAAAGAATAGAATCTGATAAGTAAGGATGGGGTTACTTCTTGGGTAGAGAAAGTAGGCTCCATGTCAGCTTCGACTAGCTATCTCTAGGTAGGTAGATATAGTAATCTCCTGTGCCTGAGAAGATAAGAGGGGAAGTCTCGACTTCCTACTGGTTAGCTTGTGCTTCGCACAAGTCTGTCAACCGATTAACTGACCTGTACTCCCGGTTTACAGACTTGCGCGAAATGTATTAATTTTTAGTACTAATTGGAGTTATCACACAAGAATCTGGTAGCCACGCAGCACGCGGCCCATTGCTAAAGGAATCGGGAAGCGAGGATGCTAGTATTACAGGTTGGGCTGATTCTACTCCCATGCTCTGCAAATAGGTAAAATAAAAGTCTCTGAGAGAGAGGTAGAGGAGAGTTAGCGATCATACGAAAAAAAATAGAATCTAATAAGTAAGGATGGGGTTACTTAATTCCTTTAATGTAATTTAAAAACTTGGTTGTTACCATGTTAAAAACCCAAAACCTACTGGTAATATTCATCATTTCATATTGGTGTAAGAAGGTAATATTACTCAATACCAATATTTTGGCGAGGCCCAATTCCAACAAAAAGCATCAATTTTACTTTGAGTAACAATTCTAACCTAAACTCTTTTTTTTTTTAACTCTTTTTTGTCTTATAAAAAATCATTAATTTTCACTTAAATCCCCAGTATAGTTGAAACAATTTGGAAAATTTATGTCACGGTGCTCAAATTTGAAATTCAAGTAAAAGTTGGTGCTTTTTATTAAAACAAAAAAAAATTTGAGCAAACATTGTCACTTAAGGTAAAATTAGTGTTTTTTTTTTTTCAGAATTAGCCCATTTCGACTATTATAGACACGACCACCCACCTAGGTGGCGCTGCTGGAGCACGCACTCTTCCTCTCCCAAAAGGTTAAATGTTCGAATCCCGGGCGCCGCAGGGTGACTTAACCGGTGGTACGTGTGTGGTGGCTAGCACGTGTCGCCCCCAGGGTTTACTCCCCGGCTATCGGCCGTGCGGGGGTTCCCTGGGTTATCAAAAAAAAAAAAAGACTATTATCGACACGACCTTATATTTTTATTTTGGGCACTTCAAATTGAGTACTTACTTTTGGTTTTACAAAAAAAGTGCAAATTAGTATCTTAAGTCGATTCTATTTTAAAATATCAAAAACAAAACTATCTAATCAATTTGTTTAATTTTAGATTATAGTGTTTAACCCTTGCAGTTAATGTTAAGCTCAGCTTCGCGGCAAACGATCACTGCCTTCTCTCTCTCTCTCTCTCTCTCTCTCTCTGGAGTTTGGTCGGCCGGCCGGTCGGTCCAAGGTGCGTCCATGGATTCCGAGGAAGACATCCTGGGAAGCAACAAAGTCGAGGATGTCGCTTGGCTCTGTTCGCTGTCGGAATCGGAGCTCGTACGTCTTCCGTTTCTCCAATTTGCATCTCCGGTTTTCCAAGATTCCTCGCTGCGCGTCGTCTGTTTCCTGTCGGGATTTTTTGTTTCTGTTTGCGAAGATTTGACGAGGGATTCCCGTTGGGGGGGGGGGGGGTGTTGTTTTTGCCGCAGGATCTTCTGATGAGCTTGAAGGCGCTGGCGCTCCAACGAGCGAGGGTGATCGGCCGGGAGCATCTCGCCGAGAAGTTCGATCTGAAGATGCTCCGAGCCGTGGGTACGTGCCCTGTTTCTCCTCTCTTTAAGCCAATTGGGTTTTGTGGTGAGCTACTTGGGAGTGCGAGTATCTTCCTCTGCGACTGAAAAGAGGGAATTTTTGACCCTTTTCTGGATTTTTTTCTAGCCCGTGTAGGGAGTTGATCGGACATGTAAAAGATGATTTTTTTTTCGGGCTGCGGCACAAATTTTACTTCATGCTTTCCTCCCTTGATGTAATGGAATGGGTTGAGGTTAACTTTGGCTGAATCTGGTGTTATGGTTGTAGTTGATAACGTGAATGCACCATGTTATGGTTTCCAAATATAGTTCCTGAGCGTCCAAATTGATGTCCATCTGTAATTTTGGTTCAAGGAAACAATAACAAACGCATTATCTGCGCGAGCTTCTATAGAATTTCCGATTGTTTTACGAAAAGTTCCTAGTCCTCTATGTGCTCATGTTGTGGTGTATAAAGTTTACAGGGTGAAGCTCTGTTACTGTACTGGTAGTTCCTGGAAGGATAACCACTCTTTGTAGCCTTCTGTCGTCCTCTTTTATTGGATTTTTTTCCTTTTGTCAAATCAAGTCAAAAGCTTACTTGAAGAATGCTGCAAAATGTTTATTCGAAGGAGGGGACTGACTGTCTATTCAATGATTTGTTGGTGCTGGGTTCCTGAGTTTCCTAATCTGTTAGCAATGTTCCTGTTGTCACATTTCTCAATCCATCGGCAATATTGATAAATCTTCGTTTTTAATAAGATCTATGAGTAGGGACTTAGGTAGGGATTTCATTGATTGACAAAGTTGATGACTAGACCATCTATATGTCAGGGAGATTCATGCATCCATTCTTGTCGAGATTGTTTCTTGCTTTCTCATACTTTGGCAGCTAGTTCCGGGTCTCCCTAAGTCCACATGCTATCTTTACTTTTGTATACATGGGCTACTCTGGGTGCTTATGAGTTATGGATGGATGTTGGTTCTAAGTGAGAGTCGGTAATTCGCGTGTTAGAACTGAAAACGAGATGCAAAAATGCTGTGCTGAGCAAAGAACAAAGAGAGAGATGGAAAAATAGCCTCAGCCATTTTAGGGGGTTTTTATATATATGTATAAAGTCCTTGAAACCTATGCCAACTCTATTGTGTTTTCCAGGTTCAGTAGTGATGCTATCTAATTCCTGTTGGAAACCTTTTTGAGTTGAATAAGGAATGAGTTTTGTTCCTCTTGCGCTTTTTAAAATTTGCGCTTCTCATATATTTGGGTAGGGACCATATCTAGGTGCTTATTGCACATGTTATGTCCTTCTCCATTGGTCTTTCATTGCTAGGGACATTAAAGTTTACTTAGATGTAGTAGCTGATGTAGTCAGAGAAGCAAAATATAGCAAAAGGAACAAAAACAGGGCTAAAATACCTATTTATACACCCTTGATCTAACATAACTACTTCTAATCTATACCATTGGAGCTCATTAAAAGCCACATGACTGGGACATGAGTGTTTTTTAACCTCATAACATATTTAAAGACTCAATAAAGAACAAAACACTTAAAAATACAAATAAAGTTTATGCTCCTACGTCATTCTCCCTGGGTTGGAGAGAGTCAAGCTTAGTGTTGAAAACATTGACGAACTAAGCGTGTCTCTGGATCAACCTTCTTCATCTCCTCTGCCAAAATCCAAGGAAGGTACCAGATTTACCCAACCATTTCGTTGGGAACTTTCCATCCATATTACCATTCCTAGTAAGTATCATTCTTTGATTGGAGAAAACTCGGCCTTGATGTAGCAGATTCCTTCCAATCATCACTAATATTCGAATCCCATCATCAAAGCAATCGAAGTTTTCTTGCTTCCCAAAAGCTTGCCAATTGATACTTTCGCTCAAACCCTCAAATTGATCAGGAACGACAAAATTTATCATCAACATGAACAATACTCTCTCTTCATTTTTAAATTAGCCAGCATTTCCTTCACATGCTTGCTCATCTTCTTCTTTAATACCTATTGCATATTGATAAGTAACTGAATCAAAACCTTCAGAAAGACTTTTCCCCGTCTCACTTGAACCATCAGTACTTTTGACAATTCCATCTTCTGCCAGTAAATTTACTGCAAACGCTTTGTCTCGATCACCATAGTCAATCCCGTACAATTGTTGCATGACTTATGTCATCATCTCATGTAACTGTTGTTGTTTCATTTTCAAAATCTTCAGGGAAAGGATAGATCTCTTCATCATGATCTAAGGCATGATGCAGTAGCTCTTCCAATCCACGTTTCTCTGGTCTGGCATCATGAAAGGGATTTTCATCAAATATTATTACTATCATCCTGGAAACCACCTTCCGGCATGTCCAGGATTGCAGTGACCTTCTGGATTCTTCATATGGGCTTTCACAGTTTCCTGTCACTGTAAAGTTTGAACAGCCTGCAACAAGTCTTCAATCATATATCGCATCTCAGCCATCTCTATTTGTTGGGCTCGATTGCCTCTTCCATGACCTCTTCCCCGTCTGACCATCATGCCGAAACGAAAACCATAATTGCAAGTTGGAATCTTTGTAGCTCTAATACCAATTGACAAAGGAAAACCATAACAAGGGGATCTAATACCAATTTGGCAAGGCTGGAGAATTGAAAGATAGCAAAAAGAATTAAAACAACTTGAAGATGGAACAGAGAATGGTTATTCTAGGAAAAACTAGTGAGGAAAAACTAATGACAAAGCGAGTAAAAGGCCTATTTGTGCACCCTTGATCTAACATAATAATTTTTACGCTCGACCATTGCAGCTCATTAAAAGTCACATGACTACTACATTACTGCTTATTGGCCTAAAAACTTGATATAAGACTTGTTAAAAAGAATACACTTAAAATACTAAAAAAGATTAATTATGTTCCTGCATCAGCTGCTCTCTGTCATCACATGCGATGTTGCTGTTGTAGCCTTGACTTAAATGGGTCATTCATATGTCTCCATTCTCTCAGCCTTCAACAAGTTTTTATAGCTCATATGCATGACAGTTTGGTTCAAGATATGCATTCTGACCTAATTTTTGTGTTTTTATTTTTCGGGGTGCTTTATAGGGATGATTTTAATGGGGCATCTCAAAGGGAAGGTTAAAGATTTGGAAGGAATCCCTGGTTTGGCTGGTTCTGCCTCACATCTAGATGCATCCAATTTATTGAAGTCGAGTCTTGAGAATGTTATGACACTCGAGGACATAAAGGCATGTCTGGATACTCATTTGAAGAAAGGACCATTAAAGAGGTAGGTCATTGCTTTTATGAATATGTAGTCAGTCCTGTAACTTAGCTTATTTTATTTTTTTTTATCTTTATTTTATAGTGGATCAACCAATTGTGAATGATCAGAGTTATTGTTACTTTGCAATGTCCTATTATTTTTCGAATACATTGCATAGTTTCTTTGGCTACCGTTTTAGGGTTGTGGAAGTATGTGTTAGTGTGCCTTAGGGTGAACCACTAAAACTAAGTTGACGAGGATACTGTGATTGAGGTATTGTATACATTAGCCATTTCATGTGATTTGCATGATGCAAAAGTATCAGCTTTTCTTTGCTTTATAATTATAAAAAATAATTTGGTGATGGTATCTGTATGCTACATTCCGAGTTGTTCAAGCCACACTAACAAAACACACAAAACTGTAAAATGATGTTTGGGTTTCTTTTGCCCTTTCTGGATTCTCGTACCTGTTTTTTTCAGTCTAATTCCTTCTCGCGATAGTCAGTGGAGTATGCTTTATTCAGGGGGCTTTGTCAAACACGTTAGAGCACTAAACTGACCTCAAATTAAATGTTATTGTAAAGATGGTATCTCTTACAATGAGCTAGCTGCCATACATCTTATCTGATTTAAGCCATAGATTGGTATGAAGCACCCATAGCTGCACTTGGAAGGAACTTGACAATGCCCAGGAATGAAACCAATTATTTCTTTGGCAACGTGAAGGAGAAGCTGCTCAGTCAGACTTCTGTTATGAAGAAAGCAACCGAGTGTCAGTGTTTTCCTTGATGCTTAACAACATAGTACCCTTGTTATTGGGGAGACATGCTGTCTCTTATGGACTGATTTCCCGGAATTTTGTGGTTTTAGTTGCTGTTGCTCTCCTACTAATCCAGTGCTGTGTTCTGGAAATCGATTGGCTTTTTAACCGGTCAAAGTGGGTCAAAATTAGAATAGAAGGAGATGTACCTGGATTATGGTGGCGAAAGTATGGCTGGCGCTAGTTTTTGTCGCTACGAGAGATGTGACATTGCATTCAAATTTGACTTCCCAAATCTGATCTCTGTTATTTGGAAGAGCATTAGTTTGATTTCCAACGGAAAGAAAAAGAATGATCTGATTGGAAGATCACAAAGTAGATTGATTGGATTGACAATAGCCAAAAAAGGTATATGACAAATCAGTTAAAGAAATAAAGATTCTCATATGCCGTCATGTAACTTGTGGAAATAATCTTCACATTAGCAATATTAATGGGTGTGGTTTTTGACTTCCAAGTGGAGTATTGTTCATGCTAAAATTTTACATGCGAAGTTATTGGAGTTCTTTTATTGTTGTAGTGAAGAGGTTTTCATACAATTACCCGTATCCGATTCTGAGGCTTCTACTGCAACATAAGATTTTTCTAGAACCTGTTCCATGCACCAATGGAAAGAAAATAAATTTGACAAGGGGAATATACAGAAAAGAAAACCTTCTCTTGATATCCAGCAGCTACGTTATGCACGCATGCTAATACGTTGAATTGCTATCTAATCACTTTTCAGTTCAGAGTTGTCATCTCAAACTCCTTTTGTGGTTTGTTGGTGTCAGCATCCATATTCACAAACTATCTTTATTGGAAGTTTATACATCTTTCCTCTATTTGTTGATGCAAGGCAACACGAAGAAGTGACACCAAAGGAGAAAAGGCAGGATGATGAAATGTAGAAGTTTATGAGACCTTATCAATTCAAAGGGACGAGTAGAAGATTTTCTAAGCGCTAGATGCTTCCTTTGTTGTTTGTATGTATCAATGGTTCTAGCATGCTTATAAAGACTTCCATTCTGCTAGCTCTTTTCCCAAGTTGTTTGCCAATTCTCTCTAATCAACTTGCCTCTCTGAATCGCTTACAGGCGCTGATAACGTACACAACAATTCAGCAAATCTCAGTTGTCATTTGCTAGCGCATTTCTGAAGCTATGCGGTAAAGAAACTAGTGCAGGTGATTTTCTCTTAGTATATACATTGTTATGACTCTAATATATATGTGACATTAATTGATCAAGGGTCCTTTCTGTCATGGATAAAGCACAACCGTTGAAAGAACCATGAATCGGTGTACTCATTGGTTAATTCATGCTCACCGAGCTTGTCGTATTCTCTCCTTGCTGAGATCTCTGAGTGCGGTCAAGCTGTGATATTCGAAGAGGTTGCAGGCATTTACATAAAAACCTATATGTTGTCTGACGGAGATGCACCTTTCTATACATGTGTGTGCTAGCATGTGCTTATTTTTATTTTTGTATGACCCTCTGGTGGCGGTTGACTTTCGATCACAGTAGGACTTCCATCGTGGGGATATTCACTTACGAAGTGAACAGATGCGCGCCAACATGCATGAGAATTATATATATGCGCAAAGGATGATGATTCAATCATTCAGATGGTCAACAGTATTTCTCTCTGGGCCATGCAGCTATTCCCTAGTTAACACATCAGCATATTGTTCTTGTTCTTCTGATTGCCGTTATATTGCTAAGAATGGGATGTGTGCATTTCGAGCGTGGGAGTCATCCCACTCCATAGAAACTATACTATGTTATGAACTTGTCTCTGGTTGTTGAAGAAATTGTCATGTACATGCATCCTTTGCCCTCACATTTGAACGTGCGTTATACAAGACACATTGAAGATGGAAAAACAAAAAATAAGAAAGTCTAAATGGTTCTTAGTGGCTTTACTCTGATTTGTGAGTTAGTCTCAATTTTAAGTGTAATCTTTCAGTTTTGTCTGAATGAATTATATAGTCAGTAGCTGGTTTTCTGGTCAAGAGTCCAGGCGAAGCGATCCAACTGGTATATAGTTAATCAGATGGTTGATGTCAAATGGTTATCATTCTTTTAATTCTTCGGGGGATTCGGCTTGAAAATGGAGCATACAAATAGTGCCAGAGCAGGATATCAAAGAGTAACAACCAAGTGCTGCCTAGAACGACAATTTGCGGCAGTGACTCGACTCTTAAACCTTCATAGCTGTAAATGTGGGGTTTGTGTCGCGACCTAAATCTTCCGCGGGTGTACCACTTTGGGATTTGGCTAATGGATTAATAAGACTAAGCCTAACTCAAGGCCTCTCAAGTCTTATAAATTCACAACTTAAGGTTAAAATTCTTAACGTGTAAATATTTTCATGCTTGGAGTCGTCACTAGTCTGTTTACTGTAGGTCGATTGAAAATCTAAATAAAACATATGGAGATATGTTTTATTTCTACGAACCAGAGATACTAAGCCCAGAGACTTGATTACGCTAGATTTAGTCTAACGTCATTACGGTACCTTTTTTTTTCAAAAAAAATATTTAAACAAGTAGTCTGGATCTATTTTATTACATAAATACTAACACGTGGGGTGACCATGCAGGTGCGGAATCCACCAATTTAACACCCAATAAGGAAAACAGTAAATAAATTGCTAGATTAGAAGAGTAACGTACCTTAAAACAACGAAAGCATTTGCATTGTTAGTTGGAAAATCATATAGACAGTCCTAATATGATTTCTAATTAACAAAGCAATCCACTCAATATGTTATTTAGGGTTTTCTCTTTATTAAGATGAAAACTAACCAATATGCCATGACATGCAAATTATGACATACGATTAATAAACCCTAGCATGTGAAACTATATGACATGTGATAATATGACCTATTTCTAATGACGGGTAAATGATTTATTTTTTGGTATTTTTCGAATGAAATTCGGAATAAATAAAATGCCTAAATTAACATGTGATCTACCCTAGAAAAAGCAATTTTATTTATTCTAAAACGACTTCATTTTGGTATTTTTATTTAAAATTCGAAATTAAAAATTACTCAAATTAACATGCAATCTATCATAGGGAAGATGACTTAATCTATCTGAAAGTGACTCTTTGTGGGTATTTTTATGAAAATTCGAAATAATTAAATATCTTAAATAATCTATTAAGACTAGAACAATCCCTAATTTAAGCTAGGAAATAAACTACCCTAAATCCCAATTTAAATCTAATAATTATCCTATCTTTTAGATACATTTAGGATTCCCTAAACATGCAAAATTCCTAATTTAAGTCCTAACTAACATATTTTTGGATTTTTTTTTATTTAAAAGAAAAATAAATCACACATAAGATAACAATCAAAGATCAACCATCCACGCGATCCGCAGGATCTTTCTTATCATGTTCGAATTAGAAAAGGGAATCGAACTAGCGGTCATATCTATGGGGTTATTGATATCGACGGAAAGCCGATTGTTCGAATTTGAAAAACAGATAAGATCTATTATCGTATTCAAGTGGTTATGGATAAGATAACGATCTTTTCATACTGTTGCGTATAGTACCTTAGGGTTAAGGTCAGATAGTCGTCCAAATATGTTGCCAAATTAGGAAAAATTTCTAAGTTTGGGTGTTTCAAATATTTGCGAATATTGCATGCATTATCCCTAATATCTAACAATCCATCAAACATTCATAGAATATTTAAAACACCTGAACTAGGAATTTAAAATATTCTAAGAAAATATTGGATATTGATTGTACGTAATTTGGCGGATATTTCCAAATTTGATTCGCCGGGATTGCAGATCGGGATCGAACGGAGAGATGGTCGGCGGGTGGCTAACGGCGGGTGGTTCGGCGGCGGTGGACAGTGACAAGGCAGCTCGCCGTAGGGCTAACCTTGCACAGGTAGAGATAGCAGCTCGACAGCGGATCATCGGCGGGCCTAACGCCGAGCAGAGCAATAGCAACGGGAGTCATGGCAAAGCAACAACAAGCTCAGGCGGCTGACAACTTGGCAGGCTGCGGTGATGGGAGCAAGCATCAGTAGCAGCTTGATAGCGAAGCAGGAGCAGTAATTTCGGCATGAGAGTTGAGCAAGAACAATGATGAGTGCGGTGGTTAGGGGATCAGCTGCAGCGCTGATGTGAGAGCGGCGGTGCAGTGAAGGAAAGCAGCACAGGCGCGAGTCAGAGAGGCACGGGCTGCGAACATCGGTAGCGACGGCTGGTACAACGACAAGCAATCAGTGGACTTGAGCTTAGGCTTGAGTGGCGACGGCAACAGTGGAAGGTCAGTAACAGCGGAGGCACTGGTCAGGCTCGTATCAATAGCAGCAGCGTCGATGTTAGGTGGAAGTGGCGGCGCACGGCAGTGGGAGCAACATTAGAAGGCCGCAAGCAACGGCGATGTGAGCGGTGGCAGTGGGACACGAATAGGAGCAACGGCAATAATCCGCGGGCTCAGTTGTAGTGGCAACGATTAGCACAGGTGCGGCAGGGAGGAACGGGCGTGAGGTGGGTGCAGTACGGGCGACGGGACGGCGTAGGCGCGGTTGGACCCACTCATGATCCTCTCTCACTCACGTGTCTCTTGTGCTCTCTGGAATTGTCTTCTAAAAATTATTAGAGCCCCCCTAATTATGAGGCATAATGAAATATTTATATCGCATATCTAGGTTAATTGGCCGGGTTTTCTATTTCTAGTGGGCTTAGGCTTAGGCTTTATCATTTAATTTTATTTTAATTCCAAATGGGTTAAATTAATTTGGGCTCTTCTCTAATTAAGCTTAATCGGCTAATTTAAGCTCAAATTAAGACAACCAAGATCCATTACCCCATCCTCTAAATGAGCCGAATTTTGCTTGGCGCCCAAGCTTGGTTTACACTATGAATTTTCAGCTTACTTCTCGCCATCGGTCACATGTAGAATGTAATTAGCCTATCTAAACCTAAGTTATTATCTATGCAATTTTAATATTTTTGTTTAGGGGTTAAAATTTAATCCCTAATTTCTTATGTAATTAATTACTAAATAGTTGGTCAAAATTTAGGTGTCAATAGTTATTCCTCTTTGAAGGTGAGCTCACAAAGGTTGAATTCAAAGACTAAATGATGCCTAAATTTTGACCATGCAAATGCAATAAGTGTTATTTTTGGTGGGAGCATCAGCCCCCCTTTTGAAATGCAATATATCATGATGCATGCTGACGAAAATGAAACATACATTGAGTTACTTACTTGATAGGAGTGGCTGTGTAATTCGAGGCATGACTTTGATTCTTGAGGTTGTTTGGCAAATACCTAAAAGTATTGCCTTATGAATTCCAATGGATTTCAGTGACTTGCAATTCAGTCATGACAAGCGAAGAAAATTTGAGGCACCTAGTTATCATTTGGGGTTCTCGAGAGAAAGATTTAATAAAATGGAGTTCGTGTTAGCTTTTACAAAATACCTACACCTTCCTCATAGGTACTCATAAATATTTAGTTGTTGCACTTGTACCTTCCTCATAGGTGCACCACAGGAGAACTTTCCGAGATTGGAGGAATATTCCGACTTTTACGAAATACCTATACCTTCCTTATAGGTACACGTAAAAATTTAACCGCTGCACTTATACCTTCCTCTTAGGTGCATCACAAGGGAACTTTCTGATATTGGAAGAATATTCCGACCTTTACAAAATGCCTATATCTTCTTCATAAGTACTCATAGAGATTTGGCTGCTACACCTATACCTTCCTCATAGGTACGTCACGAGGGAATATCTTGAGATTGGGAGAATATTCCGACCTTACGAAATATATATATCTTCCTCATAGGTACTCGTAAAGATTTGGCCGCTGCACCTATACCTTCCTCATAGGTGCATCACGAGGAAATATCTTCCAAGACAATCTGGTTGTCATATGGGAGAGATGTGCCTAACAAAATATCTAATTGTCATCTAGGATATTTGAAAGGACTCGATCGATTAATATTTGGATATCGTCGTGGGTACTTAACGATTGAGCGAACAAGGGGATTAGCCCGAATGCTCAGGGTTTCCTTGACAAAGCACCTGAATATCATCAGAGGTACTTGAAAATGCTTGATTAATAGACGCCTAGATATCATCAGAGGCATCTAAAGACTGCAACGGAATGATTAAATATGGTGGGTCTGACGATTGCTCTTACATGTTAGGGATACCTAGATGGTTATAGGCATCTAGGCGTGAGCATGATGGACCGCCCGAATTGGGACCGGACCCGACCAGACCAGCCGGTGTGGTCCGGTTCTTAGGAGTATCGGTTTGGTTCCCGATTCCTAAAAGTGAAACTAGTTTTCGGGCGGTCTGGTTCCCGATTCTAGGGTGGGAACCAGACTTACCAGATCGGACCGGATCGGACCGATAAATATATATATTTTTGGTTAGAAAATATATATTTATTTACTTTTTAAAATTTATGAAAAAATTAAAAAGCTTAATCTATTCCCTCTTGCCTTTTAGGCTTTTACCAATTTACCTCTACGGCAAAAGTCCCTGCTGTTTCCCATAAAGAAAAAACACAGTCCAATGCTTTGAGATTCAAAAATAGAAACCCTAATCTATTATCCCCAATTCACTCTTGCGTTACCTCTGAGGCTCTGCCTAATTCCTCACTCAGTTTACCTCGCTCGCTTCATTGCTCAAAGCCTAGAATGCCTTTTCCCTCTCACGACCTCACTCACGCCTCACTTGATGTCTTTCCCTCTCGCGGCCTCGCCAATTGCCTCACGCCTCGCTCGACGTCGACACCTTTCCTTTTTGCCTTAAGCCTCATTCGACATTGACGCCTTTCCCTCGTGCTGCCTCGCCTCATGCCTCGCTCCACATCTATGCCTTTCCCTCTTGCTTGATGCCTCGCTTGACGTCAACAACGCTTAACTCTCACTTGACTCTTAGTCTCCCTCGAATAGCCCTTGATTTACTGTAATTGGTAAGTTTTTCTTGCTCGACTTTCTATTGAAGTGAGGGTTTGTGTATAATTTCTTTTGAAGTCAAGCTGTGGCATTCTTCTTTAAGATTTGCTCATTTAAATTCTACGAATATGATTGAATTTGTTTTATTATATGAAAATGTGAAGTCCCGTGGATTTTTTGATCGGTTTGCTTTGCTTGTGCTCTATGACTTTGTGTCGCCGTGCTAAGGACATGCCCTGTGCACAAACTGGACTTGTTGTGTATCTGAGGAAGTATAATGTGAAGAGAGATAATAGATACATCAGTTGAAAGATTTCATCTGCAGATGCTTGCGAACTTTCTATTTACATAATCGAAGCCCAACTCATATCTAGTCACGCAAACAGTGCAAAAAAATGTACAGATATGCTTGGGATATTTGTTTGCATACACGTGCCAACAATTCTTCTCCATTTAGTGTAGTATTGCTATAGGGCTCAACATTAAGTTCAAGCAAGCAATGTTCACTTTACATCCCAAACAGAAGTATATTTCTAATGGCCAAACAAGGTTGGACATGAAACTCAATAAAGATCATTTACAAGAAGAATCATATGTGATAATGCTTATATTCTTGATGTTAATCCTAATGGTACAATTATTACTGAATTTGGTTGGTGTTTTGGTTTTATTGCTCCAATTATGTTTTTCTTGATTCAGATAATCTATTTAAATGTCAATGGAAGTGGACAAATCCCATGATTTTGTAGATCTGATAATTGACTCACTAGAAGATGAAGGTGAAGAAAACTTCATAGGGGGATCCGACACAAACAAGGTATCTAATACTTGTCCTTCTAGTAATAAAAAATTAGCAGCATGTCTTCATTTTCGTAAAGGAAAAACTGAAAATGGAAAAACCGAGATGTTTTGCAATTATTGTGGGGCACACTATATGTACAGTGTTGGTAATGGTACTTCTACTATGTTGAAGCACTTGAAACGGTACAAGTATCCTCGCAATATAGATAAGAAACAAAAATTGTTTATTGCGTGTAGAGTAGATGTGACTCAAATGACAAGGGGGCATACTAGTACCGGTAGTGCTAATGTCTTATTGACATGGACATTTGATCAGGATCATTGTAGGCAAATGCTTGTTCGGATGATCATAATGGATGAAAAACCATTTTCGATGGTTGAGCATGTCAGATTTCGTGATTTTATTAATCAGTTATAACCTCTCTTCAATCACATCTCACAATTTACAGTGGTTAGAGATTACATGAAGTTGTATTTTTGTGAAAAAAACAAGTTTAAAGACTTACTTTCGCAAGCGTAAATCTACGGTCGCACTCACGACCGATACATAGAGTTCCATTCAGAATTTGAACTATCGCTATCTCACTACACATTTTATTGATGACGATTGGAAATTGCACAAAAGAATCATCAATTTTGTAGTGATGCTTAGCCATAAGGGGAAGGATAATGGGAAAATGGTTGAGAAATGTATCTACGAGTGGGGAATAGAGAAAAAAGTGTTCACAATCACTATGGATAATGCTAGTTCGAATGATGTTGCTATTGGTTTTTTCAAAGAAAAATTATCAAGAAATAGGCTATTGATCTTAGAAGGTGATGCTCTACACATGAGATGCACGGCTCATATTTTAAACTTGATTGTGAGGGATGGATTGACTGAGGTACGTGATTCTATTGCATGTATTCGAAATGTGGTTAGGTATGTGAGAGGTTCTCCCATGAGAGCTAAAACATTCCAAGATTGCATAGAAAGTGCAAGGATCACTTATAAGGATTCAGTTTGTCTTGATGTCACAACTAGATGAAACTCCACTTCTCTCATGTTAGACACCGCTTTAAAGTTCAAAAAAGCTTTTGAAAGGATGGAACAGGAAGATCTTTCTTTCTTAACCGAGTTTGATTATGAAACTCCTAAACATTGAAGATTGGGAAAATGTCAAAATTCTTTCCATATTTTTGAAGAAGTTTTATGATGCCTCTAACAAGATGTCCAGGACTTTGTATGTCACTTTGAATGATTATTTCAATGAAATAGCTACTTTATATTAAACTCTAAAACAAGCGGAGAAGGCTTTGGATCATAGGGTGAAAGCTATGGATGCGAAGATGAAGGATAAGTTTGACAAATATTATGGGAGTTTTGAAAAAGTAAATATGATGGTGTTGAATGTGGTAGTATTGGATCCAAGAAAAAAGATGAATTATGTGCAGCATTGTTTTAGACTAATCTAGATGATAGTGCGAAAGTTGATGAGATGTCTAATAAGGTGAGGATTGCCTTGGAACGTTTGTTTCATTTTTATGAAAAATCTTTTCTTGGTTCTAGCGATGGAAATTTGGGTGGTCAACTTTCCATTGATACTGTTAGTAGTTGGGATCCTGATAGTCATGAGGAGGGTGACAAGGATGAGCTTGATTTGATTGCGGATTTTGATTCGGAAAAGGCATATGAATTCTTTCTTCACGAGGAGAAAAAAGTGTCCACGGGCAACTTATCTAAGTACGATAAGTATCTTAAAGCCGAATGTGAAGAAGGTCGTGATCTTGACCTTTTTTTGTGGTAGAAAACTATTAGCCAAAAGTTTAAAATCCTCTCTTTGATGGCTCGGGATGTTTTATCTATTCCTATAACAACCGTTGCTTCGGAGTCAACTTTCAGTACATCCGATCATGTGCTTGATGGCTTTCAAAGTTCTTTGACTCTTAGAGTGGTAGAAGCTTTGATTTACACACAAGATTGATTGAGAGTGGTTAACATGCCGATTAATGTTGAAGAGTGCAATGAGAATGCAAAAATGTTTGAGTGGGGTAAGTCTAAATATATCTTTTTATCTTGTAATTCTTTCATATATCTAACAAGTGAATGCTTTATTTAATATTTTGTTTTTGTTAGATATGGACGATGTTCACTTAGAGCTTACCGATAAATAGAGTTTGCAAGTTAAAGTGGAAGAATATATATGTGGTGAGTTTTTCTATTAATTATTTGAGTTCGATTGCTAATAATTCTAGTTTAAAACTAATCTTCAGTAATCATATATAATATATTGCAGGACTATCAACAAGTTTAGCCATGGTTTTTAGGTTCTTGGCTTCGATCATAATTTGCTTGCTTGATCAAAGAATCTGTTTTTCCAGGGGTATGCAACTGTGAGTGATTCAGTGAGATGTGTGGAGTTTGGCAGTTTAATGTTGAATGTCTTTCTCTTGCTCTTATTGTAGAGTTTGATTTCGTTTTTTACTCCTTAGAGAGTTTGTTCTAGATTAGTTATGACTATGTTTTCTTTATTATCTGTACTGGTGATATGGTGATTGGGCTGATGCTTAAAGCGTATTGGAAGGAGTTCCAACATGGATAATTATTCAATGTTCCTATGGTTATGTATCTAGTTCACCTGCATCTAGTTCCATTAGGCTAAGTTCCAACATCAACCTTGGATACTAGCTATGAAAGCTTTATTGCATAAAGTTTCTTTTGTGGACTGATGATCATTTGAAATAGATGACAACACAGGAGCAAGTAAAATTGGTGACAATACTTTTAATGAAAAAATCCGCAATTGCCCTTGTTTTGAATAGCTATACAATGACCAGAGATGAGGTATAGGAATGATAGCAAAGCATCTGTAGTCACATTTGCAGAACACTCAATGAGAACTTTGGGGTTAAGTAGACTTCTCCCATTGAAAAAGGATTTGGTATGGAGTGGTATGATATAAATAAAGTCCTGGAGTAATTTTTTGCTTGGTACCGACCCTGTTTTAATCGTGTGGCAATTTGTACTCTCTATTTTGACTGATTTGAAAATAGCAGAACAAGAGAGCCTTTGAAGGAGAGCAGACTTCTAAATTTATGTAGTTCTTGAAAACTGGTTTAAACCTGTGCTACAATGGTGGAAGTGTTTGTGCCAATCAAGATTGTAAATGCTTTATCTTATATATGAGTGCTGTTTCGATTCTTTTGCTCCGGTTGTCATGAGGATGACCCCCTTGGTGCTGTATCGAGTATCTTCACCCATTAGAAAAGAACTGCAGGGAAGATTTTTCTTCACCGCTTCGGTCCAATCAAAGATGTTGAAGGTCCAAAATGGAGGTTGCAATGTACTTCCCACTTTTCTTGTTTTGGCCTTTTCCTTTTTCATGCTAGAAATTGGCATCTGGAATGACACACTGTCATCTTGCTACAGCCATTGCTAGTTGAATAAAGTTGAACATCTTTCTATGCTCTTATTGTAGAATTTGATTTTCGTTTTTTGCTCCTCTATTTCAATGTACAGATATGTCATCTGTGAACATTGAGCAGTATATGCAGGTCCCTCATTTCTTCTATTTTTTCTTACACAACTAAATATTGATTTTCAATTCATTTCAATAAGTGATTGGTTCCATTAGAGACCGGACCATCCGATCCACAATCTCAGGACTAGCCAGTCCAGTCCTCAGTCCTAGAAACTGGGAACCGGTCCTCTCAGTTCGGTTCCCAGTTCTTGAGTGAGATCGGACCGGATCAGGAATCGCTCACCCCTACAAGCATCCAAAAGTGGTAAAGATATACTTACCTGATGATATCTTCACTCTTGAGGGCGCGTCTCCTGCTAGACATAGTTATAGGCAGCATGTAATATGCATTCACGGGCAATCAAGGACGTATATGCTCATGCACTATAAATTCAACTGGTTTTCATGCATGTCAATTTTGTCAAATCAACATCACTAATTTTTACTGGGGAAAATCATGGCAAGACTATCCAAACTCACAAGTGGGTGTCTCGAAAATGCTAAATGAGGGACATCCAATCCGAAAGGGCTTTCACTCACTCTTATTGAAAAAGGCTGACTTATGAAAATCGCTCTATCTCACCATCATGTCGACAATGGTCCGAGTATTCTCGCAAACGGTACGACCTTACCAATCTGAGAGGTCTTTGTTAGGACCACAACATGGGCTTGGTTAATGGCTTAGCAAGGAGGACTCTTCGAGTCGAAGCTATTGAAAGAACAATACTCCGCAATTGTCTTCGGGTTTATAAGTCAAGAATCTGCAAAATGAGATAGAAATGGACTTGCTCGCACTTCTTCGAGCTAAGCTTATAATCATTTGAATCCTGCTCTTGTTTAAGTGCCATAATCTGGAGAGACTTTGTAAGGGACATAGCGTAGGCTAGGCTCATGGGTTGAGAAATGAATGGATCATTAGACTCAAAATGTGTATAGTTGGGGTGAATAAGTTGGTGATCATCTCAACATTGTCACCAGTCTTCTTCATCTTTGGGAATTGTCCTATCAATAAATGCTTCATTGGACTTGAATTCACCGCTTCTCTAAATTTGTAAGACTATGACTATCCCACTGGGGATGCTTCTGATACACTGATTTTCTCCATTAGGCAATGGCCTTACTTTTATCAGGTACCCTGCTTTTTTCGCCCACCTTTTTTTTTTCATGTTGCTTGACAAACGCTATTTACAATGCACATATTTGCTAACCATATTCTGACGGAATGACTTGACATTTGGACTTTTAGGGGTAGTTGTCTTCAATCAGCGTTCCGAATATGCTACTTCATGGTGACAGCTTTTACCTTGCCCTAGTGTAGGGGATAATCACCAACTGGGTTTAAGAA
The DNA here is from genome assembly GCA_031216235.1 of Syzygium jambos. Classification (NCBI taxonomy): domain Eukaryota; kingdom Viridiplantae; phylum Streptophyta; class Magnoliopsida; order Myrtales; family Myrtaceae; genus Syzygium; species Syzygium jambos. The sequence continues at coordinate 15,746,156 of CM062224.1, forward strand.
ATGAATTTGCAAGCTCAATCAGACTTAACAAAGGATAAAACGTGTGTAGGATAGAGAAAGAAATGCTCTTCGTTATCCTAAGGCACTTGAATTTTGAGCGAATTCATTTGAAAAAGCAACACTCGAATATTGATGCAAGCAAGAGCAAGACTATCTCTATTCATTTTTCACCTTATGATTCCTACTTACCTCCAGTTTACCCCGATGTGGGCTAGTTCTTGATAGGAGTAATTTTGAAAGAGCTTCTTTAAGTGTTTAGGCTCAAAGTGGCAAAACAATGGACAACCTGTAGTGTTTGGAATAGAGAAATGAATTGCCTCTCATCATTTTTGCTACTATACCTTTTGCGAGATAACCCTTCACTTTAATGACATAGAAATTTTCCACTCAACTTACTGGGGATTAGTGTATGAAACTGTGTATGAGGTGTGTTTTGCCTTTCTTCATCCCGATGTACCTCATTTAACACATTCAATTTACTCCACATGAGTAATTAGATTGTCCAAGTAGATTCTTCTTTCAAAGTTAATGATGCAGACTAACAAAATAACCATGTAGAATTTAAGGGCAATGAACGCATCTCAACTTGCATTTGATTGAAATTATTTATTCATCAGTTAAATGTTTGCAGTTCAAAATATAAACCAAACACTCGAAAACTTTTTCTGTAAAATGTTAGTAACTATTAGGGATAATATATCTCACAGCATCAAAATTAATAGGAGTAGAAAACTTACGACCGTTTATTTTTGTGAGAATTAGGACACCTTCGGGAAGCACATTTTTAACCACATATGGACCGATCTAGTTTGGGGCAAATTTTACCCCAGAATAGGAAAGATCGACAGTACCTTCCTCAGGACTAAATCATTTACCTCGAAGTGCCTTAGATGCACTTTTTGGTTAAAGGACCTAGTGATCCTCTACTGATAGGTTTGACCATGGCAAATGGCTTTCAGTCGTTTCTCATCAATGAAGTTCAACTGCTCATGCCTTTATCGCATCCATTCCGTTTCGGACAACTTCACCTAGGACAAGACTCGCAGGGAAGGGATCTATATTTTGACGAGTAGGACTACTTCTATGCCATACACCAAGGAAAATAGAGTTGCCCTGACAGAGGTTCAGATCGAAGTCTGATAAGCCATTAGTGCAAAGGGCAACTTTTTATGCCAGTCACGATAATTTTCAGCTGTTTTAGCCAAGATCTTCTTAACGTCCTTGTTAGCGGCTTCAACCGCTCCATTCATCTATAGATGATAGGGAGACGAATTTAGGTGCCGGAACTTGAACTCGTTGAACAGTTGATCAGTGAATTTGTTGTTCAAATTTATCCCATTGTCAATGACAATAGCCTTAGGGACGCCATAACAAGCAAATGTGTCTCGCTTGATGAATCTCACAACGTTCCATGCAATGACATTTGCATAAGACGCCGCTTCAATCCACTTGGAGAAATAATCAATCGCAACCAGGATAAACCGACGTCCATTTGATGCCTTGGGATTAATTAGACCAATTACATCGGTGCCCCACATTGAAAAGGGCCATCGCTCGGACAATTGATGTAGATCAATTGGGGGGACATTTATTTTATCCCCGTAAACTTGACAACGATGACTTCTCCGGACATGTTGGATGCAGTTACTTTCAAGGCTGAGCAAATAGTAGCCCAACCTCATGATCTTTTTAGCTAATATGTGGTCATTTATGTGTGGACCACATACTCCTTTATGTACTTCTTGCATGATTCGAGTAGCTTTAGCCTCATCCACACACCTTAGCATGACCGAATTATGGGATCTTTTGTATAGCTTTTCACCACTAATAAAGAATTTTGAAACCATTTTCATTATGTACTTTTTGTCGGCCGCGGTGCTTCCTTTAGGAAATTGTTGTCTCTGGATGTAGTTCATGATATTATAATACCACGACTTTCCATCAGGTTCTTCGATCATGACCATACAATAGGCCGGTTTTGTCAAAACTTCAATCTTCAAGGGTTCTACCTCCAACCCACCAGTCACTTACAGCATGGATGATAATGTAGCGCGTGCATTAGTGAACTAATTGTGAGATCTCAACAAGTATTCAAAGGAAATGCCCTTGAATTGCTCCATGATTTTTTTGAGGTATTCATGGTATGGCACTACTTTAGCATCCCTCGTCTTCCACTCCTCTACAGTTTGGAGAATGATAAAGGCAGACTCACCGAACACTTTCAACTTAATTATCCCCATTTCAACCGCGGCTTTTAGCCCAAGAATGCAAGCTTTGTACTTGGCTATGTTGTTGGTATAGGGGAACACTAGCTTTGCTACTACTGGATAATGTTGTCCGTCTGGGTATATTAGAACTGCTCCAGTACCGGAACCGGCTAAATTTACGGTTCCATCGAAAAACATGATCCACGTGTCTTCTTTTATTGCCAAAATGCGATCCTCTGGAAAATATTTATCATCATTTGGGACTTCAGGATTTTCGGCTAACACATGAGCAATTACTCGGCCTTTAATTGACTTCTGTGGTATTTCCTAGACATTGAACTCTGAGATTAAAATTTGCTACTTGGCTAACTTTCCTACCAAAGACGGCTGATCAAGTAAATGCTTAATGGTATCGTTCTCAGTAAAAAGAAACGTCTGGTGATGCAGTATATACTGTGGTAGCCTATGGAGCACCCACACTAATGCAACACAAGTCTTCTCGGCTTCAGGATAATTCAACTCCGAGATGGTGAACTTTTTACTCAGGTAATAAATGGCTCACTCTTTTCCGTCCCTAGGCCTTTTTTGGGTTAGCATTGAACCTAGAGATTTACTGTAAATTGTGAGGTAAAGAATCAAGGGCTGCCCCGACACCGGTGGGACTAGCACTAGTGGTTTCATCAAGTATTGCTTCAGTTTATTAAACGTTTCCCAACATTTATCATCCCATTTTACTTGAGCATTCTTCTTTAGTAATTTGAAGAATAGCTTAGCAGTTTCGAATAGCTGGGAAATGAAGCAAGCCATGTAGTTCAACCTATCCAGGAGGCTTCGTACTTCTTTCACTGTTGATGGGGGTTGCAACTCAAATATAACCTTCACTTGGGAGGGGTTGACTTTAATGCCTTTACTGCTTACTATGAACCCGGGTAGTTTGCCCAAGATTGCTCCAAATATGCACTTTGCCTAGTTGAGACAGAGCTTAAACTGACGGAGTCTCTCGAACAATTTCTTCAGGGTATTAACGTGACTCTCTTCAAGTCGTGACTTGGCGATCATGTCATTGACGTAGACCTCGATCTTCTTATGCATCATGTTATGAAAAAACGTCACCATGGCCCGTTGATATATTGTCTCGGCATTTTTAAGGCCAAAAGGCATGACCTTGTAATGGAATGTTTCCCATGGGGTAATGGACGCTGTTTTTTCTTTATTGCTGTCTTTCAGTTTTGTTTGATTATAACCGGAGAAACCATCCATGAAGGAAAATAGCTCGAACCCAGCAGTATTGTCCACCAAAACCTATATGTGGCAATGGGAAGTCGTTTTTAGGGATGGCCTCGTTTAGGTTGCAATAATCAATGCAAACCTGAACTCGGCCATCCTTCTTCATGACCGGCACAATGTTAGCCACCTAGCTGGGATATCAAGTAACTTCAATAAATCCTACTTTCAAGAGCTTCGTAACCTCTTCCTCTATTTCTGTGAAAGTTCTAGCTTAGTTCTCCGCAGCCTCTGTTTCTTGAGTGGTATATCCGGATTGGTAGGCAAACTGTGTTCCACAATAGAAGGGTCTAAACCCGACATATCGATGTACAATCAGGCAAAGCCATCTTAGTAATCTTTCAGCAGTTGGACCAGGCAATTTGCTTCACCTTCGAGAAGGGTTACCCCTATCTTCACTTCTTTGGGTTCCCCTGAATCATTCAGGTCGATAGCGATAGTTTAGTCTGACATGAGGAGTTTAGGCCTTTCATAACGCTCTAGATCGCGATGAATATTTGAGGAGTCGTCGAGTTTGTCAGTGTCATTAGGGTCAAGCTCAACGGTGCATAATTCATTAGAATATACTGTTCCCATCCCCTTGTTTGTCACAAGATTGCTCCTAAAACGTAAAGTAGGGGATTCAGAAGGACAAATAGGGCTAAACATTGCATTTTTTCTGAAATTTCTTTTTGCGATTTTTTTTTCAAAATTCTTTTAAAAAAGGTTTTAACACGAGGAAGCATGAAGAAGCCTAGGTCTCAAAATTCTCCTTGGACTATGTTTTTCTTTTATCAGTTGGATATCATTATTGAGTTGGTTTGATGTACCTCAACATGTCCTAAAAAATGATAAGAACTTGTAATTTCATTTGATTATCACCAAATGAATTACATTTATTGAATGAAAATTGTGACAACTCGTTCCTAAAAAGGAAAAAATACTAAAAAGTAGCTCCCGAGATAGGGCAAGTTCTAAAAAGAAGTAAAATTTCCCATGCAGAGGAGAGTGCACAAAAGTAAAGATGTTATTCTTGTGGGCTAGTGCTCATTCCCTCCAACGATCCTTTTTCGATTGCTCCAAGAAGCATGTCATTGAACAGGGTGGTGATTCCTTCCATTGTGTTATTGGGGTCTTCTGTCACTAACAAGGTTAGATCATCCATACCCCCCATCCATCCGAGACAATGTCATGAGGGTCAACATAGATGCTCGAGGGAGCTGAGTATTTTATAGAGTAGTCGAACTTACCGCTCGGTTGCCCCAAAGTGTCGATCACCTCTTTCTCTTCATACATCATTCTTGCAAGGCATGGGAATGTAATGCGGATGTGTAGAGGCAACCTACTATGCCCAAGCTCTCCATTATTTTGTGTAATTCCACGCCCACATTCTGCACCATTCAGCTCTTCCTCATACTTTTGTCTATTCTGCATGTTTCCTCGGCCATGTCCACGTCCTCTGGCATATTATCCACTTCCACATTCGCGTTCACCACTATTTCGTTCACTCAGCCTCTAATACCCCAACCCAGTAGTGTGAGGCCTCCGAGAGACTTCCACCGGTTGGTGGATACCCTGACCATTCTTGCCATGGCCTTCACCCAAGATAAAACCATGGGACACCATCACTCTTTCAATCATGATTGCAATATTTGACACCTTAGGAACGAGTGGTGATGAACCCCGAGACGTGTGTATGGCCCATACAAACTTGAACGACTGATAGCTTGATTCTATTTTTCAATCCGGCTTAATATAGGGGATAGTCATTTAGTGGTAAATTGGGTGCTCCTCTTCACCGTAAACTGTAACTAACTTTCTATCGCCAACGAACTTCACTTTTTGATGTAGATTTGAAGGCACTGCTCTAGCAGTATGAATCCAAGGACGTCCCAGCAAAAAATTGAATGTAGTAGGAATGTCCATCACTTGAAATAAGACATTAAACAATATTAATCCGATCTTATGTCAAGGTGGATTTCTCCCATCACTTCCTTTTTCATTTCGTCAAAGGCTCGTACGGAGGTTTTAGCAAAATTTATCCTAGAGGGATCTATCTTGAGGTGGTGTAAGGTCACCAGAGGACATATATTTAAGGTCGATCTGTTGTCAATGAGTACATGGGCTACATGCAATGCCTTGTATTTGACAGAAATGTATAGTATCTTGGTATGCCCCCTCCCTTCTAAAGGGAACTCTTCATCTGAAAAGGCTATGAGGTCCTTGAGGAGTATATGTCACGCCCCGTACCCCACGAAGGCCGAACATCCGCGCGTAGGTCGACTTGAGGTGCGACGCTCCCAGGATTTGCGTCACCAACCCAAAAACCCAAATCAGAGAAAATACACGCCACATGCGGAAACGACGTACACACACACACACACATATATATATATATATACATACACCCAGACATAATTCAAGCTTAGCCATGAGCAGCAAGAGAATATATTTTACAATAGACTGGACCAAATATAAACTTTCTTTACAACTTATATATTTACATTGTCCCTTTTACAAACCAAAATACATCAAGGGCCACGACACAAAAAGGGATCGGTGGCCTAGGGTAACAACTATCTATATGGGAGAGGTGAGGCTATCGTCAAAAAGGGGGTTAGCCTCTACTATTCACGTGAGGACCTAGTCTAGGGCTCCCCGGCTGGATTGGATGGCACTCCTGACTCCTCAGAAGAGTCCTCCTCAGATCTCACTTCCTCGTCCGATCCAACTTCCTCCACTTCTCCGGCTGCCTCGGCATTCTCACCTACCGCTTCCATATTCAATTCTTCATCTTCCTCCGAGTTTGGATCGACGGCTATCACTTGCTGTTCTTCTTGCTCCTCGTCCATGGCTATAGGTCCATCCACTGTATCGCCTACACTACTCACGCTAAGGGAGGCTGGAGGATCCGAGATTTCACCACTCACCATCTGTGGGATCATCACTCCGTTCACGTCTATCGGAACGTCAAAAGTCCTGATCGGGGGTCCAGTTACGCCATCCGCTCCCCTCAAATACCAAGCTACATACTCTTGGGTTTGGTTGTACTCCTCTCCCACGTCTATAAGCACCACTGAATGGTACCTAATGTATGCTGATCCGTCCCCGCAGGGGTGCACACTAGACGACCGCTGAATTCGGTACGGGTATCCAAAAAGAGGGCCGTTCCTCGGCATTCTACGGGCGGGGATATGAAGATTTCGATTTTACCACAACCGTGAGATAAACTCAGCAAGTAAAATTCCTATTCCTAAACTAGGCTAACGTGCACCTCCAGAGGTAAATAAAATGCATAAATTACTGAACCAGTAAATAAATCACATTTAAAATCATTCGGGCCCTCAGCCCTAATTCTTTTGCTACTCCAGCCCTGCAGGTTAGGCCTTCAATATCATTATAATTCGTAAGCAGTTGAATCGACCCGAAGGCCATGACCCAATGGTCATCACAATTAAATCGACCCGAAGGCCATGACCCAATGGTCATCACAATTAACTCGACCCGAAGGCCATGACCCAATGGTCATCACAATTAAATCGACCCGAAGGCCATGACCCAGTGGTCATCACAATTAAATCGACCCGAAGGCCATGACCCAATGGTCATCACAATTAAATCGACCCGAAGGCCATGACCCAATGGTCATCACAATTAAATCGACCCGAAGGCCATGACCCAGTGGTCATCACAATTTCTCACTCAATCAACGTACTATCGGCACATTTAATTCGTTTCACTTAGCCCAATTTATACCCGGCACTTAATACACAATTTAATATTTCAGAATCCGGGTCCGCTTGGGTCTTGTCACTACCAATTAACCTCAACCATCAACCTTGAACATGGCATTATTCCACAATGTCCCAACAAGTCCCAATTGATCTCCAAAATGTCTAATTTCAAGCCAATAGTCATTAATCCACCTAATGACCACCTTAGACCAATAAATGCAAATTCGGTTCTAATGAAGACCATGCCAAAACAGCCACCATTTGCTCTCCAAATTACCATTAAACCATCACAAATAGTCCCAATTAGGTCCCCTAATCATTCCATGCATAAATACACTCAATTAGGCCCTAATCTAGCCTAATTACCTCAATTAAACCCCTAATTGCACAATTTAGACTAATTTAGGGATTAGGAAATTTTACTCGCCTATTAACGACGCGAGGCGACGGGAGCGAGCGGCCGATTACCGGCGAGCGGTACAATCGACGGCGGCGTTCCAACGGCAAGCCGGCGGACACGGCGGCGCCGGTAGGACTCACGGCCACTCGGCCAAAAACAGGGGAGGCTGGACGGCGGGCTGAGGGTGACGGAAAAGAGACGGCGAAGGCTAGGCTGGTCGGTGGGGGACGATGGACGACGGAGGACGGCGGCGCAACACCGGCGAGGCAAGCCCGGCGGACGCGGCGTCCTCAACGTCTCGGCTGGAACGGCGGCCACAGGCAACAGGAGCGGGGGAAAGTTGGTCGACGGGGCTGAGGGTGACGCCAGGGGACAGCACACGGCGGCTGGCGGCCAGCAACTCCGGCGAGGACTGCTTTCCGGCGTGACCAGCAGCCGGCGAGCACAACGGCGAGGGACGACCGAGAGGAATGATCGGGAGAGAAGAGAGAGAATCAGGCGCGGGGAGAGAGAGAGACAGGTCTGAGGAGAGAGAGAGGGTCAAGGGGTAGTCAACATTATCCTAGTGGGGTCCACATGTCAAAATCTAAGGCTTTTGGACCAAATTGCCCCTCATCCAAGGGCTAAAAATGTTCCTTATCCAATCATGCAAGGGCAAAATGGTCAAAATTCCTTAACCATGGTTAACCAAGCCTAGTTAACCCCTAACCAACCTTGATTAAATCCCAAAATTGCCCCAAAAATTCGGAATAAATCAAAAATGGCCTAGGGGCATTTCCGTCATTTTTCCATCCCGAACCGAAATTCCAATTTTTGCTCATACCGGTCCTAAATATTCATGTGAGACATAATCCAGAGTCGGAATCGCGAAATTCACTTTTTAAGCCCTCGAAAATCGTCTGCGAAGTTTCCGGGAATAAAATAATATTATTTTCCAATTTTTGTCGAAATTCCACTTTTTGTCCAAAACCACCCCAAATGAGCGTGGCTACCCCAAAATGACCTTGGCCGGGAAAAATAACCTGAAACGGCCTCCGAATTCGGCCTCGTTGTCCACAGGGGTAAAATTGTCCTTTTTCTCAATTTATGTCAAGTCTTTCGTTTCCAACCGCAATTAACTCAACCATAAATGGCTACTCCAAAATGACGTCCGTCTTGCAAAATAGTCGTAATTATCCTTGAAATTTTGATATCGAAGTTCGGGTCCAATATCGCGATCTAATTTACTCGATTTGTCGTTTTAGGGTCTCTCACTAACAGGCGGCAGTTTAGGTGTTACGCGTATCGACCTAAGATTGTCCGAGTCATGATAGTCTCAATTTCGAGAGAACGAGAGGGATTATCACTAGCACCTGAGGTCACGATCTTTTGGATTAAAATCGGGTTTCCTTTATCAGGCGCACTTTCGGTCATGCGAAATCACTCGCGATCCGATGGTGCCTCGCTGACAATATCAACCTGTCATTTTCCTAAGATCGGCCTATATTGGTTCAAAATATTTCCTCGACGTTCATTGAAATCGGCACTCCATCATGATCGGGTTCTCGGTCCACGTACTTGATCCTATTTAGCCTTTCCCATTTGGTTAGTATCCCGTGATTGATCAATTTCGGGCGAGACTTACTAAAATTATACGAGAATCAATATACACTTTATTGGTCCCGATAACGGGTCAAAATTCAGGATGTTACAGTATATAACCCACAAATTCCTCCAATTTGCCGTGATCTATCATCTTGGGCATGTGGACTTCACTTAACACCTTTATCGGGTTTTTTAGTGTTCGATAGATGTCTGGAGGAGTTCAAGTAGAGAGATTTGTGCGGGCATCTTATGCAATTGTTCAACTATGTTGTATTTGCTGGTGAACTTGGAGTATGTAGATTTTTCATACAAAAATAGAAAGTTTAAAGAATTTGTTCCATTCAAAGTCGGTATTCTATGGATCCTAAGGCTTGGTGGGTTCTTCATAGTGGAATTGCACTTATGATTCAAAGCATAGCCTTAAAGCTTCTTGCACAACCTTCTTCTTTATCATGTGCCAAGGGGAATTGGAGTACTTACTCCTTTGTGCACTCGGTGAGAAGAAATAAAATGACTCCAAAACGTGTAGAAGATTTGGTTATCATTCATAGTAATCTATGTCTTCTATCAAGAAAAAGCCCACAGTATACAAAAGGAGAGACCATGATGTGGGATATTAGTAGAGATGCATTTGACACGTTTGAACATGTTGGAGTGCTTGAAGTTGCGAGTCTTTCACTTGATGAGTCAAAGATGGTGTCTGTTTATTTTTTCAGAAGAAGTGGATAATGTAGATGAATGACTTGTTATATTTGATGGTGAAATGTTGATTGCTTTTTGTTTTTTGACTTGCTGTTAAATGTTAAATTTAATGGTGGAACGTGGATTGCTTGTTTTTTTCTCTCCAAGTTGTATGGATTATTAGAATGGAATGTAGTTGAATTTGTCAAATTCAAACAATGAATGATATTAACAAATGAAGGATTAATATTTTTAGTATAAATTCATTCTAGTCTATTTTTGTATTTTTTTATTTATTTGTAGATTTGATCATAAAAATGATAATTTAGCATGTATATATAAAAATATATATTTAATATACGTGTCCCAACGTGTCGAAATTCTTTAATTTTTTAGAAATGATGTGTCACGTGTCGTGTCGTGTCGCATGTCGCATGTTGATGTCGGTGCTACATAGCCGCCGCTTGGGCCGTCACACTTATAAGTGGTATCAAGGCCGACTCTTGACTGCATGTGGGGCCACAGCAAGGGTGCTGCGCCCGTAAGGGGTAGAGAGTGTGACGGCCCAGGCGACAGTGTTTGGGAGAGGAGGGATGGTGGTGCATCTGCTCCTCGATCCTCAGGCGTGCACGGGGAAAGGGGGAGCCTCTCTTGTCCCACATCGCCTAGGGGGAGTCTTGAACTGGCTTATGAGGTTCAAGATTCTCTATTTGTACATACGCAGAGGAACAAAATCATAAGGGCTCAATAGGGCCCAAAGCGGATAATATGTGTACAGTGGCGTACTCGAGGCGTTACACTTGTTCTACGTCATTCAAATACTAATATTGTGGGATGTAGATGGGTTTTTAAGTCTGAGTTGAAGGCCGATGGTACATTAGAAATATTAAAAGCAAGATTGGTTGCCGAAGGATACACTCAAGTAGCAGGAGTAGATTTGCTTGAGACTTTCCCACCAGTTGTTTGACCAGGAAGTATAAGAGCAGTCCTCACCATTGCTATTGTTAAAGGTTGGCCCATCAAACAATTAAACATTAAATTGGAGCAATCGCCATTTGACGAAAAAATTCACCCTTCTTATGTTTGCAAACTGGAGAGAGCTTTGTATGGCCTTAAGCAAGCACCAAGAGCATGGTTTGATCCCTTTAGCTCATTTCTTTTTGCATATGGTTTCTTTTGCAGCATTGCTGATCCTTTGTTATTTATTCAAAAATCAGATCATGGCATTCTAGCTCTGTTTCTATATGTAAATGATACGATTGTTATAGGTGTTGATCAAAAATTGCTTGATGGTTCATCTCTACATTGAGTAGCGAATTCGCAATGAAGGATATGGGGTTTTACACTATTTTCTAGGTGTGGAGGCTAGGATATTCTCTGGTGGCCTTTATTTGTGCCAACAACAATATGCTTCGTCAATTCTCAAATGTGCACAAATGGAGGGCTGCAAGTCAATTTCGACACCTATGGCTGTTAGTTCTCATTCTAGTACAAATGCAAGACTATTTTCGGATCCTACGCTATATCGAAGTATCGTCGGAGCTCTTCAATATCTCGCGATTACACAATCGGATATTTCATATGCAATCAATTTTGTCTGTCAATTCATGCATTAACTTACTGTGAGTCATTTTCAAATTGTGAAGCGTATTTTATGTTATGTCAGCGGCACAACATATCGATGTATACAAATCTTGTCCAAGTCAACTTTGGACTTGTATGCCTTTTGTGATGCAAATTGAGCAGGTTGCCACTTGACTCGATGATCGACTACTGGATTTTGTACTTTCTTAGGTAGCAACTGTATATCATGGAGTGCTAAGAAGCAACGGACAATTGCTTGATCTAGTGCTGCGGTAGAGTATCATGTAATGGCATCGACAACTATAGAGATTACATGGATATCCTTTTGAGAGGTTTGGGTATTCATCTCTCTAGTCCACCAATATTATTTTGTAATAATATTAGTGCACTTTATATGTCAATCAGTCCAGTGTTTCATTCAAGAACTAAATATGTCGAATTAGATTATCATTACGTGCGAGAAAAGGTGGCTATTGGAATACTTGTGACTAAGTATGTTCCATCTATGCATCAAAGTGTTGATCTCTTCACAAAACCATCGTCTAGAAATGCATTTGGAAATTATGTTGCAAATTGGGAATTTGGGATTCTCCTATTCCCAATTTGACGGTAAGTAAAGGCACTGATTTATCAATCTAGAAAGAAGAATATGGATATATAAATCAAAATCACAAAATGATATTTGGAGGTGTTAAAATCAAGTGATTGACAATTCTTATAGTATAAAGATCTCTTCATTTATTATTTTCCATTATTGTATTGCTTCCTTACGAAGTGTAAGATTTGTATTATCTTTATATAATGGAAATCATCTCAACAGTTGTAAGTTGAGATCAAGAATCAAACACCTTTATTCTTTTAGAAATAATTTGCGTGCCCCTTTTTTTTCTTTTAATTTTCGTAACAAAGAAAATCCATGTCCATCACTTTGTTCGAATCAGGTTTTATTTGATAGGCTCAAACTCGAAATATATTTTAACAATCTCCACTATGACTCAACATTTGAGCTGGGTCACAATTACTTCGCTGGAATCTAAACTTCACCGATATTCTCCCACGGCCCCTCGTGAGCTCAACTGCAATAGACATCTTCCAAGTCAAAGCCACGCTTGAACTTTGTCATAACTGTGGATCTCATCAGAACACAAACTCCAGTTGCACCTTTAGTTGCTTCGCCATGATTTTTTGACATAACCTCCTTTACCACAGATAAAGTAAAGTCATTATTGCATCCGTATTTATTAAGAGATCGAACACATATCTTGTTATATTCAATAGCTATAACAATCATTGCTTTACAGGCTCCACCTCGCTATAAACATTGCCTGCGTCGGTTACCATGCTAGTACCTGCTATCTTAGGATTTTCAAGTTGTAACTCCATCTTGAGTTAAGCACTGTCCAGATGCGTATAAACACTTACATAATCACTCCCACCCATAAGTAGTGAAGACTCATCAAATATAACTTATTTACCAACAATAGGTGAATTTAGTTCCGAGCACCACATCCGATAACCCCACTCACCTTGTGCATAACTTAGGAATATGCACTTTCTTGCCTTCTCATCGAGCTTATCATCATTCATGTCACGCCCCGAACCCAACTTACCCATCGGAACACGAGCATCCCCTTACCACTCCGGTCGATCAGAGTGCGACGTCCCCAGGAGGCATCGCCGACCCAACAACAATCAGAGTATAAAAACACATGCGGAAGCAAATTACAAACCCTGACAAATAAAGATGAGCAAGGAAGCCAAACAATCAAATCATCATCAGGTAAAACCTCATTCTAATATATATCAACAAACTGTTTACACAAAGAACACAGATACATGTACAGTCAGATCCACTACAGGTCTAGGTCAAGGTCAGGCTAGCATCAACGTCAAAAGGCCACTAATCCAAAAAGTGTCGGTGGCCGGGTGAGTAGGTCTGTACTAAGGATCACTATAACAAAAAGGTAGGGATCCCTATCGTCGTCCAACTAGTCTAAGGCTCGTAGTCTGGGTCGCTGGACTCGTCGGGCTCATCGGAAGGCTCAGATGACTCCTCTGAAGAGCTGCGATCCGGCTCTGGCTCATCCACGTCCATGTCGGGGTCCTCCTGATCAGCCTGATCCTCCTCGGCTCCCCAGTAGTCTGCTAAGAGAGCGTCAACCTCAGCCTCGGAGTCAAAGTCGTCCTCCAGGTCTACATCTGCGGCTGCACCCTCGACGGCATCTATGTCTACATCCTCGCCTACCTCATCGACCTCACCATCCTCATCATCCTGCTCCATCGCCTCTGGCTCGGGGTCGTCCTCCTCCTCATCCATAGGCTCCGGCTCTGGGTCATCATACCAAACTCCGGGGCCTGGCTGGGCCTCGACGGCTGGCGGAGCGTCAGGTGGAGGAGCATCGACCACCTCGCCATCGGCAATCACTGGCTCCAACTCGCCATCAGCGTCTACTGGAACGTCAAAGGTACGGATAGGTCGACTGAGGGTTCCGTCCGCTGCCCTGCGACACCATGCGATGTACTCTTGCTTCTGATGCTCATCCTCACCCATGTTAACGTAGAGAACTGACCTAAACCTCACATGCATCTCGTCATTTCCAGCTGGGAAATGCTCCTCAGTCTGTAATATCTGCCTAGGAATCCCAAAAAGTGGAGGCGGCTCCGGCATCCTAGGGGGTAGGCTCTGAAATGTTCGGTTTTACCACAATCGTGAGACTAGCTCAGTGAATCAAATACCTAAACCTAGGCTAGGCTAAAGTGTGTCTCTTAACGGACCAAAATCAAGCATTCAAGCCAACAAACATAAAACTCAATATGTTTCAACGTGATTCAACCCCTGCAAGTTAGTGCAATTCAACATATATATATATACACCCACATACGTGTACATACGGGCAGGCGTACTCCACACACGCGTGCTCATATTCTTTAAATGGTTCAAACCACTCAATCACCGCATCCCACACGAATGCCTCATGCAGTCACATGCTAATAATTCTCACAATCTCATCACAATACTGCATGATTCACAATTCACATAATGCAACGTTCAATTCATTCTTAAGCTAACGACCCACAATAGGGCCCGACCCGAAGGCCACAACACTTCATGGCCAGCGTATATAATACGCCCCCGGCCCGGTGTCTCTAGCCTGCTACAAAGTGCCTGAGGCGCGACACCGCTTACCTACGAACCAGAGCCTGCTACAAAGTGCATGAGGATGGTCGTCTTCCGGTCTAACCGGGCATCGTCCTGCTACAAAGTGCATGAGGACGGAACTCGACCCGTAGGCCATTAGGTGATCACACATATCAATTTTATCTTAGCCCAGCTCCACTCTTTTCAGGGCATTTACCGTGATCACACAATGCAATGTCACACCCGCACAATCACACAATGTCATCTCAAATCTCAATCTCGACATACAATGTGCGTGACATGCATTTTCATGCCAATGAATACAAATGCCATAAAATTTCCAACATTACAAACAATGGCCATTTCTAGCATTTGTAACACCTAACATGTGCAATTCGGCCATAACAATACCCCAACTTCAAACATAGCCAAACACATTCAAAACACTCCATTTTAGCCTCAAATAATTCAGCCAAGACCCCACTCAAACATATTAGGCATACACTTAGTTTAATTTAGCAAATCAAGCCCATTTAGCCCAAAAATCACCATTTCTAGCACAAAATCTCAAGGCCTCCGAATTTGGCTCACCATAGACAGCCATCAAACCCTCACTAATCAGCCATAGTTCCACCTTAAATCAACCCTCAACAACATCATTAATTCAGCCATTAACTATACAATCACTAACAAACACCAAACTAGCTTAATCTCCACTAATCAACCCAATTAACCCAACTAAACACAATTAAGGCTAGACTAAGTTTAGGCATTAAACTCACGTCTCGGTGGACGACTCGCGGAAGAAACAAGAACATCCAACTCGCGGCTCGACTACGGTGATTCACGGCGGCGCGGAACCTCCTCGGCGTCGCCGGCGTCCGGCGGATTTTACTCGGCCAAGATCAGCCGTGGCTGGTCGTCCACGAGGGAGGAGAAGGCGCGGCTGAGGACGGCGGCTCGGGGACTGGTTCAGCTCTCCACGGCGGTCCTTTGCCGTGACCAACAGCTCCGGCGAGCGGCTGAGGAAGGGCGGCGACGGTGGGCTGATCCGGCGAAGAAGGAGAAGGAACGGAGGAGAGGAGATGGCCGATCGGTGAGGGAGAGAGAGTGAGCGAAATGGAGGAGAGAGAGAGAAAAACTTATCCAAAAATTGGTCAAAGCTGGTCAACTCAACCCTTAGTGGAAGCCAAGTGTCAACATCTAAGCCCATTTGACCAAACTACCCCTTCATCCAATGGTTTAAATTCATTCCATCCAATTATTGAGGGGCATTCTTGTCATTAGTCCCTAACCAACCCTTAACCAACCTAGTTAACCTTAACCAGCCTTGGTTAAACCAAAATAATTTTCCAAAATTCGGAATTAAGCTTAATTAACCCAAGGGCAATTCCGTCATTTTTCCATCCCGAACCGAAATTCCATTTTTCGCACCAATGCGTCCCATATGTGTGTGGCCAACGTATTCTGGCGTCAGAATCTTAAAATTAGTCCGTCGGGTCCCCGAAATCCGACACCGAAATCTGGGCTCAATTCCGTGAACAACTCTCTCTCAACTTCAATTTTTCTGAAACTCTCACTAACAGGCGGCTGTTTAGGAATACGCGTATCGACTTAGGGCTGTCCGAGTCTCGACGGTTCCGATCATCAAGAGAAAGAGGGTTTATTACTAATCCCGGGGTCACGATCATTTGGCTCGAGTTCAGGATTGGTTGGCCACGAGCACGTTTGGTTAAGCAGAATCACCTGCGATCCCAAATGTGCATCGTTGGCCTTGACCATACCATTTCCATCACTTTTCTTAAGATCGGCCCCTCACTGGTTCACAATATTCCCTCATTCTTTCTCAAATCGGCTCCCGAGTCGCGACTAAGTCCCTGGTCCACGTACTAGTGTCCTAATTAGCCATTCCCCATGGTTAGTATCCCAAGAGTGATCAGCTCTGGGCGAGTCGTACTCAAATGAAATGAGAAATAACATTCATTTTATTAATCCCAGAAATTACATTGAAATTCGGGCTGTTACAACCTTCCCCCCTTACAAAAATTTCGTCCTCGAAATTTACACTTCCATCCCGTCTAATCAAACAACTGGGGGTGTTGACGCCGCATGGCCTCTTCACTTTCCCAAGTAGCGCCCTCTGTGCCGTGGTGCTCCCATACAACCTTCACCATCGGGATAGTCTTATTCCTGAGCACTCGATCTCTTCGGTCCTCAATCCTGACTGGTCTCTCCACGTACGACACTTTGTCGTCCACGTCTATCTCCTCGTACCTTAGAACGTGGGTCGGATCGGGTTCATACTTTCTCAACATCGACACGTGGAATACATTATGTACCTGTGACAAGTTAGGCGGCAAGGCAAGACGATAGGCCATATCACCAATCTTCTCCAATATCTCAAATGGCCCAACGTACCTGGGACTGAGTTTTCCTTTCTTACCAAACCGGGACAATCCTTTCATCGGCGATACCTTCAAGAATACATGGTCTCCCACTTGAAACTCTAAGGGTCGTCGTCTCCGGTCGGCATAACTTTTTTGACGGCTCTGCGCTGTTCTCAGTCTGTCTCTGATAATCTCAACGGCCTCAACTGTCTGCTGTACTAACTCTGGCCCGGTAATATTGCGCTCACCAACCTCATCCCAACATACTGGTGTTCTGCACGCTTTACCATACAATGCCTCAAACGGCGCCATCTGAATACTCTGCTGGTAGCTGTTATTGTAGGCAAACTCCACTAAATGCAGCTGTTCTTCCCATTTGCCCTGAAAATCTACGATACAAGCTCTCAGCATATCCTCTAGAGTCTGAATTGTTCTCTCTGATTGGCCATCTGTCTGTGGATGATAAGCCGTGCTGAACTGCAACTTTGTTCCTAAGGCCACTTGCAGACTTTTCCAAAAATTGGCCGTAAATCTCGGATCGCGATCTGACGTAATGGTCACCGGTACTCCATGCAATCGCACTATCTGCTGTACATACAACTCGGCATACCTTTCTAGTTCAAGGTCCTTTCGCACTGCCAGGAAATGCGCTGACTTGGTCAGACGATCCACTATCACCCATATAGAGTCGTGCCCTCTCTGGCTTCGTGGCAATCCCGTCACGAAATCCATGGTGATATGCTCCCATTTCCACTCTGGGATCTCTAACGGCCTCAACAATCCACCAGGCTTGCAGTGTTGTGCCTTCACTTGTTGGCACGTCAAACACTTAGCCACGTGTCTCGCCACATCAGCCTTCATTCCATTCCACCAATAATGTTGCCTTAAGTTCTGGTACATCTTCGTACTACCTGGGTGGATACTATACTGACTCCGATGAGCTTCACTCAAGATTTCCTCCTTCAGACCTTCATCGTCTGGTACACACAATCTTCCTCTGAACTTTAAAGTTCCATCCTCGCTCATCTGGAAATCCGGCCTCCTTTTAGAAACATCCAATCCAATGATCTTCTGGATTTCTTGGTCCGTAGACTGGAGTTCCTTAATCCTTGTCTGGATCTCTGGTTCAATCCTCAAGGCTGCCATCAAACTGGACATCTGGCTCACTTCGAACTTAAACTCTGAATCTCTGAGCCGTTCCAATAATGTCCATTCTCTCATCATCATATGTGCCATACTAGACTTGCGACTTAAAGCATCTGCTACTCTATTGGCCTTACCCGGATGATACAGGATGTCGCAATCATAGTCTTTCAGTAGTTCCATCCACCTTCTCTGCCTCATGTTCAGCTCTTTCTGCGAAAACAGGTACTTGAGGCTCTGATGGTCCGTGTAGATCTGAAACTTTTCTCCACAAAGATAATGCCTCCAGATCTTAAGGGCAAATACTATCGCAGCCAACTCTAAATCGTGCGTCGGATAATTCATCTCATGAGGTCTCAACTGCCTCGACGCATACGCCACCACTTTCCCATGCTGCATCAACACACAACCTAGCCCTCTCAATGAAGCATCACTGTACACCTCGAATCCTCCTGATCCGGATGGAATAGTCAACACTGGAGCCGTCGTAAGTCTGTGTTTCAACTCCTGAAAACTTTTCTCACACTTGTCATCCCATTCGAACTTGGACTCTTTCTTTAACAATCTGGTCATGGGCATGGCTATGGATGAGAATCCTTCTACAAACCGTCTGTAATAGCCGGCCAGTCCAAGGAAACTTCTGATCTCGGTTACTGAGGTCGGTCTCGGCCAATTAATCACGGCCTCTATCTTGGTCGGGTCTACTGATATCTCCTCTCCCGACACTATGTGTCCAAGGAAAGCTACTCGACTGAGCCAAAATTCACACTTGCTGAACTTGGCGTAGAGCGCATGCTCTCTCAACGTCCGTAGCACCTCAGTCAAGTGCACCTCATGCTCTTCAGGACTCTTAGAATATACCAATATGTCGTCGATGAAGACAATCACTGACTGATCCAAAAATTCCTTAAACACTCTGTTCATTAGATCCATGAAAGCTGCAGGAGCATTCGTCAGTCCAAAGGGCATAACTGTAAACTCATAGTGCCCATACCTCGTCCTGAAGGCTGTCTTAGGTATATCCTCCTTCTTGATTCTTAACTGGTGATATCCTGTCCGTAGATCAATCTTAGAAAATACCGATGCTCCCTGCAACTGATCAAACAAATCATCGATCCTAGGCAGTGGGTACTTGTTCTTTACTGTCACCTGGTTCAGCTGCCTGTAGTCGATACACAATCTCAGGGTTCCGTCTTTCTTTTTCACAAACAGCACGGGCGCTCCCCATGGAGACGCGCTCGGACGGATGAAACCCTTGTCCAATAACTCCTGTATCTGGACTTTCAACTCCTTTAACTCAGACAATGACATCCGATATGGGGCTTTTGAGATCGGTTCTGTACCCGGGGCTAGCTCAATTACAAACTCAACTTCCCGCTCAGGTGGTAAGCCTGGCAATTCCTGTGGAAATACTTCTGGAAAGTTGCATACTACCGGGATATCTTCTAACTGAAGCTCTGGTACAGTGGGATCCACCACATTGACCAGATATCCTTCACATCCTTCGTTCAACAACTCATTCACTTCCAGTGAAGAGATCCAAGGAATCGAGGTTCCTCCTCGACTTCCTTGAAATTCAAACCTAGGTTGTCCAATTGGATTGAACTGGATCGTTTTACTATCACAATCCACTACAGCCTTATGCTGCACTAACCAGTCCATTCCAACAATAACATCAAAATCGAACATGGCCAACACTGCCAAGTCGATACGGCCTTCCACACCACCAATCACTATCTTACATGCAGGCCATCCAAAGGAGACTATCATCCTATCATTCAACGGAGTAGATACGCATAACACAGTCTCAAGCAGAATAGGCTCAAACCCAACCAATCTAATAAACTGTTCTGACACAAAAGAATGGGTTGCCCCCGGATCAAACAAAGCATAGGCTGCATGGTCTCCCAAAGAAATCATACCTGTGACCACCCCTGGCGCTTTCTCCGCTTCCTTGCGCGCCATAGCATATGTCACGCCCCGCACCCAGCGTGAGCATAAACATCCGCCTAGGGTCGCTACAGAGTGCGACGCTCCCAGGATTGCGTCACAGAGACCCTAATGCCCAAATCAGAGAAAACACGCCACATGCGGAAACGACGTATATATAATGTATATATATACACCCAGACAAATTAATAGCAACCATGAATAGCACGAGATAACAATTAAACGATAAATTAAACCTTAATATATAATCTTTACAACTTACTAGTACAAATCCCTTCTATCCGCAAAAAGGGTACAACAAAAGGGCCACGAAGCAAAAAGGGATCGGTGGCCAGGGATATCAAGCTATCTACCGGAAAGCCCTACAGTCAAAAAGTATCGGCCCTCACTCCTAGGGCTGGGACCTAAACTAGGGCTCCCAGTCGGGGTTAGATCCAAACGTCTCAAAAGAACTCTCGGACTGCCCTGGCTTTTCCTCTGAGCTCATAGCCTCAGACTCTGTCTCGGGCTCAGGGTCCTGCTCATCAGCCTCAAAAATTCATGGCCGGGGATTTGAAATGTTCGGCTTTACCACAACCGTGAGAAAACTCAGCAAGTAATAAATCGCTAATCCCAAACTAGACTAAAATGTACCTCCAGAGGGTAAATAAATTACATAATTAAATGAACCAGTGCAAAAATCAATGCCAATATAACAACCAACATGAATTCACCCGGGCTCACAGCCCATAGCACTATACCGCCCTGCAAATTAGGCAATTAACGCCAGTACAACATATAAGCAGTTTTGCTGACCCAAGGGCCCCGACTCTAAGGCCAACAACCATTAAACCGACCCGGAGGCCCGGTCCGAAGACCCCAACTGTTTCGACCCGAAGGCCCGGTCCGAAGACCCCAACTGTTTCGACCCGAAGGCCCGGTCCGAAGACCCCAACTGTTTCGACCCGAAGGCTACATTTGTTTCGACCCGAAGGCCCGACCCGAAGGCCACAGTTGTTTCGACCCGAAGGCCCGACCCGAAGGCCACAGTTGTTTCGACCCGAAGGCCCGACCCGAAGGCCACAGTGGTTTCGACCCGAAGGCCCGACCCGAAGGCCACAGTTGTTTCGACCCGAAGGCCCAATTTACTCACGACAGACATGTGCATTAACGTATTCAATTTCAACCATATCAAAGCATGATGCGAATTTACATGTCATGGGACTCAAGCCAATTGTCATGCCACGGTGTGCCAAGGATAATAATTCACAATTTCAACTCATACAGTGCATTATCGGCACGTCTAACTCCTTTCATTGAAGTCCATTTACATTCGGCACTTAACACACAACTTAGCATTATAGCAATTCCATCCACTTAGGACTTGACATGGCCAACCAGTCTCAATCGATAAACTCCAAAATATGGCCTCATCCCCCAAAGTCCCGACGAGTCCTAATTGACCTCCAAAATGCCTAATTTCAAATCATTACACAATAGTCCAATTAATATTCAAATTAAGCAAATTCGGTTCTAATGTGAACCACACCCAAACAACCATCAATTGGTCTCCAAATCATCCTTAAACACCCTCATTAAGTCCCAATTAAACATGGGGTCGCCCGATTTAAACCATCACACAATATTCCAAATTAATCTCAACTTAGGTAATTTAATCCAAATTCGGGTCTAGCATGAACAGTGCCCAAACAGCCCTCAAATGGCCACCAAATCACACCTAAACATCCTCATTAAGTCCCAATTAAGTCCTATAATCAGCCCATGCACATTCCCACACAAATAAGCCCCAAATTAGCTTAATTACCCCATTAATTTACCCCCTAAAATTCCACAATTAGGCTAATTAGGGTTTAGAAATTTTTACTCGCCTAATAATGGTCTCGAGGCGACGGGAGCGTGCGGCCGATTACCGACTCGCGGTGAGAATCGGCGGCGGCGCTCCGGGAGCAAGCCGGCGGTTACACGACGACTCCGGCGGACTCAAGGTTCAATCCGGCCAAATCAGAGGAGGGGCTGAGGTGAAGGGGCTGAGGAGAGGGGAACGGCGAGGGTGATGGTCGGCGACGGCGGCGACGAGCGGCGGCGAGGCTGGACAGCCGACCGGCGGCGGTCGGGCGAGCTGGAAACGAGAGAGAGAGAGACAGTCGGGGTAAGAGAGAGAGAGAGAGAGAGAGAGAGAGACGGGGAGGCTGAGAGGGGAGTGGTGGCGAACCGGCGGCGACGGGGCGGCACGGCGGCGACGTGAGGCCGGACGAAGCTGCCGGCGGCTGGGCCAGCTCCGGGCGCGACGGGCAGCGGAGATCAGCTCCCTGCCACGCGCGCGGGAGAGAGGAAGGGCGGCCGGTGCAGGTGGCGGGCGGGGCTCCCTGGCGGCGTCGGCGGGTCGGCACGGCGCGGCGGCGAGCTCGGGCGGGCGAGGCTGAGCGAAGCAGAGTCTGGCACGGGAGCAGTCGGGCCGGCGAAGAAGGAAGGAAGAGGGAGGAGAGAGAAGAAGAGAAAAAGAAAAGAGAGAAGGGAAGAGAGGAGAGAGAAGAGGGATGGACGGGAGTGGATGGGTCTGCATGGAGGGGACGTGCATTGGGGGGAGGGGTAACGTGCACGGGAAACCGGGGAAAAGAGAGAGAGAGAAAAGAGAAGAGAGAGGGGAGAGAGAAGGAAGAGAGAGGAAAAAGTACAAATTCAAACTTTAAGCGCGAACCAACGGACACGATCCAAACTAAAAATCGACCTATCAGTCTCGATTTGAATCCGGAAAAAGGCCCTAATAATCCACGATAAACCCCAACAATATTCTAGGGCACACGGCCAAAATAAAATGACCCAAACCACACTACGAGGGAGGTCTACCAGTCCAAATTCGCACTCGGTTCAAAAATTCATTTTTTTACTATTCCTGACAATCTCGATGCTGGCCACAATAATATCGACACCGTCCAATTTATTTCGTCCCGAAACTCCCGGAAATCGACTGCCAAATTCATGGTATAAATAACGGCCAAATTCGATCGAGTGCGATTCTAGCAAAATTTCAAATTTTAAAAGTAAGAACCCGAGAGTGATCAGTTCCCGGGCGAAATTCCATTATAAGCGCATTGACGAATTACACGTTTTATAAATCCCAAAAATGGGCCAAAATCCGGACTGTTACAATTCTTCCCCCCTTACGAAAATTTCGTCCTCGAAATTTACAATCCAACCCAACTATACAAACAAATGGGGATATTGGTGTCACATCAACTCTTCACTTTCCCACGTCGCACCTTCAGTCCCATGGTGCTCCCAAATAACTTTGACCATTGGAATTTTCTTGTTCCGCAGTACTCTTTCTATTCTGTCCTCGATCCGCACTGGCCTTTCCACGTACGACACCCTGTCGTCCACGTCTACTTGCTCAAAATTCAGTACGTGGGTCGGGTCCGGTTCGTACTTTCTCAACATAGACACGTGGAACACATTATGAACATGAGATAAATTTGGCGGTAGCGCGAGACGATAAGCCAAGGTGCCTATTCTCTCTAAGACCTCGCATGGGCCCACGTACCTCGGACTCAATTTTCCTTTCTTACCAAACCGCGGCAATCCTCTTATCGGAGACACCTTGAAGAATACGTGGTCCCCCACTTAGAATTCCAATGGCCTACGCCTCCGGTCCGCATAATTCTTTTGGCGACTCTGAGCGGTCTTCAACCTTTCCCGGATAATCTTTACTGTTTCCACCGACTGCTGAACCAACTCTGGACCCGCTATACTTCTTTCTCCTATCTCATCCCAACACAACGGTGTTCTGCAAGCCCTGCCATATAATGCTTCAAATGGTGCCATTCTGATACTCTGCTGAAAACTGTTATTGTAGGCAAATTCTACCAAATACAACTATTCTTCCCACTTGCCCTAAAAGTCTAGCACACACGCTCTCAGCATATCCTCTAAAGTTTGAATAGTCATTTCAGACTGGCCATCCGTCTGCGGATGATAGGCCGTACCGAATTGCAACTTAGTTCCCATGGCTGATTGCAGACTTTTCCAAAAGTTCGCGGTAAGTCGGGGATCACAATCCGAAGTGATCGATATCGGTACTCCATGAAGACGAATTATCTGACACGCATATAATTCTGCCAGTCTTTCTAGCTTGAAGTCCTTTCGCACTGCTAGAAAGTGCGCTGACTTGGTCAATCTGTCTACTATTACCCAAATAGAATCGCGTCCCCTCTGGCTTCTTGGCAGTCCCGATACAAAGTCCATTGTGATGTGCTCCCATTTCCATTCTAAGATTTCCAATGGCTGCAACATTCCACCGGGTTTACAATGTTGTGCCTTCACTTGTTGGCACGTCAAACACTTGGCCATATGCTTGGCCACGTCCACTTTCATATCGCTCCACCAATAATGCTGTCGCAAGTTCTGATACATTTCCGTACTACCCGGTTGAATACTATAATTGCCACGGTGTACATCCGACAAAATCTATTCTTTTAATTCTGCATCACTGGGTACACATAACCGATCACGGAACTTCAGAATCCCATCCTCGAATACCTGAAAATCCGATTTCCTTTTTGTGACATCCATTTCCAGAATCTTCTGGATTTCTAGGTCCATCGATTATAAAGCCTTAATCTTAGCCTGGATTTCCAGTTTAATCCTCAATGCGGTAAACAGACTCTAAACATGACTCGCTTCACACTTAAATTCCGAATCCCGAATTCCCTCCAACAGGGTCCATTCCTTGACCATCATATGTGCGATGCTCGATTTCCAACTCAGTGCATCCGTTATCTTATTAGCCCTTTTTGGGACGATATAAAATATTGCAGTCGTAGTCCTTAAGGAGTTCCATCTAATGACGCTGTCTCATATTTAATTCCTTTTGTACTTGTCCGTCCATTCAAATTTCGTTTCCTTCTTTTGCAAACGTGTCCACGGTGTTACCAACGTCAAAAACCTTTTTGCGAAACGTCTGTAATGACCTGCCGGATCCAAAAACCTCCGAACCTCGATTACCGTTGTCGGTCTTAGCCAATTCATGACGGCTTCAATCTCTGCCGGATCTACCGCAATTCCTTCCCCGGATTTCATATGTCCTAAGAACGCCACTCAATGAAGCTAGAATCCACACTTATAAAACTTAGCGTAGAGTGCGTGTCGTCTTAGGATTTGTAGAACCTTTTCCAAATGTACCTCATGCTCGGTGGAACTCTTCAAATATACCAGAATGTCATCTATGAATACGATTACAAATTGATCCAAAAATTCCTTGAATACCCGATTCACTAAATCCATAAAGGCTGCAGGGGCGTTCGTCAGTCCAAACGGCATCACCGTAAATTCAAAGTGTCCATACTTCGCCCTAAATGCCGACTTCGACACGTCCTCCTTTTTTATCCTCAATTGATAATAATCAGTCCTCAAATCGATCTTACAAAATATTGATGCCCCTGGCAACTGGTCGAACGGGTCATTTATCCTTGGCAACGGGCGTTTATCCTTAGTAGTCACCTAATTCAACTGTCTGTAGTCAATACATAATCTCAATGATCCGTCATTTTTCCTTACGAATAAAACTGGCGCTCCCCATGGAGACGCACTAGGACGAATAAAACCTTCGTCCAATAACTCCCACATTTGGACTTTCGATTCCTTCAATTCCGACGGTGACCTCTTGTAGAGCACTCCCAAGGTCGGTTTTGTCCCTAGGGCCAACTCAACCACAACCTCGACTCTCCTATCAGGTGGCAATCCCAGCAATTTTCTGAGGAAAGACATCGGGAAGATTACACACTTCGGCTAAGTCCTTTAGCCTTGATTCCTCAACTAACTAATCAGTCGCAAATTAATTATCCTTATACACTTCAAAGACAAGGCTCAATCCATCCCATTTCAATCCAACAGTCTCCCAAAACAAATCACCCCGATTCTTTATAAAACTCGAATTTTCAAGCATCACTTATCCTTCTGAATTCGTCCAAGAAAATCATTAGTGAATCAGAAACCCATAAATTAATTGCGCCTGCTCACCATAAGTGATTATAAGTACCATTCAAGTAATAACTTCAAAATCATCTACTATTGCACCCGATATCATCACATAGTGCATCTAGATCCTCAAGACGCATCATCCGCTTCCTTTCCAACCACAATCTACACCTTTCCTTACGTCCGTAGTCAATTCAGATTAATCTGCGGGACAGCTCCCGTTTGACGACCTACCCACGGTTACTGCGATTGCATCAGTAGTCTAACCTGTTGACTTAGCAATTTCTCACTTGGTGACCTTACTGTCCACATCAACAACATGCTCCACTTTTACCTTGGCAGTGGCCATTCCTATGCCTCTTTTCATAAGACCGACATGCAGCGTTGGAGTAGCAGCTCGGTTTTTCCAAAGTTCTTTCTTACTAGAGGGACAATTTCCGTTTCTTTGTCATAGGCTTCTTTCCACGGTTCCCATTGTCCCTAGCTGGCGCAAACCGTGATCCAGAAGCGACCGTCCTTTCGCTCATATCCGTGTCAACCATCGAACTCTCTCATATAGCTCGTTGTAATTCCTTAAGACCCCAAAAGTACCAACTGATTGTGAAATTCCGGTTCCAATCCATCCTGAAACCTCCTTGTCCCATCCACATGATCTTTGACCATCTTTAGTGCGTACTTAGGCAATCTCACAATTTGACCTCGTACTGATCGACTGACATTCAATTTAAGTGAAGCCGAAGGAACTATGTCCTTTTCTGCCCTTGGGCACTTTTCTGAAAGTACTTCTTATTAAAGACCTCGATAACGACAACCCAGCTTAGAAATACACCCTCTGAAATATCCTATTTCGGGGGTCATCTTACCAATCACTTGCATTTCTCTAAAGTTGATATATAGCCAGGGTCACTTTCTCCTTATCAGTGCACCCGAATACCTCAAAAGCCTCCTCTGTCCAAAGTAATGTAGCCTCAGGGTCATCTCTTCCCATCGAACCTTGCAAGATTAAATTTCCAAATTTTCCCAACCAACTGACGCATCTGCCTGACTGCATTAACTTACCCTTGATCTTTATTCTCAACATTTCCATTATACCTATGATTCCCGTCATTTCCATTGACAACGACAATAGTGGCCTCCGCATCAGTAGTAACAGTAGCATTTCGCTCCTCAGTCTGTCTACTCATTAAAATTCCAGCTCCCTCGAGTGCCCTTAAAATCTCATCCCATCTGGGATCCCCCACAACTCCAACTTGCGGGGCCACACGACCTCGACCTCTCATCTTACTAGTTCTCACAAAGGCTCACCTGCTAAATTCCACACAGGAATTAAAGACCTAAACCAACTATCTCGTCTAAGTCCTAAGCAGGTATCAACAGAAAAGCAATTAAGCACTCAGCATGCAACTAGCACAACGGCACAGAATTTTCACCCAAGGACTCGCACACTTACCTTAGGTCCTGCCGCACCTGCATAATACTGGTTCAAATAATCACCACAACATTCAAACACAAACAATCTGGAGGCACACTTAGCACACTAGGTCAACCTATGGCTACCCATGGTCACTCCTCCTTATCACTCCAGGGTTCAGCTAGACTGGACCGAGCTGTCCTTGCTCTGATACCAATTCAAGAGGGGATGTCACGCCCCGCACCCAGCGTGAGCATAAACATCCGCCTAGGGTCGCTACAGAGTGCGACGCTCCCAGGATTGCGTCACAGAGACCCTAATGCCCAAATCAGAGAAAACACGCCACATGCGGAAACGACGTATATATAATGTATATATATACACCCAGACAAATTAATAGCAACCATGAATAGCACGAGATAACAATTAAACGACAAATTAAACCTTAATATATAATCTTTACAACTTACTAGTACAAATCCCTTCTATCCGCAAAAAGGGTACAACAAAAGGGCCACGAAGCAAAAAGGGATCGGTGGCCAGGGATATCAAGCTATCTACCGGAAAGCCCTACAGTCAAAAAGTATCGGCCCTCACTCCTAGGGCTGGGACCTAAACTAGGGCTCCCAGTCGGGGTTAGATCCAAACGTCTCAAAAGAACTCTCGGACTGCCCTGGCTCTTCCTCTGAGCTCATAGCCTCAGACTCTGTCTCGGGCTCAGGGTCCTGCTCATCAGCCTCAAAAATTCATGGCCGGGGATCTGAAATGTTCGGTTTTACCACAACCGTGAGAAAACTCAGCAAGTAATAAATCGCTAATCCCAAACTAGACTAAAATGTACCTCCAGAGGGTAAATAAATTACATAATTAAATGAACCAGTGCAAAAATCAATGCCAATATAACAACCAACATGAATTCACCCGGGCTCACAGCCCATAGCACTATACCGCCCTGCAAATTAGGCAATTAACGCCAGTACAACATATAAGCAGTTTTGCTGACCCAAGGGCCCCGACTCTAAGGCCAACAACCATTAAACCGACCCGGAGGCCCGGTCCGAAGACCCCAACTGTTTCGACCCGAAGGCCCGATCCGAAGACCCCAACTGTTTCGACCCGAAGGCCCGGTCCGAAGACCCCAACTGTTTCGACCCGAAGGCCACATTTGTTTCGACCCGAAGGCCCGACCCAAAGGCCACAGTTGTTTCGACCCGAAGGCCCGACCCGAAGGCCACAGTTGTTTCGACCCGAAGGCCCGACCCGAAGGCCACAGTAGTTTCGACCCGAAGGCCCGACCCGAAGGCCACAGTTGTTTCGACCCGAAGGCCCAATTTACTCACGACAGACATGTGCATTAACGTATTCAATTTCAACCATATCAAAGCATGATGCGAATTTACATGTCATGGGACTCAAGCCAATTGTCATGCCACGGTGTGCCAAGGATAATAATTCACAATTTCAACTCATACAGTGCATTATCGGCACGTCTAACTCCTTTCATTGAAGTCCATTTACATTCGGCACTTAACACACAACTTAGCATTATAGCAATTCCATCCACTTAGGACTTGACATGGCCAACCAGTCTCAATCGATAAACTCCAAAATATGGCCTCATCCCCCAAAGTCCCGACGAGTCCTAATTGACCTCCAAAATGCCTAATTTCAAATCATTACACAATAGTCCAATTAATATTCAAATTAAGCAAATTCGGTTCTAATGTGAACCACACCCAAACAACCATCAATTGGTCTCCAAATCATCCTTAAACACCCTCATTAAGTCCCAATTAAACATGGGGTCGCCCGATTTAAACCATCACACAATATTCCAAATTAATCTCAACTTAGGTAATTTAATCCAAATTCGGGTCTAGCATGAACAGTGCCCAAACAGCCCTCAAATGGCCACCAAATCACACCTAAACATCCTCATTAAGTCCCAATTAAGTCCTATAATCAGCCCATGCACATTCCCACACAAATAAGCCCCAAATTAGCTTAATTACCCCATTAATTTACCCCCTAAAATTCCACAATTAGGCTAATTAGGGTTTAGAAATTTTTACTCGCCTAATAATGGTCTCGAGGCGACGGGAGCGTGCGGCCGATTACCGACTCGCGGTGAGAATCGGCGGCGGCGCTCCGGGAGCAAGCCGGCGGTTACACGACGACTCCGGCGGACTCAAGGTTCAATCCGGCCAAATCAGAGGAGGGGCTGAGGTGAAGGGGCTGAGGAGAGGGGAACGGCGAGGGTGATGGTCGGCGACGGCGGCGACGAGCGGCGACGAGGCTGGACAGCCGACCGGCGGCGGTCGGGCGAGCTGGAAACGAGAGAGAGAGAGACAGTCGGGGTAAGAGAGAGAGAGAGAGAGAGAGAGAGAGAGAGAGAGAGACGGGGAGGCTGAGAGGGGAGTGGTGGCGAACCGGCGGCGACGGGGCGGCACGGCGGCGACGTGAGGCCGGACGAAGCTGCCGGCGGCTGGGCCAGCTCCGGGCGCGACGGGCAGCGGAGATCAGCTCCCTGCCACGCGCGCGGGAGAGAGGAAGGGCGGCCGGTGCAGGTGGCGGGCGGGGCTCCCTGGCGGCGTCGGCGGGTCGGCACGGCGCGGCGGCGAGCTCGGGCGGGCGAGGCTGAGCGAAGCAGAGTCTGGCACGGGAGCAGTCGGGCCGGCGAAGAAGGAAGGAAGAGGGAGGAGAGAGAAGAAGAGAAAAAGAAAAGAGAGAAGGGAAGAGAGGAGAGAGAAGAGGGATGGACGGGAGTGGATGGGTCTGCATGGAGGGGACGTGCATTGGGGGGAGGGGTAACGTGCACGGGAAACCGGGGAAAAGAGAGAGAGAGAAAAGAGAAGAGAGAGGGGAGAGAGAAGGAAGAGAGAGGAAAAAGTACAAATTCAAACTTTAAGCGCGAACCAACGGACACGATCCAAACTAAAAATCGACCTATCAGTCTCGATTTGAATCCGGAAAAAGGCCCTAATAATCCACGATAAACCCCAACAATATTCTAGGGCACACGGCCAAAATAAAATGACCCAAACCACACTACGAGGGAGGTCTACCAGTCCAAATTCGCACTCGGTTCAAAAATTCATTTTTTTACTATTCCTGACAATCTCGATGCTGGCCACAATAATATCGACACCGTCCAATTTATTTCGTCCCGAAACTCCCGGAAATCGACTGCCAAATTCAGGGTATAAATAACGGCCAAATTCGATCGAGTGCGATTCTAGCAAAATTTCAAATTTTAAAAGTAAGAACCCGAGAGTAATCAGTTCCCGGGCGAAATTCCATTATAAGCGCACTGACGAATTACACGTTTTATAAATCCCAAAAATGGGCCAAAATCCGGACTGTTACAGCATACACCCTTCCTTGGGCTGGTGGTCGTCCTGGGTTAGTCGCTGGGGGATGTCCACCCTGATTCCCCGTCCTAGGCGGGTGGGCTGGTGCTTGCGATCCCGCTGGACGCATCTGATGACACGACCTAATCTGGTGGTCAAAACTCCCACACCTGAAACATGCTCCGAACCTACTTGGAGGCGGGTTAGGCTTCCCAATGTTTCTCCTCGCAGATGGAACGAACCGTCTATTCCCAGTCATTGGCCTTTTCCCCAACCTGCGATTGTCTCTATTAGGCATAAACCGTGATCCCGAGGCGGCGGCCCTCTCTTGCTGATCTCTTTCTATGATCTGAGCCCTCTCGTACATCTCCCTGTAGTCTTTAAGGTTATGAGATAGAATTTGGCTCCTGAGGTCTGGTTTCAATCCATCTCGAAACCTCCTAGCCTTGTCTCTCGGATTCACCACCAATGTAGGCGCGAACTTAGCCAATCTCGCAAACTCCGTCTCGTATTGGTCTACTGACATCTGTCCCTGGCGCAGTCTCATAAATTCCAACAACTTCCTTTCCTGCGCTACCTCAGAGAAATACTTCTCATAGAAATTTTCAACAAATACAGCCCAAACCAACTCAGTACCTGTAGGGAATACCCCGTCCTTTACTGCATTCCACCAATCGTTGGCACCGTCCTGTAACTGATACACTGCTAAGTCTACTCTCTCGGTATCGGTGCACTTCAATACATTAAACGCCTTTTCCAACTCCTCAACCCATCTGGGCGCTAACTCTGCATCGCCCCTACCACTGAACTTGGGCGACTTAAGCTTCAGAAATTGCTCAACTAGCTGGGGCATCTGTCTCGGTACAACTGGTTGTGCCTGTTCTGCCTGGTTACCCCCATTACCGGCTATCGCTGCGGCTTCGGCTGCCTGTGCATGTGCGGCTGCCCTCTCCTGAGCCTGCAAACCCATGATATGCCCTATCTCACGGAGGGTCTCCATAACTTCCTCCATTCTGGGGTCTCTGGCCTCTCTGGGCTCGGCTCTCGGTTGTTCTTGGGGTTCCTTTCCTCTTCGGCGACTCATCTCTCTCTAAGCTGGCTACTCAACTACCTGCTATAACCCCACTAAGGAGTCAAAGACTTAAACCATACTAACCCAGTCTAAGTCCTAGGCAGGTATCAAACAATAGCCAAACAATCACATGCGATCTAGCACTGAGCACAATACATCACCCAAGGGAACATGTGTACTCACCTCAGGTCCTGACGCGCCTGCACCTTCGGGGTTGAATCACTTACACATTCAATCAATCAAACAAACGCAATTAGGAGACACACCTAGCACACGAGGTCACCTAGTTGGCTACCCTTGGTCATCGCTCCTTATCACTCCAGGCTTCGACCGTACGGATAAAGCTAACCTTGCTCTGATACCAATTCAAACGGGGATGTCACGCCCCGAACCCAACTTACCCATCGGAACACGAGCATCCCCTTACCACTCCGGTCGATCAGAGTGCGACGTCCCCAGGAGGCATCGCCGACCCAACAACAATCAGAGTATAAAAACACATGCGGAAGCAAATTACAAACCCTGACAAATAAAGATGAGCAAGGAAGCCAAACAATCAAATCATCATCAGGTAAAACCTCATTCTAATATATATCAACAAACTGTTTACACAAAGAACACAGATACATGTACAGTCAGATCCACTACAGGTCTAGGTCAAGGTCAGGCTAGCATCAACGTCAAAAGGCCACTAATCCAAAAAGTGTCGGTGGCCGGGTGAGTAGGTCTGTACTAAGGATCACTATAACAAAAAGGTAGGGATCCCTATCGTCGTCCAACTAGTCTAAGGCTCGTAGTCTGGGTCGCTGGACTCGTCGGGCTCATCGGAAGGCTCAGATGACTCCTCTGAAGAGCTGCGATCCGGCTCTGGCTCATCCACGTCCATGTCGGGGTCCTCCTGATCAGCCTGATCCTCCTCGGCTCCCCAGTAGTCTGCTAAGAGAGCGTCAGCCTCAGCCTCGGAGTCAAAGTCGTCCTCTAGGTCTACATCTGCGGCTGCACCCTCGACGGCATCTATGTCTGCATCCTCGCCTACCTCATCGACCTCACCATCCTCATCATCCTGCTCCATCGCCTCTGGCTCGGGGTCGTCCTCCTCCTCATCCATAGGCTCCGGCTCTGGGTCATCATACCAAACTCCGGGGCCTGGCTGGGCCTCGACGGCTGGCGGAGCGTCAGGTGGAGGAGCATCGACCACCTCGCCATCGGCAATCACTGGCTCCAACTCGCCATCAGCGTCTACTGGAACGTCAAAGGTACGGATAGGTCGACTGAGGGTTCCGTCCGCTGCCCTGCGACACCATGCGATGTACTCTTGCTTCTGATGCTCATCCTCACCCACGTTAACGTAGAGAACTGACCTAAACCTCACATGCATCTCGTCATTTCCAGCTGGGAAATGCTCATCAGTCTGTAATATCTGCCTAGGAATCCCAAAAAGTGGAGGCGGCTCCGGCATCCTAGGGGGTAGGCTCTGAAATGTTCGGTTTTACCACAACCGTGAGACTAGCTCAGTGAATCAAATACCTAAACCTAGGCTAGGCTAAAGTGTGTCTCTTAACGGACCAAAATCAAGCATTCAAGCCAACAAACATAAAACTCAATATGTTTCAACGTGATTCAACCCCTGCAAGTTAGTGCAATTCAACATATATATATATATACACCCACATACGTGTACATACGGGCAGGCGTACTCCACACACGCGTGCTCATATTCTTTAAATGGTTCAAACCACTCAATCACCGCATCCCACACGAATGCCTCATGCAGTCACATGCTAATAATTCTCACAATCTCATCACAATACTGCATGATTCACAATTCACATAATGCAACGTTCAATTCATTCTTAAGCTCACGACCCACAATAGGGCCCGACCCGAAGGCCACAACACTTCATGGCCAGCGTATATAATACGCCCCCGGCCCGGTGTCTCTAGCCTGCTACAAAGTGCCTGAGGCGCGACACCGCTCACCTACGAACCAGAGCCTGCTACAAAGTGCATGAGGATGGTTGTCTTCCGGTCTAACCGGGTATCGTCCTGCTACAAAGTGCATGAAGACGGAACTCGACCCGTAGGCCATTAGGTGATCACACATATCAATTTTATCTTAGCCCAGCTCCACTCTTTTCAGGGCATTTACCGTGATCACACAATGCAATGTCACACCCGCACAATCACACAATGTCATCTCAAATCTCAATCTCGACATACAATGTGCGTGACATGCATTTTCATGCCAATGAATACAAATGCCATAAAATTTCCAACATTACAAACAATGGCCATTTCTAGCATTTGTAACACCTAACATGTGCAATTCGGCCATAACAATACCCCAACTTCAAACATAGCCAAACACATTCAAAACACTCCATTTTAGCCTCAAATAATTCAGCCAAGACCCCACTCAAACATATTAGGCATACACTTAGTTTAATTTAGCAAATCAAGCCCATTTAGCCCAAAAATCACCATTTCTAGCACAAAATCTCAAGGCCTCCGAATTTGGCTCACCATAGACAGCCATCAAACCCTCACTAATCAGCCATAGTTCCACCTTAAATCAACCCTCAACAACATCATTAATTCAGCCATTAACTATACAATCACTAACAAACACCAAACTAGCTTAATCTCCACTAATCAACCCAATTAACCCAACTAAACACAATTAAGGCTAGACTAAGTTTAGGCATTAAACTCACGTCTCGGTGGACGACTCGCGGAAGAAACAAGAACATCCAACTCGCGGCTCGACTACGGTGATTCACGGCGGCGCGGAACCTCCTCGGCGTCGCCGGCGTTCGGCGGATTTTACTTGGCCAAGATCAGCCGTGGCTGGTCGTCCACGAGGGAGGAGAAGGCGCGGCTGAGGACGGCGGCTCGGGGACTGGTTCAGCTCTCCACGGCGGTCCTTTGCCGTGACCAACAGCTCCGGCGAGCGGCTGAGGAAGGGCGGCGACGGTGGGCTGATCCGGCGAAGAAGGAGAAGGAACGGAGGAGAGGAGATGGCTGATCGGTGAGGGAGAGAGAGTGAGCGAAATGGAGGAGAGAGAGAGAAAAACTTATCCAAAAATTAGTCAAAGCTGGTCAACTCAACCCTTAGTGGAAGCCAAGTGTCAACATCTAAGCCCATTTGACCAAACTACCCCTTCATCCAATGGTTTAAATTCATTCCATCCAATTGTTGAGGGGCATTCTTGTCATTAGTCCCTAACCAACCCTTAACCAACCTAGTTAACCTTAACCAACCTTGGTTAAACCAAAATAATTTTTCAAAATTCGGAATTAAGCTTAATTAACCCAAGGGCAATTCCGTCATTTTTCCATCCCGAACCGAAATTCCATTTTTCGCACCAATGCGTCCCATATGTGTGTGGCCAACGTATTCTGGCGTCAGAATCTTAAAATTAGTCCGTCGGGTCCCCGAAATCCGACACCGAAATCTGGGCTCAATTCCGTGAACAACTCTCTCTCAACTTCAATTTTTCTGAAACTCTCACTAACATGCGGCTGTTTAGGAATACGCGTATCGACTTAGGGCTGTCCGAGTCTCGACGGTTCCGATCATCAAGAGAAAGAGGGTTTATTACTAATCCCGGGGTCACGATCATTTGGCTCGAGTTCAGGATTGGTTGGCCACGAGCACGTTTGGTTAAGCAGAATCACCTGCGATCCCAAATGTGCATCGTTGGCCTTGGCCATACCATTTCCATCACTTTTCCTAAGATCGGCCCCTCACTGGTTCACAATATTCCCTCATTCTTTCTCAAATCGGCTCCCGAGTCGCGACTAAGTCCCTGGTCCACGTACTAGTGTCCTAATTAGCCATTCCCCATGGTTAGTATCCCAAGAGTGATCAGCTCTGGGCGAGTCGTACTCAAATGAAATGAGAAATAACATTCATTTTATTAATCCCAGAAATTACATCGAAATTCGGGCTGTTACAATTCACTCGAACATAACACGGGCAACCAAATACTCCGATAACGTTATCTAACCACACTTCTTTACGAGTCCAACTTCCAATCTATTCATTAGGTAGCTAGCTGTACTAAGAGCATCCGCTAGGAATTTCCTAGCCCCACTAGCATCAGAGAGCATTTTGTGGGCCGTATCTGGTAATGTTCTTCTTATCAACTCTACAACCTATCATAATTCACTAGCACAAATATGGTGTCTCACTATGCCTTCACACAAAATTCGTTTAACAGCTCTGAGCATAGCTCCGTACTACCGTCTAATCGAACATGCTTGATTATTTTACCGGTTTCCTTTTTTATTAAATCCCTCAATTATCTGATCGTGACAATTGTCACGCCCTGATCCCCGCGAGCACACGACATCCCGACACAGTTGATAAGAATGTGACATCCCAGAACTTGCCACCGACCCAAACAAACGAACTGAAGAGCAACACACACGGAAGAAAATCGAACTCTCCATACAACGACAATTAAACGGGGTAGTAAAGAGATAACTGGAACACATCAACAAATCTCTTTTATAGACAAAGCGTTACTTACAAATTCACATCATACAAGCCTTACTAGATGCCATCGCTACAAACCACGCACATTCAAAAAAGGGTCGGATGGTCGGTTGGACTATCTCCTCTAAACAAAAGAGGGATCCTCAAAAGACGGGGGACTAAACCTATCATCAATCATCGTAGTACCCTGGCGGCGTCCCCAAATCTTCCATATCATCATAAGGCTCAGGCATCTGAAATGGTCAACAATAAGAATAAATCTCAATAAGTCACTACCTAAGCCTTGCTTAGGCTAACACGTATCACAGGACAGTTCAGAGCATGTAAGATTATCACTCAACGTGCCACAATAATCACAGGTGACCTTACCTCACCTTGGCACACGCTCGAGCCCTACACATTAGTATACAGTCATAACATGGCAATCGTTCATCACACATAACAACCTGAATCGGGACAAGTACATGCATAGCACACTTAATAATCCGGACATGCCCAAGAATAATCTCACATAGCATACCATAATGCATATCACAATCACAAGATCCATATTATTAGCAGCCCCTCGAGCTCCCCAAACCCGCGTAAAACGCATCAGGCTATAAAGCTTCCGGTGTAACCAAGCATCATCCCGCTACGTCAGCGATGGCATCGTCCCGCATCACACACATTAAGACGGCATTCCATGAGGATAATCAATCTGGCCTCCACCGCGATTGGTATCTAGTCACCTGTTGGGCATTTGATAAATCGGGCATCGTCTCGTGTAAAATGCATCAAAACAGGTTACAAACCCGCGTAAAACGCCTTAGGGTATTAAGTGAACATACAAGCATTCAACACTCAAACCATCTCATCTTTCGATTAGCCAATTTCCACACAACGCATGTTCAACTCACAACTAACCACGCCCTCACGGGCAACAACAACATCGAAAAGCTTCTGAGAGAGAGAAACCAATTTTGCACAGAATGATGCTAAAATTGGGTAATTGTGTAGTCATCGAAACTCTTTCGAAACAAATAGTAATTCAACTCCAAAAATTCTGAATTTTGGACATGTCACTGGAAACAGCTTTATAAACATTTTTCATGAAGAATAGAAAACCCAGTTCCAATTGGAAATGCCTCGTTTTGTCCCTCAAATTTAGACTGAAATCCACCCGCCAAGACAGACTGTTCGACCTTCAAAATCCATTTCAATTAGTACCCAAATCTCCTTGGAAAGCTTTGAATTTTTATATGTCATAGACACAAGTGTCCTTGACAACTTTCATGTGGGAAGTTTTTTGAAAAAAAGGTCTAGAAAATTTTATAAAAATTCATAAAGATAAGCCGATCATGTGAACAGTAAATTCGACAGACTCGAGACGGTCCGAAAATGGACTTCCGAATGCCCCCAAATGTGCTCCAAAAATTTCAAATTTAATATATGACATACTTCAAGATGTTAGGGTCAACTTTCATAAAAACATCTCCTCAAATTCAGTCCACATTGATCTTCACAAAAAAATAACAAAATAATAGGGCACCTCAGCAATCAATCCAAAAACCAAACCAACGACAATCAATCATCAACAAGCATAACTAGCCATCAAACCAACTCTAATCAACCCCTAATCAGCCTCTAAACATGCCATTGATAACTCATTATCCTAATCAAAGCTTAGGGAGTATTTACTAGGAGCCTAAGTTTAAAACCAACAAGATCAGCCCAGCAAAGCAGCTGCTGTTTCGGTGGCCGAACAAGAAGGACGGCGGCAACTCCAATCACGATGGTCCATGGCTAAGGCGAGCACAAGCTGGTGGTCATGATGAGGGGTGGTGTTGGCTTCAGTGGCGGCTGATTGGTTCTGAAAATAGTGAGGAAAGAGAGAGAAGGAAGAGATGGTGGCGTGAGCAGTAGGATCGGCAACCGGTGGTTGCTCCTATAGCTTCACAGTGGCATCATGGTGGCTGGCGGTGGCTGAGAAGGGCTGAGCAGATCAGCAAGGTGGAGGGGGAAGGAGCTACGGCCGAAATGGAGGGGCAAAGGAGGAGAGAGAGTGAGCAAGAGAGAATGAGGGAGAGAGAGAGAGAAGACTTGATTTGATTTTTACTAACCCCACCAACAAAATCTCAATATCTACCCTCTTCCCCAAGCCAAGATCTAAGGGCTCATGATTTTCCTCTCCTTAATTTCCCAAAATTCCTAAATGGCACACAAAATAAAAAGACAAGATGAAGAGAGGTATAAGGGTCCAAGAGTTTTGGCCAAGAAGGAAAAGTCCAAATGTCCAAATTACCATTCAACCGAATTCAAATATCCTCAGAGGTAAATGGTCTTTTTCCATACCGGTCCAAATTTCACCTTTCCGACAATTCTGAGCGATCTAACAGTTGGCCATGCTTAATGAGACAACGTCCAATAAATTTTTGTGAAATCTTGAAAGTTCGACATCCCATTCTGGATTCTAATTCATGGCTAAAACCAATCAATCACGACTTTAGTGTATCTCAAACTAATGGGCGGCTTTTAGTAGTTACGCTTATCGACTCGCGGCCGATTTGATATCGAGCCACATGTAAGTTTACTTGAGCCATGGCTACCTTGGTTGTCATGTAATTACGATGGTCAATCACTAGTTTCAATTGACGCAATCGTTCGGATTAGTTTCGGGATCGGTCGAAATTCATACAATGGTCAAGCAAAATCACTCGCGATCCAATTGTATAACATTTGCGAATCATTCCGTAACTATCCTTGGATCGGTCTATAATGGCCCAAAATATTTTTTCGTTAATCCTTATGGTCAAAGTGTTGATCCACGGCCAAGTTCTTAGGTCCACGTACTTAATTCCCAGCTAGCTATTCCCTAATAGCTAGTCTTCTCGAGAGTGATCAATTCCAAATGAGATTTAACTAAAATGCATCGAAAATATAATCATTTCATAAATTTCGAAAATGGGTCGAATTTCAGAATGTCATAACAACACTATCAAACTTGTGTCTTGGCACAAGCACCCACGCCTTTCTTGAGTAGTTGTCCATAATTGTTAGCACAAATCCGTCACTCTTTCTCAAAAGAAATTGCAATAGCCTACAAACATCA
The DNA here is from genome assembly GCA_031216235.1 of Syzygium jambos. NCBI lineage: Eukaryota > Viridiplantae > Streptophyta > Magnoliopsida > Myrtales > Myrtaceae > Syzygium > Syzygium jambos. Next base: position 15,785,626 of record CM062224.1, read on the forward strand.
AAATGAATCAACTCTGCAATATCCGTGATTTTTCTAGCAATCTTATCGAACTGCACTTTTCGCCATTTGTCTAAGTCACTCCACTTGCATACATTCACTTTCTTAGCCACATTACCACCCATTAGATTCCTTTTACTCAAAAACTTTAGACATCCCTCACTAATGTACCCTAAATAACCCCTACCTCTATTCATAGAAGCCCTATGAGGGGAGATAGCATACCTAATCTAAGATTAACCGCTTTTCATCATTTGTCCATCCCCTTATACTTTGAATATTGAATATTCATATTGAAGTTTAAGTTAGTTACTTCGAAACGCCTTTTGGAATATTTCTGTAGGATGTTGCCTCGATCCCAACTCTCTCCCAATAGTAAAACAACGGTGTTTTCTTGGTGAGCTTTTATTTTAACAATCAATTGCTTGAACAATTGAGGAGTGGAAGCCACCACCCTTCCACATAGAGGGATACTCAACCTTGAATAAAGAGGTTTTGGTTCTAAAAGAAAAGGCTCGAGTAACGGGACGGCATAGGAAGCACGGGACCCCCTCCTAGCAAAGGGAAAAACGATTTGATCACTCTAAAAGAAAGAGAGTAGAGGACATGCCTTATAGAGTATTTAGTAATGAGGAATTGTTTTCGTATCCTAGACTTAAGGAAGGCAAAAAGTGCCCTATCTGCCTTGTTGGGGGGGAGGGGAAAGGCGAGGGGCGGCATGCTTGCTCTTTCTTTTCATTTCTATTTTTGCTTGCTCTTTCTTTTCATTTTTATTTTTCGAGAAAATGTCCCATCCTTCAACATCATGATTGGGTCAACCAAGCCAGATCATGAGTGAATAAACAATATATGCCACACTTTAGACTCTCAATCAAATGCGTCTAACATCTCAATGGCGAGTTCCATCATTGTTTCACCTTGAAGTTCATACTCGTCACTGTGCTTGATTCCTCTTATTATAAGGCACCTCTAACAACCTCGAGAACTCCACCTTCTAAAGTACCAATACCCTACTAAATCTAGGGCATACAAGGAAATTAGATTCTTCTTCAATTATGGAACAAGCCTCACTTCAGTCAATGTCCTCATGATACCATTATTCATTATGATTATAATATCGCAAACACCTATAACATCACACTCAATGTTATTTTCCAACTGCACTATACCATTATTCATGCATTCATAAGTAATAAAACAATTCCTGTTTAGTGTAGTGTGAAACAAACAATCAGAATCCATAATTCATCCATCAAACAACTAAATCCTGTTTCCACTTTGCTATAGCTGCTTGCGTGGTTTGATGCTTCATGTGGTATAATCCAACTCAGATTTCCAAGCCCTATGCCCTTTTGGTTTCTCTATCTTTCGGGAAAATTAGTTCAAACTCAAGACATTTCTCATGAACTTGATCACTCACCCACCTACTCATGGGAGATGATTCTAATCTCGATCAAAGTATAACCAAGTTACGGACTGGCCATTGTTGGCCTGAACCTAATTACACTTGTTCATTGGGGGCCATTTTATCTCCTATTGGAGCGGGCCCACTCTCGGGCCTAGCAAGGCCCTTAATAATAGTTTGGGCTAGGCTAAAAATTCAATTGAGTCCGGCTCACCTGGGGCATGCTTACTCCTGATGAGTAATGAGGTTGACTGGTTGAGAAGTGTCGTAGCTTGGCCCACCCAACATGTGCTAATCTTGCAATAGGCATATTTGGAAAACTGACAATTTAAGTTCTGAAAATTATATACAGAATTTTAAGTGTTTATAAATGCTGAAATTAGAAATAAAAAAATTGTTTGATGATAATTGGAAATTGATAGGTAAATATTATCAATCTTTTATCAAACGTAATGACCATTATTGGCAGGGTTTATCATATATGGAAAGATTCTAATTACAATGAATTATTAATCTATTGAATGAACTAAGTAATCCCTCCCTTACTTATTAGGTCAGAGTTTGATAACTCCAATACATTGCTAATCATAACTAGTTTTGACTCAAATGATTTAAATTTTTTTTAAAAAAATCACTTAATTTCCTGAGTAAGGTTGAGGTCAGTTTGCATATTTAGTAAGAAGGTAATATTATTCAACACTCAATATTTGGCAATTGTCAACACAACATTAGATTTTTACTTTCATTATTTAATATTCAGTACTCGATTTTGAGTTTTTATCAAACAATGTGAATTTTTGACTTAGTTGAAAATCAATTAAAGTCAACTCCACTAAAGATGATCGAGCAAATTCGTATCATTAGATGCTTAATTTTAAATTTTCAGTGTTTTTGGATATCAAACAGGCCCTTACGTTTACTGTTACGGGCAAATAAGGAAGAGCAGTTTCCCGGCGGCCGACTCCCAGGAAGTGGTAATTTGCAAAAGAAAGTAGAACGCTACTAAGGATGCTCCTTGGGCAAATACAAGTATGGGCAAATTTTTTTGAAGAGTTTTGGGGAGATGCAATTGTATTTCCAAATAAAAAGGCCTTTATCCTCTTATAGATCCCGAGGTGCTTTGGACTTTGAGCACTTTTGGAATGCTAATATATATTTTTCTTCCAACTTTACCCTTGCTAAATTTTCATAATTATGGAAATGCCCCCGATTGCTCTTGCCTTACACAATGTTGCCAGTGAAGGACTCCGTCACCGATGAGCAGCCAGCCAGCCAGCCTCACCTGAGGTCGCGCAACCCCGCCACCCCAAGCAACAACAAGATCATGCGATCTTAGGCCATGAGCAAGGTTGGCTGGTGGCAAATTTGGCTCGCCGGCGACCTGAGTTCCGTAAAAAAGTATTGAGATTTTTTTCAAAAGAAGATTAAAAAAGAAAAGTATAATTTTTTTTTCAAATGACATAGGATGCTTCGTTTTGCAAAAAATGAGTAATTTGAAAAATACTTTTCGAAAAATAATTTCTTATATCCTTTAGAAAAATTACTCAACGAAAAATATTTTCATCATCGATAATAATTTATACCTAATTATTTTTATGAATGATAAAAAAAAAATTTCTCTCATTTATTTTTCTAAACGATATAAGTAACCATTCAAATCAGTCATCTTTTGCAAAATCAAGAAACAGTTAGATCAAAATTAGTTCACCTTTCACCTAAAGTAAAATGCACCCCCAAAGTCTCTCTCCATCGACCCTTTTCGGTTTTGCGTCGGTGGCTCAGTCCCAAGGTGTGTCCATGGCTTCGGAGGAAGACATCCCGCGAGATAACAGCATCCAAGGTGTCGCTTGGCTCTGTTCGCCGTCAGAATCGGAGCAGCTTCGTACGTTTCCTATTGTCCCCTGTTGCTCTGCTTTCACGAGTCCTCGCTGTGCCCTGTTTCTCCTCTCTCCGCGACCAGAGAGAGGGAATTTCTTTAACCTTTACATCGATCTCCCGGAGGTTTTTCTCGTCAGCGGTCTTTCATTTTTGCTCCGTGCTTTTCTCCCTTGATTTGACGGAACAAAATGAAATTGACGTTGGGCGAATCTGGTGTAATGGCCAGAGTTGATAACGTGAATGCGCCGTGCTCTGGTTTCCAAGTATAGCTCCTGAGCGTCCAAATTGATGTCGGGCTGTGATCTTGGTTCAGGGAAACAGTGACAAGCGCGTTATCTGCGCGAGCTTCTGTAGAATGTCCTGTTGCTTTGCGAGAAGTTCCTGGTCCTCTATGTGCTCGCGTTGCGGTGCATCCAGTATGTTGGGTGAAGCTCTGTTACTGTACTGGTGGTTCCTGGAAAAGATAACCGCTTTTCGTAGCCTTCTGTCGTCCTCTTTTATTGGATTTTTCGCTTTCGTCATATCAAGTCGAAAAGCTTACTTGAAGAAGCTTCAAAATGTTGATTCGAAGTAAGGGACTGACTGATTATTCAATGATTTGTCGGTGCTGGGTTCCCGAGTTTCCCAATCCGCCGGCAATATTGATAGATCTTAGTTTTTAATAAGATCTATGAGTAGGGAGTTAGGTAGGGATTTCATTGATTGACAAAGTTCATGACTTGACCATCTATATGTCAGGGAGATTTATGCATCCATTCTCGTCGAGATTGTTTCTTGCTTTCTCATACTTCCGCAGCTAGTTTCGGGTCTCCCTAAGTCCACATGCTATCTTTACTTTCGTATACATGGGCTACTCTAGGTGCTTATGAGTTATGGATGGATGTTGGTTCTAAGTGAGAGTCGGTAATTCGCGTGTTAGAACTGAAAACGAGATGCAGAAATGCTGTGCTGTGCAAAGGAAAAAGAGAGAGAGGGAAAAATAGCCTCAGCCATTTTAGGGGGTTTTTATATGTGTATAAAGTCCTTGAAACCTATGCCAACTCTATTGTGTTTTCCAGGTTCAGTAGTGATGCTATCTAATTCCTGTTGAAACCTTTTTGTGTTGAGGAAGGAATGAGTTTTCCTCCTCCTGTGCTTTTTAAATTTTGCACTCCTCATATATTTGGGTAGGGACCATATGTAGGTGCTTATTGCACATGTTATGTCCTTCTCCTTTGGTTTTTCATTGCTAGGGACATTAAAGTTTACGTAGATGTAGTAGCTGATGTAGTCTGAGAAGCAAAATATAGCAAAAGGAACAAAAACAGGGCTAAAATAGAGTCGATTAAAGTCGGAACAGAGAAAGGTTATTCTAGGGTTTATAAAAATGAATTATGTTTACTGAATGAGGAAAACTAATGACAAAGTTACTAAAAGACCTATTTATACACCCTTGATCTAACATAACTACTTCTAATCTATACCATTGGAGCTCATTAAAAGCCTCATGACTGGGACATGAGTGTTTGTTAATAACATATTTAAAGACTCAATAAAGAACAAAACACTTAAAATTCAAATAAAGTTGAATTATGCTCCTACATCATTCTCCCTGGGTTGGAAAGAGTCAAGCTTAGTGTTGAAAACTTTGATGAACTAAGCGTGTCTCTGGATCAATCTTCTTCATCTCCTCTACCAAAATCCATGTAGAAAGGTACCAGATTTACCCAAGCATTTCATTAGGAACTTTCCATCCATATTACTATTCCTATTAAGCACTTTTCTTCTCCAATTGGAGAAAACTCGGTCTTGATGTAACAGATTCCTTCCAATCATCACTAATAGTCGAATCCCATCATCAAAGCAATCGAAGTTTTCTTGATTCCCGAAAGCTTGCCAATTGATACTTTCACTCAAACCCTCAAATTGAGCAGGAATGACAAAATTTATCACCAACATGAACAATACTCTCTCTTCATCTTTAAATTAGCCATCATTTCCTTCACGTGCTTGCTCATCTTCTTCTTTAATACCTAATGCATATTGATAAGTAACTGAATCAAACTCTTCAGAAAGACTTTTCCCCGTCTCACTTGAATTATCGGTGCTTTCGACAATTTCATCTTCTGCCAGTAAATTTACTGCAAACGCTTTGTCTTGATCACCATAGTCATCCCGTACAATTCTTGCATGACTTTGTCATCATCTCATGTAACTGTTATTGTTTCATTTTCAAAATCTTCACCGAAAGGATAGATCTCTTCATCATGATCCAAGGTATGATGCAGTAGCTCATCCAATCTACTGTTCTCTAGTCCGGCATCATGAAAGGGATTTTCATCAAATATTATTACTATCATCCTCGAAACCACCTTCCGGCATGTCCAGGATTGCAATGACCTTCTGGATTCTTCATATGGGCTTTCACAGTTTCCTGTCACTGCAAAGTTTGAACAGCCTGCAACAAGTCTTCAATCATACATTGCATCTCAGCCATCTCTATTTGTTGAGCTTGATTTCCTCTTGCATGACCTCTTACCCATCCAACCATCGTGTCGAAACGAAAACCGTAATTGCAAGTTGGAATCGTTGTAGCTCTAATACCAATTAATAAAGGAAAACGGTAACAAGGGGATCTAATACCAATTTGATGAGGTCGGAGAATTGAAAGATAGCAAAAAGAATTAAAACAACTTGAAGTTGGAACAGAGAATGGTTATTCTAGGATTTATAAAAATCAATGATGTTTGTTGAATGAGGAAAAACTAATGACAAAGTGAGTAAAAGGCCTACTTGTGCACCCTTGATCTAACATAAAAATTTTTAAGCTCGACCATTGCAGCTCATTAAAAGTGACATGACTACTACATTTCTGCTTATTAGCCTAAAAACTTGATATAAGACTTGTTAAAAAGAATACACTTAAAATACTAAAAGAGATCAATAATGTTCCTGCATCAGTTGCTTTCTGTCATCACATGCTATGTTGCTGTTGTAGCCTTGACTTAAATGGGTCATTCATACGTCTCCATTCTCGCAGTCTTCAATAAGTTTTTATAGCTCATATGCATGAAGGTTTGGTTTAATATATGCATTCTGACCTAATTTTTTTTGTTTTTATTTTTTGGGGTGCTTTATAGGGATGATTTTAATGGAGCATCTCAAAGGGAAGGTTAAGGATTTGGAAGGAATCCCTGGTTTGGCTGGTTCTGCCTCACATCTAGATACATCCAATTTATTGAAGTCAAGTCTTGAGAATGGTATGACACTTGAGGACATAAAGGCATGTCTGGATACTCATTTGAAGAAAGGACCATTAAAGAGGTAGGTCGTTGCTTTTATGAATATGTAGTCAGCCTGTAACTTAGCTTATTTTATTATTTTTATTTTTGTTTTATAGTGGATCAACCTATTGTGAATGATCAGAGTTATTTTTACTTTGCAATGTCCTATTATTTTTCAAATACTTGCATAGTTTCTTTGGCTACTGTTTTAGGGTTGTGGAAGTATGTGTTAGTGTGCCTTAGGGTGAACCACAAAAACTAAGTTGACGAGGATACTGTGATTGAGGTATTGTATTCATTAGCCATTTCATATGATTCGCATGATGCGAAAGTATCAGCTTTTCTTTGCTTTATAATTATAACAAATAATTTGGTGATGGTATCTGTATGCTATTTTGAGTTGTTCAAGCCACACTAACAAAACACACAAAACTGTAGAATGATGTTGGATTTCTTTTGCCCTTTCTGGATTCTCATACCTGTTTTTTGCATTCTAATTCGTTCCCACGATAGTCAGTGGAGTATGCTTTATTGAGGGGGCTTTGTCAAACACATTAGAGCACAAACTGACCTTAAATTGAATGTTATAGTAAAGGTGGTATCTCTTACAATGAGCTAGCTGCCATACATCTCATCTGATTTAAGCCATAGATTGGTCTGGAGTTCCCATAGCCTGCACTTGGAAGGAACTTGACAATACCTAGGAATGAAACCAATTATTTCTTTGGCAACGTCAAGGAGAAGCTGCTCAGTCAGACTTCTGTTATGAAGAAAGCAACTGAGTGCAATATTTCCCTTGATGCTTGACAACATAGTGCCCTTGTTATGGGGGAGACATGTTGTCTCTTATGGACTGATTTCCCAGAATTTTGTGGTTTTAGTTGCTGTTGCTCTCTTACTAATCCAGTGCTGTGTTCTGGAAATCGATTGGCTTTTTAACCGGTCAAAGTGGGTCAAAATTAGAATAGAAGGAGATGTACCTGGATTATGGTGGCGAAAGTATGGCTGGCGCTAGTTTTTGTCGCTACAAGAGATGTGACATTGCATTCAAATTTGACTTCCCAAATCTGATCTCTGCTATTTGGAAGAGCATTAGTTTGATTTCCAACGGAAAGAAAAAGAATGATCTGATTGGAAGATCACAAAGTAGATTGATTGGATTGACAATAGCCAAAAAAGGTATATGACAAATCAGTTGAAGAAATAAAGATTCTCATATGCCGTCATGTAACTTGTGGAAATAATCTTCACATTAGCAATATTAACGGTTGTGGTTTTTGACTTCCAAGTGGAGTATTGTTCATACTAAAATTTTACATGCGAAGTAATTGGAGTTTTTTAATTGTTGTAGTGAAAGAGGTTTTCGTACAGATTCTGAGGCTTCTACTGCAATATAAGATTTTTCTAGAACCTGTTCCATGCACCAATGGAAAGAAAATAAATATGACAAGGGGAATATACAGAAAAGAAAACCTTCTCTTGATATCCAGCAGCTACGTTATGCACGCATGCTAATACGTTGAATTGCTATCGAATCACTTTTCAGTTCAGAGTTGTCATCTCAAACTCCTTTTGTGGTTTGTTGGTGTCAGCATCTCATATTCACAAACTATCTTTATTGGAAGTTTATACTTCTTTCCTTTATTTGTTGATGCAAGGCAACGCAAAGAAGTGACGCCAGAGGAGAAAAGGCAGGATGATGAAATGTAGAAGTTTATATGACCTCATCAATTCAAAGGGACGAGTAGAAGAATTTCTAAGCCGTAGATGCTTCCTTTGTTGTTTGTATGTATCAATGGTTCTGGCATGCTCATAAAGACTTCCATTCTGCTAGCTCTTTTCCCAAGTTGTTTGCCAATTCTCTCTGATCAACTTGCTTCTCTGAATCACTTACAGGCACTGATAACAATACACAATAATACAGCAAATCTCAGTTGTCATTTGCTCAGTGCATTTCTGAATCTATGCGGTAAAGAAACTAGTGCGGGCAATTTTCTCTTAGCATATACATTGTTATGACTCTAATATATATGTCACATTAATTGATCAAGGGTCCTTTCTGTCATGGATAAAGCGCAACCGTTGAAAGAACCATCAGTCGGTGTACTCATTGGTTAATTCACTCTCGCCTTGTCATATTCTCTCCTTGCTGAGATCTCTGAGTGTGGTCGAGCTGTGACATTCGAAGAGGTTGCTGGCATTTACATAAAAACCTATATGTTGTTGACGGAGATGCACCTTTCTATTCATGTGTGCGCTAGCATGTGCTTATTTTTATCTTTGCATGACTCTCTGGTGGTGGTTGACTTTCGATCACAGTAGGACTTCCATCGTGGGGATATTCACTTACAAAGTGAACAGATGTGCACGAACACGCATGAGAATTATATGTATGCACGAAGGATGATGATTCAGATGGCCAACAGTATTTCCTCTCTGGCCATGCAGCTATTCCCTAGTTATCACATCACCACATTGTTCTTGTTCTTCTGATTGCCGTTTTATTGCTAAGAATGGGATATGTGCCTTTCGAGCGTGGGAGTCATCCCACTCCATACAAACTATGCTATGTTATGAACGAGTCTATGGCTGTTGAAGAAATTGTCATGTAGATGCATCCTTTGCTCTCTCATTTGAACGTGTGTTATCCAAGACACATTGAAGATGGAAAAACAAATAATAAGAAAGTCTAAATGGTTCTTGGCAGCTTTACTCTGATTTGTGAGTTGGTCTTAATAAGTGTAATCTTTTAGTTTTGTCTGAATGAATTATATAGTTAGTAGCTGGTTTTACGGTCGAGAGTCCAGTCGAAGCGATCCAACTGGTATATAGTTAATCAGATGGTTGATATCAAATGGCTATCATTCGCATACTTCTTCGGGGGATTAGGCTTGAAAATGGAGCATACAAATAGTACCAGAGCAAGATATCAAACGGTAAAATCCAAGTGCTACCTGGAACGACAATTTGCGGCGTCACAGAAGTTGACTCTTAAACCTCCATTGCTATAAATTCGGGGTTTGCAACATCCTGATCTTGCATATTACGAAGTTAACATATGCTGACCGAGCAAACCACATTGAAATATTCGAAATGTATTGCCATTCTCGGCATTGAAATACAGGGAAAAGAGAAAGGGATGATTCTCTCTGGCGATTGCTTTAAGTTAAAATGTTCTGGTTCTATCTTCTTTTGAGAAACTAGGAATTACACTTTAAGAAAGCAACAAAGTGAGTAGTTATCTTTTGGCGATTGGTAAATCCCGTCTAGTTTTGACCAAACAAAAAAAAATCCCGTCTAGTACCGACGTAGTCAAGTGATGTAGATATCTGACCAAAAAAAAAGAGCGATGTTGAAATCTTGTAGGTAAATGATATAGTAAGTATCATGGTAATTTCCCCATTTTCTCCATATTAGTTTATCGTCCTTTGAATTCCTTGGGAGGTTTATGAAATCAATTACATAGTGTGGTTTAGCTTTAACAGAAACGGTTGGCTTAAGTTTCGAGATTCATTTTGATTAAGAAGACATGGGAACTTGTTAAGATTCGGTTCTGCTTATGCCTTGCTAAATGAACTGAAAATCTATTATATTGGATTTCACCTCAACCTCCTGAAATTGGCCCTAGTATTTAAGGATTTGACTTATGTGTGGATTGGGCGCACGACACAGCAGGTTCTATTTCCCACACCACTTAATGCAAATGGTTCCATATTTAGGCCATCTGCCATAGCTTAGCAGTTGAGGATCCAACTTATGCATGTGTGGATTATGCGCAGGACAAGGTTCAATTCCCCCGCATCATCCATTGCAAATGATATCTTATTTCGGGCATCCGTCGGAACTTATGCTCGCATCTCTAACCCAATCCACTTGGGGTATCTTATGAGTTTGGAATTTCCCTATAACTAAAGCAGGCTTCATCTCCACATAAAATAGACAAAAAGATGAACATAAATCCTTAGGGCAAAAACAAAAAGATGCAGTTGATGGGTCGACGCCAAGCGTGCAATGGCTCTTGACAAGACAAGACAGGGCTTGGCTGCATTTGATGTAAAAGCCATTTTCAATCATGCCCTGTTTTTTTTTTTTTTCATTCATCCTCCCCTTGGTGACAAGAGAATTATGATCTTCTTGTTGGCCATGCTTGTTTCTTTGTCCTTGCAAGCGCATGCTCTCACACGCCGACCTGGGCCCTCATGTTCCACAAAAATATAATAATGAAAAGATCATATTTTGCATGAATTCTGAAGCAAATGAGCGTCAGACTCTTTACTGTATTTTAACTTATTATGGGTATTCAAGAGCTAATGGCATAGGCACTTGTTACATCCTAGCTGCTCTATTCGCCATCTTCATCTGTTTGCTCCCCCGTTGTCAATGCTGCGTCATCGGATGCTATGGTTGGGGATGCAAAACCCTACAAGATCTCAAAACTTCATGCGATAAGACATATAAACATGGTAAAAGATGGGTAGGCCCCTTACCCAACACGACCCTTCGCTCAACCAACTTAAACTGGATACCTGTCTTTCTACCACACACCTGATGACACTCACTAGTATCAATCCTAATACCGCAACTGTCGGAGAGAGCCCCTTTCAACACTGTCGCAGTCCCGAGATCACGGACGTTACTGGGTTTTCCACAGTCCGACCAATCACACATACTCTTTCTCTCTCTCCAACCTCGACATGGACACACCAACACATCTAGCTCGCTGACAAATTAGATGTGGCTGAGGCGAAGGCACCTGTGGAGAAGGTGGCCGTGGCTGGAAACAAGTGGCGCTGGCGTTCAGATAAGTTCTTGACTGTGATGTGGAGGAGGCAGATGGAGAAGAGAGTGGGTGGTGAGAACTGAGAATGACGGTTGGGTTTATACACGTATCTAAATCTAAACGAAAGATCAACGTAGTGTTTGATACAGGATCAAGCGTGCCCAACGATCTACCATACATACACGGAGAAATCAGATCCTTGATTAAGATCGAAATATTTTCGCACCAGCCAAAGCAAGTTACAATCTAAACTACTTTTACGAATGAAAATAGACTTTCGCTATATCAGGCAAGGCTCCTTCTACAAGGGTGATAGGCCTAGACTACTCTAAATTTCAGATGAGTTTTCAATTTCGTGCGGTCTTCCTTTGTTAGTCTGTATTGTGTTTGCTTGAATATCTAGCACGATACTGGGTAAAGTAAGTTTCTTTTCTTTTCTCCTCCTTTTCTTTCTTGTGGGGAGAACAACGTTGCCGGCATCCAAACTTTTGTCTGTTTTACAATCGAGTACCTAAAACATATTTTTGGTCAATCAAGTGCCTGAACTTTTCAATATTAAAATTGAGGATAGAAACTGCCAATGTGGGGAAAAGTGTCAAAAAAATTCTAAACCTTTTGTATTAGTGTCAATTTAGTCCTAAATCTTTTTTTTATGCCAATTCAGTGATAAACATTTTGCATTGGTGCCAATTGAGTCCTAAATTTTTTCTTGGTGCCAATTTAGTCATAAACCTTTTACATTGGTACCAATTCATTCCTAAACCTTTTGCATATGTGCCAATTCAGTCCTAAAACTTTTTTTGATGCCAATTCAGTCCTAAACCTTTTGTATTTGTGCCAATTCATTCCTAAATCTTTTGCATATGTGCCAATTCAGTCCTAAAACTTTTTTTAATGCCAATTCAGTCCTAAACATTTTGTATTTGTGCCAATTCAGTCCTTCCGGCTAATAGCTATTCACGTGTCAAGGGACTGAATTGGCACAAATGCAAAAGATTTATGACTAAATTGGCACCAAAAAAAGGTTTAGGACTAAATTGGTACCAATGCAAAAGGTTTAGGACTAAATTGGCACAAATACAAAAGATTTAGGACTGAATTGGCACCAAAAAAAGGTTTAGGACTCAATTAGTATCAATACAAAAGGTTTAGGACTGAATTGGCATCAAAAAAGGGTTTAGGACTAAATTGACATAAATACAAAAGGTTTATGACTTTTTTGACACTTTTCTCTGCCAACGTGTATACTAGTGCCATTAAACAGTCATTAACCAACTTCATTAGGATCCGATATGGCCTCTTGAGATGATATCACGTCAATATGGACGGCCAATATTGTCCAAATCAATGCTCTCTCTCCCTCCTCGTCACCCAACATTTAAATGGCAATGATATTATTTTGGTTGAGTATAGGAGCCATGTCAGTAATTGTGCTTAGCTTTTGCTAAGTAAGAGAGCCTCGGTAGCAAAATCGCACAATATGGTAATTTATTTAACAGATACCTCACATTGAGCCAAATTTGTAAAGTTGAGGTACTTGATCGAGCAAAAAATCTGTTTAGGTATTGGACTATAAAATGGATGAAGTTCATATACTTCTGGTGTCGTTATCCCTTTTTTCTACGAATAGCTTGTGGAAAATCTCATGTAGGAAATCGGTACACACAAAGTGAGCCAGAAACTTGGAGAAGTCAAAACTCTCATGCCATTATTGAGGCTTTTTCCATGCCTTGCAACAACCTATGAAGTGTCGCATTATTAAAGTGTTGGTGTTCTTTGTCCACAAGAATCAAAAAGCAAGCGAGGAGCAAGACAATGATTAAAGACCCTCCAACTTGTCCCCATACCCTTGTCTTCTCTTCGGAAAAATCCCAACATCTATACGTAACAACATTGACAAACGGATGGTATTGCACGTGCACGTACAAGCCAAAGTAAATACAAGATCATAGTCCAAACCGCAAGCTTCCGATCAATACCGACCATTTCTTTCCCATGCGCATAAGCACTCACCCATTATTTATATGAAAGAGATAAGGTTCTTTTTCATAGTATATTACTTTAATTATTTGAAAATATTCCTATTGCTTGTTCCAATAGACGAAAATTATTGGATTTACGTGGCGACAATAAAGTTCATGTCCCCAATGTGTTACGAAAAGTAGGTGTCAAAGGCATGCAAAAGGATCTTATCGTATCCCAACACTATTATATAAAGATGGCTGATTTTCAAACTAATAAAATTGATTATAGGGGTCTTAATCAAGTTTTGATTAGTGGATAATGGGCGTTGGACCAAAAAGTATTTGCTTCAAGATTAAGGCAGGCCTCACCATCAATGATGTTAGCTTCCAAGATCATTGAGTGGGGCACATTGAAGATGCTGGAGAGGGAAACCGTCTCCAATCAAAAGAAGGGTTTCAACTTTTCTGCCCCATTATCTAATTCGATTCGGTTTAATTTAATTCAACCAGGTTTAATTTAATTTAAGTTTCGATTTGAGATCAGAGTTATCACATCGATGTTTGATCTTGTTGATGTCAAGGTCCAGGCAGGATCTAGCAATGGCGATCTTAATCAAGGAATAATTAGCGAAAAGTTGGGATGCAGAAGCAATGATGTCAGGCACCGTTGACTTTCTTGTATTTAAAGCAAAACTTCGATGGTCCCCTGAATCTAATCATGTTTTTAATTCCAATGTTGCGAAAAAATTGGATTCGACTATACTCCAAACTAATATATTCATATGAAAAGATACACACCATCATGAACCTAACAACAATAACGGCTATGTGGAAGCTGCACCCGGCATTTCTAAACACACGGTTTTTCTAAATACCGTGAGATTCGGTAAATCGTGAAAGATATCTCTATCTAGATGGCGATGTATTGAATCAAATGTACAACATAGTCGCACTAAATATCTTATCTAACGGTTCCCTCACGCTCAAGGTGGTTGTAGAGAAATCAATTGGAGTTTTGAAATTAAACTGTGTGTACTTGGCCTCGATGATCAGATTTAGTAAGGATCTCGACCATTTGATCGGCAAAGGAAATATGGAGTATATGTTTTAGTGATGCTGTCTAGTGAAGTGAAAATCTTTTTGCAATATGCTTTTGTTCATTCATGAAAAAATCACCATGAGCAATTCACAAAGCACTATAAAGATGATGGGAAAACTTCTTATATTGTTTTGGAGATGACAAAATAATCAAAAGATACTAATGTGTGTATTATTAGTGTAGCGCCGATTGATAGGTGCACATGCTATATGTATATGGTGTCCTTGCAGGGATCATCAAAAGCTAGGAGTGCTCTACCTCTATCAAGGGTGAACGAGGTATTGGACGTAGGAGGTGTCTCAAAGATAGATGGACCTTAGTAGAAGGTGAACAAGTCGTAGAATGGGAAGTTCATGAAACTTTGGATGGACCATAGAAGGTGAACAGCTTAGTAGAATTACAGTTGTCAATACGCTTGGAAGGACTAGAAAGGTAGATAGTGAATAGTCACTTTCAGCGAGAAGCATGACGGGATTGGAAAGACCGCTGGTAGAAATCACTCTTACAATTGACGAAGTGGAAAGTAGTGTGACGTGTTTCTACTGCCTAGATAAGAAGACCTGGACCTCTTTTGATTTGATTTGAAATTCAAATTGGAGGTTAATAACCAGTTTCAGGGTCTGGAGTCCACAAGAAGTAACCTAGAGATGATTAGAGCAGTACATCTCTTTTTTGTGCAAGCATTTAGAGACTTAGCCTTTGGACAAAAGTAGAAAGCTCCATACTGGTAATCTCCTTTTGGTTCAAGGATAGCAGACTGATTGTGCAGCGACTGCAGTCTATTGGCGGCTGAGGAGAGTCTTGCATCCAACGGTTGGATTAAGAATTGGCAGATTATAAGAGGGCTCAAGGATTGCTGAGAAAAGCGGCAGAAAATAGAAAGCTTATATTCTATCTTGTCTTGAATACTCTCGGGCTCTTTAGTGTGATTGCTGTTAGTATTTTGATTTACATTCTCTGAAAGGTATCCTCAAAAGAAGTTGACATGTGATATCTTCTGAGTCCGAGCCTTATGTGCCAAAAGATAAGTACTCTGTGCCATTCAATGTGGAGCTCGAATCGTTACGATATTTTGTTGAACTGTTTCTTTAGCGAATGGAAAATGGTAGGGAGAGGCGACTATTGCTAGCGGTCTCCTCTGAATGTTACCATAAGGGTTTCACACTTTCTACGGAATGTTTAATTTGAGTCATAGCTACTCTATATAACCCACGACCCAAAGGTTCAAGCTTTGCAAATGCGTCATGCAGCCCTACCAAAGTATTAGTAGCCAAGAAATCTACCCACACGAGATATGCCATAGTTAGGAAATGCTGCACAAGCTGTTCAGAAATCCACTCACTACGTGAATCAAATTCAAGACCTTGTGGAAGACATGTGAACCCTTTGTCAAAAACCTTGGCGTTACAAATTCCTCAAGCATTAAAAGGGTTTTAACATGTTCCTAAAGACACATCCAGATAAGACACAAATAAGGTTGACAAATAAAACGAGCTTTATGGCTTGAAGTTAAGCGAGTATTGCATGGAATTTGATTTTCACAGGGCAAAATTGACTAAAACTTTTGGGGAAACTAAAAGATTAATGCTCACTAAATTGTAAGTACATATATGTTATTTGACACAATTTGTTTTTTCGCGACTTGTCTACCTAAAATGGGCTGTCGTCTCGTAGAAAGTAAACATGATAATATATTTTGCGTTTAGAAGAAACTTCCGGACATAAGCATTATAATAGTAAAAGCTGCAAAAACCCTTATAGACTACTAACAGAATCACCTTTTAAACCCCTCACGGTCTCTGAACAAAAAAAAAAAACCCTCATGGTTGGTGCAGTTTGATGGGGCGTTTGAAGATTTTTGGCTCAAGAACCAAAGGTCACTTATTTAAATCTCATCAACTGCATGAAAACTATTCTAAATCAAGACAATTTGCATAGGCCAAAAGCTTAAAATCCAGCCTTGGACTTAACCTGTTTATTGAGCTTGCAAGGCGTCCAAATTGTCGGATCCCGACACTTGTTTAAGCTTTTAATTGCTTATGATCTAGCTTTTCTTGGCCGATGCTTGGAGCAATCGTTGCTTTGAGAAGAAGCACCAACGCACTCTAAGATGCCGTTTTTCTAGATAAGTGGTCAAAGAGAGAGAGAGAGAGAGAGAGAGAGAGAGAGAGAGAGAGAGAGAGAGAGAGAGAGAGAGAGAGAGAGAGAGATCCGTCGCTTTTGTGAGCCAAAACTTACTAATGAATGTGTATTATGGAATTGTTTCAAATTTTAAAGTCAAGGGATGTGTTGAAGTAAAGACAAACAAGGGTATGTAGTGTACATATCTAGTAAATTACCCAATTCAATAAAATCAACTCTTCGTTGGAACGTGGATCGAATTGGCCAAAAAAACTCGTCAAATATTGGAAAAACTCTCTCTCTCTCTCTCTCTCTCTCTCTCTCTCTCTCTCTCTCTCTCTCTCTCTCTCTCTCTCTCTCTCTCTCTCTCTCTCTCTCTCTCTCTCTCTCAATTCAATTTCCCATTTGTCAAATCGTGTTTGAATTTCCTTCTCATTCTATGCTAGAAATTTAAAATAGCTTGTTCAAGTAAGATATACATTTTTTAAGTCAAATAGATTTAGATATTTTGTGAGTAATTGATTAGTCATAATTTTTTTTATAATTCAGGAGCACAAGTGCGCAAACTTAGCTAATGGAAAGCTCATGAAAGATCTTGTGAGTCTTATGAATCGATTAAATCTAAAATTTTAACCTGTGTGGATAGATTTGACTCAGAACAATTTGCAAGTTTTTTGTAGGATTTGAACAAGTGACCTTTGTTGTAAAACAACAAGAAAACTAACAACCTGTCAAATTCAATATCAAATGTGAAAGGACAAAATTATCAGGATAATTGATGAAGGGTGATAAGGACATCAGTACATAGTTCGGTTTGAATATTGGTATCTCAATGAGGAGAGCCGGCTGAAAAGAATCCACTAATCAATCTGCAAATTATAAATTTATTTTTCAATAGCTCAAATGCTCATTTGTTTTCCAAGTCTGAGTACACAAATTCTCACAAGCTCTTATGCTTCTCTCACCAAGTTTTGCTAGAAAACTGTAATAGAAAACTCCTCTCGGCTGTGAATATGTTCTATCTCAAAATTGGCCGACCTAGGCTCTTAAAACAAAAATTTTTGCTAAAATGGGAAGAAAACGACGCCTCCAAACGTCCAGCCAAAGTAGCCTAATGTCCTAGACCAATATGGCGGAGATCTTCCAGATCAGATGTCTGACCAGCAATAGGTGCCTCAACAAGGAGAGCTCGTTGCAAAAAATCTACTAATCAATTGGAGAATTATAGAATTGTAGTCAATAGCTCAAATATATACTCGTGGATTTCACATGGGTATTTTAAAAACAATCAGCTTTATTTTTTTGTAAATGAAAAAAAAATCAGCTTTTAATTGCTTAACATCTAGCTTTTCTTGGCTGATGCTTGAAACAATTGTTGCTTTGAGAAGAAGAAGTACCAATGCACTCTAAGATGCCTTTTTTTCTAGACAGGTGGTCAAAGAGAGAGATATCCCTTGCTTTTTGTGAGCCAAAACTTACAAATGAATGTGTATCATGGAATTATTTCAAATTTTAAAGTTAAGGGATGTGTTGAAATATAGACAAAACAAGGGCATGTAGTGTATATATCTAATTGGCCAAAAAAATCAACTAGTTGTCGGAACGTGGATCGAATTGGCCAAAAAAAATTAGTCAAATATTGGAAGGAAAAAAGAACATACCTTTCTCTCTCAATTTAATTTCCCATTTGTCGAATCGTGTTTGAATTTCTTTTTGATCATACTATGCTAGAAATGTCAAATAGCTTGTTAGAGTTAGATATTTTGTGAGTAATTGCTTAGTCATGTTTTTATAATTGAGAAGCATGAGCACAGAAACTTGACTATCCAGAGGCTTATAAAACATCTTGTAAGTCCTATGAAACGATTAAGTCCTAACTTTTTACCTGTGTGAATTGTTTTGACTCAGAACAGTTTGCATGTTATTTGTAGGATTTGAGCAAGTGACATTTGTTGTGAAATAATATGAAAACTAACAAACCGTCAAATTCAATAGTGAGAGGACACAATTATCAAACAATTAACGAAGAACAATAAGGATATCATACATGATTCGGTTCGAATGTTGATACTTCAATAAGGAGAGCTAGCTACAAAGAATCCATTAATCAATCAAGGAGTTATAAAGTTACAGTCAATAGCTCAAATACTAGTGTTTCCCAAGTCCAAGTACACAAATTCTCACAAGCTCTTTTGCTTCTCTCACCAAATTTCGCAAGAAAACCCTAAGAGGAAACTTATATCAGCTGTGATTGTGTTCCATCTCAAAATAGGCCAAACTGTGCTCTTAGAACGTAAATTTTTGCTAAAACACGAAGAAAACAATGCCTCCGGACGTCCGACCAAAGTGGCCTAAATCCTAAACCAATTTGGAGGAGATCTTCTGGATTGGATGTCCGGCCAGCGACATTCAAGCCCGCCAAAGCTCCTCAACTTTTCGAACCTTTTGTCGGTCGTTCGACCCATGTTCAAACTTCGACATCCTCTGTATGTCAGCTAGAGTCGATTCTTGCTCAAATTTTAGCTAAAACTCGAGCCACAAGATAAAAACCTCAAGTTGGAATCATATTTGTGAATATTTGATGATATCGGTCAACATTAACCATCTGATTTGCACTTCCCATGTGGCATATTTTAAACAAGTAAATTGAGAGGATCCACGATCCTTAGAACGTGATCCCTAAAGCGGTCGTTGCTTATGTGACGCCACTAAAGGGTGGGATTGCCGTCACTCAAGTTGTGCAAAAGACCTTTTACCCAAATCACATCCACAACCCGCTAATTTTGAAAGATAGGAAGTTGTTAGGGTTCGTTTTTTTTTTTTGGCAAAAAAATCCACGTTTTGGAAAATATTTTTTTAAAAAATGATTGCTTGTATCACTTAAAATAATTAGTTAATAAAAAACACTGACAACAATTTATATATAAACATTTTTGTAAAGATGAAAATATTTGTCGTTTATTTATTTTTATGAGCAATACAAGCGATCAATTTTAAGAAATTATTTTTCAAATCATTCATGTTCCATGTAATAAAGGGTTCCTAAAAGTTTAACTGCTCATATCAACAGCTTAACCAACGGCTCAACCGAAGAAAGTAAAACCTTTATAAGCAATACTTTACTCGGCCGGTGTATCTATGACGAATCTATAATAAACAAATAAAAGCTAAACTGTACATAATGATTTTATATATCCAGAAAGCGTCTGGTCATGTTGGAAAAGCATCGTTCTGTGTAGGGACGAAGAAACCGCGAACTCCCAACAGGTTGGGTCTCCTTTGGGGCCAAAATATTAATAATTTTATAATAATTATAACAAAAACGAATATAGAAATCACAAAGAAAAAAAATCAAAGCATGTCGGGTGGGTCGCCCTCACTTTGAACTTTGATTTACTAAAATATTCATTTTTTTTGAAAAAATAAATAATTAATAAAATAAAATAAAATAAAAAGAGAGAGGTAGGAGCCTCATGCTTTCTCTCCCTTCTTTTTCCTTACCAACCGAAAGACCTAACGGTAGAAACTGCGTCGAGTGGCGTTGACTATTCTCGCAATTCCATCATTACAACCGTACCACAACCGCTACAAAAATCATTGAACTCGCCAATTACCTCCCATTCTTTGACCGACGGGGGAATTAAAAATAGGTATTGTCTAAAATAATGAGAAATTAAAAAATTTGTGAAAGTATTTGCATGATTGCTCTTCACCTAATTGACCTGCTAAATCATGTCGATATTTGCACATGAGCTGCACATGAGCTACACATGCATGCTCGTATTCGATTGCATTGTCTTTTAGACTCCTTGTGGCCACACCTCAGCCAAATTTGACTTTGAGCTTGTCAAATTTGAAGAGGGTCAAAATTCTCATTCTTGAATTATGGTGTCGGCTAATTAAAGGGGATTGAGTCCAATCCCACGGCTTGTCACACAATCATGGGAGACCATGCAAGTGCCAAGTTTTTAGGTTAATGACATGATGCACACATGCTTTATAAGTATGATTTAGTGTGGAATAATGTGGTTCTTAGGTTCCGCTAATTTGCTTCAACATCGAACTAATCGGGAAAATTGCCTGATCGATCCTAAACTTATTATACGGATGTTGATTTAGTCATAGAGTTTCCAATTTTGCCGATTTAGTTGTGAACCTTTGAGAGAAATTTCAGTATTGTCCTTCCGATTCATTTTCTCCAAAAATCACCGACATGGCAAATCGGATGCAATTCATTACATGTGCGTTTGGTCAGCATTGGAATGGATTGCGGTGGTTAAAATAGTGAAAATAATGTAGCAACTTGAATGGGAAAATAATAAAAAATTTGAAATAACTATGAGAGAGGGGCTAACTATTGAGGACTTTGAGCTTCGTCACTACAGTCCCATTGCTGCCGATGATGACGTAGATGGAAACTAGTATTAATATTTGTCCTTCATTCCCTTTTTGCCTGTTAGTTCCATGGAAAAAATTGGTATAAAGTAATGGAAATCATTGTAAAAAAACGTGGAAGCTAACAAAAAAATCAACGAGGAACTACAAGGAACGCCAAAGTTTCACATGATTTGATTCGAATTTCAGTATTTAATTCACCGTGAGAGCCAACTGCACAAAAGAAAAACTCACTATGAATTCGAAAAATTATAGAGTTACAATTGTTCAAGTGTTTTGTACAAGTATTATCTTATAATTTCTCATAGAGAACTTCCTCAAAAAACTCGCGAAGAAAAAACATACACTTTTCTCATTTGGTTCAAAATGCTAAAACCAAAATCCACCTCCGTAATTGATGCGTTACAAAGGGTGGATACTCATCTCGAAAACCTAGCCTGCCAGGATAGGGAGGCAAACCCATTATAAGCCTTAAAATATCTCCTTAGTTGCTCAATGTGAGACTTTGCTAACATCATCGTTCCACTCTTCAGGATTCTGCGACCTCACAAAATGGCCCCAAGGACGTAGCCTGGGGCCATCACCAAAGGACTGCAATCTTGAGGATAAAGTGCTGGAAAGTGGGCATCCAAGGAGTGACTCTGATACCATTTTGATACGTTGCCACGGGGGTGGAAGAACTCATCCTAAAAAACTAGTTTGCCGAGATAAGGAACTCATATCATTATAAGCCCTAGAATATTTCCTTAGTTGCTCGACGAGGAACTTTGCCTGCATCATCTACCCTCCCTTCAAGATTCTGCGACATTGTAGAACAGCCTCGAGGACGTAGCCTCGAGCCACCACCAAGGGACCGCAACCTCAAGGATAAAGTGCCAGAAGGTGGGCATCAAACGAGTGACTCTGATACCTTGTTGATGCATTACCACAAGGAGGGGAAGCTTGTCCCGAAAATGTAGCTTGCCAGGATAAAACCCAACCTATTATAAGTCTTGGAATATATCCTTAGTTGTCCAATGTGAGACTTTGGCCACGTCATTATCCAAAATAGAAAATCCCTTTAGCCGACTCAAACTGAGAATCCAACTCCAACAAGGATTTGTTATTGTTTCATAGGTACAGTTAACCAAAAGTACCAATCAAGACTTTCCGAATTTAAATCACATGGTCGGGCTTCGAATCGGGTTTTATTCATGGATTCAAACTCGAGATGTAATTTGACAATTCTCCATCTCAGCTCAACATCCATAACCAAATCATAATGCTCAGCTCATCATCCATTCCAACTTTCCTAATGCTCTGACAAGCACTCAACTATCACAGACATCTATCAATCCTAGCTCGAAGTTGGACTCATGTAAAGGGTTGAACTCAATTCACATGTTCGCAGGATTCCTGGCAGCAAGAAGGTCACCATTTGATGATAAAGGTTGGTCCACACAAATCTAAGCTGGGCCATCGCAACATTGTTAACGATGATTTTGTTAACAAGTTTAGTGAATGGTTAAAAATATTAAAATAAAGAGCTTGTCATTTTAAAATGAAGTTTTTATGCAACACGAATATACATCTTTATTATGCATAAATGTATTCAAAGAACTTGTTAACACCACCCTTTTAGTATAGATGTGTGTTTGTCTATATATATATATCGTGCATGGACTCACCCGACAGATGAGCTTTCCTTTCACTTATTTGTTTATTTTTTCCCTTCATCACCTTTTCGATCTTTGCCAATTCCTTGCCATCATCATGAGAGGCTGTTAGGCCTTTTGAACGAGTGGGGAGAGCTAATCGATTTCACTGTTGCAAGGGAGGGAAGCACACTGATTGACTAAAACGCAGGTGAGGTTGACTCAGACAATGATTATTGATTTGGATCCCAAGACCCATGCCATTGAGCACCTCATCATTATGAGGTGGTTTGTCCCCCGGACATCCCCTTTTCTTAAAAACATTAATTTTCCTTTTTCTAACAACTAATGATGATGTTAAATTCCCTTTTTTTTTCAATCCTAAAAGTATAAAATTATTGTACGTGATCTAATAAATCCCGCATGCATGCTTTTGCGTGGCGTGGTATAGGTCCAAGCAAAAAGGAGAGGAAAAAAAATTAATTATATGTGCGCCTCCTTTAATTTCCGCTCCATTTCTGTTGCATAATGATGTAAAGCCGTATATTTCAGACCATTGAAAGGTACAAAGATGAAAAGTATAAACTTCACCAACCAGGGTCATCTTCTTCTCGGCCAAATATTTAGAAAAACGCATAAATTTATGCCTTCATGACATAAATATTCTCAATTTTCGAAGGTCCTACAAAAATGTACGAAGTTTCACTTGAGGAGCACAAGTACGAACCTTTGAGTTTTCCATCCATACTAGATGATATGGCATTTGATGTGGTTAACGGCGCTGACATGTACTATATAAATGTCGGCAGTGCAACACGAGGCCACATCTTTTGAACCAAATGATACCATTTTTGAGTTTTCTAAATCAAATACTTGATCCATTTCAATATAATAAGAAAAAGAGACAAAAAAAAAAAAAGCAGCCCAAAATTTGAAAGAGTTAGGGTATTTGAACTGAGTTATTTTTACCGAAAATGTATATTAGTTTTTGGAAAGGAAGGATAGTTTTGTTCAACAAGTATTTTCCGCCTATTTTCCGCCCACCCTGTTTGGAGAATTTCTCCAACTAACCTTGTGACCGATTGCTTACAAGTATAAATATCATCAGCCTTAAACATATATATATATATATATATATATATATATGTCCACGCTGGAAACCTAGGTAGCGAATGATAACCATTCAGTTCCAGAATGAGTTCCTGAAACAGAAATAGATTTTTCTATTTCTGGTTCTAGGACGAGTTTCTGAGAAAAGAAACTCGTTTGATAACGACTAAAAATTTCTATTTTTGGAACAGAAACCCGTTTGATAATAGCACAAATTTGTATTTCCTGAAACAAAAATCCATTTGATAAACAACACAAAAATCTATTTCCAGGAACAAAAATCCATTTTTTTAGAAATGGAATAAAAATAATTAGAAAATCTAAAAAATTCCTAAAAATCTCAAAAAAATTCAAAAAATCCAAAAAAATTGAAAAATTCTAGAAAAATTCATCACAATTTCCAAAAAATAAAAAAATTCAGATTTCGGGAAAATAGGAAATTTGTTGAATTATTTCAAAAAAAAATCAAAAATTTCAAAACTTCATAAAATGGCTTAAAATACCCGTGGCCACCCACTTTTAGTGACATTTAAATTTTTTAGGTGCCAAAAAAATCAAAAAATAAAAAATTTCAAAACTTCACAGAATAGTTTAGAATACATGTGGCCACCCATTTTGAGTGAAATTTAAATTTTTAAATGTGCCTAAAAATATTCAAAAACTTAAAAATTTCAAAACTTCACATAATAGCTTAAAATACGTGTGGCCACCCACTTTGAGTGAAATTTTAATTTTTTCGGGTGAAAAAAAATTAAAAAATTAAAAATTTTAAAACTTCATAGAATGACTTAGAATATCTGTGCCCACCCACTTTGAGTGAAATTTAAATTTTTTTAGGTGCCGAAAAAAAATAAAAGCATAAAAAAATTAAAATTTTTAAAACTTCACAAAATGATTTAGAATGCCTCTAGCCACCCACTTTGAGTGAAATTTAATTTTTTTAGGTGCCCAAATGGTATTTTTTAATTTTTTAATTTTTTTCGACATCTAAAGAAAATTAAATTTCACTCAAACTGAATGGTCATGTGTATTCTAAGCCATTCTGTGAAGTTTTGAAATTTTTGATTTTTTGCTTTTTTTTCCTTTTTTGGGCACCTAAAAAAATAAAATTTCATTTAAAGTTGGTGGCCACAGGTTTTCTAAGCCATTCTGTGATGTTTTGAAATTTTTTATTTTTTGCTTATTTTTATTTTTTTCGGCACCTAAAAAAATTAAATTTCGCTTAAAGTGGGTGGCCACAGGTATTCTAAGCAATTCTATGAAGTTTTGAAATTTTTTATTTTTTTATTTTTTTCGTCACCTAAAAAAATTTAAATTTCGTTCAAAATGGATGATCACAGGTATTCTAAGTCATTCTGTGAAGTTTTAAAATTTTTGAAATTTTTTCGTTTTTATTTTTTAGGCACCTAAAAAAAATAAAATTTCGCTCAAAGTGAGTAGCCACAGGTATTTTAAGCCATTCTGTGAAATTTTGAAATTTTTACTTTTTTTATTTTTATTTTTTTGGCATCTAAAAAAATAAAATTTCGCTCAAAGTGGATGGCCACAGGTATTCTAAGCCATTCTATGAAGTTTTGAAGTTTTTATTTTTTTTATTTTTTTTCGGCACCTAAAAAATTTAAATTTTGCTCAAAGTGGATGGTCACAAGTATTCTAAGCCATTTTGTGAAGTTTTTGAAATTTTTGAAATTTTTTTATTTTTTTCGGCGCCTAAAATAAATTAAATTTCGCTCAAATTAGGTGGCCATAGGTATTCTAAGACATTCTATGAAGTTTTTAAATTTTAAATTTTTTAAATTTTTTTTGACATCTAAAAAAATTAAATTTCACTCAAAGTGGGTGATCATAGATATTCTAAGCCATTTTGTGAAATTTTTTATTTTTTGGCACCTAAAAAAATTTAAATTTCGCTCAAAGTGGGTAGCCACATATTCTAAACCATTCCGTGAAATTTTGAATTTTTTGATTTTTTGCTTTTTTTTCCTACCTCAAAGATCATAACTTCCAGATGAACATGTGTTTTGAAGAAATAGTTCTCTCAGAAATGATTCTCATTTTTGGTCTAGAAATAGAAAACCTACTTTTTTTTGTTCTGATTTTTGGTTCAGAATCGATTCTGGAACAAAAAGTTGTTCCAGAAATAGAAAAATGGAATTGCGTTACCAAACGGATTTCTGGTCTAAAACTATTTCTGGGAACAGAAAACCAGTTCTGGACAGAACCAGAATGATTATCATGCGCTATCCTATCAATCAAAGACGTGATGGAAGGAAGTTGTCACAAAACTCACAAAACAAAAGGGCAAAATACATATAATCCATTGTAATTTTAGGCTCCATTTGTTTTGTGGAAAATAAATTATTTAGAGAAGAATTTCCGAAAAAGAATTGCTTGTATCTCTTGAAATAATTAGCCAATTAATAATATTTTTATTGTCATTAACAATTTATATCTAAAAAATTTCGTGGATGATAAAAATATTTTTCGTTTATTAATTTTTATAAGTAATTTAAGCGATTATTTTTTGAAAAATATTTTTCAAAACATTCATTTCCTCAAAACAGCCGCACACTTGATAAATTTATCACTTCACATCCTCTCCTTTTACAAATGCACCTTCGCCTCCTCGGGCGAATTCACGTTATTGAAAAGATCAATTTGTCCTCCTTTAAGGAACCCCAATCGCTCACAGCCCCTTATCTTCCCATCACTAAAACCCGCTATCTTCATCTGCCTTCAAGCACCGTACGCATTCTTAACACCGCCTCGATGATTGTTCTCGGCTCTGCTCGGCAACAATTTGGTTATTGTTTCACGAAAAATGAACAATTTGAAAAATATTTTTTTTAAATAATCAATTATATCACTTGAAATAATTAATCACTAAAAAATATTTTCATTATCGATAATAATTTACGTCTAAATAATTTTATGGGCAGTGAAACACTTTTCATTCGTTTATTTTTGTTAGCAATATAAACATCAATTTTTAAGAAAATATTTTTCAAATTATTTATAGAGTATTCATCACTTTTCATCCATCTGTTATAGATGCATCTTTGCATCATTGGACAAGTTCGCATGACCGAAAAGACCAATTTGTAGTCCTTTGAAAAACACCAATCGCCACAACCCCTTATCTTTCCACCATCCTCGCCACTACCACCCATGATTGTCATTTGCATCCGAGCGCCATTCGTACCCTCGGCACCGCCTCGACTATCGCTCTCGGCTCTGCTTTGCATCATCTCACTCTCTTGACTGAGGAAGGAAACAACCTTCGATTGAGGTTCTTTGTGACAACTAATAGGGCTGGACATATAAAGAAGAGAGTTGATGATTCCATTTTCATCGGGCAAGGAAAAATCGTCCAAAAAGTCCTATACCAACTGCACTTATGCCAATTTAATTATATTAATTGAGTTCTAAACATTTTCACATTTTGTCAAATGAATTCATCTGGCTAATTTTGGCTGAAAATTGCTGACATGGATGCCAGCCGTCTTGCGTGATATAGCCGATGTTAACGTGAACAATTTGTAATAATATTTTAATATTTTTCGATTTTTTTTATTAATTTTGTTATTTTCCCTTTTTTTTCTTTTCATCTATATTCCTTTTTGTCATCGGCCATCAATGAGGGTCGGCGAGGGCCGGCGGAGGGAAAAACAAGAAATAAAAAAAATAAAGAAAGAATAGAAAAGGAAAAAAAAGCAAAAAGTAAAGAAGGAAAATAGAAGAAAAGAAAATATTTTAAAAATTAAAATATTATTAAAATCTGTCCACATCAGCACCAGCCATATCACATAGGACAGTTGGCATTCACGTCAGCGATTTCCGGCCAAAATTGATAGGATGGACATAATTGCAAAACCTGAAAATGTTTAAAACTCAATTGACATAATTAAAATGTTTTTGACAGATCTGGCAAAAGTGCAGCACATTTTTTAATTTTTGGACAATTTTCATGATCAGGCAATAGCCACTTAAGCAACAATTAGCTACTATCCTTACACACTCGAGGCCTCTTTCTGTCTCTGTGGTCATTGCCGTACAATCTAATTTGTGGGTTTTAAGCAAAAGATTACAAAACCTCAAACACGCTAATGAAAAATAGGGAAAAATGTCTAAAATGTCGTAAACCTATTATATGACCCTTAATTCATTCGTTGACATGAAATCCGGCTGTCCTACGTAGCATGACCGAGAATCTAACATGTCTGTTGGGCTCAAAATGACATTGTTCCGAGAAAAAATTTCAATTTTTTTTTCTTGTCTTTCCTTTTTTTTCTTTTTTTTTCTTCATCTTCTTAGATGTTTAGCCAACTGAGTTGCCAAGGTCTCAGTGATGATTGGCGACCCTCCCCTATGGCTCGCCAGCCATCGCCTAGCTCGAGCGACCCTGCCGATCAGAAATCTAGGAAAATGGAATGAAAAAAAACAAAAGAAAAGGAAAAATAAAGAACTTTAAAAAATCTCAAAACAACGTCTTTTTGAGCCTTGTCAGACACATCAAATTGTTGGTTGTGGTATGGCTGGTGCTAACTAGACGCCATATCAACTATTTTCGGCTTAAATTAGCTGGATAGATTTCTTAAAAAAAATTGCCAAAAGATTTAGGACTACATTGGTCAAATCGGAAAGCTTAGGAGTGATTGTTGATCGTACAATAGGCTTAGGACTTTTTGAGCAATTCTCCCATGAAAAATCTACCCTAAACACCACTAGAGAGAGAGAGAGAGAGAGAGAGAGAGGGTACGGATTCAATCATTTGCAGTGTTATTTGTTTCAATTTAAAACAAAATCCATATTGGGGGCCTCTGCAACCTGTTCATTTGCATTGTAGTGATGGCCGGTTTTATGAATACATTCATTATTTTAACGTATCAGTGCTCGCATACCTCGCCCCACAGGTTAGGAGATGATTTTTCTTCTCTCACTTTAGGAAATACCCCCATGTTTTAACATCCTAGAAGTCATACAAAACATTTTAAGGACATGCTTAGATCCAAAATATAAGCATATTAGAGCAATAGTAAAAAAGGAGCCTTTTGATTGGAAAAATCATAAGAATAGCTAAAGGAGGAGGCAGTAAGATTCGATAGTACTAGTCTAAGGCTACGAAGCCTTCACTTTATGAGATTCTCCAACTCTCTATATTTAGTCATCCATTGGCTAGCCATTCGAGTACCAATTAGTCAACGTTGGTAATTATCAAAATTAAACATATGCTAACAACTAATAGCAATAATCTACAAAACTCTGGAAATAAAAAGGGAAAATGAAAAGGAGAAACTAAAATTGAGAGGGGATGTCATGTGTCATAGTCATTAAAAATTTATCATAGAAAGAGATCCTCGCAGTCAAGGCCCTTTTTCGTCTTTCGTATTTAATAAGTACGAATTGACACATGTCAAGTTAAGATATCGAGATAGAATAGAGGGATAAGGGACGGGATCGATCTATCCATCGTTGCACAACCTTCACCTCGACTAGATGAGAGTCCTCACGCAAGATCGGCCACGCCGTTCCCCAGTCAATTGCGAAAAGAATTAAAAAGAGAAAAACAAAAAAAAGGGGAAAAAAAAATCCAAAGCGTGGGACAAAGCATCAACAAAGGAGAGGGAAAAGTCATTATATCGCTAAAGAAAAATTGTCAAAAGGTGTCACGGCTGTGCCCTGATGTCGCCCTCGACACAAAATTCTCCCTGCTGCGCACTCACCCTTTGCTCTTCTTTTGTCTTAGTTGAGAGGAGGTGAGCGGGGCATTGCTCAGGTGATCCTTCCTATATATACATATAAATCCCACCTCCCTCCTTCAAGCTCCCTCTACACCTCTCCCCCTACCCTTTTTCCCTTTCTTTGTTTCCTTCAACTTCCTGTTGTCTTTGCTACTTTGACTGAGCCTAAAAGGCAAAACATATCAACCCCATTCACACACACGCATAGAGGCAGAACCAAGCAAGCAAAGCTGAGCGCGCACTCAGACCGGAGAAGAGGAGGAATGAAGGAGAGCAGCGGGGGAAGGAAGCAGGGGACGCCGTCGCCGTGCGCGGCGTGCAAGCTGCTGCGGAGGAGGTGCGCACAGGACTGCGTGTTCGCCCCGTACTTCCCGGCCGACGAGCCCCACAAGTTCGCCAACGTCCACAAGGTCTTCGGCGCCAGCAATGTCAACAAGATGTTACAGGTTCATCCTCACCCCCCCCCCCCCCCCCCGCGGTTTTTTTATCTCTTTTCCCCACTCCACTCAAACTCTGACTTTACCAAGTTTACATAATGTGATAGGTTATGCACCTAATCTCTATAAGATCATGTGTTACTTGTTCCATACAATCGTTGATGTATCTTAGATTTCTTTAAGCAGAAGGTTCGCGTGAAGCGTTGAGCTATTAGTATAGTTCTTTGCTTCTTGCATTGCTTGTCATGAGGATTAGTTTCATGCTTTAGGTCCTTTCACTAACTTTTTCTCCTTATGTTCCACTTTTCTCCTTATATTTTATGGTGGTAATACGCGGTTTGTGGAGAGATAACCAATGATCGTAAACCAAATAATTTTGTTTTTCTATATAATTCTCCCAAGGTTTAGTTTTGTCTCCCCCGTGCTAAAAGATTTAGACATGAGAGGGATTGATTTGACTCTTATAACTCGAGAGATTTAATATAGAACTATAAAAATAAAAAAAAATAAAAAAAAGGAGCTAGTAGAGACATATGGTAGGCTCACTAAAGTCCATCGGCTAGGTGGATAGGATAACAAGTTTCTGCAGACACAACAGACGAGACAGAAAACTATATAGCGCTTGAATACATGTACTATTAGAATGTTGAAATTAAAAGTTTAGGCCATTAAGTTAGAGAAAACTATATTCATGTAAGGAAAAATAAACCCCATAGACCAACAATTTGAAATCGATGAACAATACATGAAATCGATGAACATGGAGTTTCACAAGCAAAAATCAGGTTATGATATCATTTCAGAATGTCCAATTTGAAAATTTAAGCCATTAGGTAGAAGAAGACTGCGTTCATATTGTGCACCCCATAAATTAACGATAAGAGCTACTTTATGTGCCATCCTATTTACAGAGCGTGACTTGTTCAAACATACATGTCAAAAGAATTATCTTAACACTCAATAAATAATACAAGTTGGGTAAACTTTCTTATTAAAATGTCTCTGACATTGCTTAACTAGTAAACTTAGGGACATTCTACTTAATTGCCAGCTTCCGTACCAAGGTCCACATAAGCACATTTGATGCCACTCGCATCAACCTTTTTCAACAAATGTTTAGATATAATCATCTCGCTCGCGTCATTTTGATAAAGGGTTCAAAGTCATCTCTCTCTAGATACAACTTTAATCTCAATTCTTTTCCCACTGTTCGATTTTTTCTTTTTTTTGAAAAACATGATTTCACACTCTATATTCAAATCGCACGTTCATCTAACAGTTTAAAGTTTTTAAGATAATTGAAAGTAGTCTCACAAAATTTTACACAATATCGGAAGAAAAGGTCCCGCTCTAGACCCCTTATTTGCTTACTGTATTGTACAAAGTCCAACTTACGTGTAAAGAAAGTATTATAATATTTAATTAGTAGAGCACACATTCATTTAATAATTTAAATTTTCAGGATAGTTGATAGTGATCTTACAAAATTTCACGGGCAGCAATTTTGTTCTTGGTCTACTCTAAAAATTCCTGCATACTAATCAAAAGAAAAGAAAAAGGGGAAAGAAAACCCAATTTTCTTCATCTTGTTGGGGATAGCTTTTTTGAAAAACACCTAAAGCCATACACACATCATGACAAAGCAGGTACATCAAAAGAAGTTTCAGGACTACATGTCTTCATCTTTGATGTCCATTCATTGTTAACCCTCACCTTTTTGACGGTTTGTTCCTAGGACAAGTGCCCTTCGAGAGAGAAAAAACAAAGCACAAAAGAGAACGTAGAAAAAGGGTCGGTCCACACACATACGCCAGTAAAATATTCAGATTTGGTTTCTAGATCCTACCATTTTTCTGCGTTTTCACCATTTTTATTGGATCACGTGAAGCTGTTTCCAACCAAAAACAATAGCATTCTCTCGCAAGACAATTGGACATTCCACTTCTAGATTTATCTCTGGGGTCCCATTTGATTTGCGACCATAGAAAATTCCGAGAGAGTAACTTATCAGTAGCCACTTACACGTGGTGTGGGCCACGCATAAATAGACATCCGGTTTATCGATCTGCGTCGTCACGAGTTCAATTTAATATGCTTTACTTTCGTGAATTAGGAGAATTACAACAGTGAAGATTATTTAATTGGTATGAGGACAAATGATTTCCACCAATTACTCGAGAAGTTCCCGACATAATGCCGTGCGCCCACTGTCGGCAAAATTTGAACTCCCACGGTTCATAAAATCCTCGATTTTGTCGACAAGAAACAGAGGAAAAAATTACAAAAGAAAAAACAATTTTAATCTAAGTCTGTGCTGTAGATTTAATCTGTAGTTGTCCATGGAATTTGATAGGAGTGTTACTTTTATAATTTTTTTTCGAAGTTTAGATTAATTTTTCAAAAAATTAAAGAAATACTTCTTTAAATTTATATTCCCATCATCTTCTTTTGGGTTTAAACTTTGAAGAATGTCTCAAGTTAATATGTTCCATCTCAAGTCATTTAATTTTGATTTTTCTTGATGTTTGCATGAGATGTACTAGTTCCTCAAGCAATTCCAAAAGAACGTTAAATTTATTTAGTCATAAAGTTGACTCAAATTAATTAAGCTCCATAATGCATCGTCATGCATCACCATGTACGTGTAATCATTGACTCACTTGTGCGAGAGAAACTTCCCAGGACCTACCGGTGCACCAGCGCGGAGACGCCGTGAGCAGCATGGTCTATGAAGCCAATGCCCGAGTACGGGATCCGGTCTACGGCTGCGTTGGGGCCATATCGTCTCTCCAGCAGCAGATCGACATGCTCCAGAGCCAGCTCGCCCAGGCCAAGGCCGAGGTGGTGCACCTCCGGGTTTGGCAGAATGCAACCCTGTCTAACCACGGCCCGAACCCGGCCAGCCCTAGCAACAGCGGGTCGCCCTCCTCGCGGCTCATGGCCTCCCAGGGCAAATCGATTTTCGAAATGGACATGATGGTGGACCAGCCAAGCTTGGGAGATACAATGTGGTGAAGCTTACCTTTTCCTAAACCACCATATACCGAATATACTTTTGGAGCCTATGATTCTGAACCAGGTCTCTCTTTCTTCTTTCTTCTTTCTTCTTCTTCTTTTTTTTCCCCTCATTTGAAGAAATCTTAGATTTCGATTCGATGTATATCCCACATGAGCCGTAGAATGGCGGCGCCGCCACAGTGGATGATGGCCGAGCGGCCGTGGTAGGAGGAAAGGGGTGAAGGCTATTCACCCACAGTTTTTATTTTCTAAAAGGGTCACTAATTACTATTGACCTCAATGTAGATATAGTCTTTTTTCGACTTTACCAATGTGAGTAATACTATATAATTATAGTGGATTGTGCACTTATGAAACAAAGTGTGTTGCATATGGATTCACCTTGTCGTGTACTTTTTTGTTTTTTGTTAATGTAGGCGAGTGGCAAGAACACGTCACTAGGCAGCATATAATATTATTATGATAATAATGCTTGTTTATTTCTCAAGAGTTAATACCATGAAGAATCTCAAATTGATATATTTGTAACAAATTTATTCTTAACTAATTTTTTAACCACCAAAATCCCAAATAGGTACACCTATAATATATTTATTCCAAACTAATTTTTTGACCACTAAAAACTCTAAACTGGTACAATTGTGACAAATTTATCCTTCATTAAGTTATATTAATACCACAAAAAATCACAAATTGATAAACCTGTGTAAAACTCTAAACTGGCACACCCGTCAATTGCCACGTGTCATCCAACTCAGCAATTTGACGGTAAAATTTAACGGAAACAAACGGAGGGTAAATTTGTCACATATATATCAGTTTGGGATTTTTTATGGTTAAAAAATTAGTTTTGAATAAATTTATCACAGGTGTATCAGTTTAGGGATTTTTGTAATATTAACACTTTCGTTTATTAGGTATTCTTGATTCTTAGCAAAATTTTAATATTTTTTTATTATTGTAGGAGTACATATCACAGGTCACCTTGGGAGCCAAAGGAAGAAAAACACCGCCTCTTTTCTTGATGGAGTTACTTTCACATCATTTTTTTTTACTAAAACAAGTCCTTTTTTTTCAAGTCTGTTTTTTTAGGTTGATTGATCAAACTAGCCTCCAATTTTGATTAAGCGTGTGTGGATATTTAGTAGGGTTAATATCATGAAAAACCCTAAATTAATACACTTATGGAAAATTTACATTAAACTAATTTTTGACCACCAAAAAGCTCAAACTAATGCACTTGTAATAAATTTACCTTCTATTAGTTTATATTAAATTGAATTAGCAAAGCGGTATACCCGTGACAAACAGAGAGTAAAACCCCAAACTAGTATACCTGTCAATTATCACGTGTCATTCAACTCAGCAATTTGATAGTCAAATTTAATAGAAACAAACAGAGGATAAATTTGTCATAGGTGTACCATTTTGAGGTTTTTGGTGGCAAAAAAATTAATTTTGAATATATTTATCATAAGTACATCAGTTTGGGGTTTTTTGTGGTATTAATGTTTTCATTTATTGGGTATTCTTGATTCTTAGCAAAATTTTTAATATTTTCTATTGTCCTAGGTGTACATATCACAGGTCACTTTTGGCAGCCAAAGGAAGAAAAACACCGCCTCTTTTCTCGAGGATGGAGTTACTTTCACACCAATTTTTTTGACTAAAACAAGTCTTTTTTTATGTTGATTGATCAAACTAGCCTCCAATTTTGATCAAGCGTGTATGGATGTTTAGTAATTACACCTTAGGAAAATTAATCATCCATGAATTGCTACAATTTTTTCTCTTAATATACTTCAAATTTTTTTTCCTTTTGCTTTCCCTTCTGCACTTAGCATGAAAATAATAATTTACTTTGTCCTCCAAAGGGACAAAAAACAAAACCTATCAAATTTATTTAGCTAGAAACTAGTTAATAACTTGGTTAGAATAGTATTTCGACTCTCCTATAGCAGTTTGTGGAACATGCAACTCTTCGATGTCGTTTGGTTATACTTACATAAACAGTTCTTTTTTTAAAAATAAAAACAGTTTCTTGTAGGCAAAAATCTTCTTCTCTCCATTCATAATTCGCCGACAATCATGTGCACACGTAGCACGTGCCTCGATACTAGTAAATAAGAAATTAATATTTCTTATTAAATTATTCATAACTGAGTATAAATTTTATTTCATTACACGATAAAATTTAGTTAACAAATAACTAGCTCTATTTAATGATGATAATTAAATTGATTTTAAGGAAAAGATTCAACTTATTAAAGTAAAATAGTAAAATAAGAAAAATGTATGAATCTACCCAACCAAATGTTAGCACAATAAAAAGTATATCTACTACATTACGTGAAGAAATTAATCTTTATTTACTTGATTCAATTATATAATAATTTGTTATGAAAACATTAAATTGATAAATTAGCGTAACTTATTCATATTTATGTTTTTTTATTTCTTATTTCTTGATCCGATTAAATAAGCTCTAAACGAAATGAAAATAATGAAAAATTGAAATCTATATAGCATATTCAAAATATATAAATGTTGTTTTCATATAATTTATTTACTGCTATGGAAGAGTAGTTAATTTTACCATATATTCCATTGTTTTAGATTAAAAGAATGAAATTATGGGACCAAAAGACTCGTCTATTTAAAACATGTATTTCTTATTCTTGGCCACGAACGGTGAGAGCTATTAGCACCTTTGAAAATTTTGTGGACGACGAAACTGCAAATTCAACCGTAGCCGCATTTCATTACCATGACACCTCTCGCATTGATAAAAGCTATTAGCACGTTTAAAATTTGTGTTCATTTTTTTATAATTAGAATTTGCTAACGTCTAATATAACAATAATTGCACTATTTTGATCCCAGAAATAGACTAATATTTTTAGTCTAATCAAGAAAATATGTTGTTTTGTCGGTTCTAACTAGTAAATATATATTTTAACTAAATAACTTATGAGTGATGTGCATAACCTGTAACCCATCAATCAATGTATGGTTAAAAGATTTTCCTCTAATTAAGAATAGAGAGGATAATATAACCTGTTTGTATAGCAATCAAAATAAGCTTATTAGCATTAGTTATGATCTCATATCAAATTTTCTCGTGACAGATTGCGTTACTAGAATTAGATCCCCATTGTATGCGCTGATCCGAATAAGGATGTGACTTATCAACCCTACATGTTCAAATAGAGCTAACGGGTCTTGTCACGACACGAGAATGTGACTTAAACATAATTGAAATTCACCGATAAAAATTCAAACACAACACGTTATGATTAGCTCAAAAGTGGCACGAGTTGAGATATGTTTATTTTTTTTTAAGAAAAAAAACCTATAAATGACAAAATGCCACCGTTTGTTTTTTCAAGCACCCCATTTCGGAGTGCATGAAAAATAAAATAAAAAAATGGTGGAAAACAAGGAGCTCAATCACCTACCTTTGGTCCTGAGCAAGACCTTAAAAGACTCAAGGAGAAATAGGGGAAGGGACTTTCCGATATGATGGAGGCTCCTCCTTGCAAGTTTTCTCTATATTCCCACTTTCCAAGGACGGAAAAGATTTGGATGGAACTTAGAAGGCTTCCTGGGTGGTGAAGGTAGACACCACGTTAACTTCGGTTGGCTATCGCCGGGTAGACAAGGTTTAGTAGCTTGCCATGCCTAGGATAACTGGAGGGGAAGTTTCGACTTCCTACAACACAGTGTCTATATGACCAACTTGCTGACCTGTACCCCCGGTTATATAGACACTGTGCAAATAAGGATGTGACTTATCAACCCTATACATTCAAATAGAGCCGACGGATCACGTCACGACACAAGATCGCGACTTAAACGTGTTTAAAATTCACCGAGAAAAATTCCAACACGACATGACACAATTAGCTCGAAAGTGTCACGAGTTGAGATATGTTTATTAAATTTTTTTTATAGAGAAAAAAAACCTATAAATGACAAAATGCCACCGTGTGTTTTTTCAAACACCCCATTTCGGAGTGCACAAAAAGTAAAATAAGAAAATGGTGGAGAACGAGGAGCTCAATCACCTACCTTTATCCGACCAAAAAAAAAAATCACCGCCCCTTGAAATTAGCTTAGCAATTCTTCAACCCATTCGCACCCAGACTTTCCCTTTCAAGCATTTTTGTTGGACGAACCTATTCCTTCTCTTTTCTTTCAAGTGTATTGACTCTACAAATCTGACCAGCTGTGATTGTGAGCAGTTAGGTAACGATAACTCTCTCTCTCACTCTCTTTCTCAATCATTCTTAAGAAAATTGAAAACTCTTTAGACAATTTTATAGGGGATAAAAGAAAATTACAAGAATTAGCAACTCAAAAACTTAAGCTAAGATGGAGCAACTACATATGGATAACGCACATGGTAACCACGCATTCAAACAATGCCAGATTATACTCAACACTCTTTCTCGGATGTAAGCCAATCCCTTACAAGCGCATGACTCAGCTCAATTACTGCGAAATGGGTAGGGCTCCTATTTTCTACGAGCTAGTTGTTGTGAACCCACCACAAGCAATGAATTTGAGAGAAGAGGCAAGTGTTGGGTTATTAATTATCGACCTGTGTTCTGATATTATATTAGAAAGTCCGACCTAATACATTGGGAGAACTGACCCTAGTACGATATCAGAAAGTTCAACTCAAAATTTTATACTATTCGGTGGAGAGAGACTATATGCAAGTAAGGCATATTATAACTATATTTAAGTGATATGGAATATACTTAATAATTAGAAAGTCTACATGATTTGTTAAACCATCTTGCTTGCTTAACAAACGAAAATTAGTACATAAATGATCTTAAATTCCATTTTACTCCTTTAAAAATTGGTCAAATCTCACTTTGTCTCCTTAAAAAAAACTTGTGCGCTGCTTTTGTCCACTTTTTCAGCAGTTTCCGTCGTTTTTTCAATCCCTGAATTTCATCAACTTCTTGTAATGGTTGACAAAAACTTTTCCCAAATTCTGCCTAAATAAAACTGTATCACGCATTTTTAGGAGGAAAAAAAGTTATAAGGCTACAAACTTATTTGAAAAGTACTAGGTCTCACTCGTTGAAGATGTTAAAAAAATGAGTTTTATGATACATCTGAAACACATTTTTCAACACATGTTTAGCACGTAAAACGAGTTTTTCAATTCAAACATAAAAATTATATATCCATAATCACATTAAACAGATGACTAGGGAACGAAAGCATGTGAGCTAGGGAGACTCTTTTCGAGAAAAAAAAAACTCAGGATTCAAGCTTTAATGACCCAATGTTAAACATCGTGCAACAAACTAATGTTGTGTTCAAATTGAAGGAGGTAAAATGCATCTCTCTCTCCCTTAATTCTTCTAAACTATATATGATATGGAACCTGGTATCACAGCGGCAGGTCTTTAGTAGCAACATTCGGTATTGTCAAAGACAGGTAAGGATCTCTCACTTTCGATTAACCCACCATCAGCATAGAATCAGTCTTCCTTGGACCAAGATCCATATGGATCAGGTCAATCTCCACTATTGATTAAGTGAGTTCCACATGTGGAGCCGACAAGATCAATAATGGAGATCGATCTATTTCAGTGAACTTGGATCCATGCAAAGAATTTTAGTCGGCAGATCCAAGTCCGCACCGAGAGCGCCATGATGGGAGCTACCTGCATCTAACAACCTCAATCAGCTTCATGAGTAACCTAGATTTGGCATCTCTTTTAGACTTTCATCATCTTGGGGTTTGCTGGGAAAAAAGAATAGTAAACCTTGGGAGATTTTCCCCCTTATGTGGACTAAATGCCTGCCCAAACTTGGCAATTTTCGTCAACTAGGAATCATGTCCTCACATGAACCAGCTTTGAGAGGGAAAATTCTCTCATATTGTCCGAGAAGGTTGACTTTCGAACGCTACTTTATGTCACAGTCCAGATTTTT
This sequence comes from Syzygium jambos, assembly GCA_031216235.1. Lineage (NCBI taxonomy): Eukaryota > Viridiplantae > Streptophyta > Magnoliopsida > Myrtales > Myrtaceae > Syzygium > Syzygium jambos. The sequence continues at coordinate 15,824,429 of CM062224.1, forward strand.
TTTCCCTAATTCATAGGTTTTCTGTGTAGCACATTGCATGTTATGCTTGCTTACTTTTGGAATATCTCGATAACACGTGGTATCACCCGGTCAATCAAACTTTCCCCATGTGCTGGCATAACTTTCCTTAATGACATTTGATAGATCAATTTTTGAAATGTGAGTGGCAGGATGATATCATAATAGTAAGGTGCTTGATATTATTGGTGCGCGATTCTTCTCACGTGATTTACGGTTCAACGTGGTTCGAGAGATGATATGATATGGTACTCTTTGTCTAAGGTGTTTTCTTTTTGACCAACTACAAGACCTGGGTATTACTCAAATCATTTTGAAATAAATAATAAGTAGGCTATGTCTCAAATGGTTAGGGATGACAATTTGACATGTGTTCTAAATAGTACTCGGCATCGCCCGTTCTCCAATGGAGCAGACAAAAACTAGTGACTCTGGAATTTTCTATGGAATTTGAGGACCGAATATGTTGGCTTACACGTGAAGGGAGGTGGTAATTCTCTGACATACTAAAGTTCGTCCTCGTAAAATGGATCTTGATCGCCATTGTCGAAAATTGTCAATTAAATTACATTTTTGACAATCTTGTTTTCTTCGTCTCCGAAGGATCAAATGTCTTGCACCACACTAACATTCGGCAATTTTTAGGTTAGAATTAGGATTAAGATGGATATAAAATGAGATAACACAAGCTAAAATCCTCTTATGCCCCATGAGGATGGGGTATAAACCGACAACTCATGGGTCACAAGTAGAGGTGATCAATGAGCAGGTTCGAGTTAAGCTGAGCTAATAGATCGGGCCTAGAGTGCCCAAGTTTGCCCACAATAAAATTTTTATGTACAACATTATTGGGTTGGGCCGGGCCTCTATAGCTAGAAGTCTTGTCCAAGACCGCTTAAAGATGACTTTCGGACCACAGTAGCTCGGGCGGGCCTCTAAGCTGCAAGGTCTATGATAAGATCTAGACGAAGATAGATATGGAACATCCCCAATTATCATGGGGGCTGTGGAGATGTACCTCCCCCATTCTAGTACAAAAAAAAAAAGTGGACTTAGTCTTGTTGAAAGCGGAAAAACAAGAAACATAAGACTAAAGAGGCAAATGAATTGCTGGAAAATCTTGAATGGATCTCTCATGGTGTCTTTGTCTCCTTTTTGACTTTTTGAGTGGCATACTTCGGTCACCCCATGTTCTCCCCCTTTCAGCTTATTGGTGATCAGATTGATAAAATAGATCCCGCCCAACTATTGCACTAGGCAATTTTATTGACAAGTCCGTGCGATTTTATAGATTACGATTTGACATGTTGCACATTTCGCGTGGTGACACAAGAAATGATTAATGTGAAATGCTAAATTGAACAGTCAGATTTGACGGCAACGACTTGAGATTCATGTGAGACCCATCAATTTTAATAATATAGATTTAGTTAGTGTATATACTCCACTCATATAACAATTTCTTGTGCTAATTGAATTATATTTTTGTTTTTCTTAAAGAAAAAGAAAACAATAATGGCACTGATGCTTCGTGTATTTCAAAATGTTTTATTATAAATGAAAAATGTGGGAAGGGGTGATCGGTGGGCCACTTCTCTAAACAATATCACCAGTGTTGCACATTTGTGTGATCAAAATGTTTGATTTGAATCATCACTATTATTCATTTTAAGCAGGCTCGTTACCTGATGCATCACCGAATGCAAGTTGGGATAAAGCTAGAGTGATCGTACACCTGATGTACAAATAGAACCTAAGCCACAGACGCACCATGATTTTCTAAGATCAAGGAACGACTAGGGAATTTGAACTCGTAATTAATAGGGGTAATCGGTTTCAGGGTGGGTCAGTTCTCATCCTGATTAGGAACCCAAACAATCAGATGAGACATGATTGGTTCTTTGTTTATGGAACCGGGAACCGAACCTGTCCACCATGGCCCGGTCCGATTCTCATATTGGACCAAGACTGACAATAGACCCTTGTTTTTTTTTCAATAATAACACCTGCATCAACAAGTGTATGTTTCTTTAGTCTTTGGTTCCTTTCTTAAAGTTTTTTTTCTACTTTTATTTTCCAAACTAAAGCTGGAGGCAAAACAAAACCATAGCACCTCCTACGGCTCTCTCACTCTCAATAGGGTTGGTCACATTGTCTAAAGGTTTCTCTAATTTTTTCCAAAAGGATGTTTGTCTACTGGACCACATCCAATAGAACTTATTGACAAAAAGATGCTTCTCTGGAACCGTCTAGAACCGCATACCGGTTCAGTCCAGTTGGTTGGTTTCTTGTGCAAAATCAGGAACCGTCTAGAAGCGGCCGATCCGATCCGTTACCAAGCTGGATCGAGACCGTGCTCACTTTGAGTAATCAAGAGAGCTTCAAACCACATTCGAGTAAATCTCATCCAAATTGCCCAACCACATCAATAGTGTAGAGAATATGGGAGCAAGGACCACCTCTAATGACCTTCAATATGATAAATGTTGAATTTCCCATGGGATCGGATAGTCGAATTTGATAAAAGGAAAGTTGACGTTTATTCTTTTTATTCACAAATATTTGATTTATTGAAAAAAAAATAAAAAAAATCCATCTTCACATTGCCTAATATCAAGTCATCAATTCCAATACATAATATCTAGATGAAAACTTGATAGCTCAATGCGAATTTACAAGTCCATTGCAAATTTTGGATGGAAGCAATGAATGTGGAGAGGGGACAATTGTTTCCACTTTACTGTTTCTTGGGCTTTTTTGGGCCAATTTTTGTGGGCTTTCACCATTAGTATTGGCAGCACACATTTAATTTTGTTAAGTTCCTTGAAATTATTCAACTGTAATTCCGTGCTCATTACTATTTTATGCATTTATCATGATGAAAATTACACAATAGTGGCATATGCATATATGTATATTATGCATGATCATGCACTTCCGAAAGTCATTTACTTAGGGGTGCAAACAAGATAGTTTATTAGGTTAATACCACGAAAAACTCCAAACTGATATACTTGTGACGATTTTACCCCAAACTATTTTTTTGACCACAAAAAATTCCAAACCGGTGCACTTGTGACAAATTTATCCCAAAATAATTTTTTGACTGCCAAAAACCTCAAACTGGTACATTTATAACAAATTTACTCTTCGTTATTTTTCGTTAAATTGAATTAATACCACAAAAAATTACAAACCTGTAAACATGTGAAAAATGGAGGGTAAAAACATAAAATCAGTACATCAATTAACTATCGTGTGTTATTTAACAAAGCAATTTGATAGTAAAATTTAACGGAAATAAACTTAAGGTAAATTTGTCACAAATGTAGCAGTTTGGGGTTTTTGGTGGTAAAAAAATTATTTTGAGGCAAAATTATCACAAGTGTACTAGTTTGGAGTTTTTTGTGGTATTAACCTTAGTTTATTTGAGGTCTACTCAATTTTTGTTGTTATGAGTAGCTTGGGTATCATAACAAGGAGAATTTGTTCTTGCCTTCTGATTCTAAAGTTATGGAGATGCAATATTGTTCAAACGTGATCCAATGCTGCCCTAGTATCCAGTTAAGTAGATATTAAAAAGATATGGATGTTAGACAACATCGTTCTTTTCAAAAACTTAAAACTGTTACGAGAGGAAGTAATAATATTTGTATAGCATCCTAATTAATACTTCTCCCTAGGGGTGAGCGGTTTCAGGTTCCGGGTAGATTCCGCCTGGAACCTGGAATCTACCCTCGGGTACAGGTTTCTTATTTTTTGGAACCTGGAACCTACCCGTCGAAATGTGAAATCTGAAACCTACCCTGTCACAGGTTCCAGGGTCGGTTCCAGGTTCTAACATGTTCTTTTTACCGGACCATAACAAGGATAGAGCAGAAAATTAAATTTTGGCCTTCCACTGGACCAAAAGCATCAAAAGCATGACGTAAGGCGAAGTGCTAGAAGGAAGAGATTCTAATCAACAAATTGCCCTTCCATTCCAATCAACAAATTGCACCCCAGTATTGTGCTGGCTCAAACTCAACTTGGTCCATATACAAGTTCGATTTGGTGTGATTTTCAATACACTCTTCCAGAAATGTAGTTTCCTGGTATATTTTTTCAAGTTGTCACGTCCTAATATGGAGGAGCAACATACTGAGATGTTTTGTCCTTAGCATATAGGGCATTTGTTCCATGGTATGAAAAAAATGTCAACCAAAACAGTTAAAAGTTGAAGCTCATAAATGTAGAAAAGCCAATGAGCTTGATTATCAGCATTTGTGGAACTGTCTTAGCAAGGCTTTTGGGACAAAATCTTACTAGGTTGGACATCTTCAAATAAACTCTGTGAGAGAAAGGCATAGTAGTTTGCCAGTTATGGTGATCAAGCTTATGCCTAAAAGGATTAAAGCAACATCCAATATACTACAGATACACAACTTCTAGCACATCATAACACAGAAACAAGTTTCCTTTCAACAGACTTCTGGACATTGCTATTGTTCGACAAGTATTATTAAGACAATCATCTCCTATAGAGAGGAATGCACCTGAATAGAGAAAAGAGAGGAGTCTCCTCATCCAACCACAAGGCAAACACAAAGGCCAGCGTGATCCAACTTCACCCCCACCTCTAATGAGAAAAGGAGACGGTGGAGCACACAGGAGTCCCAATATTGTAAAACAAAGAGACCCATGCAAACTCTGAAATGCTAATGATTTTCAGGAGAGAGAGAGAGAGAGAGAGAGAGAGAGAGAGAGAGAGAGAGAGAGAGAGAGAGAGAGAGAGAGAGAGAGAGAGAGAGAGAGAGAGAGAGAGAGAAGGTGAATGAACAGAACAAATCATTTTGAGAACCAAAACCATTAACCAATTAGCTAATTCGATCTTTTCATTAAGCTATCTAATCTGATGACAAAATTAATTGCCACTATAAACTTCTGCAAAGAGCTAACGATAGGATCTAGCGCGTAGTTCCTGTAAATGTATTATAAACATTGAGATAAAAACTGTAACTTACATTAACTAAATTAGCCAATCTCAAGTTCCCAACATACCTTGATCACCTGTAAAGGCAAAACAGAACATTAAAATCGACGTCAGACACAATATCATGTTTAAACAACCAAGAAATTCCGCCATTGCCACCACAGCACAATAGAAGCAATGTTGTCTACACATGCATATCATTCAAATTTCAAGTACTAAAAAGAAATACCATCTTGCAGCCAAATGACCACTAAGATGATACCTTTGTCCTCACGGAAAGCGGACTCGCAACAACGAATTTGAAAAACTGAGGAAAATATTTTCTTTCTCCATCACCGTCAGAATACAATGCTGTGCAAACCAGGCTGAAGAAGAAGATCAGCAAAAAAGATAAGATGCGCAAGTTCAAATCACAGACACCTTTGCACACCTAATTGAAAGTAGGTCATCAAAACAAAGTATAGCGAAACTCACGTGTGAGCTCCAAGTTCCTTCACATCGTGTTCCACAATAAAATCATAACGCCCTCTTGCACGTATCATTTCCACCAGAGCCTTGGAAGTATCCAAAAGCAAAATCCACTGCTTCTCAGTTTGAATTTCCGCCTGTAAACTAATCTTTCAGATAGACACACTAATCACAAAGTGCTTTTTCGGGTCAGGAGTTTGGTGTCAATCCTCTGGCCTGTTAATCTGAAGACATAAAAAAAAATCATCATTCACGGAGCAACCATCATACAAAAGATGTGCACCGCATCACACTGATTAAATCTAGAAAGGTTCACTTCCAAAGTGCTGGGCAGAAACAGTACACAATGCGAGCAAGTAAGAAAATCCAAAAAGACCAGCCTCCCCAAACATAACGGCCAACCACCTATTCACTTCACAACATAAATCAAATCAAACTAAACCATTTTCCAACCGCGAGAAGGCAAAAAAAGAAGAAGACACAAAATAAAAACTTGCGCTTGAACACCCAAACAAAAATGGGAAAAACAAGCAACAATCAAAGGGAATACAGAGCAAAAAGCGCGAACCTTGGCAGGCCAAGCAGGGTGGTCCTTGACTTTGGCAAGAACGAGATCGCCCAAACTCAACTGACGCTTACTCTTGTCCTTGCTCGCTCCCTTCTTGCGCCCTCTAGCCAGAATCGGAAACCCTAGAAAAAGCAGAGACCGTGAACGAGCCAGACCGTGGTTAATGAAGACAGAGGAAGAGCCGAGGCGGATGCCGAATGGAGCGAGGAGAGGCGAGACGATCTCGTCGAGTCGTGGGTGTTGGGAGTGGGAGAGAAAGCGCGATGGAGGAGTGACCGAGCGTGGGGAAATTTGGGAATAAACTAAGGAAGTTAGGGTTTTTACATTTTAGCAAGGGAGAGAGCCGGTTCCGATTCCTAAAAAATTGAAACCGGGAACCGGAACCTCTCACCCTAGAACCGGGAACCGAACCGGATCCGCCGGTTCGGTTCTTCGGTTCCCGGTTCTACCCTAGAACCGTGCTCACCCCTACTTCTCCTCACGTGCAAGCGTGTAAGTGGATTCCTACGCGCACGAAACAAGATGTAAACATAATCACATCAAAGAGACGACTCGCAATATTGCATGTTAAAGATTAAACTAAGAAATGTGGTGTCAAAAATGCATTGTCGGACCGGCGCAAACCCTTTCTCTAAGTCTAATTGAATCCCTAGACCTTAGATTTTGGCTTATGCATTTTTTTTTCTAGATTAGCTTACTTTAATTTTGAGTCTGGATTTCCTCTGGCACTTAGAATTTTGAAGTCTCCAATCGATGTACAGAACTAATTGGTGGCAACCTAGTGCAAAGCATTTGTTAAGAATCGAATTCCCTTTGGCTTGCCCCAAACCTGAAGAGGGGAAGTCTTTGGGAGCTTTAGGTGGATATCCTTGGGTTGGATCGTTTTCGAGCAATTCACCAAGCGATAGCGATTAGGGCATTTGTTTAGTATGTTAATCTGTTAATCTGTGAACATATATTTTGCAAGAATTCAATAAATCTGGTTTGACATAATTAGGATAATCTTGTTCGACATAATTAGGATAATCTTGTTCAACTTGCATACGCATGTAGGCATTAGTACCACATGTTTATTCCTATTTTACTTCTATATATGATGTAGATACACAAAGCAAACAAGGGAGATTTGAAAATATTAACGGGTAAATAATTTAAGAGATGCTGACTAAATGAAAAAAAAAATTCATTACATACTGATGGGTTTCAAGAAATAGTCCACAATTTTTGTCAAGCTTACTAGTTGAACTCAGATTTTTCAACCGATGCCCAGTTGCGTAGCCAGAGAAGAACTAGTCCCTGAACGACATGGGTTGACAACGACAAACCATGGGTTACGAGGTTATTTCGAGTTTCATGGGTACTTGTTTATAGAGAGGTGATACGACGCTCGAGCGAAGTCCCATCCTTCAAAGGACACAACATGAGTAGTCTCTCTTGGAGGCTCGGTCTCCATGGAACAAATCCATCGGTTGTAATTGCAGATTCCACATTTGTTAAGTAGAGAAAGCACGAATAAAATCACATTGCTTAATAAAGATTAGCCGTTTATTTCAGCTACATTACTTTCAAAGTTATTAAACCAAGATCGATATAGAGCGATCGATTATCATGTTAGCCTCTCTCTTATTAACAGAAAATTGCATATGGCCAAGCTTGTCGTTATAGAGATTAATGATGAGGGTGCATTCATTACCCAGCAATGGCCCAAATTATAATGTAAAAAGATTCTTGAATTTTCTCATGCCTACTAAATCTAAATTAAATTTTATCCACACTGCGACGATCAATAAGTATTACTTAAAAAAAACTCTAATTATATTGTTTTTCTCTTTTTTAGTTAATATATAGAAAAAGTTATAGCGAACTCAACCGGTTTCTATGGCTTTAAAAAGGTAATGAAATCAAGACTCATATGCGATGTTCCTCAACGCATTCTACCCTATCGACATATATTCATGTAAGTTAATCAAGTCGAAAGGTTCGGACTTTGGGTACCCGTTTTCATGCTCCTAAAATTAAGTGCAGAGGACATGCTTTTGCATAGGGTTGATACTCGATGACGATATTGCCCACCCTAGTACGGCGCTTCTCTGATGAAGGGTCGTTTGATGTTGGCGAGGACTCACGGGGCCTCACCAAAATTTAGGCGAGGGCGAGCTAGGTCCTTGCTGCCACCATGCAAAACGATCCTAGCCACGGTCACGTGATAGCCCAACCACGGTGGCAAAGGGTCAGTTTGCCTAGACATGGGTGAGGGCCCGGCTGGCTCATGAGGGGGGCGCTAGCCGGTGCCAATGAGCCCTCGCTCTCGCTCATTGTCCGACGGGATGCATCCGCGCCACGTGTCGCATTTCTATCGCGTAGCATTGCCGCATCAGCATATCCGATGGAGTGCTAATAAAGTGGTTCGATTATACCAAACCATGCATGTAAGTTAAGGGTTTGTGCCCGGGAGCATATCTGCTCTGTGAAGCGAGAAAGCCTTGGAGGGAAAATGCAATTCCAGGTCTCCACTAGTATATGTTACGTCCCTAGATTTCTTTCATTAAGGTTGAAACCATATACCATGTCGCCCTTTATCTGTTATTAGCATATATTTTCTAGGTTTGAATTTGGTAACTCGATAACTAGATTTTAATCGTTCACGCCCCATTTGAAAATTAATTTCGAGCCCAATTCTTATTCTTCTTATTCCCTCAAATTCAGCGCCATACACATCGGACATACGCAGTCCCGCGATGAGATGTGTGCGAGGACGAATGTTAAGAACACACATGATTTGCGGGGGCTTTCGCAACATATGTAGTCATTTTTCGCGCGATAATTTAAATTTTTTCACTCGACTTTCTAACGAGGTTAAAAAGTTTACGAGCATTTTTTGGGGAGAATGAAAGCGAATTATGAATATACCATACTGATTAATGACAAAATGTAGGTAATTTTCACATTAAAAAAATTACTCATGACTTTGTCCTCAAGTACACTAACGCCAAAACCGGCTTTCATCAACGGAAATTTTTCCCCAATGCCCAGGCTACAAAAAAGGCTTGGAAAGATTTGAACTCGTGACATTTTGTTCTGATACTATTTAAAATTTTGTGAAATCACCGCCAACTATTTTAAATAGTTAAATTATTACATGAATGTGTTATTTTATATTTAAATATCCTAATAAAGTGGCGGTCCAAGCAAGGAAATAAGTTTAGTGATAATATGTCTCATATCTCGTGCGCAATAAAGCCACGAAACAATTCGTCCCCATAAGGTTCAAAGACCGTGACCCATTTGTCCTCACATATAAATTTGGCAAATTCGATCTTTCAAGAAAAGTCTTTAAATGTAATTATTTGAGAGAGAAAAAAAACAGGAGAAAAGAATTCAAAAGATGAATCGATAAACAAAATATATAAACTGTAAATGCATCGGTCGCATTGCACTCTATGAAATAAAATAATCGAATTATGCAAAAGAAAAGACTATTAATTTCAGTAATTTTAGTAATTTGAATTGCATAAGTATTAAATCTTGTTAGGAAGAGAAGGACCAAAGCCTAGTAAGTGATGCGGCAATTAAGGTGCTACTTGTCCAAAATTGTTACTGCGACTTTGTATGAATGAAATTGTTTAATAAGTAAAAAGTCATACAGAAAAATAATAATAATTTACACGGTATTCCATAATGATTTCACTAAAAGAGAGCATTTTTACACAAGGTGCGAAAAGCAAGATCTCTTTTTTAAAATAGTATTGAAAATTGAAAAGAGAAATGGTGTAATTTGAAGAGAAAAAAAAACTTATCAAATCCAAACAGTAAATTATCTCGCCAGAAAAAATCGAACGAATTATTTTCCTTTTCTTTTCTTCGAAAATTTATTAAAATAATTTATTCTTTTTTCCAGTTTTCTTGAGGTTCCATCAAATTACATAATGAGAATAATTAAAGAAAAACCAGGAAATTCTTTTTCCAGATTAGGAAAGTCCCACTCCAAGAGTGAAGTTTCAAAACTTGACCGTCAAGATTGGCGACGTCACTCGCCGCGTCCCATTCCAACGGTAAACTATATTGCTCCTCCCTTAACCTCCGCCACCCTTCCTCGTCTTCCGATCTCTTCTATTCTCTCCAACGTTGTCTGTCTTCTCTCTTCTTCAGCTCTCTCTCTCTCTCTCTCTCTCTGAATTTCTCCCGCAGCTCTTGCCCTCTGTCGTCCTCGCCGAGTGCTTCTCTGTTCCTTCCACCGAAACCCCATGAAGCTTATCGATTTCTTGGGCCCCAGATCGCCGCCCATCGGCGACGGCCCGAGATGCGATGTCCACTCGCCGCCGCCGTCATCGTCGTCGTGCGTTTCTTATCTGCACGGTCAGGAGAAGAAGAAACCCATTGGCGACCGCCCGAGAGGCGATGTGCACTCGCCGCCGTCGACGGATTCTTGGTCGTTCGTTTCTCATCATCTGCACGATCAGGAGAAGAAACCCATTGGCGACGGCCGGAGAGGCGAGGTCCACTCGCCGCCGTTGACGTGCTCTCGGTCGTGCGTTTCTTATCTGCACGATCAGGAGGAGAATCGCGAGGACGGGTCCGGAGAAATTTCGTCTGCAAAAGCGGTGGCGACTCGCGAATTCTTCCCCCTCACGCCTGATCGGAAGGCTTGCGACCCTCGTCAAGAAATCGCTCCCGCCCAACCGAAGAGAAAATTTACGGCCTCCCTCGCCGGCGATGAGACCTTAATTGTGGAGAAGAAGGCGAGGTACAATACAAAGCAGGAGGACAAGAAAGAGGCCTCGGGATGTGAAGAAGAGGAAGATAGACGCAACGGCGTTTCCACAGAGCTGGTGCTGCTCTTCGACCCTTATAAGATCAAGAAGAAGCTTACAAAGAGCGATCTTGGCCACCTGTCGAGGCTCTTGATTCCGAGGGCATGCGTGAAGACCCACGTGCTCTGGTGCATGAGCGAGGAGACAGTGACTCGAGTCATGAGCGGCGAGGGTGCTGAAGTCGTGGTATGGGATGCGGACGTGCGTTCCGAGCACCGACTGGTGTTTGCTTTCTGGGCGTCGTCAGGGGCCTACGTCCTGAAGGGGTGTTGGATCAAGGAGTTCGTGCAGCGGAGGGGTTTGGCAGCTGGCGATGAGATTGGGATTTACTGGGATCCTACTGCTAACAGGTTCCATTTCAGCCTTCTTCGCAAGGCGAATTAGACTTGATCTTGAATTAGTATTGCTCTTGTTCGATGACCAACAGAAAAAAGTTTTGATCTTTAGAAAAGGATTTTAGTGATGGAATTTTATTGTATGCAATCAAGCAATCTCTTTCCTCCGGAAATTCAATTTTAAATGAGTGTTTCTTTTGAAACCTGGTTCCATGTCTTTAATTTTCTTGTGTGAGTTTCTTAGTCACTGTGGTGATATATAAAATTTCCTGTTTTGAATGGGCAAAGTTGATTGTGGTAAAGTAATCACTGTGGGGATCGTGCAGATAAGAAATATACCGCAAAGAGTCTATCAATGGCGGCGAATGGAGAGAATAGAAATGACGACAACACAGACTAGGAGGCTAGAGTGAAATATTTAGTTTATTGTTGCAATGGGATTGTGAGTGACGTAATCAATCTTCGCGGTCGAGTTTTGAGAGTGCACTTGGAGTGAGAGGGGCTTTCCTAATAACTAGTAGATTACTTGTTTGGCCGTCTTTTATGGCATCTCCTAGTCCGGGACTTTTCGCATGTGTAGGGAAGAAGGAGACATAGCCAGAGCAGAAATAAATAACTTCAGAGAATGTGCTGTTCAATAGGCAGTTTTGTACAGGAAGAAATATCAGTTGCAGAGATTAGCTCTGTTTCGATATATAGTTATAGAGGAAAATGATTGTTGAGCTATGTTAGCCTTTCTATTAGATAACCGAGTCATTGTGAAGCGAAAGATTACAATCCAAATAGATATTTGGTCATCGCTTTGATATATTTTAATCATGTAGTAGTTGGTACTTCAGACAGGCGCCACCCATGGCTAGAGATTAAACTAGCCACTCTTGGTTGCTGTAGAAAATGTACAGCATATGATTTGTTTCCCATCCCATGTGTACTCGAGCAGACTGAAAAATCAACTACATTCATCCTGTTTCAGTGACTGAGATAGTGAGCAACCATATACATGTCCTGTAGAATTTCACTGTTGTGCTTCCATAAGGGCACGATGCCAATGTCCATGTTGACTGTGCAATCAAATTCTGAATGTGGGTGCACTTTTTTGGTCTAGCTGACTCGCAATTGATATTTTATGGCAATCTTTGGTGTATGTCTAAACTCAAATTTTCATGCACTCAAAATATTTAGCTTCTCTGTAGAGCAGATGATGTCACTGTATTTGTAGACCAGCAGTTCCAAAGTAAAATCAGACAAACTGCTTCAGTTTATTTAGTTTGGCAGAATGGACACGGCACCTTAGTCCCTGGTGCTGTCATTGTTCATATGTGGTGTTGTGCCTCTCATTTTGAAAATGAACTGATTTTATCTGGCTATGAGGCTATGAGATCTAACTTCCATCCCTTTGCCCCCGCCCCACTCCTCCATCCACTAGACCAATTTCCTACTGGTGTAAATGACCTGAAGCTTTCATCAGTTACAAGAATTAGGGAAACGGCCATATGAGCAAAATGTAATGAAACTTTAAATTTGCTGCAATTATAGTGAAAAACTTTGTAGATCAGACAAATACTTCCAGCTGAATTTCGGGAAATAAGTTGGACATCCTAGTTGAACTATATGAAGACTACAGGGAAGACTATGCTTTGCATCTTGTAATGGAGCATCCCATATTTTCAGGAATAATTCTTCATACCGTAGGATAAAATGATGTTACCGTCTTTTCTGGAATAGCGAAACTGCTTGTTCGTCGTCACCTATGTCTTTGGTCGACACCTGAAAGAGTAAATAAAGGGGAGGAAAAGAGAATAGATGTCACTAAAGAGTACAGATTTGTTTGTATACTGAGCGTAGCCGAAAGAACCATTGCATATGTGGCAATTATGGGTATTCAGTTGATTGACGCAAAGAGTTTTACTTCGGCTAATGGGTAGCTGAGTAGCGTCAACAACCAATACTGAGTTTTGCTCAATATGCAAGCTAAAGGATGTGGAGTGTATTTTTTGAAAGTGGTGAATGCAAAGTGTGATTATAGATACTATGGTAAATAAAGTGTATGTATGCAGAATACCTAAGAAAGCATCTAAGTTCTAGTATTTGGTCTCTTAGATGATTCATAAAGCAGCCGGATTCAAGCCCTCAACTTTCTCTGGGCTTCTGGTGTTTTGAAATTCATTGGAATGGCAATTGACACAAATGACTTTTGCCTTCTGGCTGTATTTTGTTGAAACATTTGCATTTCAACCTCTGTTACTTTGGCAATTCTACTTCCTATTGAATTGCAAGATTTGGCATTGCTGTTTCAGCGCCCGAAAGACAGTGTTCTCTTTTCTTTAGCCTTTCTGCTCCCTACTACTCAGTACATTTGTCTATGAATCTCTAAGAAAGTGTTATCTTTCTGTGTAATTATTTGTTTTCCTTTAGGCTCAGTTGCTGAAGACATGTTTCACTGGCAAGCAACGTGTCTTTCTTGTTCCGATTCACTTCCCATTTCCGACCAGCCTATCCATTTAAACCACCAAAGGCATTGAAGGATGACCGAGCTGTAAGTTGTGATACATTACCATATTATTGCTCTCTTTCTTTGGACCTTTGCCATCTCATTTATTCCTGTAATTACCTAATCTTGCCCTAGATGTTATCCTTTTGTCAATCATAAGTTCTTCCTCCATTGCCTTGGAAGGACCTGATCAGATAGTTGAGCCATCTTACAAATCTTGGCTCTACTAAATTCTCAAATATATTTTCTTCTTGTCTGCATTATTACATGTGAGTAGATTTGGCTAATACTCCCTCCTTTGTGAGGATAGTAGTATTTTTTTTAAATGCATCAACCAAGAGCCCTATTGGAGCTATTTGATCAATTTCATTTTCTAGTAACTTGACGATTAAATATATATTGAAAGGGGGCCTGCTATTGAGTCATTGACCTTGGATATGGCAGTCTGTTGGAAACCATCAGTTATTGTTATGGCAGATGCCTTTTTCAGATGCCTACACCGAGATCTGCTTTCCTTGCTTCACTAAGGTCTGAGGACTGATTGTTGTGGCATTTAATGTGTTTAACACGTTAGAACTCTAAATAAGGGAATAAGTTATCTGAATGCTGCCGATTGAAACTTGTCAACTAAGAGTGCTTTTAGGAAGTACCGAATTGGCAAATGCTGAAATCATGAATGTGGTGATTATATATTTCTGCCATGTGTTGCGTGCTATTTAGACCGGCAGAACAGGAATTATGTCCACTTCTTGCTGTTGCTGCTACCGCTGCTAACACAATTTCTGCCCATATTTTCTTCTTAATTTTTTCCTCAAGGTTGTTGCTTAACAGTTCCTTGGATTTCACATGTTTGATTCAGGACGGAAGGCTTTCACCGATATTTTGCATTTGCCTTGACATATTGAAGTAGCAGTGCAGTGGAGCCCTGCCCTCACCATTTCGAAGGTGAACCTTTAAAATGGACTGATCTTATCTGGCTATTAGGCTATGAGATCGAACTTCCAACCTCACACCCCCGCCCCCATCCTAGTTAAGGTAATCTGAGGCATCCAAGTACTGACGTTGTTTGTGAAAACAATCTGTACATTTTTATTTCCAGGTAAACATCAAGGCACGTTTGAGATGGTGCATTTCTAGCCTTGGTTCTCTTGTACTTTGAGTGCATATGTCTTACCCCATATATACTTTGAAAAACAATTTTATCAAACTGCAATTTAGTTCCTGGAAACTGCAGTGTTACCTGATGGCCAATCACCAGTTTCATGCTACTTTGTTCGAGGCTTTCCCTGAAGACCTCAAAAGTTTTGTCACAGACTACAGATTGTTCTTTTCAAGGAAGTTGGTTGGAGAAACCTAGCACCGAATTTTTTTGTAAGTATCCTTAATGCTGCTTTGCATCCTAGAATGTCATCAAATGTTTGGTTCTGTATGTTCAGAAGTGTCAATGTTGCTCTGTTGTAATCACTCTGTTAATGTGAGCTCTACCACTGGGTGGACAACGGTACTTATTTCTGATTTCCTGGTGCTTCTCTCAATCTGTTCACCATTGACAGACCCAAATCCCGACAACCCTCTGTTCCGGAATGTTGAAGTTTGGAATATAATGTAGGCAAATCACACACAAAGAAGAGACACAGATATTTACGAGGTTCAGCAACTTAGCCTACGTCCTCGACCAAACTCCCCCTGACTTCCCCTTCTTCTTCCTTTTTTTTTTTATGGGAGCAAACATATTATTCATGCCTTTTTATATACAGCAGAGGTTGTTTTCAACAAGGAACCAAACAACCTAAAATAGGAATTTACATCACAATAGGAAGGTAATAATACAAAATAGGACAGCATATATTCTCCAGGCTGGAGGAGAAAATCTCGCGAACGCTCCCCCTCAAGTTGGAGCGAAAACTTCGTCTGAGGTCAACTTGTTCACCAGATTCTGAAACTTGCCTTTAGCCAAGGCTTTGGTGAATATATCTACTAGTTGATCTTTGGTGAATATATCTACTAGTTGATCCTCGCTACGAACAAAAAGTGTCTCAATGATTTTGTCCTGAACTTTCTCCCTCACAAAGTGACAATCAACTTCAATGTGTTTTGTCCTCTCATGAAATACTGGATTGGATGCAATATGTGTTGCAGCCTGATTATCACAGAACAATTTGGTTGGTTTAACGGCAGCACCACACCCTAACTCTTGAAGCAACAACTGAAGCCATACTATTTCACTTGTTGTTGAAGCCATAGCTCTATATTCGGCTTCAGCACTAGATCGTGCCACGACTGTTTGCTTTTTACTCTTCCAAGTGACTATATTTCCTCCAACAAAAATACAAAAACCTGTGGTAGATTTCCTATCTATTGGATTACCAGCCCAGTCTGCATCTGTGTAACCAATAACCTTAGTATGACCATTGTTTTTCATCAAAATTCCTCTCCCTGGAGAGGACTTCAGGTAACGAAGAAGATGGTTTACTAATTCCATGTGACCTTGAGTCGGTTTTTGCATAAACTAGCTCACGTAGCTGACCGCATATGCAATGTCTGGCCTAGTAATGGTCAAATACATTAGTCGACCCACCAGACGCTGAAACTGCCCAATATCCTGCAGGGGTTGTCTTGAGTGTCAAACTTGCTGTTGTAGTCCATAGGAATGTTTGCAGGTTTCACTCCCAACTTACCGATTTCTTTCAACAGATCCAAGGTATATTTTCTTTGGGATAGAAATATGCCTTTGTGAGATCTAGCAACTTCTATACCCAAGAAATACTTCAACTTCCCGAGATCTTTAATATCAAACTCTCTGTTCAACTGCTGTTTGAGCGATTCAATTCCTTGCAAGTCACTACCGGTAATAACCAAATCATCGACATAAAGAAGAATCACCACAATACCTCTATCATCAGATCGGGTAAACATGGAAGAGTCGGCTGCACTTCTCTTGAATCCAAACTTGAGGAGGGCTGTACTTAGCTTACCATACCATGCTCGAGGGGACTGTTTAAGACCATATATCGACTTCTTTAATTTGCAAATCAATCCATCTTTGTTCTGCAATGGATGTCCAAGTGGGAGATTCATATATACCTCTTCCTCGAGATCTCCATGAAGAAAGGCATTCTTCACATCCATTTGAAAGAGCGGCCAATCACAGTTCACTGCTACAGACATAAGTACCCGCATGGTATTCATTTTAGCTACCGGAGCGAATGTCTCCTTGTAGTCAATACCATACGTCTGTGTGTAACCTTTAGCAACCAGTCGAGCTTTATGCCTCTCAATCGACCCATCGCTATTATATTTAATCTTGTAAATCCATCGGCATCCAACTGTTTTCTTGCCTTTTGGTAGCTGAACTAATTCCCAAGTGTGATTCCGATTCAAGGCTTCAAGTTCATCTTCCATGGCTTTAACCCAAACCTCTTTCTTGCTTGCCTCTAGATAATTATTTGGTTCCTGCTGCTCCTCGATAATAACCAAATAATTCAAATGAGTAGCAGAAATTTTATCATACCCAACAACTTTCTGGATTGGGTGTTGAACTGTGTAGGCTGTCTCATAATCACGGAGACGAGTTGAGGGCACAGGCACACGTTCACTTCGCCTAAGAGGTGGGGGCTGTTCGTTACCTTCCTCATCATGCTCATTTCCCACACTTTCGGCTTCCACAGGGTCATCTTCTTGATGCGTAGAATTTTGATCAGCCACCAACTCCTGTCCATCCACTAATCTGGGTCCACTCTTGGGTGCTAGCTCAGATCCACTACTCATCTTGGGATCAGGTATTGGAACAGGGGCAAAATCACATGAGAACTCTTCATACTCCCCCTGAATTTGGGCCTTGTTAGAGAAAAACATGTGAGTTTCATCAAAAAATACATCACGTGAGACATACAGGCGTTTGGTGGTAGGGTCATAACATTTATAGCCCTTCTTGGTGGAAGAATAACCGACAAAAATACATTTCCGTGCCCGGGGATCCAGTTTGTCACCATTCTACGAATGCACATAACAAGTGCAGCCAAAGACTCTTAAGTGAGTAATATAAACCTTCCTTCCATACAGAATTTCCATAGGGGCAACATAGCCTAAAACACGGCTAGGGAGGCGATTAATTAAGTAACAACTAGTGAGAACTGCATCCGACCAATAACTTTTTGGAACATTACCAGAAAACAATAAGGCACGAGTGACCTCAAGTAAATGTCGATTCTTCCTTTCAGCCACTCCATTTTGTGGTGGAGTTCCCACACAGGAAGTTTGGTGAATGATTCCCAGACCATGGACATAGCACTGAAAATGTTGATTAGTGTATTCAGTGCCATTATCTGTCCGAAGTATTTTGATCACTATATTAAATTGGGTCGTCACCATATTGCAAAATTCTTGAAACACTCCAAGAACCTCACTTTTAAATTTAAGGAGGTACAACCAAGTAGCTCTAGATTTATCATCAACAAATGAAATAAAATACTTAAACCCCTCTTTAGAAATAGTTGGAGAGCTCCAAACATCTGAATGTACTAACTCAAACAACCGTTCGGATTTATGAGAACTATGAGAGAATGGTAATCTATGCTGTTTTGCAAAATGACATGGGTCACAACTACTAGCATCATGAACCCATGAGTTGTCAAGAGCCTGTAATACTCTGTCAGACGGATGACCCATACGTCGGTGCCACAGTGTAGACGCATCTGAACATTCCTTCCTAGTCACCAAAGCAGAGTTTCCAACATCCAAAGTATACAGCCCGTCCTGCAACTGACCTTCACCAATCATCCTCCTGGTGTGTCGATCCTGAAACAACACCTTTGAAGGAGTAAAAATAACATTGCAGTTCCATTGTGCAGTGCATTTACTAACAGACATCAAATTAGAGGATAATTGTGGAACAAATAAAGCATCAGATTTTTTGGAAAAAAAGTCAATTTTTCCAACACCTTGTATTGGTACTTGCCCACCATTAGCTACAGTTACAGGTGCATGCAATGTACTAGTAGCAATATCAGATAGTGTATTTGGTGCAGTACACATATGATCCGTGACTCCTGAATCTACTATAAACCGAAATTTAGAGAGAGTAGCAAGAGCATGAATATCACCAGAAGTTTGTGCAAGATTTCCAGATTCGACATTGGTGGTTTTGACTGTATTGGGCCCATCACCATGAGGAGTTGTTGAACTTGGACAGCTAAGGGTTCCAATTTGGCTTGAAGATCCTGGTTACTACTCGAAACTATTGTTTTAGCTGTGAGTCCCTTTTTATTTTGTCTCAGGTGTGGGTGGAGATTCCAACACCTCTCTTTGGTGTGGCCATCTCTCCTGCAGTGCTCACAAAAAAATCGAATGGGCCTGTTATTTTTTCCTTTGGAAGCGCGCACACCTGGAGCAAGATGACTTGGATTTTCACTCACTTGGTGTGCTGAACTTTCTAAGAGAACAGCAGGTGAATCTGATTTGGAGCGCATGACACGGCGCCTGGTTTCCTCACTTTGAATGATAGAGCAAACTGTGTTAAAAGGCGGTAACTCAGGCCGTTGAAGAATCTCTCTTCTAGTTTCTTCAAAATCAGGTTTGAGACTAGCCAAAAGCTGAAAAATCCGATCTTGCTCTTCCCTCTTTGCATAATCAAACACATTCTTGGTAGCTGGTCTATATTGGCGAAGTTCATCCCATTGTTTCTTCATCTTTCCCAGGTGCTCAGTAAAACTTTGATTTGCACTCTGTTTTGTGCTGATCAAGCCTTGCTACAGTTCAAAGATTCTAGATGCATTATTGGCTTGCCCATACATCTCAACCAGGGCTTCCCATAACTCTTGCGTAGAGTCAGAATAAGCAAAAATTTCATAAACATCTGGCTCCATAGAATTAAATAACCAGGACATAACATTGTGATCATGGGCTTGCCACTCCTCAGACATGGGACTCGTTTCTCGCGGGGCTTTAGTCTGACCATTGATATGGCCAAGTCTGGATCTTCCACCAAGCGCGATTGTGACAGCTCTTGACCAAGGAAGAAAATTTCTTCCATTCAACAATAGAGACGTTAATCTTTGATTGTGGGATTCCTGAATCACAGTATTTGTGGAACCCAACCCGGATCCCTTGTCATGAGATTAGGTTTCATTCTCTGCTTTGTTTTTTTCAGAATCAGCCATCGTTCACGCAACTAGACAGATGGCAATATGAGTCAGATCAGACCAGTTCGGCTCTGATCAGACCGACAAGGCCTGGGCTGTGTGAATTGCACCGGAGAAGAACGGTTCGCGCTCCGATCTGGGCTGCAATCGGAGTTTTGACGGCGGCAATGGACCAAGGCAGCGGACAATGAGACCCCAAAAATAGGGCATCAGTAAAAGAAAAACCACCCAAAAAAATCAGGAATTAATGAGATTCCTGCTCTGATACCATGTTGAAGAAGTTTGGAATATAATGTAGGCAAATCACACACACAAAGAAGAGACACAGATATTTACGAGGTTCAGCAACTTAGCCTACGTCCTCGACCAAACTCCCCCCGACTTCCCCTTCTTCTTCCTTTTTTTTTTTTTTTATGGGAGTGAACATATTATTCATGCCTTTTTATATACAGTAGAGGTTGTTTTCAACAAGGAACCAAACAACCTAAAATAGGAATTTACATCACAATATGAAGGTAATAATACAAAATAGGACAGCATATATTCTCCAGGCTGGAGGAGAAAATCTCGCCAACACGGAAAATGCGCACATGAACAAGACCAACAGGGCCAAGTATGAGCGCCCCCCCCCCCCCCCTCAAGGATGTTGCCGTGGGTAATTCAAGTAGGGTTTCAGGTCTCTGTGAACTTTGGTCTCGCAGTTCATATCCATCAGCGAAAGACCGTCGTCCTTGGATCCGATGTAAGATCACCCTCCTGAAAACACATGCTCCTCTACATTGTTTTGCAACATGAATCCATGAAGAAAGACTAATCTGTAACACCATAACCAAACCAAATCTTAACTTGGGCAGCTCTATAACAATGAGAAAATGTCATCTGGTTCAACATCTTGACTTTAGGCTGTGGCTTGACTTTGGATATCAACATGGTTGAAAATCTTTTATAAATATTATGCTCATTAATGCTTTTGAATAGTGAGCAATTTTGGTTATAAGAAATTTAGAGCTTCATTCTGAAAATATGCAGTTTAGAATATTTATTGGCTTTGTAGAGAACATAACTTTTTGGCTATGATTAATCTAGAACGTAAAATGCAAATTCCTGGTTATCTAATTCATATTGGCTGCAAATAGTCTTGAAGTCTTGCTTCCTAGGTGGAAAAATATCAAACATAAAGAATGCACTCTCTTATCCACTGTATGATGTCATAAATAATAGACATTCATTCTTGACACTGCAAAATGATTAATTATATGATGCATAATCTTATATGAAGAAATCAATCATTAAAAGTAGGATAGGCTGCGCGAATTGCCAATCTCTCGCTACGATTGATAATTCCATGCATAAGGAGGCGATAAATGAGCCATTGTCTATACAACTTGTATGAAGCGTATAGATTTATGGAGCGAAAAATTGTGAATAGACTTTCAGTTAAAAAATATAGAGATTGAAATTGAGATTCAAATTGTTAATGGACATTCGGTTTAACAGTATAGAGATCAAAATACGTGAGATATTTTAGTATAGGCTTTTACATTTGTGCATAAAGCCCAAAATACCCCTTAACACATGCTCCATGTTTGAGGTAATCAGTATACGTGTTTAGTATGTTTGAGGCAAGATGAGTAATTTCGCTTCATGTTATGTCTTGAGCATATTCCTGATTAAAGGTTTTTTTTATGTTTAACTTTTGTATCCCTATAATATATTTCTATTTTTGGACCTAAGCAAGGCCTTAAAAGGTTTCATCTCAATTCTCGTCCGGATCTCGGGATCAACAAGATGTAAAAATTTTACAGGGTACTCCTTCTCCCTAAAGAAAACAAAAATATAGGGAGGATTGGAAGAACAAAACACGCAAACATCGGCATGTTAATTAGAATTGATCTACACAGCTCCTTTTTCAAGTATTGGATAAGAGCATACAATTTGTGTGACGGCTACACCACGCAATAATAACACCCAAAACATTACATCAATCAGAAGTCATTGGTTCCAAAATGAAGGCACCGTGCTATCGAGCGAGGCGGCGTAATTGATCTGTCACAACATATTAATTGTCCAATTCGCAGCACAGAAATTTTTTTGACAAGAAAACATGTTTTATTCCTCTTTTCTGGAAAAAAGAAGGCTCGCGCTATTTTAACTCTCTTATTGGTTCCTGACACCTCTTTTGTATTGAATCGATTATATTATTCCTTGCAAGTCTCATTTTTGATTTAAAATTATTTCTCACGCTTTTTCCTTTTTTTTTCAATTTTTACTGAAAGAAAAAACTTATCCACGTCTCTTCCGAGCAACTTTTTTGCAAAGTAGCCATTTCACCATCCCTTCTGAACTTGTTCTCCATTATAACAATCTAAGTGACCGATAATTTTATAATGGAGTAAGGAAATGATAGTTTTATATGCAAATTGTTACTTTATTTCAATAGATTATCCTCATGATTGTTAATTTTTTGACTTCGATTTTTTTCAAGTGTATTGACTTTGTAAATCTAACCAGCTGTGATTGTGAGCAGTTAGGTAATGATAACTCTCTCTCTTTCTTAATCATTCTTAAGAAAACTGAAAACTCTTTAGACAATTTTATAGGGGATAAAAGAAAATTACGAGAATTGGCAACTCAAAAACTTAAGCTAAGATGGAGCAACTACGTATGGATAATGCACATGGTAACCACGCATTCAAACGATGCCAGATTATACTTAACACTCTTTCTCGGATGTGAACCAATCCCTTACAAGCGCACAACTCGGCTCAATTACTGTGAAATGGGTGGGGCTCCTATTTTCTACGAGCTAGTTGTTGTGAACCCACTACGGGCAATGAATTTGAGAGAAGAGGCAAGTGTTGGGTTATTAATTCTCGATCTGTGTTCTAATATTATATTAGAAAGTAGTCCAACCTAATACATTGGGAGAACTAACTCTAATACGGTATCAAAAAGTTCAACTCAAAATTTTAAACTATTAGGTGGAGGGAGACTATATGTAGGTAAGGCATATTATAACTATATTTAAGTGATATGGAATATACTTAATAATTAGAAAGTCTACATGATTTGTTAAACCATCTTGCTTGCTTAATAAAAGAAAATTAGTACATAAATGATCTTAAATTCCATTTTACTCCTTTAAAAATTGGTCAAATCTCACTTTGTCTCCTAAAAAAAACTTGTGCGCTGCCTTTGTCCACTTTTTCAGCAGTTTCCGTCGTTTTTTCAATCCCCGAATTTCATCAACTTCTTGTAAAGGTTGACAAAAACTTTTTCCAAATTCTGCCTAAATAAAACTGTATCACGCATTTTTAGGAGGAAAAAAAGTTATAAGGCTACAAACTTATTTGAAAAGTACTAGGTCTCACTCGTTGAAGATGTTAAAAAAATGAGTTTTATGATACATCTGAAACACATTTTTCGACACATGTTTAGCACGTAAAACGAGTTTTTCAATTCAAACATAAAAATTATATATCCATAATCACATTAAACAGATGACTAGGGAACGAAAGCATGTGAGCTAGGGAGACTGTTTTCGAGAAAAAAAAACTCAGGATTCAAGCTTTAATGACCCAATGTTAAACATCGTGCAACAAACTAATGTTGTGTTCAAATTGAAGGAGGTAAAATGCATCTCTCTCTCCCTTAATTCTTCTAAACTATATATGATATGGAACCTGGTATTACATCGGCAGGCCTTCAGTAGCAACATTCGGTATTGTCAAAGACAGGTAAGGATCTCTCGCTTTCAATTAACCCACCATCAGCGTAGAATCGGTCTTCCTTGGACCAAGATCCATATGGATCGGGTCAATCTCCACTATTGATTAAGTGAGTTCCACATGTGGAGCCGACGAGATCAATAATGGAGATCGATCTATTTCAGTGAACCTGGATCCATGCAAAGAATTTTAGTAGGCAGATCCAAGTCCGCACCGAGAGCGCCATGATGGGAGCTACCTGCATCTAACAACCTCAATCAGCTTCGTGAGTAACCTAGATTTGGCATCTCTTTAAGACTTTCATCATCTTGGGGTTTGCTGGGAAAAAATAATAGTAAACCTTGGAGTTTTTCCCCCTTATGTGGACTAAATGCCTGCCCAAACTTGACAATTTTCGTCAACTGGGAATCATTTCCTCACATGAACCAGCTTTGACAGGGAAAATTCTCTCGTATTGTCCCAGGAGGTTGACTTTCGAACGCTGCTTTATGTCACAGTCCAGATTTTTGTTTCCCTAATTCATAGGTTTTCTGTGTAGCACATTGCATGTTATGCTTGCTTGCTTTTGGAATTTCTCGATAACACGTGGTATCACCCAGTCAATCAAACTTTCTCCATGTGCTGGCATAACTTTCCTTAATGACATTTGATAGATCAAATTTTGAAATGTGAGAGGCGGGATGATATCATAATAGTTAAGCACTCGATATTATTGGTGCGCGATTCTTCTCACATGACTTACGTCTCAACGTGGTTCGAGAGGTGATATGATAGGGTACTCTTTGTCTAAGGTGTTTGCTTTTTGACCAACTACAAAACCTAGGTATTACTCAAATCATTTTGAAATAAATAATAAGTAGGCTATGTCTCAAATGGTTAGGGATGACAATTTGACATGTGTTCTAATAAGTACCCGGCATCGCCCGGTCTCCAATGGAGCAAGCAAAAACCAGTGACTCTGGAATTTTCTGTGGAATTTGAGGACCGAATATGTTGGCTTACATGTGAAGGGAGGTGGTAATTCTCTGACATACTAAAGTTCGTCCTCGTTGTAAAATGGATCTTGATCGCCATTGTCGAAAATTGTCAATTAAATTACATTTTTTACAATCTTGTTTTCTTCGTCTCCGAAGGATCAAATGTCTTGCTCCACACTAACATTCGGCAAATTTTGGGTTAGAATTAGGATAAAGATGGATATAAGATGAGATAACACAAGCTAAGATCCTCTTATGCCCCATGAGGATGGGGTATAAACTGACAATTCATGAGCCACAAGTAGAGATGATCACTGAGCAGGTTCTAGTTAGGCTGAGCTA
This sequence comes from Syzygium jambos, assembly GCA_031216235.1. Taxonomy (NCBI): domain Eukaryota; kingdom Viridiplantae; phylum Streptophyta; class Magnoliopsida; order Myrtales; family Myrtaceae; genus Syzygium; species Syzygium jambos. Next base: position 15,849,279 of record CM062224.1, read on the forward strand.
ATGGATCGGGCCTAGAGTGTTGCCCAAATTTGCCCACAATAAAATTTTTATGTACAACATTATTGGGTTGGGCCGGGCTTCTATAGCTAGAAGTCTTGTCCAAGCCCGCTTAAAGGTTGACTTTTGGACCACAGTAGCTCGGGCGGGCCTCTAAGCTGCAAGGTCTATGATAAGATCTAGACGAAGATAGATATGGAACATCCCCAAGTATCATGGGGGCTGTGGAGATGTACCTCCCCCGTTCTAGTACAAAAAAAAGAAAAGTGAACTTAGTCTTGTTGAAAGCGGAAAAACAAGAAACATAAGACTAAAGAGGCAAATGAATTGCTGGAAAATCTTGAATGGATCTCTCATGGTGTCTTTGTCTCCTTTTTGACTTTTTGAGTGGCATACTTCGGTCACCCCATGTTCTCCCCCTTTCAGCTTATTGGTGATCAGATTGATAAAATAGATCCCGCCCAACTATTGCACTAGGCAATTTTATTGACAAGTCGGTGCAATTTTATAGATAACGATTTGACATGTTGCACATTTCACGTGGTGACAAAAGAAATGATTCATGTGAAATGCTAAATTGAACGGTCAGATTTGACGGCAACGACTTGAGATTCATGTGAGACCCATCAATTTTAATAATATAGATTTAGTTAGTGTATATACTCCACACATATAACAATTTCTCGAGCTAATTGAATTATATGTTTGTTTTTCTTAAAGAAAAAGAAAACAATAATGGCACTAATGCTTAGTGTGTTTCAAAAGATTTTATTATAAATGAAAAATGTGAGAAGGGGTGATTGGTGGGCCTCTTTCTCTAGACAATATCACCAATCTTGCACATTTGTGTGATCGGAATATTTGATTTGAATTATTACTATTATTCATTTTTAGCAGACTCGTTACCATTGCATCACTGAATGCAAGTTGGGCTAGAGCTAGAGTGATTGTACACCTGATGTACAAATAGAACCTAAGCCACAAACGCACCATGATTTTCTAAGAATAAGGAATGACTAGGAAATTTGAACTCGTAATTAATAGGGGTAATCGGTTTTAAGGTGGGTCAGTTCTCACCCTAATCAGTAATCCAAACAATCAGATCAAACGGGACTAGTTCTCTGTTTATGGAACCGGGAACCGACCCTATCCATCGTGGCCCGGTCCAATTCTCATATTGGACCGAGACTGACAATAGACCCTTTTTTTTTCTTTCAATAATAATACCTGCATCAACAAGTGTATGTTTCTTTAGTCTTTGGTTCCTTTCTTAAAGTTTTTTTTCTAATTTTATTTTCCAAACTAAAGCCGGAGCCAAAACAAAACCATAGCACCTCCTGCGGCTCTCTCACTCTCAATAGGGTTGGTCACATTGTCTAAAGGTTTCTCTAATTTTTGCCAAAAGGATGTTTGTCTACTGGACCACATCCAATAGAACTTATTGACAAAAAGATGTTTCTCTGGAACCGTCTAGAACCACATACCGGTTCAGTCCAATTGGTTGGTTTCTTGTGCGAAATCAGGAACTGTTTAGAAGCGGCTGGTCCGGTCCGTTCCCAAGTTGGATCGAGACCGTGCTCACCTTGAGTAATCAAGGGAGCTTCAAACCACCTTCGAGTAAATCTCATCCAAATCGCCCAACCACATCAATAGTGTAGAAAATATGGGAGCAAGGACCACCTCTAATGACCTTCAATATGATAAATGTTGAATTTGCCATGGGATCGGATAGTCGAATTTGATAAAAGGAAAGCTGATGTTTATTCTTTTTATTTACAAATATTCGATTTATTAAAAACAAATCCATCTTCACATTGCCTAATATCAAGTCATCAATTCCAATACATACTATCTAGATGAAAACTTGATAGCTCAATACAAATTCACAAGTCCATTGCAAATTTTGGATGGAAGCAATGAATGTGGAGAGGGGACAATTGTTTCCACTTTACTGTTTCTTGGGCTTTTTTTGGCCAATTTTTGTGGGCTTTCACCATTAGTATTGGCAGCACACATTTAATTTTGTTAAGTTCCTTGAAATTATTCAACTATAATTCCGTGCTCATTACTATTTTATGCATTTATCATGATGAAAATTACACAATAGTGGCATATGCATATATGTATATTATACATGATCATGCACTTCCGAAAGTCATTTAGTTAGCGGTGCAAATAAGATAGTTTATTGGGTTAATATCACGAAAAACTCCAAACTGGTACACCTGTGATAATTTTGCCCTAAACTATTTTTTTGTGACAACAAAAAATCCTAAACTGGTACACTTATGACTAATTTACCCCAAACTAATTTTTTGACCACCAAAAACCCTAAACTGTTACATTTGTGATAAATTTATTCTTCGTTAGTTTCCATTAAATTGAATTAATACCACAAAAAATCACAAATCAGTACACATGTAACAAATGGAGGGTAAAGCATAAAATCGGTACATTAGTTAACTGTCGCATGTTATTTAACAAAGTAATTTGACTGTAAAATTTAACGGAAACAAACTGAGGATAAATTTATCACAAGTGTACCGATTTTGGGTTTTCTATTGTCAAAAAATTAGTTTGGAGCAAAATTATCACATGTGTACCAATTTGCTGTTATGAGTAGCTTGGGTATCATAACAAGGAGAATTTGTTCTTGGCTTCTGATTCTCAAGTTATGGAGATGCAATATTGTTCAAACGTGATCCAACGCTGACCTAGTACTAGGGGTGTCAGAACCGAACCGAAAAATCGAACCGAGATACGAACCGAACCGAACCGAAAATTCATGTATTTTCGGTTCAGTTCGATTTCGGTTCGGATAATAAATAAAAGAATTTGGTTAACATGATGATTTGGTTCGGTTCAAATCGGTTCGGATTTCGATTTTTTAATGTGGTTTTCTTCCCTTCGCGCGCGCTCTCTCCTCAATCTCACTGTCCACTGCTGCTCACCTCTCACTGACTTTTCTCTCTCTCTCACTTTTTTACTTTATTCTCTCTCTTCCTCTCTCTTCGCACTCTCACTGCTCTCCTCTCTCTCTCTCTCTCTTTCCTGCTTTATTCTCTCTCTTCCTCTTCCCTTCCATCATTATCATCTCCCAAAAAGTGACGAAACACATTTTTCTCTCTGGCTTCTTGAAGTTGGGCCAGGTGCCGCGCTTGAGGTGCTTGGAGGCGGTCCGTGACGGGTTGGAGGCGGAGAAGACGGTCTCGTAGAGGGAGTGCCGGAGCTTCACGGCCTTGGCGAGGCCAATGTCGGCGTTGTGGACGAGCATGGCCTCGAGGTGCGCCCAGTACCACGCGCCCTTCCCCTTGACGGCCTTTGGCCGTAGCATGACAAGCTCCTTGTAGCGCTTGTTCACGGCCTCGGCCGTCAGCTCGTCGGCCGATGCCGACATCGAGACCGAGTCCACCCGGGCCGGCAACGGCGGCTCCGAGGTGTTTGTGATGGCCGCCATTAACCAAACGGGCCGTCCGAGTCCCGGTCCTCGCTTTTTTGTTGTTAGAGCGGGTTCAGTCGCCGGAAGTTCGGTCTCCGGCGAGTGTCCATGGCCGACTCCGGTGATCTGGTGGGGCCTTTCGGTGGTGGGTCATCAATTGACCTGCTTCTTAACGGGAAGAAGAAAGAAGAAGCAGTCTCGCAGAGAAGGGAAGAGAGAGAGCGGAAGAAGAAGACAAGGAGGGGGAAGGGAAGAAGTGCGAAAAAAGATAAAAGAAGAAGATACCGAAAACCAAACCGAACCGAACCAAATCAAACCGAACCAAATCGGCTTATCGGTTCGGTTCCTATTTGGTTCAGTTCAGGGAGGCACCCTTAACGGTTCGGTTCGGTTCGGTTTTTTAAGAAAACCGAACCGAACCGAACTGTTTACACCCCTATTTGCTGCCACCATGCAAAACGATCCTAGCCATGGTCACGTGACAGCCCAACCATGGTGGCAAAGGGTCAGTTTGCCTAGACATGGGTGAGGGCCTGGCTGGCTCATGAGGGAGGCGCTAGCCGGTGCCGATGGGCCCTCGCTCTCGCTCAATGTCCGACAGGACGCGTCCATGCCACGTGTTTTATTTCTATCGCGTAGCATTGGCACGTTAGCATATCCGACGGAGTGCTAATAAAGTGGTTCGATTATACCAAACCATGCATGTAAGTTAAGGGTTTGTGCCCAGGAGCATATCTGCTTTGTGAAGCGAGAAAGCCTTGGAGGGACAATGCAATTCCAGGTCTCCACTAGTATATGTTACGTCCCTAGATTTCTTTCATTAAGGCTGAAACCATATACTATGTCGCCCTTTATCTGTTATTAGCATATATTTTCTAGGTTTGAATTTGGTATAACTAGATTTTAATCGTTCACGCCCCATTTAAAAATTAATTTCGAGCCCAATTCTTTATCTTCTTATTCCCTCAAATTCAGCGCCATACACATCGGACATACGCAGTCCCGTGATGAGATGCGTGCGAGGACGAATGTTAAGAACACACATAATTTGTGGGGGCTTTCGCAACATATGTAGTCATTTTTCGCGCGATAATTTAAATTTTTTCACTCGACTTTCTAACGAGGTTAAAAAGTTTACAAGCGGTTTTTTGGGAGAATGAAAGCGAATTATGAATATACCATACTGATTAATGACAAACTATAGGTAATTTTCACATTAAAAAAATTGGCTCATGACTTTGTCCTCAAGTACACTAACGCCAAAACCGGCTTTCATCAACGGAAATTTTTCCCCAATGCCCATGCTATACAAAAAAGGCTTGGAAAGATTTGAACTCGTGACATTTTGTTCTGATACTATGTAAAATTTTGTGAAATCACCGCCAACTATTTTAAATAGTTAAATTATTACATGAATGTGTTATTTTATGTTTAAATATCCTAATAAAGTGGCAGTCGAAGCAAGGAAATAAGTTTAGTGATAATATGTCTCATATCTCGTGCGCAATAAAGCCACGAAACAATTCGTCCCCATAAGGTTCAAAGACCGTGACCCATTTGTCCTCACATATAAATTTGGCAAATTCGATCTTTCAAGAAAAGTCTTTAAATGTAATTATTTGAGAGAGAAAAAAAACATGAGAAAAGAATTCAAAAGATGAATCGATAAAAAAAATATATAAATTGTAAATGCATCGGTCGCATTGCACTCTATGAAATAAATTAATCGAATTATGCAGAAGAAAAGACTATTAATTTCAGCAATTTTAGTAATTTGAATCGCATAAGTATTAAATTTTGTTACGAAGAGAAGGACCAAAGCCTAGCAAGTGATGCGGCAATTAAGGTGCTACTTGTCCAAAATTGTTACTGCGACTTTGTATGAATGAAATTGTTTAATAAGTAAAAGGTCATACACAAAAATAATAATAATTTACAGGGTATTCCATAATGATTTCGCTAAAAGAGAGCATTTTTACACAAGGTGCGAAAAGCAAGATCTCTTTTTTAAAATAGTATTGAAAATTGAAAAGAGAAATGGTGTAATTTGAAGAGAAAAAAAAACTTATCAAATCCAAACAGTAAATTATCTCGCCAGAAAAAATCGAACGAATTATTTTCCTTTTCTTTTCTTCGAAAAGGTGTTAAAATAATTTATTCTTTTTTCCAGTTTTCTTGAGGTTCCATCAAATTACATAATGAAAATAATTAAAGAAAAATCAGGAAATTCTTTTTCCAGATTAGGAAAGTCCCACTCCAAGAGTGAAGTTTCAAAACTTGACTGTCAAGATTGGCGACGTCACTCGCCGCGTCCCATTCCAACGGTAAACTATATTGCTCCTCCCTTAACCTCCGCCACCCTTCCTCGTCTTCCTTTCTCTTCTATTCTCTCCAACGTTGTCTGTCTTCTCTCTTCTTCAGCTCTCTCTCTCTCTCTCTCTCTCTGAATTTCTCCCGCAGCTCTTGCCCTCTGTCGTCCTCGCCGAGTGCTTCTCTGTTCCTTCCACCGAAACCCCATGAAGCTTATCGATTTCTTGGGCCCCAGATCGCCGCCCATCGGCGACGGCCCGAGATGCGATGTCCACTCGCCTCCGCCGTCATCGTTGTCGTGCGTTTCTTATCTGCACGGTCAGGAGAAGAAGAAACCCACTGGCGACCGCCCGAGAGTCGTTGTGCACTCGCCGCCGTCGACGGATTCTTGGTCGTTCGTTCCTCGTCATATGCACGATCAGGAGAAGAAACCCATTGGCGACGGCCTGAGAGGCGAGGCCCGCTCGCCGCCGTTGACGGACTCTCGGTCGTGCGTTTCTTATCTGCACGATCACGAGGAGAATCGCGACGAAGGGTCCGGAGAAATTTCGTCTGCAAAAGCGGTGGTGGTAGCTCGCGAATTCTTCCCCCTCACGCCTGATCGGAAGGCTTGCGACCCTCGTCAAGAAATCGCTCCCGTCCAACCGAAGAGAAAATTTACGGCCCCCCTCGCCGGCGATGAGACCTTAATTGTGGAGAAGAAGGCGAGGTACAATACAAAGCAGAAGGGCAAGAAAGAGGCCTCGGAATGTGAAGAAGAGGAAGATAGACGCAACGGCGTTTCCACAGAGCTGGTGCTGCTCTTCGACCCTTATAAGATCAAGAAGAAGCTTACAAAGAGCGATCTTGGCCACCTGTCGAGGCTCTTGATTCCGAGGGCATGCGTGACGACCCACGTGCTCTGGTGCATGAGCGAGGAGACAGTGACTCGAGTCATGAGTTGCCACGGTGCTGAGGTCGTCGTTTGGGATGCGGACGTGCGATCCGAGCACCGGCTGGTGTTTGCTTTCTGGGCGTCGTCAGGGGCCTACGTCCTGAAGGGTTGTTGGATCAAGGAGTTCGTGCAGCGGAGGGGTTTGGCGGCTGGCGATGAGATTGGGATTTATTGGGATCCTATTGCTAACAGGTTCCATTTCAGCCTTCTTCGCAAGGCGAATTAGACTTGATCTTGAATTAGTATTGCTCTTGTTCGATGATCAACAGAAAAAAGTTTTGATCTTTAGAAAAGGATTTTAGTGATGGAATTTATTGTATGCAATCAAGCAATCTCTTTCCTCTGGAAATTCAATTTTAGATGAGTGTTTCTTTTGAAACCTGGTTCCATGTCTTTAATTTTCTTGTGTGAGTTTCTTAGTCACTGTGGTGATATATAAAATTTCCTGTTTTGAATGGGCAAAGTCGATTATGGTAAAGTAATCACTGTGGTGATCGTGTAGATAAGAAATGCACGACAAAGAGTCCATCAACAGTGGCGAATGGAGAGAATTTACGATACAGACTCGGAGGTTAGAGAGAAATATTTAGTTTACTGTTTCAATGGGATGGTGAGTGACGTAATCAATCTGCACAGTCAAATTTTAAGAGTGCACTTGGAGTGAGAGAGGCTTTCCTAACTAGTACATTACTTGTTTGGTCGTCTTTTATGGCAGCTCCTTGTCAGGGACTTTTTGTATGTTGTAGGAAGAACAGACATAGCCTGAGCCGAAATTTATTTCTTCAGAGAATGTGCTGTTCAATAGGCAGTTTTGAACAGGAAGGAAGAAATATCAGATGCAGAGATTAGCTCTGTTTAGATTTATAGTTGTAGAGGTAAATGATTGTTGAGCTATGTTAGCCTTTCCGTTAAATAACCGAGTCATTGTGAAGTGAAAGATTACAATCCAAATAGATATTCGGTCATTGCATCGATATATTTTGATTATGTAGTAGCTGGGTTACTTGGCACATATGCACCATGAGGCTAAGCTCCCTTTTGGGCAGCATATTCTAGATTGTTTCCCGCGGCCTTCACTTCATACAGGCTCCACCCTTGGCTAGAGATTAAACTAGCTACTCTTGGTTGTTGTAGCAAATGTACAGCATATGATTTGTTTCCCTTGCCATGTGTACTCAAGCAGACTGAAAAATCAACTACATTGATCCCATTTCTGTGACTGAGAATAGTGAGCAACCATATACATGTCCTGTAGAATTTCACTGTTGTGCTTCCATAAGGGCACGATCACAATGTCCAGGTTGATTGTGCAATCAAATTCTGAATGTTGGTGCACTTTTTTGGTCTAGCTGATTTGCAATTGATATTTTATGGCAGTCTTTGGTGTATGTCTAAACTCAAATTTTCATGCACTCAAAATATTTAGCTTCTCTGTAGAGCGGATGATGTCACTGTATTTGTAGACCAGCAGTTTCAAAGTGAAATTAGACAAACCGCTTCAGTTTATTTAGTTTGGCGGAATGATCACGGCACCCTAATCCCTGGTGCTGTCATTGTTCATATGTAGCATTGTGCCTTTCTTATTTTGAAAATGTACTGATTCTTCCTGCTATGAGGCTATGAGATCGAACCTCCATCCCTTTGCCCCCGCACCCCTCCTCCATCCACTAGACCAATTTCCCTGAAGCTTTTATCAGTTACAATAATTATGGAAACGGCCATATGAGTAAAGCGTAATGAAACTTTAAATTTGCCACAATTATAGTGAACAACTTTGTTGATCAGACAAATACTTTAAGCTGAGTTTGGGAAAAGAAGTTGGACTTCCTGGTTGAACTATATGAAGACTATTTGCAAAAATACAGGGAAGACTATGCTTTGCATCTTGTAATGGAGCATCCCATATTTTCAGGGATAACTCTTCATACCGTAGGATAAAATAATGTTACCATCTTTTCTGGAATAGCGAAACTGCTTGTACCGATGTCTTTGGTTGACACCTGAAAGAGTAAATGAAGGGGACGAAAAGAGAATAGATGTCACAAAAGAGTACAGATTCGTTTGTGTACTGAGAGTAGCCAAAAGAACCATTGCATATGCGGCAATTATGGGTATTGACGCAAGGAGTTTTACTTCGGCTAATGGGTACCTGAGTAGCGTCAGATGCCAATACCAAGTTTCGCTCAATATACAAGCTAAAGGATGTGTAGTGTATTTTTTGAAAGTGGTGAATGCAAAGTGTGATTATAGATACTAGGGTAAATAAAGTGTAATTGTCTCTTAAAATGTATGCAGAAGGCCTAAGAAAGCATCTAAGTTCTATTATTTGGTCTCTTAGATGATTCATAAAGGATTCAGCCCCTCAACTTTCTCTGGGCTTCCGGTGTTTTGAAATTCATTGGAATGGCAATTGACATCAATGACTTTTGCCTTCTGGCTGTGCTTTGTTGAAACATTTGCGTTTCAACCTCTGTTAGCTTGGCAATTCTACTTCCTATTTAATTGCAAGATTTGGCATTGCTGTTTCAGCGCCCGAAAGACCATGTTCTCTCTTCTTTGGCCTTTCTACTCCCTACTACTCAGTACATTTGTCTATGAATCTCTAAGAAATTGTTATCTTTCTGTGTAATCATTTGTTTTCGTTTAGGCTCAGTCGACATGTTTCACTGGCAAGCAACGTGTCTTTCTTGCTCCAATTCACTTCCCATTTCCCACCAGCCTATCCATTTAAACCTCCAAAGGTATCGAAGGATGACGACCTAGCTGTACGTTGTGATACATTACCATATTATTGCTCTCTTCCTTTCGGCCTTTGCCATCTCATTTCTTCCTGTAATTACCTAATCTTGCCCTAGATGTTATCCTTTTGTCAATCATAAGTTCTTCCTCCATTGCTTTGGAAGAACCTGAGCAGATAGTTGAGCCATCTTACAAATCTTGGCTCTACTAAATTCTCAAATATATTTTCTTCCTTATTTCCTCTTTGATGTCCTTCATTTCCTTGTCTGCATTATTACATGTGAGTAGATTTGGCTAATACTCCCTCCTTTGTGACGATAGTAGTATTTTTTTTAAATGCATCAACCAAGAGCCCTATTGGAGCTATTTGATCAATTTCATTTTCTAGTAACTTGATGATTAAATATATATTGAAAGAGGGCCTGCTATTGAGTCATTGACCTTGGATATGGCAGTCTGTTGGAAACCATCAGTTATTGTTATGGCAGATGCCTTTTTCAGATGCCTACACCGAGATCTGCTTTCCTTGCTTCACTAAGGTCTGAGGACTGATTGTTGTGGCATTTAATGTGTTTAACACGTTAGAACTCTAAATAAGGGAATAAGTTATCTGAATGCTGCCGATTGAAACTTGTCAACTAAGAGTGCTTTTAGGAAGTACCGAATTGGCAAATGCTGAAATCATGAATGTGGTGATTATATATTTCTGCCATGTGTTGCGTGCTATTTAGACCGGTAGAACAGGAATCATGTCCACTTCTTGCTGTTGCTGCTACCGCTGCTAACACAATTTCTGCCCATATTTTCTTCTTAATTTTTTCCTCAAGGTTGTTGCTTAACAGTTCCTTGGTTTTCGCATGTTTCATTCAGGACGAAAGTCTTTCACCCAATATTTAGCATTTGCCTTGACGTATTGAAGAAGCAGTGCAGTGGAGCCCTGCCCTCACCATTTCGAAGGTGAACTTTTAAAATGAATTGATTTTATCTGGCTACTAGGCTATGAGATCGAACCTCCAACCTCACGCCCCCTGCCCCCATCCTAGTTAAGGTAAAATCTGAGGCGTCCAAGTACTGATGTTGTTTGTGAAAACAATCTGTACATTTTTATTTCCAGGTAAACATCAAGGCACGTTTGAGATGGTGCATTTCTACCCTTGGTTCTCTTGTACTTTGAGTGTATATGTCTTACCCCATATATACTTTGAAAAACAATTTTATCAAACTGCAATTTAGTTCCTGGAAACTGCAGTGTTACCTGATGGCCAATCACCAGTTTCATGCTACTTTGTTCGAGGCTTTCCCTAAAGACCTCAAAAGTTTTGTCACAGACTACAGATTGTTCTTTTCAAGGAAGTCGGTTGGAGAAACCTAGCACCGAATTTTTTTGTAAGTATCCTAAATGCTGCTTTGCATCCTAGAATATCATCAAATGTTTGGTTCTGTATGTTCAGAATTGTCAATGTTGCTCTGCTGTAACCACTCTGTTAATGTGACCTCTACCGCTGGGTGGACAACAGTTCTTGTTTCTGATTTCCTGGTGCTGCTCTCAATCTGTTCACCATTGACAGGCCCAAATCCCGACGACCCTCTGTACTGGAAAATGCGCACATGAACAAGACCAACAGGGCCAAGTATGAGCAACCCCCACCACATACCCCCCCCCGAAGGATGTTGCCGTGGGTAATTCAAGTAGGGTTTCGGGTCTCTGTGAACTTTGGTCTTGCAGTTCATATCCATCAGCGAAAGACGGTCGTCCTTAGATCCGAACAAATGAAGTCTGTAAGATCACCCTTCTGAAAACACATGCTCCTCTACATTGTTTTGCAACACGATGCCATGAAGAAAGACTAATCTGTAACACCATAACCAAACCAAATCTTAACTTGGACAGCTCTATAACGATGAGAAAATGTCATCTGGTTCAACATCTTGGCTTTAGGCTGTGGCTTGACTTTGGATATCAACATGGTTGAACATCTTTTATAAATATTATGCTCATTAATGCTTTTGAATAGTGAGCAATTTTGGTTATAAGAAATGTAGAGCTTCATTCTGAAAATATGCTGTTTAGAATATTTATTGGCTTTGTAGAGAACATGACTCTTTGGCTATGATTAATCTTGAACGTAAAATGCAAATTCCTAGTTATCTAATTTATATTGGCTGCAAATAGTCTTGAAGAAAGAGCTTCCTAGGTGGAAAAATATCAAACATAAAGAATGCACTATCTTATCCACTGTATGATGTCATAAATAATAGACATTCATTCTTGACACTGCAAAATGATTAATTATATGATGCATAATCTTATATCAAGAAATCAATCATTAAAAGTAGGATTGGTTGCGCGAATTGCCAATCTCTCGCTACGATTGATAATTCCATACATAAGGAGGCGATAAATGAGCCATTGTCTATACTAGGGGTGTCAAAAAAACCCGAGCCGACCCGGCCCGGCCTGACCCAACCCGGCCCGACTCGAAATTTTAGGGTATTTTGGGGTCAGGTCTTATTTTCTATGGTTATGGGTTTTAAATGTGGATATTTGTTAGGATATGGCCGGGCTGAGCTTTTTTGACCTGGTACCAAATATAACCCTAGCCGTCTCTCTCTGCCCTTCGCTCTCTTCTCTCTCTGTGCGAGCGGCCGTGAACTTCACTCCCTTCGCTCTTATGCTCCTCCTCGCACTTACAACCTCTCAAAGGCATGCAAAAAGCTCGAGTTCGGGTTTGTGGCAATGGCACCCCCAGTCTATACAACTTGTATGAAGCGTATAGATTTATGGAGCGAAAAATTGTGAATAGACATTCGGTTCAAAAGTATAGAGATTGAAAGTGAGATTCAAATTGTTAATAGACATTTGGTTTAAAAGTATAGAGATTAAAATACGTGAGACATTTTAATATCTGCTTTTACATTTGTGCATAAACCCCAAAATACCCCTTAACTCATGCTTCATGTTTGAGGTAATCAGTATGCGTGTTTAGTATGTTTGAGGTAAGATGAGTAATTTCGCTTCATGCTATGTCTTGAGCATATTACTGATTAAAGGTTTTTTTTTATGTTTAACTTTTGTATCCCTATAATATATTTCTATTTTTGGACCTAAGCAAGTCCTTAAAATGTTTCATCTCAATTCTCGTTCAGATCTCGGGATCACCAAGATGTAAAAATTTTAGAGGGTATTCCTTCTCCCTAAAGAAAACAAAAATATAAGGAGAATTGGAAGAACAGAACGTGCGAACATCGATATGTTAATTAGAATTGACCTACAGAGCTCCTTTTCCAAGTATTGGATAAGAGCATACATTTTGCGTGACGGCTACACCACGCAATAATAACACGCAAAACATTACATGAATCAGAAGTCATTGGTTCCAAAATGAAGGCACCGTGCTATTGAGTGAGGCGGCATAATTGATCTGTCACCACATATTAATTGTCCAATTCGCAGCGCAGAATTCTTTTTGACAAGAAAACATGTTTTATTCCTCTTTTCTGAAAAAAAGAAGGCTGGTGCTATTTTAACTCCCTTATTTGCTCCTGGCACCCCTTTTGTATTGAATCGATTATATTATTCCTTGCAAGTCTCACTTTTGATTTAAAATAATTTCTTACCTTTTTTCCTTTTTTTTTCAATTTTTACTGAAAGAAAAAACTTATCCGCGTCTCTTCCGAACAACTTTTTTGCAAAGTAGCCATTTCCCGATCCCTTCTGAACTTATTCTCCATTATAATAATCTAAGTAAGCGCTAATTTTATATTGGAGTAAGAAATAATAGTTTTACATGCAAATTGTTACTTTATTTCAATAGATTATCCTCATGGTTGTTAATTTTTTGACTTCGATTTTTTGTACAAATCTACGAGAATTTACTTAAAAATTGAATATTGTGGCATATGTATGCATTATACACAATTTTCTCAAAGATTATTCTCTTATTTGTGCTTAATTTATTTTTTGAATGATAGTTTTTTAGAAAAAAAAAGAAATATACAACACATCAACAAAATAATTAGTTTTTTTTATCTGAAAAAAAGTAGTTAGCTATCTACCGAATAAACTACTTTTTTGGAAAAGATGTACACCAATTATAGAAGAAAACCTAAAAAAAAAAAGGAAAACAAGAAGGTAAACATTAGTCTTTTATCAAGAGTGGCCCCACAATTTAACCTTAATAAATGTTGTTCGAGAGGAGCACGGTAGTTTGTCCATAGTAGAATTGAAACAAGAGAAAAAAAAATAAAAAAGTTAAGAAATAATTTTAAATTAAGAGTGAAACTTGCAAGAGAGACCAATTGAGGTCTCTCCCCTTATTAATAATGTGGTACCGAAGCTATATTGAGATTTGCCAAATTGATACAGGAACGTTTTCCTAAAGAATCGGGACTTTCCTATGCCTCCATTGTCATCCTAGAAGCTTGTTGAGAGGTGTGCTTTGTCTATGCACGCTTTGCTCCGATGATTTACTCTATGCCCTCGTAGGATCGGGGTAGACCGCATGTGTTTCTTCGACTTTAACTCACCTACCGAAAGGATCTTGCTCTCATCTGTCGCGGCCCCACACTTCCTTAGCTGTACACAGTCCGTGTGACAGCATGGTAGATAACTTTATCATATCGGATCGTACCACGTCCGGTATAAGCTCGCAGTCTATCGAGCAAAATATGCAGAATACTCTAGACACGATAACTGGTTTATGCCTGCTATGGCCTCATTAGAAGAACCTATTGGTTCGATCAAAATAAAAATTCAATGTAAAAGAGGTGCCGGAACCGTTAAGGGAGTGGAAATAGCGCAAGCCAAACATAATAACATTTTGTACGACTGCAAAATCGGCATCATAAATACGTTTGTACATTTCTGCGCGGCCGGAAAACAGATAAGAGAACAATCGGCGGCCGGCTTTTGCTGCGAAATGCGAGAGAGGGTCCGGAACAAAAGTCATTCCACAGAACCGGTAGCTGCCTCTTGTGCGGTGCGCTCCTCTCTGCATCGAAATCTCCGGCGAGCCGTCTCGCCGGCGTTTCCTCCGACCGGTCGAGCTCCGTCAATGGCGGCTTCCGCTTCAGCTTCTTCCTCCGAGCTTTGACCTTCCCTCTCTCTCTCTCGCTCTCCCCATCCATGGCGGTGGCCGCCAAGTCCCGGACCGTCGTCGAGCCCTCCGCCCAGTTCGATCTCTCCGGCCACTCCCGCTCGCCGGTCCGATCCGTCGCCCTCTCCACCCTCTCCGACGCCCAAACCCTAGTCTACCTCGGGACCCAGTCCGGCACCCTCCTGCTGCTCCAGGTCGTCGCCGCCGCCTCCTCCACTCCCACCGACGCTCCTCCTCCCCCCTCCTCCGCCCTCGGGGGCGGGGGCGGGGGCGGGGGCGGCGGCGGGGGCGGCGGCGGGAGCGTGTCCTTCCTGCGGAGCGCCGCGGTGGCTCGGGAGTCCCCGGTGGACTCGGTGCACGTCCTCGCGGAGATCGGGAAGGTGCTGGTGCTTTCGGACGGGTGCCTGTTTCTGATCGATTCTCTCCTGGCGCAGCCCGCGAAGAAAGTCCCGCCTTTCAAAGGGATTTCGGCCGTCGCGAGGAGGTTCCGGGCGGGCGGTGCTACCGGGGGCTCTGATCTGTCCGATTACTCCGTGAATGCTTCGGATAATCCTAGCGCTGGCTCCCGGTTTTTGCAGAAATTGGGGAGTGGCATTCGCGCGAACGGGGTGAAAGTCAAAGAAGCGGAGCAATCGAGGCAGCAACCCGAAGGTAGCTACATTTTTGCTGTTGTGATCGGTAAAAGATTAGTCATAGCCGACTTCAGTGCTATTAGCGAGTCTTTGGTTGTTTTGAGAGAGATGCAATGTGTCGAGGGTGTTAAGGCGATGGTGTGGCTGGATGATTCGATAATGGTTGGCACACATGGTGGATACATTCTATTCTCGTGCATCACGGGGCAGAGTGGTGTAATATTTTCATTGCCAGACGTGGCTAGCTTGCCGCGGCTTAAGTTGCTGCGGAGGGAGTGGAAGGTTCTGTTACTGGTTGATAATGTCGGAGTGATTGTTGATTCATACGGCCAGCCTGCTGGTGGGAGTCTGGTATTCCGGCGTGGTCTTGAGTCAGTAGCGGAAGTACCTTCCTATGTCATGGTCGTGAAAGATGGGAAGATGGACGTGTATCATAAAAAATCCGGGAGTTGTATTCAGACTCTTCTCTTTGCTGGGGAGGGTGTTGCGCCCTGTTTTGTTGCTGACGAGGAGAATGCGAATGGCAATCTGGTTGTAGTTGCATCTCCCTCTAAGGTACGAATAATTCTGATCCAGTTATGCTGGACATGATTTTCGATAATAGGAATGTATTCTCAACTGGTAGATTAGATAAATGTATATCCACTTTTGAGTCATGGCTAAATATATTTGTTAATCAATGCCGGTAGGGCTCCTATGAGGGAATCGTCTGTCTCATCTATAGAGATTGTAGCCTTAACTAAGTTTCTTAGATTGTTAGACAGAAGAGGCATGTGATTGATCTTATAGGAGAAACCAGTTAGATTGCAGTATCTTATACTTGTTATTAAGATCTTATACTTCCCGTTGGTATGGACATTAGATGTAAATGGTTATTTGTGCTGTCCGATTTCAGTGCATTAATTAAATTCTGCCACAAGTTAATGTTTTTACTTTTTTTTCCTTTGATAAAAAGAAACACCATCAAATTGGTAATTAAGCATCATTTCAAACCGGACGGAATTACGCCCTGATAGCCGAATATATGAAAGAATGTTTAAGCATCATTAATGTTTTTCTTTTAAGAGTGGATGAGTAGTCGTATGCATTTCTGATTTTAGGCACACTAGGCGTTCTAAGGGAAAGAATCCTTTGAAGGAATAAGATATTGATTAAGTATCTGATACTGACAGAGAAGGAAGAAAACCATTTCTTCATATGTTTTCGCTTATACCAAATGTGGAGCAGAACACCTATTTTTTTTTTTTGGTAGATCTTATTTTTGGAATGTATAATGTCTCTACGAGTGTTTGTAAACCTGGATGGGGCCGACTTTTTGAACCGGTTAGACAAGGAACCAGGCCATGATCCCGTCCAGTTTTACTCAATCACCCTGACTAGTCATGAACCGTTCAAACTGGTGTTGACCTGGTTCAACCGATCAATCTTTTGAACTGGTCAACAGTTTTACCGGATCTTTGACCATATCGTTGACCTTGTGAAAAGATTTGAAGATGGGGCAAGGGGGGATTGATCCTCCAGCTTCATGAAAGTGAAAAAAGCATCTTAATTATCTAAGCTGGTAACCCATATTGGTCTAAATGGGTATAATTGGATGTATTGTATAAACTGTAGTTAATTGTCCAACTTGTAGACCTGGTGGTTCATTTGGTTGAACCTACTGACTCGAGAACCAGAGATCAGGCCTGTCCGTTGACTGGTCTGGGATTAGAAACATTGGTCTCCATACATTCTACAGTCCTATTGAAAAAGTTGATGTTATTATTGACATGTTAATTTGGCTTAGCCTTAGCATGTGTCCTTCTCGATAACATGGAAAAATAGGATTAGCTTAGCATCCCTAATTTGTTTAAAAATCTCCAAAGTAAATTTTCCATACGGAAACATACTTAGTAAGCTCATGTGGACATGTGCTCCTTTGGCAAAGATGTTGCATAATGGTTGTCTCATAGGAAGAGAGTGGATACTGGAGAAAGAACTAGTATATCCTCCTTTCCTCTTGTAATATCTTTTTATGAGCTTGTCATCTACTCTCTTTTGAGGAGTTATCGTGCTTAAACTTTGGTTCTTGGTAGCAAAATTTGTGTTGTAGACTACGTTTTCTAATGGGGTGATGACAGAAAAAGTCGAGTATAAACTTTAGCAATTTAGGCCCACATGTCTGGACAAAACTATTTACAGGCTAAATGTTTTTAAATGAAAGTTTTTCAATGGAAACAATTTTCTCAGTAATATTGTCCAGTTTTTATTATGTGCACCGAAAGAGAATTTCTTTCACAAATTTTGGATGAGTGGTCAGTTTGTTAGTAGAGTCTAGGGGTACCAGTGGGCTGGTTCACTACAGGCTGGGGGATATCTGAACCAAACCGGATGATTCATATTGGAAGAAAAGTGGCTCAATGAGGCCCAAACTTGGTATTTAATTGAGATAAACGTTATGGGGAAATGCATGATAGGAAGAGGTTCTCGTGTGAAAGCTACTGCCTGATGCTCAAATTAGCAAACTGCTTCGCAAAATAGTCTTATAGATACTGGAAGTCAGGATTAGGCTAGACTACACTTCAGCAGGCATGGTTGGGCCAAGTGCTGTGCCATGGCCCATTGGGAGGTGTTTGGATGTACTTTTAGCTACGTAGTGGTTATTGTTCTACAAAATGAATTTGCTTCATTTTGTCGTTATTACCTAATTAATTGCATAATCTGATGGGAAAGTAACTGATTAAATTTCTCCTTGGTGTCGATCATTTCTTAGGTGTTTTGTTATCGGAAGGTCCCTTCGGAAGAACAAATCAAAGACCTTTTAAGAAAGAAGAGCTTCAATGAAGCGATATCCCTGGTGGAAGAGCTTGAGTCTGAAGGTGAAATGTCCAAGGATATGCTCTCCTTTGTTCATGCTCAAGTGGGTTTTCTGTTGCTTTTTGACTTGCATTTTGAGCAGGCGGTGAATCACTTTTTGCAGTCAGAGATAATGCAGCCTTCTGAAGTCTTTCCTTTCATAATGCGAGATCCCAATCGCTGGTCACTGCTGGTAGCGGTCATATACTCTTATTACCATCTTGTTGTCTCCATAGAAGTCCGTTATCATTTTTGTTAAAAAAGTGTGTTGTAACATCATGGCGAGAATCCTAGAAAAATGTGTAACATTGCATTTTGTAGCGAAATTGGAAATTGGTAGCTTAGGGCATATCAAAAGTTCTGCAGAAGCAGACTTCTTGTGGCAAACATTTGAAGTCTTATGCTGCTCTTTGTTCTGCATTATCTAATGCTGAATTATCAGCAAAAATGGAGGTGACTTTTGTTCTTTGTGTGCCCTTGTGCTTGTGCCCGCATGTGTGTTTAACACCATTTTAACAACCTTTTGTCACCTCTAGTGCAAAGATTGAATTTGTGGAATTTTTTTTTTCAAAAGAGTCAAAATGAGAGCTGAGAAAACGTAGGTAAATGTTCTAGCTTAGCACTTTGTCTGTAAGGGTATTAGAAGCAGGGGCAGCACAATGGCATAGAGATGCTAGGATTAGTGTCTCCTTTCTTTTTAAAATCCTGTATATAATAGGGGGAAAAAGGAAGTACTAGGAATAATCAGAATAGACAAAAAAATTTTGGAGTAGCATTGCCAATTTTCTATTTTCACTGGTTCTCATTTTACTATTCCAGTTGTATATTCGTGTTAATCCGATATAAGAGCTTGGAGTTGTTTCTTGCAAGTACTGGATGAAGTCATGTACATTGTTTTATTATGAACCTGAACAGAAAGCTACATGGGTATACTTGTGCTGAGTAGTCATGTTATCAAGTTTTTTTAAGTTTGGTTTTCTCTCTCATGTATTAATCTTATAAGCTTCTTGAGTTTCCAAGAGTCTTTGGTGATATAGAGCAGACTAATTTTTTAGGTTCCCAGAAACCGATATTGGGGTTTGCATCCTCCTCCTGCACCTCTTGAAGATGTTGTTGACAATGGATTAGCAGTTATTCAAAGAGCTATATTTCTTAGAAAGGCTGGTGTTGAAACTTCGGTGGATCATAATTTCCTTCTGAGTCCTCCCAATAGAGCTGATCTACTGGAGGCAGCGATCAAGAGTATGATAAGGTGTGTCTGATTCTTGCTCTGTCTATTTGTTATTCTCTGGATCAATTTTGTCGTTTCCTGTATATGTTCCTACTTCCTTTCCTTTTGAGCTGCTGATTTTAATGTTAGAATGTCATTTAATTGCATCTTGAGTATAATTTAAATATAATGCAGGTATCTTGAGGTTTCTCGGAAGAAGGATTTGAC
This sequence comes from Syzygium jambos, assembly GCA_031216235.1. Taxonomy (NCBI): domain Eukaryota; kingdom Viridiplantae; phylum Streptophyta; class Magnoliopsida; order Myrtales; family Myrtaceae; genus Syzygium; species Syzygium jambos. The sequence continues at coordinate 15,868,699 of CM062224.1, forward strand.
CTCATCAGTGAAGGAGGGAGTGGACACACTTCTGATGTACCTTTATAGAGCCTTGAACTCTGTTGACAAAATGGAGGAGCTTGCTTCCTCTGAAAATAGTTGCGTTGTGGTATGTTTCTTGATTAGCTTGGTTGGGTAATGGAAACATAAGATATTTGAAAGATCCTTTGAACTGAAGGTTTGGCACATGATGGGAGAACACTTGTGAAAGTTCAAGTTGCAAACTGTTCTTAAGTTCAATTAAGCTTCGCCTCCATCACTATTTTCAGCTTTTGCAATCTGCCCCATCAGATTTGGCAATTATCTATGGAGTCTGCAAACTTACATCTCTCGTTGAGTTTGACGAAAACCTTAGAAACTTCCATCGAGATATTATGGAGAGTCTGAATTGAGTTTCATCAAAATTATTTATGGTAGTGAAAATTACTGTAGTATCTTTGATTCTATTGATATTTGTTAAACATCAAGAATGGAAGAGCCATCTAACACCTGTTTTTCATTTCTTGAATGGCCTATTATGTATCTGCAGAATTATTATACCAAAAAATGGGGACGGTTTTTATTCTCTCTTGGATTTATCAGAGAAATCTCTTGATATGTGCCTGCATTTAGATGAAGCTACTCCTGGAATTGAACTAAAAATGTATTTCTTTCAAGAATAATAACTGTATCATAAGTTGAAATCCACAATAGTCTTATTGATTTGGAAAATATCCTTTTTAAGTCCTCTGGACCTGGAATCATTTTCTAAGCCCCACAATGTCACTCCGTCTGGTTGTTAAAATATGATGTGGTATTCTCACATTGTAAAACAGTGCTCCATGTTTAATGTGTTGCAAATTGGAGTTGCTGTTTTCAGGAGCGTGCCTGAAAGATCGACTGCATGATGTATGTGTGTGGTGCAGGAGGAATTGGAGAATCTGTTGGATGACTCCGGGCATCTTCGGACACTTGCATTCCTGTATGCCAGTAAAGGCATGAGCTCAAAGGCTCTAGCTATATGGCGTGTCTTGGCTAGAAATTATACATCTAGCATCCGGAGGGAGTCTGCATCTGATAATGAACTTCAGAATAGGAGTTCAGATACTCTAAATGCTCGGGAGACTGCTGCAAGTGAGGCATCAAATATTCTTGAGGAATCTTCTGATCAAAATTTAGTTCTGCAACATTTTGGATGGGTATGTGGTAATTTTTGAAATTTTAAAGAAACTTTTAACTATTTTTCTACTGTTTATTTTGCAATTGAACCACTAAAGGAGTTTTATCCTGGCATTAGCTTGCAGATATCAACCAGGTTCTTGCTGTTAAAGTCTTGACATCCGAGAAAAGAGAAAAACAACTAGCACCAAGTAAGTATTACACCTGCAAACCTTTTTTAGCCTCCAGCAACTAACATTGGTGTGTTTAATTTTGTACACTGGTGCTCATTGGTCCCTTTGTGCTTTACTTTTTCTCTTTCACCGGCCTTCTACAGGTGCCTTTTAGGTTTTTTCCTCCTGTTTTTCAATAAGTTTTTTCTCTCTTTTATTTGTTTATTGCATATAATTGACGCCAGCACCATTGTCATCATCGTCATAGGTGTAGCCATCATTGTAATGTTTATCTTCATCATCTTCTTTGACATGGATAGGTTGGAGTATTACTTACCTTTACACGTCTGTAGAATTTATTGAGTCAAAAGGGTTGAAGTCCGTGTTGGAGAGACATTATAAAGGGAACAAACTTATTAAAGTCCTAAAGTAGCAATACTTCCTTGTTTTGGGTGGGCGTGATATTCGTAGATTCTAGAACTCACTACTCAACAATCACAATGTGGTCCGTCATAATCATTTTCTTCCCATGATGATTCTTGGTCATCACTTCTTAAGATTGTCGTCAAGTTTCCCTTCACAGATAAAACTGAGAGGTGACTTTAGCAGGGGCTTCCTATCATCCTTTCTAGGGTACTCCCACAGTGTGAACTCATATTCCACTTCTTGGCTGTCTGATCCTCTTTGTTTTGCTCCGAGTCAAAAAGTGGACTCTTTCCATGTTCCATTCCACTATCTCTTTCTATTATGGAAATCTTAGTATGAGTTACCACAAGCCTTATGTGGTACGGTTGTTTTCAGTTTGAGAAAAGACTAAAAGATGATCGCTTTTGGTGCTTTTACACTGCATATCCGGTGATATTTGGTTGTTAACGTGGATTACCAGGTGCTTCAGAAGAGAAATATCTTACTTTTATTCAAACAAGGAGGTTTTACTATTTGACCTGCGCTTTTCTGGTCACCTCTGTTGTATTCTTTTGGTGCAGCAGCTTCTATGCTTGTCTCCCAAGAATAAGGTTCTTTGCAATAGCTTGACTTCTCAAGTAGTTGCTTCTAGTGGGACTATGTGCATTATCTGAACTAGTTCACTGAAGTTTGTACTTCTAACCCACTCTGCCGCATAGCCTCCTTGGGTGTTTTCTTAAGCAATCAGTTTCAGCATAAAAGAGACTTATGATTAAGACAACATTGAAATTCTAATCTGCTCTGCCTCATGTCCTCCTTTGATGTTTTCTCGGGCTATTAGTCAGCAAAACAGAGATCTTATGTTAAGGTGACATTGAAATTCTAGAATTATTTGATTTGGATTCTTATTGGGCTGTTCACAGATTTAAAAGAGAAACAAAATGAGCTGTAAGATCTGAGGCTTTGAGCTGGAGCACTTAATCAATATGACTTGTTACATATGTATAAATGTTCTGCTGGCAGTTTGTCACCTAGCTTAATAGACTTGAAATGGGATTTGACACTTATTTGATGGTCGTCTCCAAGGGCTGCAACCAGTCTCAAAGTGAGTTATCTATGGCTGATATGCATGCAGTCAGTCTTTCCTAATTTATATTCCTGGATACATCTTCAAAAAATGCAAATAGGCATGATTTTACTGTACTTGGTCTGGTCAGAGTTCTCTGTAGAATCTACATACTCTATGTGAACTCTGGTTTGTGTCTGGCTGTAATTCACTCTCATCTGTTTATAGTGGAACCTTAAGTATAAAGCAGCATTCCGATCAACTGTGTTTTGTAGAATTGAATTCTATTTCTTATTTCTTACACTCAGTGTGGAAGGAGTGATTAGGAGGGACTATAGAGGAAGATAAAAGACTAGAAAAAGTATTTCTTGTCTGGTAGGAGGGATTGAGTTCAAGGGATTTGGAGGGATTATAATCTAAAATTTCCTTGCTTTCTTTAATCTTATCAAATCAATCCAGATTTGGAGGGATTGTGGGAGAAGCTCAATTTTTTTTCTCTCTTCCATGTATGTCCTCTGTTGTATCAAAAAAATAAAATAACCTGTCATTTGAACATTGCTCCCCTTTAACAGGTAAAACACACTTTTTATTGTTGATTTTCATTTTTTATTTCATGTATTTCTTTTTTTAACTTGCCATGTTGTAATCCTATATCATTTGTTGTGGACGATGCATCTCCGACAACTTTGTCCAAAATGTTTAAGCATTTTCAGATAAGTCACAAGACACTCCTCATTTTTTTTTTAAGTAGTTTTCTTCTGTAACTTTTTTAGGTCGTAAGTGTGACATGCCTTTTTGAACTTGTTTTCATTATGTGCTTTTTTTTTTTATAGATCACTTGAAAGCAATGCGTACTTTAATCGTTGAAAGTGCATGATTTCTGTTGGTTCACTACTTTAAAATTTCTATCATTAACTCACACCTTGTTGCAAACAAATTAGAGCGTATTTATGATGCATTTGTTAGATAAAAATGTATGGACCTTTGTATTTACTACCATGGAGAATTCTTGCTAGAATTTTCTTAATAGTTAAGGTGAGAAATTTGAAAATATTGCATATGGGTATGGTCATAGTATTTTAGGTTGTTTAGTTTGTTTTGTGTTATAACTATGAATGTGGTTCCTAGTTTGTTGGCTTTTTGGGTTGAGTGAAGTGAACTTTTTATGCTACTATATCTTGATGAGTCAACTATTACATTATTTAATTTATTAAAGTTAATTTTTATCTATTTTTCCTATGATGAAGAAGGACAAAATAGTCATGAAGATATAGTTATATTCCTTTCCACTCTTCTCTCTTCAACCAAACATTATATGACTAAATTCCCTTCATTTCCTTTCTTTTGTTTCATAAGCATCGCAATTACAATAAAATCAATCTCCTTTCCTTTCTTTTCTCTCTCGAGCTCATTATCCGAATCCTTTCTATTCCTTCCCAATCACTCCACCCAAACCGAGCGTTAATTTGATCAAACCTCTGTGCTTGTAATTTAAGATTCTGTGGCTAGATGTAGCTCTGTTTTTCCACATGGACAGTTTGAGTAAGATATAGATTGGCCAATTATTTGTTATACCATGTAGCTTTACTTCTGTAGTCCTTATTATAAGTTGAAGATGTAAAAGATAGCAGGATATGTTCTTCTTGGTATGGATGTTGTTATGCCCATTATATAATATTATTAACTGAAACTCCAAAATTGGTATGCATAGAGCACTCTTTGATTGTATTGATCATGGTATATTTTTTGTAGGTGAAGTGCTTGCTGCAATTGATCTTAAGAAAGTTGAAATTCGCCAAAGGTATGACAGAATTATTCCGATAAATTATTCATACAAAATTGCAGTGGCAAATAGCCTTGTCCTTTAAGGATTTTTGAGATTTGGGAGTATTGGGGCAAACTTCTTACTACAGTCATTCCAAAAGAAAGAAATAATAAGAAGATGTTGAAAATTTCAATGTCGGGACGAGAAAGCAATGAAAATGTCAATGAACTGACCTCCGAGTTCTTTTTGACATGCTTTGTGTTCTGTCTTGTGGGTTATGACATTTTTTTTTGGTAAGGAAAAAGATTTGGATGGAACTTAGGGGGCTTCCTGGGTGGTGAAGGTAGACACCACGTTAACTTCCTGGGTTATGACATTTTTAACTCTACATTTATCCAGTATAGGAATAATCTTCTCTTATACTTCCAATAGCGTATTTGACTTACTTTGTGTGTCTTGTTTAGTTGATTTTTGGCATCTTTTGTTTTCGTAGAAACCTTGTAACTGTGTATTAGGCTGTAGTTTAATGAGGATTGCTTTCTCAGGTTCCTTCAATGGTTGATTGAAGATCAAGACTCTGATGACACTCACTTCCATACGATGTATGCTATTTCACTTGCCAAATCAGCGCTCGAGTCTTATGAAAGGGAAAGTATGTATGGTGAACATGATGTGGGAAACATAGGAGAAAAGAGCACCTATGATTCAGGGTCAAATTCAATTTTTGAAAGCCCTGTCCGGGAAAGATTACAAATATTCTTGGAATCCTCTGACCTCTATGATCCATTGCAAGTATTGGAATTGATTGAGAATTCGGAGTTATGGTTGGAAAAGGTTTTGCTGCCCTCTCTCTTTTCTTGTTTTTTAGCTATTAATTTGTATGGCTTGACTGCTTATAGGGCATGGCCATGATGGTGGGACATGCATTCGGCAACTCAAATTGAAGGCTTCATATTTCCTCCAATTCATTTGAAGTTCTGTTTACCTTTTACTTTTTGAGTTCGCAGACATGTCTCTTTCTGGTGATTTGAAGCATCATTCACTTTCTTGTGTGATCTTTCCTCAATATGAGGCTATGCCACTGTTTATCGTGTTCTGCATTAGGGATATAACAACAATTACAACCTTTCTTTCTCTTTTTTATTTTTTTCTGGATGCATGAGTATTCTAGCTTTTTAAGACGAAAGATGGGTATTTTTACTTATTGCTTCTGGCTTTTGATACTATTGTGTTGTTTGGCAGGCTATTCTTTACAGAAAATTAGGACAAGAGACATTGGTTCTACAGATATTAGCCCTGTAAGTTCCATAACATTTTCAATATTTTATGAATAATGTGGTTATCACTTTGTAAATTTTTCTTGGGCCCTCCCTCAATCCCACTATGGCATATTGCCATAGTTTTAATACCAGTTTTGGTATCTTGGTGGTGCCTCTTGAATGTGGGAGATGCTATTGCACCAACAACCACTTTGGATCATCACTTTGTACATTAGCATATAGCATGTGGTTTAGGCTATATTTACTGAATGATTTGTCGGGTCATATAAAGGTGGCGGAACTTTCTTTTAATTATGCTTATCATGAAAAGAGTTAGTTTGAGTTCTTCTTTGTGTTTCGTTCTTGTAATGCCAATGATGTAGTAATTAGACTTCATTTACAATGAAAGATTTGCATGGTTGATTGATCTATGAAGCTTTAGGATGTCATGAACAACAAAATTAGTAAAACTAATTCTGCATGCATCCTCTGAGTGCGTGCACGTGCGCATGCACATGCGCAATGTGTTGCTTTTGTGTGCATCCATTTAAGATGATTGTTTACTAAATAGTTGTTGTATGTACGAGGGCTCAGGAAGCTCGAGGACAGTGAAGCTGCTGAACAATATTGTGCAGAGATTGGCAGACCAGATGCCTATATGCAGTAGGTTCTATTCTTTTGCTACTTTTCTTTGGATTCTGGAAGAAGAATGTACAGTTATGATTATGAAAATATACTCTGCATTTCTCACTTTAATATGATTTAATTCAGGTTACTTGATATGTATCTGGATCCACATGATGGTAAGGAGCCTATGTTTAAGGCAGCTGTTCGGCTTCTCCACAACCATGGTGAATCTCTTGATCCTCTACAAGTACTTGAGGTATGGAGCCCTCCCTTGCTTTCTATATTCTCTCACATTGCTTATTTTACATTGATTTCCTTCAAAATTTATTTGTTGTGGTATTGTTTATGCCATGCTCAGTGTGATGAAACCCTCAATAATGACAGTTGGCTGAAATTTAATAATTAATGTAGGTTCAAAATGCTGATTTGTGTATAAGGATTCTTGGAAAAAGAACCACTGTAAAGCCCTAGTGTAGGAGGTTACATGTAACATTATCATCAAATACACCGGCCTTATCTGTGTTTTCAAACCGGACTGCGAAGTTTCAACTAGTTGAACTGGACATCAAAGCTGAGTTCCTTTGGGTTAGCCGTCATGGTGAAAACCAGAAATGAATCAGGTTTGACCACAGTTCAACAGGTAAACTGGTAACCCGATCGACCCGGTTCAAGTTGCTCATAAATTATGAAATTAAAAAACAAAAAATTCTTTCTCATGAGTTTGGATCAGCCCGGCAATCTCACGGAATTGGCTCCACACCACTCATTTAAATCTCTTTGTCACTTTCCGATGTCATTTTTTTTCCTCATTTGAACTTCTAAACAAACCTGAAAAGCAAAAAAACCTCAAATGGGCATAGCAGAGAGCTCTGGACGTTATGTCTTCACTTCCACGCATGTATTAAGTGGGCTAGGGTGAAGTTCTTGTTCTAATCCACCAATAACTTTTTTATAACCCTTGCATTACATGATGAAGTTTTCAAATTCTGACCTAGCAGTTCAACCAGTTAAACCCGGGTAGGCATGTGAACTGGACTCCTCACTGGTTCGTGCTCTGGTCCAAATTTGAAAACACTGGTCCTCATTGATTCTATGTGGAGTTTTTGAGTCAACATATTTTTGGATTAGTAACTTTGGGAAGGTTAAATTAGGAGTAACACTGATGTTTTCCTTATATGTGATTTTATCTTGCTGCACGACATGTTTTAAGTACTTTGAATGTGTATTTTAGGGATATAAAGGCCTGGAGATGTTGCATGGATGTGTGTTGGGTACAGTTGTTGCTACATCGTAACAATAAATAAATGTCATGGACATTGCAGAAATATTTTACACCTAATTGATAATTAAAGTAGGGTAAATTATTTTGGATTTGGTTTTAGATCTGATCATTTTTGCTGAGATCTAGACACTTCTCCAAGTAGTATATCAAGATACTTCTGTGCATCCTCACTTGGATTGAATACATCTTTTGTTTCTGCTTGGATTAATTGCCTGAACTGAACATTATTATTTTATATGTTGCAGACATTATCTCCAGAAATGCCTCTTCAACTGGCCTCAGATACAATCTTAAGAATGTTGAGGGCCCGGCTGCATCATCATCGTCAAGGACAAGTAAGTTTTAAGAATGCCAATTTCCTTCAGTTGGCTGATGTAAGTAATGAAATGTGCTCTGTTAGATTAACCTTGCATGGGATTAAGTTGCTGGTGAACTAATCTTTCACATGCTTCAATATAGTTAACAACTTCCTTAATTTATTGCTAAACTCTATTAATTTTCTGTCATATAAAAATGGTCCTAGAGTTATTTTCCCCTCTTGGTTTTAAAATAATTTTCTCTTCCGTGTTAAGTCCTTTTCATTGGTATAACTAATTTCTGCCCACTAACATGAGTACGTCTTGCACATTTCATCCATCATATGCTCCCAATAGACTCACTTTTCACCAAACATTTGGTCCTTGTTGTGATTAAATAGTTTAAAGGTGGCTTCCAGTATAATGCAATACATAGGCCAAGATATAGCAGTTAATTGCCGAGTTGTGTGAAAATTGGGTCACAATAGAATATCTGTCGACTTTTTGAGTTTTACTTCGAGCATCAAGCTATGAGTTGGCCTTCCCTACATAAGGAGCTGACAAGAGAAGCTTTGGAGTACATATTGGAAAGTTTTCAATGCCATGATCCTCTGTTATAAGGAATGTCACAAGAACAGTATATTTGGGGCTGGGGTTTTTTTTTTCAGTTTCGATTCATGTTGATTGAGCATCTATATTTGGTCATAGTTCTATGATTCAAACTAAAAGAGCCTTAATGTTTTACTAACAAAATATCCCATTCTCCATTGGTTTATATTTGTTTGTTTTTTCTTTCTGTTTGTCATTGTATGTTTCTGATGTTCTAGAACTCTCTTTTTAACATCCTTTATCATCTATTAGAAAACGCACATTTTCCATTGATAGATAAATATGAATGTGGGAAGCATCTTTATAACCCAATTTGTTGTTTTTCATTCACTGGTTGTCGCAGAAAATGGAAATCAATTTGATTATTGCTGCCATTTTAGACCTGTTTCACCCTTGTGCTTTTGTTTGATCTTTTATGACAGATTGTACACAACTTATCCCGTGCTGTAGACCTTGATGCAAGGTTAGCGATACTGGAGGAGCGATCACGGAATGTACAGATCAATGATGAGAGTCTCTGTGATTCATGTCAGGCTCGTCTTGGGACTAAACTCTTTGCGATGTACCCAGATGACACAGTTGTCTGCTACAAGGTCAGTGATATACATTTATTGCACATCTACCCAATCAAATAAAGAGAGATAAACTGTAATCGTTCCAAAGATGATGAGGTCTTTTCTAATTCATGAACCTTTTCCCACTGATTGTTTTATGTGTGGCAGGTACACTCAAATTTTAAAATTATATCAAATTTAATACGATATGGCGTTTAAGAAAGCAAAAAACCTTTTGGCACAATTTTGTTATTTTAATTGGTAAAAGTGGGATGTTTCTGCAGTGTTTCCGACGTCAAGGTGAGTCGACTTCTGTCTCAGGACGTGACTTCAAGAGGGATGTCTTGATAAAGCCAGGGTGGCTTGTGACCAAATAACTCTAGATGCGGTATTCGAATTCTTTAAATCATTAAAGGCTCGAGAAGAGGATTATCAAATCCAGTTACTTCAGCATTCTGGCCTAGAGTTGTATAGAGTCAGGTTGTGGACAAACTGGAAGGTGATCGTCTTTGGCGAGGAACATTGACGACATCTGTGATTTCGCCTTCTGCCATGCTTAAATCAGAAGATTCTATTACCCATTGGGTATTCGCAGGAGGATAATGTAGATGGGTTTTCCGCATCGCTTGGGCTGTCTCCATTTCAAGCTGATAACAAGAAGTTTTGGTCCAACTGAGCCTTGAGTCTGTTTTTCTGGCATTGTACATCTTTCGCCACAAAGTTTCTTGCATCGTCCTTTTAATGTGCTCTTGAAATTGATCCGGTTCAGGAGTTTTCTGTTTATCTGACCCCTTGAGGGGTATTAGGCAATAGATGTTGTACATGATCGATCTCTACAAGAAGATGGTGAATAAGCAAGGTGTATAATTACTTCATTCATGGATGTTGAATTACACTGGTTGCAGTTGAGCTGCACCTCCTCCGTCTTGCTGTATTGCAAATGGATTAAAGATCTTTTTCCAATTGATCACGTATTTTCCTTTTTGATGGATCGTTTTTCCATGTTTGCTATGTATGGAAACACCATGACCGTGCACTTCATGTGATTTTACCAGACTCGGCCCTGGAGGTGATGGCACCTCCTTAGTCACTGAGCTTGACATCAAAGCGCAAATCTTGATGGCCATGGAGAAGTCACTGAGCTCAATGCCGGACAAAGGATGTGGGTGATGGGGCGGCGGTTCGGCAGTCATGAAGGAGCCATCAAGAATTCAAGATCAATGCTAGACAATGAGAGAGAGAGAGAGAGAGAGAGAGAGAGAGAGAGACTTGGGCCAGAGAGGACATGGCGGAAGGGGGAGATGTGTGTCGTCGAGGGTGATGAGGTAGTGGCTTGACTTGGGTGGTGACACCATAGCAGGGTGGAGACGCCTTGATGAGTGTCGGTTGCACGGGGAGGAGAGATGCTAAGCTATAGGTGCATCAGGTTAGGGGTTTTGGGTAGGTGGGATTTCACGGTAAGTAGCTTTGGAATGGTCGGAGAGGCAAAATCAAAAGAAAATTATAACTCCGTAGATGAAATGAAAATCATAATCCTTTGTGATGCAGCTTGAGATGGAATCACAAAAGTGGAGACGCTAACGGTAGATTTTAAAAGCTAAGAATGGTGTTTGACGTTTGGTACTCTATCCAGTCAGCTCATAACAGGGTAAGCTCTGTGTGAGATTGGATCTCACTAAGTTGTTAATGGGCTTTCGGTTTTAGCTATGACCGACATTACTTTCAGCGGTTGACAGAAATAAGTCATCAAATGGCCAAGTGATGATCTCCTTGATTCAATTTCTTCAGTACCTTGACAACCGGTGAAATCTACACTACTTATGTTGACCAGTGGAGAGAAATGGACTACTTCCCCAATTGTAAAAAATCGATTCAATTTATTCACAAGCCAGAACAAAGTGGACTCTCCACACCACAATGCCTCAGTTTCTTGAGCCGGTCACCATGCCTCGACACGTTCCCAATTTATTTGAATTACTCCGACTAGACAACACTTTCAGAAAGACTCTTCCAAGCCAAGAACAAGGAAAAGACTACTCCCAGAAAGACTCGCTGTGACGATATTGACTAGTGGCACCAAGAATTATCAGAGCACACTTCGTCTGACCCTTCTATGCAGTTAACAATATAAGTGATTGGAATAGTGCACACATTTCATCGGAATTTCCATGATATATAGATTCCGGAAAATAGACGGTTGACCGTGCCATTGAACCGCCACAGAGATTGTTCTGCCAGGCTAGCATTACTCAGGCTCATAATTTTCCACGTCCCTCGCCAATGGCGGATCTTGAGTCCGCAATTTGTTAGGCTTTGTAGTTTCTCGAATGAACAACATTTGTGTACGGGAAGAAGCTAATTATAATCAGAGATGAAAGGTTTTTAAATTTGGGGTTCCACAGCTTCCGTTGATTTTTGTTAAGATTGTCTCCTCACTGTGAATGCGGTGCTCAAAGCCAAAGAAGTTGTGGAAATGGCAGCTGCAATCTTTTTCATCCCCATTCTTCGATTCCGAATGCAAAGGGATTGCACCACAAGCTGTTTTAAGTTAGAGAATTGAATTGAAAAACCAACCTGAGAGCCTGCTATTTTATTGATTTATTCCCGAAGATGAACATCCTATATACGTCGCATACACACTACGAGAATGATACTATTGCAAGGATTAACTACAACAGATGCATAATAAGCAACTATCAGAATCCCCAGTTGAATTTCCTGATTGGGGATGCACAATTCTAGTTTTGGGGATAGATGATAGAATTCAAATAACAAAAAGAATACATAGATGTGTCAAAAAAAGGACAGGACGTCATGGAAATGATTCCAGTCTGCTCGTCATGCTAGAGTTGCCCTCTTTCCTTTCGCATCTCTCGACTGCAATGAATAAGTTGTCAATGGATTAATGTGGGGAAGTGTGTGTGTGTGTGTGCGCGCGCGCGCGCGTGAGAGAGAGAGAGAGAGAGAGAGAGAGAGAGAGAGAGAGAGAGAGACCTGAGCAGCAGTAGATCTTTTCGCATCGAGAAATTCGCTGTAGATGGTGTACAGTCTTCTCTTCTCAGCATCTGAGACTGATGGCCTCGCCTTTGAAGCAACGGACTTCAGAAGAGAGTCGGTTATAATTGGCTTTTTCCCATGCTGATCGACCTCCCCTCTGTCGAGAAGATCATGAACAGCTTGAAGCTGTGCATCAGAAAGCAGAGCTTGAAGATCAGCTCCACTGAATCCTTCTGTCATATGAGCTATGGCATCTAAGTCCACAGTGCTGGCCAAGGGGAGCTGCACAAGGGCATTAAAGCAGACACTTAGGAAAACTTATGCGTTGCCCAATGGTTGCTATTTTTACTACCGGATTAAACGGAACTTAAGTAATTTTATGAAGTGAATCCACCCAATATCTTCCTAATTACTGAAAAGAAAACAAAAGGAGAGGATGACAATGTTTAAAGAGACCATACTAAATGATAACCAAAGGTAAGTCTTAGTCCTGTTTCATGGATCAGCTGAACAGGCCTTTGTTACTTTTATCACAGCAACGTCAGTAGGTGTTATATCAACCTGAGCCTCACCTGAGCCTCAAGGTCCAAGGTTGAAAGTGATTCACTATTGGACATCTGAACTTACCTGAGCCCCACCTGAGCAGGTTGTACATCCAACCCACAATGCTTTTTACTATGTTTTCCTCTATTTTACAATGCCTAGGGTGATTTGGCGCAAAATGACATTTAGGGAAGTCATGGGAGAAGGGATTTTAACTTATAACTTAACGAGTTGCACCAAATGTACTCTGTCTGAAGATGTAAGTTCCAAGCAGGATCTCAGCTGCTCAGATTAGCTCTGTTTCTAACTCTCTTTCTTTTGTGTGTTTTTAAACAATTCTCTGTTCATATGTAAACTTACCAATGCATCTTCCTCGCAAAAGTAAAATTGCGGATATATAGTTCTTTAACAAGTAATCCCATAAATTTCAATAGGTACAACCTGTTTTAGACCATGTCAAAGACGAATTGCTAAAAGTAAGCACTGGCAGATGGATGGAAACAAAGTTTCTACCTTCCTCGATAGAACTTTAAGAACATCCAGCCTCTCCTGTATAGAAGGAAAATCACAAAACAGAAGTCGATCGAGCCTGCCAGGTCTCAGAAGCGCAGCATCAAGTAAGTCCGGTCTACTGCTTCACATAAATGCAACTTCATTAGCACTAAAAGCACATAACTAGACAAGTATAAAATAAAGGAAAAGGATCCCGATGAAGACAAGTGAAATAGAATTATTAGGTTATAGATGAACCCATGACACCCTGAGGAAAACAAAAGAGCACCTCATGCAGCAAAGATGTCATGACATAAATGTGAAATTGCACTATGCTCAATGTCACAAGACTGAAACGATCAGAAGGGTGAGCATGATTCCAAGGTAGAATCTGAAACCTGGAAACCTGAACAGTGGAAACCTGTAGATTCCAAGTTCTAAGGTATGCAAGGTAGGTTTCAGGTTTCAAAAGCCTAGAACCCAAAACCCTTTGACAAGTTTTTTGTATTTTTTCTTGATCTAAGTTTTCGTGTGATACTGTGTTGTTCCATGGCAATTAATGATAAGTGTATAATCTGGAATCACTAGTTTAAGCTTTCATTTTATGACTTGTTAATGTTTTATATTCTTCGTATCTCTAAAATAAGTTGTGGTCAGTAGATCGTAGTAGAAACTGGTGGCCATCAAAGGTGATGATTCACTGCAATTGTTCAATTAATAATATAGGTGGAACTTGGATAGACCCTGGAACCTGTGACAGGGTAGGTTCCAGGTTCCAAAAAATAAAGAACCTATTTCCATGGGTAGGTTCCAGATGGAACTTGTACGGAACCTAAAACCACTCACCCCTAACGATCAACATCAGTTGATGCTGTTGTAGAGGCTCAAGACCTGCTTAATACACTTATTGTAAGCTACTTCAGCAAATGAAAAGTAATTCACGCAATCCAAACTTTTGTTACCTTCTCTAATACATATGTAGTTTACCCAACACCATGTATCTGAGGTTTAAACAATTTGAAATCAATGAAAAGTCATATGTAGCAGTTTATAGTCTGCCTTGAAGGATTATTACAAAGTTTCCACACTAAACGTTTCCTATAAATTGTTTGTTAAAACATTCATAACAGAAGTGCAATTTCTACTAGCAGCTTATAGTTAGTGTGCTATTGGAAGTGAGCACTTATTGTTACCATGTCCAACAAAATTATTACCTTGTTGCCGCGAAAACAAACACTCCAGTTAAAACTTCAACACCATCTAATTCAGTCAAAAACTGCAGCAAGGAATTACATAACATTAGTAAGTCAAACAATTATACAGATTTCACATGACCACCTTTTAAGTGCTATTAAATACAAGAAACTAACTTGATTGACGACACGGTCAGTAACCCCCGTATTATCATGCCCCCTCTTTGGAGCAATGGAATCAAATTCATCGAAAAAGAGAAGGCAAGGTGCTGCAGCTGCTGCCTTTGAGAATATATCCCGAACCTGTAATTTTCAAATTGCCGTAAGTCTCGAATATTGAAAACTTCTCCAGTTTGCTGAAAGAATCAATGGAATCCATGTGCAGAATGTAAAATCCAGTACAAATTTAATGGCCGATTTCAAATTCCTAGTAAAAAAGCTTCAAATATTTTATATCTTAATCTTTCTCTCAATCAAATGGTCATAGAGATCCTCCCGCATCATCAATCGTTTTGACTTGGCCACTTCAGTAGGTATTGGAGGATCCTGATTGCTGTTGTTGGCAACGACATAATTAGAACTTTGCTGCAGTGGCAGGATCCTCATTGCTGCTTTTTAGTTTATCCTATTTTGACTGCTCGCATAAATTAAGGGACCTCTATTAAATGCATACAAAAGTAACAGAAGACAGCACAATATTGTGATATGTCTGGAAATAAAAAGGTTTTAAGACACGATTGCACAAGATGGAACACAATCAACATCATTATAGTTGATAAGGAGCCACTTACGCCTTGCTCAGAAGCACCAATGTACTTATTCAACAGCTCAGGACCTTTCACTGATATGAATCGAAGAGAACAAGCTGCTGCTGCAGCACCAACAATGTGTGTCTTGCCACAGCCTGGAGGTCCATATAAAAGAACATTTGACCGTAGCCTTAGAGGAGCTTGTGAAAACACTTTTGGGAATTTTGAAGGCAATTCTATCATCTGATATTTCACCAAGTATAGAGACAAGGAGGCATTCAAAAACATTTCATCAGCACATATAAGAATGATAAACAAGAAGATAAAATACATTTATGTAACAAGTTAACATTAATGACATTATCAGCAAAGAGTTTGCTTTCCAGAACAACCAGTCTCTTCATAGTCCAGAGCAAATAAGGACTGCTGCTCAGTAATTAAGTAAAAGCACATCAAGAAACAAATAGATCACGTTCATTGAGAATCGTGCGGGTTTAATATGGCAACATTGACTTAAAAAGATCTGCTCTTCATTAAATTTCTAAATTTACTAAACAGTGAGAATAAAAATTAAAGGGAATCATGGGAAATGATACAGAAGCTAGTGGGTTTGGAAAGGAAATAAGAACTGAACCTTGAGGCAACAATTTAAAGACCATATCAAAACTAGTAGAATACATTATTCACTCATTTACTAAAAAGTATCTAGTAAGCTCCAGGGGCACCGATGTTAATAGTCCAAGCTGGAAGCATGAATCTAAGACATGAAATGATGAACCACCACCTATATCATCCTACAATAGTAAAAGTTGACATTATTGTTGACTCCTCCAACAGAAACATAATTTCGTTTAGGAGTATAGTAGATTCTCATCAGTGATGATGGCCAATAGCGAGAT
The DNA here is from genome assembly GCA_031216235.1 of Syzygium jambos. Lineage (NCBI taxonomy): Eukaryota > Viridiplantae > Streptophyta > Magnoliopsida > Myrtales > Myrtaceae > Syzygium > Syzygium jambos. The sequence continues at coordinate 15,884,745 of CM062224.1, forward strand.
TACAAGCAGACAGCAATACATTCATCGATAAGCCTTCATAAGGATATCAAACAGGTGAAGGCAAGTGTCACAACCTAAGTGCAACTTGAGACATGCACGAAAATGAACAGAAGGCTGTATTTGTCAGATAATTGGTAGCTACTATCAGATGCTAGCTACTTGGAAAGGGGAATTTACTTTAAACTAGCTTAGCTTGTTTATATACTGCTCAAATTAGTGATCCACTCCTACAGCTATCGTTTTATGAAAGTTCATGGTATAGGCGTCAGGTACCATCTGAAGCCCAACATATAGGTAATGTGTTTTCCATTAACACAGGAAGAGAATTAAGACAATAAGACACTTGACTTTGCATTTTCTTGATATCCTTGAAGAAACCTGAAGGGGAGCAATGAGTGCATTGAGATGCAAAAATAAAAAAGAGAAAAGAGAAAAAAACGAATATTTAAGTCACAAACTTCAGCACACAGAGTAGCCAATTTGTTGGCTAGTTTCCATCTAAGTACACAAATGTAAAAAGATTTATTGCAAAAAAATAGGGAATTTACGTAAGGGTCAGTAAGTTTTTCATCTAACAAAAAGGCAAGAAAACATTTTACCTCCTTAATGGCATTCCTGATATCACTGAGTCCACCAACATCATCCCATCCAGAACGACCACCTTCAGGAGCAGTTTTTGTGATATCGCGCATAGCAACTGGAAGGAAGCCATGCAGTGCTCTCAAAAAATCATCTCTGAAAAGACTCATCTTCTCAGGCCTCTTCAAAGACAATGAATAAGGCATAAAACGGCCAACAGCAGCATGAATAGCTCGATCAACTAATATTTCCTGAATGAAGTCAATAAAAGATTTGCTTCCATTTATTTCTCAGGTAAATCAAATGTAGAAGACAACTAAAATACCAGTCTGAAAAGACACTGATAAAATTGAAAGCACGCATAACATCGAGTTCACGACAATGATATAACTAAAAGACAAAAAAGGTACAAATCTGAAAGGCCATTTTCTTAGTCAGAGTTTATCTATTCACAACATCATCTGCTCAAGGACTAGCCTTAATGTACTCCATTTTCCAGCACAACTTTGACAAAGTCTCATTAAACACATAGAATTCGAGTTGACATCATTTCTCTCAGAATTTTAAAGAAGAGGATTTAAGCGTGTGTTTCTCCTATAATGATATTGAGAAAACTGTCACTCATCTTTTGTACACCAATCATGGACACAGCATATCTCCAGAGCCATTTATACTCCTTGAGCATCTTACTTTGGACTCAGATTCTACTGAGCAAAAAAGTTAGTTGACAGAGAGAGAGAGAGAGAGGATAATAAGAAAAAGAAGAGAAGGTACATTGTCCAGGTCAAAGTCACCATACCAAATCATAGGCATCATAACCATCACATTTGGATGCCACTTCATGCAAGATTTCGTCAGCGCAATCTAAAGAACGCTTCTGCATTTCATGTTTCAATATAGCTTCACGTTCTGTGGCAGCAGGCGCAGGCAGTTGCACATGGAAGTCAAACCTCCCTAGCAGTGATAAAATTTATAATCTGCAGTGAGAGTACTGAAAAGGAACAAAACAAAAATGAAGGAAAGCCATACAACACGAAACGTCTTCTTTAGAAATAAAGAAAACTCCAGCAAACACGAGGCAAACCTGAGGAACTCAAGGCCTGCGGTAATTTATCTAGAGCTCTCACTGTCGCAAGGAAAGCAATGGGTCCAATTCGACATGAGCTCGTCCTTTTTTCCTGAATGACATTTATAAATGAGAGATGAATTGCGATAGTATATCCAAACAATGTACTATAAAATACTAGTACTCTCTTTCCGTCATTTTCCTACTTGCTAGTTAACTATTGAGCAGGAAATGCCTCAAAAAATTTGATTCTCCATATCCAAAATCAAAGTAAATGGTTAAAAACGTGTGATTAGTTTTTTTTCCAGAGAAAGAAGACTCGAATTGGGGTTTTAGGAACATGGCTCAGTCATTCACTTTCCCCGGAACTCGAAGCTTAGCCAAAAGTCATCCTTGTTGCTAGGCTTCCACTCCTTGTCTCAGATAAAGGATCTCACCAACCTCCCCTCCATGAATCTAATTTTCACTAAAAGCAAATGAGCAAGATGCAAGCATCAGATCATGCAGTCCTGCGCGCTAGAGAGTCCTTATGCCTTGCTCTTGAAAAGTAGCAATAAAATGAAATACCTTATTGTTACAGATAAGTAATAACAGTCTTTGCTTTCTCAGCACTGACCTTTCTCTCTACTCACTTTAGCAAACTAATAGCCTTTAAGCTGCCAAAATTCCATTGTGACACAAACAACATACAGGAAAATATGATATGACAACTTAAACAGTTTGCAACTTGACCAACTACCACTAGGATGGGAACTCCATTTGCGATTTATAAAGTCTCCTTATAATCAGTATTAGCTACTCCTTTCTCTCATCCTCTTAAATAAGCAAAGAAGACAGTATATCCCAGCATATTGGAGTATTAACATATGAAAGATGGAAGAATATTGCATATAACTCTTGTAAATACTTCAAATAAGGGCAATGCATACGCTGAAAACATCTTCTAAATGTTCACTTAGCAATTTGAGGAAACTAGCTTACCGCATAATCATCCACAATGTCTATGAGAAATTCTGTAAGCTCCATTGCAGAAGTCGACGATACTGGCCCTTCTGAATCAGAAGAGGAAGAAATGATGCTATCAAGATCATCAAAGACCACAAGTGAAGGTGCATGATCTAAAGCATTGGTTATGTATCCAGATAGTTTCTGACGGATGAGGGAACCCTTTTCTAGGGCAAACCGAGAACAATGAATAAAAACTCTGCATAGCAAACAAAAGGCCGGGCTTAGATCTCCAGGTAGTAAACTCAAATTATTCTGGCTTAGCCAAAACTACAAAACCAGAGAAGTGATCCCACAAGAAGAAAAATAATATGAATTAGTTTTCATACATGTGAGCAAAAAAGTCAGGCTGATGCTTCAAGTTCTTTGCAACAGCACCTGCCAATAGCGTCTTCCCAGACCCCTAATAAAAGATAGTCATGACAACTATTATCAAGTAAATTACAAGACAGTGAATTAAAAGATACAATGCTCCAAAGAAAATGTTAAATACATTAGGCCTACAGCACAATACATTTAAAAGAAAAGGGTCAAGATCAAAGTCCAAACTAATTGACCGATATTTACGTAATTCACATACCAACTTTTGCAGGCATTTAATTCTACTTATCTAATTAAACAAGGTCAAATTGAACTATGTCAGCAGAGAATATATTGTCAAGACAAATTCCACAGGTAAGACCGAGTGAGGAGTATAAATGAGCAAGCGACATAAACAATTACTTAGGCAAGGTGTAAAAGAGCAAGCAACCCAAGTAGTACATGGAAATAACCATCCCCAGTTAAAAGGTTCCATTTGTCATCTGAAGAACCTACTGATGAAGATAGCATATGCTACAAATGATTCATGGACTTGTATGGCACTAAGACCCAAATTCGACTAACATTCAACAGCGTGATGCACTCAAAAGCCATAAAATGTTTGGCAAAGAGACGCTATAAGCAATTAAGATGTTTTGGAGTACATATTATGCTTGACAATTTTTTTTTTTTTTTGATAACCGAGGTGTCTGCGCGGCCAGCGAGCTTGCGCTCAAACCAGCGGTGAAGCCCGACTAGTCCTCGGGAGGGCTAGCGCAGCATCCCACCGCCACGACCCTCCACTTAAATCATCGGCACCTACGAGTTTTGAACCCAAGACCTCTCGTGAAAGGAATTGAGCGCAAACCATCGCGGCCACCAATGGGTGGGTTATGCTTGACAATGTTCTAGTTAGATGAAATCAAGAAATACATTTCGATAAGAAGTCAGAGTTCCTTGTAGTTAATTATCTGTTACATCGATTCTACGAGCATACTTTGACTGATGCAATAGTGGGCACCTATCCACTACCGTAAGATCTCAAGAACAGCATTTCCTTTGTCACTGGCTTAATGTTGCTCAGTCATCTCTTAAGCATACTAAGATGCCATAATCATTGACTTTTTACTTTCAAAATTGCCATAATCACCAACTTTTTACTTTCAGGACTGTGCTTTGACCATGGAACGTCATGAACTCTGGGTAGATTGAAGGGAAACAAACATAAAGCACAATTTCACAGGCCTCTGAAGGCTAGAGTTGAAAAAAGAAAACATTAGAATGCTTTCTACATTACATACAGCGGGCCCAAAAGCACAGATAAGATTGTGGAACATAGAGTACAGAAGATGGGCACATGCTGCAATCACACAATACTGCCATCCACACCCAATAATGATTAATCCTGTGTTAGTGTAGTCAACATTGCTAACAAAAGCTGATCCCAAACTGTTAAAATTTTAAAGTTTACAGATGTACTCACAGGAGGGCCATGTATTAGGACATGTCCAGGTAGAGGAAGATCATACTTGCTGAACCACATCCCAGAAGCTGAAGAGAGCAAAACCATCAACCCTGCATTATAGAACTATATTCATGATGCAATCTGTCAAAAGGTAATTACATTTGTCCTTCTCTGTTTTCCTTCAGGTAAGTATCAAAAGTATAAGGGAGGATGGCCACCATACGCCAAAATCAGAGAACACCACCATAAAACAGCCGCATATATCTATCAAGAAAGTGAATACGTCCTCCCAGTTTCCCGCGCAACAAGTATATTGGCAGAATGGGGTCAAATTGATTATTGCCCTAAGTGAACTTACACCACAATGCATAAATAGCAACCTCTTAATAAAAACAAAAGGCAGCATGCAAGAAGGTTTTAGCGCCTTGTTATTTAGAGAAGAAATAAAGTTGAGCTATACAAATTGAAGTAAAATGCACAACATGAAAGTAGCATTCAAGACTTCGGAATTTCCAGCAAATTAATTAAGTCAAAACACAAAGAAAGAATCCTTGCAACATCTTTGAATCTCGGCTTCTGCATGTAGGTGATGATCAATCTGGATCCATAGATATTTAGCAATTAGCACAAGAGTTCCCTTGATGAATATATAATATGCTATTCTGAACATAAGTAAAAGCCAGATCCTGTTATCAACTGAAGAGATTGACCTCAAGTCTGAAATTGAATTTACCTCCTAAATGAGGCCTTTTCCAAACAAATTTTTAAGCTCCATTTTATGCTAGAATACCTAAACTAGTGCTTGGGGTTTCAACCTCTAACTGCTTGTTGTGGTGAAGGGATGAAGTCAATAATTGAGTTCATTCCTTTCTAACAAACAATCTGAACTAGATGCTTTGAGATTTTTAACTCAGAGGAGGTCCCTATGCCATCAAATCCCAAACACAGGATCTAACACATAGATTACATCAGGAGGAAAACTTTTTTCCGTATCAGTTGCAGTTTAGGCACACCCAATTCAAAAGTCAAATGTCATAACACTCTTCTCTTTCTTTTCTGTCCAAAAGCAATCTACTCCTTAGACCTAGTCCAGATATCTTTATACGTCAGCTAGAAAAGGTGCTGTGTCTGACAAATGATTAAGGTTTCTGCTTTCTAGTCAGCATGAATATTTGGTGCTTTAGGAAAGGAATTCAAGCCAGTAGGGGTATAGCGTATGTATACACGTTCCTCTCTATCTCTCTCGCAGAGCAGGGTTATGTGCTCAAATATAATCACCACAGTGATACAATAGTTGCAATAACAACTTAAAAGTAGATGCCTACAGCTCTAATTTCTAAGAGGAAGTACCTACGGTTGACAACATCAGAAGCAGCTGTCCGAATCCAGCTCAATGAAGATAAATCTGCATCGAAGTCCTCCTCGTAATTTGTATCTTTGATATAATAAAGGGAAGTTGGGTCACCCCAACCCAACTTTTGGCCCAAGAACTTCATTTCTTCATTGAGCTTGTCCTTCCCTTCATTTAATGCTAGCTCGTATGCACTGAACTTCTCGTGTTGGGTTAACCCACCAGATATAGTCAGTGAGAATAATATTGAAGCCCTCTGTTCTTCCAATTTAGATCTGTTAGCCAATAAATTGTTTAATAACTTCTCCTTTCCTGGAGATCCAAGCATGCCAATTTTTACAACAAAATGAAGCAAAGTCTGATTCCCCAAAAACAATGAAGTAACTTCCTTCTGAGAAGTAGAAGCAATAGCATCAAGATGTGCCAAAAGCCAGTATTTAAGAAGACACGGCAACCCAGAGCCATAAGAATTCTCATCGTCCTTGTTTTCAGAAAGCGCACGAGACAGTGCATCAACAACTTTATTATGAGAAGACCAGTCTTCAGCATCCATAAAAAAGCCTGTGTGCACATCCAGATGCATCTTTTTCTTGCTTTTGTATCTGTGCAGATTAAGCTCTCCTTCCCCATTTTTCTCAGGAGTTTTTTCCTTCCCTAGCAACTTAAAATGGGCAGGAGAGACCAAAATCGACGAAATGTTCTTGTTCAAAATTGTAAAGGAACTCTTCACGTGAACCCCTACAAACAAGAGGGAAAATATTTCATGGCTTAATATTCTATGCTTGTTCTTCATCTACATGAAAGAAGTCAACTAAAGGAAAATACACATTAGCAAACTCAATTGAGATATTACAAGTACAAAACCAAATTATACAAAACCAAAAACTTGCTGAGTAGCCAGCCAACTAAAGTTAAAGATGACAGGTTTTCAGAGACTAGGATGAAAGGATACATGTATGCACAGCCGTATACAATATCAGGTTTTATTCCCGCATTGCCAACAGAAAATACAATACCAAGACATATCTTGGTTGACACTAAAAGAAAATTAGAATACAAAAGAGCTTTCAAATTGATAAGTAGGTTAACTCATTATGCACAGGAAAAGCATGGGAAGTTGTTGTGACACCGATCCTAGAAATAATATATGTAATGAACACATAAAGTTTCTAATGTACCACTTAGTTTTTTTTTTTTGGTCAAATGTACCACTAAGTTCATCAAATTTTAAGTGCATCAAATTTAACAGTTATCAGGTACTTGCAGCATCATCCTTCAGCAATAAAAGCAGTGGTTCTTATGTCTTTTGGTCCTCAGACTAGAGACTTAAAAAGTCATTTTTTTTCTATTTCACCCCTAACTGTTTATTGTCTAAGTAAGTTTAGTTGTTTACGCAAACAAGCAGATAATTTAAAACAGCAGTTTGCAATGATACCACAGTGTAATTATGAACTCGCAACGAAATAATGGTCTCTAAAAAGTTCCCAGGAGAAGATTTTATAGTTAATCATATATAAGCACTCAAAACTCAATTATCCAATGTACATGTAAAAAGTGAGCACTTTGGGATTTAAAACAATCAAATAGTGTAATGAGCTGAAAGGAATTTTGCATCTTTTACATAGTAAGAACCTCTCCCATGCCAAAATAAATGAGGTTATTTCCTCTGTTGAAAGGGCTTAAACTGGAACCCATTTATCTTAACTGGTAGACTAAACAGAGAGACATTGCAACTCAGAATTTCAGGGATTAAGAAAATTGAAAGTTTAAGTTCGAAGATGCAACTACCAGCTACCTTTACGGGAGAATCTAGAAACGCAAATCTCCGTGAATAAATCTTCCACTGGAGAGATTACTTCGCTGATATAAAAAATTACTTAATAAACTCAAAATAACTTGACCTTAATTGGTTAAACTATCACCAACAAAAACAGAACAATTAAGAAAAAAATAAGAAGCTGCTAGAGCATTAAAATAACATGAAGTACTACATGACGATAAAAATCAAACAAGCATTTGTGCACTAACACCTATACCGACCCTGGAAATAACACGAGATTTTCATAGGCATGCAAGCAAAATGTTACTGCAGTCACATTATGCCAAAATCAAAACAAGTGGAGTCATTACATTGATTTGAGATCTAGGAAACTTACGTACACGAATGAAGGCCAACTCCAAGATACATGCAAAGAGACCGCGAAATCATAATATGTCCTTTGGCCACAGATTCAGAAATCAAAAGGCAAACTACTGCATTATGTACTTCATTCTTCTCGATTCCTCTGCTCCCTTCCTTTCCATTTAAATTGATTTTCTGTCGGAAGGAATTGTTTGTAGGATTCTTGCTGCTCTCCTTTGCTGAAAAGGGTGTAATAATAACTGTACTAAGAGGATCAAAGCCAAAGCTCCTAGCAGTTTCTGGGCGAATATAAGCAATAGCTGTGAGAACTATTCCTAGCTCAACACCATTGACTTTATTCTTGTGTATCAATCTCTCATCTGGTTCTTGAATTCGCAGTAATGCCCTTTGTGGTTGTTGCTTCCTGTTGGGAGACTGCGTGGAGTGATCTTCATTTCTCAGCAGATTTTTCCTGCGTCTCTTAGGGGCAACGGCAACTTCAGTCCCCGGCACAAGTTGGACTGAGAAAACTTCTCATGTCAGTCATGTTAGTACAAACACGCTTACAAAAACAGGTTACACATCTATACAACAAATTTGTACATTGCTTAACCTATCAGGAATGACGGTGTATCATATTCCACATTATTGGGGAATGATGAAATAGACCATATATTACATGCAGTTGTACCATGAGAACTTGAACTGAATTGTTGTAAGAAATAGCACACAAGGCAACATTGAAGATAATCACTCTAGCGAATACAAATATTGAATCTTAAAATCATACCACAAAAGCTAACACTTCATCTTCATCATGTTTTAGTTTGAGTAATCAGCAAAAAAGGTGCAGCTATACAGCAAACAAATGAATCTCTAATCATTTTGAAAAAAAAAAAAAGCAAGGTTGTGATTCCATGGAGCTTAAACATCAAAGACTGCAACAATTGCTTGATAAAGTGCCTCAACTACTGTAAAGTAGACAAAACAATTCCAGAAGATCTCATCTGACCTACAGCTTTCTCTGGGTATGTTGAGATAACACGAAATGTGACGGCTTGGCCATGCAACCACAAGGGGAAGTTCATTGTTTCATGAAGAACCCGGACCTGCAAGGAAAAGAGAACCATGTAACATAGTAAGAAACTGCTTGGATGCTGCTTCAAACAAGGATGCTACATAGCCATTGTAGCAAAAGTGAAGTCAAGAGCAAATGATATATAAGGTAACACCAGTAACTGCATTGGAACAGTACCAACATAATGCACAAACTAATTCAAAATACATCATTACTGAAATGACCTGCCTTCAGAGCTTTGATTTGAGAGAAAGAAAAGCAAGCCAAAGAGCTAGCCGTAATTCATCAATTATCCCCTAAAACTTTCTGCGTTGATAGACTCATCCCCCACCTCCACCTCCTTCCTAAGCAAGTTCAAAGTGACTTAAAAAATGATAAGCAAGTTAAGATGACTTATAACTTTCTTTCAGAGTCTGAGATTAAGCCTTAAGGAACCTCAAATTTTTTTAATTGCCAGTAGAGAAGGCATCGATGCGAAAAATGTTTAGTGCAAAACATGACTTGTTCTTATTCAACAAGACTTCCAGAAAAAGAGATCCTTATGCCAAGGATGATAAAGTAGCTATGATCCAGATTCAGAAACTGTTGACAGAAGTACCTGCTTCAACATAGCAGCCTCAGCATGCTCTGCGTTTAGCTCCAAAACTTCCCAATCATCCTCACTAAGCGGCTCCACCATAACTAGAGTAGCATTGGGCAAGTTTGATATAACTCGCACTTTAACAGTAACTCGATCAGGTAATGAAATGCACTCAGAAAATTGCTGAGAAACCTACAAAAAATATCAATCTGCAGTCACAAATATGGTAGATGAAGATTCCAACACAAGCAACATGGGCACAAAATGACACGTATATTATGAGTCTCTAACGGAGCACAACATGTCTGAATAGAAAAACTCAAAAAGCAAGTCATAATGTTTGTTGCGAGGAGAAGAGACAAAACACGAACATTGCGTGAAAACAAAACTATAAATCTACAAGGATTCTATATTAAGGCCTATTGCATTAATATCATCAACAGAAAACATTAAGATACTTTACAATTTCACTGAATTCATCATGACGCATAAGCAAGCATGCAATTCATCATCAGATACAATGGTCATACTGCTCTTTTTAGTGAATGTTCTATCAAGATGTAGAGAGAATCTCGGATTGAAGAACTTGGGACATACATGACACAACAAGCGTGATCAAAGGCAAGTGATAAAGTTTCAAGATCTAGAATAGCAAAAATTGAAGATAACGAAGCCAATTCAGAATAAACTGAAGAGGAGGAGGCTGATGGTTGCAAATCTAGTGATGAAGGGGATGTGAGCATGGATGGTGATGGTAATGATGTAGATGAGGTGGTTAATATTCGTGAAAATTAGGCTATCTTAGAACATAGAAGTTTGTATTTTGCCTGCTGAGTTTGAGTTTTAAATTGATAGATATCAGATTCATTTCCATTTTAAGTTTCACAAGCGTTTTTTTTTTGTGCAACTTCTTGCATGATATCTCATTTCAGGATCATTTTTAAAGTCATTTACAAATTTTATAACCTGTCTGGTGAAGGATTTGTCGCCAATATTCAACTTAGTGCCTCCATTGCTTGAGCAAGCGCGTCCCCCGGCTGGGTGAGGGCCTAGTTTAGCGCCTAGCGCCCTAGGCATTTGGGAGCGTCTAGTGACTTAAGGGCACCTAGCGCTTTTTAACAATACTGATCCTTTATATCTAGGACTAGACAGTTTTATTTCTTAAATTCATGATCTTAACACTCTCCAAGAACACTAAAATGATCAAAACAACAAGATGCATTAGACAGTATTCAGTGATTAGAATCTCTTCAACTGGTATATAAAAATCTTCTCAATTCACTCAGAGAAGGCAACATAACTCTCGTAAGTTTTTTCTTTAAAAAAGAAGTTGTACACGCCGGACCAAACCAGTAGCTGGCACTAGCTGCCGACCAAAGTACGAGCAAGAGCCATTGTATGCAAGTAACAGGACATATGTCAATCTTTCAAAAGCTCTATCCTAAAACGAGTACTCGCATCCTATCTCCATAGCTTTACCACCAAACCCAAACAAAGCATTTCCACTACCATTTCCACCGTCCCTCTGGCCATGTTGCCAAAACAAGACTTTAACACAACCTGCCAGAACACTGAGCCACCCCGCCAATCGCAATCAATGGTTCACCAAGCAATCACTAAGCAAAAAAATCTACTCCAAACAAAAAGAAAAGAGCTTTAGGAGCACCCGCATCACCTCTAACGAACCAGAACCCACATCAAGAACTAATCTTCCCAATTTCCCAGAACAGTAAAAACGCCAATTCTGGACAGAGAGAGACACGCACGAACACAAAGGCCCAGTCCATCTCTGCCTACTCTCGATTGCTCCGCACACCCAATTCAACGCGAAATTCACGCGCTAAGCGCAACTAAGCCTCGACCCAAAAGCACTCAAGCCATAGCAATTTAGCAAAAAACTCTGTTTTGCCCCCCGCGCGAGAGAGAGAGAGAGAGCGAGCAAGCAAGAGAGAGAGACAGACCTCGATCGCCGACGAGGGAGACGCGGCGCCGGACCAGGCGACGACCCAGGAGCCGCGGGTGCTGAGGCAGCGGAGCTCGAGGGCGAGGGGGTGGGGGAGGAGACCGGACGGCGTGGACTGCTGGAGGGTCTGTATCAGCGGCGGCGGGAGGGAGACGAAGCAGTCCTCCATGCCGCCGGCCGCCCTCACCTCGAACTCCAGCCCCATCTTCTTCTTCCTTTTCTTCTTCCCTTTCTCCTTCAGCAGGTGCGGAGGTCCGGCATGCAAAGAAGCAGCAGCAAACAAATAATCGCCGGGGAAGAAATAGAGAGAGAGAGAGAGAGATTTGTATTAAAATTTAAATGGCAGCCAATGTCTTTGAAAAAATTATCCAAAATGCCATAAATTTATTACTTTATCAATTCAATTATAAATATTTTAACTTTACCAATTGAGTTCTAAACTTTTCAATTCTCACCCAATTGAGTACATTGATCGTTAACAAAGACACTGGCAGGTCATGTGACGCTAACGTAGACATTTTAAATAGTATTTTAAATTTTTTATAGTTTTTTCTCTTGTTTTTCCTTTTCTCTATTTTTCTTTTTTGCTTTGGAGTTAGGGCTAGCCGATTTAGAACTGAATTGAAAAAAGTGCAATAAATTTAGGACTTTTAAGACAACATTTCCAATGTCTTTGTGATAGAAAAAGGTTTGTTTCCCCTTTGCCACATGAAATTGGTAAGAGTCGAATCACTTGGTCCGAGTGAAAAATTGGATCCTAAAGCTTGATTTAACATTTCAATATATATAATAGAAAAAAAGTAAATAGGGACCTGATACCACGTGAGATTTTCATGCTTATCAAGAAAACGAAAACATTTTGTTCAGCATTATTCAAAGAAATGTCATCTTAGCTAAAAACCGACAATAAGGTTTTTTCTTTCTTTCTTGTGCTAAGATAAAATGTTTGCTATTCTAATGTGATAATTTACTTCAGCAAAAAAGAAAGAAAGAGAGCGATGATGAGATTAAGCTATTAACATTGATAGTTATGCTTCTCAAATTTATTTTGGTGATTGTGGGCCGAAACCTATGACTTTAACCTTTAGAGATGAAAAAGTGAGATTAGAAAGAATTTGACAAGCTTACGCCGTAATTATCTAGAATATCAAATGAGAGTTTAGTAAAGAATGACATTATTTGCTATTAGTACTTAGATTAGCTTATTAAATTCGCGAGGAATAGCTTAGTAAATTATCAATAATTGGGACGCCACATTTTCCCTCAAGAAGTTTCCTAAGCTGGAAAAAAAAATGCAGATGCACATGTTAGCGCTCTTTTTCAATCCAATTAGGCGAGAAAGATCCGAAGTGCATACGCGACGGTCGGGATAGATGCGCTATGCATTGCTTTGTGGGTACGACGAACCGCGCGCTCAATGTCGACTCGGTTGACTCATACATCCTCACCAAATTTGTATATGTATTCTATCGTGCATGTGTCCTAAGTAGCACGGACACGCGACATGCGACACGCGATACGACACGACACGACACGCGACACGCCATTTCTCAAAAATAGAGAATTCCGACACGTTGGGACACAGTTGTATATTAAATATATATTTATATATATGATAAATTATTATTTTTAAATTTGATTCAAATAAGTAAATAAATAAAAATAAAAAGCCTAGAGTGAACTTACCCTAAAAAATTATACACATAAGTTTTCAAAAAATAATTATATATAAATAAATATATTAGTTAAGAAACTAAAAGTAAATAATTAAATTTGAAAAAGGAAAGTACAAGATAAAAAATTTAAAAAAGCAGCCAGCCCACTTTCCTTTTCTTTCCCTAAATTTTAATTAATATTTTTCGAAGACCGTTAGATTATTTTTGGATTCAAATCGTGGCCGTTGGATCGCGATTATTGCGATTTGACTTTTCCCCCCTCTCTCTCTCTCTCGTCGGTTCCCCCGTCCGCCTGACACCCCCACTCCCCACTGACCAACCCCCGCCTACTCTTCTCTCTCTCTCTTTTCTTTTCTTTTCTTGTTTCTTCCATTTTCTTTCTTCCTTCTCCCTCCTTCTCCTCCCCCGACGCCACAGCTTCTGGCTTCTGCTTCTTCCTCCGCCCGACCGTCGCCCGCAACTCGCCAGCCGCCGCGTCGTCTGTCAAGCCGCGCCGTCTGTCCCGCCGCCCGCCCGTCGTCGCCTTGAGCCCAGCTCGTAGCCGCAGCTCGCCGGGCCGAGCTCGCCCCTACCCAGCTCGCTCGACCGCCTCGCCGTCCGCCTTATGCAACAGCGAGCCCCGCCGTCGCCGTCGTTGTCGCCGCCCAATAGCAGATCGCCGCCGCGAGCCTCGCCAAGCTGCTCGTCGCTGCGAGCTCAACTCGCTGCTCTTCTATCTCCCTTTTGCTCTGGACTCGCGTGTCACCGGCGTGTCCGGCGTGTTGACCGCGTGTCGGATCTCCGACACGCGTTGACTGCGTGTCCGAGCGTGTCAGCGACGTGCCGGAGCATGTCCGAGCGTGTCGGACACGTGACACGTGTCGGACACTGATTCGGAAGCACAAATAACGTGTCCGTGCTACCTAGCATGTGTCATGGACCAGAGGTTTCAAGGGACAATGGGCCGAGGAAGTGGCCAGGCTGACCAGACAAGCCGTGAAGGCCTACAGATTTCATGTGTACTCCAAAATAAGAAGTATCCATAAGGCCGAAGCAACTATAAAAATCACCAGTTTCTTGTGTGGACTGCAGATTGAATCTAGCATATTGGAAGAAGTGAGCTAACTAAATTTGGGGTTTGGCTTAATGTGGTTTGGTGATATTAAGAAACTAGACAACCTAGTCAATTTCCTTCACTGGGGCAAGAGCCCGGGACTAGGAGCTGCTTTTGGCAGACTTCTGGGATGGTGCAAAAGATAAGAAAGAACGAAGTTGCACATTGAGAGGAGAGCATTCCTTGCATATATACATATAAGGCTAAAATTAACTCATAAGAGAGATGCATTTTTATGTAATGGCAACATTTGATATTGGAACTTCAAGGGACAAAATCATAAGGTTCGGTATAAGACAGGCCAAAACAGACAATGTATAATGAGCGAATTCAAATAACAACACAAGCTCCCAACGAGCAAAATACATGCAGGGAAGTCTTTCTACCGGTCAAGAAGTAGCAGTAAAAAGGCTATCAAAATAGTCAGGAGAAGGTCCTGATGAGTTTAAAGAATGAAGTCCTCCTGGTTGCTAGACTTCAGCTTTGGAATCCTGTCAAGCTTCTCGGCTGCTGCATGGTGGGAGAAGAAAGCATGTTTCTTTTTTGCTAGAAGGAGAAGAAAGCATGTTGATAAATGAAATATGCCGAATAAAAGTCTGGACACTTTGATCAGAACCACTCGATCTTTCTCCGTTCCTTTTGACTCGATTCCTTATGGTTTTTGTTCTATCCGCCCAATTCTCTGCCAGGAAATATCGGGCAAGTAATAATGTAGTGCTGTAATTGATAATTTCTGTGCTTAAAGTCTGAGCCTGAGCCTGTGAATTATTTGATGATACATCTTAATTCAACCTGGGATGCCCATTCCTTGGACATTTCAACTGAATGAATCATAAATTAGATTGGTGCTAGCTCCATCTCCAACACCACATGAATCACACACCTTACCACAGACTCTTCCTGTGAATACTTTCTCCAGCAGTTAGGCGAGCAAGAGATTTTTTACTGTTTCTTTGACCATGCGGGGAATCCTTCACTAGATGCTTCTCTTTTAATCATAAACATTCAAACAAGACATGTAAAACATGAATTTGAAAGTCTTTTACATACCTTGTGATGAGCACTTCAAAATAGACTCTCAAAAAATAATTTTGCCTAAGATAGTGCTTATGTGATATATATGATGAAGAAAGCAAAAAAGGTAGTTGACAGTTTTCTTTTTTGAATTTATAGAAAATTGTTTATATCATATTACGCTAGACAAAGATGCAAGTGATAAATTTCTTTCAGTGTTAACTCACTCATATAATATCGCGTGCAATTTACTTTTACGGCTCGCTCAGCACGAATGGTTTGATTGATAGGCTACAGTTTGCTGGGCAAAATTAAATTTCTAGGACCTATACTCTAGAGAGACGAAGAGTTTATGTCCACTTTTTTTACTTTCTCATAGAGGATATATTTTTTTAGCGTTGCTTGATATATAAAGTTTGGTCCATTTTGTTCAATTTATATAGTGATACGACGAACTGTAAATGAACTTCTGAACAAATTAAGCTGTCTGCTCCATCTAATAAGGCTCTTTAAAAATGTTCGCATCGACCTTTTCCTTAACCATAGGTCTAACATTTAGTCGAAGTTCTAGATTAAAAGATCATATATAGTTCAAGTAATCATATAAAAAAAATCCTAAAATGGATTAAGGATCCGAAGGTGCAAGACGGCGCTTGTACCTGGATAGCTCTACGCCAGCTAAAGCATTTTGTGGGCTTCTTAACGGATGGAACTATAATAGTGACTCTATGGTCTTACTTCACAAATATTAGTCATCATCGTTATAGTCCCTTCTTGATCTACTTCGGTGTGTAGGATGATGCCCGGGGGAGAAGGGAATGCGTCAAGGCGGCCAACAACTTAGGTGTGATTAATTTTAAATGCGTAGTCTGAAGAATCGATTTATTGTAATCATCAATGTCTTAAACTATAATTATTAGACGATAGATCCCTCTTAAAGGAACATCAGAGTACTCATCGAACATCAAAATATACTATGTAATCTTGTGACTCTTGTTCGTTCAAGAGTTACATCTTGGATGAGTGACATGCACGAAAATTCTCATATATAAATAACTCTTGCACGAACAAATCGCCTATCTCATCTTCATAATCCCTTCATTCCCGCATGACCATGTGAGAGCCATGGAAGATGCGGTGCTTATGGTGTGTGCAGAGTTAATGAAAGTCCAAGATGCCTGTGCTTGCAGGGTTTAATGCCTAAGTCACAAGAATAGTGGTACATGCCTAATCCGCCAGAGGGCTGCCTTAGGAAAATACCATTGAATTGTTCTCATGGAGAGGGTTTTATGAAACTTTCCCAGGTGAAATTACCTGACCCGACCTATTTCCAGCTATTCAAGAATGTGAGCCCTGAGGAGTGCAAGGTTGAGCGTATAAAGAGTTGTTCTTGCACGGCTTATGCTCATTCGGCTGTAGGGAGAGCAGGTTGCTTGATGGGGTTGGTGATCTTATTGATATTAAAGAAATTGGAGTGATTGATAATGAGCAAAGTCTACCTACGTCTACCTTCTTCTGAATTAGGTAATATGTATATTGCATTTGCATTGGCTAGTTGGTTTAGCAATTGCCCTTTCTCTTTTGTTCTAACCTTACATTACATCGATGTATCCTTCGTCAACGCCAGACTGAATCACTAGCCTGTTCTTACCACTTATTTCTTGTTTCGAAGTTTCTCTGGTGAAGCGAGATTCATCAACTTTTTACAGTGATTTTTGCCCCCCTGAAATTAGTTAGTTCACTTCTCCCAATATGCTAGATTCAATATACTGTCCAACCAAGAAACTGCTCACCATATTGGGATTTCTTATTGTATGCACGGCACTAATTGTAATCTGGAAGAGAAGAATGAAAAGACTAGGTACGCTAAAACACAAATATCTTACTACATGTGTTTAAATTATGGATTGCTCTTTTCTTTTAAGGCTGTCAAAATATGTTGGAGATATGATTTGATATTATTGGAGATTCCAATTATAGATATGGATATCAATTGGAGGCTAATTGATTTAGTCGATCCTTGATTAATTTGATTATGATCTCTTGTATATTGTTTCCTATTTTTCCTCTCGTTTGTACAATGTAAATAGACTATGTACGTGTATACAAAAGATCAATACAATACAATAAAAATTTCTCCAATTCCTTTCAATTTCTGTTGTGGTGTCAGAGCCATCTTTCCTAGCCTAGCTTCCACGGTTTTGGGATTGCCTCCGGTGTTGTCTCTTTGTTGTTGTTGCAATCCTAACCTTGCAAAACAAATCAGCCACTCAATAGGAATTCATTTTTTGATACCATGTCAAAAAATCAGAATCCAAATGAGGAAGCCCTCAACTCACGTAAAATTCAAACTCCAACATCATCGGATCAAATTAATCCGATTGATGATCGACGGTCTTCTGCTCAGCACACCGACGGCATTCAGCATTCAACCGGATTTGCACCTGCTCCAGTCCAGATTTCCTGCCCATTTTAGTGGCATCCAGCTCACTGGTATTCCACCTAGGGCCAATGGGCCACCGGACCAGGACAAGTATGGGCCCATAATCAACATGGTCCACACGGAGAGGAAAACGTAGCCGGGCTTGGAACTCAGCCCAGTTGGGATGGACCAACCCATCCATCGCAAGAAACCAACCTGAATGGCATTGGGTTGGACAAATCGGGGCCACGGATTCGGATCCATCCTTTTGGGTCCAGGGACGAATCCCTACCTGTTCTTTAACCTGGGTATCTATTGTATGCATTCCCAATTGGTGGTGGCGGCAGGCCCGAGCCCGGCGACCCACTCTATACCTTGCCGGCCAATGTACTCAAGTTATGTCTCATTACCTTGCAACTCACTGGACCGAAGAATTACAATGCCTGGGCTTGGGACCTTCGGCAGGCCTTTGTCACAAAAGACAAGGATTGTCACGCCCCGAACACTAACGGGCCCGCGACCCCCCTTTCGACGGTCGTATTGAACGCAACGCCCCAAGACGCGTTGCCGACCCAAACGGAGCACCCACAGTATACGCAAGCAGAAGCGAAATATAACAACCCAGACAAAATACAATGACGAAGAGGTAGTGCTTACACAAACCAATAAAAGCATATTAAAAATATGATAGTTACCAACAACATTTAAAAACACCCAACCAAAAGCTAAGCCTATAACATAGTGATCACGTTTATCAAAAAAGGACAATGGTTAGTAAGCTTATCTCCTTTATAAAAAGGTACTCAAAAGACAGGGTAATTAGATCTATCCTCCAACCCCTGTGTTACCTTGGCAACATCTCCAAAATAGTCACGGCCGTGGATCTGAAAATGGTTTGCATTACAGTAATGAGAATAAATCTCAATAAGCAGACACCCTATACCCCACATAGGTCAATGCGTACCTAGACGAGTCTTAACATGTAATCTAACATATCATATACATATATATATATATATATATAAATATAACTCACAGAAATGCACTTACCTCGCCATCAAATCACAAGCCAACACTGCACATTAGTCCAACATGATAATGCAATAATAGCTCATAACCATATCACAATCACTAGGGTGCCATACACACTTACATTCGACCAATCCAACCAAACACCCATACGTGCATTCAGCCAATCCAACCAATCACATTACGCACACGTGTCTAGCCCACTTTCTCGCGACCCGGGTCAACACCCCACAGGTCTAACTTTCCTTCCACGGATCACTGTCAACACGTCTCAAGTCCGTTTTCACAAACACACAAGCAACACAATTCAATCAATTTCCAATGACTGCCGTCAACACGTCCCAAGTCTAACTTTCCTTCCATGGACCACCGTCAACACGTCTCAAGTCTGTTAATTTCCCTTTCACGGACCACCGTCAACACGTCTCAAGTCCGTTAACTTTCCTTTCACGGACCACCGTCAACACGTCTCAAGTCCGTTAACTTTCCTTTCATGAACCACTGTCAATATGTCTCAAGTTCGTTAACACAGGTACACTTGTCACACAATTCAATTCATCATTCTTACACGTTATACTAACCAAATTCCAATCACGAGTTCACCAAACAAGCCCACCAATCTGACATTCAAGTCAGCCATATTCAAACTTTAATATCATTCACAATCGTCACGATGCGCAAGCCATCAAGCCCATCTCAATCAATCACTAATCATGCCACAATATCATCACAATTAGAACTACCAACGAACCACATTCAATCAACAATTCTATCCCAAGCTTGGCCACTAAACCAATGTTAATCGACTCCTAAACAAGTCTAATAATACCCAAAGTACTAGATAGGATTTAGGGAGTCACTTACCTAAGTTCAAAGCTAAGGGGAACCAAGTAAGGGCCGGTAAAATGACCGGTCAAATCGGTGTCGGGCTTAGCACACGCACGGGCATGGCGGTTGGCCACGGGCAAAGCACTTAGCACGACCCTCAGCCATGGGTGAGGCGCTTGGCCACGGGCAAGGCACTCGGCCACGGGCAAGGCACTCGACCATGCGTAAGGCGCTTGACCAGGTGATGGGCGACTGAATGTGCTGGACGAGCGAATGGCTGGTGAGCTAGGCGGGCGAGAGGTCGGTTGGACGAGCGAGTGGCAGGGCGTGCTGGACGGGCGAGAGGTTGGGCGAGCGAGAGATGAGCGAGCGAGCGAGCGGCGAGCGGGCGAGCTGGCCAGGCTACTTGACACGGGCGATGGCGACGGGTGAATGGGCTGGCGACACGATCAGTTGGGCGACGGGCGAGCTGGTCAGGCATGCTGGGCGACGGCGAGCTGGCCGGGCTGGCGAGCGGCCAGCTAGCGAGCTGGTAGGCGACGAGCAGTTGCTGGGTGACGATGGCGACGGCTACGAGCTCGGCCAGGCACACAGACGTGCAGGCGGGCAACGGTTGGGCAGCTGCTGGGTTGCAGTGAGCTGGCGAGCGACGACGGTGGCTGCAACGGGCGGACGAGCTGCAAGTGGTGGTCGAATGGAGGAAGAAGCAGAAGCAGTGGCGTCGGGGAGCAAAAGAAGGAAGCAGGAGCAGCGGCCTAGAGGAGAGAAAAAGAAGAAGAAGAAGAAGGAAGAGAAGGAAAAGAAGGGAAAAGAAAGAGAGAAAGAGGGGTAGGTCTGCCATGTAGGGGAAGAACGTGCACGGAGGGGACATGATGAACTGGGGAGGCGTGCGCGGGCAGGAGAGAGAGAGAGAGAGAGAGAGAGAGAGAGAGAGAGAGAGAGAGAGAGAGAGAGAGAGAGTCAAACGTTGCACTTGAGTGCAATCTAACGGCCACAATTCAATCTCGAAGTCGATCCAATGGTCCACGAATATCCCATTTCGAAAATAAAGAAGAGGCCAAAAACCATCACTAAAATAAACCCAGAGAGAGGTCTGCTAGTCTAAATCAACACTCGGTCCAAATTTTCACTTTCTGACTATTATGGGAAATCTCGAGGTTGGCCACAATAATATTGATACCATCCAATTTTTAATTCGTCACAAAACTCTGAGAAATTCGACATTAAAGTTCGGACTCTAAATAACGGTCAAATTTGATCAAATGTGATTCTAGCGAAATCTCAAATTTAAAATAACCCGAGAGTGATTAGTTCTGCGCGAGATTTTACTATAAGTACATTGACGAAATACACGTTTTATAAATCCTAAAAATGGGTTGGAATTTGGAATATCACAAGGATGGCTTCCTTGACAAAGCTGCTCCTTTTCCGGCCAATGAACGACTTCAAAGGCACCAGCGGAAGTGCAACCAATTGGTTCGCACTTGGATAGGAAATTGCCTCACTTCAGATGTTGTGGTTAGCCTCCCACCGACTTAAGATGCAAAAAAAATTTGGGAAAACATTCATGAGATGTACGGACGGCTGGATTGGGCGAGGCTATTCATAATTAGCCAAGCTTTGTCGGAGTTGAAGGAAGGGAACCTTTTGGTTACCGCTTGCTTCAACCGGCTCTCGGCTTTGTGGAATGATCTTGAGGCGGCCGAGGAGCTGTGTGACATTCCGAATTTCGATCCATTTTTGGGATTTATAAAACGTGTATTTCGTTAGTGTGCTTATAGTAAAATCTCACCCAGAACTGATCACTCTTGGGTTATTTTAAATTTGAAATTTCGCTAGAATCGCATCTAATCGAATTTGGTTGTTATTTAGAGCCCGAACTTTGGTGTTGAATTTCTCGAAGTTTCATGATGAATTAAATTGGACGGTGTCGATATTATTATGGCCAACCTCGAGATTGCCCATAATGGTTAGAAAGTGAATTTTTGGATCGGGCACGAATTTTGAATAGTAGACTTCCTTCTGAGTTTGTTTTATTTAGTGTCGTTGGGCCTTTTCTTTTATTTGATTTTGGAATTTTTGTGGGCTGTTGGATCATTTTCGAGTTCGAACGTGGGCCGTTGGATCGCGATCATTACGTTTGACTTCCCTATCTCTTTCTCTCTCTCTTCCCCTTTGCCGCGCACGTTCCCCCCTTGCACACGTCCCCTCCACGCACGTCTTCCCCCCTGCATGTCAGACTCTCTCTCCTTCTTCTTCTTTTTCTTCTCTCTTTCTTCTTCTCTTCCTCTCCTTCTTCTTCCCCGACGCCGCTGCCTCTGTCTTCTCCTTACTACTTGCCGCCGCTCACCCCAGTTGCAGCTCATTGCCGCCTGCTAGCCTAGCCACTGTCGCTCGCCCGTTGCTTCGTCACCCGGCCAGTCATTTTTCCCCCCGACCCGGCTGACCTCTCCTCTTCTTCCGCGTGACCAGCTTGCTCGCCCGTGCATCTGGCAGGTCGCCGGGCCGAGCATGCCGTTGCCCAGTGCACCTGGCCAAGCCGTTGTCGTCGCTGCCCAGCAGCCGCTCACCCGTCGCTCACCAGCCCGCCGCTCGCGGCTCGTCGTTAGCTTGCCTGACGTCGTCGTCTAGCCCGCCCGACCAGTTCTCTCATCCCATCGCCACCCGCTTGCCAGCTCACCATCTAGCCTGGCTAGCTCGTCGTCGTCCAACTCGCCGCTCGCCAGCTTGCCCAACTCGCTGTCGCCCAGCTCGCCGCCCGCCAGCCTGCCCAACTCGCTATCGCCCAACTCGTTGCCTGGCCAGCTTACTCGCCGCCTAATTGGCCGTGTCGCTAGCTCACTCACCTATCGCCGTCGCCGTCACCCGCAAGCTCACCCAGCTCGCTAGCCGTCTACTCGTTGCCCATGCCGAGTAGTCCGACCAGCTCGCTCACTAGTCCGGCCTCTCGCCCGTCCATCTAGCCGGTCTCTCACTCGTCCAGTCGACCTCTCATGTAACGCCCCTACCTTAGGGTGATTCATGTGACGTCTCGTTCATTATTATCTTTCGTTACACACAAACGAAAGCATAATTTCAGGACAATCACATTCAATACACACAGCATAATAAGACAAGAAGCATCATGAGTAAACCTTATATTTACAATGCATGCAAACATGTTTTAACAAGCTCGTTCTTTGGGGTCATGGCAATTATCACATATTTTCGTAGCCGACTATGAATAGCAAAGCTTGACTTGGGTTATCCTATACCCATTATCGCTTCTCGCTCCTCGCTTCTTCACCTCTACCCCAGTCCCATCCGCCTAGCCATCTCACATCCCACCCATGGCTTTATCTCGGAGCCGGCAGGCCCGTACCACCAAAGCACCGTTGAACCCACATAGGGATCCAACCCATTCTCCGTTCGCATAGTGATACCACGCCACGTATGGATGAGGCACCAAGTTCGTTAGGCCCTCATCGAACATCACAAGCGTCGTGATTCGGCGATAGGCGCGGTCTTCTCTGACATCTATTACGGTGAGCACTTCGGCTCTCTGCTCCACGGGATTGCCAACGTAGGCCGGGGGAGATGCCATCCTACGGACCTAAAAAAAGGAAAACAACGGGGAATGAGTCGGGGAGACTCAGCAAGTGAAAACACTAATATCAAGCGAGGATATATCGATTGCCGTTAACATAAGTCGGCCCTTACCGTACCCGCATCGATAGCATATCAATAACAAAGTTCAAATAAGAGAAGAACATCATGCATGGCCACATCCTATACACTTTACCAACCAAGCTCGGTTCTATCTCAAAACAACATCAAACATGAAACATGATCAAATTAAGAAAATAAATCAATTACAACCAACCAAACGACCGAGGAACGGTCCAGACAAATCACGTCATAACGTATCTCAACATCCTTTCCCGATATTAGGGAATTCACTTACGCAACAACTAACAAAACTAGAGAACGGGCTAGAAACGGGTGAGCTCGGGAAATTTCGAGCCTTCTCCTTGCTTTTTTCTTGCCTGGCCGAGCAAACTTAGGACTACAAAGGACAAACTGTGGGCTCTTGGGTAGGAACGAGAAGAAACACGGGGCGATTTGGGACTTTTAGGGCGTGAGGCTTCTCGGGCCAAAACGTGAGAAAACGGATCTTGGCGAATCTCGGGTGATTATTCCTCTCCCACTCTTTCTCTTTGGCGTGAACCAAGAAGCAAGAAGACAAGAACCAAGATGGTGGTGGCGTGAGGATGAGGAGAGAGTGGCATGAGAGAGCTTGAGGGTGGCCAAGCTTATTTATAGGCAAGGCAAACTTGCTCACCAAGTTGCTCTCCAACTTGCTCAAGAAGATACATGGCTATCATGACAAGGCCTCCAAAGTCAAAACTCATGATGGCATGCATTAAATGCCATTAATGAACTAAAATGATGAAGAGGTCAAGCTTATCGTCTTCTCATTGGCGCCCCCTCCCTCTCTCTCCCTCCCTCTCGGCTTCTCTTTCTCTCCCTCTCTCTTTTTCCCCTTGGTCTAATGGCCCTCTGATTTGGCTCCCTTGGCTTGGCCAATTAATGTTTGCAATTATGAAAGGGGTCCCTAAAGTCTAAGCTCAATTAAGGCATGTCATCATGATAGGGACTCCAAAGTCAAGATCATTTAATTAGGCTTCTTGAACAAGCTTCATTCTTAGTCATTCATTTCCAAACTTGGGCTTCAAGTTTTGACTTCTCTAGAATCATCCAATTCCAAGCATGCATCTCTCTTTTCTCTCTCTTGGTTTCCCCTTGGGCCGACCTCTAATCAAAGTATAACATGTCTCATTGAAAGCTCAGAACGCGTACTTTAAATCACCAGAAGACATCAAGTCAAAATTTCAATGTTCTCGTATTAGAAAATGCTGAATCTTTGAAATCTGACAAAACTAGACAACTTTGTACTGTTCACGAAATCGAACTTGAAAATATAGTAAATAGACATCGAAAATTCTCAAATTTGAATATGTCATAAACAAGGCCTTAACAAACATTTCTCATGAATAACACAAAATCGGAATCTCTCTGTAAATACTATTTTTAGTAGCTTAAAGATAGACTAAAAACAGTTTACTAGAACAGAATTCTTATTTCTCAAAATAAGCCTGTCCAGAATCCAAATCATCTCGAAATATTCCCAAATTTATATATGTTATAGAAAAAGAAGTTCTCAACAAATTTTGTGAAGGAAACTTTTCCAAAATTGGCCTAGAAAAGCTTGTAGAAAATAAAGGAAGGGTGAACATCACCGAAATATCCATTTTGGACAGTTTTACACGGTCCGAAAATCAGGCCATCGTACCACTCATATCAAGTCCAAAAATTCTAAAATTAAAGTATGTAAAACTTCAAGATGTTTGGAGAAACTTTCAAGAAGAAAATATTTGGAAATTCGGATAACAAAAGTCTTCCCAAAAATAACAAGACAAAGGGGTATAAAGGATCCGAAACTAGTTTTCCAAAACAAGAGTAAAAAATTTAGTTTCGATTGGAAAACCACCAAACTTAGCCATTTTTCTAGGGACTGAAATTGAGAATGTTACATCTCGCTTGTCCATCTCGCCGGACACTCGCTCGTCCAGCCCGCTCGCTCGCCCGGCCACTCGCCTGTCACCTGGCACCTGGTCGAGCGTTGCGCCCGTGGTCGAGGGCCGTGTCGAGCGCTGTGCCGAATGCCTTGCCCGTGGCCGACTGCCGTGCCCACGTGTGCCGAGCCCGACACTGATCCGACCGGCCATTTTGCTGGCCTTTTGCTTGGTCCCCTTGGCTTTGGACTTAGGTAAGTACTATCTAAACCCTACTTAGTACTTTGGGTATTATTAGACTTGTTTAGGGGTCGATTAGCATTGGTTTAACGGCTAAGCTTGGGATAGAATTGTTGATTGACTGTGATTCGTTGGTAGATTAAATTAGTGATTGATTGAGATGGATTTGATGGCTTGTGTGTTGTGGCAATTGTGAGTGATATTGACGTTTGAATATGGACGACTTAAATGTTGGATTAGTGGGCTTGTTTGGTGAACTTGTGCTTAGAATTTGGTTAGTATGATGTGTGAGAATGGCAAATTGATTTGTGTGGCATGTGTACCTGTAAGAACGGACTTGAGACGTGTTGACGGTGGTCCGTGAAAGGAAAGTTAGACCTGAGACGTGTTGACGGCGGTCTTTGGAAATTAATTGAATTGTGTGACATGTGTACTTGTAAGAACGGACTTGAGACGTGTTGACAGTGGTTCGTAGAAAGAAAGTTAACGGGCTTGAGACCTGTTGACGGTGGTCCGTGAAAGGAAAGTTTGACCTAAGGTGTATTTATGCGGGTCATTAGAAAGAAAGAAATATCCTGAGATGTGGTTACATGGGACTGAGCCTGGATTGATCGGAGGGCTGAGCCTGAGGTGTGTTTACGCGGGCTGTGAGAATGGACCTGAGGTGCGTTGACGTGGGTTGTGGTTAGTTGGTTGGACACGTGTGCGTAATGTGATTGATTGGATTGGCTAAATGTACGTATGAATGTTTGATTGAATTGGGTGAAGATATGTGTATAGGTGCTCGAGTGATTGTGGTATGTTCTTGAGCTGTTATTGCTTTATTATGATTTGACTAATGTGCAGTGTTGGCACATGATTGGATAGCGAGGTAAGTCCTGTTATGTGAGTTGAATATGATTGGTTAGACTGTATGTTAAAGCTTGTCTGGGTATGTATTGGCCTACGTGGGGTATAAAATGTCTGCTTATTGAGATGTATTCTCAGTGCTGTAATGCAAAACATTTTCAGATCTGCAGCTGTGACTATTTTGAAGATGCCGCCAGGGTACCACAGGGATTGGAGAATAGATTGAATTACCTTGTCTTTTGAGTACCTTTTTGTAGAGGAGATAAGCTTACCAACCACCGCCCCTTTTTAATAATTGTGGTTTGAAATTAGTAGCCTGGGTTGTCGTTGTGTATTTGTGAATGCTGTAAGTTATGCCAATTATGTTATGCAATTATTGTTTCATGCTATCCCTTGTCATTGTTATTTGTCTGGGTTGTCTATTTCCGCTTTTGCTTGCGTATCTCATTGGGTGTCTTGTTCGAGTCAGCGACGCATTTTGGGACATCACGTTCAATACGACCGTTGAAGGGGTATCGCTAGCCCGGTGGGGTTCGAGGCGTGATAAGCAGCTTGAAGGACCTGAGGCCACACTCCGACAGTACATAGAGATAAAAGAAAGGGAAATGGCCACGAGGTTCTTACTTATACTCAACAAGTCATTCTCGTCTTTCCAGTCTTAAATTCTCATGATGGAACCGATGCCTCCGCTAGGCTTGATTTACCAATTGGCCGTCTAGGAGGAGAGCCAACTGTTGGCCATGACTGAACATGCAAAGATAGGTAAAGGAGTAAGCCTTGTCGTCTTCCCATTTGGCATTGCTATAGCGGAGATGATGATCGGAGGACAGCGAGCGATTGGAGCAATTAGGAGTGTTGGGCCAGACGGGTTGCTGTGGCATCAAGGGAAAATGAGGGACACCTTAAGGTTTCTTGGGCAGATGGCTGGGATTCACGCATGGATTCATGCATTGAATTGGATGGCTCACATTCGCCCATCAATCCAGCTGAATCTAATGACCATAATCAAGCCACGTTAGCACCTATTTATAAAGAATCCTATGGCTCACGAAATGCCACATCATCAGCAAAGGTTAGTGAGCAAAATTCAAAATTCAAAAATAAATATTGTGAATATTGCAAACGGGCACACCATACTGTTAACACATGCTAGAAATTACATGGGAGACCAAATGATAAAGACAAAAAGGAAAAGGAAAGTTCTGCTTGCTAGGTCTTTGTGCAAAAAGTTGTTGGAATACATCAAACAATTATAAAGAGCAATATCAGAATATTATGAAAGCTCTAAGTCAATTGAAGAGTAGAGACAAGAATGCAAGTTTCTTAGGTACCATTCTTTACAAGACGAATTAAATATTAGTCGATGCTTGGATAATTGATTCAGGAGCGAGTGATCACATAATTTGCGATGAGCATATATTTTCCCATATTCATAGAGATTCACAATCCTGCGTATCTGTGCATCTACCAAATGGGAATGTAACCTATGTTACTAAAATTGGCACTGTTAATCTTGGTCCCAATTTTATCCTTAAAAACGTCCTATATATTCCTAATTTTGAATTCAACCTCCTATCTGTCTCAAAAGTTTGTGAGGATAATTCTTGTCATGCCATATTCAGTTTGGAAAATTGCTTCTTTTAGGACCATTTGACTGGGAAACTGAAGGGTTTGGTTGGTATTGCACAAGGACTATATTTTTCGCTGGACTCTCAAGGAGATTTAGCTTTACTAAATAAGAGCATTTCTTGTAATGCAATCACTAGTAACAAAAATCTCTTCTTTCATCAATGCTTGGGTCATAGTGCGCGTTTCCCTCATTCAAAATGTCAAATTTATCCCTTGGTTAAACGTTCTTGAGCATTTCCAATAAGTACATCTTTAGCAACTGGTGCTTATTCCTTACTTCATATAGACATTTGGGGTCCCTATCATATCCCTCGTCGTGATGGCTCTTGTTTCTTCCTCACGATAATTGATGATTACACCCGTGCTACTTGGATTTTCCTTATGCAATCTAAAAGCCAAACCTTTCCTTACATGTCAAAATTTCTTTCTTTGGTTCGAAGTAAATTCAGTAAATCTATCCAAAGAATTTGTACAGATAATGGACGTGAATTCTTCATTTTTGATTGTATATCGTTTTTATCTTCCCATGGAATAATTCATGAAAGTTCTTGCACTTATGCTATGTAATATTTGGACTTTTTGACCCCAAAAAAAAAGAAAATAAAAGAAAAGGAAAGGTTGAAAAGTCAAAGAAGCAAAAAGTTGATGTCTTCAGTTTATAAAAGGGATCGAGAACACGCAAATAAACAGGGAAAAGGAAAGAGGCTCACCGAGAAAGAAAAGAAAAGGAGAGAGGGGAAGAAAGAAAGAAAGAAAGAAAGAAGAAAGAGAGCGCATACTCGTCACGGGAGTCTTGCCAAGCCGGAGTTAATTTGTTTTGCAACGTGCGGTAAGTACTCATGCCCCTCGTTCGTTCAATCAGAAAAGTTTTCCGGGTTAGGGCTCAATTTCAGAGTTTTGTGAATATCAAGCCAAGTAATTCGATTTTTGAGTCGTTGAGCTACACACACACACACACACACACACACACACACACATATATATATATATATATATATATATATAACGGTATCAGAGCCAAGGGGAAGATAAAGATATTCTTTATAAGAACATTGATTAGAGACGATTTCCTTCGTGGTGATTTTTTTGATAAATCTGTGTGGTTGATGTGGTCCCGGCAGTAAATCCCTGAGAGGTAGTGAGTCTATTGGTCAACATCTTTGAGATCTATCAGAAAAATAAAAGTAGTCTCTTACCATGAACTTATGAAGAAGATTTGATTCTTCTTCTAGTTCTTTATCACGAATGTCCTCAGATCAAGTACTGATAAATAGAGAAGAAATTAGTATAAAATATTTTAATAAGTCCATTGAAAATTGGATTATTCCTAAGGTCAAGCTCAACCATATTTATGAATATTCTAAATTAAAAAATTTTCGGGCATAATGATTATGTCGTTGCCACTGAAGAACGTAATGTTTCTCTTTCTAATTCTTTTGCTTCCATACAACTTTTGAATAAAGATTCTATAAAGAAACATTCTCAAAAATAGAATTATATTCATATCGGGCTAGTCCAAGTAGGAGCTAAACCTCTTACCAAAGAGGGACTAAACACTTATTTACTCCTTATTTTAAGAGATGCCAAACTTTTAAAATATGACGAATCCATTCTTGGAGCTGTAGAAACCAGTCTTTGTAGTGGACCAATTCAATTTGATAGCCAGCTTGGTTTAACTATCTCTCTTAAAGATAGAAATAACTTATAGTCTCTGACCCTTCAAATAAAAACTCATAATTATTCTATAGCTGGAGGATCGATTCCTATTGCACTCATTCATAGAGTTTATTATAAAGTTATAAATTCTGCTTTTGGTAGCAAGGTTTTTAAATTAAATTTCAATAGAGAGACTCTCCTTTTGTAAACTGATATTTCAAGAGCCAATATCACCATTCCTAGAACCATTCCTTGGAACCAAATAACCCTTCCTAAGCAATGGGAATTAGAAAATCAAATTCCCCAACAAATTGTTCAAAATCCTGATCCTACCAATATCATTCAACATCGTGAAGGAAGAGTTACTATAGAATTTTCTAGAAATCTGTTGACATTCCTAGAAGGTCTTGTGACATTAGATCAATTCCTTCTTAGCATTCCACTTCTTCTCGAAGATCTGTAGACTCTGTTCCTAATATTCCTTTCAATAATCCTGAGGAAGCATATGTAAGTGCTCCTCCTCTTCATAATATAAGCGGCATTGATAATAGGTCAAGAATCTCCAGGCAGTTTATCAACATGCTCCTGATTTTCCTGATCCAACTCCTTCCGAAATGGAAGACCTTGAAATCAATATTTTGGAATTAGCTTTTGAACCAAATAAAATATTTTTAAACCAATAATTCAATTCTCCTTAAAATGACCACATCAGAGAATGGTTTTTTGCAAATTTCAAACCCCAAGCACTTCAAATAAAAAAAGAGTATTATGATTTTATGTATCAAAATGAAATCCAACTATTCTTCTTTGATTGGTTTGAAAATGATTTTTTAAAAGAAAAACAAATATATGTTTTAGACCAGTTTTATAAATGGAGATTAGATGATGGCCACGTTATCAAATCTAATCATTCTCCTCTTAGAAAATTAAAACTTTTGCATCGAGAGAATGAGATCATTGCCTCTCCTTTTAAAACTGCTTTTGAAATAGATGGAATAGGAATAAAAAAGATTGTTGAACAAAACAATTTTTCTAATCAACATCTTCAAACCATAGGAAGAGAACCAGACATAATAGATCTATATGTTCAAACAACCAGTTCTTCGTCTTTTAGACCCATTCCTAATCCAACAATTTTGAAAACACCTCTTTTCAAAAATTTTGAGATTCCAAAAAATCCCAGTAATGATCTTGCTAAAGCTCTTGAGGATAGAAGAAAACTCCTTAGAGGAAAAACAGTTTTGAATCCCAAAAACCCTTTAATTTTGGATACACCTTTAATACAAAGTCTGAGTGTCAAAGACACCCCTAAATGTGTTGAAACTTCCAACCAAATCAATCTTTTAGATAAGTCTGATATCGAATCAATTCATGAGGTAAACCGTATTACTTGGAAAGATCCTCAAAAATTGTATTTTTCTAGAACCACTTCACCCGATATTCTTTTAGAAGAATCATCTTCGAATTTTCAAAATAAGTACTTTTCTGATGCTATTTATGAATGGAATATCGATGGAATTTCTGAACAAAATTTGATTAATATTTTGACTCAAATGATTATGCTTGCTAATACTTATAAAATCATTCCATACGCATCTGACCATTCGGTAGCCTATCTTTTAATAGCCGATTTTACTGGACAACTAAAAGGTTGGTGAGACAATTATTTAACTGAAGAGCGGAGAAATGATATTCTCAATGCTTATAGGTTAGATAATTTTGGTCAAAGGATAGTTGATGAAGAAAATCATCCAATCCAAGAAGCTGTCAATACTTTGATATATTCTATATCTCAACATTTTCTAGGAGATCCATCTCATATAAGGGATAAGAATCAAGACCTCCTTTCTAATATGAAATGCAGATCTCTAGGTGAGTTTCATGAATATAAAGAAGTTTTTCTCCAAAGAGTTTTTCAAAGATCTGATTGCAATAAATCTTTTTGGAAAGAAAAATTTCTTGCTGGTTTGCCAAAACTCATAGGAGAACAAGTTTGCAATAAGATAAGAGAAGAATATGGAAATCGAATTCCATATAACCATCTTTCTTATAGTGAATTAACCTCTTATGTTTATAAAATTAGAACACAAATGTGTACCAATATTCGTCTTCAAAAACAGATCAAAAAAGAACAAAAACTCTCTAAAAGATGACTTGGAGACTTTTGTTGCCAATATGATCCCTCCTTTGAAGGTTTTGAAAAAGAAAAATCCAAATGTTCTGATAAATGTTCTTCAAAACAAAATGACCAGAAGAAGTTTAATAAAAAAACCTTACAAAAAGAAGTTTAATAAAAAAATTTCTAAGATAAAGGAAGTTGACAACTCTGATAAAATCAAAAGACCAAAGAAAAACTTTCTAAATATCTCTTGCTATAATTGTGGTAAGAAGGGTCATACTTCCCGATGTTGCAAAATTAGCAAGAAGGTCAATGAACTTGATTTAGACAAAGAAACTCTTAACCAGCTCAGTCAAATAATGGCCAAAACTAATAGCAGTTTTTCAGATGAATCTGATTTCGAAAATGGTCTTCAAGTTTGTGATATTGAAAGTTCTTCCTCTTTATCTTCTTCTGAAAATGAGGAAGCCACCAATTTTGAAATAAATGTTTTAACAACAGCAGAAGAAATCCTTTTGCAAACTATTGATCCAATTACTGATCCGGAAACAAAATTGAAATATTTGAATAACTTTCAAAATTCAAAGCCAACTTTTGTAACATCTTCAATTCGACCCACTTTCGTGATCAATAAAATGGATATGTATTTCTTATTTCATTTTAGTGAGTCTCGCCCGGAACTGATCATTCTCGGGATACTGACCAATAGGGAATGACTAACTAGGAAAACGGTGCGTGGACCCAAGAACTTGACCGTGAATCGGGTCCGATTCTAAGGAACGATAAGGGAATATTTTGGGCCAATGTGGGTCGATTTAAGGAGAGTGACGTATTTGGTTTGGCCAATGATGTACGATCGGATCGTGGGTGATTCCGCACAATCGAGAGTACACGTGGCGAACAATCCCGAACTTATTCTGAACGATCGTGACCCTTAGAACTAGCGATAAATCCTCGCGTTATCTTGGAAATCGAGATCGTCACGACTCGAGTAATCCTAAGTCGATACGCGTAACCCCTAAATAGCCGCCCGTTAGTGAGAGACGCTAAAATCGCATTTGAGCGAAAATCGATCGTGGAATTGAGTCCGGACTTCGGTGTCGAATTTCATGGACATACGTGACTATTTTGCAAGGACAACGTCGTATAAGTGTGGCCAATTATATTTGGGATCGGTAAAGTCGAAAATTGAAAATTTGACCCGAGACCGGAAAATTACCATTTCGCTCTTGGACCCTTAAGCCTTAATTCCGAATTTTGGGAGTTTAGATTGGATTAATCAGCCCCCAACAATGCTGAATTTAGTGGACCAATCTACCCCTAGATATTTTAGCAAGATTCAATCCAAGCCCTTGATTTTTGGACATAATGGTCATTTTTGGTGGATTAGTTGAACTACCCCTACTCACCAATTTTTCCTAAAACCTCACTCAACTCTCTCTCTCCCCCTCATTCCTCACCATCACCTCCGGCCACTCCTTCCCCTCCCCCACGCCAACTCCCTCTCTCATTCTCTTCCCCTTGGCCGCGAAAGAGCCTCGCCGGAGAAGCCGCCGCCGCCGTGCTACCGTCCACGCCTGCCTTGCGCCACCACCAACCAACCGCCCCTCACTCTCTCGTCACTCTCACTCTCCTTCCTCAACCATCACCGAACCAGTCCCCTTGGCCGTGAACCGCCCGTCGCCGCCGTCGCCTAAGCGTCGCCGGAGCCCCGCCGTGAGCCGGTGACCAGCCGCCCATTTCCCCTCCGATCAGCCGCCTTTAGGAGCTTTGAAAACCTAGTGAGTATTAACCCTAAACCCTAATTAGGCTAATTAGCATTTCTAGATAGGTTTAGGGTAATTTAGGGGTTAATTAGGGTAATTTTAGGGGTAATTAATGGCTAGTTGTTGTGGCTGTTTATGTGGTGATTTTGATAGATTAAATTGCTGTTTATATGGAGATTTAATGGCCTAGAATGACCGAGTAAGTGGCTGTCCATGGTGGAATTAAATGGCTTAGGTTCGGTAAATTTAGGGTTTGATGGTGGAATCCCGAGCATGCTTTGTATTGTCCTTTTTGGTGGCTGATTATGCTTGCTTGGATGTTAATTTTGTCGACAACACAACTGTCGACAAAATGGTAATCCAAGATTGGAGAACCCCATTTATAGAGTATCTCAATAACCCAGTCTCTATTGATAGAAACTTCAAAAGAAAAGCCTTCAATTATTTAATGATTGGAGATGAGTTATATCGTAAGACTATGGATGGGCTATTGCTCAAGTGTTTGAGACAACAAGAATCTGTGATAGCAATGGCTGAGGTTCATGAAGGCATATGTAGCGCCCATCAATCAGGGATAAAAATGAAGTGGTGTCTCCGTTGACATGGTTATTTTTGGCCGACTATTATCCGAGACTGCATAAGTCATGCTAAGGGGTGTGAAACTTGCCAAAGGTATGGACCTGTTCAACATGTTCTTGCAGCCGTAATGAAGCCTATTATTAAACCTTGGCCATTTAGGGGCTGGGCTATGGATATAATAGGAAAAATCTACCCCCCTTCATCAAGAAAACATGGCTTCATTCTGGTTGCTACTGACTATTTCACCAAATGGGTTGAAGCGGCCTCGTATAAGAATATAGCACAAAAGACAGTGAAGGAGTTCATCGAAGAGCATATTATTCATCGATTTGGCATTCTAGAGTCTATAACTACGGACCAAGGCACGGTTTTTACTGGGCAGGAGGTGATTAGTTTCACCAAGTCTAGAGGTATTAAAATGATCCATTCAACTCCTTACTATGCCCAAGCTAATAGTTAAGCCGAAGCCTCCAACAAAGCTATCATTGCGTTAATTAAACGACATCTAGAGGATAATCCCAAAAAATGGGATGTGTTATTATCGATTGTGTTAGGGGCCTATAAGACGTCTAAAAAGACTTCTACCGGAGCTAGCCCATATATGCTTACTTATAGACAAGAGGCAGTCCTCCTTGTCAAAATTACAATTCAGTCTTTATGAGTTAGACTTCAGAATGACTTGGCCAAGGAGGAGTATGACGAGTTAATGTTTGCCAACGTCGATGAATTGGGGGAAAACAGAGCAATTGCCCTAGAAAAGCTAATCCTCTAGAAAGATAGGGTCGCCAAAGCATATAATAAACATGTGAAGTGTAAATAGTTTGAAATTGGCGACTTAGTATGGAAAACCATTCTACCGACGAGTTCGGACAACGAAAAGTTTGGTAAATAGTCACCAACTTGGGAAGGACCATTTATGGTAACCGAAGCATTTATTGGAAATGCTTATCGACTAATACATATTAATGGAAAGGAATTTCCTCGTACTATTAACGGCAAGTATTTGAAGAAGTATTATCCTACTATGTGGGAAGTGCAAGATATGAAGGAAGAAGAGACTGAAAATTCTGAGTAGGTTTCATTCATAAGCCAAAAACATATTAAAAAAAAAAATTTCCTATGCCCATCTTTTTCTTCTTCTCCTTCTCGTTCTTCCTTCCTTCTTCTTCTTTTCCTTCCTTCCTTCCTTTCTTCTCTCTTTCCTCCCTTCCAAACCCAGACCTGTTAGCCACCTTCACTCTCCCAGGCCGAGACCGACGTGCTCTCTAAAACGGAGCACGAAGTAATGCATCCACTCCTCTAAGCGTTGATTCACCACTTCGGCCCGTTCTTTTGCCTCCTTGAGTTTGGGGAGCATCTCATCCAGGTTTGACAGCTGTTCGTTGAGTTTTTGGATAACTTCAAGGTAGGACTCCACCAGTTCATCCGATTTTTCGACCATTTGGCCCAAGAATGTGGAAGCGGAGGTGACAAAGGTTTCACAATGAGAATCCATCGAGACGTTCATCTCGAGTTCATCCTTTTCAAGGCTAGGGACTCCTTGCCTTAGTTTTTTCTCCGCCCCTCGAATCCGCTCAACAATCGGCTCCCGATATTTGTTAAGATGTTCATGGGAAGAGTGAAGTTGACCCTACATGTCACAAAGTGTGTTGTATACCACATTGGCATGTTGAGCTTCCTCCTTGATGCTCTCGGATAAGCGGTCCATAACAAAGTACGTATGGATAGCCCTCCCATTATCCTGGAACCGGGACACTCCGTGCTCGAAGACGGTCACGAACTCCTCATAGTCAGCTAAGAAATAATGATAAGAGGGCGGGTCATTGGATCTCCCCTTGCGGAGCAGCTTCTCAACCTTGGCTACCGCCTGAGGTTTGACGACCAGAGCGACGTAAGATAGGCTCAGGTAGGAGATGATCTCCTTCCATAAGGCCTTGAACTTCCAAACACTCAAGATTGGTGACGAGCCACTGGATCCCATCGATGATCAACATGACGAAAGAAAGTGGATTTTTCTAAAGGCTAGGGGGTTAAAATTTGGAGTCGAATGGTGAAGTCCTAATCACAATAGACGCACTATTTATAGCCCGCAACTAGAGTCCCGAATCATCACGAATCAATATGAGAAGATTGGCTAACGTGATGAATATCTCGGAGGGCACGATCGTATCCGATTGATTAGTTTGAGATACAAGGATTGGAACGTGGTAAGTAATGGGCATTTACTCCTTGAAGGTTACGAAGCAAGATTTGAGGAAAATCGTGCCAATGATTACTCATAGCCGTCCGATGATTTACACGTGTACCGATGGGATTCAAATATTACTCAGACGGATACCCATACGACGGTAGAAGTAAATCACACTAATTTAAAGTGATTACGCATCGTACTGATTCATTGAATACAAGTACAGAAAATTATGCACAGACGTCTTTTCGAGGATATAAAGAGAGGGTAGTTCGGTCAATAATGCCATACAGGTCATCAAAGCAGGCGCAAACTATGATTATTCAGATAAGAGGAAAAGCTGAGCAATAAATATATTTACATCAAGGCCATTCTCGGCATTAATGACATGGGAAAAGAAAGCAACAGATGGTATTAGTCGTAAACTAAGTGAAATGCTGTTCAAGACCCAGGACGAAGCACTTCCCGATCACAGTTTAATTTTAGGATTTCGTCTTTTCTAACTTGGCTGCCCTCCACCTCAGTGATCAGTTGCTTTATGGTCGCTTCGAGGTTTGATATAGCCTTGCTTTAATCAAAGAGCGTCGACAGAGAAATATTTTCATCGACATGGAATGCCTCAAAAACTTTACGCGCCTCCACTAGTTCTTCTTCTTGAAGACTCAAGGTTTTCTCTTTGCCCTCGATGAGATTAACATATTCAAGCCCTGCCCTAAAAGCCTTTATAGTCACATCAAATGAATCAGAGAATTCATGGAGTGCAAAGTCTAAAGCTCGACAAGGTAAAGGGTATGGTAAAGTAGTCAGATAGTCAAGCAAGGACCTGACTTTGCTTTCGATCTCTGGGACGTCGCAAATGACGTCATACCCTTCCTTTAGGAGCTCACAAAGTTGAGCCCCCTTTGAGCGAACTTCGTCATGATTAACAGGGGGAAAAGAGTTGCTTACCAAAGGACGTTTAGCCCCAAGGACTCTAATGTTTTTAACTTGAGGAGTTTTAAAAGAAGAATGATCCATAGTAGAGCTCACTTCATCCATCGATTCGCCTAGAAATTTGTCCACGTCGAAGAAAGATAATGATGGTGTGCTCGGAGATAAGGGTATATCTGACGTAGGAAACCTCCTGAAAGGATGTAATAACCCCACTGGGAGCAGGGTAATCCTCGACAAGGCAGAATTTATGTCTTCAGGAAAAATCAAGACCTTGTATTCATCCCACCATTGATTAAATGATATCGAACCATACGGAGTGCCGAAATTGTCGACAAGCTTGAATTGTCCCAGGATATATTTGGCAACCTCATTGTAGCATGACAGAGTATCATTCTGAGGAGACGAAAGGTAAGGGAAGTTCATCAAGTAGACAATTGGCATAGGAATACCTTGCACCAATCCAAATTGACGAGCACAGTAACGAGGGTTATATGCCTCAAAGCCAATAGGAAATCTTTCCCCAAAAGTGAATTCCAGTGGAAGATCGGTAGGAACAAGGATGCTTATCCAAAATATTGAAGTATCATGTTGTACGGTCGATGGATCACACACAAAGTTTATGCCAAACCTATGAAAAGTGAAGTCCTTCAAGGTAAGCAGAATACTCAGAAAGTATTCTAAGACCGAAAGTCCTCCAATTGGCTAGAGGAAAATGCTGCAGAACTTCCAAGGTCCAAAAACAGTTTCAATTGGTTGTTTATGTGCATCATACCAGTCGACAGGTGTAGAACCATAAGATGTAAACAAATAAGGAAAATATGATCGAACCCAACCGTGCAACATCCACAGCGAACCAATGAAAGGGTCAGGATACTAGGGGTGAGCGGTTCCCGGTCCGGTCCAGTTCCAAGGTAGAATCGGGACCCGGACCGAGAGAACTGGTTCCCAATTTTGGGAACCGCGAATCGGACCGGTTGGTTCTAGGACCAGGAACTGGACCGGACCGTCGGTCCGGTCTGGTCCAATGGAACCGGTTACTTAGAGTTTAGGGTTTTTTTTTTGTCAAACACTTAAGGTTTAGTTCACATTTTACTAATTTTTATCAATAAATTTATGTCAATGAAGTTTACTTAGGGTTTAATTCACATTTTACTATTTTTTATCAATGAATTTATGATAATGAAGTTCACTTAGAGTTTAATTCATATTTTATTGCTTTTTTAAAGAAAAAAATAACAAAAATATATATTAAATAGTCAGTCCAGTCCGGTCCAGTTCCCCCTCAGAACCGGGAACCGGACCCCCCGGAAACCGATTCCGCTTTTAGGAACCGGGAACCGGACCGATAGTCCCGAGAATCGGACCAAACTCGTCGGTCCAATTCGGTCCCGGTTTGGGCGGTCCAAGTTGCTCACCCCTACAGGATACGCACTAAATAATGAAGATTGTGCATTAGTTAGGTCTTTGTACAAGGCGGACAAGGCCATTCGACCTAACCCCACATCAACACCTTGAGTAAAAGCATATGCGATGTCCATAAGTCCGCATGATACGGAGGCAATACAAAAGACGTATCGACAGAGCCAATAAAGCAAGAATGCAACATGTTCTTAAGGCATTACGGGTCCATCTGTCTTGCTAAATTTCTTGATGAAATCAGGAAATGAGAGATCAACGAAAGAGGAGCCATAAAAATCTGGACATGACCATGACTTTTGATTATAAAATTCCACAAAAGGTGATAGTCTAATCAGCGACCATATATCAAGCAAAGTAATGGCTACCGGACCAGGAGATAGAAAAAAGCAGTTGGTCGATGGTGACTAGAGATAGCAAAGAGCTCCAATAAGCCCATATTCCACAGGATCTATGGAAACACAGCTTAGTGACAAGGCTTCCTCTATCTTTGCTGCTTTCTAAATACTAGACATTTCTGGTTTCATTCTCTGGTACCACCGAGAGAATTGTTTGTCATAGCACGGATACGAGTTGAAGCGGGAATTTGGTATTGCCCATGCAGAGATGCTAAGTCGAGATCGACTAATGGGAAGCATTTCCTTGTAATGACGTGGAAAATGCTCAGTGAAGATGGATGGTAGAGGTGTTGATTTGAGGTACGGACCCAAGATCACATGGCGAGCTTTTGCTTCGTAATCCATAAAGGATAAGGAAAGGCGCCCTTGTCGTTCGAAATTCCGAAGTTTCTCAAAACAGTTTAGGCGAAGAAGAGCTTGACCATTGGTTGAAGAAAAAGAAAAGTTAGCCATTATGATGGGCCAAGTGATGAAACTTACTATCGGCTATCAGGTATTTATACTAATCCATTTGGCCGACGAGTTAGGCCCACTAACTGGTGACGTGCACATAAATGAAGGTGCAAGGCTTGGAATCCATTATCAAAATTGGTTATAAATAATCGTGGCAAATGTGGCACACTCAAGGAAGATAAAGATATTTTATTAAAAAGAAGATTTATCCGACAAAAAGTCATGAATCCCTTGTTGGAGCAAAAACAGTTGGGATTCTAATCTACTCATTTCTGAAGTACATGCGCCTTTATTTTGATGGCGTTCTATTATGGAGTTCACTATTCGTACGTGCTCTTGTTGCTTCAAACTCTTCAAGACACCGACATAGTGACGCAGTGCTTGCTTAATTTCTGCCTGTTGACGAAGCTTCGCCTCTCGCCGTCGATGAGTCCCTTCGAGGATTTTCGTAAGATGCCTTTCCTCCTCGACAAGGATACTTACTTCGTCCGCAATAGTCCGAAGAGACTCACGACGAGTGCTTACTGTTTCACTAGCCTTCTTCACAATATCAGCTGGCTCTTCATGTATTTTTGTGGAAATGGACGCCTCTTGTACGTGGCCTAAGAGTTGTTGATACTTATCGAACATAGTATGAAACTCTTGGGAGAAAACCCTGAGTCATTCTCTGAGTGCTGAAGGAAGAATAGACACAACCTCGACATTGTCATTCCCAAGACGCTTAATGAGGAGTTTGAATTGCTCTAAGGCTACAGCATCATACGACATCCTCACAAATCCTCCCATAGAGAAGTCTAAAAAGCGTGTCAACTCCATCTTCTTCTTGACAATGGCCAGTTGAGATTGACCAGAATGAGGCGATAAGTCATATGGATTGAATGCCAAAATAAATTCAGCTTCGTTTATAGCATGTATTGCCTTGCCCGTATAAGCGGTAGTCGACTGATGATCAGGAGTTGGAGAGACAGACGTCGATGATAAAAGCCTCAGTAGAGTTAGTTGTGAAAGCCGAAGTCACGAACACTGGAGTAGACGTCAACAGAGAGACCATGGAAGGATTGACCACGGTGGCTGGAATAGTGGTCCGTTGAACCATAGTACTTATCGACGGACCACATACTATAAGATCATATCAATATCTCAGTATTAGGATTAGAATTAAAGACAGCGTAATATTTAAAAGACATATACCAGTCTCAGGCACGGATGTCCCATGTCCAACCATATTAAGAGCAACAGTAGTCCCTACAATAGAATCAAGGATCGAAGCAAAAGTGTAAACAATAGCTGGAAAGAAAAGAAGAATAAGTAAATCAAGTAAACAATACGAGCAGAATATATTAGGAAACAATAAAAGCTTACCAGGTGTCATAAGAGTGGATGAACCAGGCTGAGAAAAGAGATGTACTCGGGGAACCATCGCACTGGTAACAATGTCGTTAGGTGATATTAATGTAGTTGTGGCTAGTGTGGTGTTAGAAATACCAGTCGATGGAACTGAGAGATTGATAACTCGCTCAACGAAAGGAAGGCTAATAGATGCCGAGATGGTAACAGGATTCTGAATAGGAACAGAGATGTTATCCCTGGGACTTTTATCCAAAGAAGTAATAGCTTCCGAAGAAACCACATCGCGTACGACCGGCTTAACAGACGGTTCGACAGATAAAATGCTGGATTTCTTCCTTGGAGAAAGAGGAGAAGATCTTTTCCTTTTCCTTTTCAATAATGATACAATCTCTTCCAATGTTTCCTCTTCATTTATCCCAGAGACAATCCAAAAGGAAGTAAGACCTTATAAGTAACCAACTAACACAAAGAAGGACAAAGTGGGCTGGCACAGAGAGAGATAGAGATTTACCATCAACAGGATTTTCTGCAGTGTCGACATCCTCTGCATCAGAGTCTTCTTCTATTTCTGAATTAAGAGATGGAAAGTTAGAAGACGCGCCAGAGTGAAATTGAATAGGAACATAGAGTGATGATGTCTATACCTTGAGCCATCGATTTCCTAGAACCAATTGCAGACAGGAGAGCCTCTTCGTATGTACTCTCAAACGCAAAGGAATATCACCAAGTCTGCCATTTAGCAAGGTGTCCTAGACTGGCCCTCAAAACATTAGAGAGATCCGCACTATAATGGGTACGCATTGTGTTGGTAATTTTAATACAACAGAGAAGTAGGCTTCGATTCTTGAGAGAATATTTTTTTCTTCTTGGTTCCTTTCGAGAAGCCCATTGAGTAAGGAATTGGCATGGAAATTGCTTGCCAGAGTCCAAATTGCCTAGCATAATATTGCGGAGAATATACCTCAAACCCAGGATAGAATCAACCCTTCAATGAAGTCCATATGGAAAGATCTACTACAGATAAAACACAAGTCCAAAAAAGCCTATAGAGGTTGAATTGAGCTGGATCGAACAAATAATCAAATTCTCCATGGCCATACTTAAAGAAAATGACTTGGTCATGATTCAATTCAAGAAGAATCCTAAGATAAAAGATAAAAGGAGGCGTTGAAGAAGAAATATGTCAAGGAGAACGACTCAGCAATCGACAGCCCAAAGGTAATGGTATAGGTTGTCTATACCCTTAGAGAGATAGATGGGGAAGATGACGAGTATTTTTACCAAAAAGAGAAGGGAAATACAAAGCCATCCATGCTTGAAGTATCCAAAAAGCCCTTGAAATAGTTCCAGAATCCGCGAACTTCATTGCTCGAGAGGCATGGGTAAAGCCTCTATACAAAACTACAAGAACAAGAGGGGCCAAGGCAAGATGCCGTCCCGTGGCTAGGGCCGCGGCAATTTGCAAATAGTCCTTGCAAACTTTAAGGGCAAGACTGTAGAATACATATTTTGATAGCCAAAAGAGCAAGAAAAAGAGACGCTCATTTTGAGTAATAGGACCCGAAGCTCGGTAAAATCGGGACAAGAAATTGCTATATGACAAAACGTCCTCAGAGATGAAAGGACTGGACAGTACGGGCAAATTCTCGACGGCATGACCAACCAATTCAAAGCCCGTTATGGCAAAGACATCAAGCATAGTGATGGACATGTGGCCCCAAGGGAAAAACAAACAATTGTCGAAAGAGTACCAGAAAGTGATGGCGGAGCCCAATAATCCATGTTCTAGGTCATAAGATGATATACTGACATCAAGAGAGATGTCGATTCCAACAGCTATCCATAAAAGTCGAGTTTCTTGGTCAACCTTCAGCCGAATAAACCATTTGTGAAAATCCTCTTCGTAAGAAGGGAAACTTCGAAATCGAGAAGACCTGATGGACCACACATCCGTAATAGAAGAATGTTGTATTGCCAAGGTCTCAGTGTGTTTATATGGGAAGTAGAATTGAAGATTCACAGGTATATTGAGATGGTCTATGAAACTGGGACCCAGAGAGAAACAGTTGTATTCACCCTCGACAGCTTTCAGTAAATGAAAGAAGCAATTACCAGCATGCGGATCGTCTTTAAACTTATCAAAAGCTGTGATGTAATCACTGGATGAATATTCAGACTTTTTGGATGCCATGAGAAGCGATCGAAAAGGTTCAAGAAAGGATTTTTAAGGTTGAAAGAAGAAGACGCAACGATGAAATAAGGTTTTTACAAGAATAAAAGATGGAGAAGACGATTGGAAAAGCCAAAACTTTTCGGGGAAGATACGAGGTGATGTGTCTAATGGGAATTGGATGAGAAATTCGTAGAGACTGCTCGAAAGGACGTCAAAGGACAAAAAGGCACGATCATCACCTAGGGATTCGTACACAAACAAGGTACACATTTAAAAGAAATAAATTCAAATTTATTCCTTTTAAAAGGGGGCATATGTTGACACCCTAAATTATCCTTGGTGGGAATAGGCCATCCTCAAGTTACAGAAGATATAAAGTACGGCTCACATGATAAAAATATGAGAAAGGCTGTAAGTCAGGCCTAGAGGCAGTTGTCGACAGGACACGTCATAAAGGTGTCGACAAGTTTAAAATCACGAGCTTTGCACGTGATGTCGACAAATCTAAGCCTTGCATGTAACGTCGATGAGTCCCAGATCACGAGCTTTGTACGTAATGTCGACAAAGTTCAGAATTGCG
The DNA here is from genome assembly GCA_031216235.1 of Syzygium jambos. Classification (NCBI taxonomy): domain Eukaryota; kingdom Viridiplantae; phylum Streptophyta; class Magnoliopsida; order Myrtales; family Myrtaceae; genus Syzygium; species Syzygium jambos. The sequence goes on from CM062224.1 coordinate 15,928,200, forward strand.
AGTTTTGCGCAACATCATGGTAATATGTGGTGAAAAATTTATTTACACGTGTCAAATGGTAAAGACACGACCGTGGGTGTCAAGGATAACGAGAAATAAAATGACACGTGGAAGAAAATTAGCTACTACGTGATACCTAAGGAGCGTAAGCAATATCGACAAGTCAGGAAATAGTTAAAGCACGAAACGTAAGGAAGTGGAAAATGACTTTCAAGGAATGGTTGTCAAGCTGCTCTATAAATACTCAAGGGCTTCCAACATAGAAAAGACCTTCTCCAACAACACAACACATCTTTTATTTAGCATTTATTCTTAAGTGCGTTAGGAGTAGTTTTAGTCGTAATCTTCAGATTTTGTATCGTAGATTCAATGCCGACGAGGGTCTTTATCAGGTTCAGCATTGTTGATTAAATTCCAGTGTTGTGCCACTAGCTCAGTGTCGTTGATTAGATTCCGGCACTATGTTTGGAGTATAGCTATTGATTAGATTTCAGCCGTATTCACTCAAGCTACGTCATTGATTAAATTTTGACGTACTTCGAAGTTGTGTCATTGATTAAATTCCGGCATAGCTTAATTTCAACATTTGCGAGTCATTTTTGCATGGTTAGTATTATCGAGTTTGACTTCATATCAAGTCAGGGTGTAAAAGCTAAATAAGTATTGATAAACACATTTGACATTCTCTGTCCAAGCTTGACTCAAGACCCTAGTCTCCTCTAATAAAATCCGAAACGCAGCGTTCGGTGAAAGATTTTTTGACGGGGTAACAAACCAACGAAACAGTGGGGCAAAGTTTTCAGCATGAGAAGGTGAATCTTGACAGTGAGTCAAGATTTGTGTCAACTTGGAAGTTAAGGTTTCAAGGAGTGCATCAGTAGTGGAAGGCCCTCCCGAACCCCGGTGCAAGACTACAAATTTCCCCGCTGAAAAATTCGCAGCACCTCCCACTAGAGCCGAAGGAATTATCTTGGTGGGTGGAATGTCATCACTTGCCATGAGTCTTGGTAGTGAGTGCAATCGGTGCGGCAATCGCACGTAAACATTGCACGGCTATACCCCGGCGAGGAATTCTGATCTTGATCAGAATGAACACAGAGTCCCTAGATCATGGGTTCTGATACCATGTTAACAAGTAAACAATTCAAGAATGATTTCTTTTTCTCATATATCATTCTTCTACTTTACAAGATTATAAACACACACACACACACACACACACTATATATATATATATATATATATATATATATATATATCGACATGAGCCACCCTAAAATCTCCTACAAATCAGGAGACACATATATGTAGAGACTTTAAATAGAAAAATTTATACAGAGATCTTAAATAGAAAAAACTCTCCTATTTAGACTTTAATTGATAGCTCATGTTAACAGTATTCTTGCGTGACCTAACTCAATCTAATGAGGCATTCCTATAACTTGCCCTGCACCAAACAAGGTATCTATTTTCTATATCTTATCCTATTATGCTATTCTACGTAAGAATTATACTCTAAGTTTGAGCTTGATTTTCGTTTATTCTTTAACTCTACGATAGCATTTGTATTTATAGAGTTTGTCTACTAGCCGTTACAGTAATTACATGAGATAAGAATGGACTATTTTGATTTAGTCCGTTACAGTAATAACTTGAGTAATAACTACATCTGTTATATAACCATAGTAATAACTAATTGATATAAGAATGGACTAATTCAAAACATTTTGAATTTGAACAAGTTATGCATTGTTATCCTTAACAGGCCCTCGCAAGTTAAAGGTCGTCTTTTGGATGATCTTCAACTTGGATATGAGGATATTATGACGACACCTTGTAAGAGGCTTGGTGAAAATATTCGCTATTTGGTCACGTGTGGATATGAAGTGAACTTCAAGTTTGTGTTGTGACACTAAATGGCAAACAAAGTGAAAGTCTACCTTGATATGCTTTGTTCTAGCTTACAAAAGTGGATTCACTATGAGATACATTGCCCCTAGGTTGTCATACCAAAGGATAGGGGGTTTTGACTGAGAGATGCCCAATTCTTGTAATGATGATTACAATCATACCACTTCTGCAGTGGCATTTGCGAATGCTCGATACTCAAATTTGGTTGAGGAATGTGCAATGGTATGCTGCTTTTTGGCTGACCAAGAAATTAGATTTTGAACCATATAAATTGCATAACCTCTTATTGAGCGCCTATTAGTAAGACAACTGGCCCAATCCATATCACTGTATGCATGGAGTTATGTGGTGGATTGGGAACTGATGAACAAACCATGCGAAATGGTTTCCTTTAAGTAGGGTAGGATCCTTTTTACTGCACTCTAGTGGTCTTTTGTTGGTTCATTCAAGAATTGACAGACTTCTGCATAAGAGATATATGGTCGAGTCAGGGTGACATACGAAAGAGCTCCCATGGTACTTCTGTACAAAGTAGCATCTTCAAGTGGCTTACCCTGATTGATTAAATTGATATTTGTAGCCATGGGCATGTGAACTGGTTTAACACCATCCATTTTGGTTCGGTGGAGGAGATCTATAACATACTTCTGTTGTGACAAGAGGAGCCTCGATGGATATTTGATCACCTCAATTCCTAGGAAATTAAGTTTGCCCATGTCCCTTATGGAGAACTCCTTGTTTAAGTAGTTGATACTATCTTGAATAAATGCCAGGTTGGACCCTGTAATAACAATGTTGTCAAGTTAGATGAGCATGTAAATGGAGAAATTGGGTCGATGTAGTATAAAGAGGGAAGTATCGGTTTTTGATCCAATGAATCCTCGTGATTCAAAAAAGATGCTCAATCGGTGGAACCAAGCCTGCGGTGCTTGTTTCAATTCGTATAAAGATTTTTGCAGCTTACATATATGGTTTGGCATTTCTTTATCAATGAAGCCTGGGGGTCAAGCCATGTAGACTTCTTTGATCAAGTTACCATTTAAAAATGCGTTGTTAACATCCAGCTACCGAAGTTTCCAGTTCTTTGTCATGGCTAATGAAATAACTGTACGGATGGTAGTTGCTTTAACAAAAGGACTAAATGTTTCTATATAGTCAATACCCTCCTATTGATTGTAGCCCTTGGTAACGAGGCAGGCTTTGTACTGATTTATTGAACCATCTTTACGTGTCTTGTCTCAATAAACTCATTTAGAGCCCACGACATTTGCTTTGGGATTCAGTGGAACCAAAACCCATGTTCCATTACGTAACAAAGCATTAAATTCTCAGAGCATCGAGTCCCTTCACTTTTCATCTTTAGCAACAGTGAAACATCGTGGCTCTTCCTTAGGGCTTATTTCAGTCAAGTTTATATCTAGCAATGGATATTTATTGATAGGCCTCGGGTTTTGATGTAGCTACATTGAATGGGTTCTTGATTTTGATAAATTGGTTGAGAAGGTATCGCATTAGCTTGTTGTGGGGAGGTGTCTGAAAGAGCCTTATTAGAACCTGTACCAACATTAGATGAACTAGAAACCAATGTGCTAGACATTGAAGCAGTATTAGTATTTGATAATGTCAGTGATGGTTCTTCAAAGGTGGGTGGAGAAGTGTTAGAGGGTGAGGTAGAAGGTAGAATATTACCATTAACACTATGGTTTGCTTGGGAGGACATATTAGTTGTGGAGATCGTCAACCAAGGATGTGATGGTGAGGGTATTTTAGAAGGATAGGAACCAAGTGTGGCGAATGAAAAAATATTTTCAATAAAATGAGCATGTCTTGCAATATACATGTGTCCAGTTTTGTAATCTAAATAAAGATAACCAACATGCAATAGACTATATCCTAATAATAAATATTGAGTGGAACTAAGTGAAAACTTATGCGAATTGCACGGCCTTAATAAAAGGAAAATAGCACAACCAAATACTTTTAAAAACTTATAATCCGGTTGTTGATGGAAAAGTGTTTGAAAAGGTGAGATATTGTTTAAGAGTGGTGTAGGTAATTTGTTAATAAGGTAAATTGTAGTTTCAAAAGTATAAGGCCAATACTTAAGTGAAAGAGATGCATGTGCCAATAATGTAAGGCCGGTATCAACAATATAGCGAATTTTTCGCTCAGCCGCTCCGTTCTGCTCGTGAGTGTGTGGGCATGCTACCTGATGGAGAATACCATTGTTTGAAAATATTTTATTCAGGGTTCTATAGTCCCCACCCCAATCAGATTGGATGGCTTTGATAGTTTTTTCAAATTATTTCTCAGCCATGATTTTGAACTTTTTGAAAATGGAAGGGACCACAGATTGATTTTGAATAAGATAGTACTAGAATATCATCAACAAATAGAACAAAATACTTAAGCTACGAATGGTAACCATTCTGTTTCTCTATTTCTATTTCAGAAATAGGTTTGGAACATAAATCCATTTGGTAACGCAATTTCAGTTTCTATTTTTGAAAAAAAAATTGTTTCAGAAATAGGTTTTGAACATAAATCCGTTTGGTAACGCAATTCCAATTTCTATTTTTGAAAAAAAAAATTATTTCAGAAATAGGTTTTGAACATAAATCCGTTTGGTAATGCAATTCCAATTTCTATTTTTGAAAAAAAAATTATTTTAGAAATAGATTTGAAACAGAAATCAGAAATTAAATTTTTTTGCTTTTCTATTTCTAAAACAGAAATGAGAAACAAAATTTTTTTGCTCTTCTCATCGCTTTCCCTCACTACTAGTCGGTCGTCCACCCGTCGCCCATTGCTGCCTACTTGTCGGCTGTCGCCAGCCACCGATCGCCGCCCACCATCCACTGGCTACCGTCTCCTGCTGCTAGCCGCCCTCCTCCTGTTGTCGCCCGCCTCCTACCGCCAGCTACCGTCTCTTGCCGCCGCCTGCCTCGTCCCCCTGCCGGTGGCCTCTGGCCGCCGCCCACCACCAACCACCGTCTCCCATCGCCACCCGCCTCCCGCCCTTGGCCTCTCTCCCGTCGCCACCCACTTTTGGTCGTTACCCACTTCCCATCGCCGATCGCCCTCCTCCCACCGCCATCTGCCTCCCACCGTCAGCCGCCGTCGACTGCCGGCTACCATCCCCTGACCACCATCTCCCGCTACCACCCACCTCCCATGGTCAGCCGCTGTGGGCGGTCACCCATCGTCCACCGTCCACCCTTCTTCAGTTGCCACCCACCTCCCATCGCCGCTCACCGCCAGCCGTCCACCGGCCACCATCTCCCATCGTCGGCCGCCCTTCTCCCACCTTCGCCCACCCTCCTCCCGCCACCGCCTTTCTCTCACCGCCGGCCACCATCTCTCGCCGCCACCCGCCCTCCTCTCGCCATCGCCCGCCGGCCACTTGAGAAGGAGAAATTTTGTGTCATTATCAAACAAATTTCTGTTTTTGGAATAGAAATTTTGTGTCGTTATCAAACGTATTTCTTTGCTTAGAAACTCCTCTAGAAATAGAAATAGAAAATTCAATTTTTACCAGAAATTGATTTCTGAAATAGAATGGTTACCATTCGTAGTCTTATAACTAGAAACAGAATTAATTGGAGCAGGTCCCATACATTAGTAAAAATTAAATGGAGAGGTGCTTTACTAATGCTATGAGTGGGGGTAGGGGTGTTTTATGAGATTTGCCTAACAAACAATGTAATATTTGGATTAAGAAAAAAAGTTGAAAATTCAATAAAGAAGCTCTAATGGACTTGACTTTATAAAAGGGGACCGAGAGCTTTCGGGGAGGAAGGAAAAGAAGGAATGAAAGAAAGAGGAAAGAAAAGGAAAGAAGAGAAAGAAAGGGAAAGACAAAGAAGAGGGTTTCGCACATAGTCACCACGAATGCCTCATTAAGCTGATTCAACTTCTATTTGCAATGTCCGGTAAGTGCTCGTGCCTCTCGTTTGTCCAATCGGAAATATTTTCCAAGTTAGGCTCATATTTCGGAGTTATGTGATATTCGAGCAGCGAAGTCCGATTTTTGAGTCGTTGAGCTATGAATACATATAGAAATGGACCCACACATCGGTGGCCGCGTTGGTTTGCACTCAGTTCATTTCATGAGAGGTCCTAGGTTCAAACTCGTCCATCGGTGATTTAAGTGGGGGGTCGTGGCGGTGGGATACTACGCTAGCCCCCCTCGAGGACTAGTCGGGCATTACCGTTAGTTTGAGCCCTAGCTCGCCGGCCGCGTGGACATCCCGGTTATCAAATATATATATAGAAATGGTAGTTTAAGGTGTTGTGGGGACGTGGGTTTTACGAAACTCGATTTGGACTTATGATTTGCCGGATATGAATTTTTGAAGTTTATGCACGTGTGGTGGACAATGTGCGACCTTTGGCTTTTAGGCTGATTTTCATGGGTTATCAGCTCGATTTTGGGATGGTCAAGTTGGGGTTCTTATAGTTCTTTGAACGGACTTTCTTTTGACTATAAGCTCGCTAGGAACGGAGTTTGGTGGAGAAAGTTATGGCACGATTGAGTTTTGCGTTCAAGATCCACGTTGTGGATGGCTTTGGATGAGCGATTTGTGAGCATCTTTGAATCGTTTTGTTAGCTTCTAAACCTAGTTTAGCTGAGTCGTAGTTGAGGTAGCTTTTTACTCGATTTTAACATTGTTTCTCACTTATTTGATAGGATTGCGAGTTCAATAGTTCGGGTAATCTTTGTTGTTTAATTGTAGGCATTCTCAGGTGAGTGGTGATATCTCTTCTTTGAGTTTGTAAACTCATGTTTTGAAAGTGATAAGGATTTGAGTATCGTACGAGTTACCAAAGCATGTTTGTTTCATAAAATTCTGGATCGAGCAATTACTACCTTTTAATATCGGAGAACGATTTGAAAAATTTGAGAATGGTTTTAAGAAAAATATTATTAATTGATATATGTGTATTATATTGCGAATTAGTTTATGGAACGAGTTTTAAGATGATTTAAGAAACATTTTATGGAAGATGTTATTAAAAATTATACATATCGATTTGTGAGTTATGTTTATGAAATGATATGAGAAACGCTTTACGAAAAAGTATTTCTATCGGATGAACTGAGTTACGAAAGATTATGTGTTTAGTTTGGAAAACTTATTGTGATTTATAAAATGGATTATAAAATAGTTTTAGAAACATATTGTGATTTATGAAATGGTTTATGAAATGAATTCTAGATTTGGCTTTGTGGATTGTGGATGATGTTGTCGTGGACAAGTATTTGATGCTCAGTGTCTCTGTGAACCCAATGAGGGGTTGTTGGTATGCGCATACTAGTCTAGAATATCCTTGCGGGCCGAGCCACCGGCTTATAGTAGGTGGAGACCTTGCCAAGGGGGGAATCTTGATCGCCTTTTCACGAGGCGTTATCCGTTATCATAGTTAGATTTTTTAGCATGAGATTGGCCAATGGAATGGACCATTGGCATGTGTTTTTTTTTATGAGATTGACCAATGGAATGGACCATTGGCGTGTGTTTTTTGACTAGTTTGGCCAATGAAATGGACCATTGGTTTTTGCTTTGATATTATTGATTTAAATGAGTATTTTCTTAATTGTATAAAGTCTTGTTGAAATGAAACAACATGTATTTGATTTGATATATATATATATATATTATATCTTTGGATTGAAGTTTAAGCTTCCAATATTGTTATATGTATAAGCATAGTGATTGCTTGATCTACTTAGAAGAGATATGCATTACTTACTGAGCCGTGGTTGCTCACCCCTCTCTTTTCCCAATCTTTTTAGGTTCCTTTGTTAGTAAAGCGATGTTGTGGGTACTTATGGGAGTTGAATTTCTTGTTATGGTTTTAAGCTGCGTCCTTCAGGTGGAAAGACGGTCGTGTCATCTCCCGTTTTTGTAAGTTTTGGGTATGACAAATAGGAAGCACGTTTATTGAAATCAAATGTAAAACATGGCAAATTGTTAGAACGAATCAAAGAGAGAACTTTACTTTGTTGCGGATGACCCATTTGAGCGTGCCAGGTAGTGGCAGTGACGGAAGTATCAAATGAGGTATTCTAAGCCATTTTATAAAGTTTTTTATTTTTTATTTTTTTTATTTTTTTGGGCATCTCAAAAAATTTAAATTTCACTCAAAGTGAAAGGCCAAAGGTATTCTAAGCCATTTTGTGAAGTTTTGAAATTTTTTATTTTTTGATTTTTTTTGGGCAACTCAAAAAATTTCAATTTCACTCAAAAGGGGTGGCCAAAGGTATTCTAAACCATTCTGTAAAGTTTTGAAATTTTTTATATTTTGATTTTTTGGGCACTTCAAAAAATTTAAATTTCACCCAAAGTGGATGGCCACGGGTATTCTAAAGTCATTCTATGAAGTTTTGAAATTTTTTTATTTTTTATTTTAAAAAAATTCAACAAATTTCCTATTTTTCCTAAATCTGACTGTTTTTTTATTTTCTATAAATTTTTATGAATATTTCTAGAGATTTTCAATTTTTTTGGATTTTTCCGAATTTTTTTTAGATTTTTAGGAATTTTTCGGAGTTTCTAATTTTTTTATTCCATTTCTAAAAATATGGATTTCTGTTCCGGAAAATGAAATTTGTGTTGCTGTCAAACAGGTTTCTATTTCAGGAAATAGAAATTTTATACTGTTATTAAATGGATTTTTGTTTCAGAAATAGAAATTTTTTGTTGTTATCAAATGGGTTTCTTTTATCAAAAACTCGTTCTCTGTTTGAGGAATTCATTCTGAAACAGAATAGTTACCATTCGCATCCAATGCCTAAATTTTTCAACTGTAAATCGACGATGGACCAAGCTCAAAAGTAGAAAAAAAATCAACAAAAGGGTCAACGGTTTGTATCGTCTTATGACCACTATGATGCCCAGCAGAAGGGCCCCATGGAAAACTTTTGACAAGTTTCTCACGTTTCCACAGATCTTAACGTGCTTGACTCTATAAGATGCACGTTTCCACAGATCTTAACGTGTTTGACTCTGTAAGATGCAGGAGAAATTGCCCAGCACATGATGTGAATGCATGCCCATAGAGGAAGAAGCGAGCGCCACTGTCCTCTCTCTCTCTCTCTATTTTTGGTCAACTTTTGTAGGCTTCCTTTGTCTTTTGTTGTTAAATGAAGAAAGAAAGAAGCCAGAAGCCATGTTCATTTTTCTTGGGGCGGTGCATGACGGTCATGCCCACTTGCCATCATTAATTGCACGAAGACGCATTGGCTTCTGAAGATGGGCGCCAAATTTTCTTGTTTTTCCATCCTTTCCCCTGTAAAAGGGGGAGCAGAGGATGTCGAGAAGAAGGCAAGCCGAGAGAGCTCCACGGAAGAAGAGAGGTGAGCTCGGAGAGAATTGTGCGTAGAATCTGGTCCATTGAGTTGAGTTATCAAACATTGTGGGTATTGGGTATATATTTGGATTGGGAAATATTTGAGCATGAGTGATTGTAACCCTGTAATTCTCCGATTTATTAGTGGATTATTAGTCGATTCTCCCGGTGGATGTAGGTTCAAACATTCGGATCGAATCACGTAAATTTCTCGTGTCCTTTTATTGTTTCTCGTTTTATTTCTCTATCATATTTCTACGGCTCCCGACTTAATTACAAAGCTTACGATCCGCTTCCGCCGCATCGCCGATTCAGCAACAAGAAATATTGGTCCACGCGACCTAGAAAGGATCTCTACCACTCGATACTTGCAGGAAATATGAGTTCTTGAGTCGAGTCAACTGAAAAATTCTATCCTGACGGCTTTTTAGGTGGTTGCTAGTGGTGATCACAATCCATTCCTGTCCATCTCCTAGAACTTAGCTTGCTTGTTACAAGCACATGCATTTTTTCTTCTAAATCTCACACAGTTTTGCGGTTCTGCATGATTTGGTTTAGGCATGGAAGCACCTAAATTTGTCATCTGCCTTTTCATTGTCTGGCTGTCTGTCTTCGGCTTATCAACTGCAGTTGACACATTAAGTTCAGGCCAGTCTATGAAAGATGGAGAGACGTTGGTCTCTTCAGGCCATAGCTTTGAGCTCGGCTTCTTCTCTCCTGGCAACTCCACGAACAGGTACTTGGGCATATGGTACAACATCACTCCGGAAACAGTAGTTTGGGTTGCTAACAGGGACAATCCACTCACTGACTCGCATGGATTTCTCATGTTTAGCCATGCTGGAGATCTTGTTCTTGTCAACCAATCGAAAAGTGTTGTCTGGTCTTCGAATTTGTCCTGGGTTCTGAAAAATCCAGTTGCACAGCTCTTAGACACTGGAAATCTTGTTCTCAGAGAGAATAACAGTCTGAATTCTGATGACTATTCGTGGCAAAGTTTTGATCATCCGTCGGACACACTACTACCCGGTATGAAATTAGGATGGGACTTAAAAATTGGTTTAGAAAGGCATCTGACTTCTTGGAAAAGCATGGATGATCCTTCGCCTGGAGATTATACTTGCAGGCTGAACATTCACGGGTTGCCTCAAGTTGAACTCGTCAGCTTAGGATCCAGCAAGAAATATCGGACAGGACCGTGGAACGGAATACAATTTAGTGGTGCAACAATGAGACCAAATGCAGTGACCAAGCCAGTGTTCTTCTATGATGAAAATGAGATCTATGTTGCTCATGTGTATGAAGCCAGAACAAGCGAATTTATCTCTAGAGTACTTACAGTGAACCATTCCGGGTTGGTCCAGTTCTATATTGCCAGTAAAAGAAGCAATGCCTGGCATATCATGTACTATTCACCCAATGATGCATGCGATGCTTATGGCACTTGTGGAGCCAACAGTATCTGTAGAATTAGCAGAGCTCCAATATGCAATTGCTTAAAGGGGTTCGTACCAAAGTCTCCAGAAGAATGGGATCTCCTTAATTGGTCTAGTGGATGCACGAGAAGAATACCAGTAAATTGTTCAAAGGAAGAAGGGTTCCGCCAACTTGCAAAAGTGAAACTTCCTGACCTGTTAGAGTTCTGGTTGAACAAGAACATGAGCCTCGAGGAATGCGAGGCTGAGTGCTTAAAGAACTGTTCATGTACGGCTTATGCTAATTCAGATGTTAGAGGAGGAGGTAGCGGCTGCCTCCTGTGGTTTGGAAGCCTAATTGACATTAAGGAGTACGAAGAAGAAGACAATGGGCAAACTCTATACATACGCCTACCAAAATCTGAACTAGGTACTTATTTTGCCAATTATTGCTTCTAGACAATCTATCTTCTAACCAGCTTATTCAGGAACAGCACCCTAGAAAATTGCATTTAACAGTCTTCTCTATCCTAGATATCCTTCACAATTCTGACAAGAAGAAAAGGATGGTTATCGCCGTATTGATGTCAGCTATTGCTGCTTTGTTTCTATCGGCCATGGTGTACTTCCATCGTATCTGGAATTGCAAAAGAAAGAGAAATGGTCAGTACAACTGGTTCTATGAATGTACATCTCCATAATACACAGAGACCTTTGGCCCTTTTGTGAGGTTAACATATGTTTCAAAAACGATTTTTGTAGTAACTGGTCTTTTCAGGTTGGAAAATCAAGGAGGAAGATGTTGATTTGCCACTTTTTGATCTAGCTACCATTGTTAATGCTACAAATGGTTTTTCTGAGGATAGTCAGATTGGAGCTGGTGGCTTTGGCCCAGTTTACAAGGTGATGAGCCATGCATATTCCAAGACACAGTTACTGCAAACAGAGTGATGATATTTCATTGCTTAACATGTCTACCCAAAACCACAATATGCAGGGAAATCTTTTCACAGGACAAGAAGTAGCAGTGAAGAGACTGTCAAGAAATTCAGGACAAGGTCTTGAAGAGTTTAAGAATGAAACAATTCTGATAGCCAAACTTCAACACCGGAATCTTGTGGGGCTTCTAGGTTGTTGCATGGAGAGGGAGGAAAGGATTTTGGTCTATGAGTACATGGAAAACAAGAGTTTGGATCATTTTATCTTTGGTTAGGCCTCTAGACCCTTTATTCAAAGATGTTACTTGATCATGATGCTATCTGTGCACCGAACTTAATTTCTCTAGTTGACTGAACTATACTTATCTGCATATGCAGATCGTGAAAGATGCTCATTGTTAGACTGGGAAAAACGTTTTGACATTGCCGTTGGGATTGCGAGAGGTCTTCTCTATCTACACCATGATTCTAAACTTCGAGTAATTCACCGGGATCTCAAAGCTAGCAACATTTTATTGGATGGCAGCCTGAGCCCTAGAATCTCGGACTTTGGGTTGGCAAGAATCTTTGCATGTGATGAGAAAGAAGCAAAAACAAAGAGAATCATTGGAACTTAGTAAGAATTCGATGTTCCAGAAAATCTCTAAATAAGACCGCATGTTATGTTAGAAGACTAACACCAATCATTTTGTCATTACAGTGGCTATATGTCCCCTGAGTATGCCTTCGATGGGAAATTCTCTGTGAAATCCGATGTCTTTAGCTTTGGTGTGCTTTTGTTAGAGATTGTAAGTGGCAAAAGAAACAGAGGATTCTGCCACCCAAATCATCACCATAACCTTCTTGGACATGTACGATGAAAGATCCAAAGCATATGTTGTTCTCTCTCCCTTATCTCCCCCTTTTCGTATTGCATTACTTAGTCTGAGATGCGATTTTTTTCAGGCATGGTTGCTTTGGAGTGAAGACAGAGCCATGGAACTCGTTGATGGGTGCTTGCATGATTTGGTGGAACCTCAAGTACAAAGATGTATCCATGTCGGCTTGTTATGCGTGCAGAAGTTCCCCAACGATAGACCAGCGATGTCCTCTGTAGTCGCCATGTTAGGAAATGAAAGTGCAAGCTTGCCTCCACCTAAACAGCCCGGTTTCTTCATGGAAAGAAGTTCGATGGACTTAAGCGCAACCCTGAGGCATGAAGAACTCCACACTGTTAATGCAGTCACGGTGACGATGTTGGATGGTCGATAGTGCATTTTTGTGAGGAATTGCGAATAGATCTGACAATTGCCGTTGATCATTTATTTCAGTCATTGTCCAAGAGTTCTTGGTTTGTGCGCTTGGTATGAAGTCCAACGACCACAGAGGAGAGATCAGATCGGTAGAGTTTTCTCCTTTGCCTTCTGCAAGCGACAGTTTTACCATATGATTTATAATCTTTAGAAGTTTCATATGCACGTCCGGAGTAATGTCTTCAATAGGACGCATGTTATTAATTATTTTTTTTATAATTATAATTTTGAATTTTAATAAATAAAAATAATGATCGTTGATTAGTGCTAAATCCCATTCACGTGCACACTCACATCTTTTCGATGTCCACGTGCTCACTACCAACAATTGCTTCCTTCGCTTCCGAGGTCGTCATCTTCGATGACCCTTAATTTGACTCCACGGTGAATTGGCGGTTTATCCCCTCTGCCGCAGCCTGAAAGCTCCAGAATCTCACCCTTGTAAGTTTCGGATGAGCAGTAAGGACTTCATGCTTAAATGCTAATCGATGTACTCATTTTCTTCAGAGGGTCAAGCGTAAAACTCATATGTTTTGAGTTTGTGCAGATGATGACAAAAGCTCCACCTAAGCATGGAATAGTCGCTTTGACATAGTCATAGGAATTGCGAGAGGACTTCTCTATCTTCACAAAGATTCAAAACTACGAGTCATTCACAGAGACCTCAAAGCAAGCAATATATTGTTAGATGCTGACCTGAATCCTAAAATTTCAGACTTGGGTCTCACAAGAATCTTTTGAGGTGATGAAAGGGAGGCAAGAACTAGAAGAATTATCTGTACCTAGTAAGTTTCTCATCTCAACTGATGAGCACTCCTCCATCAACCTTGGATGGATGGTTTTTTTCCCATAAACCTTGGAAAATTTGAGTCCTGATTTTCTAATTGCAGCAGCTATATGTCTCCAGAGTATGCTTTTGACAGAAAATTCTCAGTGAAATCCGATGTTTTTAGCGTTGGTGTACTTTTGTTAGAGATAGTAAGTAGCAGAAGGAATAGAGGATTCTGGCATCAAGATCATCACCACAACCTTTTTGGGCACATAAGTAGTGTATGGTTACATAAATTCACGTCTATTATGTACCGGCAGACATGTTTTCTAACAAGCTTTATAAAGATACTGTCTAATGACATGAATGAATTTGTTCAAGGCATGGTTGCTTCGGAGTGAAGACAGGGCCTTGGAGCTTTTACATGAATCTCTATACGACTCCTTCATTGCATCCTAAGTAGAGAGATGCATTCATGTCGGTTTGTTATGTGTCCAAAAGTTTCCTGGAGGTGGACCATCAATGTCTTCAGTCCTGTTCATGTTAGCGAATGAAGGGGCAATCTTGCCATAGCCTAAACAGCCCGGCTCCTTTATGGAGAGAAGTCCGTCGAGCACAGAGGCATCTTTGATAATAGAAGAATCGCACACAAGGAATATCATTACTATAACAATGCCGGATGGTCGATAAACTTTCCTTCGGGGAACTTCCTTGCAGCGTGGAATTTAGACCAGCTTTCTCGGTGTATAAAAAGGAAGATGGTCTCCAATCACTATGACTAAGCACTTCAATGTGTGAGAGGTATAGGACCTAGACTTTAATGTTGCTTCATCAAGTTCTCGAGTTTTAGATAGCATTTTCCAAAAAACAATCTAAAAAGTTTGTGAAAGCACTGTGATTTGTGTGGATATGAATATCTAGCTTGCTCGCATATGGAGGACTATTTAGCACGAGAAGAGGGCAACAGGCCTCAAGACTCGAGAGTATAGGACTTTCTCACTCGTAATGACATGGATAGTCTTTATAACGTCATGCATTGTCAAATGATATAACAGCCCTTTAAAGTAACAACCAAAAAACCATTCCCACATTTGATCCTATTACCAGTTACCTTCATGTGCTTTTAAAAACACCAATTAATATCTCGAATTTTGTCAGTAGAGACCATTTTACATCTTCATGTGTTGCCTTATTTACAATAGTGCAATCTAATTTCCAAAACTGCCCTCGCCGAGGTCCTAAATTTCTTAGCACACCCAAATCCCCAAAACCAAACTCAAAGCATAACTACTGAACCTTAAGGTTAATATTCGCTGCCGGTCCTTGTCGCTAACTGTCGCAATGGCAACCCACCATCACCATGGCAGCGGTGGTAGCAGAAGATTTGATGGGTGATGAAAGAGGTTAAGGTTTGTGGGTGATGGAGGGTTAAGGTTTTGTGAGAGACTTGGAGGATTGGAAATTCCAAAGAGGGGTAATTTGGTCTTTTTAGGAATGAGAGTTTTTCAGGGGATGGTAAGTAGTATTTTTTAAAATTGAGGAGGGTAAGCCGTAATGGAGTGGAAAGTAAGGATAATTTTTGGTATTTTTCATTTTTTAAAGTCTTAATACCATAAAAAACCTCAAATTGGTATACATGTGATAAATTTATCTCAAACTATTTTTTTTACCACAAAAAACCGCAAACTGGTACACCTGTGACAAATTTACTCTTCGTTAGTTTCCGTTAAATTTTATTATCAAATTGCTGAGTTGGATGACATGGGGAAGTTGATAGGTATACTAATTTGGGGTTTTACTTCATGAGTTTACCAATTTATGATTTTTTGTCGTATTAATTCAATCAAACGGATGATAAATTTATCACAAGTGTATCAGTTTTGGGTTTTTGATTGTCAAAAAATTAGTTTGGAATAAATTTGTCACAAGTATACCAGTTTGAGGTTTTTGGTGGTTAAAAAACTAGTTGACGGTAAATTTGTTACAGATGTACCGGTTTAAGATATTTTATGGTATTAACCATTCTTTAATTTCGCTGGGAAAAATTACGAACAACACACAATTGAGGTTGCTCCAAGAATCTATATTGTCCTTCAAAATTGCGTTCATATCATTTTACCTGGACAAGCAGAAAGTTTGGAGGGCAGACCAACAAATAAATTTCTCTAAGCCACGGTACTTAGAGAAACTAAATAGAATGAAAAGAAATTCATCATAGCGGTAATCGTCCACAATTAGAAGCCCACGGTAGTCAACCAAGTGCCTAGGCATAGTTCCTTTGTCTTTGAAAAGAAGCTGCAATTAGTGGCAATCAACCGATTCTTGAAAATTGAAGCAGTTAAAAGCTGAAAGTCAATGAACAATCGTCATTGATTTATTTTGGGAGGTTCCAAGTCTAAATTTGTCAACTGTAAATAGCTGATGGACCAAGCTCAAAAATAGAAAAAAAATCAACAAAAGGGTCAAAGGTATATATCTTCTTATGACCACTATGATGCCCGGCAGAAGGGCCCATGGCAAACAATTGAGAAGATTCTCACGTTTCCACAGATCTTGAGGTGCTTGACTCCATAAGAGGCAGGACAAATTGTTCCATCGCACTGAGTTCAGAGTACAGAACAAGTGAAAGACCACGGTGGGGGATCTCTTCGAGGTCTATCTAGTAGCTTGATGCAATATTGAGAAGTCCGTCATTAAAAGTCCGTTTACATTCAACCTGTAATATCTTGACTTGTTAAAGGGTGGAACCCACGAGGATTAAAAAGAAAAGAAAAGAAAAGAAAAGAAATGTTGAAAAGTCCAAGAAGAAGAGGAAGTGGTCTTCAGCTTATAAGAGAGAGACCAAGAGCTGGGGAAAAAGGGCAAAGGAAAGAGAGGGAGAAACTGAAAGGAGAGAAGAAAGAAGAGGAAAGGAAAAAGAGGAGTATTTTACGCCGTGTGACCTCGCCAAGCCGATTCAACTTCATATTGCAATGCCTGATAAGCACTCGCGCACCTCGTTCGTCCAATCGGAATATTTTTTGAAATTAGAGCACAATTTCAGAATTATGTAAAAATCAAGCCGCGTAGTCCGATTTTTGAGTTGTCAAACTATATATATAAACAAAAATTCCCCAAGCTAATTCTCTTTTCCTATTTCTTCGGAGTATCTTGGGTATTTGGTTGGAATTTTGACTATCGCAAAGATCCCAATAGCGGAGTTCCCATTTTGATAAGGAGATTCAAAACCAAATGGTGGGATGGTTTTAAATTTTTTGACAGGGTCTCAAAACAAGCCGTAACAACATGGCTCATTTCTAGGGGCAACAAGCCCATCAGTTCTGATGATCTCCCACCTTTTCTACACGACAAAGGTTTCATACTTTCTAATATAGCATCCGCCAAGTCCCACCAGCAGCTTGCAGGAATGCTAAGACAATGTCTTTCTCAAATAGAACCAGAATCTTCCCATTCGCAACATAGTGGCAACTCCAATGAGGACGACTGTTATGGTATTCTATCTCCTATTCCCGGCAGATGGAATAGAATGGTAGAAGAAGAGTAAGAGGAAGAGGAAGAACCACCATAAGATTTATCCGTCAGGTCAAAAAAGAACCTGAGAGTTCTTCTCAGAATACCCCTTTTGATATTACTAAATTAACCCACGAAGAAGCTTTACAGCTACTTCAACAAGCCTTTCATAGCCAACCACAACCATCCCAACAGAAGATGGTAAGCTCCGATCCTTCTCCCAAGCCAAAGGCTTTAGGGAAAAAATTTTCTAGTGAGGTGGTTATTCAGTCTACTCAGACAACTCCTCCAGAGCCAAAATCAAAATTTTTCCATAAAACAACTTTACTAAATATTTGCAATGTGGAAAATGGTTTTTATAATGAGAATCCCAACATATTTGCAAAAAATACGTTTTCTGAAGAATTTTTATATGTGCCTCATGATATTTATAAAACACTTACTTTCTATGAAAGGATACTGAAAGAAACTGCATCAATCTTTTTCCGTCATTTTTCTCATCATGGTAATGTGAATTACTCTATAGCCAGAATACATAAGGTCATACACCCCTCTGGTTGGTCCAAAGATCATAATCCTCTAGACTTAAGAAAATTCACTACCATTGAAGTTGCTAAGCCCCTTTCATACAGAGCCTCCTTTTCATATTTTGATTATAAACAAGCTTGGTGGAATGTCTTCTGGAGACAAAATTCCAATTATTCTCAAACCCGGCTTTTCTTCTTTGAAAATTTTGATATCACTAAAGCTCCTTCCTGGTTCCTACACTGGTAGGAACATTTTGGACCACTTGAGGAAATCATCCATCCAAAAATCCAGTCCAGCTACGAGCTATTCCTTTCTAAATTCTCTCCCATTGAATATGAACAAAAATTCCCCAAGCTAATGCTCTTTTTCTATTTCTTCGGAGTATCTTGGGTATTTGGTTGGAATTTTGACTATCGCAAAGATCCCAATAGCGGAGTTCCCATTTTGATAAGGAGATTCAAAACCAAATGGTGGGATGGTTTTAAATTTTTTGACAGGGTCTCAGAACAAGCCGTAACATCACGGCTCATTTCTAGGGGCAACAAGCCCATCGGTTCTGATGATCTCCCACCTTTTCTACACGACAAAGGTTTCATACTTTCTAATATAGCATCCGCCAAGTCCCACTAGTAGCTTGCAGGAATGCTAAGACAGTGTCTTTCTCAAATAGAACCAGAATCTTCCCATTCGCAACATAGTGGCAACTCCAATGAGGATGACTATTATGGTATTCTACCTCTCATTCCCAGCAGATGGAATAGAATGGTAGAAGAAGAGGAAGAGGAAGAACCACCAGAAGATCTGTCCAAATTCTAAATAATGAAGAAAGACAGCATGCTCGTCAGATAGTGTGACATTCTGAAATTTGACCCACTTGGGATTTATGAAATGGATAATTTTATGAACGTACTTATAGTTAGATCTCGTCCGGAACAGATTATTCCTAGGATACTAACCGTTAGGAAAAGGCTAATTAGGGATTTAAATTTCGCGAGACCAAAGAAACTCAATCGTGAACTGACTTTCGACCATAGAATTGTCGAGGTGACATTTTGAGTCAATGTAGGCCAATATGAAGATAGTTATGGGCCGATTCGACGCTGTCATATGAGTGGATCACTGGTGATTCCGTTTGACCACGAGATAAATTGACGATAACTCTAAACCTATACCAAATGATCATGCCCGTCGAAACTAGCGATCGATCATCGCGATTACATGACAACCGAGGTTGTCACGATCCGATTAACTTTAAACGTGGCTTGATTTAGTATTGGTCATGGGTTGAATATGCAAATTTCCCCAAAAGCCACCCATTAGTCTGAGATATGCTCAAGTTATGTTATTTAAAATTTAGTCATTTATTAGAGACCAAATTGGGCATTGAAAATTTAGAAAGTCACGACAGAACATTTGAACGACATTGTTTTTGCCATGATCAGCCTTAGAATTGTTCGAATCCTTCAGAAAAATCGAATTTCAACGAGAAATGAAAAATGACCGTTTTACCCTTGGGACTTTGTGAAGGCCAAGTATAATGGGAGAAGGGCATTATGGTCATTTCACCCTCACTTTAGAAATGATAATTTTTTGAAAATTTTGCCCTTGGACTTTTTGTGAAATTTCCATTTTACCCTTGGATATTTTTGAAAATGATTCAATCTCGGCCGTTGATCTCAAGATAAAAATGAATCATGGCAGTCGATTGGAAAGTAGAGAGAGGGGCAAGATGGCTATTTTGCTAAAAATGAGACAATTATTGGCATATTTAAGCCATTTTCTCTCTCTCACCCTCTTATTTCTCCCTCTTTCTCTGCACACTCTCTCTCCCTCCCCCACCGGCCGATCGCCCCCTTCTCCCCTTAGCCGTACCGCCACCGTCCCCAGCCACCGCTCGTCATCGCCCGTCTGATCACCGAGCCGTGCCCTCACCACCCTCACGCCACCGCCGTCTCTCTCCCTCCCTCTCAGCGATCTCTCTCTCTCTCCCGTGGCCGTGACTAGCTAGCCAAGCAAGCCATTGCCGCCGTCGCCGATCGCCGCTGTTCAGCCGGACCGCCATAGCCGTCGCATCCCAGCCGCCTTGTCGCCCCTGGATAGGTTGTGCTTGCTTGGAAATTTCAAGTAAGTTGCAATCTAAACTGTATTTATGATATTGGGTATTAACGGACTCGTTTAGACGCGGTTTAGTGTAGTTTAGGGGTTGATTTGTATGAGGGGACTTAGGGATGAATTTGTGGCATTTTGGGCGAAAATTAGAGGCCAAATAAGGGCTCTGATTGGCTGGTTTGAATGCTGTAATTTTCTATTTGGCACGTAGATTGGATGTTTTGATTCGGCAATGTCGAGACCTAAAATTTTGCTCAGGCTAATGGATTATCAAGACTAAGCTTAACTCGGGCCCTCCCAAGTCTTACCAATTCGCAACTTAGGGTTTAAGTTTTTAACGTGCAAAAATTTTTATGCTTGGAGTCGCCACTAATCTATTTGTGGTAGGTTAATTAGAAACCTAAATAAAACATAGGAAGATATGTTTTATTCCTACGAACCAGAGATTCTAAGCTCGGGGACTTGATTACGCTAGATCTAGTCTAACGCACTTTCGGTACCTTTTCTTTTCACAAAATATGTTTTGGCAGACAGTTTGGATTCATTTTAGCTTAGTCACTAACATGTGAGGTAATCATGCGGGTGCGCAAATCACCAAAGTAACACCCAATAATCAAAACATTAAATAAATTGCAAGATTGAGAGAATTACTTACCTCGAAGCAACATAAGCATCTGCATTGTTAGCTAGAAAATCATATCAACAGTCCTAATACGATTTTTAATTAACAAGTAGTTCACTCAATATTTTTTAGGATTTTCACTTATTTAAATGAAAGCTAACCTATATGTAATGACGTGCAAAAATTAACATGCGATTAATGCAGCCTAACATGCAAACTATATGACACGCGACAATATGACCTATTTCTAATGACGGGCAAATGATTTATTTTTGGTATTTTTATGAAATTCGGAATTAAAAATGCCAATTATCTAAGCGTGCAATTTTAGACTAAAGAAAACAAATTAACCTATTCTAGAACACTCTTTCTGGTAATTTTTTTTATCGAAATTCGAAATTAAAATCAACCCGAAATGAACTATCAAGGTTAGAATAATATCTAATTAAACTAGGAAACAAATTACCCTAATTCCTAATTTAAATTAGAAATTATCTTATCTTTCTAGCAAATCTTGGTTGTCCTATTCTATTCAAAAAAATGTTATCTAGATATATTATGAACATGCAACATTATCTTCAAAGAAATCAATTCAAATTGCATCTAATCTTTTTGGCTTTTCTTTTAAAGAAACCAAATCAAATAAGAGATAAACACCACCATCAAATCAATATCCACACAATCCGCGAAATTTTTCTTATCAAATTTAAATGAGGCAAAGAAATCAAACTAACGGTCATATCTATAGGGTTATAGATATCGACGGAAAGTTGATTGGTCAAATTTGGCAAGCAAATAAAATCTATTATCGTGTCCAAGTGATTATGGGCAAGATAACGATTTTCCGTATCGCCACGTATCGTACCTTAGGGATAAGGTCGGATAGTCGTCCAGATACGTTGCTAAATTAGGCAAAATTCCTAATTTTAAGTATTTCAAATATTGCGGATATCGCAAATATTATCCTAAGATTTAACAATCCACCAAAGAATATCCTCGAAATATTCAAACACCGAAAACTTAGGAAATTAAATATTTCGGAAAATATTTAGATAATGACCTTACCTAATTTGCGGATATCTTCCAAATTCGAACTCGGTGCCGGATCGGGCTTGCGGATCACGGGATGGCCGATGGCGGGTGGACCGGCGGTGATGTCCGATGGTGGCTCACGATGTGGTCCGCGATGCTCTCAGCCGAGAAGGAGCAAGGGTGGTACCGCTCGAGACGCGGGGATCAACCTCCCAATGGCTGCTCGAGGATGAGTCTTGACCGAGTGTGTCGCAACTATTGAGCACGCGAGGTGATGAGTTGCCTTGGGAGTTTATTAATGTTGCCGATTTTGGACGAGGATGAATGCCAGAACACTTTCTCAATTCTAAGGACTTCAACTGCACCCACCGAGCACTTTTGCACCAAATCACCACATCAGAATTTATACCACTTGTGTTCTTTTTCTTCGTGAATGATCCAAGTGCACTCCTCCAGGACTTTTCACCACTTCAGTCAAGAAGCACACCTGCACACATGCAAAAATTTCTTTCCTTTTTTATTTTAGCAATAACCTCCGGTGGACACAACGTCCGGAGATCTCTGGCATAGCCACGCGCGATTGGAATTTGTCCGAGCGATTGGTTTAGTGAAGACAAGCTTGCGGAGGGTCACAGTCACCGACGGCAAGAAGGAACTACTGGGTCGAGCAAGAAAGCGACGTCAATAGTGTCGATGGGGCTCAGCAACGCAGGGTCGCAGCAAGTTTGGAGCTCGTTGCGGCTTGAAGCTTGGCGATGAGATCCAGCCAGGCTGCTTCATCGTTGTCACTTCTCTGGTCTGGTCGTGTATATTGCTCTTGATTTCTTCAAAATTGTCTTCTGGAAAATTCTCCGAAAAACCCCCCTCGCTGCATGGCCTCACTCTCTTTTATATAGCCCAGGATATCAAACTTTGGACAAGGAAAAGAAATATATTCTTTTATCCCTTCCCAATAACGTGAGATTCACTTTTTCTCCTTTCCTTTCTTTATTATTTTGCCAACATTGTGTGAATATCGCCAGAGAATCATGCATCAATTCTTTCCTCTTTATTCAACGCCGGTCAATTTTCTTGCTCCCATGATGACCGAATTTTCTCAAAATCCGGCTCAATGCATAATTTTCATTCCAAGCGTGGATGGGCTTCTCCATATGCAAATCGGTGGCCGCATACATGATGCTCTTCTTTATATTTGTTCCTTCAAATAGTTAAGCATGTACGAATATATTGGGAATCTATGCCGATTGTATTGTTTGTGACAAAAAATCTTGATAATATCAAACTTTATTGTTTTAAATATTCATCAAATTTTCCTCACTTGATACACATGATTTTAGCCACTACGGGCTTAGTCCAGTTAAGCTCAAAACTATTCACTCAAGTCCATCCGCCGCCGGTCCAATAAATATGTAAATTATATGAGCCTAATTAACTATCAATGAAATGCCCCTAATATCTATATGCAATTTAACTAATTAATTTTTTTCTAGGGACCGAGATCGATCCCTAATTTTTCTATGCAATATATACCTAAATGGAATTAAAATTTAGGTGTCAACAGCTGCTCCTCTTTGGAGGTGAGCTCGAAGAGGTTGCATTCAAAGACTAAATGATGCCTAAATTTTGACCATGAAAATGCAATGAATGTTATCTTTTTGTGGGAGTATTAATCCCATTTTGGAATGCAATATGTCATGATGGATGCTGGCGTAAAATAGAAAACATACCTGGAATTACTTACCTAACTTGAGTGGTGAAGTAATTTGAGACATTGCCATGATTCTTGAGATTGTTTGGCCAATGTTTGGACTCTATTCCAAAGGCATTGCCTGATGAACGCTAATGAACTCCAGTGACCCGCAATTCAGTCAAGACACGCGAAGAAAACTCGATGTATCCGGTTATCATCTGGGGTTCTCGAGAGAAAAATTTAGCAAAATGAAAAATGTTCCGACCTTTACAAACTACATATACATCGCCATAGGTATTCGTAAAGATTTGGCCGTTGCACCTAATTATCATCGTAAGTGCGACACAGGGAACTTTCCGAGATCAGGAGGATATTCCGATCTTTACGAGATACTTATATATCGCCATAGGTATTCATAAAGATTTGGCCGCTTCACCTATACCTTCCTCATAGGTGAGCCGCAGAGAACATCTAAGATTGAGAGAACATTCCGATCTTTACGAGATACCTATACATCGCCATAGGTACTTGTAAAGATTTGGCCGCTTCACCTATACCTTCCTCATAGGTGAGCCGCGGGGGAACATCTGGGATTGAGAGAATATTTCGACCTTTACGAGATACCTATACATCGCCATAGGCACTTGTAAAGAATTGGCCGCTTCACCTATACCTTCCTCATAGGTGAGTCGCAGGGGAACATCTGGGATTGAGAGAACATTCCGACCTTTACGAGATACATATACCTTCCTCATATGTACTCATAAAGATTTGGTTGTTGCGTCTATACCTTTCCTCATAGACGTGTCATGGGGGAGCCTTCTGAGATTATGTGAAAAGTATGCTTAACAAAATATATAGTTATCATCTAAGATATTTGAAAGGACTTGATCGATAACTACCTAGATATCGTCGCAAGTACTTAACGATTGGCTAAACCAGGGGCTAGCCCGAATGTTCAGGGGCTCCTTGACAAAGTACCTAGATATTATCAAAGGTACCTGAAAAGGCTTGATCAATAGATGTCTAGATATCGTCAGAGGCATCTGGAGATCACAACAAAATGATTAAATATGGGACCTGACAATTGCTCGAACAGGTTAGGGATACCTGGATAGTCACAGACATCTAAGGGATAGAGATATACTTACCTGGTGATATCTCTGACTCCTGAGGGTGTGCCTCCTGCCGGACACGATTTTAGGCAACATGTAATATGCATTCATAGACAATCAAGAACACATATACTCATGCACTATAAATTCAACTGGTTTTCATGCATGACGATTTTGTCAAACTTGGGAAAATCATGATAAGACAATCCAGATTCACAAGTGGATATCTTGAAAATGTCGAATGAGGGACTTCCGGTCCGAAATGACTTTCTCTCATCCTTATCGAAAAGTGACTAATTTATGAAAATCACTCTATCTCACCATCTTCATGTCGACAAGGGTCCGAGTATTCTCGCAAGCGGTACAACCTTACCAATCCGAGAGGTCTTTGCTAGGATCGTAATGTGGGCTTCGTCAATGGCTTAGCAAAAGGGGACTCTTCGAGTCGAGGCTATTGAAAGAAAATACTCCGTAATCATCTCCGGGTTTATAAGTCAAGAACTCTGCAAAATGAGATAGAAATGGACTTGCTCGTACTTCTTCGAGCTAAGCTTATAAACATCCGAATCCTACGTTAGTTCAAGTGTCATAATCTGAAGAGATTTTGTAAAGGACGTAACGTAGGCTAGGCTCATGGGTTGAGAAATGAAAGGATCATTAGGCTCAAAATGTCTATAAATAGGGTGAGAGTTGGTGATCATCTCGGTATTGTCACCAGTCTTCTTCTTCATCCTCGGGAATTGTCTTCTCGGTAGATGTTCCATTGGCCTTGAGAGCTTATCACTTGACTCCTTAAGACTGTGGATGACTTTGACACATCTCAACATTTTCTACTCCGAAATTCTCTCCTTCTTCTTCATTCATTTTTTCTTTCATTCTCTTCTTCTTCTTTTCTTCTTTTTTTTTTCTCGGCATTGGCCTTGCTTTTACCAGGCACACTGCTTTTTCATGCCCCCTAGTTCTTTTTTTATTGACTTTTGACACACACTGTCTACAATGCACATATTGACCAGCCACAGTTTGGCTTGTTTTGACCGAATGACTAACATTTAGATTTTCGGGGTCTTCGTCTTCTGTCGGCGCTCCAAATATGCTACGTGGACAGTGATGGCTTTTACCTTGCCCCAGTGTGGGGGATGATCACCAACTGGGTTTAAGAAACAAATTTGCAGGCTCAATTGAGCTTAGCAAAGGATAAAGTGTGTATAGGATAGAGAAAGAAATGCTCTTCGTCATCCTAAGGCACTTGAACTTCATGTGAATTCTTCTGAAAAAGCAACACTCGAAGATTGATGCAAGTGAGAGCAAGACAATTTCTATTCATTTTTCACCATATAACGCTAACTTACCTCCAGTTTGCCCTGATGTGGAATGGTTCTTGACAGGGGTAATTTGAAAGAATTTCTCCGAGCATTTAGGCTCAAAGTGGTGAAACAATAGATAAATTGTTGTGTTTAGGATAAAGAAATGAATCGCCTTTCGTCACTTTGGTTGTCATAGCTTTTGCGAGATAACCCTTTACCTTGCAAACATGAAATTTTTCCAGTCAACTCATTGAAGATTAGTGCATGGGACTGTGTATAGGATAGGGCTTGCCTTTTGTCATCCCGATGTACCTCATTCAACACATTCAATTCGTTCCACATGAGTTATCAGATTATCCAAACAGACTCCCCCTTTTGAAATCGATAATGCAGACTAACAAAATAACCATACATAAATTAAAACCAATGTACACATCTTAACTTGAAACTGATTGAAACCATTTATTCATCAATGAAATGTCTGCAATTCATAATATAAAACCAGACATTTAAAAACTTTTGCTGCAAAATGTTAGATTTTATCAGGGGTAATACATTTTCACGACATCAGAATTAACAGGAGTGGAGTACTCACGACCATCCATTTCTGCGAGAATCAGGGCACCTTCGGGAAGCACCTTTTTGACCACGTATGGACCAATGTAGTTTGGGAAAAATTTACCTCTAGGAATAGGAAAGATTGGCAATACCTTCCTTAGGACTAGATCATTTACCTCGAAGTGTCTTAGACGCACCTTTTGATTGAAGGATCTAGCTATTCTCTACTGATAGCTTTGACCGTGGCAAATGGCTTTTAATCGCTTCTCATCAATTAGGTTTAACTGCTCATGTTTTTGTCGCATCCATTCCGTCTCGGACAACTCCACCTAAGACAAGACTCGCAGGGAAGGGATCTCTACTTCGACAGGCAGGACTGCTTCCATGCCATACACCAAGGAAAAAAGGGTTGCCCCGACGGAGGTTTGGATCGAAGTCCGATACGCCATTAGTGCAAATGGCAACCTTTCATGCCAGTCACGATAGTTTTCAGCTGTTTTGGCCAGGATCTTCTTAATGTTCTTGTTGGCGGCTTCAACTGCTCCGTTCATCTGTGGACGATAGGGAGATGAATTCAGGTGCTGGATCTTGAACTCATTGAACAACTGATCTATGAACTTGTTGTTCAAATTTGTCCCATTATCGGTGACAATAGTTTCGGGGACACCATAACGAGCGACTATGTCTCGCCTGATGAATCTTACAACATTCCTTGCAGTGACATTTGCATAAGATGCCGCCTCAATTCACTTGGAGAAATAATCAATCGCGACCAAGATAAATTTATGTCCATTTGACGCTTTGGGATTAATTAGGCCAATTACATCGATACCCCACATTGAAAGGGGCCATGGCTCAGACAACTGATGTAATTCCGTAGGAGGAACATTTATTTTATCCCCGTGAACCTGACAGTGATGACATCTTCGAACATGTTGGATGCAGTCACTTTCATGGCTAAGCCAATAATGACCCAACCTCATAATCTTCTTAGCTAACATATGACCATTCATATGTGGACCACATATCCCTTCGTGTACTTCTTGCATGATTCTGGTAGCTTCAGCCGCATCCACACACCTCAGCAGAATCGAATTATAGGATCTTTTGTACAGCTTTTCACCACTGACAAAGAATCTTGAAGCCATTTTCATTATGTACTTCCTATCGGCCGGGGTGCTTCCCTTAGGAAATTCTTGTCTCTGAATGTAACTCATGATATCGTAATACTATGGCTTTTTGTCAGGTTCTTCGGTCATAACCATACAATAGGCCGGTTTTGTCAGGACTTCAATTTTCAAGGGTTCTACCTCTATTCCACCAGTCACTTGCAGCATGGATGATAATGTAGCTAGCGCATCAGCAAACTGATTATGGGATCTCGACAAGTACTCAAAGGAGATGTCTTCGAATTCCTCCATAATTTCTTCGAGGTATTCATGGTACGGCACTAGTTTGGTGTCTCTCGTCTTCTACTCTCCTACAGTTTAAAGAATAATCAGAGCGGAATCACCAAACACTTTCAACTTGGTTATCCCCATTTCCACTGCAGCTTGGAGTCCGAGGATACAAGCTTCGTACTCAGCTATATTGTTGGTACATAAGAACACCAACTTTGCTGCTACTGGATAATGTTGCCCATCTGGGGATATTAAAACTGCTCCAGTGCCGGAACCAGCCATGTTTACAGCTCCATCGAAAAACATGGTCCATATGTCTTCCCTTATTACCAAAATGCGATTTTCTGGAGAATATATATCATCATCAAGGATTCCAGGATTTTTGGCTAACACATCAACAATTACTCGACCTTTAACTGACTTCTATGACATCGTCTGGACATCAAATTCTGAAATTAAAATCTGTCACTTGGCTAACTTCCCTACCAAAGCCGGTTGATCAAGTAAATACTTGATGGGATCATTCTCAGTCACAAGCAAAGTCTGGTGATGCAGTGTGTATTGTCGCAGCCTATGGAGCACCTACACTAGTGCAGCATAAGTCTTCTCGGCTTCAGGATAATTCAACTCCGAGACGGTGAACTTTTTACTTAAGTAATAAATGGCTCGCTCTTTTTCATCTTCAGGCCGTTTCTGAGCTAGCATCGCACCCAGAGACTCGCTATGAATTGTAAGGTAAAGGATCAAGGGCTGCCTCGATATTGGTAGGACTAGCACTGGTGGTTTCATCAGGTACTGCTTTAGCTCATTAAACGCTTCTCGACAATCATCGTCCCATTCCACTTGAGCATTCTTCTTTAGAAGTTTGAAGAATGGTTTAGCAATTTCAAAGAGTTGGGAAATAAAGCGGGCTATGTAGTTCAATCTACCCAGGAGACTTCGCACTTCTTTTACGGTCGATGGGGGTTGTAACTCACATATAGCTTTCACTTTGGAGGAATCAACTTCGATGCCTTTACTACTTACTATGAACCCGAGTAATTTGCCAGAGGTTGCTCCGAATATGCACTTGGCTGGATTGAGACGGAGCTTAAACTCACGAAGTCTCTCAAATAATTTCTTCAAGGTATCTACGTGACTCTTCCCAGGTCGAGACTTGGTGATCATGTCATCGACATAGACTTCGATCTCCTTATGCATCATATCATGGAAAAGTATCACCATTGCCCGTTGATATGTTGCGCCGGCATTTTTAAGGCCAAAGGGCATGACCTTGTAGTGGAATGTCCCCCAAGGGGTAATGAATGCCGTTTTCTCCTTATCGCTATCCTTCATCCTTATCTGATTATAACCTAAAAAATCATCCATGAAGGAAAATAGCTTGAATCCAGCGGTACTGTCTACCAGAACGTCTATGTGTAGTAATGGGAAGTCATCTTTAGGACTGGCCTTGTTCAGGTCGCGATAATCAATGCAAACCCGAACTCGGCCATCCTTCTTCATGACTGGCACGATGTTGGCCACCCAGCTGGGATATTGGGTGACTTCGATGAATCCCACTTTCAAGAGCTTCATGACTTCCTCCTCTATTTTCTTCGAAAGCTCGAGCTTGGTTCTCCGTAGCCTCTGTTTCTTGGGTCGCACGCCCGGATTAGTAGGCAGATCGTGTTCCACAATAGAAGGATCTAAACCCGGCATATCGGTGTATGACCAGGCAAAGATAACCTAATAATCCTTCAGCAGTTGTACTAGGCGCTTCGCTTCACTTTCGGGAAGGGTTGCCCCTATCTTCACCTCTTTAGGCTTCCCTGAATCACTTAGGTTAATGGTGATAGTTTGGTCTATCGTCAGGACTTTAGGTCTTTCATGACACTCTAGATCGCGCTGAAGGTTCGAGGAATCTTCGAGTTCGTCAGTGTCCTCGAGATTAGGTTCGACAGCACATAATTCATCAGATTGGACCATTCCCATACCCTCACGTGTCATATGATTGCTCCTGAAACATAAAGTAAGGGATTCAGAAGGACAAACAGGGCTAAATATTGCATTTTTTTTAATTTAAATTTTTTTTGATTTTTTCTAAAATTCTTTTCAAAAAGGTTTTAACACGAGGGAACATGAAGAAGCCCAAGCCTCAGAATTCTCCTTGGACTATATTTTTCTTTTATTGATTGGATATCATCACCGGGCTGGTTTAATGTATCTCAACATGCCCTCAAAATGAAAATAATTTGTAATTTCATTGATTATCACCAAATGAATTACACTTATTGAATGGAAATTGCAACAATGAGTCCTAGAAATGAAAAATCCTAAAGTGGCTCCCGAGACGGGGCAAGTCCTAAAAAGCAGTAAAATTTCCTACGCAGGGGAGTGCGAAAAAAGTAAAGGTGTTACTCTTGCGGGCCAGTGCCCATTCCCTCCAACGGTCCTTCCTCAATAGCTCCAATGAAGAAATCATCGAACAGGGCAGTGATTCCCTCCATTGTATCATCAGGATCTTCTGTCTTTAGAGGTATTGGAACATCCATACCTTCCCATCCATCTGGGACAATGTCACAGGGATCAACATAGAAGCTCGAGGGCGCCGAATATTTCACATAGTAATTGAACTTGCTGCTCGGTTGCCCCAAAGTGTCGATCACCTCCTTCTCTTCATGCATCATTCTTGGAAGACCTGGGAATGTGGCACGGATGTGTGGAAGCAGCCTACCATGCTCAAGCTCTCCATTATTTTGGGTAATTCCATGCCCACGTTCTTCACCATTCGGCTCTACTTCGGATCGATGTCTATTCTGCCCATCTCCTCGACTTCGACCTCGACCTCGTCCACGTCCATGTCCACGTCCCCCATTATTTGGCTCGCTTGACCCCTGGTATCCCAACCCAGTAGTGTGGGGCCTTCGAGAGACTTCCACCGGTTGGCGAATACCTTGACCATTCCTACCAAGGCCTTCACCCGGAGTAAAACCATGGGACACCGTTACTTTTCCAACCATGACTGCAGCATTTGACACCTCAAGAATGGGCGGTGATGATCTTCTAGACGCATGTATGGTTGATACGAGCTCGAGCGACTGATAGCTCGATTCTATTTTGCAATCTGGCTCAACATAAGGGATAGCCGTTGCGTGGTAAATTGGGTGTTCTTCTTCACCATGGACTGTGACTAACTTTCTCTCCACAACGAACTTCACCTTCTGATATAGACCGGATGGTACAGCTCCGGCAGTATGAGTCTATGGACGACCCAACAGAAAATTGAATGCAGTGGGAATGTCCATAACTTGAAATAGGATGTTGAATATTGTTGGTCCTATCTGTATGTCAAGGTGAATTTCTCCCATCACTTCTTTCTTGGTTCCATCAAAGGCTCGCACGGAGGTCTTTGCAGATTTTATCCTAGAAGGATCTATCTTGAGGCAGTGTAAAGTCGCCAAAGGACAGATGTTCAAGGCTGATCCGTTGTCAATGAGTACCCAAGCTACATGCAAGGTCTTGTATTTGACAGAAATGTAAAGTGCCTTAGTATGCCCCCTCCCTTCGAGAGGGAACTCTTCATCTGAAAAGGCTATAAGGTCCTTAAGGAGTATAGAACCCACAAATTCCTCCAATTTGTCATGATCGATCGTCTCTAGCACGTGGACTTCACTTAACACCTTCATTAAGGCCTTCTGATGCTTGACAGATGTCTGGAGTAGTTCAAGCAGAGAGATTTGCACGGGCAACTTGCGCAATTGTTCAATTATGTTGTATGCGCTAGCCTTAATCACAGCTAGAAATTCCTTGGCTTCTTCATCAGTAACAGGTTTTATAGGTTGGGCATTAGCTTGGCTATAGGTATGCCCAGAACTGGTAACCAAGTCGACATCGAGACTGTAGGACCAAGGAATAGCCTTATTATCACTATACTCATACAGTTGAGGTATTTCGATCACTATCCCTTCATCAGCTGTAAGCGTGCTTACTACGATCTCTTCATCATCAGACGCGTCTTCGAGCGGAGGTATATCTTCAGGCAGAGGGCCGCCCTTGTCCTTCCCGATGTTCAATATAGCAAACTCCTCCTTCCAATTAATAACTACTTCGGAGATAGTGGAAACGATGCCAGTGTGGTCAGCATAAACGATCATCCCAGCTTCTATCATTCTTGAGATTCTTTCTCTCATGACAGCCAGGGGAAGGTCCTCATTACTCGGGTAATAACCGGCTTTCACTAACTCACCGTAGACGTCGGTGGTATACACCTTGACATTCTTGATTCGACCAGCATCGAAACTAAATATATCATTCACATTACCCGCGTGAACAGGGAGTGGGTTGCTCTGAACATTCGGCTTAGCGGGTTGAAACGAGAAAGCCTTCGTGTCCAGGAGGTTCTAGATTCGGTACTTGAGGGTAAAATAATCATCGGTTGAGTGCCCCACCTCGCCTATATGATAATCGCATTTCTTAGATGGATCATAGTTATAGAACTGATCAGGATTGGGCCGCTTTGGCTCAGTGGTAAGCAAGCCTTTCTTTCGGAGGACTGCCAACACTTGAGACAACGACCCGGGGAGGGGGGTGAATTGCCTCTTGTTGTTTTTCTTCTGAAAGGGTTGACGATCCGTATTTTGTTGTTGAGCTTCTGCTACTTGGATTGCTGGGACAGGATTAGCATTCTGCCGGCCCGGTTCGGTATAAGTCACATTCACTTCAGCTGCCGGCTCTTTCTCCTTTCTTACACCAAATCTTTTGGTTAAGGAAGACGACTCCACAAACCACCCATCTTTCAGCCCTATCTCAATCTGTTCACCTATAGGGATGAGTTGATTGAAGTTATCAGCCAAAGTGGCTATCATCCGATTACGGTATTCGAACGGAAGAGTTTTAATGAACATCCTCTTCAATTCACTATCTATGGATTCTGGGATAATCTGTGCAGCTATGTTTCTCCATCTGATAGCATAATCCTTGAATGACTCATTCTTCTTCATCTGAGCACGCTCGAGGTCATCGCAGATGGGAATGATGTCCATTATGAACCTGTACTGCTTTAGGAATGCTTCACTAACTTCCTTCCAAGTTTTGAGGCCATTTATCTTATTCATGAGATACCAGTTCAAAGCAGGACCCGTTAGACTTGCCTGAAATATATGAATCATCAGGAGTTCATTATCAACATACGGTGTCATTTATACGTGTTATAGCTGCAGGTGGGCTTTTGGGCAGGAGGTGCCATTGTACTTGTCAAAGTCTGGCATCTTGAACTTTTTCGGGATTTTGATCTGTGAGTACAGAGACAAGTCAATTGAGGGTGAATCATGTGAGCCTTCCAGCTGCTTCACTCTCTCTTCAAGTTTGTTGACCCGTTCATCAGGTTTATCCTTGTTGACGATAATATGGACGGGGTCATCTACTAAATCGAGAAGATCGTCATCTTCCTCACTATTGACATTTTTTCCACCTTTATGCTTTGGGGCTGATGCCTCAGGGGATTAAGGAACGGGAGTCAGCCGAAGGGTTTTGATCTCAGCAAATATCTGTTGCATTGCGACGAAGAGTTGCTTCATTTGGTCCTCAATCCCAACGACACGATATCGTAAGTCAGTTTGATCGGCCATTCTAGTTCTCGACCGCATGCGAATAGGCGATCGTGATCGGTCCGTAATTACCTAATTCACGGATAAAACAGGTATACATAAGTGTCAAGAAGAATCACATGCCGATCCATGACATTGGTATGAATGCTTTAATTAAAAATGACCTTTTTATTGAAATGAAATTTTTTTTTTGTGTTTTTACAACGACAATGACTTAAAATCTCTTTAAAAAAAACTCAATTTCTAAACAATACTGAAGACTAGAACTGAAAAGAGAATAAAAATTCAAGCTATTCTATTTGACTTGATCCATAGACATATGGGCGGCGACTTCCTTCTTCAATTGCTCATAAGCTCGAGCTATCTTGGATGCTTTCTCTTGAGCTTCTTCGGCCTTCCTTTTGAGACGATTGTTCTATGAGCGAGTGGCGGGCTTGAGAGGCACCTTGGGTATCTTCGGGAGTAGTTCCTGTGGGACTTTGTGCTGTCGAATATACTCGGTCGTTGCGAAGTAGGACTTCTGTTCCCCCTTGAGCTCTTTTTGGGGTCAGGCTATCCTTAGGAGGCGACACTTCTTCCATATTTTCTTGAGCTGAGCTACAGTCCCTTTGTGGTTTTCATCGCCATTGGTGAAGTCGACTTGGAAGAGTTCTGGTTGTAGTGCTGGAGGGAGTCCTTGGAGAATCTGGTACTGACGAGACACTCTAGCGAGGTAGTATTCGATCGCATCGGTGAAACCCAAGAGTGGAACCGGTCCAATACCATTACACGTAAGCCGAGCTTCCTCGACTTGGAACCAGTTAGCATGCCATTGGAAACCTTGGGGTCTAGCGTTTTTCATGAAAATGATCCATTCAGAGTAATGATAATAGGGTGCATCCCCTTGTTTTTCTTTATACCTTAAGATTGGATGGCTAGAATCACTAAGCTCAGATATTATGAGTAAATCGCCGCACTCTTTTATGTGAGACAAAAACCAAATTTGCAAAAGTTCAAGTGGGGCATGAAACGTTTTGTCAACATGTTGCTTAAATTTAGTGAGGGAAATGAAAGTCTCGGCTAAAATGGTGTTGACAAAATTCTTTCCAAGACAGACTTGTTGGACCAACCATGCAATTGACGAACTACACGCATTCTTACAGTGGGGAAAAATCACGAACCCGAAAAATGCTAACAAAAATATTCTGCCTTTTTGAAAAGATGTGGCTTTATCAAAACATTGACTAAGGTACGAAAAGGAACATGTCCCACGATTTTCTTTTAAGACTTTTCCCAATTCATCTTTTCCGACACCCAAAAATTCAGACAACATTAAGGTGGAATCAATTCATAGAGGTGGTGTAACTAATTCCGACCCTAAAGGTTTTCCAATGATCACGCTATATTCTTCCAAAGTCGGGGTGAGCTCATGCTTACCGAATATAAAGGTAGATGTCTCGGGACACCAGAAGTGTGCTAATGCTCGAACGAGGCCGGTACAGACTTTGACTTCCAATAAGGGGAGTAGCCTTCCGATGTGGCCTTCAACCAGCTTACGGTTGGTCGGACTGAGTAAGTTCCACCAGGCACGGAGCTCGTCCTTAGGAGCATCAAGAATCCGGATATCTGCCCCTCCCATAGTATATGGACCAAGACTCACGACCGACCTAATGTCATGGACCGACCAAAGAAAATACGAAACATAAATAAATTGCGAGATAAAGGTTCAGAAAACTTACTTTACCCAATAAGACCATGGCAATCACAAAAACATGCGCATGAAATGTGAGGTTCGATTTCTATCTAGACTCTGGCTTGCAAAATGGAGACGCGAGGATTACCGGGCTAAACCAGTCATAGTTGTGGTTAGGCCGAGGTTCTCCTGTCTCCGGCTTAGTCAAGGAGCCAACCCGGGTTGCAAAGGGTGCAACCGTGGTGGGAACTCAATGACACCGTAAAAAAAACTTTCGGGACCAAGGAGGGCGGCCCATACCACGCGGATGTGGTCGGGGTGTCCGCTGTCTTAGTATCATCCTAAACCTGTGCCGCCCAGGTCCGGTAGCGGGTAGTGTGTGCGGTGTAGTGTAAATGCAAGGCATGCACAGCAGGTTATATCATACAGCGCTCCGTGCATAAAATAAACCATATATCCAAACACCTCCCTGCAAAACAAGGGTTAACAATCACGCCTCCCCTTATACCTCCCATTCTACAAAAATATTTAACACCTAAAATGTTAAGGACGTACCAGGGATCCTCGCTGCCAAGCAAAAAATATTTTTTTGAAAAGAAAAACTGGCCTAAGTCCACTAAGAGTTTTAACTCAAGTCCCCAGTGAAGTCGCCAAGCTGTCGCGACCTAAAATTTTGCTCAGGCTAATGGATTATCAAGACTAAGCTTAACTCGGGCCCTCCCAAGTCCTACCAATTCGCAACTTAGGGTTTAAGTTTTTAACGTGCAAAAGTTTTCATGCTTGGAGTCGCCACTAATCTATTTGTGGTAGGTCGATTAGAAACCTAAATAAAATATAGGGAGATATGTTTTATTCCTACGAACCAGAAATTCTAAGCTCGGGGACTTGATTACGCTAGATCTAGTCTAACGCCCTTTCGGTATCTTTTCTTTTCACAAAAAATGTTTTGGCAGACAGTTTGGATTCATTTTAGCTTAGTCACTAACATGTGAGGTAATCATACGGGTGCGCAAACCACCAAAGTAACACTCAATAATCAAAATATTAAATAAATTGCAAGATTGAGAGAATTACTTATCTCGAAGCAACATAAGCATCTGCATTGTTAGCTAGAAAATCATATCAACAATCCTAATACGATTTTTAATTAACAAGCAGTTCACTCAATATTTTTTAGGATTTTCACTTATTTAAATGAAAGCTAACCTATATGTAATGACGTGCAAAAATTAACATGCGATTAATGCAACCTAACATGCAAACTATATGACACGCGACAATATGACCTATTTTTAATGACGGGCAAATGATTTATTTTTGGTATTTTTATGAAATTCGGAATTAAAAATGCCAATTATCTAAGCGTACAATTTTAGACTAAAGAAAGCAAATTAACCTATTCTAGAACACTCTTTCTGGTAATTTTTTTATCCAAATTCGAAATTAAAATTAACCCGAAATGAACTATCAAGGTTAGAATAATATCTAATTAAACTAGGAAACAAATTACCCTAATTCCTAATTTAAATTAGAAATTATCTTATCTTTCTAGTAAATCTTGGTTGTCCTATTCTATTCAAAAAAATGTTATCTAGATATATTCTAAACATGCAACATTATCTTCAAAGAAATCAATTCAAATTGTATCTAATCTTTTTGCCTTTTCTTTTAAAGAAACCAAATCAAATAAGAGATAAACACCACCATCAAATCAATATCCACACAATCCGCGAAATTTTTCTTATCAAATTTAAATGAGGCAAAGAAATCAAACTAACGGTCATATCTATAGGGTTATAGATATCGACGGAAAGTTGATTGGTCAAATTTGGCAAACAAATAAAATCTATTATCGTGTCCAAGTGATTATGGATAAGATAACGATTTTCCGTATCGCCGCATATCGTACCTTAGGGATAAGGTCGGATAGTCGTCCAGATACGTTGCTAAATTAGGCAAAATTCCTAATTTTAAGTGTTTCAAATATTGCGGATATCACAAATATTATCCTAAGATTTAACAATCCACCAAAGAATATCCTCGAAATATTCAAACACCAAAAACTTAGGAAATTAAATATTTCGGAAAATAATTGGATAATGACCTTACCTAATTTGCGGATATCTTCCAAATTCGAACTCGGTGCCGGATCGGGCTTGCGAATCACGGGATAGCCGATGGCAGGTGGACCGGCAGTGATGTCCGATGGTGGCTCACGATGTGGCCCACGATGCTCTCAGCCGAGAAGGAGCGAGGGTGGTACCGCTCGAGACGCGGGGATCAACCTCCCAATGGCTGCTCGAGGATGAGTCTTGACCGAGTGTGTCGCAACTATTGAGCACGCGAGGTGATGAGTTGCCTTGGGAGTTTATTAATGTTGCCGATTTTGGACGAAGATGAATGCCAGAACACTTTCTCAATTCTAAGGACTTCAACTGCACCCACCGAGCACTTTTGCACCAAATCACCACATCAGAATTTATACCACTTGTGTTCTTTTTCTTCGTGAATGATCCAAGTGCACTCCTCTAGGACTTTTCACCACTTCAGTCACGAAGCACACCTGCACGCATGCAAAAATTTCTTTCCTTTTTTATTTTAGCAATAACCTCCGGTGGACGCAACGTCCAGAGATCTCTGGCACAGCCACGCGCAGTTGGAATTTGTTCGAGCGATTGGTTTAGTGAAGATAAGCTTGCGGAGGGTCACAGTCACCGACGGCAAGAAGGAACTACTGGGTCGAGCAAGAAAGCGACGTCAATAGTGTCGATGGGGCTCAGCAACGCGGGGTCGCAGCAAGTTTGGAGCTCGTTGCGGCTTAAAGCTTGGCGATGAGATCCAGCCAGGCTGCTTCGTCGTTGTCACTTCTTTGGTCTGGTCATGTATATTGCTCTTGATTTCTTCAAAATTGTCTTCTAGAAAATTCTCCGAAAAACCCCCCTCGCTACATGGCCTCACTCTCTTTTATATAGGCCAGGATATCAAACTTTGGACAAGGAAAAGAAATATATTCTTTTATCCCTTCCCAATAACGTGAGATTCACTTTTTCTCCTTTCCTTTCTTTATTATTTTGCCAACATTGTGTGAATATCGCCAGAGAATCATGCATCAATTCTTTCCTCTTTATTCAATGCCGGTCAATTTTCTTGCTCCCATGATGACCAAATTTTCTCAAAATCCGGCTCAATGCATAATTTTCATTCCAAGCGTGGATGGGCTTCTCCATATGCAAATCGGTGGCCGCATACATGATGCTCTTCTTTATATTTGTTCCTTCAAATAGTTAAGCATGTACGAATATATTTGGAATCTATGCCGATTGTATTGTTTGTGACAAAAAATCTTGATAATATCAAACTTTATTGTTTTAAATATTCATCAAATTTTCCTCACTTGATACACATGATTTTAGCCACTGCAGGCTTAGTCCAGTTAAGCTCAAAACTATTCACTCAAGTCCATCCGCCGCCGGTCCAATAAATATGTAAATTATATGAGCCTAATTAACTATTAATGAAATGCCCCTAATATCTATATGCAATTTAACTAATTAATTTTTTTTCTAGGGACCGAGATCGATCCCTAATTTTTCTATGCAATATATACCTAAATGGAATTAAAATTTAGGTGTCAACAGGCAATTAATTGCGTGAAATTGTGATGTAGTTCGGTGATAGTTGTGCCATGGTTTGCGATGTAAAATGGCATGTTGTATGATGGTTGTGTGTTTATTGTGGGCTGAACCATGATGGTCAGATTTGATGCGTTTGGGTGCATATGATTAATGCCCGAGTAGGTGTAAGTGTGAGATTTGAGGCGTGCGATGTGCGTGTGATCATTAAAATGCCTTGAGGTGTGGTTACGCGGGGTACAGATAAAATGCGGCGTGTTAGCATGTTCGCATCATCACTAAATCCCTGAGGCATGTTTACACGGGGAATTGAACCGGCCTGAGGTGTGTTTACGCGGGTCGTGATACGACCGTGAAACCTGAGGCGTGTTTACGCGGGCTGTGGAAAAAGAATGAGAATGAGATGTACGATGTGGCAAGTGAGAATGTGATCGGGCCTTAGGCATGTTTACGCGGATTGCGATAAGAATGTGTAGCCTGAGACGTGTTTACGCGGGCTGTGGAAAGAGAATGAGAATGAGACGTGTGTTGTGGCAAGTGAAAATGAGATCGGATCTAAGGCGTATTTACGCGGATCGTTGGCAAGTTAAATGAAAATGGTGTAGTAGTACATGAATGAGTGTGAAATGTGGAGTTCGGAAATGTCGTGTGTACGACATGTGCTTTTGGGCATGAGAATAGCTTGGTATGTACATGTGGTTTGAAATTTGTGTATTTGAGACTAATTTGCAGGTCGAGCCAAGGTAAGTGCATTTGTGTGTGTGTGTGATACGTATGTATTGAATGATTGTGTGTTTGGACCTGTCTGGAGATACCTGGTAGCTTAAGTGAAGTTTAGGCTATCAACTTATTGAGATTCGTCTCGTGGTTGTTTAACTAAATCATTTCAAAACCCCGCCCTGAACCATGAATCCACCACCGCTACTACCGCTCCAGCATTTTGGTATATCGATGCACACCGAGCATTTAGTTGTAGAGTATCCGGTAGATGACAATATGGCTTGGATCAAACTGTTGAGGAAAACTCCTACTGATTTTGAAGTTGACAAAACCTTCCATGATAATTGTAAATCTGATACTTATTCTGAACCATTTTATTCCAGGAATATATATATATATATATATATTCTGGAAATTTAGAAGGAAGCTTTTCAGACTTTACAAACTGGAAAAATAAGTTCTTTGAAGACTCACATAATCTAAAGTTCTGAATAGCAAACGTAGAAGTTATTCAGACACAGAACGAGAAAGTTCAGATACAGAAGCTGAAATTTTTCAGAAGCAGACGCATAAGCTGAAATTTTTCAGAAGCAGATGCAGAAGATGAGATTTTCAGAAGCAGATGAAGACGCTGAATTTATTCAGACGCAGACGCAAACGCTGAAATTATTCAGACGCAGAACTCAGAATGAAAAATAACAGCTAGTGATCTGGCATGGATTTTACAGAAGGAAAGTTTTGATTGTATCAATCTCAATCAAATGGATTGACAATCAAACATTTCG
Source organism: Syzygium jambos (assembly GCA_031216235.1). Lineage (NCBI taxonomy): Eukaryota > Viridiplantae > Streptophyta > Magnoliopsida > Myrtales > Myrtaceae > Syzygium > Syzygium jambos. The sequence goes on from CM062224.1 coordinate 15,968,140, forward strand.
ACAAGTATGCATTACAACGGACAAAGCTCTACTTATGAAAACCAAGATTCTGATTGTATGGGCGACCAGAATCAACGGGATTCAGATTTTATCCACCAACGGCTACTCAATCCATTTTATACAAATCTGTCCAAAGGTGAATATTGGAATATGATCCTCTAAAGACTGTCCAACGGCTAGTTTGGAAGTGGAGGAGTATAAAAGGAGATCAACGAGGAGCAGAAGGAGAAGAACCAAATCAAGAATCAACAAGTCCAAAGTCTGAGCATACTCCGATTCAATCTCTTGTCTTTCGTGAGCTTAAACGTGTAATCATTTGAGAGGTGTAGATAGTGTTATAAGTGTGTGCTTAGCTGTGAGATAGTGTGATCTATCGGCTTAGTATAAGCAGCACCAGCTTTGGGGAGAAGTGCTTGGGTTTAAGCGGTACAACTTGCTATAACTTCTCATTGATTTGATTAGTGGAATCCAGCCAGTAGGCTGTCAGCGTGGGAGAGTGGACGTAGGCTTGATCTAAGCCGAACCACTATAATTGTTTGTGTGCAGTTTTCTCCATCTCTAATCTCTTATTATATTGTTTATACTGCTCACAAGAACATTTGTCACAAAATCTGATCAGAATTTGCTTGTTGTTTAGACTTTGTTCTTGATCTTTTACTTTCGCTTTAAATTGGTAAAGAATTTATTTAGATCACCTATTCACCCCCTCTAAGTGATCCTTGCTAGCTACATCAATTGGTATCAGAGTAGGTTGCTCATTTTATTGAAGTGTTCTACTTTTGAGCTAACGATCTACATGGCTAGCTTTGGTGCTCCAAGGCTCATTGAAGGTCAGAGCAATAACAGACCACCATATTTCGATGGCAAGGAATACATTATCTGGAAGAATAAGATGAAGGCATTCATAAAGTCAATTGATCATATGCAATGGGATGTCACTATCAAAGGAGTCAATCCAAAATCTTCAGATTCAAAAGAAAAGGCAGATGCAAGCAAAGCAGCAGATCCTCCATTATCTCAAACTGAGATTTCTAAAAGAGAAACTTTAAATTCCAAAGCAATTTATTCTCTTTATTGTGCTTTATCTCCTATTGAATATAAAAAAATTGTTGCTTGTGAATCTGCTAAGGAAATCTGGGATACTCTCTATGTTACTTATGAAGGAACAAATCGAGCCAAGGAAACTCAAATCAATCTTTTGCTTGGTCAATATGAATCCTTCAAAATGAAGTCTGGAGAATTAATTGCTGATTTTTATGACAGGTTTACTGACATAGTAAACGGTCTGGCCTATCAAGGATAACCAGTCCCAGATGCATTGAAAGTCAACAAACTTCTGAGAGGTTGACAAATCAGTGGGATAACATCAAAACATCTCTTCGTGGGACACAAAAGATCAAGCCTCTATCAGTAAATGAGTTAATTGGAACTCTTCAATCATATGAGACTAAGAAACAGAATGAGGAGAATGAAACCAGAGGTAATAAGTCAATTGCATTGAAAACTAACATTGATTCTAATGCAGATTTTGAAGATGAAGATGTTGATGATGAAGAACTAGCTCTCTTCATAAAGAAGTATAAGAGAACAAAAATCAGAGGAAGAAACCTCAAAGGGAAGAAGCCTTTTGAAAATAAGAGGTCTATCGATGAGATAGAGAGATCAAAGGATATAACATGCTTTCACCGTAGGAAATGTGGATATATTAAGCATAACTGTCCACTTCTGAAAAAGAAGACCAAATTTGAGAAAGCAAAGAAGGCCTTAAAGGCAGAAACCTGGAGTGACATAGAGTACGAAGATAGTGATGAAGATATCTCAAATTTCTGTCTAATGGCAAAGTCAGATTCAGACTCAGATTCTGATTCTAATCCTAAAATGGAAATCGAGGTAAAACCTTCTAAATGTCTATTGAAGTATCGAATTATATTGATGAATTATGCTTTGAATTTAAAACTGCTCTTAAAAGAATCTCTTCTTTGAAAAAGGAAAATTCATCACTAAGGCAACAGGATATTTCTCAAAAAGAAAGAATCGATTTCCTTCAAAAAAAATTTCATCAAATCAAGGAAAGTCGAGATTTTCTTTCCAAAGAAAATGCTATTTTAAAAAAGGGAGTTTCAGAAATTACTTCCAAGTTTTCAAAAGGTTAGACACCTTGAAGCATATCCTTTCCATTCAAATTCCTTACTATAACAAATCTGGTCTGGAATTTGTAAAGGAAAGTGACAGCTTGATTGATTTTCCAAAAGTCAAGGAGAGATTAAGACAAAGACCTCCTCGACAAGCTTATAAAAACCATTTCAAAACGAATTTTGTAAAACCCGTTGGCCGAAGTGCACTCAGGTGCTCAAAATGTGGAGATCCACAACATTTTGAAAATGAATGTCCTAAGGTTTGGAGACATGTTCGAAGAGATTTTATTAAGACAGCCTATACTAATGCTCAAGGACCCAAACAAGTTTGGGTACCAAAGAAAACTTGAGATGTTCTAATTTTTGCAGGTAACCACAAAGAGAAAAAGAAAGTGGTACCTAGGCAGTGGATGCTCTAGACACATGACAGGACATCCAAGCATATTTGTTGATCTACACAATCTGAATGGTGGAAAAGTTTTCTTTGGAGGAAATACCAAAGGAAAAATCATTGGCAAAGGAACGGTTGAAATTGGAGGACTCATAATCAATGATGTTTCGTTGGTAAAAAGACTCAACTACAACTTGATAAGCATAAGCCAGCTATGTGATATAGGTTTCAGAATCAACTTTCAAGAAGATATATGCTCAAAAACAAGCAAAAATTCTTCTCAAACATTTACAGGAAGAAGACATGGCAATATCTATCTTCTAGATGTCAATCTAAACTCCACTCATTGCTTGATCTCAATCAAAGAGGATGAAGATCTGTGGCACAGAAGGTTAGGGCATATCAGTATGAAACAAATCTCAAAGATCTCAAACAAGAAACTGGTTCGAGGTTTGCCAAATTTGAAATACAAGAAAACAGAATTATGCAATGTCTGCACTTTAGGAAAATAAGTAAGAAGCTCTTTCAAATCTATACATCATGTTTCCACTGATCATGCTTTGTAGCTTCTTCATATGGATCTTTTTTGACCAATCAGAACACAAAGTATTTGTGGTAAGAAATATTATTTGGTTATTGTTGATGATTTCACAAGATTTACTTGGGTGTTCTTTCTTGCTCATAAAAATGAGGCATTTTTATACTTTTCAAAATTTGCAAAAAGAGTTCAGAATGAAAAGGGCCATTCCATCTCCTGCATTAAAACAAATCATGGAGGGAGAATTTGAAAATCAAAGTTTTTCAGATTTTTGTGAGGAAAATGGTTTTCAACATAATTTTTCTACTCCATATACACCAGAACAAAATGGTGTTGTGGAAAGAAAAAGTCATTCTTTGCAAGAAATGGCAAGAATACTGTTGATTGAAAGCAAGATTCCTTATTAATTCTGGGCAGATGCAGTTTTTACAGCATGTTATATCATCAACAGAGCTTTTCTCAGACCCATTCTTAAGAAAACCCCCTATGAGCTTTTCAAAGGTAGAAAGCCCAACATTTTGTATTTTCGTGTGTTTGGTTGTAAATGCTTTATTCTCAAAAATCCAAATGACCGCACTGGTAAGTTTGATGAGAAAGCAGATGAAGGATTCTTTCTTGGATATTCTACTACAAGTAAAGCATACAGAGTCTTCAACAAGAATTCTCAGACTGTGGAAGAAACAATGAATGTGAAGTTTGAAGAAAATATTCAGACTCATAAAGATGAATCTTAACCATCTCTCAACATCCAAGAGTTATCAGAAATTCATCAAGAATCTCCAAAGATCGCAGAATCTGTAGAAGAAGGAAAAGAAGATACAATTCAGAATCAACCAGAACCTTCAGAGTCTACAGATATTCAGAAGGAAAGATTTGACAAAAACTGAAAACATAAATCCAGTCATCCGAAGAATCTCGTCATTGGAGAAATAGAAGATGGTATCAAGACCAGATCCAAATACAAGGAGAACATCAGTAACTTGGCATTGATATCAGAAATTGAACCAAAAGAAGTTGGTTAAGCTTTATCAGATGAAAGTTGGATCAATGCTATGCAGGAGGAACTTTAGCAGTTCAGAATCAATGAAGTATGGGAGCTTGTACCAAGACCCAAAAATCATCCAGTAATTGGAACAAAATGGGTGTTTAGAAATAAATTGGATAACAAAGGGAAAGTCACAAGAAACAAAGCAAAACTGATTGTAAAAGGCTATTCTTAAGAAGAAGGCATAGATTATGATGAAACTTATGCACCAGATGCAAGGTTAGAAGCCATTTGGCTATTATTAACTTATGCTTATTTCCATAACTTTAAATTATTTCAGATGGACGTGAAAAGTGCCTTCCTGAATGGATACATTAAAGAAGAAGTATATGTAGAACAACCACCTGGTTTCGAAGAACCAAGGAAGATTGATTATGTCTACAAACTCAAAAAGGCCCTTTACGGTTTGAAACAGGCACCCAGAGCATGGTACGAAAGGTTAAGTAACTTCCTTCTGCAAAATAATTTCACCAAAGATAAAGTTGATACAACTTTTTTTTTGTTAAGAAAAAGGGTAAGGATTTTCTACTTGTTCAAATTTACGTTGATGATATAATCTTTGGATCCTCAAATGAATTGCTTTGCAAGGAATTCTCTAAGAATATATAGAACGAGTTTGAGATGAGCATGATGGGAGAACTAACATTCTTTCTTGGCTTACAAGTGAAACAAACCAAAGAAGGTACATTCATTTGCCAAGAGAAGTATGCTAAGGAGATTATCAAGAAGTTTGGAATGCAAAACGGTAAGAAAACAGACACTCCAATGTCCTAATCATCCAAACTGGACAAAGATGAACTTGGTAAAAAGGTGGACCAGAAGGTATACATAAGCATGATAAGTTCATTATTGTATCTTACTGCATCTAGACCTGACATTCTTTTTAGTGTTTGTATGTGCGCAAGATTTCAATCAGATCCAAAGAAATCGCATCTTTTTGCAGTAAAAAGGATAATCAAATACATTGGAACTTATCTAATACTAGGTCTTTGGTACTCTAAAGATTCAAATTTTACTCTTGCTGATTATTCAAATACTGATTTAGCTGGATGTAAAGTGGACAGGAAAAGTACTACAGATACATGTCAACTGCTTGGAAATATGTTGGTATCTTGGTACTCAAAGAAGCAAAATACAGTCGCACTTTCTACAGCAGAAGCTAAATATGTAGCGTTGGGAAGTTGCTGTGCATAGATTCTGTGGATGAAGTAGTAGTTGCGAGACTTTGCCGTTGAAGAATCAAGTGTTGCAATCAAGTGTGACAACACAAGTGCTATTAATCTGTCTAAAAATCCTATTCTTCATTCACGTGCAAAGCATATTGAAATCAAGCATCATTTCATTAGAGATCATGTTCAAAATGGCGATGTGAATATTCAATTCATTGATTCTAAGAATCAACTAGCTGATATATTCACAAAACCTCTTGACAAATCCTCATTTGAGTATATTAGAAACAAACTGTGCATTACTTATTCATTCTCTTTGAAGTGTTTGACAGACAGGAATTTTTTTTAGACTCAAGTGTTCTCGGTCTGAACATTTCTCATACTCTTAAAGAACGGCACGTACATAGTTTAAAGTTTGACAGGAATATTTTTGCCAGGATATTTTCACATTTATTAATTTTGGAAGCAAATCAGGTACGTATCCCAATTTATCTAATTAATTGTACTTAAAATATTATCATAATATTATCGTGATCTCTTATACCTCAAAAAGTCTATTCTCTTTCCTATATGTCTGGGTTTATTTTATTTACTTTCTAAAAGTAACCTTCTCTTTCTAAAAACCGTCCTTCTCATTTATAAAGCCGTCCGTTTCTTTTCAAAACCCTATCAGTACGATCTTTTACTCCTCAAATCCTTCCGATATCCAGAGACTTTCCTCGTCTTCCTTCTCCAAAGATCAAAACTTTTTGCCCCAGAAGTGATTAAAATGCCGTTCAAAAGAAGATCTTCACCCATTCTAAACCAAGACTCTAAATCTACTACACCGGCGGAGTATATGGAGATTTCAGATACAGAATCAAACCATCGTGAAAAACCTGTTGAAGCGACACCACCTCATCAATCGTCGCCTCCCAAAACTTCTGGTAAAATAGATTTTCATTTTAAAAGCATCAAGCATGTATGGAATGCTTATCAGATGTTGAAGCAAAACAATACCTCTAAATCTTCTTTGCGTGACTGTCTGAGAGACAATGGGTTCTTCTCTGAAGAACATCTTACGCAAAACTTCTCTAAAGCTTGCGTTGATACTGCCAATGTTCCGTCCAGCACTACACCAAAAGAGCCCTCTTCCAAAAAGGGCAAAGAAAAAGTCTGAGAATCATCAACACTCTCTTGCAAAAAATCTGCTCAAATCAGCCCTAAAAATACCAGTGCAACCAAATTTGTTATTCCTGATGATGATGCTCGACTTTTTGATACTTTTGAAATGAAGATAAGAATAGCATCTAGTGTGCTAGGTACAGGAGGATTATTCAGAAGCTCTGAGCATCATGTCTGTTATAAGTTATTGCCTGCTTGAGGGATCATGAACCACAAAACTGTGAATTTCGATTGCCTAGAGAAGGCTGACATTTCAGTCAAGAACCTGTTTGAGAAGCAAGGCATTTATGAATTTTGCCTTCAATCTTCAAATGTTTATGCTGAATTAACTGCCTATTTTTATTTCAATCTCTCTATTTTGTCGCCCAACTGGATCCAATTCACTGTTGGTGACAAAAAATTCGATTTAAAAGCAGATATGTTGGCAAGAATAATTGGAGCAAAACACTCCAAGTTTACTCCATTGGAAGTAAATATTGAAGATGCTTCCAAGATTGCGTCTGAAAATCCAAAATTTGCTCAAGGATTAAACCGGCATCTCTCCTACTCTGACTTATCCAGAAGATCCGTGATTCTACACAAGATCATTATCAATTGCTTGAAGCCCAAGGCAACCTCCAAAACTGACCTCTCCAAATCAGAAATCAAGCTCATCTGGGCTATCTTGAAAGGTCAACCTTTTTCTCTTCCTCATATCATCATCTTCCATATGTACAGGGCATTACAGAAGGACAAGGGACAACTGCCATATGGTGCTTTAATTTTTCGCATTTTCATATTCTTAAAAATATCGATTCCTGGTGAAATGTGCCAGAACCTTGTTCCACATATTGGTTAGGTATTCTAGCTGACCTAGGCTAGTGGTGACTCCTAAAAAAGATAAAATTGATACGCTATCACGCGATGTATGAATTAGGGAAGATTCACGTTCATGAATAATGGACTGTACGGATGAACCATCTTTTATGATGTACTTACTGTATAGACCATTTCATGAACACTTACCTCTAAACCCGCCTCATCGAGTTCGGCCCTCGAGAGGTAGGTCATGACAGCAACGAGATGAGAAGGAAGAGAGAGAATGATGGTCGAGTGGTAGTGGTGAGTCGGGATGGTGGCATGGACGGCGGCGCATGGCGTCCGGCACCGGTGGATGGCGGCAAGCTACTCCTGCGGGGCTGGTCCTCACACGGCCAAAGGAAAAGAGAGAATGGAGAGGGAGAGTGGCGAGAGAGAGAGAGAGAGAGAGAGAGAGAGAGAGAGAGAGAGAGAGAGAGAGAGAGGGAGAGAGAGAGACGGTCGGATGAGGGGTGGTGGCACCGGGACAGTCACGCGGAAGGGCAGTGTGAGCGGCGGTTCCGGCGGGCGGCGGCGTGAGCGGCGATGGCTACTCCGGCGACTCCTCATGCGGCCAAGGAGAAGAGAAAAGGGAGAGAGTGAGGCGAGAATGAGGGAGAGAGGGAGTGGCCGGATGGTGATGGTGAGAATGAGAGGAGAGAGAGATTGCAAGAGGTTTAGAGAGAAATGGTGAGTGGAGTGGTTGATCAAACCCACTAAAAATGTTTAGGCTACCTATCTCTCTAGAAACATGATCCAATGGCCAATATTTGACTACCAATCTCATCTATCCACTATCAATGGCCAAGATTACATCTAGACAAAAATATCTAAGGATAATTGGGGAATAAGCAAGAGTGATAGGGGGTATTCTTTTCCAATATTTTCGGCACTAATAAGGCTGAATAATACCAATTAAAACCTCTAAAATTCGGAATTAACACCTAGGCTTAGGAGCAAAACGGTAATTTTTCACTCCCAGTCCGAAATTCCATTTTTCAATCACATTGACCCCAAATATGATTGGCCACACTAATACGACGTCGTCCTTGCAAAATAGTTACGTTCGTCCGTGAAATTCAACACTCAAGTTGGAATTCAATTCCATGATCAATTTTCGTTCAAATGTGATTTTACCGTCTCTCACTAACGAGTGGCTGTTTAAAAGTTATGCATATCGACTTAGGGTTACTCGAGTCGTGACGGTCTCGATTTCCAAGAGAACGCGATAATTTATAGCTAGTTTCGGAGGTCACGATCATTCGGAATAAGTTCAGGATTGTTTACCACTCGTACTCTCGGTTGCGCGGAATCACCCGCGATCCAATCATACATCGTTGGCCAAACCAAATCCATCACCCTCCTTGGATCGGCCCACATTGGTCGAAAATATTCCTTCGTCATTCCTTAGAATCGGGCTTGATTTATGGTTAAGCTCCTGGGTTCACGTACCGTTTTCCTAGTTAGCCATTCCCTTTTGGTCAGTATCCCGAAAATGATCAGTTCCGGGCGAGACTCATTAAAACGAAATGAAAAATATATATCCATTTCATTGATCATGAAAGTGGGTCGAATTCAGGATGTTACAGATAGTATCGAGTCGAGTTAAGGGACGGCAGTGCGGCTGCGCCTCTACCACGAACGAGGCCTTTTATGATGAGATTCATCAATGGAATAGACCATTGATGTGTGATTTGAGATTGGCCAATGTAATAGACCATTGGCGTATGTTTTTCGATGAGATTGATCAATGGAATGGACCATTGGCGTGTGTTTTCGATAAAATTGGCCAATGGAATAAACCATTGGTTTTTGCTTTAATATTATTAATTTAAATGAATATTTTCTTATTTGTATAAAGTTATGTTGAAATGAAATAACTCTTGTGTGACTCGATAAGTATTTGATATCTTGAGTTTGGTTTATGATATTCTGGTATAGCTTTATGTAATCATGCATAGTGGTTGCTCGATATGTTTAGAAGAGATATGCACTGCTTACTAAGCTGTAGTTGCTCACCCCTCTCTTTTCCCAATTTTTCAAGTTCTTTATTTAGCAGCAATAGAAAGAGAGTGATGTCATGAGGACTTTTGGGTGGTTTGAGATTACGTCCTTCAAGTATAAGGGTGGCCGTGTCACCCCTAATCTTGATAGGTTTTAGGATGTGACACTCTCATTGTATCACACCCCAAAACCTATCAGGATGGGGGATGACACGATCGTCCTTCTATCCAAAGAAAGCAATCTCAAACCACAACCAAAGAACAATCTCCCAAAAGTCCCATAACATCGCTCTCATTTTATTGGCTATTAATCAAGGAACCTGAAAAACATGAAAGATGAATGGAATGAGCTACCACGGCTCAATAAGTAATACATTTCTTCTAAGTAGATCGAGTATCCACTATGCATGTTTAAGGCACACAAACATAAGCCATTTAACCCAACTCCAGCATTTCGATCAAAAAAGAAACCCAACTCCAGCATATAACAAACGTCGAGATCAAAATACGTTATATACTACTTTAACATAACATTTTCACGAAAGAAATACTCATTTTGATTAATAATATCAAAGCAAAAACCAATGTTCCAGTCCATTGGTCAATCTTTTCGAAAACACACGCCAATCATCTATTCAATTGGCCAATCTCATACTTAGAAATCTAACTATGATTACGGATAACGCCCCGTGAAAAGGCAACCAAAATTCCCTCATTGGCAAGATGTCCACCTACTATAAGCCAATAGCTCGGTCCACAAGAATATCCTAAACTAGTATGCGCATACGCACAAACCCTCATTGGGTTCACAGAGACACTGAGTATCAAACACTTATCCACAATAATATCCACTATAATACCAAATCCAAAAATCATTTCATAAACCATTTCGCAAATCGGTAAATAACACTTCAAAAATCACACTCAAAATCAAGAACTCCTCATGAGTATTTCCCAAAATATTTCACAAACCTATTTACATTTAATAAGTTCAAACCAAATCAAAAGATAATCTTCCATTTCAAATACACAAAATGGCAATAAATGCTCCATCAAGTTTTATGCAATCAAAATGTCATTTTTTTATATGATAACATATTTATAACACATCAGTTTCTAAACGTGAGCTTCGCCGCCTTCCGCGCCCGCCGTCCCGGCATCGTTGCTGCCGCAGCAGGAGGACTCCGCGTCGTCGACCACCCCGCCGCGGGCGAGGAGGTGCTGGAGGGTGGAACGGAGGGAGTCGGCTTCGGCCTCGTTGTCCTGGGCGAGGCCCCGCCAGATGCGGTTCTCCGACGACAGGGACTTTACTTGCTCTTGGAGGAGCCGATTCAATTCCCCCATCTTCGTGATCCCTTCGTCTTTTTCCTTGATTTTTCTGGCCAACCCCTGCGTCTGTAAGGAAGTCAAGAACAAAGTTGTCAGGATTTTGTTAGTGGAAATCCCAGAACAAGTCATAAACCCTAATCAGTCCATCAAAGACTTGTCGAAGCAACACAGACTCACGACGACGACGACGACGACGAGGAGAAAAGGTAAAATTTAAAAAAGGAAAGGAGGAAAGAAGGGTCGTTACTTACATGTTGGGAAATCAAAGGGTCGATCTCCGATTCGTGCCCCGGAGACGGCGACGCCTTGGTCATCTTGCGAGGATCGTGATTCGCCAAGAATCGATCGCCGCTCAAGTGGTCGTCGCCAATGGCGTCTCTGGACCGCTTGCGGTGGTGGTTCCCGGGGACAGAGGCGGCGGCGGCGGCGTCGGCGTCGTTGTCCCCGGCCGATGATTTCGCAGCGCAGAACTCGGGGACGATGCGGTATTTCCGGTGGCGGTGGCGCAACGGCCGCGAGATCTGGTCGGGCGGCGTGGTCTCCGGCAGAGGGATGAAGTCCTCCGCCGCCAGGCTAGGGTAGAAACAGGTCGCCATGAGAGAGTCGTTCGCAGAGAGAGAGAGAGAGAGTTTCAGACGAAGAAGAGAGAGAAAAGGCGAGTGGTGTGCGCGTGAGGGAGTTTGGCCCTTTTATTTTAGACCTGTAATAATTTTATTTCCTTTTTAAGGACCTCTCTGAACGGGAAAAGTATCAAATTAGCCTCGTTAAAATCACTCTATTACCACTTGAGTATTTGATCAATAGATTTTCAAGTATCTGACAATCGTGGCACAACTTAACATGCGCTCAACTCTCTTTGTTTAGATTTAGCCAAAAAGTGAGGATCTGTACAATGTTCGCTCTCATGTTAGTTAGAACTATGAAATTAGCATTTTTGAATGTAATAATTTTTAGGGAAAAAGGCTCCAAAAATTTTAAACTATGTGCATTGTGATATATTTATCCACAACTTTTATTTGTGACACAAAAATGACTAAACTTGTATCTGGGTGACACGTCTACCCTTTGTCAATTTTCCGTCAACGAACATCGTGAAAAATTTGCCTTCATGGATGGCGGAAGGTAAACTGTGTTGACAATGGTGCCTACGTGACTTAAATGAAACAAAAATGATGCCGTTTTGGCTAAAAAAATTATCCTATTGAACTTGGTAAAAAGTAAATATATCACGCAAGTACAAATTTGAGTTTTTTTATGTTACAAGAAAAAGTTTATGGTAAATTGACACGTTCAACAAGTGTGCTCAAGCACTCTTTTTTGTTGAGTAAAAATTAGATGAGCGGTGATTTCAATCCAAAATGTACAAGTTCTCGATTTAGTCACTTAAAAGACTGCCCGAGCAAACTCATTGAAAGACGAAAGACATCGAGTAGATGTATGCACATTAGCCACTTTTCCGTGTGCAAGTGCAATCTTTCAACAAATCCGCAACGACTCCTCCTGCAGCTCCGAATCGAAACCGTACTATCTTCTTCCGCTGTATATTCAAAGGAGTTGCATCATGGCCAAAATTAGAGAGACTGGATTGGTACATGTTACAAAAAACTAATCACCAATTCGGATATCCACAAAGTCCCGAATCGATGTGGTGCTCGAGTTCCACGCTCCAAAACTCTCGTAAAAAAAGGAAAACTATTATTTTTGTGTCCGCCGTCAGTGTAAAAAGACTTTTTACACGTTTATCGTTAGATGGGTGACACGTATGCTCGGAAATTCGCGTAACTGCACTCATTTGAGTGCTCACCCTTTCAACCTTAAACATGCCAAAAAAAAATTACATCGACAGTGAAACTAATAAAAATAAAAATAATAAAAATTATTAGATTCACCCACTTACTCTAGTTTACGTATTAATATATATATATATATATATTAAATGAGTATAGAACTTTTGAGTAAAAAAAAAAAAAAAAGGGACGAATTGGTGGAGAGAATTGTCCAATGTCTATATCTTAATAATTTCACGCCAAGTGAGGAAGAACAATCAGAACCATGCCTTGCCCCTTTCCTTTCTTGTTTTTTTTTTTTAATCTTTTTCCTTGTACATGCTTTATCCTTTGCATAGCCAACCAAAAAGAAAAACTTTAACTTGGAAGAAAAAATGAAAAAGAAGAAGAAGAAGAAGAAGAAGAAAAGTGATGGAAAAGCTCTTTATATTCTTGATATAATGATTGAAAAAATATCATCACTTATTGGAAAATCAACATTTTTCGGGCATTTCATGTGCATTTGGATGACTATCTTTAGAATTTCCCGTTAATCACCCATCATCTAGTCACAAGATTGAAGAACAAAAGAGTAAAAGAGAACGCTTGTCTCTAAATTTTTTGGAAGTTTAAGCTACAAAAAGAAAGAGATTTGTGAATGTCGACGACCATATGTTGGATTAACATTCATATTCGACTACGTTAAGGAAATTAAAAGGGGATTAGAAAGGCAACAAATTATTTCGCATCATCAATTAATGATTGCCAAAAAAGAAAAATTGGAACACCATGATTAAGAAAAGGAAAAAGAACATTTATTATTATGTATTGTATTGTATTGTATTGTATTGTATTTACACAAAAATGAGAAAACCATCCCTCTCGATGGTTTTTTCCCCACTATCCTCCAACTAAAAAGATATCAAAGAATCTTCCTATCAAAAAAAAGAAAAAAGGGACTATTTATTTTTCCTCCCCTATGTTCTTTCCTCTTTCCCCTTTTCGCCCCTATTTTCTCTCCTTTTCACCCTTTCCAGCCCACGGCCCTTCCGACCGTCTACGGCGACGACAGATTCACGTGCACGCTCGCCGCGATCGCTGAGCCGCACGCCGGGCAGTTCCGGCGGCTGGGCCCGCACGCCGACGCGCACAGGCACATGTGCCTGCACGGCAGCAGCACCACCGTCTCCCAGCAGCGCCCCGTGCACCACCGCCCCGGCCTCAGCAATTCCACCGCCGCCGCGGCAGCATCGCCGCCTTCCGCGCCCGCCGTCCCGGCATCGTTGCTCCCGCAGCAGGAGGACTCCGCGTCGTCGACCACCCCGCCGCTGCCGCCTCCGCCGTGGGCGAGGGCGTGCTCGAGTTTGGAACGGAGGGCGTCGGCTTCGGCCTCGTTGTCCTGGGCGAGGCCCCGCCAGATGCGGTTCTCCGACGACAGGGACTTCACTTGCTGTCGGAGGAGCCGATTCAATTCCCCCATCTTCGCGATCTCTTCGTCTTTTTCCTTGATTTTTCTGGCAAACCCCTGCGTCTGTAAGGAAGTCAAGAACAAAGTTGTCAGGGTTTTGTTTTTGGAAATCCCAGAACAAGTCATAAACCCTAATCAGTCCATCAAGGACTTGTCGAAGCAACAAAAACTCACGACGACGACGAGGGGAAAAGGTAAAATTTAAAAAAGGAAAGGAGGAAAGAAGGGTCGTTACTTACATGTTGGGAAATCAAAGGGTCGATCTCCGATTCGTGCCCCGGAGACGGCGACGCCTTGGTCATCTTGCGAGGATCGTGATTCGCCGAGAAGCGATCGCCGCTCAAGTGGTCGTCGCCGATGGCGTCTCTGGACCGCTTGCGGTGGTGGTAGCCGGGGACAGAGACGGCGGCGGCAGCGGCGTTGTAGTCGCCGGTCGATGATTTCGCGGCGCAGAACTCGGGGACGATGCGGTATTTCCGGAGGCGGCGGCGCGATGGCCGCGAGATCTGGTCGGGCGGCGTGGTCTCCGGCAGAGGGATGAAGTCTTCCGCCGCCAGGCTAGGGTAGAAACAGGTCGCCATGAGAATCGTTCACAGCAACAGAGAGAGAGAGAGAGAGAGAGAGAGAGAGAGTTTCAGACGAAGAAGAGAGAGAAGGGCGAGTGGAGTGCGCGTGAGGGAGTTTGGCCCTTTTATATCGGAGCGTTCCCGACCGTTGCGACGACGCGGGCGGGCACGCGGCGACCTCCGGGCGGGTCGGGGGAGGCTTGGCACGCACGCCTCGGCGCAGGCGCAGGCGGCTGCGCGGCGGCGGCGGCCCCCGACGCCGTCCTGTCCCCGCCGCACGCCGTGAAAATTAAATGTTTTTTTTTAGTTTTTTAATCGACATTATTTTTTTATTAATTCTTTTTGGCACATTCCCCCACTGATTAAAATTAAAGTGTGCCGCTATTATTATCCACGTACTTGTCAGGGACATCCCCGTTCGTATAAAAAGTTAAATTGGGTCCGTGAATAAGATTTACTTTTTTTATCTTCTTGAATTCTTTTCGCCTACAGAATTGACCCGCATTTTCATTCGAAACATATTGACAAGAAACATGTTCAATCTCCAATTAATTTTTTAAACTATTGGGGGGGTCGGAGATTATTTTTAGAGAAAAAAATAAATACGTGCGCGGGGATACTGTTTCGCAAGTTTATGGCGGAGCACGCTCGCATGGGCTGGCGGAGAAAACTTCTCCTTTGCTCGCGTTCTCTGCACGCATGAACTTCAGGAGGAGACTTTATCGAATCATACGGACAACCTGAATTACAGCTGTGAAAACTGGGGAGACTTGTCAATAGGCACGCGGCTCTTTTGGTCAAGGGATTGGGAAATGAAGACGTTAATATGTACGGAATTCGACTCCGCACGAGGTAGAGCAAAAGTCAGAGAATAAGGAAAGTTAGAGTTAGGATAAACAAAAAAAAGATTGGGAAACTCCACCTTTGCTCGCCGGCTTTGATAGGTGCAAAACCTACCCACCGCACATAATTTAAATCAGTACGCCGTTGTGAGAGATGTGTGCAGGTTTAGCTTCCCCGTAAGTACACTCGAAAACTTGGAACAGCTTGATTAATGTAATTATCATGATTAACGTAATTATCAGGTAATTAATAT
Organism: Syzygium jambos; assembly: GCA_031216235.1. Classification (NCBI taxonomy): domain Eukaryota; kingdom Viridiplantae; phylum Streptophyta; class Magnoliopsida; order Myrtales; family Myrtaceae; genus Syzygium; species Syzygium jambos. Next base: position 15,983,647 of record CM062224.1, read on the forward strand.
TATTAATCTTTTGTCTTCTGCTTATCGTGATCAATGTGACCTTCACCATTGTTCCTCGGTTGGAATGTCATTCGACTTGTCTCCTCTAAAGGAATGTGTCTTGGGGCTCGTGACACTTGATTAATTATCATATCTAAATCTTACTTAGGAGCTTGTTGTTCACCTAAATAGTATGAATTCTTGGATGAATTCTTTTTACACCTGGCATCTTATCAAATTCAAGCATTCAAGAATAGGGCTGCCCGTCAAAATCTTCCGAAGCACATCATCACAAACACCTTCAATGGACAAGGGCTTTTTTTTTCTTTTTTTTGGCTAGAATTCAATGGACAAGGACTTAAGCGAACTCCAACCAACGCTTTCACTAGAGGAGAAACAGCAGGCTCTTAAGCGTAGCTTAATAAACGAAAAGCAATGGAGACCAGTAATGCTTCCAACAAATGTTCACTATGAGAACAAGGTCTTCAACTTGATGATCAATCGCAAAGTGATGGTGAACCCATAAATCAGTGGTAGAGGGGCAGAAGTCCCGCTTTGATATGATGTCAAGGTGGAACTTTCTCACCTTAGGCCACACATGGTGCGTCAAAACCCTGTCCACAAACGAATTATTATAAAAAGAGTCGAACTTGAGACCTGAAATAGTGGTCCAAATAGACCGCAGCCTTTTCGACAAAATGCAAGTTTTGATGACGTCCCTTGTGGGCAAAAAGGGTAGATGTGATGGATTAGGCAATCGCGCAAGAGACTGGTGTAATCCTCGTAATCATGTCGGCCTGTGGCCTGCATCGAAGTACGCACCATGGCTTGTGAATGGATTCGAGGGTCTCTCTTTTTTCTCTTTTCAACGAAGCATGGGCTTGTGCATGATCACCCTCTCTTCGTTAGATTATGGCTGAGATTTGTGCTACTATGCTGGAGGAAGTTCAAAATTTTATACTATGCTTAATGTACATATTATTTTATCCTTCCAAATCCCATAAAAAGGAAAGCAATATTTTATTGATCGGGTACATGCCTAACGTGGTATAATTAACTAATCAGATTACTTGCTCGTTACATTTTATATTGTCGCGACCGAACTCCCGAGCCCTCTTGTTGGACGACATGCAAAAAGCAGGGGGCTCGCCTGGTACGTCCTAAGTCTAGGTTTAGGACTTAATTCGGGCTCTCCCAAGCCCATACCATATCGCGACTTAAGGTTTAAATATTTAACATGCAAATGGTTTATACCAAGGAGTCGCCACTAATCGATTTGGGATAGGACGATTAGAAACCCAAATAGGGTGATGGGAGAATCACCCTATTCCTACGAACCAAAAATTAACTGGGTTCGGGGACTTGGTTACACTAGTCAGATAACTAATGCCCTTTCGGTACCATTTTACCCTGTTCATTTTTTGAAAACATTTGTCAAGCAGTTTGGATTGATTTTAGGACCTTTCTCCTAACATATAAGGTGTTCAAACGAGTGCATAATCAGAAACGATTAGCAGTCATGCAGCCTATAGTTCTAGCCCTAACTAAGCCAGATGACATTCAAAACACAGCAGTTTATGCAATTGTATTAAAAAACATGCATAATAATAACGCGACGGTAATAATAAAACATGCAACATACTACCACGCGATTTCAGACTTATTGAATTTAAATAAAACAACAACATGCATAATTATAAAGGATTAAAACACTCAGACAAGAAAGAAAAGAAAAAAAAATTTCGAATTTTTTTAAAATAAAATAAAATAAAAAGAAAATACTTCTTTTTTTTTGAAATTTTTTTTAAAATTTTTTTATTATTTTTCTTAAAAAAAAGGAAAAGAAAAACCTTTTTTTTAAAATTTTTTTATTTTTTTAAATTTTTTAAATATTTTTTTACAAATAAAATAAAATAAAAATAAAAATAAAAAACCGGCCGGGTCGGGTCGGATCCGGGTCGGCCCGGTTCGACCCGGGTCAACGAACCCGGATCGGGCGTTGACCCGGGTCGGACGAAACCGACCCGAGTCAACGGACCCGACCCGTTCGTTGACCCGGGTCGGTCAGAACCGATCCGAGTCAACGGATCCGACCCGATTCGCAGATCCGCCAGGAGAGGCATCGGCGGGGCCAAAATCGACCGTCCGCCGGCCGACCCAGGCCAGCGCCGCCCCCAACTCGCCCGACTAGGACCACTTCTGGGCTGTGCCACTCACCTGAGCCGCCGTCGGACCGCCGTTCGCCGGCCGGCGACGCAATAAAAACCAGCCTAGTTGAGGAATTTCGTCGAACGCCTGGCGGGTGCGTGGAAAAACGGGGGATTTCGACCTCCTCCGGCGATCCGGTCGATTCCAGCGGCTTGGGTTCACCTCCGACGGCGACTAGGGGTCAGGATCGACGACGGTATGGGCCGGGAATCGCGCGACGAGGCCGGCACGAGTCCCGGCCACACTGGACATCGAAACAGGGGAAAACAGAGGCGGGGACTCGGCCGGGAGAGCTCACCGGTCGACGGCGCGTCTGGGTGGCTTCTCAGCTGCTCCGTGGGCGACGGCAACGCTGCTGGTTCTCGGCCACACTCCGGCGTGACCTCGGTACGCTCTAATCTCACTCTTTTTCTCTCTTTTCTCTCTCGGTCTCTCGGTCTCTCTATTTCTGTTTTTCTGGAGAATGGCCAAACCGGGAGCTCTGGCTTCTTCACGGTGGCAACGACGTCGCTGGCTTGCTCCGGCGAGGCCTCGGTCACACTCTCTCTTTCCCTATTCTCTTCGTTCTCTCTCTATTCTCTCTCAGTTTCTCTCTCTCTTTCCCTGCTTTGTTTTCTCTCTCAAAAAATGCCGACCGGCGCTCCTCTCTCTCTCTTCGGCTTTTATAGGCGGCGACGACGCGTCCCGTGCCTCCCCACATCGGCTGACGACGGCCTGCACCGGCCTATGCCCCGCAAATCCCGCGGCCATAGGCCGGTGCAGGGGGACGTCACTGCTGCGGCTGAAAAAATCCAGAGGAACAGGGGGAGGAGAGGGATAAAAGGATAAGGGGAGGCCGGGAAACCGGGGGAAGACGGGACTGGCAATTAATGCCAGTCCCGTTGGCGTGCTCGTCCAGGCCTCCTCTGGCCTGATGGAGACGGCGTGGAGCTGCTCCGCCGCTCGTCGTTCTGCGTCCGCTGCAGGGGTGAACAGGGGAAGAGAAAGGGACGTCGGCGGAGGAGAAGGAAGGAGGAGAAGGAGCTGGGCCCGGGCCAGGTAGACATGGCCACGGGCCGGTTTTGGCCCGGAACCGGCCCGGAACCGGCCCGGTCAAACCCGGGCCCGGCCCGTTGACCGGGCCCGCGGTTCTGAACCGGAATAGGCCCGTGCCCTACGGGCCCGGTTCCGGTTCCCGAAATTATGGAACCGGCCCGGAACCGCCAGTTCCGGGCCCGGTTCCAAAAAAAAAAAAAAAAAAAACTGGAGGGGAGCGCGCCGCGCGGAGCCGCGGACCGCGGAGCGGCGGAGGCGTCGCCGCCGCCGGCGTCGGGCGAGGCCGGCCTCGCCCGACGCCGGCGAGGTCGAACCCTCGCCAGATCTGGCGAGGCTCGACCTCGCCGGCGTCGGCCGAGGCCGGCCTCGCCAGTTGCAGGCGAGGTCGACCCTCGCCGGCGTCGGGCGAGGCCGGCCCCGCCAGTTGCAGGCGAGGCCGGCCTCGCCCAGCCCAGGCGAGGGCGGCCCTCGCCTGACGCCGGCGAGGGCGGCCTCGCCTGAGGCCGGCGGCCGGCCACCTCGGTCGTCTGCTGCAAGCGGCGAGGGCGAGCGCCTCCTCGCCGTCCTCGGCGCCCGGCGCCCGTTGGCCGTTGGCCAACGAGAACGACGGCGGACGGCCCAACGCCCAACCAACAGGAAAAAAAAAAAAATGTCTGCAGGCACTGCAGGTGCAGGGGCAGGCAGCTGCCAGCAGGGCCTGCACGTCTGCAGGCCCTGCTGCGGGCAGCGCCCCAAGGCCCAGCGCCAGCGGGCCCGCCTCGGCCTTGCGGCCCGTTGCCAAACGGGCAAATTTTTGCCCGTTGGCCCTATTTGCCCGTTTGGCAACGGGCCAACGGGCAAAAATGTGCAAAAAAAAAATAATCCGCTAAAATTCTTCTCAATTTTTTCTTATAAATACTCACACAATTCTCTTAATACTCACACAATTCTCTCAAATTCTCTCAAATTCTCTCAAATTCTCTTCTCTCAAGTCTTAAATTTTCTCAATACTCGAAATTCTCTCCAATTGCCAATTCTCTTAAATTCTTCCAATTCTCAATCCACGCAATTCTTTCTTAATTCTCCCAATTAATCCGCTCAATTCTCTCAATCCACTCGAAAAATGGCAAGTGGAAGTCGAGTGCCATCTGGCAAAGGTAAGAATATCGCGACGGAATCCCATCATTCTTTTGATCCTCGTGAATATGCAGATTTTCAAGATGATGAAATCAACATTTTTCCCAATATGGAGCGCGTCCCGACTCAAGAAAGTTTTAATCCTTCTGGAGAAATTTCTACAACAAAGGAAGCGGAACGAGAATTTACATCTGACATTTGGAATCACTTCACCAAAATGGAAAGGTTTGATATTGGTGAAAAAAGGTATGATATAATTTGTAAATATTGTGGGACAATATATAAATATACAGGTGGACAAGGATATGGAACATTTAAACGACATCTTAGAAGCAAACATCCAACCGAAATGGGAATCGATATCGGGCAACAACAAATTTCCGGGTACGTCAATCCTAACACTTCCCCTTTATTTCGTTTTAATGACAAAACTTATAAGGAAGAATTAGGCAAATTTATTTCCGTTGAGCATTTAGCATTTAATTTTGGAGAAAGATTTGGTTTTAATGAATTTGTACACAATGCATGTGCTCCACAAGCAAAACGTGTTTCTAGAAATTCAGTTAAACGAGCAATTAAAGATCTTTACAAAAAAGGAAAAAAAGATTTACAAAACTTTTTTATGCAATTTAATGGATGCGTGCATATAGGTAGTGACATTTGGAGTGATCTTTGGCAAAGTCATTCTTACATGGGCATAACATGTCATTGGATAGATGACGAGTGGAGTATTCAAAAAAGAGTCATTGCATTTAGAGTTTTCGATGATAATCATACGGCAAATAATATTTATAGATTAATTAGGCAAATTTTAGAAGAATATTATTTGCTTAACAAAATTTTTTCAATTGGTTTTGATAATGCTGCAGCAAATACCGCTTCAATTGTCGAGTTAGAAAATATTTGTAAACCCGCTTTTGGCGGAAAATTTTTTCACGTTAGATGTGCTTGTCATGTTTTAAATTTATGTGTACAAGATGGTTTGAAAACTCTCGATATTTTTCTTCAACCAATAAAAATGGCGATTCAATTTTTATGGAAACATCCCCAAAAAATGAGAATGGGGTAAATTTTGTAGAGAAAATGGCAGAAGGCCAAAAAGATTTCCAAAAGATGTTCCAACTCGTTGGAATTCTACTTTCCAGTTGCTTACTGAATCTTTAGCATATAAAGATTTATTATGTGCATTCATTTCTGATAATGTACCTCAGATTAATTTATACCCACATGAGTGGTATATTTGCCAAAAAATTTTAGATGTTTTAAAGGTTTTTAATGATGCAACTTATACTTTGTCCGGTGTTTATTATCCTACTACACATTTATTTTTAGTAGAGTGTATTAATATTGCCGGAATTTTTGATGAATGTGAAAATGATGTTGAATTACAACATACTATACTTGCAATGAAAATGAAGTGGCTACATTATTATAGGGAAATTCCCATTATTTATTTAGTTGCTTGTGTTTTTGATCCGCGTTGCAAATTGGATGGCTTAACTGATTTTTTGCGTGTGTATTATCAATGTTTACATTGTGATGAGATAAATGTTACAACTTTAGTACGTAATGTTAAAAACACAGTAATAGAATTATATAATGAATTTTATACTAAATATAATTTAGGTGATACTGGATCTTCTCAATCTACGGAGATACAAAATGACGGTACAGGTAAAATTAGTAGAGGGTACCAACTTTTATTACATAGACAAAAAAAACAAAAGGGAGTAATAGGAAATATTTCTGAATTAGAGAGTTATCTAAGCGTTTCATTTGAGATTACTGAATGTGGTACAGATTTTTTAATTTTGGATTGGTGGAAGGGGCACGCAAGCCGATACCCAATCCTTTCTCTTATTGCAAAACAGATTTTTTCAACCCCTTGTTCCACAGTTGCGGTCGAACAAGCATTTAGTGCCGGAGGTAATATTTTGGATGAACATCGTTCAAGATTAGATCCAGAATCAGTGCAGATGCAAGCTTGTGTTGCTGATTGGACGAAGGCTCAATACCGGCAACAAGAAATAGTTCGCAATAATGAATCCGAATTCTTTAACGATGGAGGAGATACTACCACTACCGGTACTGGAACGGGTAGTGACGATTGAGGGTAAAAGAACTATTGGAGTTGGCAAATATTTCGGGAACCCTTGTTTCTCATATCGGGTATGCCCACATGAGCTTAGGGAAACCCAAGTATAATCCGACGACATGTGACCTCTGATCCCCTGTGCAGTGTGCACGGAATGTTTAGGTTTTAGGATCATTTTAGGGCATATATATTGTGCTCCTTTTTTTTATAGATCGTTGTAACGAATTGTAATGTGCTTAATGATAATTTATTAAGTTCAAGTCATGTCTTTTTATCCCCAAATTTAATTACAATTTATATTTAATTTTTTTTTCTTTTCTGTTTTTCCTTTTCTGTTTTTTTTTCTTTTTCCTTTTTTTTTTGTTGTCTTCCTCCGCCGGCGCCAGCTAGGGCCGGCGGAGGTCGCCGGCCTCAGGCGAGCCTCGCCCGACGCCGGCGAGGCTCGCCCTCGTCTGGCGAGGGCCAGCCAGTTCAGAACCGGGGACGGTTCTGAACCGGTTCCGAACCGGACGGTTCCGGTTCCGAACCGGACGGTTCCGGTTCCGAACCGGACGGTTCCGGTTCCGAACCGGAACCGGAACCGGCTCTGGCTGTTCCGGTTCCGGTTCACTCTTGGCCACGAACCGGAACCGGAACCGGTCGGTTCCGAACCGTGGCCATCCCTAGGGCCAGGCCCAGTCCGTGCGGGAGGAAAGAAAGGGGGAGCTGGGCCTGTGCGGGGGGAAAAGAAAAGGAAAAGAGAAGAGGAAGGCTGGGCCGCGCGGAGGGGAAAGCTGGGCCGCGCGGGGGGGGAAAAGCTGGAACGGGCCGGGTCGGCCTGGCCCCGACCCGGCCCGAATCGATTTTTTTTATTAATTAATTAATTAATAACTCTTTTTCTGAAATTTTATTTTATTTTTATTAATTATTTATTCATTTATTTTTACAAAACTCTAATATGCCCTATTAATGCGAAATGTGCCTAATTTCTATATGCAATGCATTTAAATTGAAATATTTTTTGTTTAGGAATTAAAGAAAATTAATTCCTAAATTTTGTGCAATTAATTTTGGGCAAATTAAAAATAGGTGTCAACATATATAATATACTTCAAAGGGTTGGACTGTTGCCTCAACATATACTGATTAAACCTGCTGCAGTTTCAATAAATGATCTTTTCATGATTTTGCACCAATTATTATAAATAAGAAAAGCTTACATGTCATAAAGGGCCATATGATAATAACTCAATTTTGTTACAAACTTGCTATTTAACGAGGAATCACAAGAAGATTATATTTATTCATGTTAATATGAAGTAAAAGAACTATATTTCTGGCATAAATGATTTTTCGAATTATGACATGATGAATTGACCAATGAAATATATTAAATAAGGTCACTTTAAAGATACAAGTATTAGTGATGTGTTTTATCTCATATGGAAAATTGAAATTGAACACGCGCGATCCTGTAATAATTTTATTTCCTTTTTAAGGACCTCTTTGAACGGGAAAAGTATCAAATTAGCCTGATTAAAATCACTCTATTACCACTTGAGTATTTGATCAATAGATTTCAAGTGTCTGACAATCATGGCACAACTTAACATGCGCTCAACTTTCTATGTTTAAATTTAGCCAAAAAGTGAAGATCTGTACAATGTTAGAACTATGAAATTATCATTTTTTTAGTACAATAATTTTTAGGAAAAAGCCTCCAAAAATTCCAAACTATGTCCATTGTAATATATTTACCCACAACCTTTTATTTACGATACAAAAAAATCTTAAACTTGTATCTGGGTGATACATGTACCTTTCGTCAATTTTTTGTCAATGAGCACTGTTAAGAATTTGCATTCATGGATGGCAGAAAGCAAACTGTGTTGACCATGGCAACAGAAATGACCTCGTTTTGGCTAAAAACTCATCCCACTGAACTTTGATAAAGGATAAATGTGTTGTGCAAGTACATGAATTTTGACAGAGGATAAATATGTCACGTAAGTACAAGTTTGATGGTATTTTTATGTCACAAGAAAAAAGTTTATGGTAAATTTACATGTTCAACAAGTGTGCTTGGGCACTCTTTTTATTGAGTAAAAAGATGAGCAGCGATGTCAATCGAAAAATGTACAAGTTCTTGATTTAGTTACTTAAAAGAGTGACCGAGTAAACTCGTTGAAAGACGAAAGTCATCTAGCATATGTATGCACATTAGCGACTTTTCTGTGCGCAATGCAATCTTTCAACAACTCCGCGACGACTCCTCGTGCAGCTCCAAATCGAAACCGTACTATATTCTTCCGCTGTATATTCAAAGGAGTTGCATCATGGCCTGCGGCCACGTATTTTCGAGCATCCTCCCTGTGAAGGATTTCTTCAAGAATCAATTCCGGAGATGAAAGTTACATGACATCCTTTACAAGAAACCATCTACTGTCTCTGAGATATACTGTATAATGAGTGTTCTTTATCTTGTACTGGTACATGTGGTAGGGAGAGACGGTCAGGAGAAAACCTTCTCTTTTGCTCGCCTTCTCTGCACACATGAATTTCAGGCGGATTTGACAAGGTCTGAGGTTCGCTGCAGAGAAGAAGGATCTCTTCCTTCCCCCTCGATAAAGAACGCGCAGCCGATCATTCCCTCTTCTTCAAGAATCCAAATAAAGTCGCTGAGCCGCCCGCAGCAACGACATCAAGAGCCCGCTAAATTATAGCTGTGAAAACTGGGGAGACTCGACCTTTGCTGGCCGGGGTTGATAGGCGCAAACCCGACCCACCGCACGTAAATTTTACTCACATGTCGTAGAGAGGGACGTGTGCAGGTTCAGCTTCAGCGTAAATACACTCAAAAACTCTCTAACAGCTTGGTTAAGTAATTATCAGGTAATTGACGTTATCAATCTGCTTCTCTTTCTGCTTATCGTGATCAATGTGACCTTCACTATCGTTCCTGGGTTGGAATGTCATTTGACTTGTCTCCTCTAAGGGAATAATGCGTTGGCGGATACATGGGTATAATCTGAAAATGCGTTGGCAGAGATAACCGATGAAAGAAATCTCAAGCGGTTCGAGAGATAAACGCATCCGTTTTCTTTGTCGAGACTTAAGACATGAGGGGATCGTCCCAATCGACAGGGTCAGTCACGTCTTATATGTATATATCCGCTGCATCGGCAATGAGTCCAAACACTTGTAGGGTAAAACTGGTAGGATCTTTGATAAGGAAATCTTGCCGTGCTCAACTTTAGGTGCTCGACAAATTGCTTGTCTACCTATTTTATTTCACTAACCACAGTGCAGAAGACATTGGGACTGCGGAATTGGTGAGATTTTGGAGATGGTAGAGATGAGGCTGTCCTGAGCCTGAGTGACTCGGCTAGTGCCGATACAATCACACGGAGCACACTCAGGAGATCACCAACGCCGATAATGTAGAACACTGTCGGAGGCGAACCGGTCGGCTTTTTCCCGCAGTGGGATCAGGGAGCGCAAGCGATCCATCAAAGCAGGATAGACCGAGGCGGAGATCATGATCATGACAAGGAATGAACCGGCCGGGATCATGAAATGGGGTCGCAAGGGGCGGTCCATGGTTATGGCTTGGGAGGGATGTCCTGCTGTTTTGGACGGCGATTGGGATGGTGCTCAAGAAGATTTCGCTTTCTTTGGTTTGTTTTGCTCGTAGTATAATTTATCGCTCTATATTGATAAGTAATTCGTACATGTATTTACATTTATCACACTCCTATATATATAATTTTTATCTTGTGCTTGTTAAAAGTATACTGCTCGAAATGTTTAACTTAATATTTTTATTAGGATGTGCGACTTTGAAATCACATTTGCAGTTAGGCATCTTTTAGATCTATGTATCCTTCGGGATATCTATCCTAAAACCGAGTGAAGCATGAGATTATTCGCCCTGTAAGACATTATTGTAACCCATGAATGTAGCGGATAGGATGCCATTCCTACTGGATTGATACATGTTAAAAAAATTTGGACATGTACAAAGCCTCAAATCGATGAGGTGCTCTAGTTCCATGCACCAAAACTCTCGTAAAAAAAGGAAAACAATTATTTTTGTGTCCACTGTCAATGTAAAAAAGTTTCTACAAGTTTATCGTTGGATAGGTGACACGTGTGCTTTGAGATATTCGCATAACCGCACTCATCCGAGTGTTCACCCTTTCAACCTTAAACATGTAAAAAAAATTTCTTTACATTGACAATGAACCTAATGAAAATTCAAAAATAAAAATAAAAATTAGTATATTCACCCGCTTACTTAATTTACGTATTAATATTTATATCACATGAGTATAGAAACTTTGAGTAAAAAGAAAAAGAAAAGGGACGAATTGGTGTAGTGAATCGTCCAATCAGAATGCTCTATCCTTTACATAGCCAACAAAAAAGCAAAACATTAGCTTGGAAGAAAAAATGAAAAGAAAGAAGAAGAAAAGTGATGGAAAAGTGAGCATTTATTATTTAAGTGGGGGGCCATGGCGGTGGGTTGCAGTGTTAGTTTCCTCCGAGGAATAGTCGAGGTGCGCGCAAGCTGGTCCGGACACCTCGATTACCAAAAAAAAAAGTGATAGAAAAGCTCTTTAAATTCTTGATATCTTGGACTACGTACCCACTGTACCTTTTTTTATAAATTAATAAGAATTTACTATCCCCATTTAGAAAATTATTGAGATAACCATTAAAAAAATATCATCACTTACTGGAAAATCAACATTTTTCGGACATTTTTTTTTTGGGTAAAGCATTTTTCGGACATTTTTATGTGTATTTGGATGACTATCTTTAGAATTTCGCGTTAATGACCTATCATCTAGTCACAAAATTGAAGAACAAAAGAGTAGAAGAGAATTTTTTTCTCAATTTTTTTTGGAAGTTTATGCTACAAAAGAAAGAGATTTGTTAATGTTGAGAGGATACGTCGGAATAATATTCATGTTCGAGCGAAGTAGAGAAATTAGGAAAAAAAAAAAAAGAGGGATTGGAAAGGCAACAAATTATTTCGCATCATTAATTAATAATTTCCAAAACAAAATAGGAACACTATGATTAAGGGAAAAAAAAGAACATTTATTATTATGTATTGTATTGTATTTACACAAAAATGAGAAACCATCCCTCTCGATGGTTTTTTCCCCATTATTCTCCAACTAAAAAGATATCAAAGAATCTTCCTATCAAAAAAAAGAAAAAAAGGGACTATTTATTTGTCGTCCCCTATATTCTTTCCTTTTCCCCCTTTTCGCCCCTATTTTCTCTCCTTTTCACCTTTCCAGCCGATGGCCCTTCCGACCGTCAACGACGACGACAGATTCACGTGCACGCTCGCCGCGATCGCTGAGCCGCACGCGGGGCAGTTCCGGTGGCCGGCCCTGCACGCCGACGCGCACAGGCACAGGTGCCTGCACGGCAGCAGCACCACCATCTCCCAGCAGCGCCCCGTGCACCACCGCCCCGGCCTCAGCGATTCCACCGCCGCAGCAGCATCGCCGCCTTCCGCGCCCGCCGTCCCGGCATCGTTGCTGCCGCAGCAGGAGGACTCCGCGTCGTCGACCACCCCGCCGCGGGCGAGGAGGTGCTGGAGGGTGGAACGGAGGGAGTCGGCTTCGGCCTCGTTGTCCTGGGCGAGGCCCCGCCAGATGCGGTTCTCCGACGACAGGGACTTCACTTGCTCTTGGAGAAGCCGATTCAATTCCCCCATCTTCGTGATCCCTTCGACTTTTTCCTTGATTTTTCTGGCCAACCCCTGCGTCTGTAAGGAAGTCAAGAACAAAGTTGTCAGGATTTTGTTAGTGGAAATCCCAGAACAAGTCATAAACCCTAATCAGTCCATCAAAGACTTGTCGAAGCAACACAGACTCACGACGACGACGACGAGAAAAGGTAAAATTTAAAAAAGGAAAGGAGGAAAGAAGGGTCGTTACTTACATGTTGGGAAATCAAAGGGTCGATCTCCGATTCGTGCCCCGGAGACGGCGACGCCTTGGTCATCTTGCGAGGATCGTGATTCGCCGAGAAGCGATCGCCGCTCAAGTGGTCGTCGCCGATGGCGTCTCTGGACCGCTTGCGGTGGTGGTTCCCGGGGACAGAGGCGGCGGCGGCGGCGTCGGCGTTGTTGTCGCCGGCCGATGATTTCGCAGCGCAGAACTCGGGGACGATGCGGTATTTCCGGTGGCGGTGGCGCGACGGCCGCGAGATCTGGTCGGGCGGCGTGGTCTCCGGCAGAGGGATGAAGTCCTCCGCCGCCTGGCTAGGGTAGAAACAGGTCGCCATGAGAGAGTCGTTCGCAGAGAGAGAGAGAGAGAGTTTCAGACGAAGAAGAGAGAGAAAAGGCGAGTGGTGTGCGCGTGAGGGAGTTTGGCCCTTTTATTTTAGACCTGTAATAATTTTATTTCCTTTTTAAGGACCTCTCTGAACGGGAAAAGTATCAAATTAGCCTCGTTAAAATCACTCTATTACCACTTGAGTATTTGATCAATAGATTTTCAAGTATCTGACAATCGTGGCACAACTTAACATGCGCTCAACTCTCTTTGTTTAGATTTTCCATGTTAGTTAGAACTATGAAATTAGCATTTTTGAATGTAATAATTTTTAGGGAAAAAGGCTCCAAAAATTTTAAACTATGTGCATTGTGATATATTTATCCACAACTTTTATTTGTGACACAAAAATGACTAAACTTGTATCTGGGCGACACATCTACCCTTTGTCAATTTTCCGTCAATGAACATCGTGAAAAATTTGCCTTCATGGATGGCGGAAGGCAAACTGTGTTGACAATGGTGCCTACGTGACTTAAATGAAAAAAAATGATGCCGTTTTGGCTAAAAAAATTATCCTATTGAACTTGGTAAAGAGTAAATATATCACGCAAGTACAATTTTGAGTTTTTTTATGTTACAAGAAAAAGTTTATGGTAAATTTACACGTTCAACAAGTGTGCTCGGGCACTCTTTTTTGTTGAGTAAAAATTAGATGAGCGGTGATTTCAATCCAAAAATGTACACGTTCTCAATTTAGTCACTTAAAAGAGTGCCCGAGCAAACTCGTTGAAAGATGAAAGACATCTAGTAGATGTATGCACATTAGCCACTTTTCCGTGTGCAAGTGCTATCTTTCAACAAATCCGCGACGACTCCTCCTGCAGCTCCGAATCGAAACCATACCGTCTTCTTCCGCTGTATATTCAAAGGAGTTGCATCATGGCCAAAATTAGAGAGACTGGATTGGTACATGTTACAAAAAACTAATCACCAATTCGGATATCCACAGAGCTCTGAATCAACGTGGTGCTCTAGTTCCACGCTCCAAAACTCCCGTAAAACAGAAAAACTATTATTTTTGTGTCCGCCGTAAGTGTAAAAAAACTTTTTATACGTTTATCGTTGGATGGGTGACATGTGTACTCAGAAATTCAAGTAACAGCACTCATTTGAGTGTTCACCCTTTCAACCTTAAACATGTAAAAAAAAAAAAAATTACATCGACAGTGAACCTAATAAAAATGCAAAAATAAAAATAAAAATAAAAATTATTAGATTCACCCACTTACTCTAGTTTACGTATTAACATGAGTATAGAAACTTTGAGTAAAAAAAAAAAGAAAAAGGGACGAATTGGTGGAGAGAATTGTCCAATGTCTACATCTTAATAATTTCACGCCAAGTGAGGAAGTACAATCAGAACCCTGCCTTGCCCTTTTCCGTTCTTGTTTTTTTTTTAATCTTTTTCCTTGTACATGCTTCATCCTTTGAATAGCCAACCAAAAAGAAAAACTTTAACCTGGAAGAAAAAATGAAAAAGAAGAAGAAGAAGTAGAAGAAGAAAAGTGATGGAAAAGCTCTTTATATTCTTGATATAATTGGAAAAATATCATCACTTATTGGAAAATCACCATTTTTCGGGCATTTCATGTGCATTTGGATGACTATCTTTAGAATTTCGCGTTATTGACCCATCATCTAGTCACAAGATTGAAGAACAAAAGAGTAGAAGAGAACATTTTTCTCTAAATTTTTTGGAAGTTTAAGGTACAAAAAGAAAGAGATTTGTGAATGTCGACGGCCATATGTTGGATTAATATTCATATTCGATCACGTTAAGGAAATTAAAAAGGGATTAGAAGGGCAACAAATTATTTTACATCATCAATTAATGATTTCCAAAACAGAAAAATTGGAACACCATGATTAAGAAAAAGAAAAAGAACATTTTATTATGTATCGTATTGTATTTACACAAAATTGAGAAAACCATCCCTCTCGATGGTTTTTTCCCCATTATTCTCCAACTAAAAAGATATCAAAGAATCTTCCTATCAAAAAAAAGAAAAAAAGGGACTATTTATTTTTCCTCCCCTATGTTCTTTTTTCTTTCCCCTTTTCGCCCCTATTTTCTCTCCTTTTCACCTTTCCAGCCCACGGCCCTTCCGACCGTCTACGGCGACGACAGATTCACGTGCACGCTCGCCGCGCTCGCTGAGCCGCACGCCGGGCAGTTCCGGTGGCTGGGCCCGCACGCCGACGCGCACAGGCACATGTGCCTGCACGGCAGCAGCACCACCGTCTCCCAGCAGCGCCCCGTGCACCACCGCCCCGGCCTCAGCAATTCCACCGCCGCCGCGGCAGCATCGCCGCCTTCCGCGCCCGCCGTCCCGGCATCGTTGCTCCCGCAGCAGGAGGACTCCGCGTCGTCGACAACCCCGCCGCCGCCGCCGCGGGCGAGGAGGTGCTGGAGGGTGGAACGGAGCGAGTCGGCTTCGGCCTCGTTGTCCTGGGCGAGGCCCCGCCAGATGCGGTTCTCCGACAACAGGGACTTCACTTGCTCTCGGAGGAGCCGATTCAATTCCCCCATCTTCGCGATCTCTTCGCCTTTTTCCTTGATTTTTCTGGCCAACCCCTGCATCTGTAAAGAAATCAAGAACAAAGTTGTAAGGGTTTTTGTTTTTGGAAATCCCAGAACCAGTCATAAACCCTAATCAGTCCATCAAAAACACAGCACAAACTGACGACGACGACAAGAAAAGGTGAAGTTTGAAAAAGGAAAGGATGAAAAAAGGGTCGTTACATACATGTTGGGAAATCAATGGGTCGATCTCCGATTCGTGCCCTTGGATCTCGAACGCATCCTTGTGCCCCGGAAACGGCGACGCCTTGGTCATCTTGTGAGGATCGTGATTCGCCGAGAAGCGATCGCTGCTCAAGCGGTCGTCGCCGATGGCGTCTCTGGACCGCTTGCGGTTGTGGTACCCGGGGACAGAGGCAGAGGCGGCGGAGTTGTTCTCGCCGGTCGATGATTTCGCGGCGCAGAACTCGGGGACGATGCGGTATTTCCGGAGGCGGCGGCGCGATGGCCGCGAGATCTGGTCGGGCGGCGTGGTCTCCGGCAGAGGGATGAAGTCTTCCGCCGCCAGGCTAGGGTAGAAACAGGTCGCCATGAGAGTCGTTCACAGCGACAGAGAGAGAGAGAGTTTCAGACGAAGAAGAGAGAGAAGGGCGAGGCGAGTGGAGTGCGCGTGAGGGAGCTTGGCCCTTTTATATCGGAGCGTTCCCGACCGTTGCGACGACGCGGGCGGGCACGCGGCGACCTCCGGGAGGGTCGGGGCAGGCTTGGCTTTGGCACGCACGCCTCGGCGCAGGCGCAGGCGCAGGCGGCTGCACGGCGGCGGCGGCGGGCCCCGACGCCGTCCTGTCCCCGCCGCACGCCGTGAAAATTAAATGTTTTTTTTTAGTTTTTTAATCGACATTATTTTTTTATTAATTCTTTTTGGCACATTCCCCCACTGATTAAAATTAAAGTGTGCCGCTATTATTATCCACGTACTTGTCAGGGACATCCCCGTTCGTATAAAAAGTTAAATTGGGTTCGTGAATAAGATTTACTTTTTTATCTTCTTGAATTCTTTTCGCCTACAGAATTGACCCGCATTTTCAGTCGAAACGTATTGACAAGCAACATGTTCAATCTTCAATTAATTTTTTTAACTATTGCGTGGGTCGGAGATTATTTTTAGAGAAAAAAATAAATACGTGCGTGGGGATACTATTTCGCAAGTTTAAGGCGGAGCACGCTCGCATGGGCTGGCGGACAACTGAATTACAGCTGTGAAAACTGGGGAGACTTGTCAATAGGCATGCGGCTCTTTTGGTAAAGAGATTGGGAAATGAAGACGTTAATATGTACGGAATTCGACTCTGCACGAGGTAGAGCAAAAGTCGGAGAGTAAGGAAAGTTAGAGTTAGGATAAAAAAAAAAAAAAATTGGGAAACTCCACTTTTGCTGTCCGGCTTTGATAGGTGCAAAACCTACCCACCGCACATAATTTAACTCAGTACGTCGTTGTGAGGGATTTGTGCAGGTTCAGCTTCCCCGTAAATACACTCGAAAACTTGGAACAACTTGATTAATGTAATTATCATGATTAACGTAATTATCAGGTAATTAATGTTATTAATCTTTTGTCTTTTGCTTATCGTGATCAATGTGACCTTCGCCATCGTTCCTCGGTTGGAATGTCATTCGACTTGTCTCCTCTAAAGGAATGTGTCTTCGGGCTCGTGACACCTGATTAATTATCATATCTAAATCTTACTTAGGAGCTCGCTGTTCACCTAAGTAGTATGCAAATCCCAATCTCTGGTACACCTATCACTTTCTCGATTGATTTTGCAATAACGCTTGCGATCGCTAGTTCAATATATGCTACACCCATACACGACACTACAACACAATTCAGATTTTAAAAACTGACTCGGAAAAATATGATAATAAAATATATGAGAATCAACGTGTCAATACTCGTATGGTTTGCAATATTTCGGCATTGACATTTTCTTTGTTTAATTTCACCCTATAGAAAGTTATAACCCTCACACCGGTCACATTGTTTTACTCAGTTTTGATTAAAATAAAAAACTGTAGCGGTATTATTTCCTTTATATTACGTGATAACTTTAGATATTTACGGAGATTAGTTTTATCGGTTCCGAATTTTCATCCTTGAATCAAAGCATCATATGTGGTTGAGTGCAATGAATGGGATTGGCAAAACATTTCAAGATAATTTGGGGTTGTTAACACCTGAAATTAATTAAAGATTTAGTCGTCAGGATTTTATGAATAAAATGACAGGAGATGACATCGCTTGTACTAAAATGACAGCCGGTAGGTACGGACGGTCATAAGTGGTAGGGGTGTCAATGGGTCGGGTCGGATTGGGTTTTCATGATACCCGACCTGACCTGAAATATATAGGGTCACGCTCAACCTGACCCAACCCAAGACCCTGTTCAGCATATACTCAAAGAATAGGGTCGGGTTGGTCCGGGTTGGGTCACAATCGACATGAGGGGATCGTCACAATCGACGGGATTAGTCGCGTCTTTCATGTGTATATCGGCTACATCGGCAATAAGTTCTTCGATATGGCAATCTTGCCGCGCTCAACATCACGTGCTTGACAAATTGCTTGTCTACATATTTTATTTCATTAGCCACAGTGCAGAAGACATTAAGACTGTGGGATTGTCGACATTTTGGAGATGGTAAAGATGAGGCTGTCCCGAGCCCGAGCGGCTCAACTGGTGCCGACACAATCGAGCGGAGCACACTCGGGAGATCACCGACGCCGATCCTGTAGAACGCCGTCGGAGGCGAACCGGTCAGCTTTTTCCTGCAATGGGATCGGGGAGCGCAGGCGATCCGTCGAAGCGAGAGAGACCGAGGCGGAGATCATGATCATGACAAGGAATGAACCGGCCGGGATCATGAAATGGGGTCGTTAGTGGCGGTCCATGGTTACGGCTTGGGAGGGATGTCCTGCTGTTTCGGACGGCGATTGGGATGGTGCTCAAGAAAATTTCGCTCGCTTTGATTTGTTTTGCTCCGGGTATAATTTATCGCTCTGTATCGATAAGTAATTCGTACATGTGTTTACATTCATCACACTCTCCTATATATATAATTTTATCTTGTGCTTGCTAAAAGTATACTGCTCGAAATGTTTAATTTAATATTTTTGTTAGGATGTGCGACTTTGAAATCGCATTTGCGCTTGGGCAACGTTTAGATCTATGTATCCTTAAATTTGTTCGGGATACCTATTCTAAAACCGAGCAAAGCACGAGATTAGTCGCCCCATAAGACATTATTGTAACCCATCGTTGTATCGGATAGGATCCCATTCATACTGGATTGATACGTGTTAAAAAATTTTGGATATGTACAAAGCCTCAAATCGATGTGGTGCTTTAGTTTCATGTAGACCCGTTAAACGGGTGGGTCGGGTTGGGTTTGGGTCGGGTCATAAATGGTCCGACCCAAATTGACCCATTAACCCGTTTATGACCCATTTATTCATAGTGTAAATATCTCGACCCATACCCGACCCGACCCATATTGCTAAAACACTTTTATATTTAACCTAATTTAGGAATACTTGTTTCTTATGATTTTTTTTTAAATTATACTGCTAAAACATTTTATGCAATACAAAGCTAGTGAAAAATTTTATAATTTTTTTTAAAATTGAGATTCTGTTTGTTTTACGAAAAATGTGACATTTCTAGAAAATATTTTCCATAAAGTTATTATCCAAGAAAATAATAAAAAATTAATTTTTTTATTTTTAAAATCGAATTTTTAATTATTTTTTATTTTATTTTCTTTATTTTTTCTTTATTTTTGGCCGATCGCCGGCCGCCGGCCGGCGACCGGCCACAGGCGAGGACGAGCTCGCCGGAGGCCGGCGAAGCTCGTTCTCGCCGATCTGGCGAGGCCGAAGCCTCGCCGGCCTCAGGCGAGGCTCCAGCCTCGCCGATCCGGCGAGGTCGAGCTCGCCCGAGGCCGGCGAGCTCGACGCTCGCCAGATCGGCGAGGCTGGAGCCTCGCCTGAGGCCGCGAGCTCGAGCCTCGCCAGATCCGGCGAGGTCGAGCTCGCCCGAGGCCGGCGAGCTCGACGCTCGCCAGATCGGCGAGGCTCGAGCCTCGCCCGAGGCCGGCGAGGTCGTTCCGGCCTGGTGGCCGGTCGCCGTGGCCAACCACCGGCCGGAATAAAAAAAAAGAAAAAGAAAGAAGAGAAAAGAAAAAAGAAAAAATAAAAGAAAAAGAGAAAAAAATAAAATAATTAAATTTCGATTTTTTTAAAACATTTTTGTAAAGAGGGAGAGAGTGTGTGGATGGGTTTAGTAGGTGGGTTGGACATGGGTTCCAAACTCAACCCATTTAGACCCATTTATCTTTAAGCTTTAAAATTTAAAACCCATTTAAGCTTGACTCTTTAAAATTAAAGTGACCCATATATGACCCATTTATTTTTAAATGGGTCATATATGGGTTTATGACCCATTTTGACACCTCTAGTTTCATGCTCCAAAAGTCTCGTAAAAGAGGGAAACGATTATTATTTCATCCACCATCAGTGTCAAAATTAAAATTGTACTCGAAATTTAAAATTTATGTAAAAAATATATTTGAATTTACGTATTAATATTTACATTACATGAGTATAGAAATTTTGAGGAACAAAAAGAAAAGGCATGAACTGGTGGAGAGAAGTGAGGAAGTACAATCAGAACCATGTCTTGCCCTTTTCCTTTCTTGTCTTATCTTTTTTTCCCTTCCTTTTTCCTTGTACGTGCTTTATATCCGTTGCATACCCACTGTACTTTTTTTACGAATTAATAACAATTTACTATCCCCATTTAGAAAATTATTGAGATATTGATTAAAATAATATCATCACCTTATTGGAAAATCACCAATTTTCGGACATTTTATGTGTTAGAATTTCGCGCCAATGACCTATCATCTAGTCACAAAATTGAAGAACAAAAGAGCAAAAGAGAATACTTTTCCTTAATTTTTTTGGAAGTTTAAGCTGCAAAAGAAAAAGATTTCTTAATATCGTGAGGATACGTTGGATTAATTTTCATATTCGAGCGAAGCAATAAAAAAAAAGGGGATTAGGAAGGCAACAATTTATTTCGCATCGTAAATTAATGATTTCCAAAAAAGAAAAATAGGAATACCATGATTAAGAAAAAAAAGAACATTTTATTGTGTATTGTATTGTATTGTATTTACACAAAAATGTAAAACCATCCCTCTCGATGGTTTTCCCCATTATTCTCCTTCCTATCAAAAAAGAAAAAGAAAAAAGGGTCTATTTATTTTTCCTCCCCTATTTTCTTTCCTTTTCCCCCTTTTCGCCCCTATTTTCTCTCCTTTTCACCTTTCCAGCCCACGGCCGTTCCGACCGTCACGGGGACGACAAATTCACGTGCACGCTCGCCGTGATCGCTGAGCCGCACGCCGGGCAGTTCCGGTGGCCGGCCCTGCACACCGACGCGCACAGGCACAGGTGCCTGCACGGCAGCAGCACCACCATCTCCCAGCAGCGCCCCGTGCACCACCGCCCCGGCCTCAGCGATTCCACCGCCGCAGCAGCATCGCCGCCTTCCGCGCCCGCCGTCCCGGCATCGTTGCTGCCGCAGCAGGAGGACTCCGCGTCGTCGACCACCCCGCCGCGGGCGAGGAGGTGCTGGAGGGTGGAACGGAGGGAGTCGGCTTCGGCCTCGTTGTCCTGGGCGAGGCCCCGCCAGATGCGGTTCTCCGACGACAGGGACTTCACTTTCTCTTGGAGAAGCCGATTCAATTCCCCCATCTTCGCGATCTCTTCGTCTTTTTCCTTGATTTTTCTGGCAAACCCCTGCGTCTGTAAGGAAGTCAAGAACAAAGTTGTCAGGGTTTTTGTTTTTGGAAATCCCAGAACCAGTCATAAACCCTAATCAGTCCATCAAAGACTTGTCGAAGCAACACAAACTCACGACGACGACGATGAGAAAAAGTAAAATTTAAAAAAGGAAAGGAGGAAAGAAGGGTCGTTGCTTACATGTTGGGAAATCAAAGGGTCGATCTCCGAAGACGGCGACGCCTTGGTCATCTTGCGAGGATCGTGATTCGCCGAGAAGCGATCGCCGCTCAAGTGGTCGTCGCCGATGGCGTCTCTGGACCGCTTGCGGTGGTGGTACCCGGGGACAGAGACAGAGGCGGCGGAGTTGTAGTCGCCGGTCGATGATTTCGCGGCGCAGAACTCGGGGACGATGCGGTATTTCCGGAGGCGGCGGCGCGACGGCCGCGAGATCTGGTCGGGCGGCGTGGTCTCCGGCAGAGGGATGAAATCCTCCGCCGCCTGGCTAGGGTAGAAACAGGTCGCCATGAGAGTCGTTCACAGCGACAGAGAGAGAGAGAGAGAGAGAGAGAGAGAGAGAGAGAGTTTCAGACGAAGAAGAGAGAGAAAAGGCGTGCGGTGTGCGCGTGAGGGAGCTTGGCCCTTTTATATCGGAGCGTTCCCGACCGTTGCGACGACGCGGGCGGGCACGCGGCGACCGCCGGGCGGTCGGGGGAGGCTTGGCACGCACGCCTCGGCGCAGACACAGGTGGCTGCACGGCGGCGGCGGCAGCGGCACCCCCCGACCCCCTCCTGTCCCCGCCGCACGCCGTGACAATTAAATGTTTCTTCTTTTTATTTTTTAATCGACATTATTTTTTTTATTAATTCTTTTTGGCACATTCCCCACAGATTAAAATTAAAGTGTACCATTGACCAAAAAAAAAAATTGAAGTACACCGCTATTATTATTCAGGTACTTGTCAAGTTCATCCCCGTTCTTGGCATCCTCGTTCTAGATTAAAAAAAAAGGTACATCCTCGTTCATATAAAAAGTTAAATTGGGTCGTGAATAAGATTTATTTTTTTTTATTTTCTTGAATTCTTTTCACCTACAGAATTGACCAACTTTTTCATTTGAAACATATTGACGAGAAACATGTTCAATATTCAATTAATTTTTAAATATTGGCTGGGTCGGAGATTATTTTTAGAGAAAAATATAAATATGTGTGTGCAGATACTATTTCACAAGTTTAAGGTAGAGCACGTTCTTACTTAAAATACGGAGTCAGTGCGATAATTCAAAATTTCGCCAAGCTATCAGCTTTATTAGTCAGGGTGATCGACGAAACCATAATTCATATATTTATTTTTTTATAGGTGCAATTTATTTATCTCTTCGTAATAAATATTTCAATTATGAAAACATATGGTTTATAAAATCAATCAAGTCTCACAAGATAAGCCCCAAAAGTTCATTTATTCAGTGCTTTCTTGTGGGTGGCATGCTAACTAGTGGATGAGGGAACCTGGAGGGCCCCCACAAATGGAACATTTTATTCGTTTGTTTTAATTTCACTTCTTTCGCCTTCTTTAATATAACATCTTTTATTGCCCAACAAAAGCACCTAATTTCAAAAAAAAAGTGTCAACTTTATTTTGAGTGATAATTCTAGCATGAATTTTTTTTCTCATAAAAAATCAGATACTTCCACTTAAATCCCTAATCTGACTTGAACAATTTGAAAATTTCACATCACGAGAATCAAATTTGGGATTTGAGTAAAAGTTAGTACTTTTTATTGAGATAAAAAAAAGTTCAAATCAGAATTATCGTTGAAAGTAAAGTTGTGGCCTTTTTTTTTGGAATTAGCCTCGATAAAAGACAACACTACTTTAATATAACCGATTTTCGTAATATATATTTAATAATTTATAAAGTGACACAACTATTGTGACAGCACGATAATTGTCGTCGCCCAAATCGAACGAAAGACAATACTCCATGAAAAGTACATGCACGACACCCAACGACTGCTAAGTCAAAAAGTTCGACCTTTTTTATTTCATCATTAGTTTAATTAGATATCTTATGGCATGATAGATGAAGAAATATAAGTAAGGGAGATTTTAATGTGGCCATATCATTTTTTTTCCCTTGAAATCATTTCTTATTGTCGGGTTTTTCGAGAAGAAAATTGAACAGGACGGCGTTTGGGGCACTGCAAAATTAATGGTAGGTAATTCTCGGACTGTATACTTAACCTGTTTTAAACAATCATGCCTTCTTTGTTTGGCCTATGCCATCATTTTTTAATTTATTAAAATTCGATGCAATGTGATAAAATATATTTGTATTCCGAAAATCCTCAAAGCTCAAAGTTCAAAGTAGCTTTGGGCTTGCCTTAAGTTAAAGGTCTTTGGAGATGCAATTGTATCTCTCCAAAGCTCTCCAAAAAATTAGTCGAATATCATTTGCATTTTCCCAACGGCCTTTAAGGCGCCAAAGGGCTCTGGCAAAGTGTTGCCAAACGCAGCCTAAGAAATACCACTAGATAACCTAAATTAATAACTTCTATATCAAAATAAACAATATTTTTATAACCCTAATTAGATCTAAAAGATAAAAAGGTGATAAAATTATCCCAATCTCTAAGATAATTACATAAAAATTCTAAGATCTTAAGGGCGCGTACGATAACCATTCTATTTCTAGCCGGATTTATTTTTCTGTTCTTGGGAACATGTTTGAAATAGATATCCATTTGGTAACGCAATTTCACTTTTCTACTTTCGGAACAAATATTTAGTCAAAAAATAGGTTTATAACAGAAATGAAAACTAAAATTTTTGATACTTTTCTGTTTTGGAAAAAAAAAAAGAAATAAAAACTCTTTTCATTGCTTGTCTTCGCCTCTCGCTGCCTGCCACACGTGGCTGCTGCCCACTGCCAACCATCGCCACCCCTCGCTGGCCATCGCCACCCCCTGCCGATCGTTGCCTCCTGCCGCCATCCCTCGCTAGTCGCCTCCCACAGCTTGCTGTTGACCACTACCACCCCTTGCCAGCCACTGCCTCCCACCTCCCGTCGTTGAATGAAAAATAGCATAAGGGGGAGATATTTAAGAAGGTTTATCAAACGAATTTCTATTTCGGAAAGATAAATTTTGTGTTATTATCAAACGTATATCTCTGTTCAGAAACTTGTCTAGGGAATAGAAATAGAAAAATTTGGTAAAAAATCTATTTCAGAAACATAATGATTATCATTTGCACACTATAATGACAAGCAAAATATATTGTAATCTCGAAACTTATCACGTCCCACGTCATTTAGTGTCACTTTCTTGTTTGGGGCCTTCAGGGCATCAAGCCATACTACTCTAGCAATGAGCAATAGATATGGCTTTTATCTTCTGCAAAACATAAAACAGAGAGAGAGATGTTCAGTATCACTAGCAGAGCATTCAAAATCCACAAGTTACTCAGTTCTTTACCTCTTCAAACAAAACATAATAGAGAGAGAGAGAGAGAGAGAGAGAGAGAGAGAGAGAGAGAGAGAGAGAGAGAGAGAGAGAGAGAGAGAGAGAGAGAGAGAGAGAGAGAGAGAGAGAGAGAGAGAGAGAGAGAGAGAGAGAGAGAGAGAACCAGGCAGTATCTTACCAGCCAAGAAGCTTCAAGCATCAGAGTCAACTCAGGGTGAGTGAAGCAGAAACCAAATCAATGATGTAGCAAAAACCCAGCTTCCAATACCTTAAACCTTCTGACAAAAAAAAAAACTTAAACCCTGTATTTATGTCCCATCGATCAGCTCTTTAAACCACGAACACTGGAAAAAGAAGAGAAAAAAAAATCTCCTATCTCCAATGAACGAAATCAATGAAAAACCAACTCGTGAAGCCGCTTTGAACCTTGAGCCAATCACTGCGCAAAAAATCTTCACTTTCTCGGTCCGACCAACAATTCTCCAAGCAAGGTCCAAACTTCCGCTACAGTGAAGAACTAGAAAGAATTCCGAATGGACTGAGAAAAGCAACATCTCATAAAGAACATACCAGACAAAATACATTGAGCGTACGAGGTTGGTTTGTTGCTGCAGATGATAAACTAAAGAAAGAACAAATAATTTCTCCGACATGCCACCAACTTCTGCTCAAAGCCGCAGAATCTTGACGTTATTTTAACAAGTGGGTGTCGTCGTCGTTGGTGTTGCTGGTAGTGTAATGATTCGAGAAAGATTGTTATTCAATGGACACTATCGGTTTCCCACCCTCGAATGAGTCTTGGCCCGTACCGTTTCAAGAACAAGAGAGAGAAACTTAGGACTGAGGAAGTGGCGTGATAGTTGGAGAGGAGGGACCAGCGGCTCAAAAGCTCTTCAAAGTTCCAAACTTTTGCTCTGGGTTTCCATCTCTTCCGAGTTGCTGTTTGCCTCCATCACTCCCGCCGTAATCATTTCATCTTTCTTTCGAAACCGAAACGACCGCGTCTCTCTACACTCGACCTCCTTTCTTTTTAGTATTAACAGGGTGGAGCTGGAGCTGGAGCTGGACCACACTTCTCTTGTGTGCTTTTCTCTGTCAAATGTCAAGCAGCAACTTTCTTTTTCTACTTATTTCTTGTTCCTTTAGCTTAGATCATCTGTCAAATCACATTACTTTGGTAATTTCATACTAGTGTTTTTTTTTTCAATGGAGTAGTTTCCACTCTCTGTAATCTTATTTACTGAGAATTATGAGCTAATGAAGTATTATGTCAGTAAACTTATTGACTATATCAGACACTATGTTTATCCAGTTGACCTTTTCAAATTATAATCAAATAAGAAAAAAATTAGTTTGAACATGTGCCAAGTTATGGACCAGGCAGATCCTAGGTGGTCATTACTTGATATTTTGACCAATTCAAATGTTGCACCCCGAGTCCAACTATCAAGGAGTTTTGAGATGATATAATTAACCCGAGAACTACAATTATTTAGCTCTTTCCAGTACTTCTTTTGATGATAATATCCATGTCAACTGAAATCCCAGCTTGGAAGTACTTTCAGTTTGGTAGTAAAAGTTCCATATATAATATCACATGCGAGACTTTACAACACCATGTAATAAGTTGAAGAAAGCAAAATTATCACCAAGCAAGCACATAACAACGTAGTCAGAAGTATTTTCGGATTACCCCATATATGTTAATTAAACATAGGACAATAGTTAAACAAGAAATGTTGGTAAGCAACTCAAATGAGAGCTGGTATCCTTAAATTAGCTAGTAACTCAATTACAGAATAGTTGGTTAGTCGCTCAAATAAAGGTTGGTACTTTCATATAACAATCGATAAATTCAAGTTGTCAGTAAGAAAAGGTAAATAAAAATCTGCCAAAGATAAGAGAAGACATTTTTGATAATGCTGGGTGCTGATTTTGTACAGCTTGAATAACACCAGTGGCAACTAGCTCAATATGCAATTGTCATTCTCAATAGCCAGCCTAACTCCATGTATCAGTGCCCATAATTCAGCTGCACAAACACTAGCTTACTGGCTATAGAGGGAATAACGTCAGAATTATGGTTCCTGGGCTGAAACTTTCTAACTAGAAGCATTTTCATACGCAGCAGCAGATTTGGCCACAGATACTGGACAGGCCACTTGCCATTGCTCTCTCTTTTGTCGTTGCGTATGCCTATTTTCTTTAATCAGGTATCATCATAGCTAAGCTCATCTTAAACATCAAGGCTGACATATGACGAAAAACATTCCAGTAAGCAATTATACAGTCACT
Organism: Syzygium jambos; assembly: GCA_031216235.1. NCBI lineage: Eukaryota > Viridiplantae > Streptophyta > Magnoliopsida > Myrtales > Myrtaceae > Syzygium > Syzygium jambos. The sequence goes on from CM062224.1 coordinate 16,010,549, forward strand.
CGACATTCTGCACGGAGAAGCTATGCTCACAACCATAGTTCGAATTGTGGCGTATAATCCATAAAGGAAGTATCTTTATATTTAGTACAGGTATTTGTTTTAAGTACATCGTTCGATAGGTACATATAAGCATGTGATAAGCATAGCATAAAGAACTAGGCGTCGGTCCATGTAATGTCAAGCCAGCCCCAATTATCCTTGGGCACCCCCAGGGCCTCCCACACAGCTCTGGATGCATCGACAATGTCGTTGTCACATGGAGGTTGGTAATCGTGATCTTCATCGCATCCCATGGTCGAGTCGCATTCGTCCACCACCATAGCCTGGGTGCTCCTCCCGTTGCCGTAGATCGTTATGTTCCTGAGGCACCTGCTCATGTTATCGAACCACCCCGTGGATAGTGCCACGACAGGCGTGTCATCAGAATGGTACTGGTTGTCGCACTCAGATGGGCCACCTCCATCTCCGCCCTCCTCAAAGCTGTTCAGGGTGAGGTGGGCGCTGGTGTGGCCCGACACAGGCGGCGAACACTTGTAAATCGGGTACATTTGGCCGTTTTTGCAACACTCCGAGTCGTCTCCGGTGTTGCATTGTCCAGGAGGGGGATTCTTGCCTCTGATTCTGCCGCTCGGTCTGCAAGACTGACCTTGAACTTCCATACAACTCATAGCCAGAAGAACAAGAAGCAATGAGCCCAAGCATTTCAAGCTAAAGTTATTCATTTTCTGTCTTTGTAAGATGTTCTTGCTCTTTATCTCTGGATGCTAGAAACGGGAGTCATGTAGAGCTATATATAAGAAATCAAAGGCGGTACTAGTCAGACAGCACAATCTGGCACGACAATTTTCAAAGGCAATCGAAAGCTGCATGATACAGAAGGAACTAACGATGGTTACTTCCCATCAACATAAACGATACGGCCTTACGGAGAAGCAAAACAGTTGACTACTAGCTCATATGTGCTTAGTCCATCCTCTAAGCGATGAGAAGAACTTGAATTCGTCACTGACCGAGACTTTGTCCGATTCTCATCCGAATCACCAAGACATGATTGAACATTTCGAATAGCAGACATGTAGATTGGAATTGTCTTCTAATTGCCAGCAAAATTAGGCTCCATTCCCGTTACGGAACTTGTTTTCTGCCTTAAGATCCTAAAATACATCATTACCGTTCCAAACTTGAACCAACAGAAAACGTAACCAAACGTCTCCGTGACGCTGACATCTTTTCCTCTGCTTTTAGCAGAATCTCAAACTGTAAAACAAACAATCGGCCTGCTTGGTTTGCTACATATAACTACAATTGAAATCAATGATAAGAGGTCCTGCAAATACCCAAATTCCAAAATTTGATGAACTATATGTCATGAAAGTAAATGACAAAAGAGTGACAAAAGAGCTACATTATGGGATTGAAGGCAACTTTGATTCACTTGCAAGTCGGACGATTCTTTGGTCGCCTTTTCTTTTTCTGTGCCTTCTCATTTTCCATAAAAGTAGACAAGATCATTACAAATTCAGGAAAAGAAAGAAGGAACAAGAAAAGAAAAATGAAATTCCATTGCCGGGACTTAAACCCGGTTCTCTCGGGTGAGAGCCGAGTATCCTAACCAACTAGACTACAACGGATCTTTCGAGGTGTCCGCAAAATAAAATATGCAACAAAAAATTATCGATTCTACGTACTATTGAAGCTCCCTGCATGACTAAGACAGCCAATCGTGATTAGTGTTAAGTTTTTTGAGATTAAAAAGAAAAGTAAACAGTAAAAGTGTGTGATCACATAAAATGCAAAGAATATTGTAAGTTACATATAAGGAATGAAACGTCTAGGTAAGTGCCTCCATTAATTCTTAATTTTATGGATCATTGTTAGCAAGTTAAAGGACTGAGTTCATACTTATCTCGACCTATTTGCTCAGTTAAGTTTTTTCTTTTCTATTCCTCTTTTCTTGATAGTTCCTTCACTTAAGAAATGGGGTCCTAAAATGGGAAAACGATACAAATGGTCTTTAAACTTTGGCCCTATGTGCAATGTAGTCTCTGGATTTTAAATTTATTCAATGTGGTTCTCGAACTTTGGTCCAATGTGCAGTGTTGTCTCTAAACTTTTTATTTGTTCAATGTAGTCCTTAGATTAGCGATACATGTTCAATATAGTCCATGGACTATATGAATATATTCAATATTATCTCTGAACTTGAACTAATAAAAGGACAACATTGAACATTTTCATATAGTTTATGGACTATATTAAACATGTACCAAAAGTCTATGAATCACATTGAACAAATTAAAAGTTCATGGACGATATTGCATATTAAGTTAAAGTTCAAGAACTACATTGAACAAATTTAAAGTTTAAGGACTACATTATACATTGAGTTAAAGTTCATAAATCATTTGTATCATTATCCCTTCAAAGAACATTGTATATTACATATAAGAAACGGAATGTCTAGCTAAGTGCCTCCATATTTATTTCTTAATTTTCCGGATCATAATTAGCAAGTGAAAGGCCTGAGTTACACTTATCTCAACCTATTTTGATTAGTTAATTTTTTTTCTTTTCTGTTCCTTTTTTCTTCATAGTTCCTTCATTTAAGTAAAGGGGTTCTGAAATCTTTCACATTTGAAATTTCAGCTCTATTTTTTTGCAATTTCTTTCTAAGTTCAAATCACGACATACATTTATATTGATAGGAAATTCCAAAGTAGTTATTTGAAAGGGTCTTTTAAGACCTAACCCAATGAAGATAATGATTATCATTTGTGCCTAAAATAAAAAGCAAAATATTGTAATCTCGAAACTTGTCACGTCCCGCGTCATTTTGTGTCACTTTCTTGTTTGGGGCCTTCGGCGCATCAAGCCATACTACTCTAGCAATGAGCAATAGATATGGCTTTTATCTTCTGCAAAACATAAAACAGAGAGAGAGATGTTCAGTATCACTAGCAGAGCATTCAAAATCCACAAGTTGCTCATTTCGTTACCTCTTCAAACAAAACAAAAAACATATGTCCAAAAAAAAAAACAAAAAACATAAATATATATATATATATATATATATAGAGAGAGAGAGAGAGAGAGAGAGAGAGAGAGAGAGAGAGAGAGAGAGAGAGAGAGGAACCAGGCAGCATCTTACCAGCCAAGAAGCTTCAAGCATCAGTCAACTCAGGGTCGGTGAAGCAGAAACCAAATCAATGATGTAGCAAAAACCCAGCTTCCAATACCTTAAACCTTCTGACAAAAAAAAAACCTTAAACCCAGTATTTATGTCCCGTCGTCGATCAGCTCTTTAAATCACGAACACCAGAAAAATAAGAGAAAAAAAAATCTCCAATCCCCAATGAACGAAATCACTGAAAAACCAACTCGTGAAGCCGCTTTGAACCTTGAGCCAATCACTGCGCAAAAAATCTTCACTTTCTCGGTCCGACCAACAATTCTCCAAGCAAGATCCAAACTTCCGCTACAGTGAAGAACTAGAAAGAATTCCGAATGGACTGAGAAAAGCAACATCTCATAAAGAACATACCAGACAAAATACATTGAGCGTACGAGGTTGGTTTGTTGCTGCAGATGATAAACTAAAGAAAGAACAAATAATTTCTCCGACATGCCACCAACTTCTGCTCAAAGCCGCAGAATCTTGACGTTATTTTAACAAGTGGGTGTCGTCGTCGTTGGTGTTGCTGGTAGTGTAATGATTCGAGAAAGATTGTTATTCAATGGACACTATCGTTTTCCCATCCTCGAATGAGTCTTGGCCCGTAACGTTTCAAGAACAAGAGAGAGAAACTTAGGACTGAGGAAGTGGCGTGATAGTTGGAGAGGAGGGACCAGCGGCTCAAAAGCTCTTCAAAGTTCCAAACTTTTGCTCTGGCTTTCCATCTCTTCCGAGTTGCCGTTTGCCTCCATCACTCCCGCCGTAATCGTTTTATCTTTCTTTCGAAACCGAAACGACGACGTCTCTCTGCACTCGGCCTCCTTTCTTTTTAGTATTAGCAGGGTGGAGCTGGAGCTGGAGCTGGACCACACTTCTCTTGTGCGCTTTTCTCCGTCAAATGACAAGCAGCAACTTTCTTTTTCTACTTATTTCCTGTTCCTTTAGCTTAGATCATCTGTCAAATCACATTACTTTGATAATTTCATACTATTTTTTTTTTCAATGGAGTAGTTTCCTCTCTCTGTAGTCTTATTTACTGAGAATTATGAGCAAGTGAAGTATTATGTCAGTAAACTTATTGACTATATCAGACACTATGTTTATCCAGTCGACCTTTCCAAATTACACCCAAATAAGAAAAAAATTAGTTTGAACATGTGCCAAGTTATGGACCAGACAGGTCCTAGGTGGTCATTACTTGATATTTTGACCAATTCAGATGTTGCACCCCAAGTCCAACTATGAAGGAGTTTTGAGCTGATAAAATTAACCCGAGAACTTCAATTATTTAGCTCTTTCCAGTACTCCTTTTGGTGATAATATCCATGTCAACTGGAATCCCAGCTTGGAAGTACTTTTGGTTTGGTAGTAAAAGTTTCATATATTCTATCATAGGCACAACTTTACAACACCATGTAATAAGTTGAAGAAAGCAAAATCATCACCAAGCAGGCACATAACAACGTAGTTAGAGGTATTTTCGGATTACCCATATATGTTAATTAATCATAGGAGAATAGTTAAACAAGAAATGTTGGTAAGCAACTCAAATGAGCACTGGTATCCTAAAATTAGCTAGTCACTCAATTATAAAATAGTTGGTTAGTCGCTCAAATAAAGATTGGTACTTTCATATAATAATCGATAAATTCAAGTTGTTAGTAAGAAAAGGTAAATAAAAATCTGCCAAAGATAAGAGAAGACATTTTGGATAGTGCTGGGTGCTGATTTTGTACAGCTTGAATAACACCAGTGGCGACTAGCTCAATATGCAATTGTCATTCTCAATAGCCAGCCTAACTTTATGTATCAGTGCCCATAATTCAGCTGCACAAGCACTAGCTTACTGGCTATAGAGGGAATAACGTCAGAATTATGCTTCCCGGGCTGAAACTTTCTACCTAGAAGCATTTTCATACGCAGCAGCAGATTGGCCACAGATACTGGACAGGCCACTTGCCATTGCTCTCTCTTTTGTCGTTGCGTATGCTTATTTTCTTTAATCAGGTATCATCATAGCTAAGCTCATCTTAAACATCAAGGCTGACATATGACGAAAAACATTCCAGTAAGCAATTATACAGTCACTCGACATTCTGCACGGAGAAGCTATGCTCACAACCATAGTTCGAATTGCGGCATATAATCCATTAAGGAAGTATCTTTATATTTAGTACAGGTATTTGTTTTAAGTACATCGTTCGATAGGTACATATAAGCATGTGATAATCATAGCATAAAGAACTAGGCGTCGGTCCATGTAATGTCAAGCCAACCCCAATTGTCCTTGGGCACCCCCAGGGCCTCCCACACAGCTCTGGATGCATCGACAATGTCGTTGTCACATGGAGGTTGGTAATCGTGATCTTCATCGCATCCCATGGTCGAGTCGCATTCGTCCACCACCATAGCCTGGGTGCTCCTCCCGTTGCCGTAGATCGTTATGTTCCTGAGGCACCTGCTCATGTTATCGAACCACCCCGTGGATAGTGCCACGACAGGCGTGTCATCAGAATGGTACTGGTTGTCGCACTCAGATGGGCCACCTCCATCTCCGCCCTCCTCAAAGCTGTTCAGGGTGAGGTGGGCGCTGGTGTGGCCCGACACAGGCGGCGAACACTTGTAAATCGGGTACATTTGGCCGTTTTTGCAACACTCCGAGTCGTCTCCGGTGTTGCATTGTCCAGGAGGGGGATTCTTGCCTCTGATTCTGCCGCTCGGTCTGCAAGACTGACCTTGAACTTCCATACAACTCATAGCCAGAAGAACAAGAAGCAATGAGCCCAAGCATTTCAAGCTAAAGTTATTCATTTTCTGTCTTTGTAAGATGTTCTTGCTCTTTATCTCTCGATGCTAGAAACGGGAGTCATGTAGAGCTATATATAAGAAATCAAAGGCGGTACTAGTAAGACAGCACAATCTGGCACGACAATTTTCAAAGGCAATCGAAAGCTGCATGATACAGAAGGAACTAACGGTGGTTACTTCCCATCAACATAAGCGATACGGCCTTACGGAGAAGCAAAACAGTTGACTACTAACTCATATGTGCTTAGTCCATCCTCCAAGCGATGAGAAGAACTTGGATTCGTCACTGACCGAGACTTTGTCCGATTCTCATCCGAATCACCGAGACATGATTGAACATTTCGAATAGCAGACATGTAGATTGGAATTGTCTTCTAATTGCCAGCAAAATTAGGCTCCATTCCCGCTGCGGAACTTGTTTGCTGCCTTAAGATCCTAAAATACATCATTACCGTTCCAAACTTGAACCAACAGAAGACGTAACCAAACGTCTCCGTGACACTGACATCTTTTCCTCTGTTTTTAGCAGAATCTCAAACTGTAAAACAAACAATCGGCCTGCTTGGTTTGCTACATATATCTACAATTGAAATTGATGATAAGAGGTTTTGCAAATACCCAAATTCCAAAATTTGAGGAACTATATGTTATGAAAGTAAATGACAAAAGAGTTGCATCATGGGATTTTGACGACAACTTTGATTCACTTGCAAGTCGGACGATTCTATGGTCGCCTTTTCTATTTCTGTGCCTTCTCATTTTCCATTATAGTAGACAAGATCATTACAAATTCAGGAAAAGAGAGAAGGAACAAGAAAAGAAAAACGAAATTCCATTGCCGGGACTTAAACCCGGTTCTCTCGGGTGAGAGCCGAGTATCCTAACCAACCAGACTACAATGGATCTTTCGAGGTGTCTGCAAAATGAAATACATAACAAAAAAATTATCGATTCTACATACTATCAAAGCTCCCTGCATGACTAAGATAGCCAATCGTGATTAGTGTTAAGTTTTTGAGATTAAAAAGAAAAGTAAACAGTAAAAGTGTGTGATCACATAAAATGCAAAGAATATTGTAAATTACATATAAGGAACGAAACGTCTAGGTAAGTGCCTCCGTTAATTCTTAATTTTATGGATCATTGTTAGCAAGTTAAAGGACTGAGTTCATACTTATTTGGACCTATTTGCTCAGTTAAGTTTTTTCTTTTCTGTTCCTCTTTTCTTGATAGTTCCTTCACTTAAGAAATGGCATCCTGAAATGGGAAAACGATACAAATGGTCTTTAAACTTTAGCTCTATGTGCAATGTAGTCTCTGAATTTTAAATTTATTCCATGTGGTTCCCGAACTTTGGTCCAATGTGCAGTGTTGTCTTTAAACTTTTTATTTGTTTAATATAGTCCTTAGACTATTGATACATGTTCAATATAGTCCATGGACTATATGAATATATTTAATATTATCTCTGAATTTTAACTAATAGAAGGACAACATTAAACATTTTTATACAATTTAGGGACTAAATTGAACATGTACCAAAAGTCTAGAGACCACATTGAACAAATAAAAAGTTAATGGATGATATTGCACATTGAGTTAAAGTTTAAGGACTACATTGAACAAATTTAAAATTCATGGACCACATTGCACATTGGGTTAAAGTTCATGGATCATTTGTGTCATTATCCATTCAAAGAATATTGTATATTACATATAAGGAACATATCTAGCTAAGTGCCTCCATATTTATTTCTTAATTTTCCGGATCATAATTAGCAAGTGAAAGGACTGAGTTCATGCTTATCTCAACCTATTATATCAGTTAATTTTTTTTTCTCTTATCGGTTCCTTTTTTCTTCATAGTTCCTTCATTTAAGTAAAGGGGTTATGAAATCATTCACATTTGAAATTCCAGCTCTTTTTGCAATTTCTTTCTAAGTTCAAACCACGACATACATTTATATTGACGGGAAATTCCAAAGTGTTCATTTGGAAGGGTTTTTAAGGCCTAACCCAATGAATATAATGGTTATCATTGGCATCCTAAAATAACAATCAAAATATTTTGTAATCTCGAAACTAGCACGTCCCGCGTCATTTAGTGTCACTTTCTTTTTTGGGGCCTTCGGGGCATGAAGCCATACTACTCTAGCAATGAGCAATAGATAATAGATATGGCTTTTATCTTCTGCAAAGCAATTAAGAACGAGAGGATTATGAACTGTACGTATCCTTGCGAAATTGAAAACTCATAGAGTTCGATTGCATTTAAAAAAAATCGAAAAGCCAGAAAGACCTGTGATCAGTCTTTTTTGTTTTTTTTCTTCACAATATACCAAGAGAAAATTAGGTATTTTCAATAGTACAAAGGATTAAACTTTACCCATAAAAATTCCCATAACCTCCATGGGCATGAGTAAGTATAGTGAGAAAAAGGGCCAACATAAACCCAGATATCCTATAAATGATAAATTTAAGTCTTTTTATTAGGTCGTTTGCCACTTTTAGAAGTAAGTTACACTTTCACCGTTGGATAGTTAACATTGAGTGAAATTGGTTGCATAACTATCTCTAAGTTTTGTCATACATCCAATGCTAAATGTGCAATAATATCGTAAATTTGACATATTAAAGCTGGCTAGTAATGTCAACCAAAGTTGACTAAGCAAGGTAGCGAGTATCATCTTTCTAATCATGGGTCTGGCGACCTACTGAAGCTTGCCTGGTTGGACTTGTTAGGACAATCAAAGCATTTCGGGTAGATCCAGGCAAAGATTAGTCGCTTTTAGGCTCGAATTGGCCCACTGAGGCCTGGTAAATGCGAGCCTAGGATCGATTATGGTACGAAGAAAATACAGTAAATGTTACGTCACGGACAAGTTTGGACAAGGACTTTTAGATCATGAAAATGCACTGAAAATGTAAAACCAAGCTGTATTTTTTTAAAAAATATTTTTTCAATTTTTTTTCTGGCCTTCTTCCATTTGGCTGGTCGCCAGATTGGCTAGAGTCGAGGGTTGGCAAGGCAGCCTCGCCGGCCCCTAGCTAGGCGAGGGAGACCCAAGTGACGGCGAGGACGCCAGACCAAAGGCTGGCGAGGCTCGCCCTCAACAGTGGCCGGCGGAGTCAAGCTTTGCCAGAAGCCGGCGAGGCCTCGCCTCTGGCTGAGGAAGAAGTCCAGAAAAAAAAAAAGAAAATGAAATATAAAATAATAATAAAATTTCAAAAAAACATTAAAATATTTAAAAACAATGCTACGAATTCTCTCTTTCTTTAGATAGATTTCTTCTTGGCAATTATACTTGGGCTCTCTGAATGGTTTCTCTGGTAGCTTTATGGAATTGATCGACTTACATGAGGTGTCAATTGACTTACATTGCAGGAATTGGAAGATAGTGATTTTGAAGTCAACGCCAATGTGCAAACGAATGTGATTGAGGAAGCGAACCCGCTCTGGAACAAGTACGCCTTCGGCTACGCCATTGCAGCCTCCATGATCTGCATTTTGCTTGGTTTTGGTTAGTCCTCTCTTTGTCGCGATGCGTCCAATATATCTTTGCGAATCAATTTTCCATATAGCGAATCAATTCCTTGCAACTTAATTATGTTGCCAAAAAAACGATAATAATGATTTGAGTTATATCTTGGTTATTGCACTTTAATTTGTCTAGCTTTATTACCGATAAAAATGATAAATCTATTGCCAAAAGGTCATTTTTTTAATGCATAAAAAAGCGAAAAAAAAAAGATTATTTAAGCTCAGTTCATTTCACAAAAAATTTGACGTTTTTGGGAATTGTTTTTCGGAAATTTATTTTTCAGCAAAATTATAATATTTTCCAATGTTGAGCTGAGACTTGAAAATGAACTGAAAAATATTTTCAGTTGTTCAGTATGGAAAATCAGATTTGATTTTCCTCCTTGCACTCCTTTTAATTATTTTTTATTTTTGGATTTATTAATAATTTTTTATTTCTTTTCTTTTATTTTTTAATCTTATTTTTTTCATTCTTTTATTTCTTCCTCTGTTGGCCACAGGCTAGCCTCGCTGACCTTGGACGAGCGAGGCCAAGCCTTGCTTGTGGCCAATCGTCGGCAGAGGAAGACAGAAAATAGAAAAAGAAGAGAAGAAAAAGAAAAGAAAAAGATTAAAAAATAATTATAACTCGAATTTTATTAAAAAATATAAAAGAAAAATAAAGAGAAAATGTGTTTTGTGAAAGAAAGTGAGGTGAAGGAAGATATAGAAAATGTTTTTCTGCTTTTTGAAAAGTGAAAAACATTTTCCTCACTTTTGAATATGCTTTTTTCATGACTAGTTTATTTTTTGTGAACGAATGCCAAAAAGTCGAAAAATATTTTCCTGGAAGTTATTTTTCGTGAAACGAATGGAGCATTAATTTCGGATAACTTCATCTACTTTTTTCTTCTTCTATTTGTGCCAAGCAAGTTAATTTCGGATTGTGTCCATCGTAGTTATTATTTATCATCATTCTTATTTGGCAATAATATATTATAGTGAAAAATAGGGCAAGAAACATTTTTTTTCATTTTTTGTGTTTTCAATTTCTTGTGTGTGGTTACGATTTACTTGGGAATATTGTGATATTAAATAAGATTTTCATTTTGAATTTTGGTAGACATAGGAGTGATAAGTGAGGGGACAGAATTAGTAAGGCCAATAGTAGCAAGGCAGAACTTGAACATGGGCGAAGAGCATGATGATTTTCTGATAGGGATTTCTAAATTGTCTTGCCTTTGCGGGTCGGCACTGGCTGGGTGGACCTCCAACAGGATTCGCAGTCGCTGCAAGATTGTGTTGGCAGCGGCCTTCTTCTTTGTTGGGGCCCTCCTCATGGGCATTGTCCCCAACTCATTCTTCCTAATGTTGGGCCGCCTCATCACCAATATTGGTGTTGGCTATGCCCTTACTATTGCTCTGGTCTACATCGGCGAGATCTCTTCTACTCTCTACCGCAGCTTGCTCACCTCCTTTTCTGAGGTATTCATTTCTTTTCTTTCTTTTTTTTTCCTAATTTTGTAGAATATTTTTTATTTTTTAATTTATCATCAATTTTTGTTGGATGAAAAACTAAGGCTAGAAAATTAAAGTTAAAGGAAGGTGATTTCTTTTTTATACGTGTTTTGGTGGTTTAGGTATTTATCAACGTGGGCACACTTCTCGGCTACATCTCCCATTATTACTTGTACAGGTTACTCTCCAACATTGTTGGGTGGTGTGTCAGGCTCTATGCGGGAGGAATTACCTTGGGCCTGCTTGCTTTGGGGGTCCTTGCCATGCCATAATCTCCCTCGTGGCTCGTCATGCAAGGCCGCCTGGGCGACGCGAAGCACACCCTTGCCCGGATCTCCAACTCTGAGGAGGAGGTCGCACTTCGGCTCGCCGATATCAAGGAGGCTGCCGGCATCCCTGAAGAAAGCAACAATGATGTTGTCGAGGTCACCAGCCATAGCACTGAGGGCATGTGGCAGGAACTCCTTCACCGGACCCAGTCTGTCTTACACATGCTAGCGTGTGCCGTTGGAGTCTACTTCTTCCAATAAACTTATGGGATTGACACCATCATCCTCTACAGCCCTCGCATCCTCGAGAAGGTTGGCAATATCGGTCATACCAGAATAACCCAAATCGCCATGCTAGTCGAATTTACAAAGACAGTGTTCTCCATCGTCGCCACCATCCTCCTTGACCGGGTCGGGTGGCGACAGTTGTTGTTGAGCAGCCTAGGCGGAATGATTTTGTTGCTTGCCTCCCTTGGTGTGTGCCTCACCGCCATCGATAGACACTGGAAGGTCAAGTGAGCGATGGACATGCGCATCCTCTCGTTGGTGTGCTACGTGGCCTCCTTCTCCGTTAGGATGGGGCCAATCGCAATAGTATACAGCTCGAAGGTCTTCCCTATGAGGTTGCGGGCGCAGGGGTGCGCAATTAGTGTCGCCGTGGGCCAAGTGGCGAGTGGCTTAATATCAATGAAGCTCATGATTTTGTACAGAGCGATTAGACTGGGTGGGGTTGCCTTCTTATTTATGGGAATGGCCATCTTAGCATGGATCTTCCTATACTTTCTCGTGCCTGAGACCAAGGGAAGGTCCCTAGAGGAGATAGCACAATTGTTGGGCAAATGGACCAAATGGAGGTCCTCAGCCAGAGAACTGGAATTGCGACAGAGCAGCGCGATCGAGGGAGGCGTATGATCAATAAAACTTATTTGCAGACTCAAACATGGCTATTAAATATTGATTAATGTAGAAAGGGAGGCAATTAGGACGACCAAGCATGTTTGTTTCTCTATGTTGTTTTGTTCCGTAAATTGTCTCTATGTTGTTTTATAATTAGTTACAAAAAATTAAATGATTTTGAATTAAATTCATTACCATATTCCAAATATACCTTTAAAAAATACTATAGATATGACATTTTCTCATATAAATCGATTAATTATGAAAATAAGAAGGATTTATACGTTTCTTTTCCTCACACGTGGATTGCACGAATATAGCACGTGGATTGCACGTGAATTGCACGTGTATAGTAATCTTTTTTTTTTACCTATAAAAAAGTATTTGAGAGGAAGACCTATGCACCCTTCGTCATGGGCAAAAGAACACTATAAGTGCCATAAGTTATGTATTAAGCTCACTTTAATGCCAAAAATTTTCGCCGGCTCACTTAAGTACCAAAAATTTTTTTACCTATAAATTGGTGTCTGAGTAGCTGGTGTGTCCGTCGATATCAGAGCCATTTGGCGAAGATGACAGATACTTGCCGTTCCTATTACAGCTATTTGAGGGAGGAGAGCACGACGGAGATGAAGATATGTTGGCTCTTGCTTGAGTTAACGAAATACAAGAAGAAGCGGATGTTGACCCAAGTGATGGCAACCACCATTCTCAAACATCTACGCAGCTAGGTTTCTTCTATTTTCTCTTGCGGCCTCAAAAAAGTGATAAGATGCTACAAAATTATGAAAAATAGAAACAAAAATGAGTGAGTACCTAGGGGAGAAATAGCTACACAATAATTTGTCTTTCTTTTATTTTTTAACTTCAAAGATATTTTGCAAATAATTACACCAAAATCACTAAATTAACAGTATTTTCTTTGGGCATATACACCTTGAGGAGTCCTTTAACCATAAGTTATTATAGAAAAAGTGCACGGTATGTGCACGAAATGTTCATGAAGTTTGGACTCACAAAGTCTACATTTGCTTGAGCTTGAGTTTTGGGGAAATGACTTTTGGTTCAAGGTGCATTTGCCTAAATACCATTGATTTAGTTATTTTGATGTAGTTATTTTTAAAATAGCTTTGAAGTTGAAAAAGAAAGTTAAAGACAAAGAAATTCACGGAATTTTTTTTTATTCTTTCAATTTCTTGCATATGGTTATAAACATTGTAATGATAAATAAGATTTTTCTTATTTTTTTTAAAATTTTGACAGTTCAAACAGCAATGAGCGGGGTGGCGGCATATATAAAGGTGGACGTGAAATTATCCGAAGCGCATTTTGATGTTTTGACGGGGTACCTGAGCGTGTTCACATTCCTCAAATTGGTAACGACGAGATGGATCTCTGACTAGTTTGGCCACCGCAAGATGATTATGATAGCGGAGGCCATGTATTTCATCAGGCCCCTTTTTATGGGTTTTGCCCTTATCTATTTTGTTTTATTGGCCGACCGCTCCTATGCCAAGGTCGACACCGATTTCACCCTCACGATTGTTCCCATCTACACGAATGAGATTTCCCCTGTCTTCTCCCACGGCCTTGGAAAAGTGATACGGATGCTACAAAATTAGGAAAAAAAGAAACGAAAATGAGTGTGTACCTGAGGGAGAAATAACTACACCATTATTTGTCTTTCTTTTCTTTTTTAACTTTAAAGGTATTTTGCAAATAACTATACCAAAATAACTAAATTAACAGTATTTGCTTTGAGTATATATACCTTGAGGAGTCCTTTAACTATAAGTCCTTCTAGAAAAAGTGCACGGTAAGTGCACCATATGTGCACGAAATGTGCATTCGATATTGTGAAGCATGTGAAGAGTTACCCCCGTAGTCATCCATGAAGTTTGGACCCACTAACTCTACATTTGCTTGAGCTTGAGTTTTGGGAAAATGACTTTTGGCTCAAGGTGTATTTGCTTAAATACCATTTATTTAGTGATTTTGGTTTAGTTATTTGTAAAATAGCTTTGAAGTTGAAAAAGAAAGTTATAGACAAAGCAACTTCGCGGAATTTTTTTATTTTTATTCTTTCAATTTCTTGTATATAGTTATAAACTTTGTAATGATAAATAAGATTTTATTTTTTAAAAAAAATTTTGATAGTTCAAATAGCGATGAGCGGGCAGCGGCATATATAAAGATGGACGTGAAATTATCCAAAGCACATCTTAATGTTCTGACGGGGTACTTGAGAGTATTCACGTTTCTCGGATTGGTGACGGCGAGATGGATCTCTAACCAGTTTGGCCGCCACAAGACGATTATGATGGCAGGGGCCATGTATTTCGGCGGGCCCCTTCTTAGAGGTTTTTCCTCCACCTATTCTATTTTCTTGGCCGGCCACTCTAGTGCCACCTTCGGTGCTAGCTTCGCTCTTATGATTGTCCCCATCTACGCGGCTGAGGTTTATCCTAACTTCTTCCACGACCTCAAAAAAGTGATAAGGATGCTACAAAATTAGGAAAAGAAGAAACGAAAATAAGTGAGTATCTGAGGGAGAAATAACTACACCATGATTTGTCTTTCTTTTCTTTTTTAACTTCAAAAGTATTTTGCAAATAATTACATCAAAATTACTAAATTAACGGTATTTTCTTTAACCATAAGTTATTCTAGAAAAAGTGCACGGTATGTGCACGGAATGTGCATTTGATATTGTGAAGCATGTGAAGAGTCACCCCTGTAATTGTTCATGAAGTTTAGACCCACTAAGTCTACATTTGTTTGAGCTTGAGTTTTGGGGAAATGACTTTTGACTCAAGGTGTATTTGTTTAAATACCATTGATTTAGTAATTTTGGTGTTGTTATTTACAAAATAACTTTGAAGTTGAAAAAAAAGTTAAAGACAAAGCAACTTCATATAATTTTTTTATTTTTATTTTTTCAATTTCTTGTTCATAGTTATAAACATTGTAATGATCCAAAAATGTATTGAATTAAATAATGAAGAGATAATGGTAGGGCTAAGGCAGACATGATCTCTTCACAATCCCGTGTAGAGTTTTGTGTACTTAAGGTTATATGGCTAGATATTTAGTCATCGTCGCGTCCTTGCATTTCCCACAAAGAGCCAGCCATGTACGCATATCAATTCAAGTAAGGTTTTTTAATAAGTAATCTCAATTAATTGGCTGTTGACACCTGATTTTTGTCAATCTAGTAAATTGGTGCCTTAAAATGTGAATGGCTAAAGTAGTGTAAGAAGGAGAGAGAACAAAATAAAATTATTAGAATATATATTTAGATAAAAAGAAAGAAAGAAATAAAGGAATTGGGCCGGTTCTATTCGGCCCGTTTGAACTTGGCCCTTCTATTTTTCCTCCCCTTTATCTTCGTTTGGACCCAGCTCATACCTCCACCATAGTTTTCAAAGCCCACAAACTCATTGCTCTGGATTTCCATTTTCGACATTTCAATTTAAAGGCCCATGAAACAGCTTGGGGACTCAACAAGTCCAGCCCGGCCTTTCTCTCTTTCATCACCCTAATGCTCATTTCTCTCTCGCGTAGTTTATGAAGAGAACAGAGCACACAAGCCATAATGTAGAAAGGGTTAATACCACCAAAAATCCAAAACTGATACATGTGTGATAATTTTACCATGAATTTTTTTTTACCACCAAAAACCCCAAACTGGTACACATGTGACAATACTCCGAACATACCCCAAAAAACTCCAAACTGGTACACTTGTGACAATTTTATCCTGAATATACCACAAAAAATCTCAAACTGGTACACATGTGATAATTTTACCCTGAACTAAAATTTTAATATTATTTTTTTTATTTTTTCGAATTTTTATTAATTATTATTATTTTTTCTTCATTTTCAACCTTTGGCCGGTCGCCCCCGTCGGCTGCTGGTGAGGGCCGTCCTCGCCGGCGTTGGGCGAGGGCGACCTTTGCCTCATTCGGGCGAGGTCGACCTTCGCCTCATTCGGTTGAGGGCTGCCCTCGTCGGATCTGGCGAGGGATGCCCTCGCCGGGCGGGCGAGGACAGCCCTCGTCTGACGCCGGCGAGGGCGGCCCTCCCCAGATCTGGCGAGGTCGGCCCTCGCCGGATCTGGCGAAGGCGACCCTTGCTGACGTCGGGCAGCCCTCACCAGAGTCGGGCGAGAGCAGCCCTCGCCCGACGCCGGCGAGGGCCGCCCTCGCCAGCGGCCAGCGGGGCTAACCTCGCCGGCTTCCGCCTTTGGCTGGTCATCGGTCCGGCGACCGGCCAGAGGTTGAAGATGAAGAAAAAAAAAGAAAAGAAAAGAAAAAATAAAAAAATTCGAAAAAATAATATTAAAAATTATTAGTTCGGGGTAAAATTGTCACATGTGTACCAGTTTGAGGTTTTTCGTGGTCAAAAAAATAGTTTTGGGTAAATTTATCACGGGTTTACCAGTTTGGAGTAAAATTGTCACAAGTATACTAGTTTGGGGTTTTTGGTGGTAAAAAAATAGTTTGGGATAAAATTGTCACATATATATCAGTTTAGGATTTTTGGTGGTAACCCATATAGAAAAGGCAAAGGTAAGAAAGGACGAAAGGTCAAAACGGCTGGGGGCAGGAAGAATAGATAGATCCCAACGTCAAGGGGAATTGTGCGGACAGGTACAGTCCTTTGGGAGGGAGTGAGCCGAGGAAGACAAAAAAGAAGGGGAACGCTCGGCGCAAAGGGGGGAGAAATAGAGACCAAAAAAAAAAGGGAGAAAGAAGAGGGGTGTTGGAAGAGGAGAGCGCTCCGATTCCTCCACCTGTGAGGATTGCCGGCAAATCTCTTCCCCCTCCCAGTCAGTCATTCATAGCTGCCGGACGCCAACGTCTCCGACAGCCCATTGCCTTGTCCGAAGACCTTCCAGCTCTATAATCCTATCATACCGAGATCAAATCACCACAGAAGTCAAGCCTGGTCGCAGTGAGGAGCTTTATCCTTCGCCAACATTGTCAATTCCGCTCCGTTCCCGAACCAGGTAACTCCTCCACTTTATGCTCTGTTTTGTCCTGCTTGTCTGGCTTGAAAACATTGAACCGAATTAGTGACTTTTCGAGCAAATCGTGCGAAACCGAAAAAAAGTACATGATGATTTGTAATAATTTAGAGATTAAGACACTGTGTTTGGGCAGAGAAACGCTTTAAAAGTGGGTCTGGAATTCGTATTCATCTACGCATACTAGTTGTTCGCTGAAATGTCTCAATAAAACAACATAGGCTTAGAATGTTGAATCTGGTTTTGACGATTCACAGTGTTTCTTTGTAAACCGAGACAAATTTGTGGTGAAATATGGCCGTTTAGATCCTTGCACTTCATGTTTGAGCCAAAAATCGCATTAAATCTCAGTTTTAAGCTCCGGTCTGGACTTGCCCGCCACCTGTTTGATAAAATGCTTGAACAAAAGGTCGAGACTGCTGTTACCAAAATCCGTTCTTGTTATCTTCGTTCTACGCTTTGTTTGTGCTTGAATCGACGTTCCATCACTTACTCGATGTTTTCTCTTTTGGTTGTATGTCACGATGTTCACCACCGAGCGGGCCGTATGTATGTCTTTCCCGTCCGAGATGTCTCTCGTACCAGCTGAGTTTGAGGTCCTACACCATCCTGAGTTAGACCATCACTCGTCCCATTGGGGTGCATTTGGGTCTGCTCGGATAGAAATGATCAGGTTCCATTTTGAAGCTTTGTTCTTTTTCTTCTCTGTGTGGACTGAAAATTCTTCTCCGGTGACGCAAAGAAAACGCCGGCCAACTAGTGGCTGGCACTGAGTTGGTGTCGGTCGGAGCGGCCGACCGATGGGGAGTGGTTCGGTAATGACCTAGGCTCCAGTGCCTGAGAAAATGTTATTTCGGTGAAGGCGTGAGGAACCAAGCTCTCGGTGACGAGCCAGCGCGATGGGGGGACGATGGAGACGTCCGGAAGGGAAGAAGAAAAATGGAAAACGAAAAAAGAAAAGTAGAAAAGAAAAGGATAAAAAGAAAATCAGAAAAGAAATAGGAAAATGGGGTTTAATATAATCAGGTCAGACAACAGTAATCGGACCCCCGGTCCCAAGTCCCTTTTCCGGAATTAAAAAATAATAATAAAATGCCGAAAAATTCAGAAAAATTAGGAAAGGTTTAGAAATTAGTTTTTGGGTTAATTTCATTAGATTTTAGTGTAGATTTTATTCTAGACTTAGTCTAAAAAATTGAAAAAAAAGTGAAAACCTTTAAAAAATTGCCCCAAAAAATTGAACAAGCCATTAAGGTTTTGCCATAGGGCTTTTAATTGCCTCTTTTTTTTTTTCTATAGAAGATAATAGGTTGTTGGTTGTGCGTTTTTCATATATGGTTGTAATTTTCCACTTTAGCATGGATAAGATGAACTTTAGGAACTTCGATAGGCTGCTTTAATCAGTTAGTTAGCAAATAGTCAAGTTTAGATACCAAAAGGGCACTAGTTAAATGACCAGTGTAATCAAATTCTCAATCCTTAGAATCTCTGGTTGCGTACGTATCGAGATGATACTCCTATGTCTCGATTAAGGTTTCTAGCCAACTTTTAATTATGATTAATGGCTACTCCAATTGAATGTGTAGATTAAAAACTAGCGTTGCGCAATGTTGAGGCTTGGGAGCGCCTTCGTCCTTGGATAGATGAGCCTTTTAGTTCGTCCTTTGAATGAACCAATCGATGTTCAGTTCTATTAGAAAATACCTCTATACCTATTCATACACTCTCTCCTCGATCGGGACGAGTAGGTCACGACACCGGCATATAACACACACATATACATATATATGTTTTATGTTTATGGGGCTTTAGGTGAATATTATGGGGATAATTTTCCAAAAAGTTATGTATTTAGTGTATAGCGACCAATTCGGTTTTAAAATTTTTAATTTAATAAATTTAGTTATAAACCTTTTGACAATGTAGTCATTCCGGTCAATTTTTTAGCTAGAAATCACTCACGTGGACGCTAACCATCCTATGTGCTACGTGGCCCAATTGACGCTGACGTGGATGATTTTTCCTATGTTTTTATAATTTTATAATTTTTTTCTTTTCTTTCCTTTTTTTTCTTTTCTTTTTCCCATTTCCTCTATTGATCGCCGACCATAGGCAAGGAACGCCGTCACTAGATTTGGCAAGGGGAGGTTGATGAGAGCTGCTACAAGGATCACTGAGGCCTTATCAACTGGCAGAGGGAAGTAGGGATAAAAGGAAAAGGAAAGAAAAGAAAAAGAAAAAATTCAATTTTTTTTAAAAAATTGCAAAAATCATTCCATTAGCAATTTTTGATCAATTTGGTCAGATTGATTATGTTGACAATTTATCAAAAGATTTTAAACTAAATTTGGTTGTATTTTTGTTTTGGTCGGAAAAAGTGCCATATTGAAAAGTTTATAACCGAATAAATTTAATATTTTTGGGAAATTTTCCCGAATGTCAAGAGTTCGTGATTTCCTTTCATACTTAGATTTTCGTTCATTTGTTATGTTGTTGTAATTATTATTTTTCCAGATATATTAGGCAGTTCCCAAAAATATACTAACTGACACGACTAGAACGGAGACGAGGACGAACAGATGGATCAAAAAAGCATAACCTGATCCAACCGCAACTCTCCCGGTTTGACAGACACGAATCGACCCGACCCGATCAAATTACGAACCGGATGCCGCTTATCCTGGTCCACGCAATTATCCAAGAACTCGATCGCTCAGGAGACCCAACTCGCCGCCATCCCGCACCCTCGGCGATCTGGAACGCGTCGTCCTCGAACACCCGCATCTCCTCCCCCTCGCTCCTCCCCGTCACGTCATCCAAATCTTTCTCCTCCCCACCGCCATCCTGATCCTCTCCGGCGACATCCTCAGCTGCTCCTCCCCACCACGTCATCGGCGTGGATCCGTGATGAAGAATCTTCCTGGGTTCGCTTCGGGGAAGGGTAGAAAGTAGAGGCAGAGAGAGTTTTTTTCATTTTTAAAGTTTCGTTTATTTTCCTGCTAGAAAAAAAAGAAGTATTTTTTTGCACGACAAAACGCCCAACGTAAGATGATAAATCCAGAGGAAATCACAATCTTTGACCATTAAAGTTCTGAATCAAAACAAAATATGATTATTACCTTTGATCATCAATTTTTGTTTTTGTGAATGAATGTATTTATAACGCGTGCCATCTTGTATAGACGAGCTTCAGAATTGTACTTTCAAATAAATTTATTGAATATCTCATTAGATTGATAATAAAGAATTTTCCTACAGACAACATCAAAGAAGCATCTTAATCCCGAAATTGAATTAGAATAAACTGTTATGGATATAATTTTTTCAAATTACAAATAAATCACCACAAATTTCGAATCAATATACAATTCTAAGAAGCAACATGATTTTTTTTTCCTTATGCCCCTTAATCCAAGAAAGAAGTAATTAGAGATGAATTTGTTTGTTTTGAGGAGTGTCTTTTCTTTTTTTCTTCTTGAATTTGAATAAAACTTTTTAAGTAGGAGCCCGTTTTCACGAAGGATAGACTTCTTCTTTTTAGCTTTCTTCTTTGGCGTTGTGATTGCAATGTCCGACCCGCCTTCGGAGCCTTATACATTTGGACAGTTATTGATATAAACGCGACTGTCGGTTGAATTTGATACTTTTCGCAAATGTAAGCGCGTGTGGGGGTGAGAGAGAGTCGGTCGACGGAGTTTACGTTCGTCTTTTTCCGCATAAAATGAAGTTGAAGTTTACGTACGAAATTGTCACCGTCGAGACCAGTGACCTTGGTCTGAGGACCATCTCTAGCACCTCAGGCATGAAATGCCTAAACGTGCATAGGACTAGAGTTACAAGAATCACAATCGTTTCTGGTTAGTTGAGCACAAACAAAATGGCTGGGGTGTGCTTTGTCGGATGCATGACTGGCTGTGGTTAAGCTGCATAGCAAGTTCTTTTCAGTCTGACAAATGCAGCGTAAATTCTTGCTTCAACCAGTTGATGGAAAAGTTTTGAACTCAATCAGTCCCTCACTTTACATCCTTTTCCTAAGAACAATCATCTCATCCCGACTTGAGCATCAAACAACAAAGGAAAGCCAAATGGTGAACACATGGTTCAAATTAGATTCGTCTAATTAGTTTTCCTTCTCATGCAAGAAACTAGAGGAGAATGCATTGTGAACAGAAGCAACTAAAATCATATGTGCGTTAACTCGTTACATGTCTGCTTATTGAGACACTATAATTTCTAAGGGATTGAATTCATAGTCTGACGACTTCTTATGCCGCATGTTGCAGTGAGCTGGAACAATTGGCAATCTCTCGGACTCATCCTTGGGAAGAAAAGGCCCTCTCACGGTGGTTTGTATCTTGAACGCCATCTTCAGTTGCTTTACAACCCTCTCTCTCCGGAATACTGGACCTATTGCCTCCTCTGCTTCATTACCGGATTCAGCACGGGCGGGGTCAGCCTATGCGCTTTCGTACTATCCAACGAGCCTACTGGCCCCAAAGAAGCAAGGGACGACAAGAATTTCCACTTTCTACTTCTTCTCGTGCGGCATCACTCCTCTCTGGCGTTGCTTTTGTGTTTCGCTTGTGGCAGGCTCTCTACATTTTCTTCCTTGCGAGGTCCTCCCTTTCATCTCAGAGTCCCCATGGTGGTATCTCATCCGGGAGAAGATTAACGAGGCCATGAAGCTTATGACGGCTATTGCCAAAGCCAACAAGAAACACCTCCCCAGCGGAGTCATTCTCGCACTCAATGAGAAAACGAATGAAAACTCGAATAACATTCGATCCTACAAAGATCAGGTGGACACAAAGGATGTGATAACAGGTCTCTCATTGATGTGGTGAAGTCGCCTATCACTCTGATTCGCCCTTTCTTGTCCATGGCGATCAACTTCCTGTGTTCAGTCGGGTAAAATGGCATTAGCCTAAACGTCATCAATCTCCACCCCAACTTTTACCTTAATGTGTTCCTCAATGGGGTGGCTGAAATGCCAGCCTTTATGATGCCAGCAGTCTTGCTTAATAAGTTCGGGAGGAAGCCATTAGTGATTGGAACAAAGTGGTTCAGCAGATTCTTCTGCCTTATTGGGAGCTTGATGATGCTACACGGGATATGGAAAGTGGTGAGGATGGTGTGTGGAATTCTCGGAATTTTTTTGGCATGGCTGGCATGTACAATTTGGTCTTCATCTACACGACGGAGCTGTTTCCAAGCATGGTGAGGAATGTGGCTCATGGCTGTGTAGCTCAGGCGGCGCAAATGGTTGCGATTTTAGGAGGCAGCTTCCCAATTGCGGTCTTTGTGGTTTTTGCCATTCTGGGAGGAATACTAGCGTTTTACCTGTCGGAGACGGTGAATCAGCCCCCGTATGATACAATGGCTGGAATGGAAGCAGGGGAGAGTGCAAGCACGAGTGTGTGAAGGAACTCAATTCTCTTACTTTAAACTAAACTTGATTAATGTAGACTTAAATGACTGTTCTTGATAATTGGATTTGCCATCCTTTGTAAAAGAATTGAAGGGTCACGTACGGTCACAGCAGCATTGACTACAGGAACACATGATCACTTCTTTCTTTTTTCTTGGTTATGCCTTTTGAACCTGAGAAAGCAGGATGACAGAATCTGTCTTCTTAAACAAAGAGAGAATGCTTGCCAGAGTATATCTTTCAGGTAGGTTGTGTTGCCTTAAAGCAGTTGCCATCACATGATTAGAGCGCATTGTACTGATCTTCGACTCATATTTGTTTTCAGATCAAGGCATTGTACTCCACATAATGAATCTATCCATTTTACTGACATGAGAGTACTAGGCTATATTGTTCACGGCAACACATGGTGAGCTTACAATTCAGTGACTTCTAAGGAATCAGAATAACTAACCCTGCCATTGATATGTTCAAAAAGAAAACATGTATGCCTAACCATTATGCCACCAATGATTTTACTTTGATCCTCTTATTTAAGCATCCAAACTGTGTATGTGAATGGTATCTGCCTTTATGCAAGAACAGAGACCCCACAAGTTCTTTGAAATAGAAAGTCGAATTTACGACAAGACCATTGCTTAAGGGACTACCCACACTAGGCGGCAAAACCAACTCTATGCAGAGCATGCAGAAAATTGCGTCTCTCAGACAAGGAAAAATTTCTGCTTTTCCTTGTACTTTCACGCTTTCTCTAATTACATTTTTATACTTTTAGTATGTCTAATCTAGTTCTTCTAGTTTCATAAATTGTTTTTATCAACTCCCCCGACACCAAATCCGATCAAATTCAATTGATGAGACCATTAGACAACAACAAAGTATGATTATCAAAATATGTGGATGCCCACATTGACGTAGGTGGAAAAATATAGCCATGTAGACAATGTC
Source organism: Syzygium jambos (assembly GCA_031216235.1). Taxonomy (NCBI): domain Eukaryota; kingdom Viridiplantae; phylum Streptophyta; class Magnoliopsida; order Myrtales; family Myrtaceae; genus Syzygium; species Syzygium jambos. Next base: position 16,034,141 of record CM062224.1, read on the forward strand.
AGAGTTTGATGTGAATAAAATTTAGCCAATGTAAACACTCACTTGGACGTCCACGTTAAAAAAAGAAATCCACATTGTACTATGACATCGTTTGAGGCCACTTTGACTTAGATTCTGTTAGATTTGATGTTGGAAAGACTTGATTAGAAAGTTTGTAAAAGTAAAATGAATTAATCAGATAAATTAAAAAGCACGGGGATTAGAAAAAGTGTAAAAGTAAGAGGCAATTTAGAATTTTAACGTCAAGCTGACTAGTTGTTTTCAAATGGAAGTAAATAATATGAAACGAAGAATCATCATGTAGAACAGAGGAATCATAAGTTGAGCCATGTCGATGGAAATAAAGATATTCAATACACATGCTACATAGAAACACTGGACATTTGCAAGATGCCAGTTGAGACTTGAGAGAGTATCTATTGAAGCTACAAAAACAAAGGCAGGTGAGAAGAAAGGAAAACAAACCGAGAAATAGAAAAATAGAGATGGTTAACATAGATAGGAAAAGAAGGCATAAGTTAAGCATATGTCATCACGGGAACAGGAGGTACTTTGAAAATCAATCGAGCAAGATGACATAGTAATGGCGATAACTTCGATATTCGCTACCATCAGAAGACAGTTCATCCTCAACTGATCATCTACGGCTTCATCAGTATGGGTGTAGAAAGATTAAATTTTGTTAGTCATTTGCAAAGATCCTCATCTTCCTATACAAAATATCGTGCCCCATGGCCATGACTATTAATGAAAAATCTATCAACATATGTATGGCGATGCATTTTGATAGAGCTTACCAAAAACATAATCTGGGGTACATTCGCTTGATGACATCTACACTCCTGCCTAATTTCTGGCCAATGTTCGCCCTTCTGAAATCTCAGCCGTCAAAGCTTTCACCAGTCACTAAAGAAAACAATCGAAAGAAATTAGAGACTTCTTTTGCTAATCATATTAAAGAGAAAGAACGTAAACAATCCGAAAAAAATTGGAGACTCCTCTAAGCAATCGAACTTGATGAAATTAAATAGAAAGAAATTCAACACGTGCAAATATGCAATCAGAAGTTCAAGAAAAGTATTCATTTCTAAGGCTCCGTTTATTTCGCGAAAATAAATAATTTGTAAAATATTTACTAAAGAATGATCGATTAAAATAATTGGTCAAATAAAATATTTTCGTTATCGACAATAATATATATCTAAATATTTTCATAGACAATGAAAACAGTTTTCATTTATTCATTTTTGCAAGTAACGCAAACGATTATTTTTAGAAAAATATTTTTCAAATTATTAATTTTCCGTGAAACAAACGTATCCTAAAAATAAGAAAAAAATAATTTACAGTGATTTAATTTTTTGATTACAGTACACTGATTAATTTAAAAATCAAAAAAGAGTTTGAAATTAAAAATAGGAGTACTGGATGAGGTAAAATAGAAAGGCAACAAAAAGAAAAACGAAAAAAAGCAGTTGACATGCTCTCTTAAACTGTCCCAACTAATAAAGTAGTACTTAGGAATTGACTCGATATTTTGGTGCTTTGAAGTACTAGAATATTGCCATTATTATTCTTTAAAAGTGAAGGGATTCTTTTTTCTTTTATCTTTTTACCTTACTTTTTGAACAATGCCATGGCAACTGATTTTCAATAATAATATAACCATTTTTATGTACTTTCAAGCTGTAATAAAAGTTATACGCAATGGACCTGTTAGTTAATATAAAGTTTTGAACAAAAGGGATTTACCGTAACGTCGGAGATTGATCTTTAGATGAAGAGAATAAAGGAAATGTAAAAATGTGTGGGTGACTCACTCAACAAATTTGGCGAAGGGTTCAAGTGAGGAACGGGCAAGGGGATGGTCCCACTCCAGTGACTCCCACGTTTGCGGATCTATCTGAATACTTCGAAGAGAGGGGGGAGGAGAAGGGACGCCATTGTGAAGTGGGCCCAGTCGTAAAGGAATCCTCTTTAGCTTCGGACAATTGAGTATAGTATAATATCGGATTGAATCGCAACTCACCATCCCATCACATATGCTGTTCAGCTTCGGAAGATCCATTAGAATCAGACGTATTAAATTTGGTCGGAAGGGGTGCGTCATGTCAAGAACAGTGCCCATTATCACCTCTATGCCCTCGCAGCGTACGACTCTTATCTCTTGGAGGAAAGGGAGGTGGGCCAACATGTCATGCGTCAGCAGCACCCCCTTCATGTTGTTGCATCCAAATATTTGAAGAACCGTAAAAAGACAAGTGGCACCCGTTGGCAATGGCCCACTTATTATTTCCTCTAATTTCTCGCAATCGTATATTCCAAAGGACTTGAGATTTGGAAGGCGAGTGGCCAACCACTCCCATTCCACCGCTCTCTTCATTTTAGGACACTCGGACACTTGCATATGGTTTAAACTGGGCGCAGCTAACTTGATCCCCTCCAGTTCCTCTGAGCCCTCGATGTACAACGATCGTAGACATGAAAGCCCCTGCCCATCCTCCAAGAGATTCTTCAGTTTGGAACACCTGGTGATATGCAGTTCCCGCAGGCGAGGGAAGTGGACAGGACCCAGCTCCTCCAACTTCTCCCATTCCTCTATAGTCAGGTCCTCCAGATTCTCCAGTGGGCCTACCTCGCTCAAACTTGTCACCCCACTGCCCCGCCCTACTATTAGTACTGGCGCATCTTTCAGAAGTAGACTGTAGCCATCACCACCAATTTCTCCGTCTACCCTTGCCGCAATACTGTCACAACTTTCGATAGTTATAGGCCTCTTTTGATTGCGCTCATTAAAGAAATCCTCTGCTCCGTGACATTCAATAAAACAATTGAAAGAAATTACAAACTTCTTTGACTAATCATATTAATGAGATAAAGAATGTAAACAATCCGAAGAAATTAGAGACTTTCCTGATCAATCGAACCAAATCAAATTAAACAGAAAGAAATTCAATATGTGCAAATATGCAATCGGAAGTTTGAGAAAAGTGTTCCTTTCTAAATACGAGAAAGACTAATTTACACTGGTTTAATTTTTTGCTTAAAGTATTGTGATTAATTTCAAAATCTGATTGGACTTCGAAAGCGAAAATAGAAGTAGTGGATGAGGTAAAACAGAAAAGGCAACAAAAAGAAAAGGTAAAAAGTATTTAATATGCTCTCTTAAACTCTCCCAACTCCTAAAGTAAAGTAGAACTTAAGAAAGGACTCCAGGGATAAAAAAAGGGTGAGGACTGTTGCCACCACGTGTCAAATCTGAATCGAAAAATCGAATCGAAATACAAATCAAACCGAATCGAAAATTTTGTATATTTTGATTCGGTTCGATTTCTCGACTAGGATAACGAAAAATAATCATTTTTTTTTCGATTCGATTTCTCGGTTTGAAAAATGAAAAATAACCGTTCTTTTTTTTTTTGTCAATTCGATTTTTTCCGGTGCCGTTCGGATCAAACCGAACGGAAAAAAATAACGTTTCTGTTTTTTACCCGAACCTTCGTCTCGACTCTCTTCTTTCTGTTTTTTCCGTTTCTGTTTCACTGCTCAGCCCCTCGATTTTCATTCTCGAGCTGATTGAGCTCGACCTTGACAGGATCTGTGTCATGGAGCAGGTGTCGGCGTCGAAGCTGGGCCAGACCGAGGTCCTCCTGCGGGAGCCGCTCCGGCCCTCCTTGAAGGACGCTGACACCGTGAGGGGCGGGGTGGCCTCTGCCCTGCCGTTGCTGCAGCAGGTGGTGAGCTCTGCGAGCACTCCCCCGTCACCGGACACCTCCGCCGCCACCGATATGATCAATGCTCCTCGTCCACTCACGCCCGAAGATCCATCCACTAGGGTTTCGACCACGGGATGAGAGAGAGAGGGGGCAGAACTGGGAAGAAGGCGACGGCGTTGTAGAGCGAGAGAGAGGGAGTAAAGCGAAATGGTGATGAGAGAGAGAGAGAGAGAGAGAGAGAGAGAGAGAGAGAGAGAGAGTATCCCAAGGTAAATTTCTAAAAAAAAAGAAAAAAAAATTGGGTTTAGAGAAGACTGATAAGACTGGGATGACGTTAAAAAACCGAAAATCAATAACCGCGCCGAATTGATTTTTTAGTTCGGTTCATATTCGGTTCGCATTAAAATTTGATTCAGTTCAAACGAGCACTCTTAACGATTCGATTCGGTTCGATTTTTTAAGAAAATCGAACCGAATCGAATCATTGACACCCCTCTCGTCAGTATTATTGTTTAAAAGTGAAGGGAGTGTTTTCCTTACCTAAATTTCAATAATAATATAACCATTTTGATATACTTTCAAGCTGTAATTAAAGTCATGCGCAAAAGGTCTAACAGTTGGTATAAAGTTTGGAAGAAAAGGGAACTCACTGTACAGCGGGAGATGGATCCTTAAAAGGGCACGCAGGAGATGGAGAGGATGAAAGAAAAGCAAAAAAATTGTGGGTAACGACGACTTACCATGAAACCAGACCAAGTCTTCAAGTGAACAACTGGAAAAGGGATATACCCACTCCGATGACCCCCAAGTCAGCCAATTTATCAAAATACTCCGAAGAGAGGGCGGAGGATACTCTAGCGACTCCCACGTCAAATGATTTATCCGAATACTTTCAAGATAGAGGGGAGGAAAAGGGAGCCCATTGTCAGCCAGAGGAAGCCTCTTTAGCTTCGGACAATTTTTAATATCAAATAGTCGGAATAAAATCCAACTCACGATCACGATCCCATCACATATGCTCTTCAGCTCCGGAAGATTCCGTAGAGTCAGGCCTAATAAATTTGATCGGGAGGGGTGCGTCATCATGTCGGGAACGGTGCCTATTATCACCTCTATGCCCTTGCAGTCTTGGACTGTTATGTCTTGGAGATAAGGGAGACGGAGCAACATGTCATGCGTCAGCAGCGCCCCCTTCATGTTGTTGCATCCATATAGTTCAAACTCTGTGAGAAGACAAGTGGCACCGATTGGCATTGCTGGCCCACCACCTATTATCTCCTCTAATTTCTCACAATTTCTTATTTTAATGGACCTCAGATTTGGGAGGCGAGTGGCCAGCCGCTCCCATTCCACCGCTCTCTTCATTTTAGGACACTCGTACACTTCTATATTATAAAGAAGAGGTGCCACCATATTAATCTCCTCTAGTTCCTCTGAGCCCTCGATTCTAAACCATTGTAGACGTGGAAGCCGCTGCCCCTCCTCCAAGAGAAGTTTCAATTTGGAACACCAAGTGATTTTCAGTCTCCGTAGGTGAGGGAAGTGGACAGTACCCAGCTCCTCCAACTTCTCCCATTCCTCTATCGTCAGCTCCTCTAGAATATCAAGTGGGCCTATCTCGCACAAACTTATCACCCCATCGCACCGTCCAACTTCCAGTACTCGCACATTTTTCAGAAGTAGAGTGCGGCCATCCCCACCAATTTCTCCAGCTACCCTTGCCGCGGCATGTGCTGTCAACCCTCTTTGGAAGCTACAATAGCCTAGAATCTCTTCAATATCTTTGCTCAAGTCGTCCACTCTTTCTACTTGCTGCGCAAGAAAAGATTGTCCTTCTCGGAATGCTTGGACCATACTATCTTTTATCGTTTTTGATTTCCTACACCATGTCTCCAACTCATCCAAGTCTGCTCCTCGTCTGCTTAGTTCTTCCATTTTTCTTTTCAAAGTTGGCATATATTCGCCAGCAAGCCCAAAAGTACCTGATCGACTATCCATTAGTGCATCATCTGTCCTCGCATCTAACATCAAGGAAATACTTATAGCATTTTATACAAACATAATATTCATAAAACAAATTGAATTTATGAAAAGAAGAAACCATCAATTATGTCTAAATGAAATTACATAAACAATATGAGTGTAAATAAAGGATCAAAGTTTCAAGGAAGGCGGGGCATTTGGGGTTGAGCACTTGCCTTGTTGCTGGGTTTGGTCTCTTAATGGGTTGATGAGAGGTATAGTTGAGGTACGTTGGGTTTAGATTCTACTTTGGGTTTTGGGTCTGCTGGGTTTAGTTGCTGTAGGTTTGGGTTGAGCCTTTTGGCTCTTGGGGTACCTATGCGATGGGTTGAACTGCTATTTGAGCCTGTATGGGATGGGTTGAATTGATATTTAGGCCCCGTATGGGAAGTGGTTCTCCCTATATTTTATACTAATATACTAATATGAAAATTGAAGAATGTATTTTAGCATAAATTACCCGTTAAAGTGTATCATATTTTATGCGAATCTCAATACTTTGAACAAAATAAACTACATTACTGTAATATTGAGAGAAAATAATAAAATCTTTCAAAGAAATACTTCATAGGAAGAGTTACGAAAAATGTTAGAGTTTTCAAAAAGTGCTAATTTGCACATTAAAAATTACTAAACCAATCTTTTTTTGCCGGATGAAACTCATGGTATGGAACGGGGCAAGTAATCCAAGTTGACGGAAAAATGAGTGGAGAGCGCAAGAAAATACTACTTGCCAAGAGACCAATCAATATCTTGCAATTTGGACTCCTATGTGTCACTCTTAAAACGCAACCCTCAAGAAAGAGCTTGTTATTATATATTTATGTAGATGCTAACATTTATGTACCTATTCTTTTACAAAGTTCGAGCGGTACAATACTAGAAAAATTCAGGCCAACCCCATAAATTAAAGTAGAAAGTTAAGAATAAAAGTCACCATAACAAGACCTTAAGTTGAATTTTGAAATTAAAATTGAAAAAAAGGGAGATATACCTCATTTCCACATCCAATGTACAAAGACTAATGCCCCAACACTGTCCTATTAAAAAGGAGCAATACGTGCTTTCAATTTGATCTTTGATTGGTGGGTGATCCATTTGGATGTCACTCACCTGTGACGGTAATTAATGGCACTAAGAAAAACGAAACCACACGATATTGATGGCTTGGAGGCAATGGATTACAATCTCTCGTCCCATTATCGTACTTTAGTTAGTGTCCCAACAATTCCAGCCATACTTAATTAAAAATTTGAAAACAAGTAATATTCATATAACTTAAATTTAATATGATTGAAGGTGTTTTTAGTTAAAGTCTCATATAGGTGCCATTTTAATGTGAAAACAATCAATTGAAGGATGATTTGGAGATAAGTATGAATCATTGAAAGAGCAAATAATTTATTATACGTGGTCCGAAAATAGTTACATGTGTGCAAGTGCTATATCTTGTGGACACATATTTAACAAATGTGGAATATTTCTTAGATGAATGTTCTTGTGTCATTTGGATAGCATGGGAGTTGAACTTAGCTCTGCCATCATTCATTATAATACATAATAAGATAAAGTCTTATTTTATTTCTCTAATCATATGAGAAATAACTAGCAACGGTGCAATTTTGACCCAATATTTGTCCTAAGGAAACTGGACAAAATTAAAAGGGAAAAAAAGAAACATAAGTGATCAAATATTCATTTGATTTAATACTTTTATTACGAACTGTTCCAATGTGATGAGATACAGTTCTTTTTACTGAAAACTTATGAAATATTATCAATCTGTCAAGTTCAAGTCAACCGCATTATATTATGTCGTGTTCAATTTAGGTTTGGATTTCTCAATAAATTTATATTGTACTCGAGTCATGTTTTTGAATTGTATTAGAAATTGTGATCTCCAGTACGAAACACTTCGTATTCGTTTTACTTTATACGACTCAATGTAATTTGATTTCTTTTTTCTACTTAGTATCAAAATCCAAATCAAGAGAGAAGTAAAAAAGGAGGCTAGCTTGGATTTTAGTGTGCAATTAAGCGATTCCGCAATTCATATAAATAAAAATTCACTAGCAAAAGGAAAAAGTATAGCGGAAGGACTAACGCAGGCCATTTTTTAACATAAAAAAGATGGAGGGATGATTTTGATTTTCGGACCAACTAGATGAGCCACCGTTAATATTATTCCTTTAATAAAAAGACAATCTTTATTCCACTCTTTCTCGCATCCGGTTGCCTACCTCTCTACATTTACTATAACCGCGCCGTCCTCTAGCAGGACTCTTCCACGATTTGAAAGAGAGAGCCATGGCTTTTCAAGATTTGAATGTCACCCTTCAAAGCACTTGTCTGCTCATTTTCTTAGAACCATTTGTTATCATTGACCCGACTCTTATCAAACTCCTCTCTTCCAATTAATTCCTGTCTATTTTGTGTTTTCTATTACTAATAGAAATCTAAGCGTCCTGCCTATATCCCTATTCTTAGCTAAGGATTAGAAGACAAAATAAGCGTCCTACACGAGCTGTAATATATGGTGAATTTGGAGATGCACATACCTTGTGGAGCCTCTGTGTTGGGTTCTCCCTCTTCTGCATTCACTGGGGCTGGCATGTTAGTCAAAGCTTCAGGTGCGAAATCTGGACGGCTGCTAAGATAATTCCATGCCTGATTGGAAGAATCACCAGCTTGAGATTGAGGTTGTTGGGGCCAGAATGAACAGTCCCCCGGTGGGATCATGCTTTGAGCCAGAAGAGACTGACTGGGCAAATTCGTCTCAGGCAATGGAAGAAAGGCATAACTTGCACCTACAGTGCTTCTGACTTCAGAGCTCAGGTACGGCATGGCAGCGAATGAAGGCTCTCTCCAAGTATCTTCATTGTTCGCAGTCACAGGCAGATGCGGACGCTCTTCAACATTGCCTTCTGCTCCACTGCTCGGCTCTGCCGCTCGTTTACCCTTCAACGCATTTCTGGCTTCCGATCTCACTCGGCCGTCGACGTCCTTGCAGTCATTGATCCCATATCCTGCAACTCCGGCTAAGTGGGCCTTGATCCTGGTCACACTTCCGCTGTACACCTTGCTGCAGAACTTACACTCCCACCTCTTGTCAGGCAGGAACACCACATGATCCCGAAAGGAGTCCTTCTCTCTGGGCATTTTCTTAGAGTATCCCTCAAAAGAATGAGCAGATATGTTTCAAGGAAGACCTTGGATCTTTTTGTGGTGAAGAATGGTGCGGGAGCCTGTAAGCTATTTAATGAATTTTGGACTTGGGAATATGGTGAAAGTCTTCGTCAATCCCCAATTCTTTTAGAAAGAAGGCCCTGCTTCGGTGACCCCACCCTCATTTCTAGCCAACTTCTCTTTTCACTCTCGGATACGAAGGGCGCGTTTGGTAACGCTTCTATTTTTTTATTTTTCTGTTCTACTGTTCCCTGGAACGAAAAAAGAATAGAAATCCATTTGGTAACGCATTTTATTTTTCTATTTCCTGGAATAGAAAAGTAGCCAAGAAATAGATTTGGAGCAGAAATAAGTAGTAGAAAAAATCTACTTCTTTGTTCCTAGAAATAGAAATAGAAATAGAAAGGTCCGGTCCTCAAGCCGCAACCTCAGCTCGTCCTCCATCCTCCGTCGTCTGCAAACCGTCTCAAAGCACCGGTCCAGTCCATTCTCGACAGAAATAATAATAAAAATTTAAAAATTAATTAAATTATAAAAATTAAAAAAATTCCAAAAATTCATAAAAATCAGAAAAATTCTCAGAAAATCCATAAAAATCAGAAAAACTCATAAAACCCATAAAAATTTGTAAAATTCCGAAATTGAAAAAATTAAAAAAATTCATAAAAAGCTTTCTCGAAAATAAAAAGAGACAAATTTTGGGAAAGTTTCCCAAAAAAAATAAAAAATAAAAAATTCACATAATGGCTTAGAACAAATTAAAAAATTCCGAAAATTCATAAAAATTAGAAAAATTTCGGAAAAATCCCATAAAAAATTAGAAAATTAAAAAAATTCCCAATATTCATATAAATCAAAAAAATCTCAGAAGATCCATAAAATCATAAAAACTCAGAAAACCCTTAAATATTTGCAAAATTTCGAAATTGAAAAAATTAAAAAAAATTCATAAAAAATTTTCAAAAAAATAAAAAGAAACAGATTTAGGGAAAGTAAAAAATTTTAATAAATTTTACCCCAAAAAAATATATAAAAAATTCACATAATGGCTTAGAATACCTGTGGCCACTCACTTTGAGTGAAATTTAAATTTTTGAGGTGCCCAAGTAGTATTTTTGAAGATTCCTTACTTTAGGGATTAAAAGGGGTTTTAAACCCGTAAAAATGATTAGACAAACCAATAAATCATGCTTATTGATTTTTTTCACTTATAACTTGCACTTATAATTAAATAAAAGATATAGATTTGAATGCAAAAAATTGGGAATAGAAATTTTATGCAGTTACCAAATGCATTTCTGGTCCTTTTTCTATTTCAGGAATAGAAATTTTGTGCAGTTACCAAACACATTTCTATTCTAGAAATAGAAATTTTGTGCAGTTATCAAACGCATTATTTTGCTCATAACTTTTTCAGGAAATAAAAATAGAAAAAATTATTTCTAAAAAGAAATTGTTCTCAGAAATAAAAACGTTACCGTAGGCACACGAAGAAAACATGTTCGGTTCAACGATGCACACGGTAAAACCATCCAGTTTACACGCATCGAGTATGGCTTTGACCGGCGACTTTGAAAAAGGTAGTTAGAGTTGGCATTCGCGACGTGGCTCAGACATGGATCTATAACATCTCTGACGAAGCGATTGACCGACCAGTCAGAAAATTATGGAAGTTATTTATGGCAAAGCGAGAAAAGTCTTCGCTCTTTGCTCACCGGAACCATTAAGGGAAAAGGACAGATAGCAAAGACTTAAAAAGTGATCGTCCAAGTCAAAGTCTGACATCAACTCCTTGCCTGGCCCTCCAGAAAGATTCTTTCTATCTAAAGATAAATTAACGTCTTTAATTTCAACACATAATTTTAAAGATCGAAATGTGTTTGCACACAATGAATTTAAGATTGAAATTAACATCTTTAATTTCAATACATAAAGAGCAAAGACTTTAAAAGTGATCTTCTAAGTCAAAGTTTGCGCCAATTCTGTTCCCAGCGCTCTAGAAAGATTCTTTCAATCTAAAGATTAATTAACGTCTTTAATTTCAACACATAATTTTAATGATCGAAATGTGTTTACACACAATGAATTTAGGATTGAAATTAACGTTTTTAATTTCAACACATAAAGAGCAAAGACTTTAAAAGTGATCGTCTAAGTCAAAGTCTGCGTCAATTCTGTGGCCAGCCCTCTAGAAAGATTCTTTCTATCTAAAGATAAACTAATGTCTTTAATTACAACACATAATTTCAATGATCAAAATGTTTTTGCACACGATGGATTTAGGATTCAAATTATGACCATTTTTCTCCCTTCCTCCTCAGTTTTATGAAACGAGGTAGTTTCATAGGATTCTACTTGTTTGCTCGGTGGGTTTTTTTTGTACCGTCGTATCTCACATCAATGACAAGGCCACTAGACATCGGCCCATGGTTGAGCGGCATCCATCCTCCATTTTACTCTCTAATTGACAATAAATTGGTAGCAAAAAAATAAAATAATAATAGTAATTTACTTGTGAGAGAAGATTCATTCGCCACCATACTTAATCTAACTAGGAGGTATTAAAGCCTGCACGTATCACAGGTGATGGCTAAATTCGGGCACAATTGCGATAATTTTTCATATTGAGATAGATATTTTAATTTTCAGGATGATAAAATATTAAAATGGATAATTATTGTGGCAAAATGCTTTCGAAATGACCTAAAAAAAGTCGCCTGTTTCACAATGCATACCTATTAGAACAAAGAAGCTGTGAATTAGTCATGTCCACAGAATGAGGAAATGGTTTTGAGATGTATCAGAGTAGCTTGCACGGCCATGGGTTGAGGAAATGTACCCGTCTCTAGCCAGTAGCTATTCTCTTATTCATGTAGTGATCTCAAAGAGAAGGATTTCTACGATCACTAAGGCTGGCAACTGGCGGAGGGAAATAAAGAAAAAAGAAAAAAGAGAAAGGAAACGTTAAAAAGGGAAAGAAAAAAAGAAAAAAGGAAAAAAAATCAGAAAATTTTAAAAAGAATTACCAAAATTGTCAACTTTAGTGTCAGCTATACCACGTAGGATAACCGGCACTACTTAAATCGCCACGTCAGCAATTTCAGGCCAAAATTAGTTGGGAGAATTAAATTGGGAAATCATAAAAATATTAGGACTAAATTAGCAAATTGTCAAAAGATTTAGGATTGAATTAACCAAAATTAAAAGATTTAGAACTGATTTGGCACAAATATAATAGGTTTAGGACTTTTTTTTTGTTAATTTCCCCTACAAGTTCCTTCACACTAGCAACCAAAACATCACAGCTACTCAAAGAAAATAGTATCCCATATTGATATTATCGGGGATAATCCCATACGATTGTTGGCGCAATCACTAGAAGTAGTATATATTGGAGGATTAGGAACATGATGATCTTGAAGAAACGAACTCAACCATACTCATCTTCTTCTATTATCTAAATTTTTCATTCTTTATGAGGTGATATTCGTTGTTCGTGGTTTATGGCTGAACGTATTTACTTTAAATCCGATCCACTTGTTATTATATAAAAATATCATTTGAGACTTCGTTTCGTTCATCGTTAGTGAAATATACATTTTTCTCCCTTGATTTGAAGGGAAATTTGGGGCCCTAAGGGGGGCAGGGGCCACCACTAGCCCCAGGGGAGCTGCACCTCCCTAGGTCTGTCAATGCCCCTAGATATTTTTGCCGACCATATTTATTAAGCTGGCGGAAACCGATGTATTTGGAAAAGTAGGTACAATAATTTGAGGGTGAATTCTAAAAAAAATCTCAAATTTTATGTCAAGTCTCAAATCTATTCCGAATTTCTCGAATTTTATTTTACGAAAAAAAATCATTAAAATTTAATTTATTTTCAAAAATATATCACAATGATCTAATCTTAACTTGATGTGGTACTTCCACATCGATAACAAATCCATATCAGCAAAGTAATGGAGCGATAGGTACATATCAATGTTGCATTTTCACTCCGATAATAAATCCAACCCAATAAAAATTGTTAAAGTTCTCTAAAATAAAACCGTTCTAGGATATGAAAGTTAAGGACGATAATAAATCCACCCCAAAAAAACTTTTTTAATTTAAAGAAAAACCCAATTTTTAGGTTCAGTTCAAATTTTTCCCAAACTTTTCTTTGTCTAAATAAAAGCCCCATTATTTTGTTGATGTACATTTATTATCGACGTGAAAGTGCCACAAACAAAGGCACCTTCTGATAAAGAACGAAAGGAGCAGGAAAATGGGGAGCTGTATATGTGTTTTTTTGATAACCGGGAGGTATATATGTGTTTCTATCGCATAAAGCTGTAAATCTCAGTATAGTAACTGTCCCATGCAAAGATTGTGGCAAACAATAGACTCACACAAATTGCTGCTCGTAAATAAGTTCACTTGATTAGTGAACTTCCTTTGCTAGTGGGCTGAATCGGGAGATGGACAGTTATATTTGTATACATAAAAGCATCGGTCAATTTCAATCTCATTTACGAAAAATTGGGACCATCGCTTCTTATTTCGTCCATGTTTTATTTAACGAATTACCAAAAGTATTTCCAAATTGTGAATAGGATGCATAGGAAGGGCAAGCATGTATTTGTTTAACCACTTTCCAGCGTTTTCTTCTTCTTTTCTCCAAACTACAGAAAATCTAAGATGTAGCAACAAATTATGTGATGCTAGGAGTTTGGAAACTTCCAAATAATCAAATTGGACAATTACTTTGGGTTTTGGGAACTATTGACTCTTGAACATCTACCTACCTATCTATCTATATATCTACCTATCTAGCCATATATGTATAAAACTTTCAAATAAAGCTCGCGCGAGGTAAAGGTTGAGCCGCGTGGCTGGCACACTCACAAGAGAGCTTGACTCATAATTTCACGCTCACTTTACCAAATCTTTTATCCTAACAAATCTCCAATTCTGCGTCTCATACTTGTTATGAATCTATGATTTCACATATATATTCATATAGGCTGAAATTTTGAGTTGGTAGGACTAAATCCTGCATCCGAGTCATTGATAGGAAAATTAAGCCGGGCTTGCTTATAAGAAGCAAACATCGCTAACTACAGAAAAGTAGTTTTTAACCTGAAGAGCAAAATTTGAGCATTGTTTCCTGTGTTTTCAAAAGAAGTTCCCAAGGTCTTGCTTGTCGTTACCCTGTCACTTGAAACATATCTGTTCACTCTTCTATGGGATACAAGGGAAATGCTGAGTGCGACATCTAAATTATGGGAGCTTGTTGAGATTCTGCCTAATAAAAAGTGGAAGTGTAAGTTCTTTACCCAAATAAAAAAGTGGAAGTGTAAGTTCTGCGGGTATGAGTATGACGGAGATGGGACGGGGATCATGGCCCACTTTGCTGGAGTTGGAGGTTATGGGATTCAATCAGAAGCCCTGAAAGCGTTACAGGGAGAAAGAGTGGTGGAATTGAGCAACAGACAAGGCAATGTTGAAGAGGGTCTGCATCAGCCCGTGACTGTGAGCAATGAAGATGCTTCAAGAGAGACTTCAATCGCAGCAATGCCGTACCTGAGCTATGGTGCAGGTTCATCAGCCTCTCTTCCATCGCCTGAGACGAATTTGCCCAATCAGTCGCTTCCTGCTTTAACGAACATGCCACGCCCACTAAATGCCGAAGAGGGAGAACCCAATATAGAGGTTCCACATGGTATGTGCCCATCTCTAAATTTTCCATAAGTTGAAGCTCGTGCAGGCCACTTAATTTGTCTTCTAATCTTCACCTAAGAATAGGGATATAGGCAGGATGCTCAGATTTCTTATTGTTATAGAGAAACAGAAAATAGTCAGGAATTAATAGGAAGAGAGGAGTTTAAGAGCCGGTCATTGATAATCACTAGATCTTTGAAAGTGAAAAGACTTGTTTTGAAGGGTGTGGCATTCAAATCTTGGAAAGCCATGGCTCTCCCCATCCCGTCTGATCTCCTACACCAGCATTGGCTTTTAAAGTAACGAAAAGAGTCATGTGAAGAAAGAGGTGTAGATGATGTTGGTATCATACAAAGCTTTAAATCAGAGTATAATAACTTGTCAATTCAATACGAATGTGATCTATCACATGTAGAGATCGAGGCAAACACTAAACTCGCATATTTGATCTGTGAATTTCTTTGCTAGTAGGCTGACTTTGGAGATGGACATTTTCATTAGCACACATAAAAGCGTCAGTTTAATTTCAATCTCATGTACCATGTGCCCAATCCCAAAGTTGGTTCTATACATATGAGCAGCTATGAGAAAAATAAATGCAATAGCCAAATGACCTCGGTGAGGGTGGCACTCATCCAGTGGCCGGCGACGTCCACCGGTTCTTTGAACCAAAAAAGAAAAAAGCATTAAAATTTGTTCATGTTAGCGCTGACCGGCGTCCACGCTAGTGATTTACGGCCAAAGTTGGCCGGATGGATTCAATTGAAAAACTTGAAAAGATTTAGGATTCAATTGGTAAAAGTGCAATATGTTTATGACTTTTTGGATAATTTTCCTTAATTATATTTCAAATTTCCACTAATCATGTGATTTTGGATTGGGCGCATTATTATTAATTGCCATACAAAATGTAAAGTCGGATAAGATTGGATCAATTATTTCGGGTTCTTGGTTTCGAAAATAGGTAAGGGACAAACATCTCAAGCCCAGTGTTCATCAGACTTAAGATATGACTAGGATTCCGAGTCTGCAGGGATGAGCACATTGCAATGGTCGTTTGAAGAAACAGGTCCATGTTGAGACAGAGAGCGAAAGATGGCGAAATCATTAAGCTGGTGGTGCTGCTTAAGAATGGAATTCACTGTAGTGGAGATGGTCGTTCACGCTTCCCAGCCATGGTGGAGTGCCACTTCTTCACAGAGAGGTCCCTCTCGAGGACAATCTGCGGGATGCCATATAAACCGCCCTGCGAGATTAGAACGCACAGAATTGATGACCGGGGTAGAAAAGCGAAAGGTGGAAGGCATTCATAATTCTTTACCTCAAAATAAATCGGACACGGGCAAATGCAAGTATGAAAAATTATACAGTTCCGATTACTTTGATAGGAGGCGAAGGGGGTTTGGGATGGACAGCGGTCAGGAGTCAGGACCAAGCAAGATGGAAGGAGGAAAAAAAAAGAATGACTAAACGGAGTAAAACAAACTACTGACCTCCTGGCTTGCGTCGCCGACTTTGTGAAGTGTTACACACTCACCGCATCTAAGAGCTCCACCTGCAAATTCTACCTGCAAACACTGAAAGTTCGACATACGACTGTGTCAAGCCCTGTCAATCTGTCTTGCTCATTGGGTAAAAAGCCATCATCACTACTAGTGTTGGAGAAGCAAAGCCATGTTAGCTGGCTTGGAACTGTTTGAAATCTGCCTACTTCAAATCACCAAGAAGTTCAGATTTATGTGGCAGTGCTGAAGTTGACAGAGGAAGCAAAGACAACACTCCATTTTCTGTCTTTCCAACTTCAGCATCGATCCAAGCTATTTCATAATCCCCTAGCTGTGTAATACATGAACATCATACACTCAAACAAGAAAAGAAACAGGGCGATCAATTTTTATGAAGATGAACTAAAACCTGAGCTCACCTTCTTAAAAAGCACATTCCTCATCAATTTCTCAGAAAGTTGCACCAAATTGTCACCAAACAAGATTCAGAAGACGCATTTGCAGCAACGCAGTAACTCAGAATACATAGCATGTCTAAAAGGTACCTTATAAGCACATAAATCAGACTGACATCAATTGTTTCTTTGATTTAAAGGGCATAGACTTGAGGGAAGACATTTTTCAAGCCGTGTTGCTTCAAATGCTCTGTTGCCTTGGCTGATCCTTGCACCATACCTCCAAAATGTACATTAACTTAATTTGCAAGATCTCGGTTAGCTTTAGTAGTTGTTTAATATTACAACGCTTTGTTTCTGAAAGATATAGAAGATCCGGTATATAATAGTTGGCAACAACAGAACTAAGACTTACAGGGGTCTAAGTCTAAGTATCCGGCAACTCTTTGCACAGTCCTCTGGAAAGATTCTTTCTATCTAAGATGTAATTTGCATCTTTAATTTACTTTTTTTTTAAGGAAAAGGACATTTTAACACATAATTTCAATGATTGAAATGTGTTTGCATGACGGACTTAGAAACAAATGACCATATTTCTTCCTTCCTCTTTAGTTTTTGAAACTAGGTGGTATCACAGGATTCTGCTTATTTGCTTGGTGGGTTTCCTTTTGTCCCTCTTATCTGACATCATTGACTAGGCCGCTAGACATTATCCCATGGATGGGGGGCAACGATCCCCTATTTTACAAGAGGTGATCAAGGCAAGAATAAGCACGGAATTGTGCATCAATCAGAAATCTTTAAAATGTACAAAGAGTGCCTTGGCCAAAAACACGAAGCAGCGAGCACTATTGCCATTATGACTCATTCTATGCTTAAGGGAGCGGGACGGTGGGAGTATTTTTTTTTTAATAATTTTTTAACAACGACATAGCGAGAAAATTTCAATTAAAAAAGCCATTTAGCGATCCTTTCAAGCTGTAACAAAGGAAACTAACCAGGGCATAGCGGGGGCCCAATTGCTAGTTTCAAAGTGGTACAGACACTATGCATAAAACCGGAGGAATCGTTCAAGTGAAGACGGGGCAAGGGGATCATCCCACTCCAGCGACTCCCATGTTTGCCGATTGTCTATCTTAATCTCTCGAAGAAGAGGCGGAGGAGATGGGAGGCCATTATCTAGCAGGGGCAGCTGCAGAGGAATGCTCTTGAGGTGAGGACATCCTTTCACATCAATCTGCCAGATGGAATCGCAACTCATGGTCCCATCACATATGCTCTCCAGTTCCAGAAGATCACTTAGAATCAAGCTTGTTAAATTTGGGAAGGAGGAGTGCGTCATGTTGGGAACAGTGCCTATGATCACTTTCATGCCCTTGCAGTCATCGACCGTTATCTCTCGGAGGAAAGGGATGTGGAGCAACATGTCTTGCGTCAGCACCCACTTCATGCCGTTGCATCCTTTTATCGAAAGAAAATTAAGAAGACAAGTGGCACCGCTTGGCAATGGCCCACTTATTATCTCCTCTAATTTCTCACAATTTTTTATTTTAATGGACTTCAGATTTGGAAGAAGAGTGGCCAGCCACTCCCATTCCACCGCTCTCTTCATTTTAGGACACTTGGACACTTCCATTAGGTCTAGACTGGGCGCAGCTAACTTAATCCCCTCCAGTTCCTCTGAGCCCTCGATTTTAAACGATTGTAGACATGGAAGCCCCTGCCCCTCCTCCAAGAGATTCTTCAGTTTGGAACACCCGGCGATATTCAATAATTAACTAAACTTGGGAAACCGTAACGTGGACTTCGACGCAAACTGACATCAAATTTCTAGATTGTTCATATGGAAACAGCCCCTCAAGTTTCGACTCTAGTGGGTGGCTTGATTAGCAGACATGGTACATTTAATAAAATGACAACATTCTTGCATAGATAAAGATCATATTTGTACAAATTACGTACAAAAAAAGTCCTAAACCTATTACGATTGTATCAATTCAATCCTAAACCTTTTAAAAATTTGCCAATATAATTTATCTGTCTAATTTTCACTAGAAATCGTTAACTTAGACATCAGCTATCCTACGTGACATCACTGACGCTGACGTTGAAAATTCTTACATTTTGTATTATTTTTTCTGATTTTTATAATTCTTTTTTTCCACTACAAAAAAACTGATTTTTTCCGACAAAATTTCCAACGAAAAATTTGGAAAAATTCGTTGGAAAACGAATTTCCAACGAATTTTCCAACGAAAAAAAATTTGTTGGTAATAGGTCGTCGGAAATTTTTCCAACGAAAAATTTCAATTTTCGTTGAAAATTTGCGACGAATTTTATTTCGTTAGAAAATTCGTTGGAAAACTCGTGGCTAAATTCGTTGGAAAAATTACAAAAATTTTTTTGGTCGAAAAATGTGGAAATTAAATGTTTTTTTTTGGTCGGTCAATCGTGGAAATTTTTTTTCCAACGAAAAATTTTTCGTTGGAAAAATTACAAATGTTTTTTTTGGTCGAAAAATCGTGGATATTTTTTTCCAACGAATTTTTTTTTTTCGAAAAATTGCCCTCGCCGCCGGCAAGGGCTAGCCTCGTCGCCGGCGAGGGCCGAGCTCGCCCAGATCTGGGCGAGCTCGAGCTCACCGGCCATGGCGAGCTCGGCCCTCGCCATGGCCGACGAGGGCCAGCCTCGTCTCCGGCGAGGGCCAGCCTCGTTGCCAGCGAGGGCCGAGCTCGCCCAGATCTGGGCAAGCTCGAGCTCGTCGCCGGCGAGGCCCAGCCTCGTCGCCGGCGAGGCCCAGCCTTGGCGAGCCTCGCCTGCGACGAGGCTGGGCCTCGCCGGCCATGGCGAGGGCCGAGCTCGCCATGGCCGGCGAGCTCGAGCTCGCCCAGATCTGGGTGAGCTCGGCCCTCGCCGGCGACGAGCTCGAGCTCGCCCAGATCTGGGCGACCTCGAGCTCACCGGCGATGGCGATGAGGTGGTTGAGGCGGCGGGCGAGGTGGCGGCCCATGGTGGCGTCGGGGGCGCCGACCGCCGTGGGGGCCTGGCCCTGGATGGCTGCGGCGGCGAGGGAGCCGACGTCGCCCTGGATGGCCGCGGGGGAGGGAGCCGACGTCGCCCAGATCTGGCCTCGCAGGAGTTGAGGGCCCCGATCTTGGTGTCCATGACGCCGGAGCCGGAGCCGAAGGACGAGGGGGGCGGCGGGGGAGGAGGCGGAGCGGGAGGCAGAGGGAGAAGGTGAAGGCCAGCGATTGCAAAGCAGAGAGAGAGAGAGAGAGAGAGAGAGAGAGAGAGAGAGAGAGAGAGAGAGAGAGAGAGAGAGAGAGAGAGAGAGAGAGAATTCGAATGTGGAAATGTTGCGGAATTGAGCTCGAAAATATGAATAAGCAAATTTCCCACGAATTTTGCAACGAAAATAGTACACACTAAAATAATTGCCCGGAAATTCAAATTCGTTGGAAATTTCCAACGAATTTTGCGACGAAAAATTTTTCGTTGGAAATTTCCAACGAATTTTGCGGCGAATTTTTTTTCGTTGGAAATTTCCAACGAATTTTGCGATGAAAAATTTTTCGTGGGAAATTTCCAACGAATTTTATTTTTCGTCGCAAATTTTCGTGGCAAAAATCCGATTTTTTGTAGTGTTCTTTCTTTTTTTTTTGCCCTTCGTCCTCTGTGGTCGCTGGCTTGGTCAATGGCCGGCGACCGGCCACAAATGAAGGCCGACGAGAGCTGCCCTCACCTCCCTCTGGTGAGGCCTAACCTCACCCAGACAAATCTCTCAAATTAATCCTACGCTCCAACATCTTAATGATACATGATTAGCGAAAACATGCAAAAAACATGAGCCACGACGGTCGCATAATCAACCGGATCAACCAGCAGATATGATTCCGAACGAGAGTTTCAGTCACAAAATACAAGATTAGAAACAACAAATTGTGCAATTCGGAAATGGAACGTTGCGGTGGTTCGGGAGAAGAAGTGAAGGAGAGTGGGAGAGTGAAAGCGGGAGTTATGCCATCAAAGCGAAGCACTGAAATATTTAAAAAAAATGGAAGAAAAACCTTGAAAAATATATTTTTAAAAATTTTAAATTAATGTTTATTTGGCAGTGCTGTGTTTTTGGGTACAGAGCGGATGGGCTTTGGGCGGGAAAGTTGAGTTTGAAGAAATGCCCTTGGAGATGCTCACTAATTACAATGACGCCCCCGTAAATTGAATTGACGACTTGACCCCTTGCCACATCACATCAATGGTATGTTTTTTTTAGAATGAGCTTTTTTTTTTTCATTTTCTCTCTATTTCCATTCCCATTCCTGTCAAATAAAACCATCGAATGGTCAATTCTATAGTGTGATTCGGGGAATGCCAATTTCTATTATTAAATTTAGTCAAAGTCATGTACTAAATAAAAATGGCCGCAATTTGTAATTTAAAAAGAGTCGAGATGACTATAAGGAAATCTCCTAAATCTCTCGCACACTTTGTAAATCTATCCTAATAATTAAACAACTCCCATCATGACTTAAATCTCACCCTTTTACAAAAAGAAGACGGCCTAATACCCTAAAAAACCTAAAACTTTAACTTTTGTCCCAATTTTACCTTTTGTCTCATAAAAAACCTCAAAATTTAGGTTATGTCCAAATTCTACCAAAATTTTTTTTTTATCCCATAAAAAACCCTCAACTTTATATCATGTCCCAATTTTACCATAATTTTTTTTTCCTATGAAAACCCCAAACTTAAGTCTTGTCCCAATTTTACCGTCGAGTCCCAATTTTATCCTAAAATGTTTACGCTTTCATAAAAAACCACAAACTTTTACTTGAGTCACAAATTTACTCCCATTAACTCTCAGTCCAAAATTTCTCATTGACAATCGAGAGATGAAAAACTCTCGAGCATGAGCTATCTGACTGCAAGAGATGGAATATTCCCAAACACGATAGATCGAAGACCTAGAGCAAAATTCCTAAGAGCAATTTTGACGGAGGGTTAATGGAGAGTAGATTTAGGACTCAAGTAATATTTTGTGATATTTTATGAGACAAACAAAAATTAGAGTGACATTGAATTAGACCTAAAGCTATGATTTTTTTTATAAGATAAAAAAAGTTTGGATTAGAATTGGTAGTGAACCTAAAGTTAAGGGTTTTTTATAAGACAAAAAAAGTTTATGGTAGAATTGTGACTGAACCTAAAGTTAGGGGCTTTTTATGAAATAAAAAAAGTTTAGGGTAAAATTAGGGCAAGACCTAAAGTTGGAGGTCTTTCATGAGACAAAAGGTAGAATTGGGACAAAAGTTAAAGTTTTAGGTTTTTTAGGGTATTAGGCCAAAAGAAGAAGAACACTACAAAAAAAACGGATTTTTACCACGAAAATTTTCCAACGAAAAATTTTCGTCGCAAATTTGCGACAAATTTTCCAACAAATTACAAAATTCGTTGGAAATTTCCAACGAAAATTTTTTCGTCGGAAAATTCGTTGGTAATTTCCAACGAAAAATTTTCGTCGGAAAATTCGTTGGTAATTTCCAACGAAAAATTTTTTGTCGCAAAATTCGTTGGAAATTTTCAACGAATTTTATTTTCGTTGGAAATTTCCAACGAATTTTTTTTTCGTTGGAAATTTCCAACGAATTTTCCAACGAATTTTCCAACGAATTTTCCAACGAAAAATTTGAAAAAATTCGTTGGAAAACGAATTTCCAACGAATTTTCCAACGAAAAAAAATTCGTTGGTAATAGGTCGTTGGAAATTTTTCCAACGAAAAATTTCAATTTTCGTTGGAAATTTGCGACGAATTTTATTTCGTTGGAAAATTCGTTGGAAAACTCGTGGCTAAATTCGTTGGAAAAATTTTAAAAAAAAATTTTTTGGTCAAAAAATCGTGGAAATTTTTTTCCAACGAAAAATTTTTCGTTGCAAAAATTTTAAAAAAAAAATTTTGGCCAAAAAATCGTAGAAATTTTTTTTCCAACGAAAATTTTTCGTTGGAAAAATTTAAAAAAAAATTTTTTTGGTCGAAAAATAGTGGAAAGTTTTTTTCCAACGAAAAATTTTTCGTTGGAAAAATTTTAAAAAAAAATTTGGTAAAAAAATCGTAGAAATTTTTTTTTCCAACGAAAAATTTCGTTGGAAAAATTTTTAAAAAAATTTTTTTGGTCGAAAAATCGTGGAAAGTTTTTTTCCAACGAAAAAATTTTCGTTGGAAAAATTTTTTGGTCAAAAAATCGTAGAAATTTTTTTTCCAACGAAAAATTTTTCATTGCAAAAATTTTTAAAATTTGTGGTCGAAAAATCGTGAAAATTTTTTTTCCAACGAAATTTTTTTCGTTGGAAAAATTACAAAATTTTTTTTTCGATAAATCGTGGAAATTTTTTTCCAACATAATTTTTTTTTCGCTTTTTTTTTCGAATTTTTTTTGAATTTTTTTTTCGAATTTTTTTTTGAATTTTTTTTTTCGGAAATTTTTTTTCGGAAAATCGCCCTCGCCGCCGGCGAGGGCCAGCCTCGTCGCCGGCGAGGGGCAGGCCAGCATCGTCGCCGGCGAGCGCCGAGCTCGCCCAGATCTGGGCGAGCTCGAGCTCGCCGGCCATGGCGAGCTCGGCCCTCGCCATGGCCGGCGAGGGCCAGCCTCGTCGCCGGCGATGGCCGAGCTCGCCCGGATCTGGGCGAGCTGGAGCTCGTCGCCGGCGAGGGCCGAGCTCGCCCAGATCTGGGCGAGCTCGGCCCTCGCCGGCGACGAGCTCGCCCAGATCCGGGCGAGCTCGGCCCGCGCCGGCGACGAGCTCGAGCTCGCCCAGATCTGGGCAAGCTCGACCCTTGCCGGCGACGAGGCTTGGTGGCGTCGGGGGCGGCCCATGGTGGCCTCGGGGGCGTCGGGGGAGTCGGGGGCGTCGGGGGCGTCGGGGGCGGCCCCGGATGGCCGCGGCGGCGCCTTTGGGGAGGGAGCTGATCGACGTCGCGGAGGAGGAGGGGGGGCGGCGGAGTGTTCGTGTCCATGGCGCCGGACACGGAGACGGAGCCGGAGCCGGAGCCGGAGGGGGCGCAGCGGGGGAGGAGGCGGAGACAGGCGGGAGAGGACGCGGAGACAGGCGGGAGAGGACGCGAGGGAAACGGGGGAGACGGAGAGAGGGAAACAGGGGGAGACAGAGAGAGAGAGAAGGAGAGAAGGTGAAGGAGAAGGACAGGGCAACCGGAGGGGGAGACAGGGAGAGAGAGAGAGAGAGAGACAAAAAGAGAGAGAGAATGAAAATTTTGAAATTAAGTGAGCGCGAAAATATAGTAGGAATTTTCGTTGGAAAATTCGTTGGAAATTTCCAACGAATTTTCCAACGAATATAAAAAATGCCGAATAAAAATGAATTTTTTTAAATCGTTGGAAAATTCGTTGGAAATTTCCAACGAATTTTCCAACGATTATAAAAAATGCCGAATAAAAATGAATTTTTTTTAAATCGTTGGAAAATTCGTTGGAAATTTCCAACGAATTTTCCAACGATTATAAAAAATGCCGAATAAAAATGAATTTTTTTTAAATCGTTGGAAAATTCGTTGGAAATTTCCAACGAATTTTTTTTCGTTGGAAATTTCCAACGAATTTTCCAACGAATATAAAAAATGCCGAATAAAAATGAATTTTTTTAAATCGTTGGAAAATTAGTTGGAAATTTCCAACGAAAAAAAATTCGTTGGAAATTTCCAACGAATTTTCCAACGAATATAAAAAATGCCTAATAAAATCGAATTTTTTTTAATTCGTTGGAAAATTCGTTGGAAATTTCCAACGAAAAAAAATTCGTTGGAAATTTCCAACGAAAAAAAATTCGTTGGAAATTTCCAACGAAAAAAAATTCGTTGGAAATTTCCAACGAATTTTCCAACGAATATAAAAAATGCCTAATAAAATCGAATTTTTTTTAATTCGTTGGAAAATTCGTTGGAAATTTCCAACGAAATATTTTTCGTTGGAAATTTCCAACGAATTTTCCAACGAAAATTGTCAAGTATGAAAAAATTACCGGAAAATTGAAATTCGTTGGAAAATTCGTTGGAAATTTCCAACGAATTTTCCAACGAATATAAAAAAGCCTAATAAAAATGAATTTTTTAAAATCGTTGGAAAATTCGTTGGAAATTTCCAACGAAAAAAAATTCGTTGGAAATTTCCAACGAATTTTCCAACGAATATAAAAAAGCCTAATAAAATTGAATTTTTTTAATTAGTTGGAAAATTCGTTGGAAATTTCCAACGAAAAAAAATTCGTTGGAAATTTCCAACGAATTTTCCAACGAATATAAAAAATGCCTAATAAAATCGAATTTTTTTTAATTCGTTGGAAAATTCGTTGGAAATTTCCAACGAAATATTTTTCGTTGGAAATTTCCAACGAATTTTCCAACGAAAATTGTCAAGTATGAAAAAATTACCGGAAAATTGAAATTCGTTGGAAAATTCGTTGGAAATTTCCAACGAATTTTCCAACGAATATAAAAAAGCCTAATAAAAATGAATTTTTTAAAATCGTTGGAAAATTCGTTGGAAATTTCCAACGAAAAAAATTCGTTGGAAATTTCCAACGAATTTTCCAACGAATATAAAAAATGCCTAATAAAATCGAATTTTTTTTAATTCGTTGGAAAATTCGTTGGAAATTTCCAACGAAAAAAATTCGTTGGAAATTTCCAACGAATTTTCCAACGAATATAAAAAATGCCTAATAAAATCGAATTTTTTTTAATTCGTTGGAAAATTCGTTGGAAATTTCCAACGAAATATTTTTCGTTGGAAATTTCCAACGAATTTTCCAACGAAAATTGTCAAGTATGAAAAAATTACCGGAAAATTGGAATTCGTTGGAAAATTCGTTGGAAATTTCCAATGAATTTTCCAACGAATATAAAAAATGCCGAATAAAAATGAATTTTTTTTAAATCGTTGGAAAATTCGTTGGAAATTTCCAACGAAAAAAAAATTCGTTGGAAATTTCCAACGAATTTTCCAACGAATATAAAAAATGCCTAATAAAATCGAATTTTTTTTAAATCGTTGGAAAATTCGTTGGAAATTTCCAACGAAATATTTTTCGTTGGAAATGTCCAACGAATTTTCCAACGAAAATTGTCAAGTATGAAAAAATTACCGGAAAATTGAAATTCGTTGGAAAATTCGTTGGAAATTTCCAATGAATTTTCCAACGAATATAAAAAAGCCTGATAAAATCGAATTTTTTTTAAATCGTTGGAAAATTCGTTGGAAATTTCCAACGAAATATTTTTCGTTGGAAATTTCCAACGAATTTTCCAACGAAAATTGTCAAGTATGAAAAAATTACCGGAAAATTGAAATTCGTTGGAAAATTCGTTGGAAATTTCCAACGAATTTTCCAACGAATATAAAAAATGCCTAATAAAATCGAATTTTTTTTAATTCGTTGGAAAATTCGTTGGAAATTTCCAACGAAAAAAAATTCGTTGGAAATTTCCAACGAAAATAAAATTCGTTGAAAATTTCCAACGAATTTTGCGACAAAAAATTTTTCGTTGGAAATTACCAACGAATTTTCCGACGAAAATTTTTCGTTGGAAATTACCAACGAATTTTCCGACGAAAAAATTTTCGTTGGAAATTTCCAACGAATTTTGTAATTTGTTGGAAAATTTGTCGCAAATTTGCGACGAAAATTTTTCGTTGGAAAATTTTCGTGGCAAAAATCCGTTTTTTTTGTAGTGTAATTGACAAGTAATCTATGAATGTTTACCCTTCTAAATTTGGATTAAAAAAAATTATTGAGTGTTGCATGAATCTCTCGTATTCCCTTATATGACAATGAAAAGTATGTTCAAAAAATGGATCGAAATCCTTACATATTATTGTACTTTCTATTAATTTCATTTCACTATTTCTATCATCACACACAAAGCAAGTGTGTTATCTATTACCGATTTGAATTAAAAGCGAAATCTTCTTATTATCTTACAAGTTAGGTGAAGTTTTTTTTGAGACGGATAAGATCTTCAAATATTACCCCTCCTTTTACTTAATAAACTTTTCCATCTTTTTCCGGACACGGCACTATTAGATTTTTACCAACAGAGGATGAAGGAAAGAAAAAAAGAAAAAAAAAGAAAAAAGAAAAAGGAAATAAAGTTATAAAAAAGTTCAAGAAAATAAAAAAAATTTAAAAATTATAAAAATTGTTCATGTCATCTCTTTGCATTTGTAATATACCATGAACAGATTCCATTTTTTTTTAAAGTAGCTTGAATTCTGCCACAAATAAAAGGGTAATAGATCTTCCCACAAAACATGTTATAGATAACCATATTTGAATTTGGATTTATGACTTTTTTCAGTAACTTTAGGCTTGATAAGATCTGTTAAAATTGGAATTACTGTTCAAACTTATTGCACATTGTTGCCGAAGGTTGCCTGTTAAAAAGAAAAATGGACTTTGTGGTTCTAAAGGCAGGCCCCGTTATCTTGCGATTACCCATACATGCAAATTTTCTTTTTTCGGCCAATGTTTCTCGCTTTCATCCTCCGAAACCCTAGAAACTGAAAGCCCTCTTCCATGGCATCTCCTCAGCCGCATTCCGCCCTGGCAACGGTGGCCATCGGCTACCCTGCTTCTCATCCTTTGCCGAGGGGACACCACCGTCCCCACCCGCCTCAGCGGCACACCCCGCTTTGCAATCTGCGGCCGAAGTGCAGAATGTCTCTTCTTTGTTGCACGCTGACTACCGTGGCGATCTTTTTGGGAGTGATGATTTGCTTCTTCAAATAAAATTGAAAATGATGATTATTATTCGGCACTCTCAATGCTCATAGTCCTATGTATGAGTATGCGTAACATGTTATAATTGATCTTTTTTTTTAAAACTAAATACGAAAAATATACGTATCATCTTATTATAAATCAATTTACACATTTCATTTGAAAAATTGAGTTTTCTGCTAATGAGTTTGAATTTCAATGTAAAGTGTTTGATAAATCACTTATTGGCTAAATAAAAGAAAAAGAAACTATCTTTAATTAATTATTATAGTCAATCTAACTAACAAGTTAATATATTTTATTTTCAAAATTTAAAGACGCGATATACTCTTAATGACCCTCGTAATCGATGAACATCTCATTTGATATACCCTTGATGCAACTGCCAAACAAGACCTCTAAAAACTTTTCGATTTCCACAAAGAATGTAAGGGTGCGCATGGAATCTATTCTGGAGTAGAAATTCTTCTCCATAATGGATTTCGGAATAGAAATGCGTTTGTTAAAAAATTTCTGGAATGCATTCTGGAGCAATTTTTGCATTCTGAAATAAAAATGCGTTTGTTAAAAATACTTGATTCCAGAATGCATTTTTTTATTTCAGAATGAGTTTTTGGCCAGAAAAAGAGAAGCTACTTTTTGTAGCTTCTTTCTTCCAGAATGCATTCTCTCCATTTTCTCTCTTTTTCTCACTAATTTTTTTTTTCAGAAAATGCATAAAAATTGAAAAATTCCAGAAAAGTTCATAAAAATTTCCAGAAAATAAAAAAAGTCAGATTTCCGGAAAATAGGAAATTCGGTGAATTTTTTTTTAAAAATATATAAAAAATCAAAAATTTCAAAATTTTACAAAATGGCTTAGAATACCTTTGGGCACCCGATTTGAGTGAAATTTAATTTTTTTGAGGTGCCAAAAAAAATAAAAAAATCAAAAATTTCAAAATTTCACAAAATGGCTTAGAATACCTTTGGGCACCCACTTTGAGTGAAATTTAATTTTTTTGAGGTGCCCAAAAAAATAAAAAAGTAAAAAATTTCAAAACTTCGCAAAATGGCTTAGAATACCTTTGGGCACCTATTTTGAGTGAAATTTTATTTTTTTGAGGTGCCCAAAAAAATAAAAAAATAAAAAACTTCAAAACTTCACAAAATAGCTTAAAATACCTTTGGGCATCTACTTTGAGTGAAATTTATTTTTTTGAGGTGTCCAAAAAATAAAAATAGATTTCTGTTTCAGAAATCAATTTCTGGAGCAGAATTAGTCATATTTTATCAAACAGATTTCTCTTCCAAAAATCAATTTCTGGCAAGAATTTGATTTCTGGAGCAGAATGGTTACCATTCGGGCCCTAAATGTCTCAACAATTTTGCATGTGTGGCTTGGACATTGCAAGCATGCATAGGTGGGTCCACTCGTCCAAAGTTCCCAAAAAAACGTCCTTTAATTTCAGACGCAATTTGAGAAACAATGTCAATAAAATGTGAAATACTACTACTACTAATAATAAGATACTCGTTTGGGATAAAATTTTTTCTATTTATAGTAAAGACTTATTACTTAGACGTTTTCTCTAAGTTCTAAAAATAAATCAGTTGTACAATTCAGTATTTGATGTTGAATATTTTTGAAAATTTCCAAATATTTTGGTGATAAATAAAAGTCAAGATGTCATAAATGGACCGATTGTACGCTGTAGTATTTGATATTTCAACATTTTCAAAACTTTCGAGTATTTTGTGACGACGTTTGACAAAGAATTTTTTTTTTTTGGTAAGGACGTTTGACAAAGTTTTATTGTAACAAAGTGCGACAATGAAATTTTTTTAATATTACGGTTATGACAGTATACGAAGAATTTCCAATTTTATGGTATAAGTGCAAAACTTTATAAAATGTGAATATCTTTATTTACAATATGTAAATTTCTAACGTTTGACTACGTGATATTAATTTTTTAATTTTGGACCAATATTGACCGTCTAAAATTGCATGGACTTAGGATTTTTTACTAGTGAGACTAAAGAAAATTACGGGTTATTTTAGATTTTCAATATGGGGAAAATTTTGTCCAAAGTTACACCGTATTAAATTTTGGTTAATTTTGTAGAGAACCTATGATATTTGAAAATCGACATTTTAGGTCCCTAAATTTGTTGTACCTATACGATGCACGTAATACAATAAATCCAAAATTTGTTTGGCAACACCAGAAGTAAAATAAATCACAATCCCGCAACAAAATTGCTACAAACAGACCACATTTTTTTATATAAAAAAATAGCTTTGAATTCTCGCACAGATTAAAGGATAATAATAGATTGAAAATTGGTTTTACGACTTTTTTCCAGTAATTTAAGACTAATAAGAGGAAACAGTACCATTGCGGTTAAAAAAGGCACCCTTGTGGGAGGCGAGGGCTCGTGGAAGGTGACGGACGTCGCTTGTGGGCAACGATGGACCTCGCTTGTCATAGGCGTTGTCGGTGTCGGCGTCGGGCTTCGTCGGAGGCATTGGCGTCGGGGCTAGGGCGGAGGCAGAGGCTAGGGCGTTGCTCGTCGGAGGCGGCGTCGGCATCGGTGCAAGGAGACAGACCTCGCTCGTCGGAGGTAGCGGACCTCGCTCGTCGGAGGTGACGGACGTCGCTTGTTGGCAGCGGCGAACCTCGATCGTCGGAGGCGTCATGTGAATTTCCGAGTAAGGATGACATGCACATTTAGAAGCGAGTTATTATATGATCGAACTTTTTATACATGTCAGTCATCTCGCGGTATTGAGTTTTAGAACTTTTCATACGCTTGCCGAGTATCAAGGCCAGTCACGACGATATATTTGTAGGAACCGGAAATGCTCTTAATCCCAGCGTTCCCGGCCATCCTAAGTTAGTTCATTTATTTCATATGGGCATTGCTTTTGTATTCAGTTTTTCTTGAAAATGTGCTTCGTTCATAAAATAATTTCCTAACGTTATTAGAAACTTTAGAAACTTGTTCGGTTGCTTTTCCTTCTGAAGTTGGAACTTCGGAAATTGAATTTTTTGTTTATTAATTTATTATTAATAAACAAAAAATTAGGTATTTTCAATAGTACAAAGGATTAAACTTTACGCATAAAAATTCCCATAACCTCCATGGGCATAAGTAAGCATAGTGAGAAAAAGGGCCAACATAAACCCGGATATCCTATAAATGATAAATTTAAGTCTTTTTATTAGGTCGTTTGCTACTGTTAGAAGTAAGTTACACTTTCACCATTGGATAGTTAACGTCGAGTGAAATTGGTTGCATAACTATCTCTAAGTTTTGTCATACATCCAACGCTAAATGTGCAATAGTATCGTAAATTTGACATATTAAAGCTAGCTGGTAATGTCAACCAAAGTTGACTAAGCAAGCTAGGTAGCGAGTATCATCTTTCTAATCATGCGTCTGGCGACCTACCGAAGCTTGCCTGGTTGGACTTGTTAGGACAATCAAAGCATTTCGGGTAGATCCAGGCAAAGACTCGTCACTTTTAGGCTCGAATCGGCCCACTTAGGCCTTGTCAACGCGTGCCTAGGATCGATTATGGTACGAAGAAAATACAGTAAATGTTACGTCACGGACAAGTTTGGACAAGGACTTTTAGGCTCGGTGTCGAGCCTAGCTTGCCCATTGATCGGGTCTAATAGACAGTGGTTAAGTGATCAAGAGGGGAAGACGCATAAAAGAGGCGAGGGAGAAAAATAAACAGACTTGAATGGGTAGAATTAGAGGAGTAAAATATTTATAAAAAAGCATAAAAAAACTCTTTAGCCAAAAACAAACAATTCCATTAGAAATGTACAACTTAGGTGACCGATGACTCTTTTAAAAAAAATTATTAGAGTAAGCACGTGAATACCTTTATCTTGATAATACATGATTATCCCAATTTTATGGTTAGTACGTGTCATATAAATTATGTCATTACCAATTACATTATTCCGCGAAACAGAGGGCTTAAAGCCAAGAAAAGAGAAAAGAATCAACACATGAAATCGGTAGAGCCAACTTCCCCTCTGGTTAAAACATAAACTAACTATTTCGACTATTGCTAAGTTGTGTACGCCTTTGCCCTCCGTTGACATTCTTTCAATGGTTGACTTTCTATCGCACCACTTCCTCGGCGACACGCGGCGATCATCTATCGAACTCTTCGTCAACTCCTAGGTCAAAGCTTTTGTGCATCGAGTGTTTAATTATTGTTGCCAAGTTTTTACTTGCCTCGAAAATAAGTGATAAATATATGTTGAAATTCCAGACTTATTTTCCACATGAGGTGATAAATTTGTTGAATTTTCGCAACTATTGATAGTTTCTTTGCAAAGAAAGACAGTATTGATAGTTTGTTTGGCTAAATAAGTTTTAGATAATTTCTAGAAATATTGTATTGAGAACATATTCTCCGCATGTTGCTCTCATTTATAATGATGGGTCCAACCTGATTCAGGCATGAGATGCTGAGACCAGTACCCCATACTAGCTAGAAACGATTTTTAAAGATAAAAGGTTATGTGTTCAGATTATTATAAATAGTAGAAATTCTATAAAAAAAAATTGCACTATACGAAATTAACGAGCAAATATCATACGGGCCGAGAAGAAATGCGATTGTTCCACAACTAAAAAAACGATAACGAATTTAAAATACGAGTTGTGCTGGTTTCATATTTTAAAGCAAAAAAAAAAAAAGACATTATGTTACCTTTCGGCCTGTTGGTTCTAGGATGTCATTTTATTCTACTCACACGATATAGGTGAAATGGTACATAAAATAAATGTTGACAATTGAAGCTCCTCGACTTACGCCCTGGCCATTTTGCTCGATACCGTGCGTTCATACGAGCAGGCAGCCTTTAGAGATGGCATTTTCTTGACGGCTTCCTGACTCTATGGCGGTTCATTTGCTGGAAATTCTTTCGATTCTTCCTCATATTGGTTCTCTATCGTGATAACCACTTACCACACTTCATATTTGGAATGGAAATTGTTGATGTGCAATCCGGTCCTGAGGATCCATTGAAGCTTTTGCCAAATAAATTGACCTACACGCTCAAGTACGAGTCAGACGTTTGGTTTTTTTTCCCGGATTGGGCCCCCGATATTTATGTTAGTATGTGATGAAGAGTAATTACTCGAGTTTGGAGATTACTGTTCATAGGTACCTCCATTCTTGTCCTATGGATGATTATCGACTAGTGACGAGTTAGTCGTGACAAATGTTAACTCATTATGAGAAATGGTAACATATCATGGTAAGTCTAACATGCCTTAACATGTAACGCTCAAACATCTCTTGCGAAACATGCAAGTGAAGCCAAAATCAAGTTGCGACCCCCAAGACTTTACATTTCATTCATCATGAAACCATAGGAATCCGTACCCTACATTAATTTCCTCAATCCATCAACTAGACTTAAGGAATTTTATATTATCCGCCAATAGCTCGCCGGATTCCATGCTCATCCGTCTCGTTTTCTCACTGAAAAGAATCTATTGGAAAGAAAAGAATTGTTTGTTTTATTATCATGTGCAATTTATAAATAAGAAAAGTGTCCGAGTTTTATATAAAACCAGCAAATTGTTTATTTTTGAGAAAATGACACAAATAGTCCGTGAACTTTAGCCAAATGTGCATTGTGGTCCATAAACTTTTAATTTGTTCAATATAGTCCCTGGTACATATTCAATTTAATCCCCGAGTTATATAAAAATGTTCAATATAGTCTTTCTATTAATTCAAGATTAGGGACTACATTGACCATTTCATTTAGTTCAAGGACTATATTGAATATGTACCAAAATAACTTACTAAATTTATGTAGACACTTCTTGCGCCGTGAAATTAAACCTCAAGAAGTTTCCTAAGCTAATAAATTTTTACATGTTAGCACTCTTTTTCAATCTAATTTGACGAGAAGGTACGAAGTGCATGTGTGACTTTGAGCTAACTCGAGGGCACTAAAACAACAGTAGTCTGGATAGATGTATTATGCATTGTTTCGTGGGTAGGATGGATGCCTTGCATGCTTAATCTCGACTCGATCTAAACCTATATAATATCCCGCCATGCATCATGTGTTGTGGACCGAAGGTTTCTAGGAACAATGGGCCAAGGAAGTGGCCAAGATGATGGGACAAGCCTTGAAGCTTCTAAGGACCTACGGGCTTCATGTGTACTCCAGAATATTCTTGGGGGATATGAGAAATCTACGCTTGTATTCTAGAGTATTCCTTGAAATCAAAGCAGGTCATTGTAGATGAGGAGATGGACATCCACTCTTAGATAACGGTAGATGTATGGTTGTAAGGAAAATGGTCCATGTATAAATAGGGTCCCTCTCTCTCCTTTAATTACCCAACAATCTAAATACAGCATATAAGAATTCTGAGCTTCTCTCTACAAGTTTCTCTCTCTTAACTTCTTGTTGGGGTGCTAGTAAGGCTGATTTGGCAATGAATTTCCTAAAATTGCATGGTATGGAATGCTAAAATCAGCATGCCATGACACATGAATGCCAATTTACTAATACAAAACGAAAGTATCATGCCATAATGGGTATGTGCTTATATATTTTTTGGTCTTAGTGGTGCTAAAACAGCCATATGTGAGATCGTTGGTGAAGTAAACATTGTAATGGGAAAATTGTCAGAAGAGAGGTGGTGATGACTTGGCGTGTGAGCTTAGTAGGTAATGAGAAAGCTAGAGTAGGAGTAAAAGGAACTTTAGTGAATAAACATGACAAGTGTCCTACATCGACCCATTGGAAAAGGAAAGGTCTAGTTGTTAGTATAAAAGTAAGCATCGACGTAGCTAGTGAAATATTATCCGAGGCAAGTCTAATGCCACTTGAAAACTATGAGGTGGTAAATTTGTTGTATTTTTCTAAATATTGAAAGTCTCTTCGCACAAAGACTATCTCAAAGTTCATATACAACAATGCGATGATGCTAGATCTTATGAAGAGATTCACGGGGTGATGGAGGTCACATTTGTTTGCTCGAAATCATGTTTGAAATCATGTTGAAGTGCGAAGGAAGAAGAAGCATCCTGTGGGACAGAAAATGTTTTCTCATTTGTTTGTTCAATCGAGTGCATAATTGCAGCATAAAGAGCTTCAGTTTTTGACGTTTGAGATACTGAGTGCCTTGCTCCGTATTTGTTATTAGCAGTTTTTTATGAGTTTTAAGTGGTTTGCTGGAAAGTTGAGGTATTACAGCCTCCCCTTTTATGTGTGGAACTTCAAGATTGCCTGGATAGTGAGTGAATTTCACAAAATGTACAGTGTTCTTTCAGCCTGACCATCTCCATCGGCCCTTCCTGGCGATGGGGCCAGCGGCCCAATGGCGTTACCTTAAAATATAAATCTGTGTGTACAGCTACTATTTCGCAAGTTTAAGCAGAGCACGTTCTTACTTAAAATACAGAGTTAGTGTGATAATTCAAAATTTTGCCACTCTATCAGCTTTATTAGTCAGGGTGATCACCGAAACCATAGTTCATATATTTATTTTTTATAGGTGCAATTTATTTATTTTTTTGGTAATAAATGTTTAAATCATGCAAACATATGGTTTATAAAATCAATCCAGTATCATAAGATAAGCCCTAAAAGTTCATTTATTCGGTGCTTTCTTGTGGGTGGCATGCTAGTGGATTAGGGAACTTGGAGGGCCCCCCACAAATGGAACTTTTCATTCGTTTATTATAACTTCACTTCCTTCGCCTTCTTTAATATAACATCTCTCATTGCCCAACAAAAGCGCCTAGTTCCAAAAAAAATAGCATCAACTTCATCTTGAATGACAATCTAATCTGATTTTTTTTCTCATAAAAAATCACAAACTTCTACTTGAATTCCAAATCTGGCTTGAACAATTTGAAAATTTCACATTACGAGGATTAAATTTGGGACTTGAGTAAAAATTGATACTTTTTATTAAGACAAAAAAAATTTAGATCAAAACTATCTTTGAAAGTAAAGTTGAAGCTTTCATTTTGGAATTAACCCCAACAAAAGACAACACTTTTTTTATATAATAGTTTTTCATAATATATATTTAATAATTTATGAAGCGACACAACCATTGTCACAATACGACGTCTTTCGTCGCCTAAATCGAACGAAAGACAACACTCCATGCAAAGTACATGCAGGACACCCATCAAATTCTAAGTAAAAAAACTCGTCCTTTTTTATTTCATCGTTAGTTTAATTAGATATCTTATGGCATGATAGATGAAGAAATATAAAGAAGGGAGATTTTAATGTGGCCATATCATTTTTTTTCCTTTGAAATCATTTCTTATTGTTGGGTTTTTTGAGAAGAAAATCGAACGGGACGGCGTTTGGGGCACCGCAAAATTAATGGTAGGTAATTCGCGGACTTTATACTTAACCTGTTTTAAACAATCCTGCCATCTTTGTTTGGCCTATGCCATCATTTT
This sequence comes from Syzygium jambos, assembly GCA_031216235.1. Taxonomy (NCBI): domain Eukaryota; kingdom Viridiplantae; phylum Streptophyta; class Magnoliopsida; order Myrtales; family Myrtaceae; genus Syzygium; species Syzygium jambos. Next base: position 16,069,924 of record CM062224.1, read on the forward strand.
TTAATTTATTAAAATTCGATGTGATGTGATAAAATGTATTTGTATTCCAAAAATGCTCAAGCCTCAAAATTCAAAGTAGCTTTGGACCTGCCTTAGGCTAAAGGTCTTTGGAGATGCAATTGTATCTCTCCAAAGCTCTCCAAAAAATTAGTCAAATATCATTTGCATTTGCTCAATGGCCTTTAAGGCGCCAAAGGGCTTTGGCAAAGTGTTGCCAAATGCAGCCTAAGAAATACCACTAGATAACCTAAATTAATAACTTCTATATCAAAATAAACAATATTTGTATAACCCTAATTAGATCTAAAAGATAAAAAGGTGACAAAATTATCCCAACCTCTAAGATAATTACATAAAAATTCTAAGATCTTAAGGGCGCGTACGATAACCACTCTATTTCTAACCAGATCTATTTTTCTGTTATTGGGAACATGTTTGAAATAGATATCTGTTAGGTAACGCAATTTCACTTTTCTACTTTCGAAATAAATTTTTAGTCCAAAAATAGGTTTAGAACATATATGAAAACTAAAATTTTTTCTACTTTTCTGTTTTGGAAAAAAAAAGAAATAAAAACTCTTCTCATTGCTTATTTTCGCCTCCCGCTACTCGCCACACGTGGTTGCTGCCCACTGCCAACCATCGCCACCCCTTGCTGGCCATCGCCACCCCCTGCCGGTCATTGCCTCTCGCCTCCATCCCTCGCCAGTCGCCTCCCATAGCTTCCCATTGACCACTACCACCCCCTGTCAACCACCGCCTCCCACCTCTCATCGTTGAATGGAAAATAGCATAAGGGGGAGATATTTAAGAAGGCATATCAAACGAATTTCTGTTTCGGAAAGACAAATTTTGTGTTGTTATCAAATGTATATCTCTGTTCAAAAACTTGTTTACGGAATAAAAATAGAAAATTTAGTAAAAAATTTATTTTAAAAACATAATGATTATCATTTGCGCTATAAAATAACAAGCAAAATATATCGTAATCTCGAAACTTATCACATCCCACGTCATTTAGGGTCACTTTCTTGTTTGGGGCCTTCAGGGCATCAAGCCATACTACTCTAGCGATGAGCAATAGATATGGCTTTTATCTTCTGCAAAACATAAAACTTCCGCTACAGTGAAGAACTAGAAAGAATTCCGAATGGACTGAGAAAAGCAACATCTCATAAAGAACATACCAGACAAAATACATTGAGCGTACGAGGTTGGTTTGTTGCTGCAGATGATAAACTAAAGAAAGAACAAATAATTTCTCCGACATGCCACCAACTTCTGCTCAAAGCCGCAGAATCTTGACATTATTTTAACAAGTGGGTGTCGTCTTCGTTGGTGTTGCTGGTAGTGCAATGATTCGAGAAAGATTGTTATTCAATGGACACTATCGCTTTCCCATCCTCGAATGAGTCTTGGCCCGTAACGTTTCAAGAACAAGAGAGAGAAACTTAGGACTGAGGAAGTGGCGTGATAGTTGGAGAGGAGGGATCAGCGGCTCAAAAGCTCTTCAAAGTTCCAAACTTTTGCTCTGGCTTTCCATCTCTTCCGAGTTGCTGTTTGCCTCCATCACTCCCGCCGTAATCATTTTATCTTTCTTTCGAAACCGAAATGACGACGTCTCTCTGCACTCGGCCTCCTTTCTTTTTAGTATTAGCAGGGTGGAGCTGGAGCTGGACCTGGACCACACTTCTCTTGTGTGCTTTTTTCTGTCAAATGTCAAGCAGCAACTTTCTTTTTCTACTTATTTCCTGATCCTTTAGCTTAGATCATCTGTCAAATCACATTACTTTGGTAATTTCATACTAGTTTTTTTTTCAATGGAGTAGTTTCCACTCTCTGTAGTCTTATTTACTGAAAATTATGAGCTAATTAAGTATTATGTCAGTAAATTTGTTGACTATTTCAGATACTATGTTTATCAAGTTGACCTTTCCAAATTACATTTAAATAAGAAAAAAATTAGTTTGAACATGTGCCAAGTTATGGACCAGGCAGATCCTAGGTGGTCATTACCTGATACTTTGACCAATTCAGATGTTGCACCCCGAGTCCAACTATGAAGGAGTTTTGAGATGATATAATTAACAAGAGAACTTCAATTATTTAGCTCTTTCCAGTACTTCTTGTGAAGATAATATCCATGTCAACTGAAATCCCAGCTTGGAAGTACTTTCAGTTTGGTAGTAAAAGTTCCATATATTATATCACATGTGCGACTTTACAACACCATGTAATAAGTTGAAGAAAGCAAAAAATCATCACCAAGCAAGCACATAACAACGTAGTCGAAAGTATTTTTGCATTACCCATATATGTTAATTAAACATAGGAGGATAGTTAAATAAGAAATGTTGGCAAGCAACTCAAATGAGCGCTGGATGCCTAAAATTAGCTAGTCACTCAATTATAAAATAGTTGGTTAGTCGCTCAGATAAAGGTTGGTACTTTCATATAATAATCGATAAATTCAAGTTGTCAGTAAGAAAAGGTAAATAAAAATCTGCCAAAGATAAGAGAAGACATTTTTGATAATGCTGGGTGCTGATTTTGTACAGCTTGAATAACACCAGTGGCAACTAGCTCAATATGCAATTGTCATTCTCAATAGCCAGCCTAACTTTATGTATCAGTGCCCATAATTCAGCTGCACAAGCACTAGCTTACTGGCTATAGAGGGAATAACGTCAGAATTATGCTTCCTGGGCTGAAACTTTCTAACTAGAAGCATTTTCATACGCATCAGCAGATTGGCCACAGATACTGGACAGGCCACTTGCCATTGCTCTCTCTTTTGTCGTTGCGTATGCTTATTTTCTTTAATCAGGTGTCATCATAGCTAAGCTCATCTTAAACATCAAGGCTGACATATGACGAAAAACATTCCAGTAAGCAATTATACAGTCACTCAACATTCTGCAAGGAAAAGCTATGCTCACAACCATAGTTGGAATTGCTGCGCATATTCCATAAAGGAAGTATCTTTATATTTAGTACAGGTATTTGTTTTAAGTACATCTTTCGATAGATACATATAAGTATGTGATAAGCATAGCATAAAGAACTAGGCGTCGGTCCATGTAATGTCAAGCCAACCCCAATTGTCCTTGGGCACCCCCAGGGCCTCCCACACAGCTCTGGATGCATCAACAATGTCGTTGTCACATGGAGGTTGGTAATCGTGATCTTCATCGCATCCCATGGTCGAGTCACATTCGTCCACCACCGTAGCCTGGGTGCTCCTCCCGTTGCCGTAGATCGTTATGTTCCTGAGGCACCTGCTCATGTTATCGAACCACCCCGTGGATAGTGCCACGACGGGCGTGTCATCAGAATGGTACTGGTTGTCGCACTCAGATGGGCCACCTCCATCTCCGCCCTTCTCAAAGCTGTTCAGGGTGAGGTGGGCGCTGGTGTGGCCTGACACAGGTGGCGAACACTTGTAAATCGGGTACATTTGGCCGTTTTTGCAACACTCCGAGTCATCCCCGGTGTTGCATTGTCCAGGAGGGGGATTCTTCCCTCTGATTCTGCCGCTCGGTCTGCAAGACTGACCTTGAACTTGCATACAACTCATAGCCAGAAGAACAAGAAGCAATGAGCCCAAGCATTTCAAGCTAAAGTTATTCATTTTCTGTCTTTGTAAGATGTTCTTGCTCTTTATCTCTCGATGCTAGAAACGGGAGTCATGTAGAGCTATATATAAGAAATCAAAGGCGGTACTAGTAAGACAGCACAATCTGGCACGACAATTTTCAAAGGCAATCGAAAGCTGCATGATACAGAAGGAACTAACGATGGTTACTTCCCATCAACATAAGCGATACGGCCTTACGGAGAAGCAAAACAGTTGACTACTATCTCATATGTGCTTAGTCCATCCTCTAAGCGATGAGAAGAACTTGGATTCGTCACTGACCGAGACTTTGTCTGATTCTCATCCGAATCACCGAGACATGATTGAACATTTCAAATAGCAGACATGTAGATTGGAATTGTCTTCTAATTGCCAGCAAAATAAGGCTCCATTCCCGTTACGGAACTTGTTTGCTGCCTTAAGATCCTAAAATACACCCATTAGTGTTCCAAACTTGAACCAACAGAAGACGTAACCAAACGTCTCCGTGACACTGACATCTTTTCCTCTGTTTTTAGCAGAATCTCAAACTGTAAAACAAACAATCGGCCTGCTTGGCTTGCTACATATATCTACAATTGAAATTGACGATAAGAGGTCCTGCAAATACCCAAATTCCAAAATTTGATGAACTATATGTCATGAAAGTAAATGACAAAAGAGTTACATCATGGGATTTTGACGACAACTTTGATTCACTTGCAAGTCGGACGGTTCTATGGTCGCCTTTTCTATTTCCGTGCCTTCTCATTTTCCATAATAGTAGACAAGATCATTACAAATTCAGGAAAAGAGAGAAAGATCAAGAAAAGAAAAAGGAAATTCCATTGCCGAGACTTAAACCCGGTTCTCTTGGGTGAGAGCCGAGTATCCTAACCAACCAGACTACAATGGATCTTTCGAGGTGTCTGCAAAATAAAATACATAACAAAAAAATTATCGATTCTACATACTATCAAAGCTCCCTGCATGACTAAGATAGCCAATCGTGATTAGTGTTAAGTTTTTTGAGATTAAAAAGAAAAGTAAACAGTAAAAAGGTGCGATCACATAAAATGCAAGGAATATTGTATATAAAATACATTTAAGGAACGAAACGTCTAGGTAAGTGCCTCCGTTAATTCTTAATTTTATGGATCATTGTTAGCAAGTCAAAGGACTAAGTTCATACTTATCTCGACCTATTTGCTCAGTTAAGTTTTTTCTTTTCTGTTCCTCTTTTCTTGATAGTTCCTTCGCTTAAGAAATGGCGTCCTGAAATGGGAAGACGATACAAATGGTCTTTGAACTTTGGCCCTATGTACAATGTAGTCTCTGAATTTTAAATTTATTCCATGTGATTCCCGAACTTTGGTCCAATGTGCAGTGTTGTCTCTAAACTTTTTATTTGTTTAATATAGTCCTTAGACTGTTGGTACATGTTCAATATAGTTCATGGACTATATGAATAAATTCAATATTATCTCTGAACTTGAATTAGTAGAAGGACAATAATGAATATTTTCATACAGTTAGGGACTAAATTGAACATGTACCAAAAGTCTAGGGACCACATTGAATAAATTAAACATTTAGTTAAAGTTCAAGGGCTACATTGAACAAATTTAAAGTTCATGGACCACATTATACAAAAGTTTATAGATCATTTGTATCATTATCCCTTCAAAGAATATTGTATATTACATATAAGAAACAGAATGTCTAGCTAAGTGCCTCCATATTTATTTCTTAATTTTCCGGATCATAATTGGCAAGTGAAAGTACTGAGTTCATACTTATCTCAACCTATTTGATCAGCTAATTTTTTTTTTCTTTTCGGTTCCTTTTTTCTTCATGGTTCCTTCATTTAAGTAAAGGGCTTCTGAAATCTTTCACATTTGAAATTCCAGCTTTGTGTTTTTGCAATTTCTTTCTAAGTTCAAAACCACGACATACATTTATATTGACAGGAAATTCCAATGTGGTTATTTGGAAGGGCCTTTTAAGGCCTAACGCAATGAACATAATGTTTACGCCCTAAAAAAACAAGCAAAATATATTATCATCTCGAAACTTGTCACTTCCCGCGTCATTTAGTGTCACTTTCTTGTTTGGGGACCTTCGGGGCATCAAGCCATACCACTCTAGCAATGAGCAATAGATATGGCTTTTATCTTCTGCATTGTAATTAAGAACGAGAGGATAATGAACTCCACGTATCCTTGCGAAATTGAAAACTCATAGAGTTCGATTGCATTTAAAAAAAATCGAAAGCCAGAAAAACCCGCGATCAGTCTTTTTTGTTTATTTTCTTCACAATACACCAAGAGAAAATTAGATATTTTCAATAGAACAAAGGATTAAACTTTACCCATAAAAATTCCCATAACCTTCATGGGCATAAGTATAGTGAGAAAAAGGGCCAACATAAACCCGAATCTCATATAAATGATAAATTTAAGTCCTTTTATTAGGTCCGTTGCCACTGTTAGAAGTAAGTTACACTTTCACCATTGGATAGTTAACATTTGAGCGAAATTGGTCGCATAACTATCGCTAAATTTTGTCACACATCCAACGCTAAATGTGCAATAATATCGTAATTTTGACATGTTAAAGCTAGCTAGTAATGTCAACCAAAGTTGACTAAGCAAGGTAGCGAGTATCATCTTTCTAATCATGAGTCTGGCAACCTACCGAAACTTGCCTGCTTGGACTTGTTAGGATGATCAAAGCATTTCGGGTAGATCCAGGCAAAGATGAGTCACTTTTAGGCTCGAATCGGCCCACTTAGGCCTGGTCAACGCGTGCCTGGGCTCAATTATGGTACGAAGAAAATACAGTAAATGTTACGTCACGGACAAGTTTGGACAAGGACTTTCAGGCTCGGTGTCGAGCCTAGCTCGCCCATTGATCGGGTCTAATGGATAGTGGTTAGTGATCAAGAGGGGAAGGCGCATGAAAGAGGCAAGGGAGAAAAATAAACAGAATTGAATGGGTAGAATTAGAGGAGTAAAATATTTATAAAAAAAAGCATAAAAAAGCTCTTTAGCCAAAAACAAACAATTCCCTTAGAAATGTACAACTTAGGTGATCGATAACTCTTTTAAAAATTGTTAGAGTAAGCGCATGAATACCTTTATCTTGATAATACACGATAATCCTAATTTTATGGTTAGTAGATGTCATATAAATTATGTCATTACCAAGTACATTATTCTGCGAAACAGAGGGCTTAAAGCCAAGAAAAGAGAAAAGAATCAACACATGAAATCTTTAGCGCCAGCTTCATCCCTGATTAAAACATAAACTAACTATTTCGACTATTGCTAAGTTGTGTACGCCTTTGCCCTCCGTTGACATTCTCTCAATGGTTGACTTTCTATCGCACCACTTCCTCGGCGACACGTGGCGATCATCTATCGAACTCTTCGTCAACTCCTAGGTCAAAGCTTTTGTGCATCGAGTGTTTAATTATTGTTGCCAAGTTTGTACTTGCCTTGAAAATAAGTGATAAAAATATGTTGAAATTCCAGACTTATTTTCCATATGAGGTGATAAATTTGTTGAATTTTCGCAACTATTGATAGTCTCTTTGCAAAGAAGGACAGTATCGATAGTTTGTTTGACTAAATAAGTTTTAGATAATTTCTAGAAATATTGTATTGAGAACATATTCTCCGTATGTTGCTCTCATTTATAATGATGGGTCCAACCTGAGTCACTCATGAGGTGCCTGAGAGGCTGAGACCAGTACCCCATACTAGCTAGAAACGATTTTTAAAGATAAAAGGTTATGTGTTCAGATTATTATAAATAGTAGAAATTCTATAAACAAAATTGCACTATATGAAATTAACGAGCAAATATCATATGGGCCGAGAAGAAATGCGATTGTTCCACAACTAAAACAACGATAACGAATTTAAAATACAAGTTTTGCTGGTTTGATATTTTAAAGCAAAAAAAAAACATTATGTTGCCTTTCGGCCTGTTGGTTCTGGGATGTCATTTTATTCAACTCGCACGATATAGGAGAAATGGTAAATAAAATAAATGTTGACAATTGAAGCTCCTCGACTTACGCCCTGGCCATTTTGCTCGATACCGTGCGCTCATACGAGCAGGCAGCCTTTACAGATGGCATTTTCTCGACGGCTTCCTGACTCTATGGCGGTTCATTTGCTGGAAATTCTTTCGATTCTTCCTCATATTGGTTCTCTATCGTGATAACCACTTACCACACTTCATATTTGGAACGGATATTGTTGATGTGCAATCCGGTCTTGAGGATCCATTGAAGCTTTTGCCAAAGAAATTGACCTACACGCTCAATTACGAGTTAGACGTTTGGTTTTTTTTCCCGGATTGGTCCCCCGATATTTATGTTAGTATGTGATGAAGAGTAATTACTCAAGTTTGGAGATTACTGTTCATAGGTACCTCCATTCTTGTCCTATGGATGATTATCGACCAGTGACGATTTAGCCGTGACAAATGTTTACTCATTATGAGAAATGGTAACATATCATGGTAAGTCTAACATGCCTTAACATGTAACGCTCAAACATCTCTTGCGAAACATGCAAGTGAAGCCAAAATCAAGTTGCGACCCCCAAGACTTTACATTTCATTCATCATGAAACCATAGGAATCCGTACCCTACATTAATTTCCTCAATCCATCAACTAGACTTAAGGAATTTTATATTATCCGCCAGTAGCTCGCCGGATTCCATGCTCATCCGTCTCATTTTCTCACTGAAAAGAATCTATTGGAAAGAAACGAATTGTTTGTTTTATTATCATGTGCAATTTATAAATAAGAAAAGTGTCCGAGTTTTATATAAAACCAATAGATTGTTTATTTTTGAGAAAATGACACAAATAGTCTGTGAACTTTAGCCAAATGTGCATTATGGACCATAAACTTTTATTTTATTCAATATAGTCCCTGGTACATATTCAATTTAATGCCTGAGTTATATAAAAAATGTTCAATATAGTCTTTCTATTAATTCAAGATTAGGGACTACATTGACCATTTCATTTAGTTCAAGGACTACATTGAACATATACCAAAATAACTTACTAAAATTATGTAGACACTTCTTGCGCCGTGAAATTAAACCTCAAGAAGTTTCCTAAGCTAATAAATTTTTACATGTTAGCACTCTTTTTCAATCTAATTTGACGAGAAGGTCCAAAGTGCATGTGTGACTTTGAGCTGACTTGAGGGCACTAAAACAACAGCAGTCTGGATAGATGTATTATGCATTGTTTCGTGGGTAGGATGGATGCATTGCATGCTTAATCTCGACTCGATCTAAACATATATAATATCCCGCCATGCATCATGTGTTGTGGACCGAAGGTTTCTAGGAACAATGGGCCAAGGAAGTGGCCAAGATGATGGGACAAGCCTTGAAGCTTCTAAGGACCTACGACCTTCATGTGTACTCCAGAATATTCTTGGGGACGATATGGGAAATCTACGATTGTATTCTAGAGTATTCCTTGAAATTAAAGCGGGTCATTGGTAGATGAGGAGATGGACATCCACTCTTAGATAACGGTAGATGTACGGTTGTAAGGAAAAGGGTCCATGTATAAATAGGGTCCCTCTCTCTCCTTTAATTACCCAACAATCTAAATACAGCACATAAGAATTCTGAGCTTCTCTCTACAAGTTTCTCTCTCTTAACCTCTTGTTCGGGTGCTAGTAAGGCTGATTTGGCAATGAATTTCCTAAAATTGCATGGTATGGAATGCTAAAATCAGCATGCCATGACACATGAATGCCAATTTACTAATACAAAACGAAAGTATCATACCATAATGGGTATGTGCTTTTATATTTTTTGGTCTTAGTGGTGCTAAAACAACCATATGTGAGATTCGTTGGTGAAGTAAACATTGTAATGGGAAAATTGTCAGAAGAGAGGTGGTGATGACTTGGCGTGTGAGCTTAGTAGGTAATGAGAAAGCTAGAGTAGAAGGAGTAAAAGGAACTTCAGTAAATAAACGTAAGTGCCTTTAGAAGGGACATGACAAGTGTCCTACATCGACCCATGGGAACAAGGAAAGGTCTAGTCGTTAGTATAAAAGTAAGCATCGATGCAGCTAGTGAAATATTATCCGAGAAATGTCTAATGCCAGTTGAAAACTATGAGGTTATAAATTTGTTGTATTTTTCTAAATATTGAAAGTCTCTTTGCACAAAGACTATCTCAAAGTTCATATACAACAATGCGATGATGCTAGATCTTATGAAGAGATTCACGGGGTGATGGAGATCACATTTGTTTGTTCGAAATCATGTTCGGAATCATGTTGAAGTGCGAAGGAAGAAGAAGCATCTTGTGGAGACACAAAATGTTTTCTCATTTGTTTGTTCAATCGAGTACATAATTGCAGCGTAAAGAGCTTCAGTTTTTAACGTTTGAGATATTGAGTGCCTTGCTCCGTATTTGTTATTAGCAGTTTTTATGAGTTTTAAGTGGTTTGCTGGAAAGTTGAGGTATTACAGCCTCCCCTTTTATGTGTGGAACTTCAAGATTGCCTGGATAGTGAGTGAATTTCACAAAATATATGGTGTTCTTTCAGGCCTGACCATCTCCATCGGCCCTTCCTGGCGACGGGGCCAGCGGCCCAATGGCGTTACCTTAAAATATAAATCTGTGTGTACAGCTACTATTTCGCAAGTTTAAGCAGAGCACGTTCTTACTTAAAATACGGAGTTAGTGTGATAATTCAAAATTTTGCCACTCTATCAGCTTTATTAGTCAGGGTGATTGCCGAAACCATAGTTCATATATTTATTTTTTATAGGTGCAATTTATTTATTTTTTTTGTAATAAATGTTTAAATTATGCAAACATATGGTTTATAAAATCAATCCAGTATCATAAGACAAGCCCCAAAAGTTCATTTACTCGGTGCTTTCTCGTGGGTGGCATGCTAACTAGTGGATGAGATAACTTGGAGGGCCCCCCACAAAAGGAGCATTTTATTCGTTTGTTATAATTTCGCTTCTTTCGCCTTCTTTAATATAACATCTTTCATTGCCCAACAAAAGCGCCTAGTTCCAAAAAAAAAAAAAAGCATCAGCTTCATCTTGAGTGACAATTCTAATCCGATTTTTTTTCTCATAAAAAATCACCAACTTTCACTTGAATTCCAAATCTGGCCTGAAAAATTTGAAAATTTCACATTACGAGGATTAAATTTGGGACTTGAGTAAAAATTGGTACTTTTTATTAAGACGAAAAAAAAATTTAGACCAAAACTATCTTTGAAAGTAAAGTTGAAGCTTTTCATTTTGGAATTAACCCCAACAAAAGACCACTTTTTTAATATAATAGTTTTTCGTAATATATATTTAATAATTTATGAAGCGACACAACTATTGTCACAATACGACGTCTTTCGTCGCCTAAATCGAACGAAAGACAACACTCCATGCAAAGTACATGCACGACACCCATCGAATGCTAAGTCAAAAAACTCGTCCTTTTTGATTTCATCGTTAGTTTAATTAGATATCTTATGGCATGATAGATGAAGAAATATAAAGAAGGGAAATTTTAATGTGTCCATATCATTTTTTTTCCTTTGAAATCATTTCTTATTGTTGGGTTTTTTGAGAATAAAATCGAACGGGACGGCGTTTGGGGCACCGCAAAATTAATGGTAGGTGATTCGCGGACTTTATACTTAACCTGTTTTAAACAATCCTGCCATCTTTGTTTGGCCTATGCCATCATTTTTTAATTTATTAAAATTCGATGTGATGTGATAAAATGTATTTGTATTCCGAAAATGCTCAAGTCTCAAAATTCGAAGTAGCTCTGGACCTGCCTTAGGCTAAAGGTCTTTGGAGATGCAATTGTATCTCTCCAAAGCTCTCCAAAAAATTAGTCAAATATCATTTGCATTTGCTCAATGGCCTTTAAGGCGCCAAAGGGCTTTGGCAAAGTGTCGCCAAATGCAGCCTAAGAAATACCACTAGATAACCTAAATTAATAACTTCTATATCAAAATAAACAATATTTGTATAACCCTAATTAGATCTAAAAGATAAAAAGGTGATAAAATTATCCCAACCTCTAAGATAATTACATAAAAATTCTAAGATCTTAAGGGCACGTACGATAACCATTCTATTTCTAACTAGATCTATTTTTCTGTTATTGGGAGCATGTTTGAAACAGATATCCGTTTGGTAACGCAATTTCATTTTTCTACTTTCGAAATAAATTTTTAGTCCAAAAATAGGTTTAGAACATATATGAAAACTAAAATTTTTTCTACTTTTCTGTTTTGGAAAAAAAAAGAAATAAAAACTCTTCTCATTGCTTATTTTCGCCTCCCGCTACTCGCCACACGTGGTTGCTGCCCACTGCCAACCATCGCCACCCCTCGCTGGCCATCGCCACCCCCTACCGGTCGTTGCCTCTCGCCTCCACCCCCCGCCAGTCGCCTCCCACAGCTTGCTATTGACCACTACCACCCCCTGTCAGCCACCGCCTCCCACCTCTTGTCATTGAATGGAAAATAGCATAAGGGGGAGATATTTAAGAAGGCCTATCAAACGAATTTCTGTTTCGGAAAGACAAATTTGGTGTTGTTATCAAATGTGTATCCCTGTTCAAAAACTTGTTTAGGGAATAAAAATAGAAAATTTAGTAAAAAATCTATTTTAGAACATAATGATTATCATTTGCGCTATAAAATAATAAGCAAAATATATCGTAATCTCGAAACTTATCACGTCCCACGTCATTTAGGGTCACTTTCTTGTTTGGGGCCTTCAGGGCATCAAGCCATACTACTCTAGCAATGAGCAATAGATATGGCTTTTATCTTCTGCAAAACTTAAAACAGAGAGAGGGATGTTCCACTACAAAAAAACTGTTTTTTTCCGACGAATTTTCCAACGAAAAATTTGAAAAAATTCGTTGAAAAACGAATTTCCAACGAATTTTCCAACGAAAAAAAATTCGTTGGTAATAGGTCGTTGGAAATTTTTCCAACGAAAAATTTCAATTTTCGTTGGAAATTTGCGACGAATTTTATTTCGTTGGAAAATTCGTTGGAAAAATCGTGGCTAAATTCGTTGGAAAAATTAAAAAAAAAAATTTTGGTCAAAAAATCGTGGAAATTTTTTTCCAACGAAAAATTTTTAGTTGCAAAAATTTTTAAAAAAAAATTTTTGGCCAAAAAATCGTAGAAATTTTTTTTCCAACGAAAATTTTTCATTGGAAAAATTTTTAAAAAAATTTTTTTGGTCGAAAAATAGTGGAAAGTTTTTTTCCAACGAAAAATTTTTCGTTGGAAAAATTAAAAAAAAAATTTGGTCAAAAAATCGTAGAAAATTTTTTTTCCAACGAAAAATTTCGTTGGAAAAGTTTTAAAAAAAATTTTTTTGGTCGAAAAATCGTGGAAAGTTTTTTTCCAACGAAAAATTTTTCGTTGGAAAAATTTTAAAAAAATTTTTTGGTCAAAAATTCGTGGAAATTTTTTTTCCAACGAAAAATTTTTCGTTGCAAAAATTTTTAAAATTTTTGGTCGAAAAATCGTGAAAATTTTTTTTCCAACGAAATTTTTTTCGTTGGAAAAATTACAAATTTTTTTTTTCGATAAATCGTGGAAATTTTTTTCCAACAAAATTTTTTTTTCGCTTTTTTTTTCGAATTTTTTTTTTGAATTTTTTTTTCGAATTTTTTTTTGAATTTTTTTTTCGAAATTTTTTTTGAATTTTTTTTTTCGGAAATTTTTTTTCGGAAAATCGCCCTCGCCGCCGGCGAGGGCCAGCCTCGTCGCCGGCGAGGGCCAGCATCGTCGCCGGCCAGCGCCGAGCTCGCCCAGATCTGGGCGAGCTCGAGCTCGCCGGCCATGGCGAGCTCGGCCCTCGCCGGCGACGAGGCTTGGTGGCGTCGGGGGCGTCGGGGGCGGCCCATGGTGGCCTCGGGGGCGTCGGGGGAGTCGGGGGCGTCGGGGGCGGCCCCGGATGGCCGCGGCGGCGCCTTTGGGGAGGGAGCTGACGTCGCGGAGGAGGAGGGGGGCGGCGGAGTGTTGGTGTCCATGGCGCCGGACACGGAGACGGAGTCGGAGCCGGAGCCGGAGGGGGCGCAGTGGGGGAGGAGGCGGAGACAGGCGGGAGAGGAGGCGGAGACAGAGGGAGAAGGAGAGAGGGAAACAGGGGGAGACAGAGAGAGAGAGAAGGAGAGAAGGAGAAGGAGAAGGACAGGGGGCACCGGAGGGGGAGACAGGGGGAGACAGAGAGAGAGAGAGAGAAAGAGAGAGAGAGAGAATGAATTTTGAAATTAAGTGAGCGCGAAAATATAGTAGGAATTTTCGTTGTAAAATTCGTTGCAAAATTATACATATTAAAATAATTTTCGGAAAATTGAAATTCGTTAGAAAATTCGTTGGAAATTTCCAACGAATTTTTCAACGAAAATTGTACACACAAATAAATTCCCGGAAAAGTAAAATTCGTTGGAAAATTAGTTGGAAATTTCCAACGAATTTTTTTTTCGTTGGAAATTTCCAACGAATCTTCCAACGAATATAAAAAATGTGGAATAAAAATCAATTTTTTTAAATCGTTGGAAAATTCGTTGGAAATTTCCAACGAAAAAAAAATTCGTTGGAAATTTCCAACGAAAAAAAATTCGTTGGAAATTTCCAACGAATTTTCCAACGAAAATTGCACACTATGAAAAAATTGCCGGAAAATTGAAATTCGTTGGAAAATTAGTTGGAAATTTCCAACGAATTTTCCAACGAATATAAAAAATGTGGAATAAAAATGAATTTTTTTAAATCGTTGGAAATTTCCAACGAAAAAAAATTCGTTGGAAATTTCCAACGAATTTTCCAACGAATATAAAAAATGTGGAATAAAAATCAATTTTTTTTAAATCGTTGGAAAATTCGTTGGAAATTTCCAACGAAAAAAAATTCGTTGGAAATTTCCAACGAATTTTCCAACGAAAATTGCACACTATGAAAAAATTGCCGGAAAATTGAAATTCGTTGGAAAATTCGTTGGAAATTTCCAACGAATTTTCCAACGAATATAAAAAATGGGGAATAAAAATGAATTTTTTTTAAATCGTTGGAAAATTCGTTGGAAATTTCCAACGAAAAAAAATTCGTTGGAAATTTCCAACGAATTTTCCAACGAATATAAAAAATGCCGAATAAAAATGAATTTTTTTAAATCGTTGGAAAATTCGTTGGAAATTTCCAACGAAAAAAAATTCGTTGGAAATTTCCAACGAATTTTCCAACGAATATAAAAAATGCCAAATAAAATCAATATTTTTTAAATCGTTGGAAAATTCGTTGGAAATTTCCAACGAATTTTCCAACGAAAATTGTCCACTATGAAAAAATTGCCGGAAAATTGAAATTCGTTGGAAAATTCGTTGGAAATTTCCAACGAATTTTCCAACGAATATAAAAAATGGGGAATAAAAATGAATTTTTTTTAAATCGTTGGAAAATTCGTTGGAAATTTCCAACGAAAAAAATTCGTTGGAAATTTCCAACGAATTTTCCAACGAATATAAAAAATGCCAAATAAAATCAATATTTTTTAAATCGTTGGAAAATTCGTTGGAAATTTCCAACGAAAAATATTTCGTTGGAAATTTCCAACGAATTTTCCAACGAAAATTGTCCACTATGAAAAAATTGCCGGAAAATTGAAATTCGTTGGAAAATTCGTTGGAAATTTCCAACGAATTTTCCAACGAATATAAAAAATGCCGAATAAAAATGAATTTTTTTAAATCGTTGGAAAATTCGTTGGAAATTTCCAATGAAAAATATTTCGTTGGAAATTTCCAACGAATTTTCCAACGAAAATTGTCCACTATGAAAAAATTGCCGGAAAATTGAAATTCGTTGGAAATTTCCAACGAATTTTCCAACGAATATAAAAAATGTGGAATAAAAATGAATTTTTTTTAAATCGTTGGAAAATTCGTTGGAAATTTCCAACGAAAAAAATTCGTTGGAAATTTCCAACGAATTTTCCAACGAATATAAAAAATGCCGAATAAAAATGAATTTTTTTAAATCGTTGGAAAATTCGTTGGAAATTTCCAACGAAAAATATTTCGTTGGAAATTTCCAACGAATTTTCCAACGAAAATTGTCCACTATGAAAAAATTGCCGGGAAATTGAAATTCGTTGGAAAATTCGTTGGAAATTTCCAACGAATTTTCCAACGAATATAAAAAATGCCAAATAAAATCAATATTTTTTAAATCGTTGGAAAATTCGTTGGAAATTTCCAACGAAATTTTTTTTCGTTGGAAATTTCCAACGAATTTTCCAACGAAAATTGTCCACTATGAAAAAATTGCCGGAAAATTGAAATTCGTTGGAAAATTCGTTGGAAATTTCCAACGAATTTTCCAACGAATATAAAAAATGTGGAATAAAAATGAATTTTTTTAAATCGTTGAAAAATTCGTTGGAAATTTCCAACGAAAAAAAATTCGTTGGAAATTTCCAACGAATTTTCCAACGAATATAAAAAATGCCAAATAAAATCAATATTTTTTAAATCGTTGGAAAATTCGTTGGAAATTTCCAACGAAAAATATTTCGTTGGAAATTTCCAACGAATTTTCCAACGAAAATTGTCCACTATGAAAAAATTGCCGGAAAATTGAAATTCGTTGGAAAATTCGTTGGAAATTTCCAACGAATTTTCCAACGAATATAAAAAATGCCGAATAAAAATGAATTTTTTTAAATCGTTGGAAAATTCGTTGGAAATTTTCAACGAAAAAAAATTCGTTGGAAATTTCCAACGAATTTTCCAACGAATATAAAAAATGCCAAATAAAATCAATATTTTTTAAATCGTTGGAAAATTCGTTGGAAATTTCCAACGAAAAATATTTCGTTGGAAATTTCCAACGAATTTTCCAACGAAAATTGTCCACTATGAAAAAATTGCCGGAAAATTGAAATTCGTTGGAAAATTCGTTGGAAATTTCCAACGAATTTTCCAACGAATATAAAAAATGCCGAATAAAATCAATATTTTTTAAATCGTTGGAAAATTCGTTGGAAATTTCCAACGAAAAAAAATTCGTTGGAAATTTCCAACGAATTTTGCGACAAAAAATTTTTCGTTGGAAATTACCAACGAATTTTCCGACGAAAATTTTTCGTTGGAAATTTCCAACGAATTTTCCAACGAAAAAATTTTCGTTGGAAATTTCCAACGAATTTTGTCATTCGTTGGAAAATTTGTCGCAAATTTGCGACGAAAATGTTTCGTTGGAAAATTTTCGTGGCAAAAATCCGTTTTTTTTGTAGATGTTCAGTATCACTGGCAGAGCATTCAAAATCCACAAGTTGCTCATTTCTTTACCTCTTCAAACAAAACATAATATATATATATATATATATATATATATAGAGAGAGAGAGAGAGAGAGAGAGAGAGAGAGAGAGAGAGAGAGAGAGAGAGAGAGAGAGAGGAACCAGGCAGTATCTTACCAGCCAAGAAGCTTCAAGCATCAGAGTCAACTCAGGGTGAGTGAAGCAGAAACCAAATCAATGATGCAGCAAAAACCCAGCTTCCAATACCTTAAACCTTCTGACAAAAAAAAACCTTAAACCCTGTATTTATGTCCCATCGATCAGCTCTTTAAACCACGAACACTGGAAAAAGAAGAGAAAAAAAAATCTCCTATCTCCAATGAACGAAATCACTGAAAAACCAACTCGTGAAGCCGCTTTGAACCTTGGGCCAATCACTGCGCAAAAAATCTTCACTTTCTCGGTCCGACCAACAATTCTCCAAGCAAGAGCCAAACTTCAGCTGCAGTGAAGAACTAGAAAGAATTCCGAATGGACTGAGAAAAGCAACATCTCATAAAGAACATACCAGACAAAATACATTGAGCGTACGAGGTTGGTTTGTTGCTGCAGATGATAAACTAAAGAAAGAACAAATAATTTCTCCGACATGCCACCAACTTCTGCTCAAAGCCGCAGAATCTTGACGTTATTTTAACAAGTGGGTGTCGTCGTCGTTGGTGTTGCTGGTAGTGTAATGATTCGAGAAAGATTGTTATTCAACGGACACTATCGTTTTCCCATCCTCCAATGAGTCTTGGCCCGTAACGTTTCAAGAACAAGAGAGAGAAACTTAGGACTGAGGAAGTGGCGTGATAGTTGGAGAGGAGGGACCAGCGGCTCAAAAGCTCTTCAAAGTTCCAAACTTTTGCTCTGGCTTTCCATCTCTTCCGAGTTGCTGTTTGCCTCCATCACTCCCACTGTAATAATTTCATCTTTCTTTCGAAACCAAACGACGACGTCTCTCTGCACTCGGCCTCCTTTCTTTTTAGTGTTAACAGGGTGGAGCAGGAGCTGGAGCTGGACCACACTTCTCGTGTGCTTTTCTCTGTCAAATGTCAAGCAGCAACTTTCTTTTTCTACTTATTTCCTGTTCCTTTAGCTTAGATCATCTGTCAAATCACATTACTTTGGTAATTTCATACTAGTGTTTTTTTTTTTCAATGAAGTAGTTTCCACTCTCTGTAGTCTTGTTTACTGAGAATTATGAGCTAATGAAGTATTATGTCAGTAAACTTATTGACTATATCAGACACTATGTTTATCCAATTGACCTTTCCAAATTATAATCAAATAAGAAAAAAATTAGTTTGAACATGTGCCAAGTTATGGACGAGGCAGATCCTAGGTGGTCATTACTTGATATTTTGACCAATTCAAATGTTGCATCCCGAGTCCAACTATCAAGGAGTTTTGAGATGATATAATTAACCCGAGAACTACAATTATTTAGCTCTTTCCAGTACTTCTTTTGATGATAATATCCATGTCAACTGAAATCCCAGCTTGGAAGTACTTTCAGATTGGTAGTAAAAGTTCCATATATAATATCACATGCGCGACTTTACAACACCATGTAATAAGTTGAAGAAAGCAAAATCATCACCAAGCAAGCACATAACAACGTAGTCAGAAGTATTTTCGGATTACCCCATATATGTTAATTAAACATAGGACAATAGTTAAACAAGAAATGTTGGTAAGCAACTCAAATGAGAGTTGGTATCCTTAAATTAGCTAGTAACTCAATTATAGAATAGTTGGTTAGTCGCTCAAATAAAGGTTGGTACTTTCATATAACAATCGATAAATTCAAGTTGTCAGTAAGAAAAGGTAAATAAAAATCTGCCAAAGATAAGAGAAGACATTTTTGATAATGCTGGGTGCTGATTTTGTACAGCTTGAATAACACCAGTGGCAACTAGCTCAATATGCAATTGTCATTCTCAATAGCCAGCCTAACTCCATGTATCAGTGCCCATAATTCAGCTGCACAAGCACTAGCTTACTGGCTATAGAGGGAATAACGTCAGAATTATGCTTCCTGGGCTGAAACTTTCTAACTAGAAGCATTTTCATACGCATCAGCAGATTGGCCACAGATACTGGACAGGCCACTTGCCATTGCTCTCTCTTTTGTCGTTGCGTATGCTTATTTTCTTTAATCAGGTGTCATCATAGCTAAGCTCATCTTAAACATCAAGGCTGACATATGACGAAAAACATTCCAGTAAGCAATTATACAGTCACTCAACATTCTGCATGGAGAAGCTATGCTCACAACCATAGTTGGAATTGCTGCGTATATTCCATAAAGGAAGTATCTTTATATTTAGTACAGGTATTTGTTTTAAGTACATCGTTCGATAGATACATATAAGTATGTGATAAGCATAGCATAAAGAACTAGGCATCGGTCCATGTAATGTCAAGCCAACCCCAATTGTCCTTGGGCACCCCCAGGGCCTCCCACACAGCTCTGGATGCATCGACAATGTCGTTGTCACATGGAGGTTGGTAATCGTGATCTTCATCGCATCCCATGGTCGAGTCGCATTCGTCCACCACCGTAGCCTGGGTGCTCCTCCCGTTGCCGTAGATCGTTATGTTCCTGAGGCACCTGCTCATGTTATCGAACCACCCCGTGGATAGTGCCACGACAGGCGTGTCATCAGAATGGTACTGGTTGTCGCACTCAGATGGGCCACCTCCATCTCCGCCCTTCTCAAAGCTGTTCAGGGTGAGGTGGGCGCTGGTGTGGCCTGACACAGGTGGCGAACACTTGTAAATCGGGTACATTTGGCCGTTTTTGCAACACTCCGAGTCATCCCCGGTGTTGCATTGTCCAGGAGGGGGATTCTTCCCTCTGATTCTGCCGCTCGGTCTGCAAGACTGACCTTGAACTTGCATACAACTCATAGCCAGAAGAACAAGAAGCAATGAGCCCAAGCATTTCAAGCTAAAGTTATTCATTTTCTGTCTTTGTAAGATGTTCTTGCTCTTTATCTCTCGATGCTAGAAACGGGAGTCATGTAGAGCTATATATAAGAAATCAAAGGCGGTACTAGTAAGACAGCACAATCTGGCACGACAATTTTCAAAGGCAATCGAAAGCTGCATGATACAGAAGGAACTAACGATGGTTACTTCCCATCAACATAAGCGATACGGCCTTACGGAGAAGCAAAACAGTTGACTACTGTCTCATATGTGCTTAGTCCATACTCTAAGCGATGAGAAGAACTTGGATTCGTCACTGACCGAGACTTTGTCCGATTCTCATCCGAATCACCGAGACATGATTGAACATTTCGAATAGCAGACATGTAGATTGGAATTGTCTTCTAATTGCCAGCAAAATAAGGCTCCATTCCCGTTACGGAACTTGTTTGCCGCCTTAAGATCCTAAAATATACCCATTAGTGTTCCAAACTTGAACCAACAGAAGACGGAACCAAACGTCTCCGTGACACTGACATCATTTCCTCTGTTTTTAGCAGAATCTCAAACTGTAAAACAAACAATCGGCCTGCTTGGCTTGCTACATATATCTACAATTGAAATTGACGATAAGAGGTCCTGCAAATACCCAAATTCCAAAATTTGATGAACTATATGTCATGAAAGTAAATGACAAAAGAGTTACATCATGGGATTTTGACGACAACTTTGATTCACTTGCAAGTCGGACGGTTCTATGGTCGCCTTTTCTATTTCTGTGCCTTCTCATTTTCCATAATAGTAGACAAGATCATTACAAATTCAGGAAAAGAGAGAAGGATCAAGAAAAGAAAAAGGAAATTCCATTGCCGAGACTTAAACCCGGTTCTCTTGGGTGAGAGCCGAGTATCCTAACCAACCAGACTACAATGGATCTTTCGAGGTGTCTGCAAAATAAAATACATAACAAAAAATTATCGATTCTACATACTATCAAAGTTCCCTGCATGACTAAGATAGCCGATCGTGATTAGTGTTAAGTTTTTTGAGATTAAAAAGAAAAGTAAACAGTAAAGGTGTGTGATCACATAAAATGCAAAGAATACTGTAAATTACATATAAGGAACGAAACGTCTAGGTAAGTGCCTCCGTTAATTCTTAATTTTATGGATCATTGTTAGCAAGTTAAAGGAATGAGTTCATACTTATCTCGACCTATTTGCTCAGTTAAGTTTTTTCTTTTCTATTCCTCTTTTCTTGATAGTTCCTTCACTTAAGAAATGGGGTCTTGAAAATGGAAAACGTTACAAATGGTCTTTGAACTTTGGTCTAATGTGCAATATAGTCTCTGAAATTTAAATTTATTTAATGTGGTTCCTGAACTTTAGTTTAATGTGTAGTGTTGTCTCTAAAATTTTTATTTATTCAATGTAGTCCTTGAACTAATGGTACATGTTCAATATAGTCAATGAATTGTATGAATATATTCAATATTATCTCTGAACTTGAATTAATAGAAGGACAACAATGAACATTTTCATATAGTTAGGGACTAAATTGAACATGTACCAAAAGCCTAGTGACTATATTGAACAAATTAAAAATTCATGGATGATATTGCACATTTAATTAAAGTTCAAGGACTACATTGAATAAATTTAAAGTTTATGTATCACATTGTACATTGGATTAAAGTTCATGGATCATTTGTATCATTATCCCTTCAAAGAATATTGTATATTACATATAAGAAACAGAATGTCTAGCTAAGTGCCTCCATATTTATTTCTTAATTTTTCGGATCATAATTAGCAAGTGAAAGTACTGAGTTCATACTTATCTCAACCTATTTGATCAGTTAATTTTTTTTCTTTTCGGTTCCTTTTTTCTTCATAGTTCCTTCATTTATGTAAAGGGGTTCTGAAATCTTTCACATTTGAAATTCTAGCTCTGTGTTTTTGCAATTTCTTTCTAAGTTCAAAACCACGGCATACATTTATATTGATAGGAAATTCCAATGTGGTTATTTGGAAGGGCCTTTTAAGGCCTAACCCAATGAACATAATGTTTATGCCCTAAAAAAACAAGCAAAATATATCGTCATCTCAAAACTTGTCACGTCCCGCGTCATTTAGTGTCACTTTCTTGTTTGGGGCCTTCGGGGCATCAAGCCATACTACTCTAGCAATGAGCAATAGATATGGCTTTTATCTTCTGCAAAGTGATTAAGAACGAGAGGATAATGAACTGTCCGTATCCTTGCGAAATTGAAAACTCATAGAGTTCGATTGCATTTAAAAAAATCGAAAGCCATAAAAACCTGTGATCAGTCTTTTTTGTTTATTTTCTTCACAATACACCAAGAGAAAATTAGATATTTTCAATAGTACAAAGAGTTAAACTTTACCCATAAAAATTCCCATTACCTCCATGGGCATAAGTAAGTATAGTGAGAAAAAGGGCCAACATAAACCCGGATATCCTATAAATGATAAATTTAAGTCTTTTTATTAGGTCCGTTGCCACTATTAGAAGTAAGTTACACTTTCACCGTTGGATAGTTAACATTTGAGCGAATTGATTGCATAACTATCTCTAAGTTTTGTCATACATCCAATGCTAAATGTGCAATAATATCGTAAATTTGACATATTAAAGCTAAATAGTAATGTCAACCAAAGTTGACTAAGCAAGGTAGCGAGTATCATCTTTCTAATCATGAGTCTGGCAACCTACCGAAACTTGCCTGCTTGGACTTGTTAGGATGATCAAAGCATTTCGGGTAGATCCAGGCAAAGATGAGTCACTTTTAGGCTCGAATCGGCCCACTTAGGCCTGGTCAACGCGTGCCTAGGCTCGATTATGGTACGAAGAAAATACAGTAAATGTTATGTCACGGACAAGTTTGGACAAGGACTTAATTTTAGGCTCGGTGTCGAGCCTAGCTCGCCCATTGATCGGGTCTAATAGATTGTGGTTAGTGATCAAGAGGGGAAGACGTATGAAAGAGGCAAGGGAGAAAAATAAACAGAATTGAATGGGTAGAATTAGAGGAGTAAAATATTTATAAAAAAAAAGCATAAAAAAGCTCTTTAGCCAAAAACAAACAATTCCCTTAGAAATGTACAACTTAGGTGATCGATAACTCTTTTAAAAATTGTTAGAGTAAGCGCATGAATACCTTTATCTTGATAATACACGATAATCCTAATTTTATGGTTAGTAGATGTCATATAAATTATGTCATTACCAAGTACATTATTCTGCGAAACAGAGGGCTTAAAGCCAAGAAAAGAGAAAAGAATCAACACACGAAATCTTTAGCGCCAGCTTCATCCCTGATTAAAACATAAACTAACTATTTCGACTATTGCTAAGTTGTGTACGCCTTTGCCCTCCGTTGACATTCTCTCAATGGTTGACTTTCTATCGCACCACTTCCTCGGCGACACGTGGCGATCATCTATCGAACTCTTCGTCAACTCCTAGGTCAAAGCTTTTGTGCATCGAGTGTTTAATTATTGTTGCCAAGTTTGTACTTGCCTTGAAAATAAGTGATAAAAATATGTTGAAATTCCAGACTTATTTTCCATATGAGGTGATAAATTTGTTGAATTTTCGCAACTATTGATAGTCTCTTTGCAAAGAAGGACAGTATCGATAGTTTGTTTGACTAAATAAGTTTTAGATAATTTCTAGAAATATTGTATTGAGAACATATTCTCCGTATGTTGCTCTCATTTATAATGATGGGTCCAACCTGAGTCACTCATGAGGTGCCTGAGAGGCTGAGACCAGTACCCCATACTAGCTAGAAACGATTTTTAAAGATAAAAGGTTATGTGTTCAGATTATTATAAATAGTAGAAATTCTATAAACAAAATTGCACTATACGAAATTAACGAGCAAATATCATATGGGCCGAGAAGAAATGCGATTGTTCCACAACTAAAACAACGATAACGAATTTAAAATACGAGTTTCTCTGGTTTCATATTTTAAAGCAAAAAAAAAAAAAAAGACATTATGTTACCTTTCGGCCTGTTGGTTCTAAGATGTCATTTTATTCAACTCGCACGATATAGGTGAAATGGTACATAAAATAAATGTTGACAATTGAAGCTCCTCGACTTACGCCCTGGCCATTTTGCTCGATACCGTGCGTTCATACGAGCAGGCAGCCTTTAGAGATGGCATTTTCTCGACGGCTTCCTGACTCTATGGCGGTTCATTTGCCGGAAATTCTTTCGATTCTTCCTCATATTGGTTCTCTATCGTGATAACCACTTATCGCTTAAGATTTGGAACGGATATTGTTGATGTGCAATCCGGTCTTGAGGATCCATTGAAGCTTTTGCCAAAGAAATGGACCTACACGCTAAAGTACGAGTTAGACATTTGGTTTTTTTTACCCGGATTGGCCCTCCAATATTTATGTTGGTATGTGACAAAGAGTAATTACTCGAGTTTGGAGATTACTGTTCATAGGTACCTCCATTCTTGTCCTACGGATGATTATCGACCGGTGGCGATTTAGTCGTGACAAATGTTAACTCATTATGAGAAATGGTAACATATCATGGTAAGTGTAACATGTATTATCATGTAACGCTCAAACATCTCTTGCGAAACATGCAAGTGAAGCTGGATCGTTGTTCATTCCCAACCGTTGGATCGTGAGAACCCAATCTGGGTCGTCGTCGATTGTGGGTCTGACAACGAACAAGCATACCGCCCCCTTTTCCGTCCCTTCATCTCGTCCGTTCATTTTGCGCACGGTTTTTTTGAGACCCCCAAGTTGGAGAATTAACAAATGTCTGATATTTCAAACCCTCACGGTCAGATCCAAAATCAAGTTGCGACCCCCAAGACTTTGCATTTCATTCATCATGAAACTATAGGAATCCGTACCCTACAGTAATTTCCTCAATCCATCAACTAGACATAAGGAATTTTATATCATCCGCCAATAGCTCGCCGGATTCCATGCTCATCCGTCTCGTTTTCTCACTGAAAAGAATTTATTGGAAAGAAAAGAATTGTTTGTTTTATTATCACGTGCAATTTATAAATAAGAAAAGTCTCCGAGGTTTATATAAAACCAATAGATTGTTCATTTTTTGGAAAATGACACAAATAGTCCGTGAACTTTAACCAAATGTGCATTGTAGTCCGTGAACTTTTAATTTGTTCAATATAGTCTCTGATACATGTTCAATTTAATTCCTAAGTTATATAAAAATGTTCAATATAGTCCTTCCATTAATTCAAGATTAAGGACTACATTGACCATTTTCATATAGTTTAAGGACTACATTGAACATGTATAAAAAAAACTTACTAAAATCATGTAGACACTTCTTGCGCCGTGAAATTAAACCTCAAGAAGTTTCCTAAGCTAATAAATTTTTACATGTTAGCACTCTTTTCAATCCAATTTGGCAAGAAGGCCCGAAGTGGATGTGCGACTTTGAGCTGACTCGAGGGCACTAAAACAAGAGCAGTCTGGATAGATGCATTATGCATTGTTTCGTGGGTAGGATGGATGCATTGCATGCTTAATCTTGACTCGATCTGTGCCTATATAATATCCCGCCATGCATCATGTGTTATGGACCGAAGGTTTCTAGGAACAATGGGCCAAGGAAGTGGCCAAGATGATGGGACAAGCCTTGAAGCTTCAAAGGACCTAAGACCTTCATGTGTACTCCAGAATATTCTTGGGGACGATATGGGAAATCTACACTTGTATTCTAGAGTATTCCTTGAAATCAAAGCAGGTCATTGTAGATGAGGAGATGGATATCCACTGTTAGATAACGGAAGATGTACGGTTGTAATGAAAAGGGTCAATATATAAATAGAGTCCCTCTCTCTTTTTATCACCCAACAATCTAAACACATCATATAAGAATTCTGAGCTTTTCTCTACAAGTTTCTCTCTTAACTTCTTGTGTGGGTGCGAGTAAGGCTAATTTGGCAATGAATTTCCTAAAATTGCATGGTATGGAATGCTAAAATCAGCATGCCATGACACATGCATGCCAATTTACTAATACAAAATGAAAGTATCATACCATAACAGATACGTGCTTTTATATTTTTTGGTCCTAGTGGTGCTAACACAACCATATGTGAGATTCGTTGGTGAAGTAAACATTATAATGGGAAAATTGTCAGAAGAGAGTTGGTGATGACTTGGCATGTGAGCTTAGTATGTAATGAGAAAGCTACAGTAGAAGAAGTGAAAGGAATTCTAGAGAATAAACCTAAGTGCCTTTAGAAGGGACATGACAAGTGTCGTCCATCATCGATCCAAAGGAACTGCTCCGTTTTTTTTCCGTTGCAGAAAAGAGATCCCTTCCCCCCGCAACAAAAGATGATGAATATGAAGTCCGGAAGGCTGCAGGTACTATGAATCCTCTGACTCCCAATCGGGTTGCCTTCCCAGATCTCGCCGGTGTTGCCTGTAGGTCGTGATGTGCCTCGAGATGGCCGTCTCCTGTCCCTCTGCCGGTGGGGAATCTGCTCCCGGGTCGTCGCTCTGCTGCGTCTGGCCCGTCCTCTAGGCACCTTTGGAAGGCAGGGAGTGTGACAAGGAAATGTCTAGTCGTTAGTATAAAAGTAAGCATTGACGCAGCTAGTGAAGTACTAACCGAGGCAAGTCTAACGCTAGTTGAAATCTATGAGGGATAAATTTGTTGTATTTTTCTGAATATTGAAAGTCTATTTGCACAAAGACGGTGTCAAAGTTCATATACAACAATGCGATGATGCTAGATCTTATGAAGAGATTCATGGGGTGACGGAGGTCACGTTTGTTCGAAATCATGTTGAAGTGCGAAGGAAGAAGAAGCATCCTGTGGAGACAGAAAATGTTTTCTCATTTGTTTGTTCAATCGAGTACATAATTGCAGTATAATGAGCTTGAGTTTTTGACGTTTGAGATATTCAGGGCCTTGCTCTGTATTTGCTAGGGATAATGACACAAATAGTCCCTGAACTTTGACCCAATGTGCAATTTAGTCCCTGAACTTTTAATTTGTTCAATGTAGTCCCTGAACTTTAATCTAATGTTCAATTTAGTCCCTGAACTTTTGATTTGTTCAATGTGGTCCCTGAACTTTTAACATGTGTTCAATTTAGTCCCTGAACTATATGAAAATGTTCAAAATAGTCCCTGCACTTGAATTAATGGAAGGACTATGTTGAACATTTTCAAATAGTTCAGGGACTAAATTGAACACATGTTAAAAGTTCAGGGACCACATTGAACAAATCAAAAGTTCAGGGACTAAATTGAACATTAGATTAAAGTTCAGGGACTACATTGAACAAATTAAAAGTTCAGGGACTAAATTGCACATTGGGTCAAAGTTCAGGGACTATTTGTGTCATTTTCCCTATTGGCTATTAGCAGTTTTTTAGGAGTTTTGAGTGGTTTGCTGGAAAGTTGAGCCTTCCCTTTTACGTGTGGAACTTCAAGATTGCCTGGATAGGGAGTGAATTTCACAAAATATACAGTATTCTTTCAGCCCGACCGTCTCCGTCAACCCTTCCGGGGATGGGGGCCAGTGTGGAACTTCAAGATTGCCTGGATAGGGAGTGAATTTCACAAAATATACAGTATTCTTTCAGCCCGACCGTCTCCGTCAACCCTTCCTGGGGATGGGGGCCAGCGGCCCAATGGCAAGACTCATTTTTTTAGCTTGGGTTTTTTATTAAATTTTTTTTATTTTTATTTTTTAATCTAATGTAAATAAGATTTGTGAAAGAAAACGATAAAAAAAATGCCACTTAGGAGGGTGAAAATAATTTAAAAAATGTTACATTAGCATTTTCCTGGTCGGTGATATGAAATTAAGGTTTTCATCTAAAGTTTAATATCCTTACGATTGGAGCGATGGTACTAACAGATTGTTTCTTTGACCAAAAAAAAAAAAAGTGCTAACTGATTCGTGTCTATTGCTGCTTGAAAATTATATTTAAATCCACTCTTTAGCCTAGGTTAAACGCCATTGAGAATTTCTCGGGTAGAGCCCTACAAATATTAGTTCAAATACGTTGAATATTACAAAGAATTAAGTTGATTTATTTATTTTAAAATAATTTTTATCTCAGAAAAAATTCCAATTTTTTTAATGAAATTAATTTTCATCTCATGAAATGTCCCAACCTGGAAATGAGCCAAACTTTTTTACATGTCTTGAAAATACATAAATCTGTTAAAGTTCTAGAACATATTTCCGATATGAGGTGATGAATTTGTCAAATATTCGTCAATATTGATAGTCTCTTCGCAAAGAAAAATATAATTGATAGTTTTTTAGCTTAGTTAATTTTGTTAAATCTTCACAAATATTGATAGTCTCTTAGTAAAGAATGAAATTGTTGATAGTTTTTCTGGCTCAGTATATCTTAAATTATTTTTAAAAACATTGTTGATTGAGAACATATTCTCCCCATGTGGCTCTAACTTCAATGGGGCCAACCTAATTTAGTCGTGAGAGACTAAGTCCGGTAGCGCACACTAGCTAGAAATAATTTAAATATATTTATTTGAGTTAAAAATAGAGCTTAGAAATTATATACAAAAACTTAAAATATAGGAAATTAATGCGCAAATATCATACTGGACGAAAGGAAATGTGGTATTCTACAATGAGAATCGATGTCGAATTTAAAAGCGTAGAGTGTGGGAGCAAAAATACTTTATAAAGAAATATTATCTTACCTTTTCTGTTTGATAGGTCTAGGATGTTGTTTTAGTCGACAATTGAAAAAGCTTTTTCAAACCACATGTATATAGTTGAAATAGTCATCAAATTATGTGCTAATAAACAAAAAGGTTATGTAAAAGGCTGGGAGTTCAACCATATAACGGTTTGAAAAAACAGGATGCTGGAGGAATAAACAAAAATGCTTTAAAAATTAAGCATCTTTGCGCTTGGGGCAATGAAGCAGCTCGTAATGCCACTAATCAAGACATGTCTATTGCAGGTTGAAAAGTATTTCCAAACCCCTCTTTGGCCTGGGTTTAAGCCTTGGCATTGAGAGGGGCTTCTTTCGGCAAAGCCCTACACCTATTTGTTCAAAAACGTTGAATATTATTTTTGGTTCATATCATTAAAAAAAAATTTCAAGTTGATCTATTTATTTTAATTTATTTTTTAGCACAAATTTTTTAAAAATGAAATTAACTTCCTTCTCGCGAAAAGTCCCAAGCCATTAATATGTCAATTTTTATACTTGTCTTGAAAATAGCTCTATGAGGCGATAAATTTGTTAAAATTCTGGACATATTTCCGATATGAGGTGATATTTGTTAACTTTTTGCAAATATTGATAATCTCTTGGCAAAGAATAATGTCATCGATAGTTTTTTGGATTAATATCACGAAAAATCTCAAACTGGTACATCTACGATAAATTTGCTCAAAACTAATTTTTTGACCACAAAAAATCCTAAACTGATACATTTGTGACAAATTTTCCCTTATTTAAATTGGATTAATACTACAAAAAATCATAAATTGGTAAACTTGTGATAAACAAAGGGGTAAAACCGTAATATGGTACACCTGTTAACTGTTACGTGTCATCCAACTTAGCAATATAGCAGTAAAATTTAACGGAAACTAACAAAGGATAAATTTGTCACATATGTATCAGTTCACATATGTACTAGTTTGGGAGTTTTTTGTGGCATTAAATCTAATTTTTTTTAGCTCAGTGCATGTTAAATTTACACAAATATTGGCAAGCTCTTCACAAAGAATGACATTGTTGACAGTCGTTTTAGCTCAATATTTAGATTAATTTTAGAAAGATGGTTGATTGCGAACATATTTTCGTTTGTGGTTCTCATTCTTAATAGGTCCAACCTAATTTAGGCGTGACAAGCTAAGACTGCTAGCTGGCTAGAAATAATTTAAATATATATTCGTGTTAAAATAGAACATAGAAATTATTTAAACAAACATAAACTATATGAAATTAATTAGCAAATGTCACATGGGCCGAAAGAAAATGCATTATTCTGCAGTCTGACACGATATCAAATTTAAACGCGCATAGTGCGGGTTTCATATTTTAAAGCAAAAATACAGAATAAAGAAACATTATGTTGCGCATAGTGCAGCTGTCATCCCATGTGAATATGATATATTTTTTCCAGGGCATATGTGCTTTAGAAGTCCTAAAACTTATTAAAAAAGTGCAATTGAGTCCTAAAACTTACAAAAAGTGTAATCGAGTTCTAAAGTTTGTCAAATTGATTCAATCAAGTCCTAAAGTTAACATCGCCTAATTTATTAATAGAAAATGCTGACGTGGTGCTGACATCTCTTATTTTATTAATTTTCTTAAATCATGTGACGTCTAACAAGCGCCACGTCAGAAAAAGTTGAAAAAATACAAATTAAATTAGAAAAAGCTATAAAAAAGAAAAAAAAAGAAAAAGAAAAGAAAAAAAGGACCCACAACCAGCAGCTATTGGGAAGGGTCGGCGAGACCTCACCCGGGGCTGGCAAGGGTCGTTGGGCTTTGGGAAGGCCCATGCAACCTCCGCCGGCCCTTCCTGGTGGTTGTAGTGGCGGCCACCGGCGAGAGCTTGGCCACCACCACAGCCGTTGGCTGTGGCTCTTTGTTTTTTTTTTTAAAGCTGTTTTCTAATATAATTTAATTTTTTAACTTTTTTTGACTTGGCATTCATTGGACGCCACGTGTCTCAAGAAAATTAATAAAAATAAGACATGTCAGCGTTACGTCAGTATTTTTCGTTAGTAAATTAGACGATGTTAACTTTATAACTCGATTGAACTAATTTAACAAGCTTTAGAACTCGATTATATCCTTTATAAGTTTTAGAACTCAATTATACTTTGCAATAAGATTTGGGATTTCTAGTGTACATATCTGTTTTTCGCCACCTAATTTCTTGTTTCCAACGCACGAAAGTGCACATGGTCAACGGTTCTGGCTAGAAGCTCGGCAGAAGTTTCCTTTGCTTCGCTCAATCTTAACTCCCCAAGTTCTTTCCCTGGACTTTCCCCAATCGTTGACTTTCTATCACAGCATTGCCCTTAAAAAAAAAATCCGTGATGCATCGCCATATCCATCTTCTCTCGATTCGATTCAGAGAAACTCTTGAAGAAGAGGACCAAAGGAGGAAGAAGCCTGAAAAAAATGGGGTACGTCGTGATCGTGTCGCTCCCGATGCTGATCCTCTTCATCGTCCTGTGCTTCGCATGCTACCACATGGGGAAGCGAAGGGGCCAAGAAGAAGGTCGAGTCCTTGCGGCGCAGGAGCTCACTGCAGCCAATGGCATTTCCATGCCGCCGCCGGCATCGGGATATCCTCGGCCGATGCCGCCGGCGGGATATCCTCCACCACCGCCACCGCAGTGCTTCCCTTCTCTTTTTTTTGGTAAAGAGTACTTCCCTTCTCCTTCTCCTCATAATCCAAATCCCAGCTACACGAAGCAAGAACACGCCACGAGTTATTAGTAATTTCTCTGTGAAAATTATCGAGAAATCCATGAGGGTGATGAGTGCCTTTGTTTCAAGATGTGTGAATGTGATCGTGTCATCAGTTAGATGAATTATATTCGCTTTGTTTATCTGATTTTTGATTTTTCATTTGTAAATTTCCTTCTTATTAAGTCTTGCTGGAAAAGTTGCGCCATAAATCAGTCTACTAATACTATTATTTTTTCAAGAATACGAGTATTTGTTTTCTCTTTTATGGGCGAGATTCAAGAATCAAATTATTGAGTTAATAATCAATTGATAAGCAATAATTTGTGTAGTTAATATTTTGAAATTTGAAATATTTCTTGTTGATTGTACTTGGCAAGTGATTTATAGTTGTGGGGACAACAAAAGAAAGACAAAAGTAGTACATAAACACAAGAGAAAGAGAAATGACTTCCATTATCTGAAAATTAACTTGTGCATTTATAAGGGGGCGTGGCAAGCATCGCACAAAGTCTCCCAAGAACAAGAAGGTCTAGCTAGTGGTATAAAACCAAGCATTCCACCTAAGATTAAGCATCTTTGCGTTTGGGGCAATGACGTAGCTAGTGAGGTATTGCTGGTTGAAAACTATTTCAGGTTCAAGCCTTCGCCATCGAGAATTTCTGGAATGGCTCTCTTCGGGGTAAAGCCTTACAATTACTAGTACAAAGCTTACTGATTAATTTGAAGTTGATTTATTTATTTTAAAGGGATATGTGCACCATAAATCATAAAATTTGTTGTGAAAGTGTAATTAAGTTCTAAGGCGTTCAAAACATGCAATCAAATTTTAAAATGAGTCGAATTAGTGCAATTAAAAGAAAATGCTGAAATCGCTTCTTTTATTATTTTCTTAAGACACTCACCAAGCACCACAATAATAAACCTCAAATCGGTACACTTGTGACATATTTACTCTAAATTATTACACATTTGATAAATTTATCCAAAACTGATTTTTGGTCATAAAAAACCTCAAAATAGTATATGCGTGACACATTTACCCTTAATTAGTTTCTGTCAAATTTTACCGTGAATTGCTAAGCTGGATAACATATGGCAATTACTTAATTGATCGTAATAAGTTCACATGAAAATTCATAACTCTCCCTATATCTTCAATCGTCCCTAATTGAAAAAAAATAGGGCTCATTGTCTCTTGCTCCCTTAGAGCACTCTAATCTCCCTTTGTGTCCTCTTCATCAAGCAAACTCCTTCATCGTTGTCTTCATCTTTGCGATCAGGTATCAGAACTCATTCGAGCACACTTTTATCTTTGATAATCTTCTCGCCTTTCGATTTTTTTTTCTGATCTTGTTTGACTAACTCATCCAAATTACCAAATTAGGATGTTCACTGGTTTCAATTGGAAGTGGTCCGAAGAAAAGCGCATCAGCTTCCAACTCTATCAACGAAGTTCTTAGGAAGACGATCCACGGTTTTTCATGCACTGAGGTAGATAGAAAATGAGCCCAATTTTTGGATTATGGATTTCCACATGGACTTGCCACATCAACTAAGTTATTGCCATGTGTCTTTTAGCTTAGCAATTTCACAGTAAAATTTGACGGAACCTAACGAAAAATAAATGTGTCACACGTGTACCATTTTTAAGTTTTTGAAGATCCAAAAATTAGTTTGAAAGTAAATTTATCACCGATATACCAGTTTAGGGTTTTTGATGATCTAAAAATTAATTTGGAATAAATTTGTCACATATGTACAAGTTTTTTCGTGGTATCAACTCTTAAAAAAATGAAAGAGCAAAAAATTAAATAGAAAAACAACCAGTTTCTGGCAGAGCTTGACGAAGCTCAAGCAGCCATGGCCTTAAGCTCCATGGAGCTCTAGCTGCCATGCTCGCTAGCTCCAGAGCTCCTTCAATCTGATGAAACTTGAGTGGCCATGGGGGCTCCAAAAAGCTTCAGTTGCCATGGCCAGGAGCTCCAAAACAAGCTCGACGAAGGTCGAGTGGCCATGGTGGAGCTCAACGAAGCTCGAGGATCTCAATGGCCGCGAAATCTTCTCCAACAGATATTATTATATCTTGAGGGGATTCATTATATCTTTAATGGGGGGTTTTTAAAAAAATAGCTTTTCTTTAAAATTCTTATCTTGTTTTCTTTTATCCTCCTTTTCCTTTTGCTTTAATTTTTAATCTTTTTTTTTAGTTTTTAAATTTTTTTCCGATGTGGCCCTTGGTGGTGCCATATTGGCTTAGCATGATTTAAGAAAATAATAAGAAAAGGCACATTAGCATTTTGCATAGCCTAATTGGATAGAATTAACGAAGAGACTTGATTGTACAAATTTGATTAGGACTTGATTGAATTTTTTGAAAATTTTATGACTCAATTACAATTTTGCGACAAGTTTTAAGACTTATGATGCATTTGTCCCTATTTTAGCATAATTTTTATCTCATAAAAAATTTCAAAATGAAATTAATTTCCGTCTCACGAAAAGTCTCAAATTAATAATGTGTTAATTTTTGTACTTGTCTTGAAGATAGCGGTACGAAGTGATAGATTTGTTAGAATTCTGGCCATTTTTCCGATATGAGATGATAAATTTGTTAAATTTTCGCAAATAGTGATAGTCTCCTCGCAAAAAACGATATCGATGATAGTGTTTTAGCTTAGTAAATTTTGTTTCACAAATATTGATAGTCTCTTCACAAAGAATGACATTGTTAATTGCTTTTTTAGCTTATTAAATTCTAAATTATTTTTAAAAATTTTGTGGATAGAGAACATATTCTCTATATGTGGCTCTCAGGTCTGACCTAATTTAGGTGCTAAAGGCTAAAACTAGTAGCTACTGGCTGGAAATAGTTCAAATATATATATATATATATATATATAAGTGTCCAAGGATCTGGGGATCTATAAAGAGAAGAGAAATAGATGTAGAAGATATCTTCTAAGTATATTTAGAATTTGATTTATCCCACGGAGTCTCCAATAATAATCGTTTATAAAAGAGTCTATACAAATAGAAATATTATTCAAATCAATAGGAGTAGAAAAGGCTCTATGAAATGCAAGGATGAATAGCAAGATAGAATATATATATTCAACACAGAAACAGATTAAATAAATTAGATTAAATAAAATAGCGCGCATTTAACATTAAGAAGAACCCGAACAGAATATAAAGGATAATAAGGATAATTGCTAGTAATTCTAAACCAACCATGTAGGTGGTATTGCTATACTAAAATAAAAGGGTAAAACAGTAAGAGGAAGTAAGGATATATAACAAATGCAGAAAATTGCTGTAAATTAAAGTGCAAAATTAAAGTACAAACCATCCACAGGCGGTTCGACCAGCCGTTTGTGGGGTATGTATAAGTAAATGCAATAAAGAAATAAGAAATGACTGATATATATAAATGATACTGAAAGATTACAAAGTAGATATTGAAGTGCGATTTTGAAATACAAGTGCAGGGCAATGAAAATTTCTTTGGTAGAAATTCTTTCGTTCTTAAGACTATTGTAGTCTAGAACGACAAGTTTTTCTACTCTATAAAAGAACTCTAGAAAGACCAAGACTTTAGCTAGGACCAGGAGCTTACTTGGACTAGAAAGGATATAGAAAGAACTGGTCTAACTTGTCTGATGGTTTAGAAAATATTGAAAGGGTGGAAAGGGACGTGGAAGACTTTCAGAAGGGTTGAGAAAGTGAGAGGTTCTGCAGAATTTTTCCGAATGCCTACTTAGAGAATGAGAGTTCTCTTTTATAGGCAGGCATGGTTCCTGTAGAAATAGTTCACGGGTAATACTGTAGTAAATAGTACTAAGTGCACAGTGTTACAGTGAATAGTAATTATGAAAAGTATAGAAAAACGAGAAAGCACGCGGACTCCTTTCGGCTTAGTCATGATGTTGTCGTCAGGAATCTTTCGGCGTTTTCTTTCTTTTATGAAAATTTGGAAAGGTCTTCTGCTGGCTCTTCTTCTTCTTCCTCATCATCTTTCACACTTGCCCAATTGCGAGGGATGGGACTTATTCCAGGGATGCCATAGCAGTCATCCTCATTGGAATTTCCACTGTGATGAGATTGCTGAGAACTTGCTTCTTCCAGATCAGAAAGAGCTTGCTTCAACATTCCTGTTAATTGTTGAAGGGATTGGGCAGAAGCTAGTCTAGAAAGTACAAATCCTTTATCATGTAAAAAGGGGGTAACTTCTTCATTGGTGATAGGTTTATTACCCCTAGCAATCAACCAGTCTGCCACTGCTGTTCTGGTGGCCTTATGGAAAAATTTGAAACCATCCCACCATTTGACTTTGAATCGTCTGATGAGGATAGGAATATTGCTATCATTGGATTTTCTGTATTCAAAATACCATCCGGTGACCCATGATAGGCCGAAGTAATAGAAAAAGAGCATTAGTTTGGGGAGACTTTTCTCGTATGGAAGTGGAGAGAATTTTTCTAGAAAGAGATCGTAACTGGGTATGAGCTTTGGATGGATGATTTCATCGATGGGTCCCAAATGATCCCACCAACGAATAAACCAATATGGGAGATTTTGGATATTGAAGTTTTCAAAATAGAAAAGCCAAGTATGGGAATTGTTGGCATTCTTTATCCAAAAGGTATTCCACCAAGCCTGTTGGTAATCAAAATATGAAAAGGATGTTTTATATGGAAGGGCTTCATTCGTTTTGATATTGAACTTGGTTAACCCCAGAGGATTTGGTTTCCATTGGGAAGGGTGGATGACCCTGTGAATTATGGCTTTGGAATAATTTATGTGCCCTTGGCTGGAAAAGTGTTTGAAGGTAACCGATTCGGTTTCCTCTAAGATTCTTTCATAAAATTCTCTTGTTTTGTAAATATCATGGGGTGTATAAAGAAAATTTTCAGAAAACATATTTCTAGCAAAAACATAAGGATCTGCATTATAGAAACCATTTTCAGTGTTGCAAACATTTTGAAATATGGTTTTATGAGAAAACTTTGATTTTGGAGGGGTATCTTGGGTTGATTGAATTACCACCTCGCTAGAAATTGTTTTTCCCTTAGCCATTGCTATGGGAGAGGGATCAGAACTTACCATTGCCTGGGAAGGCTGTGGCTGACTATTAAAAGCTTGCTGGAGGAGTCGTAACGCCTCTTCTCTAGAAAGTTGTGTAATATCAAATTGTGAGGGTTCAGGGGTAGGTTGTTTAGAAAGAGAAATAGGCTCTTGTTTAGCCTGGTTAGAAATGGTGGTTATATTCAAAGATGGTTGTGTGGCTTGAAGCCAGGTTTTGATATTCGTTAATCCGGGTGATTTTTTCTCAGAAGAGGGTTCTGCAATTTCTTTGCCTTTGTCTCTTCTGGTGGGTTTGTTGGGAGGCTTTGGAGGCATTTTCCCTATAAAAATTCTCGAGTAAGAAAGTCTGGGAGAGAATTTGAGGATCCATTAATGAACTCTATATCAAAATCAAAAACAGATAAGATAGCTTGCCATCTAGCAAAAATCTGTTTAGAAGCAATGTTTTGAACATCCTTTTGTAAAACATCTTTTGCAGATTTACAGTCAATTCTTAATAGAAATTTTTGATTCAAAAGATCACCTTGAAACTTAGAAATAGAAAGTACAATAGCAAGAATTTCTTTTTTGATTGTGGAGTAATTCTTCTGACAATCGTTCCAATGTTTGGAGACAAATTGAACAACTTGTTCTTTGTTGTCTTTCGATTGCTTTAATATTCCTCCATAACCAATATCAGAAGCATCAGTTTCAACAATTTTAAAAGCATGAGGATCAGCGAGATGTAGGCAAGGAATTTCCTTGACAGTTCGCTTGATTTGTCTCACAATATCTGTATGAACCTGAGTCCACGGTGGAGGATCCTTTTTGAGCCTCTGGTGGAGTGGTTTACAGACTATATTGATGCGGGGAAAGAAATCAATAATGTAATTCAAGCTTCCAAGAAATCTTTGCAATTGATTTTTGTCTCTGATTTCATCAGGAAATTTTTCAGAAAATATTATCGACCTTTCAATTGGAATGATGGTTCCTTGGTGAATATAATGTCCTAGAAACCGTATTTTGGTTTTAAAAAGGGAAATTTTGGTAGGTGAAACTACCAAGCCATTTTTCTTTACAACATTTATGAAATGATGGATATGTTTGAAATGTTTTTCTATGGAGGTAGAAAATATTAAAACATCATCGATGTAAACAATAATATAATCAGAACAATGATTAAAAATGTCATTCATGATCCTTTGAAATTCAGAAGGAGCATTTTTTAATCCAAAAGGCATGACGTTCCATTCATATTGGCCAAAAGGAACAGTAAAGGCTGTTTTGTACCGATCCTTTTCGCTAATCTGGATTTGCCAAAAACCGGATTTCATATCAAATTTTGAAAAGATTTTTGCATCATAAAGTCTATTTAACAAATCTTTTTTATTCGGAATTGGATATCTTATCCATTTTAAAGCCATATTCAAAGGTTTGTAGTTAATAACCAATCTTGGGACTCCTCTTTCTAGTTCAGCATTTTTGTTGACATAGAAAGCAGAGCAACTCCAAGGTGATTGGCTTTTCCTAATAAGCTTTTTCTCAAGGAGTTCTTGTATTTCCTTTTGACAGAAATTTAGAACTTCATGACTCATTTGAGAAGGTCTAGCTTTAGTAGGAATATTTTTCTCAGAAAAATCTGGCTCATAGGGTAAGTCAACTATGTGACTTTTACGAGACCAAAATGCATTTGGAATATTGGAGCAAATAGAATTCTTGATTTGATTTTCAAGATCAAAAATCCTCTTCTGAAGGCTTTCTTCAGAAAGGGTTTTGTCAATTCTTTTGTATTCAAGATCGTCTTTAAAAAATTGTAAATGAGATTCTTTATTTTGAATGATACAATTAATCTCGGAAATAGAATGTTCTTGAAGGGTATTTAAATTTCTGGTCTGAGGTTTCGAAATGAAATCAAAGCAAATTCTTTTGCCTAAGGTTTCGGTTTCAATTCCTCGTTCAGAAACTTTAAAAGGTTGAAGAAGATTGATGAAAGGTGATCCCAAAATAACATTTTGTTTAATATTTTTAACAAGAAGAAAAGGAGTTTTGAAAGAGATTTGGTCTTTCACAACTTCTGCTTCGGGAATTTTGAAGTTTATTTTCAACTTGTCTCCAGAAGCTGATTTAAGGGATTGGTAGGTTTTCTCAAAATATTTGGTAGGGATAAGACCTTCTTTTATGCAATTAAGGTCTGCACCAGTATCAAAAAGGGCTGTGGTTTCCAAAACAAATTCATTTTGGACTTTTATGGAAATATTTATAATCCATTTTCTAGTAGTTATTTCAGAAAGCATTAAAAGAAAATTTGTGTCGGAAGAAGAAGGATGTTGAGGAACGTCTTCAAAGTCTTCTTCCTTTTGTTTTTCATTTAAACTTTTTAATTTGAGTTCCAAAATGTCCTTTTGCATAGAAATTTGGGCTGTTTTGAGCTCTCGAATTTCTTGCTTTTGTTTGTTGATTTCTTGAGAAAGATCATTTATAGAAATGGGTTTAGAAACAGACCTTTTTGTTTTGCTGAGGATATTAGAAATATTATAAGGATTATCAGTTTGGACAGAGGGTTTTTGCTTTTGAAAATTATTCAAATATTTTAACTTCGTTTCAGGATCAGAAATTTGATCAAAAGTTTGTAGAAGAACTTCTTCTTCTTTTGTCAAAACATTTATTTCAAAATCTTCTTCTTCGGTTTCTGTATTAGAAGAAGTTTCTAAATCATAAATCTGTAATCCTTCTTCAAAATCAGATTCCTCAGAAGAACTATTATCAGTTTCAACCATTAATTGATTGAGCTGATTAATAGTGTCTTCATCTAAATTTAATTCATTGACCTTTTTGCTGATTTTGCAAAATCGGGACGTGTGACCTTTTTTGCCACAGTTATAGCAAGTGACATTTTTGAAATTTTTCTTCGGTTTTTTGGATTTTTTATCCTTTTCAGAGCTATTGTTTTCTTCCTTTTTAAAAGATTTTTTATCAAATCTCTTTTTGTAAGGTTTCTTATAAAATTTTTTATGTTCTTTCTTTTTGGAAGAACATTTTCCTGAACATTTAGATTTTTCAAAAGATGCAAAAGAAGGGTCATATTGTGCACAAAAATCTCCTAAACCTTTCTTAGAAAGTTTTTGTTCTTTCTTGATTTGTTTTTGGAGGCGTATATTAGTGCACATTTGTGTTCCAATTTTATACACATAAGAGGTTAATTCACCATAAGAAAGATGATCATATGGAATTTGATTTCCATATTCTTCTCTTATCTTACAGCGGACTTGTTCTCCTATGAGTTTTGGTAAACCAGCAAGAAATTTTTCTTTCCAGAAAGATTGATTGCAATCAGTTCTTTGGAAAACTCTTTGTAAAAATACCTCTTTATATTCTCGGAATTCTCCTAAAGATCTACATTTCATATTGGACAGAAGATCTTGGTTCTTGTCGAGAATATGAGAAGAGTCACCGAGAAAATGTTGGGAGATAGAAAATATCAAAGTATTGACAGCATCTTGGATAGGTTGTTCATCTTCATCAAGAATTATTTGACCAAAGAGGTCGAGTTTGTGAGCATTTAAAATTTGAGATCTTTGCTCATCATTCAGGTAGTTATCCCACCATCCTTTGAGCTGACCAGTGAATCCGGCTATTAAAAGATATGCAACGGAATGATCAGAAGTATCAGGAATGGTTTTGTAAGTGTTTGCAAGCATGACCATTTGGGTCAGAATATTTATGAGGTTTTGCTCAGAAACACCATCTATATTCCACTCATAGATAGCATCAGAAGAATATTTATTTTGGGCTTTAGAAAAGGTTTCTTCTGTGAGAATATCAGGAGGAGTGGCACGAGAATAATATAATTTTTGAGGATCCTTCCAAGTGATACGATTTATCTCGGGAAGAGATTCAGTATCGGATTTATCTAAAAGGTTAATTTGATTGGAAGGTTCAATACGATCTGGAGTGTCTTTGACACTCAGATTTTGTATTAAAGGAGTATCCAGAATTATGGGATTTTTAGGAATTAAAATTGATTTTCCCTTGAGGAGTTTTTTCCTTTCCTCTAAGGCTTTAGCAAATTCAAGACTAGGATTTTTTGGAATTTCAAAATTTTTAAAAAGTGGGGTTTTTAAATCCCTTTTTGAATTTGTTATAGAAGAGGATGAAGAACTGTTTTGAGCTAGATTTTCAATTCGATCAAGTTGTTTTCCTATGGTATGAAGATGTTGATTAGAAAAATTATTTTGTTCAACAATCTTTTTGATGCCTATGCCATCTATTTCAGAAGCTGTTTTGAATGGAGAGGCTATAATTTCAGTCTCTCGATGTTCAAATTTGATTTTTCTGAGAGGAGGATGATTGGATTCGATGATATGTCCATCATCCAATTTCCATTTATAAAATTGATCTAAAACAAAAATCTGTTTTTCTTTTAGAAATATATTTTCAAACCAATCAAAGAAGAATATTTCGATTTCATGTTGATACATGTAATCATAATATTCCTTTTTGATTTCAAGAGCTTGATTTCGAAAATTAGTAAAAAACCATTCTCTAAAAAGTTTATTTTCTGATGAATTAAATTCTTTATTTAAAGCGATTCTATCGGGTTCAAAAATTATTTCCAAAACATTGATCTCAGGATCTTCCATTTCGGAAGGAGTAGGATCAGAGAAATCAGGAGTAGTTTGATAAACTGGTCTGGAAATTCCTGACCTGTTATCTATACCACTGATGTTTGGAATAGGAGAAGCACTTGCAGATGTTTCTCCAGGATTATTCGAAGGAATATTTGGAATAATATCAACAGACCTTCGAGAAGAAGTAGAATGCCAGGAAGGGAGTGATCTGATGTCACAAGATCTTCTGGAAATATCAAAAGATTTTCTAGAAAATTGAATTGTCACCCTACCTTCAGGATGTTGAATGATATTGGTAGGATCAGAATTTTGAACAATTGGTTGGGGAATACGATTTTCTAATTCCCATTGATCAGGAAGAGTAATCTGATTCCAAGGAATTGTCCTGGGAATGGTGATATTTGCTTTAGAAATGTCAGTTTGTAACAGAAGGGTTTCTCTATTGGAATTTAATTTAAAAGCTTTGCTGCCAAAAGCAGAATTCATTACCTTGTAATAAACTCTGTAGATTAGGGCTATGGGAATAGATCCTTCAGCTATAGAATAATTATGAGTTTTTATTTGAAGAGTGAGAGATTTTAAAATGTTTTTGTCTTTGAGAGAAACAGTAAGACCAGGGTGACTATCAAAGTGAATTGGTCCACTGCAAAGACTAGTTTCTACGGCTCCAAGAATGGATTCATCGTATTTTAAAAGTCTCGCATCTCTCAAAACAAGAAGTAATGAAGTATCTAAACCTTCTTTGGTTAGGGGTTTTGCACCTACCTGTACCAAACCTATATGCATGTAATTCCATTTTTGAGAATGTTTCTTTATGGAATCCTTATTTAAGAGTTGTATTGAAGCAAAAGAATCAGAAAGAGGAATATCTCTCTCTTCAGTAACAATGACATAGTCATTATTTCCAAAGAGTTTAAATTTAGAGTGTTCATAAATTTTATCCAACTTGACCTTTGGAATGAACCAATTTTCAATAGACTTATTGAAATCTTCTATATTTATTTCTTCTCTATTTATGGGTCCTTGATCAGAGGACATTTGTGATAAAGAACTAGAAGAAGACTCAGATCTTCTTAATAAATTCATTGCATAAGACTACTTTCTTCTTTTCGATAGATTTCGGCGAAGCTTACCAACGGACTTATTACCCCACTGGGTTTTACTGCCTGGAACACTTCCAGAAATCTCTATGAAAAGACCCCACGAAGGGAATCGTCTTAACTGCGGATGAAATTATAAAGAGTATCTTTATCTACCCCTTGGCTCTGATACCATAAGTGTCCAAGGATCTGGGGATCTATAAAGAGAAGAGAAATAGATGTAGAAGATATCTTCTAAGTATATTTAGAATTTGATTTATCCCACGGAGTCTCCAATAATAATCGTTTATAAATATATATATATATATATATATATATATATGAGTTTGAAATAGAACGTAGACTTTGTATAACAATCATAAACTATATGAAATTAATGAGCAAATATCCTACGGGCAGAAAGGAAATGCAGTATTCCACAATTTGCAACGAAATCGAATTTAAAAGCGCATAATGTGGGTTTCAAATTTTAAAGAAAAAA
Source organism: Syzygium jambos (assembly GCA_031216235.1). Taxonomy (NCBI): domain Eukaryota; kingdom Viridiplantae; phylum Streptophyta; class Magnoliopsida; order Myrtales; family Myrtaceae; genus Syzygium; species Syzygium jambos. The sequence goes on from CM062224.1 coordinate 16,112,629, forward strand.
TATAGAATAAAAAAATATTATGTTGCATTTTCTATCTGTTGGGTCAAGGATGTTATTTTATTTAACAATTGAAACTTTCTCAAACCAATGAAATAGTTCATCAAATAAATGCTAATACAACAAAGTGTTATGTAAAGGGCTAGGAGTAGAACCATATAACGTCTGAAAGAGGCCGCGTGAGGAATAAACGAAAGTGCATTTAAAAGGGGTGTGACAAGTGTCCCACATCTACTCATCGCAACAGGGAAGGTCTTATTAGTGATATAAAATTAAGGATTTCATCTAAACATCTTTTACAGCCCGACCAAAAAAAAATCTAAGCATCTTTGCGCTTTGAGCAACGTAGCTAGTGAAGTACTAACTAAGGCATGTCAATTGCTGGTTGTAAACTATTTGGCTAATACCACAAAAAAATTCTAAATCGGTACACACGTGCCCCAAGAAGAAGGATGGGTCCTTGCGGCGCAGGAGCTCACTGCGGCCAATCCATGCTGCCGCTGCGGCCGGGATATCCTCCACCGCCACTGCCACAATACTTCCCTTCTCCTTCTCCTCATAATCCAAATCCACCTGCATGAAGCAAGAAAATGGCACGAGTTATTAGTAATTTCTTTGTGAAAATTATCGAGAAATCCATGAGGGTGATGAGTGCATTTGTTTCGCGATGTGTGAATGTGATCGAGTCATTAGTGAGATGAATTGTATTTGCTCTGTTTATCTGATTTTCGATCTTCCATCTGTAAATTTCCTTCTTATTAAGTCTTGCTGTAAAAGTTGGGTTGTATATCTGTCTACTAATACTATAATTTTTTCAAGAATACGAGTATTTGTTTTCCCTTTTTTGGGCGAGATTCAAGAATCAAATTATTGAGTTCATAACCACTAAAAGGCGCGAATGACAACATTTATCTTCCCCGGCCTTATTTCTGGCTAGAAATAGATTTTCTATTTCTTTTTCTCGAATGAGTTTTTGAGCAAAAAGTAGCGTTTGATAAAGACACAAAATTTCATTCCTTGAAATAGAAATTCGTTTGATAATAGCACAAGATTTTTGGTCCTGCCGACTAGTAAGCGGTGGCGGTAGGCGGTAGGCGGTCGGCAAGTGGCGGCGAGAGGCATTGGCGGACAGCTGGCGAGTAGGCAACAGTGGGCGGTAAGGGTGAGCAATAAAAGAGAGTTGTTATTTCTGTTTCTATTCCAGAAATAGAAAAGTAGAAAATTTTAACTTTTCATTTGTGTTCCAAATCTATTTCTACACCAAAATTTGTCTCATAAATAAAAAAAGAAATTATTTTACCAAATTGATTTTTGTTCCAAATTTGTTCTCGGAAGCAAATAAATAAAAAAATAGGGAAACAAAATCCCTAACCACTTTTCTATTCTGGAGAGTAGAAATATTAACTGACATTACCAAACAGATTTCTATTTTTTTTCTATTTCGGAAACAAAAGAATTGAAAAACAGAAAAACAAAAGTGTTACCAAACACACTCTAAGATTTTGGTAGCGAATGCCTCTGGCACTTGATAAGCAACAATTTGGGTAATTAATATTTTGAAAAATGAAACATTTCTTATTGATTATACTTAGCAAGTGATGATAATTTATTGGCTTAATCTTTTATCCACCGGCAATATATGGATTTGATGCGCGACGATATCTTTTTTGGTGACAATGGTAGAAATAGACTTAACTGTGGTTATTTGTATGATGGAAAAATTTAGATTAAGGAAATTTCAAATTTTTAAAATCAATTATAAAGTATCAACGTCGAAAGATCTCATCTCATTCTTCTGATTTGCATTGTTGCTGTAATTCATGAGAACATACCTAATTAATATCTTTTACCACAAAAAGATAAACTGATTTCGTTCAATTTTAGAATAAAAACTAACGCATCGTGAAGACTAATTACTACTTGAATGGTAACTCTAAGCTGAAAGTATACTTTGACTTCATCGTCAAGCAATTTATTATGTTTAACATTTATTTTGAGATGTCTGTAATCTGTCGATTCTGTCCTAATCTGTCTTCCTTAATTTAATTTAATTTAATTTTTTTGTTTAGTTTTAATTTCTATAGTTGTGACTTTTTGCGTTTTTTTTTTCTCTAAGCTACTTAATTAAACTAATTCTTTTTTTAATAGTAGCCATATTTCTTCATTATGAACCTTTCGTATCATTCATTCTCATATCTTCTTTTTGTTTCAACTTTATTTTTTCTATTATATACTAAATCAACTCTATAGATAATTAATATTTTGCATTCGTCTTAACTCTATTTGTTATTTGCAAATTAATTAAATCTAAGCCAAGAATCAAGCGTACTTTGATTTCATTGTCAAGCATTTTAGTTAAGTTGAAAATTTATATTAACTCTAAGTTAAATTCCCCATGATTTGACGAGGACTCTTATTGAGTGAAGTGTGTTGGTTTTCTTATTTTAGAATGCCCAAAAGATTGTCCTGAAATTACTTAATTAAAATTGGAAAAAGGAAATTACTTAGCTAAAGGGAAAATAACACTTCAGATTCTCCTCCACTATGATAATTTCAAACATTTTCTCCTTGCTTTAAATTTTAATAGCTTATTCTATATGGGTACAGAAGCATGATGGCCTGCGAAATGCGCCGGATAATTATGTAGAAATTGTGATGAAAAAAATTATATATAACAAAAAACTAATAGGGAGTTGGATCAGAATGCGGTAGAGAAAGTTAATCCTGTTCTGTAGAATGTGCAGGGTCTACATGACACTCAAGCCTATTGGATAACAATAATGAATCAGAAGGTAAAAAACACCACAAAATGACAAGCTCTACGAGAAATTTTACATAATTGCATGAACACAATTTTTATTCGGATGAAAGCATAGAGATCATGTGAGAGGTATAATTAATTGTATTATTCAGTAAATTTTAATATATGTACATCGAAATAAGCCCTTAAGGTCCTAAGATCACTTTACCCTTCATACTTCAATAGTCGGATAAGATAAGCAGTGCCCGAGCGAGCACAAGATTGAAATTTGAAAAAAAAAAAATAGTGTGGGCAATTTTGAAAGGAAAAAAATTCATTAACCTTGGAAGTTGCCTTTTGAAAATGCCGAAAGCCAAAGGGGTCCTGGGCTTTCAATTTTGTCAAATTTACTAACTATCCTAATTTTTTCACAAGAGACTGTAAAACCCCAAATCCCTTAGGAAAACCAAAACAAATGCCCCCTAAAGCACAAATATCTTTGCAAATCAATTTTCCATATCATGAATTAATCTTTTGCAACTTAAATCTATTGCAAAAAAAGTTATTGTTATATCATAATCATTACACTTCTTTCTATCAAATTTATCACTGATAAAAATGATAGATTTATCACCAAAGGTCATTTTTTTATCGATGTATTAGAAATGAAAAAAAGAAATACTTATTTTCGAATAATATCATCAAAATTTTTCTCTTTTTTTTAGCCAAGCAAGTTAATTTCGGATAAAGTCCGTAGCACTTATTATTTTTTTTATCATATTCTTATCTTATAATCATATAAATTAGGAAAATAAATTCAAACAGAAAGGGCAGAAAATAGGGCACGTAATTTTTTTATTTTTCCACTTTGTTGTATAAGTTTACGATTTATGTGAGAACATTGTGATGATAAATAAGATTTTCTTTTTCTTTTTCTTTTTTTGAGTTTGGGTAGACATAAGGGCAATGAGCGGGCTAGTGGAATACATAAAGAGAAACCCGAAGATATCTAACGTGCAAGTTGAGTCCTAATGGAGATGCTCAACGTGTTCTTGCTCCTCGGGTCGGTAATGGCGAGGCGGACCTCCAACTGGATTGCCGTCGCTTCATGATCGTTGGCGAGGGCCATCTTCTTCATCGGGTCCCTCCTCTTGGGCTCGCCCCCAACTATGCCTCCTTGTTAGACTGCTTCACCAATGTTGGCGTCGGCTCCAACTCATGATCATTGTCTACATCGTCGATATCTTCCCTGCTTTCTCCCATGGCTTCCTCACCTCCTTACCAAAGGTACTCACTCATTTTTTTTTCCTTTTTTCCCCCTAATTTTGTAGCATCTTTTTCATGTTTTTTATTTGTAAACAGTTTTTATCTTTTTCACGTTGAACATGCATTCTTCTTGTTAATGGAAAAATTTAAAGTTAGAAAGGTGATTACTTTTTTATACTTCATAGTATATTTCTCATTTAAAAAATTTGCTGCCAAAATTTTTTCACCAACATATTTTCAAAATGAGAAATCTACTATGATGTATTAAAAAAGAATCACTCTTCAAACTTTAAGTCATCGCATAACAAGAATAATGCATCTTCCACATGAAAAAGACAAAAATTGATGACAAATAAAAAAATGAAAAATGTGCTACAAAATTAGAACAAAAGAAAAGAAAAGAAAATGAGTGAGTACCTTAGGGAAGGAGGCGATGAAGTCACGGGAGAAGGCTGGGAAGACCTCACCGAGGTAAATGGTGATTATGAGGCTGTAGCCGACGCTGACACAAGCAAAACGACCCAATAGAAAGGAGGCATACTTTGGGATGAAGCCCATGCAGAGGGACCCGTTGAAAAGATGGCCCCTGCCGACACAATCATGTAGCAGTGGCCAATGCAATTGAAAGTCCGTCGTGCTATTGCCAACCTGAGGAATGAGAACACGTTGAGCATCGCGTTAGGACTCTCACCCTGTACGTTGGCTATCTTCAAGTCCTTAATTATGCATACCATTGTCCCGATCATCCCTCCTATGTCTACCCAAATTAAAGGAAAACAAAAAAAAAATCTTATTTATCACACATTATTCCCACGTAAATCCTAACCATATACAAGAAATTGAAAAAAATATCGTGTGCCCTATTTTCCTTCCTTTTTCTTTGAATTTATATCCTAACTTACATAATTATAAGATAAGAATGATGAGACGTGATAAATGCCGTAGATTTTATCCGAAATTAACTTGCTTGGCTAAATAAAAAGAGAAAAAAAGTTGATGATGTTATCCGAGAATAAGTATTCCTTTTTTCTTCCTATACAATAAAAAGATTACCATTGGCGATGGATCTATCATTTTATCAGTAATAAAACTAGTTAAAAAAATGCAATCACTAAGATATAACCTAATTTGCAAAGGAACTAAGTTGCAAAGGAATGATTCATTATATGGAAAATTGATTCACACAGATATATGTGCTTTTGAGTGTGTTTGGCTCAACTTTCTCAAAGGAATGGGTTTGGTTTGTTTAGAGGGAGGGGGGGCCAACAACCAAAATGGAGGTCACAAAGGCACAGGCGAAGGCGTACTTGTATGCGCGCCTCTTATCCAATTATGAGCCCCAAATGTTCTTCTCTAGCTAAGTGTCCATGCAATATTTTTATCTGTACTATGGTCTTCACGGGTGACCTCCAAGCACAATGACATAATTGAATCACAATAAGAGGAAACAGCATAAAAGAATCGGAACAAACAAATCAAAGGTGGTTATAAAAGGAAAGTAAAAAATAAAGTGCATAAAATAACTTGATGCAATGTTAGGTAAAGTATATGTCGTGATCTCATCATGAACTCCGCCATGAGCTTCACCTAATAAAAGTCAAGGAAAGAATATACACTGCCTCATTATTATACTCCGGGACATGAACCCCGGGAGCTAAGTCCCTAAGATTGAAATCGAAGTTTAATTTTGACAAACAGAAATCTTCTATTGAAAGATCTTCACAAATGATGAACTATTCCCTGGAAGTAGATCTAACATAAATGTTAATGATTTTTTTTAATTCCATCATTACTGTATTGTTTTGTTTTTATTATTTCTATCTCTTTTTATTTATTTATTTTTTAATCTCAACAAGAGCTATGTAGAGATCAAATTACCGTAGAAAACCAAGAAAAAGATGACAGCCTAAACCATATTAAATTCGATTAATCCCTAAACACACGAATCTTCTCTTCCTATTCCTTTTTACCCAGAAACACTTTTCACTCTCAAAGTTCAGGAAGCTCCCATCTCTTCAAACCTTCATTTAGACTTCCTACTCATTCTTGCTCAACTCACTCATATATTCGCACCATAGAACCTATGCATTTGGAAGTAAGCGCCATGAAAATACTAAGAATAGACACGTGCACACACATGCGCATATCCTGAAAATGCATTCCCCCGATCGACACTTACACGGAGGAGACGCATTCAGCAAAGACAGCCTGTGATCTAATATGTCAAGATGAACACATGCGCGGGAGATATCTCATCGACTCTCACACGAGATTGATATTTTTCTTCATTCCAGTACGTGCCTAATGAATTCTGCATCGATAATCATCAAGCTTTCCCGAATCAAGCATATTGACATTATCGGAATAATTCTAGAGAACCAGGCTTAACACGTGCAAAAATGTGAGGCATATTAAAATCGAGATTCTCGGAAATGATTAACAAACGAATTCATCTGGCTTGTGCAAGTAGCACAGTCAATCAATCAAACAGACGAGGCGATTTCGGTTGTATCTGAGGTCATGTTCATTAGGAATTTCAGCGAACAATTGGTGAGCATCAAGTCAGAGAACAACGCGATCACAAATTTGTGCAAATCAAAACCGGTTCAACATGAAACCATTGCGGACGAGTCGCAATCACTGGTGTAAGCTCCGACATGTACAATTTTCAAGCTAGCAAGAATTAGATTCTCGGCCTCTGTTTTCGTTCTCATACATCTAAAACAGAAGATTAGGTGATTACCTGCAGTGACGACCAATCGGCTATGAACAAAACAATACCGGAGGCGATCTAGAAGGCTTAAGAATCTGCGAGGGAGTCAACCGCGGCCACTGTTTGAACTCTTCGACAATGGCGCTCCAAAACCAGGGACAAAAGTTGGAGGCAAGGGCTATCAGTCGCCTGCAAAATCGCACGCATTTCATGTCTCCGCTCGGAATTTCACAGAGCATATGACTGACAACTGAACAACCTTTCCATCGTATACAATTTCTTACGTCATATCATTACTAATGATACAATGAGACTATTACCCTCCGACTAAAGATCACACTCTCGGCCTAACATATCACTTGATCTCGCTGATGAGCGGTTGTAACTTCAGCGATCAAAAACCGCCAGTTAGAGAGAAGAAATTACCCGACCTCAAGAGAATCGGGAGCCTAACATGTGCCGGCATGGGTGACATCGCCGCTGCAAGAGCTCGTGCCTGTCCCGAAGGTCAGCCGCCAATTCGAGCACCAGAACGTCTCGGCCTCCGAGAGCCACCACGAAACCCACTTTCTCAATGGAGGGCGAAGCTTCTGGTGAGCCTGACGGGTCTTCAAAACTTTTCGCGAACGCTTCTCGGCCGAATGCCTCGGCGAGGTCTGCGCAATCAATCAAACCCAGTGAGTGCTTTCTAGGATGTGAATCAAACAAATCAGCTATGGCTTCCAACGAAAGATATAATAAACAGAGAGAGAGAGAGAGAGAGAGAGAGAGAGAGAGAGAGAGGTGGAAGAAGAGAGTCTTATGGGCGTGAGTTAGATGATGAGAGCGCTTCTCTCGCTTCATTGGGGGGGGGGGTTTGGTTTTTTTTTTTTTATGACTTGTGCTTTCTAGGATCGCAATCGTTCGTAATCCGCGGATGTGATTTGAAAAAAACAGAGCAAGAACGTACCCGCGTCAGAGATGGGGTTTCAGGCCTGGACTGGTAGTCGACGAATGAAAAAGCACCGACAACAACGATTCGCATTCTCTGGCCGGGGAAAAACAGAGACGTGCAGAAGAGGAGCGGCAGCGCGACGATGATGATGCGGCTGTCGGCGGTGGCAGCAACCGCTAGGAGAGACGAGCTAAGGACGCCGGGAATTGCCCATCGGATGAAGAGAAATCACCTCTGGAGAGTATTTCCCTCTGCTCTGCTCTGTGCTCTGCTCTGGCCTCCCTGAGGCGGATGTGTAAATATATCCCCATCATCCGGAGTTCGCTCGACGGGAGAGAGAGAAATCCTCTGTTCTCAAAACGAATGGATGTATCCTATCCAGATTTCGTTAGAGGAGACTCAGCAGAGAAAGCAGGGGCCAGGGAGATAGATTTGGATTCCCTTTTTTTCATTTATCATCACCACGGTACTTTATTCTTGTGCTCGCCAAAACAAGAGGGCCTTAAATTGTCGGTTCAAAATCAGGCGTCGACACACGCTTCCCGACGATAATACCGTCTGGATTGACACCGGCAACAACCCGTGCGTAACGCCCGGCTTTCTTGGGTACCCTCGGCGTACCGATCCTTGCGCCCCGCGATGGTCTACTTCGTAAGCGTTCTCGAATGACATGGCAGATCTAACGATGCATGTAGATTAGTGAGATGGTCACTGCACGCTCTCTTTTACAAGAAAAATCTACCTTTACTGGTTACACCGTCTGATAGATGGTCACTATATTATTACAATTACTATTGTTATCATTAAAGAGGACTTTGGGAGTTAAATGATGTGTGATAGATTTTGTTTGGATGATCTTTTCAAAAGGAGAATCTTAACAACCTTCTAAAGTGATTCTTATCTTTTCATGTGGTTTTTGAATTGGGAAGAGGTACCATAATAAATCAGTGCCTTATCTCTTTCTGAGATGTACAGCTATAATTTTAAACGAGGAAACTAAGAGAACTGTGGAAATATGTTGCTTGGAGGGATAAGCCAATAGTCTCTTTCAATTCTTATAAGTAGAATCCACCGTGAAGCCAACGGATAATCTCTTCGTTTTTTCTTTGGATTCGACAAAATTTTTACATAGTACAAACTAAAATTCTTAACTCCTAAATTTTTTTTTAAATTGGCTCGATGAACTTTCTCCGGCAATTTATCTCGCTTGAAAATTCTCCAGGACATTTGTTGATAATAAACTCATTACAAGTCATTTTTATGTTGATTTCATCCTTACGCAATTGATTTATTCATCAGAAAGAGGAGATCGGAAAAATAAAGGGAAGAAGGTAATCCCAACATGCCCTCTTCTCCACCACCTACCCACATTGCAAGAAACAAGAAACTGTATGTATATTGGAGCATGAGGATCATAGAAGGATACAATTTTAACCGTGCCTCTGACAAAATCAGAGGTTTCGTCACCTCACATTGACTGGGAGAGGCAGGGAGGAGTTTTCTCTTCTATTGTCACTCTGTTTTTTATAATGCACACGAACGCGTATACACACAAGAGCAGACTTCGCCGAGCACCAGCTATAAGCCTCTTATGAATTTGCAGATCATCACAAAATGATCTGTAAGAATTATTTTCTCCATTAGCTTCATCCACGCAAGGCCCGGCATCATGGCAACCATGAAGTCTCCGGATGAATTGCCGAGTAGATAGATAAAAACCGGCAGCAGTAGTTGTTGCTCTGCGGGCGATGAGGACTCGACCCGCTCCTAGCCATTCCTGGACACCTTGCATTGTCAGGAGTTACTGGGGGACATACTGGACATAACCACTCCCTTGATTAGGGACTATGCCACCCTGCTTTCGGTCGATACACTATTGAGAAATCCGATCACAAACTATGGGATATAGGTTCGCACCATCCGTATGAACGAGATAAGTTAATTGGATCAAGAGGCCTAATTTCCAACTGGATCTCCATTTGCTTCATATAATTGTCCACAAAGTCATCTAGCTTTGTGATCGGATCCTAGTTGTCATTTGTGAAATTACATTCAGATTATACGACACGACTAGAAACTTGTTGAAACCACCGAGGGGATTGTATATATCCAAGAGACTAACCATTTTGATCCAAATTTGGATTCGGGTCGACTATGGTCGTCGCATAGTCCAACTGCTCCTTGCTCATCCTGACTTTGTCTTGCCAAAAAGTATCTGTTGGTTAAAGCTTTTCAAGCCCTTGTATTTTAAAATCTATAGCTCAAGACTAATTAGTCATCTTAGAAGCACCTTCTTCCAAATCTAAGTCACACTCTTCGCTGACTCGGCGGACCGAAGACACAACGAAGTAATTGAGGTTTGGATTCCATAGTAGATATGTGAAGATTAGTGGAAAGCACATATTCGTTCTTTTGTTGTTGGTTTTTTACATAGATGCAAGTTCATATATGCATCACCTGCTTTTCAGGCAAATATTGCAACACATTATAGTACTAGTGCTAAGGGTGCGCTCAGTTCAGCCTTTGTCAAAGCCTTTGGGGCCTTAAAGGCCCTTATGCAAACAGCTTTTGGCAAGATTTTTGGAGAGCTTTGGGGCGATGCAATTGCATTTCCAAAGCTCTCCAAAGGAATTTAGCTCAAAGGAGGTTTCGAGGTACTTACAATGTTGCATTTTCAGAATGCAAGTCTCAAATTTAATAATTTTTTTATTCTGCGCTTGCACTGTTCATCTTCCCCACGGTTTTCACAAAGAAGCTGGAAAAAATTGAAAAAAATTGTGAAGTAGCCAGTCCCTGGACTAGGCAATCCGATCCTTGTTTCCAAAAATCGAGAACCAGTCCTCCTTGTCTGGTTCCCAGTTCTTGGGTGGAATCGGACTAAACCGGGAACCGATCATTATTATCTATTAGTGTGACAAAAGTACCCAAAAAAATAATTGACTAGGACATAAATATATTGCCACTTCTCTAAAAAGTATGCCAGAGAATCAAGATTATGGTAATAGGATCTAAAAATAATGTTATCAGGAGTTTCTCCCATCTCTTCTATAACCGAGGAAAACATGTGTATTTAATTAGGACAATGTAAATTTAAAAAAAAATTTGATAAAATTTTTTTTAAAAACTTTGTAAAGCAGTTTTGTCATTAAACACGTTCCTATTTGTATTAGAGAAATCAAAAGAACAATGTATTTATTTGTTCAAATATGATGTGATATCATCAAATGTTTCATCCAAGAGTGATAAATGGCAAGTTGCATCTTTCATGATGTATGAGATATGTCACAAATATAAGTACACTTTTACCATAGCAGAATATAGCTTATGTCTTATGCGGGTACAAACTGTTTTACTACAAAACAAGTACTTTCTATAAGTACAGAAACATAAACGTCTCCACCCTCAATCCCCTTGGGAAGGTGGGGATTCGAATTCCCCACCTCCTCCTTCCCATGTGGGAAGGGTGGCCACTTGGGCAATCCCTAATGGTTAAACTGATCAATTGGATAGTAAAAGAAGTCTCTACATCAACGAAATTGTTATTTTATTAGTTCTGATCAAGTGAACAGCCTCTGTTTGGAAAAAGGAGAAAAAAGAGGGGAATGAAAATGAGTTTGGGAAGCGAGTGAGATTTTGAAATTCTTGTGAGAGGCAAATGTAGTGAAATTTTTGAATTTCTGGCATTTTCTCTCCAAATTCTGTTACTCTTATGCTCCCGAACATAGCAAAAGGACCACAGTACATAAAATTTTTAAGGCTTGTTGAGGCTAATTTTGTTCTCTGTTTGAAAATATGATCTAGAATTGCGTTTCTTAATTGATTTATGGATTTTTTTGTTGTTCTGGTCGATTTGACAGCAAAAGCCACTCCTGTTATCCATCTAGCTTATTCCATCAATTTGCAGATGATTGCCGGCAAGATGTCGTTGATCGTCAAGTGATATCACTTCTTCGAGACATATTTAAATCAGTTGGGAGCTTAACTTATATCTCTTCCCTTATGGTGTTCTCCCGGCAGGCCGGGAAAGAGGAATCATTGAGGTGATTATGTTTACTTGCCTCATGTTTTACTCCTATTTTGGTTTCCTTCTATCTCGCATTAGCTCGTAGTCGTTGTGTTCTTAACCTTCGACTTTATATTATATAGGTAGAACCGCTGGTTTTTTAGCTATTTCCTCTGGAATCATCTGTCTGATATCATTTCCTTTCCAGGTATCTTGTTATGAAAGTCCTTTCAATCTTTTTGTTCCCTAATCCCGGCAATTTCATTGTTTGAGCTTCCAGTGTGCTATTTTGACCCTCTTTGTTGCCCTCTCGGAGTATGTTATTTTAGTGCGCGATTATAGATCGAGAGAGAGTGAGAATCCTTGCTTTCTCATCTGGGCTGCCTATGAACGTAAAACAAAAGCAGTGTTTTTCGTGACATATTTACTTGGTTCTGATGTGGGGTTCTTGATATCGGCTGTGTCGGTTACCAGCAAACACATGGCTTTAGAAAGCATGAGATTTTCTTTAATAAGTCAGCTATCTAGCTGCTTAGTGTTTGGTCTTCCATAGCTTAATTCGATAGGTTATAAGAAAGGTAGAACGTGTAACATGAAGCAGAAGGCATCTTCTCGTTAAGAGTAGGTTATGTATAAAAAAAAACATCAAAGTTCAGCTCTTATTCTTTACACTGAAATGATATCGATCCTTTGGGGAGGTCACCACTGATAAAGTCCGCACCATCTTCTGGCCCCATTTCTATGTACTGGCTAATGCACTATTTCTGGACAGTGATTGTTGGATATATTATTAATATAGTCCAAATAATATGTTCACATACAAGCCCAATAGGTTTAAAGTATGGTTATTTTGGGCCCATATGGGCTGGAGCCCAATAGCTTACATATAAACTCTAGAGTTTCTCTACGTTGGAGGTAACACTGTTGAGCGTTCCAAACTTGACGTCTCTTGGTGTAATACTTTAAGCAAAACACTATTTTCTCTCTCAAACCCATAACTTCCAACAATCTTAAAGTATTAAATTCGTGTGCTGGATTTGAGCAAGAAAGGTGTTTACTTGAAGATCTCGTCGAGATGAACTCGCAGGTATTATTTATTTTCGATTTCGACGAGAGGGTTGGCCGGGATCTGAGTTTGAAGATTCGGTGGCCGAAATCTTTGATTCAAGAACCCAGAAATTATAGCCAATTTCATAGGGTGAAACCACTTGGGTCTTGTTCTACTCGTCGATACGAGCGTTTTGAGTGGTCACTCGCATTAAACGGAGGTCGGACGGCTGATATACGACAACTGAAAGTTCGGCGATTTTTTGGCTTCCTGTGAATTTCGCGACTTCTCGGCTTCCAGCAACAAGAGCAGTCCATCTTAAGGTTTTTGGGCACTCCGGATTTGTTTTTGGGGTCTGTTTTGGCAAACTCCACCTCTACAGAGCAATTTGACCAAGGTTAGGGCTTTATTCGACTTTGTGCGCTCAGCGAACTTCAAGGTGCACTCTTTCTACGTTTTTGCTCTGATTAAAATGGCAAAACATAGTTCCTATGATATTATCAAGCTGCAATCATTTGATGTCACTGAATTTCATGATTAGAAATTGCATGTTCAATTTGGGATGAAAGAACGTGAAATATTCTACATAGTACTAAGTGATTTTGCATCTACCACTGAAAATGTTGATGAATATCAATGGAACAAAGATGAAGATTTTTGTAGAGACTACTTGTTGACCTCTTTAAATCCTCGTCTAGCTATGACTTACAGTGAGTTTAAGACAGCGAAAGAGATATGGGATCACTTGAACGCTCAGTTCCAAAAACAAGAGGGGCTCTCTAAAACTCTTCTAGCGGAGAAGTTCTTTGACTTTAAATTCAATATAAATTCGAGTATCACCTCTCAATTAATTGAACTTGAGAACACGAGGAACAGGTTGAAAGAGGATAACATTGATTTGTCCGATAATCTCTTTGTTGGTCTTGTGTTAAGTAAGCTACCTGCTGAATGGAGTTCTTTCAAGACTGAAATGCACAGACAAAAAGAACAGATGAGACTGGATGAATTAAAGAGGTATATTCACATTGAAGATGAAAACATACCTAGGAAAAGTTTGGAACAGGAAGGACAACAAAAGTCAGCTGCCAACTTAGTTTCATATTTCAATAAACCTCAGAAAAGGTTCAAGTCATCAAAAAGTGAATCCTCTTCGCAGTTAGAGGCCAAAAAGACTATCTTCAAAAAGAAGAAGGGCAAGTGCCATAACTGTGGAAAGTGGGGTCATAGGGCAGCAGAGTGTAAGCTACAAAAGAAGCCAAAGAATGGCACACCACAAACTGCGACTAATATGTTAATTAGCAAATCTGAACCTCAAGCCTTCATTGGAATGATTAAGAATGAAAAGGCCAGAGTCTCCTCTGAGTGGTGGTTAGATAGTGGCGCTACTTGTCATGCTACAAATGACAAGAACTCACTCACTGAGGTCATAGAAGTGAAAGACACCGTAGAAAATTGTAATGGTGGTGAGGCAGAGGTGACTTATGTTGGAACTGCAAATTTGGTGCTTTCTTCAGGTAAATTACTAACTCTGAAACATGTTAGAGTAGTACCTTTACTTAAAAAGAATTTGATATCTATGAGTTTACTTGATAAAGCTGGTATGTCCTTTTCAACTATGAACGGTAGAGTAACTTTATCTGTTAACTCATGTTATTTCGGTTGTGCATTCATGGTTAATGGTATGTATAGGTTGAGTTTAGATACTGATAGCATCAACCATATGAATTCTACTTTAATTGATCCAAAGTTGTTACACAATAGGCTTGGACATGTGAATTACAGGAAAATGCAACATCTAGCTAAAACTCACAACATTCCATTGGATACTTCTATTCGATTTGAGAAATGTGAAGTGTGTGCACAGGCTAAAATCACTAGAAAACCTTTTAAGTCGGTTTCTAGAAGCACACAACTTCTTGAGCTAATATATTCTGACCTCTGTGACTTCAGAAATTATGTTACTAGAGGTGGTCGGAAGTATCTACTAACATTCATAGACGATTTTTCTCGATATTGTCATGTTTATTTGTTGAAATCGAAAGATGAGGTTTTTGAAAAGTTTAAGATTTTCAAGTCTAGAGTAGAAAATCAACTCAACTTGAAAATTAAGAGGTTTAGAAGTGATAGAGGAGGAGAATATACAATGACAGGGTTCAAAGACTTTTGTGCTTCAGAGGGTATAATACTTGAAACCACTGCTCCTTACTCACCCCAATCAAATGGTTTTATCGAGCGTAAGAATAGAACGTTAACTGAAATGTTAAATTCCATGTTACTTAAAGCTGGCATGCCTTCCTCCTATTGGGGAGAAGCAGTTCTAACTGCTAATCACATCCTAAACAGGTTGTCGCACTCTAAGTTGTCTATGACACCTTATGAGATATGGCATAAGTATCCTTGTAGATATGATACTCTTAAGACTTGGGGCTATATTGCTTATGTAAGAATACAAGATCCTAAAAGATCTAAAGTGAGACCTAGAACCATTATTTGTGTATATCTAGGTTGTGCGGAAGATAGTGCTGCAAATAGATTTTTAGATCTATCTACTAATACAGTGATAGAATCTAGAGATGCAGAATTTTTCGAGAACAAGTTTCTCAGAGATCATGGCTTGAATGTTTCTGGATCTACAAATATGATTTCAAAGTCTCCTGTAGAATTTGAAGCAAGCTCTTCTGACACTAATTCTCCATAGCTGACTGTTGAACAAGCTTCAGTTAGAGTATCTATAAGAGAAAGAGTTCCCAAAAGTTTTGGTGAGGACTTTGTTACTTACCATTTAGAGGATGATCCGTTCTCCTATCAGGAAGCAATGAGATCTAGGGAATCTCTACTGTGGGCAGAAGCCATAGATGATGAAATGAGCTCTCTGCTGCAGAACCACACTTGACAGCTAGTCCATTTGCCAAAAGGGGCTAAGGCTATAGGCTGTAAGTGGGTATTGAAGAAGAAACTAAATAGTGATGGATCAATAGCCAGATATAAAGCACGTTTAGTAGCTAAAGGCTATAAACAGCTGAGTGGAATAGACTATTTTGATGTCTATTCACCTGTGTGTTATCTATCAACTATAAGAATTCTTCTTGCTTTGGCATCTATTGAACACTTTGTAGTGCATCAAATGGATATAAAGACAGCTTTCCTAAATGGAGAGTTAAATGAAGAAATCTACATGGAACAACCGGAAGGGTATGTCATGAAAGGTCTTGAGGACAAAATTTGTAAATTGAACAAATTTTTGTATGATCTTAAACAAGCACCTAAGATGTGGCATCTTAAATTTGACAAAATGGTAAAGAGTTATGGCTTTTAGTCTAGTTATTTAGATAAATGCCTTTACCATCGTTCTATGTCAAATAAGATAGTCATTATTTGCGTGTATGTTGATGACATGTTAATTTTTAGTTCTGATCATTCTGTAGTAAGTGATGTGAAAGCTACTTTAGTTAAAGAATTTGATATGAAAGATCTTGGTATTGCTAATACCATTCTTGGTATGAAAGTAAGCTTTGAAAGGCAAGTCATCTCCCTTAGCCAAACTCATTATATGGAGCAACTACTTTCTACTTGGGGATACTGTGAGTGTAAACCGAGTGCGACATCATATGATTACAATAAAAGACTGAGTCCTAATGAAGGGACCAGTGTCGATCAGTTAAAGTACTCGAAATTGATTGGTAGTCTCATGTATGTTATGAGTTGCACTAGACCTGACATAGCATTTACAGTTGGCATGCTGAGTCGTTTCACTAGTAATCCTAGTAAAGAGCACTAGGATGCCCTCAGTAGGCTGATGAGATACCTTAAAGGTACTAAAGATTATGCTCTATGTTATTCTGGTTATCCTCCAACTGTGGATGGATATTCTGACGCCTCATGGTGCTCAGAAATTAGAAATAGTAAGTCCACTAGTGGATATGTATTCACTTTGCGTGGAGCTGATATTACTTGGAAATCCAAAAGACAGACTTGTATTGCATTGTCGTCTATGGAATCAGAACTTTTTTCTTTAGCTTCATCCGGTGAAGAGGAAGAGTGGATAAAGAATCTGATTATGGATATTCCTTTGACTCAGCTAAAGATTAATTCTTTAAACTTGTTCTATGATAATCAAGCCGATGTCCAAGTCGTCAAGAATGCTCTCTTTAATTCCAAGAGAAGGCATGTGAGACTGAGACATGCGTTGTTGAATTATCTGCGCGAACAAGGAGTTATCACCTTGATCGATGTGCGATCGACGGATAACATGGCCGATGCTCTCACAAAGGGTATGCCTATAGATCGATTATTCAAAACAGTGGGGGAAATGGGGTTAAAGACTATGTAGATATGTCTTAATTATCATTTACTTACCTTCTAATTGTATGTTTTGCATTATCGAATCTTCCTTTGTTGGCCACAATGATAAGCACAGTTTATGTGTTTCATCGATGTTTATGGTTGCTGATTAATTTGAAAAGGGTGAGTTGTCTCATTCCAAACTTGATGAAGATGACGTTAACCTAATTCAAAGGTTCTATCTAGGGAGCTTGTGTCATTCCAAACTTGATGATACAATCCACCTAGATTGGACTATCCTTTTGGTTAAATAATCTCATTCCAAACTTGATGCTAGATTATTTGACTTTAAGGAATTAGTGATTGTGACATTCCAAATTTGAAATATAGAGATAGTTGTTTGCATAAGAAGCCTGTTGGTTATTGTAAGTGACATGGCTATTGGTCTTGTTCTTTGAAACTGGACAATGGTTATTCACTTATAAATAAATCGAAGTTAATGGCTCTTTGTAATTCAAACTATTTAGGCCTTGTTCATAATTTATGAAACTGGCTTGATGCTTATGAACATGATATTATGATGCTTTATGACATTAATATATGTTCTTCTCTGCCTGATTGAATTCATAATAGTATGAAATTCATATTTGACATTCTATAGGGGATAGCAGAGATGGAGGAGAGCTTACTGGGTGGGATCCTGACCAAGATGATCTACTAGATGAATGAATATATCATTCAGAGTATGTAGGGACTTGACAAGTCACCTGCTATTGCCCATTTTGATGGAGTCCATTTACTTGAGATTTCCATTTTGCTATCTCTATTTTGTGAACATTATTGTGCTTGGTTGTGAACTGATTCTGAGATTTATTTTGGATTTTGGGATTTGGATGAGTTTAAACTGAATCTGAAACTCTTCATATTTAATTTTATGTGCTGATCTCAGAATAGATTCATGATAAGGATGATTCGCTTTTTTAGATTGCAAATTATGATTGAGTTTAATATTTAGTGCTAAAACTCTTTGACCGATCCAAGTTGATTGTCTTGGACTGAATGTGGATGATTCATATTTGTTTGAATATTACACTAATCACCGTATTGGATTGTGCTGTATGGTGAACATAGGAGGAGATATCCAGCACACGAATTTAATAATTGTTGGATATATTATTAATATAGTCCAAATAATATGTTCACATACAAGCCCAATAGGTTTAAAGTATGGTTATTTTGGGCCCATATGGACTGGAGCCCAATAGCTTACATATAAACTCTAGGGTGCTGGAGGAAACACTGTTGAGCGTTCCAAACTTGACGTCTCTTGGTGTAATACTTTAAGCAAAACACTATTTTCTCTCTCAAACCCATAACCTCCAACAGTGATGACAAACTATGGCTGCGTTTGGTTAAGCTTTTTCAAGAGATTTTGAGAAATGCAAAGATTGTTTGATAAATTATGCTTTGAGAAGCAACCTTGAGAGAAAGGTCTTTCGGTAAAAATACATTTGAAAAGTCCCTTTAGGTGATCAATTTAAATTTTAAAATTTTTTAATTTGTTTAAAATTGAAAAAATAATGTCTGTAGCAAGGTCTTTTATTTCTTCGTTAGAGAGAGAAATACTTGTGCTTCGACATAAATCTAAATGTGTAATTTTCAATAAAACTTTTGTCTCCGTATGTTTTCCATAATTACAGAAAGCTTTCTATTTTGTTGTAAAACAACTCATACCCGCATGAGACGCTATATTTTACTCTGATCAAGCTACTTATATTTGTGACATATCTCATACCCAATATTCGATTGTGAAAGGTGTAACTTGTCATTTATCACTCTTGCATGAAAACATTTGATGATATCAACTCATGTTCGTGCAAATGAATACATTATTCTTTTGATTTCTCTAATACGAATAGGAACGTGCTTAATGACAAAATTGAATTATAAAATTTTTTAATTTACATAGTCCCAATTTTTTTGGTCGAATTCATTGTCCTAATTTAATATGCATGTTTTTCTCAATTATAGAATAGATGGGATAAACTCGGGATAATATTATTTTTAGATCCTATTAAAATAATCTTGATTTTTTGACATACTTTTAAAAAAAATGACAATATATTTCCATCCTAGTCCGTTATTTATTTTTATTATTTTGATACTTTTGTCACGTATGTTAACTATTGTTGGGCGAAAGGAAAAATTGATAAATGTAAGATTCATTTTTACTGGAGTTACTACAATTTGAGTAGTTTGCTCAAGAAAAGAAAGAACGAGAGCTTTCAAAGGAGAGGAAATACCAACCTCGTTGAACACTTGAAATTTACAGATAGGGAGAGAGGACAAGAAGCCCACTCGCCAAGTCAAAAAGCAAAACTCCAAAAGAAGCGAGAGAGCACTCTCATCAAACTTAACAGGTACTGAAAGATAGATTCTAAAGTCAACGACAACGTCCAACCAAAATCGATCACCCACTTCAATCCTCTGACGAAGCCGCGCCGGAACAAGCACGCCTGCACCTGCGCCGTCGTGGCATCCATTACCTCCATATTGCTCAGCTTTGGCCAGTCCTCTCTCTCTACCACGATGGCGCAGTTAGAGAGAGAGGACTGGTCGTAGCCGAGCAATATGGAGGTCATGAAGCCATGATGGCGCAGGCGAACGCGTGCTTGTTCTGGCGCGGCTTCGTCCGAAGATCGAATTCCTTGATCGACTCTGGTTGTACGTTGCCGTTTGACTTTAGAATCACAGCGCTTCAAAACATAGGAGGCATCATTAGAGAAAGAGAGAGATGGGCTAAGGACGGCGACAACAATGATCCGCACCGGGCGTGTAGCTTGAAGGCTCGAGATTAAGACTGCTTCTAACTCTCTGGCCGGAAAAACAGTGACGCGCAGAGGAGGAGTGGCAGCGGTGGCGGTGGCAACTACCAAGAGACGGGCTATGGACGCCGGAAATCGCCAATAAAATGCAGAAAAATCACCTCTGGAGAGTATTTTCCCTCTGTCTCTCTCTCTCTCTTTGCCACTTTTGCCTGCCTTCCTCCCTCAAAAGATTGCTATATATCGTCCCATCATCCGGAGTTCAAATCTTTAACAAACCTTTCAAAGCGATTCTTTATCTTTTCATGGGGTTTTTAAATTGGGAAGAGAGGTTTGAGGGAGAGGAGTCATCGAAACTATTTAGACTTTTTCTGTACCCCTGACGTACCATACTACGTAAATTATTGTCTTTATCTCTTTTTGGAACGTGCACCTTCAATTTTAAACGAGGGAACTAAGAGATATAGTCTCTTTCAGTTCTTATCAGGCTCATCCCCATGAAGCCAACAGATAATCTCTTGTGCTTTTCTTTCAAATTCGGCAAGATTTTTGCAGAGTGCAAACGAAAAATCTTAGCTCCCAAAATTTCTTAAAAGATGGTTCAATGAACCTCGCTCGAAAATTTTCCATGACATTTGTTAATAATAAGCTCCTTATGAGTCATTCTTTCATCCTTATGCGAGTGATTTATTCATCAGAAAGAGAAGAAGATCGAAAGATAAAGGGATGAAAATAATCACAACATGCCATCTTCTCCACCACCCATCACCATTTCTACATCTCACGAAACGAGAAACTGTTACATATATTGCAGCATATAGGATCATTGAAGGACACGAGTTCACTATAGACTAGATGGAGCTCGCAACGTTGGCAATGGAATCTCCATTTGCTAAGTCATTCAGACATTGAAATCTCCATTCTTATAACGAGGTCATAGTTTTTCCTTTGCAAGATCTTCTGGCTTGTCAGTTTCTTCCTCTAGATCTTCCACCTTTTGGTTCAACATTCCTCTCAACTCTAATTGTTATTTGCAAATTAATTAAATCTAGGCTAAAAATCAAGCGTACTTTGATTTCATTGTCAAGCATTTTAGTTAAGTCGAAAATTTATATTAACTCTAAGCTAAATCCCCCATGATTTGACGAGGGCTCCTATTGAGTGAAGTGTGTTGGTTTTCTTATTTTAGAATGCCCAAAAGATTGTCCTGAAATTACTTAATCAAAATTGGAAAAAGGAAATTACTTAGCTAAAGGAAAAATAACACTTCAAATTCTCCTCCACTATGATAATTTCAAACATTTTCTCCTTGCTTAATTTTAATAGCTTATTCTATATGGGTACAGTAGCATGATGGCTGCGCAATGCGGCGGATAATTATGTAGAAATTGTGACAAAAAAAAAGATTATGTATAACAAAAAAATGTTAGGGAGTGGATCAGAAATTAGGTAAAAATTCACAACAGAAGTCCCTACAAATTGACTTTGTAAATACTAAGTTCTTAAATCCTGTAACCGCTGAGGAAAAGCAATCTGAGCAAAAGAGATTACAATGGTAGCTATAACAATAGAAACGCAAATTCTAGGAGAAGTAATATGTATAATGATCTATATAAGTGATGAAAAATTTCTAGAGTTGAGCCAAGCAGAAGTATGTAGCACCATCATATGATCAAGCGAGCTATTTGACAACCTTTGTAGGAATCGAATGTTCCTTTCGTCTCCCAGAGGAGGGCGGAGAATCCAAGACAGTTCATAGGATTCCGATGCCCACATACGTGAAAATATTGCTAGCCCATGAGCCAACTATTTTCCAAGAAATAGAGGACCCATCTTAAGACCCATAAGAAAAAAAATAAGAAATTTCAAAGTGATTAATTTCGTCACCAAGTCATCTATAAATTGTTGTGGCTTTTGTCAACTATTGCTCCTAAATCACTTGGTAATCATATATATAAATTAGAGAACAGTTGGTAGTTGTCAGTGGTCTCACAAAATTTTACATGGTATCGGAGCAAAAAAACTTGAGTTTAAATCTTTCCAAGTCTCTATTTGCTTTCTCAATGAAATATTTTCTGGTAAAAAGACCAAACTAAGCATGATGGTAGTGTAAGAGTAATTAAATATTATACCACGCATTTATCTAATAGCTTAAACTTTTAAAATAGTTGGCAGTGGTCCCATGAAATCTCGACTTGGTATTAGAGCCTTTTTTTCTTGAGGCAACCCTTGTGCACCTGTATACCCCAGAAATTTCCCAATTTTATTTTTCCGCATTCTTTCATCATTTAATATCATGCACCATAGTAGCAAAGGACAACAATAGCAAAACAAATACATCCCTGCTTGACAATATTCATCTGAGTGCCTCAATCTCGTTTGGGTAAGTGCCATGGTGGTCGAGTTACGATGTAGGCGTCGCGTCGCCAAGTCGAGCTTTTCTTTTCTCTGAATTATTTTTCGACGCCGTCTTCGCGGAGTAACCTTTGCTTAGTAGTGCCTGGCTTATTTCGCTGCTTGTAATCACACCAGCCATATTGGCTGCGTTTGTTAAGTTATTGTCCCAGCAGCAAAGTCGACCACAAAGGACACATGCTATTCGGCTCCAATGTCTCCAATTCTCGACTTTTCACTTCTCATTTCTGTAAGACTATTAAAATATTGAAATGTCATCTTCAACAGAAGCTTGTAGCCACCACATGCACCTTACGCGTAGCTGTGCCACACATCCTCCATACCCGGTTCTAGTTTCGTTGTTTGATTTCACGTTGATCGAAGATTTTGGGATATTGTTTGGATTATTTTTCAAACTTAAGTTAATTTGTTTCAACTCATCTTGTGTTTGAGGGGGGATGTTACGATATTAGGATATTTACTTGATCTTGCATATCTCTCGGGATTATGCATACATCTCCTTGATAGTGCATATCCTTGATTGAGTATATTTGATATTGTATTTATCTTATTACCTTAGATAGCCATATTATAAAGCCTATAAATAGACTCTCTATATAGTTTTTTCCATATATCGAAATATTCAAAATTACTCTCTCCGCATATATCTCTAATTTCTCAACTTAGTATTTGGATTTGCAATACATAATTACATATAATGCGATAAAGATAGTGAATTAAAAACTGAACAATTTTCTTTACATATCAGTTAAGAAGTGCTCTGAGCACTCTTTAACGAAACTCACTTATAATATAAAAATATTTGATTAACCCAAATTCAATTTTTGTTGTCAAAGAGCTAATTGATGATAAAAAGAAGGGTTAATACCACAAAGAACCCTAAACTGATTCACCTATGATAAATTTATCCCAAACTAATCTTTTGATCCAGAAAAATTTCGAACTAGTATATTTGTGACAAATTAACTATATTAGTTTGGAGTTTTTCGTGATATTAATCGTATAAATTTCACGTGGACTTGCCACGTCACTGTACTACGTCACCATGTGTCATTCATGTCAGTAAATTTAATGGTAAAATTTGAAGGAAGTTAACAGAGGTAAATTTGTTACAAATGTACTAATTTGACATTTTTTGTGGTCAAAAAATTAGTTTTGGATAAATTTGTCATAAATATACCAGTTTTGAGTTTTTCGTGATACGGACCCTAAAAAGAACCTAACGACTTGCCTTGCAATCTTGGCCAATCAAAAAGTAGCCGTTGGAAGCTTGAACGTTGAGGCTACTTTGCATCTTTTCCCGGACGATACAGGTCATTCCTTAAATTCCCTGTTCTTGTTGGTTTACTACCGAAAGCTGCCCCACTCTCTTCTGGACAGAATCTATCCTGAGAAGTCCTGATTGAGCCACAGCACAAGCCCTCCTCTCTCGCTATATATACACGCCCTCCTCTGTTTCACACACTCTAACCACATCTCTCTCTCTCTCTCTCTCTCTCTTACAGTCATTCTCTCAGATCGATTTAGAAGAAGGAGAAGATGGGTCTGGTGGTGGTGATATCCCTGCCGCTGATACTGCTCTGCTTGTTGCTTGGCTTCGGGTGCTACTTCTTCGGAAGAGACCGGGGGAGGAAAGATGTACACGCCAACCCCCAAGTGTACGGCACCCCAGCCCGCCTCCCGGCACTTACAATTCGCCACTGCCGCCGCACGCCAAGACGCCTCGGTTTGAAGCTACTGAGAAATTCTAGAAGAGCTCTCTTCGGATAAAGCCCTATTAAATTATTTTTTATCTAACAAAATATTTCAGATTTTTTTAAAATGAAGTTAATTTCCATTCACAAAAAGTCCCAAATCATCAACGTGTCGACTTTTATACTTGTCTTGAAATTACCGATACGAGGTGATAAATTTGTTAAATTCTACACATATTTTCAATATCAAGTGATAAATTTATTAAATTTTGGCAAATATTGATACTCTTCGCAAAGAATGACATCGTTGATAATGTTTTTAGCTTTGTAAATTTTAAATCATTTTTGGAAACATTATTGGTTGAGAACATATTCTCCCTCCATGGTTCTTAATGGGTCCGATCTAATTAAGGAGTGAGAGGCAACAATAGGTAGCCCATGCAAGCTAGAAAATACATATTTGAGCTAAATAAAGAAAATAGAAATTATATAAACACACATAAATTATATGAAATTAATGAGCAAATATCATATGTTCCGAAAGGAAATGCGGTATTCTACAATTAGATAAGACCGGGAATTGACTATAACAAGTTTCCGGTTTTCGGTCTAGAATCTACCTCGCTAAACACCACCGCCCCTATTGATGACTTAAGTATGTTTTTTCATGTAATACAATGAGCTTAAAGACGGCGCGCGCCCACTAATCTCTTGTTTCCAACAGGTCATTTCCATTGACTCTCTCTCGATGTTGACTTTCTATTGCAACTCTTCCTTAATAAACAATCCACGACACATCCCGATTGTACATTGACTCTCGGTTCGATTCAGAGAAGCTCCTGAAGAAGAGGACCAAAGGAAGAAGCCGAGAAATGGGGTACGTCGTGATAGCGTTGCTCCCGATGCTGATCCTCTTCGCCGTCCTGTGCTTCGCATGCTACCACAGGGGAAAGCAAAAGGGCCAAGAAGAAGGCCGGGTCCTCGCATCGCAGGAGCTCATGGCCACCAACGGCATTTCCCCGCCACTGCCGCCATCGGCCGCGCCGGTCGGCGCGGTTGTGCCGCCTCTGGGATGTCCTCCACCCCCGCCGCAGTACTTCCCTTATCCTTCTCCTCCGAATCCTAATGCTCCCCACATGAAGCGAGAAAACGGCCCGAGTTATTAGTAAATTTTTGTGAAAATTATCAAGAAATCCGTGAGGAGGAGTATGAGTGGCTTTGTTTCCAGGTCGTGTCAGGGTGATCATGTCATCAGTGAGATATATTGTATTCGTTCTGTTTATCTGATTTTTGATGTTCCGTCTGTGAATTTCCTTCTTATCAGTCTTGTCGGAAAGTTCGAGGGTGTAAATCAGTCCGCTAAGATTAGCATACATTTCGATCAAAAATAAAAAAAGATTAGCATATATTCAAGAATCCCAGTTTATCCTTTTCCTCTTCTAGGCCAGATCCAAGAATCAAAGTATTGAGTTTCTTATTACTCGATTCCAGAGTGAATTGATTCCCACCTTAAAATCGGGAATCGGGAGCCGACTTTATCCACCCAGGATCCAGAGCGAATTGGCCGGTCCAGTCTAGTTCTCAAGTTGGACAGCGACTGGCTATAATTTCTTTTTTGTTAGTCCTCTCTCTCTCTTGTTTTGAAAGCTTTTCATCCCGATGGTCGAGTGGTTTTCTGGAGATTCACGGTGTATTAGAATTGGATCACCAATGGCTGCCATTAGTTAGGCCGCAGTGAAAGGAAATGATTTTTGCTCATGTTTTGCTGTACACCAGGGAAGCGAATGTAATTAAGGAATAGAGATCGTGGTGATACGTTTTTCGGTTTCATTTCCTGTTCGTAAGATGTATGTTGACAAGTACTACTACGTAGATGTTTTTTGGCCGTAAGATGTATGTGGACAACAACAACAGCTACTACTACGTAGATGTTGTTGGCAAGGCTTATATTGTTC
The DNA here is from genome assembly GCA_031216235.1 of Syzygium jambos. Classification (NCBI taxonomy): domain Eukaryota; kingdom Viridiplantae; phylum Streptophyta; class Magnoliopsida; order Myrtales; family Myrtaceae; genus Syzygium; species Syzygium jambos. Next base: position 16,138,500 of record CM062224.1, read on the forward strand.
CACTGGTCTGGTTTCGCTCAAGGAACTGGGAGCCGAATCGATTCCTGCCAAATCCAAATTTTGGGAACCATACTAACTTTTGTGGGGACCACTTAGAACTAGCCAATCCGATTCTCGGGTTGGACTGAGACCGTGCTCGCCCGTATTAACAACTAAGATTTTGGTAGCTAATGGCTATGACACTTTATAAGCAACAATTCATGTAATTAATTTTATTAGAATGGATTAAAAACCACGAAAAATTCCAAACTTGTACAGCTATGACAAATTTACTCATAACTAATTTTTTTATCACGAAAAATCTCAAACTGGTACACATCTGCCAAATTTACTCTAAACTAATTTTTTTACCATAAAAAATTCCAAATTGATATAGTTATGACAAATTTACTCTCCGTTAACTTGGATTAATATAGCAAAAAATCATAAATTTATAAACCTATGACAAACGGAGGGGTAAAATCCTAAACTGGTATACCTGTTAACTGCCACATGTCATCCAAATCAGCAATTTGATAGTAAAATTTAACAGAAAATAATAGATGGTAAATTTATCACAAGTGTACCAATTTAGGAGTTTTCCATGGTATTAACCTAAATTTCTAAGGTTGAGCCAAGCATAAGTATGTAGCACCATCATCTAATCAAGCGAGCAGTTTGACAACCTTTGTCGGAATCGAGTGTTCCTTTCGTCTCCCAGATCAGGGGGGAGAGTCCGGGACAGATCATAGGATTCTGATGCCCACACGTGAAGATTTTGCTAGCCCGCTAGACTGAAACAACTATTTACCAAGAATAGTATTTGGATTAACAACCGCGTGATTTTCTTTAATATATTACTTCTCTTTATAAAAAATATAGCGAATTAAAAACTGCATTGTTTTCTTGTTTGTTGAGTCTATGATGTTGTTTTATTCACAATCGAAGCTTTTTCAAACCACCCCACGTACAGTTAAAATATAGTACATCAAAATAAATGCTAATAAAACAAAGGGCGTTACAGATTATGCCACCCCCGCCACCACTCAAAATTTTGCAAAGTGGAGAAACCATTAGGGCACCTAGACCTATGGACCAATGCTAACTGATGGGGTTAACGTACATATTCTTGCTCAAGGTAATTCTACTGATAATATTATTGGCAACATGGTGAATAAAGGTGTTTAACCAAATGCACCATTCCCAAATATCGAGAATGTGCAATTTATTAATTCAGCACCTCTATTAGATAATGTGATACCTCAACCTACTGTAGCGCCTATTTCGTATAGGCAAAATGCTGTCATCAATAACTTAGGTAGATCTCTTACTCCACCTTGGGGGAAGAGGTACCATAGCCATTTCAACAACCACTACCATAGCCAGTGCCACAACCATTTCAACAATTACTCCTATAGCTAGTCCCTCAACAATTTCGCTGACCAATTCTATAAGACAATCCACAACCATTCCCACAATATGTACCACAGACAATACCACAAACAATATCACAATTATTGCCGCAATCAATTCCGCAATATTTGGCACAACTAATGCCACAACCTGCTCTAGGAGCAAAGCCCGTTGCAACGCCTCCTACGGTGGCCATTGGGCCAAATCAACAAATCGATCCGGCAATGAGACAATATGGGTATGATATGGGGTATATCACGTTAGTATACAAAAAAAAATATCTAGACTAGATGGATGCTTTACATTATCCAAGAGGCTTCAATATACCTTAATTTCCTCTCTTTTCTAGTGAAGACGACCAATCGATATCGGAACATATGAGTCGACTTACTACACTGTGAGGTGATGCTACGTATAGCAATTGCTAGAAGTTAAAATTATTCCTATTATCACTATAAAAAAAGGCCTTCGCGTGGTACATAGCCTACCTGTTAATTCTGTCCACACTTGGGAAGAGATGGAAACCCCATTTCATAGTCGCCTTCGAAGGGTTATTCTCGATGTGACTATTGCAAAGCTGGCACTTATGAAACAATATAACAATGAATCGGTAGGACAATATATATCCCGATTCAGGAAAGCAAGAAATAGATGTTAGTTATCCTTGCCAAAAAGAGTTTTTTACCCATATAGCTTTTGGAGGCATGAAATTTTCTACATGGGAAAGGATGGAAGGACAACCATATAATAATCTTTTCCAAAAGGCAACTAGGGCAAACAAGTATAAACTTGTTGAAAGAAAAGGATATAAAACTTGAAAAACATGGTGTTGCTTTATCAACATGTATGAGCCTGCTATTGGCATAGAACAAGGGGAATACGCAGAAATAGTTGTGGCTACAATAGTGATCGATGAGCCATATATTTGTTGAGCATTAAGACAAGCAAGAAATAAAGAGAAATTGAAGGAAAACATCGTGGCTCAATCCAAGGATGCTCAGTTCTATTTGTTCGATGTGAATAAGATGGACGATATTTTTTACCTTCTTTTAACTGATGGCCAAAACAAGTTAAGTTAAACAAAGGGGAAATCATACCAGATAAGGAAGAATTACTGAACAAGAAATATTGTAAATGGTACCATTCGTAGAGCTACAGTATTGCCGATTGCATTGTTTTTAGAAAAAAAATGTTTAAGAAGCAATTCGGTAAGGTAAAATCAAGTTTGCTGATGAGAAGGAAAAAGCTCAATAGAGATTGATGATGACACATTTCCTCTCATGTTGATGGTTACACCAAAGTTTAGAGGCAAGAAAGCGCAGAAACCAAACTTATGTGCTAGATGCAAATGAGAAATTGGTAAGGGAGTTAAAATTTCACCCATAGAAAGCACACTACCGAGTAGACACCCTACCTAGATCGAGAGGAATGATTGTCAACAACATGCCATGGGCAACCTTCATAATATTGGTCAACTTGCGCGGCCTAGAGTATTTGATCGAGTCACCAACCCTAGGGAGCAACCTCTGAAGAAAAAGTCATTTAAACAGAGATATGAGGAAGGAGATCCTACTATTAGTTTATTAGGAGAATCGAGTGGCACATATGTGACATCTCAGAGCATCACATATTAACGTATTTCTTTAGTCTTTTCACTTATAGCACAAGCGGAAGACAATTCACAATCAAAGTAGACATTTCTCATTCAGTTGACACATACGCAACACAAATATCACATCTTCATCCCATATATTTATTTATGTACATGAGCGATTTGAGTAATATCATCATCAAACACTATAACAAAAAACTATATCTGGGAGAAAAAAAAAGGTGTCCTACTCCCTTGATACCATCAATGTGACACCCACAACTGCCACCATCTCCTATCACCCATCCTCATGGTTGTAGCCAAAAAGTGATGACCGTGTCACCAAAAGCAGTTCCACTGCACACAACAACATCCACAACTCTACCCTGCTACTCCTCATCACTCTCTCCATCAATGCTATTGCTGTCATTTGGATAAGGAAGCGGTCCTACAAGCCTTCCCCCAACCTTCGCGTAGATCGTAACAAAACGATATGGAATGGGGCTAGCTGGTGAGCCTATGTCAACCCATAGGATAGCGGTGTACTTCACAAAATGAACAGAAAGAAAGGTAGGGTCGGTGAACTCCTGCAATACATCCTCGAAGTTTGTTGGAGTTCCATAGCGAGCTACTGGAGTAGTGGGTAGGGCTGCCATAGCTAAATATCTAGAAAATCAATAGGAGTGAGCTGACGCTTAATAAGAGAAATGTCTAACTTTGTAGCATTGACACTCTTTGACACACTCCGCTTTGACACGCGAGTCCAAAATCTCGGCAAGTGATTCCGACACGCACGGGGTCAATTTTTATAAATTTTCAAAAAATTAGGGGTCAAAATGTAAATTTATAAAAAAAAAAAGAAAGAAAGAAAAATCGGAAGAAAAAGGGGCCAAACACACATGCTCTTTTTGTTCCCATCTTCTTTGCTTGGCTAGCCAACCTCCCACTCTCAAATCCTCTTCTTTCTGTCTTTTCCATCGACCGATGACCACCGCGAGGCTCTCTCCGCGCTGCTTGCGGCCGCAGCCAGGTACAACTCTCTCTGTTTCTTCCCTTAATTGTACTGTTTTTCTTCGCTAAATCTCTAGTTCTTCGCTATCTACCCTAGGGCTCCGTGACTCATTCTACTTGATGTAGGGTTGCCTCGGTAAGATCCGCTAGAATTGAGCAAGAGAGGCGTTCTTGGTGATTCTTTTCTGGATGTGTTTAATAATTAGAATCTAAAGCTATTTCTATAAGCAACAAGCATGTGCTACCAAACAAATGCAATTGAGTCGGCATCTTATCCGGTATACCCATCTTCTTCATACCTTTTGAGCCCAAAAATACCTATTGTTTTCAGGAGGCTAAGTACATTCAATGCTGATTTCAATCTTAGGAAGAGGGAATAAGGTGATATCTTAACGAAGCAAACTCCTTTTCAATATTGTAATTGCATGTAAGTTGGTAGTGCTGTGAATTTATAATTATAATTGTTTCATCGCATCAGTGAGTTTTCTCCTTATGCCCCTCGGACAATAAGGTCTCTCTACTTCTTCTTGTATGATTGTTTACAACATTACCATATCACGGGAGAAGAACACTAGAAGTGCCAAAACTTGTATACAAAACTTACTTTAGTGCCAAAATTTGTTTCGGATCACTTAAGTGCCAAAATCGGAGAAAAAAGATAACTTAAGTGCCAACGACGAGAAAGTTCGGCCAAATTAATACGTGGCTTTTTTAATTAAAATTTTAATCTATGTTGCATTTCCACGTGTATATTTTGAATTTCTCAGTCCTCCATGGCATTTTCATGTGTAAATTTCGAATTTTTAATTATTTTTTTCTGTTTTTTCCTTTTTTTTCTTTTTTTCTTTTCTTTATTCTTCTTCTTCATTTGGCCAGTGACCGGACACTGGCAACCTGCCATGGCCAGCCACCTAGCCTCGCCGGGGGTTGCCTGGGGGAAGGCGACCCCCAGCGAGGCCGTCGTAGCCTGGGCGAGGGCCGGCCCCGCTGGATCTGGCGAGGGCCGACCTTACCTCGCCTGGGCACGGCCCTTGTCCAGGCCATGGCGGCCTCGCCGAGGGTCGCCTTTCCTCGGGCGATTCCGAACACGATGTGCCAGAGCTCCGTCCTCTGCTTCGATTCGACGAAGGCCGTGCCGCTAAGAGCCGACAGCAAAGAGGAGGGGAGGGTTAGGTTGGCGGCGGTGGCCGACGAGGAGGAGGAGACGAGCTTCAGTGTGTAGACGACGTAGGTGACGGACACGAAGAGGATGAGCCACACCATCAGCTTCGACAGCGCATGGGCTTGCGAGCCGCCAATGCTGAGCATGGCGGTCGGACTCCCAGACGGCGGCACCCTCATTTGGTCCAAAAGGCCAATTGCTCCGAATCCTTCTGGGTCACCTTCATCTTCCCCAGAAAGAACAAGAACAAGAAGCTGCACTCAATCTATCAATGCTGCCACCGGTGCATTCGCTCGGAATCATGGGTTTCACATTGTAGTGGGGGGGCCGTCATATTTCATGGGTCTTCGATCGGATTCGGGGAGCTTCACGCCAGCCGCTTCAGGAATCGATTGACGGGAAGAGACGATACGAAGAGATGAAGATGAGCAAGCAGAAAAAAGTAAGGATTCGAGTGACGATGATGAAGACGAGGAAGAAGAAGAAGAGGAGAGTTGCAGAGAGAGAGAGAGAGAGAGAGAGAGAGAGAGAGAGAGAGAGAGAGAGACGAGTTAGAGAGAGAAATGCGTTGTTGCCAGGTTGCAGGACCGCCCCGTGATGGAGCTTTTATGCTCAGAAGATGTAGAGTTACAGGTGGCGAGGCGAGGACGGCCCTCCCTAGGCCACGGCGGCCTCGCCGAGCATCACCTGGGGGAAGGCAGCCCCCGGCGAGGCTACCGTGGCCTGGGCGAGGGCCGACCTTGCCTTGCCCATGGCGGGCGACGGCGGCCTCGTTCGGGCGAGGTCAGGCGGCTGGCCATGGCCGGTGGGCGATGGCCGGTGTTCGGTCACCAGCCAAACGAAGAAGAAGAATAAAGAAAAGAAAAACAGAAAAACAGAAAAATAGAAAAAAAATCAGAAAAAAATTTTAAAATATTAAAATATTATTAAATATTGTCCTCGTTAGCGCCGACGTGCCACGTAGGACTGAGAAATTAATAAAATATGGCCACGTCAGATTTCCGGCGATCCAAATCAGAGTTAGCACTTAAGTGATTATTTTTTTCAAAAAAGTGACACTTAAGTGATCCGAAACGAACTTTTGGCGCTAAAGTGAGCACCATACACAAGTTTTGGCACTTCTAGTGTTCTTCACCTGAGTAGAACTGTATAACGTTTGAAAAAGGACGCCCGATGAATAAACAGAAGTGCATTCAAAAGGGGCATGACAAGTGTCCCACGTCGACTCGGTGGAATGGGTAGGTCTTGTTAATGATATAAAACCAATGGTTTCATCTACGATTGAAAATGCATGTGTTTCGCAGAGAACTAATTAATAAAGAAAAATGCTAAAATGTTTTTTAATGTTTGGATTTTATTGAAAAGTGATCATGATTTTATCTCAAGAAATTTTTTTTTTGATTTTTTAAATAATTTTTATTTTTTAGTTTTAAAAAAATTCAAAAATTTAATTATTTTTTAATTTTCTTTCTTCTTTTTTTTTTAAAAATTTTTTTTCTTTTCTTTTTAAAAAAATTGATTTTTAATTTTTAAAATTTTTCTCTTTTCTCTTTAATTTTTTTCTTTCCTTTTTTTCTTTTCCTCCTTCCTCCGCCACCACTGGTTGGCAACAACCATAGACGAGCTTCGACTTCGTTGCGATTTGGCGGACCTCGCCCAAGGCCGGCCCACACCTGTGGTCGGTTGCCAGCCATCATCAAGGCCGGCGACCAACGGAGGAGGAAGGAAAAGGAAAAAAGAAAAAAGACCAAAAAAAGAAAAAGAAAATATAAAAAATTCAATATATTAATTCCGAAAAGTATTTTCACCTTCTTACATATCGGAATTCACTTATGCATGAATATTTTCGTTGACCGAAAAGTTGACAAGTTATTTTCCACGAACCAAACAGATGGAAGTCCGGAAAATCAATTCCCGGAAAACACTCTCCCCTAAACAAACGCACCCTAAGCATCTTTCGGCTAATGCTGTGCTAACCGAGTCGCGCCTATCACTAATTGAAAATTATTCCCAAGCTCCTTCTTCGAACTGGGTTTAAGTGCTAGCCTGGTCATTTTCCAGGGGGCTCCCTTCGGTGTAACTCCCATTAGGTGAACCCCTCCAATATTAGTTCGAAGCTTATACATCATCGAGAATTTATGGAACGGCTCCTTCGGGTAAAATCCTACAGCTATTAGTTCAAGCTTATACATTGAATATTTTTTTGGTTCATATCATAAAAAAAATTGCACGTTGATCTATTTATTGTAAATTACTTTTTAAGTTAGTCCACTATACCTATTGTGGCACATTTATTCTAAACTTTTTTTTGTGGAATAAAAAATTTCAAACTTGTACTTATGTGACACATTTACTCTCTGTTAATGTTTCGTTAAATGGATCTTTTAGTCAAAATAATATCGTTTTTATTTCACTTAAATCATGTGGATGCCATGTCAACGTTGTTTGCTTTCTAACATCCATGTAGGTAGAATTTCGATAGAACTTTAACCGGGTAAATGTGTCACATATATATAAATTTAGGATTTTTTTATGTCACAAGAAAAAGTTCAGGGTAAAAGTATTACGGTATGCATAATTTAGAGTTTTTGGTGACTTTTGCCCTATTTTTTTATCTCACAAAAAACTTTCAAATTTTTTTAAAATGAAAGTAATTTCAGTCCTAAGAAATGTCCCAAACCGGCAATGTGTCAATTTTTCTACTTGTCTTGAAATTACCGATACGAGGTGATAAATTTGTTAAAATTCTAGACATACTTCCAATATCAGGTGCTAACTTTGTCAAGTTTCCGCAAATATTGATAGTCTCTTTGCATAGAATGATATTGTTGATATTTTTTTACCTTTAGTAAATTTTTTTAAGTTTTCACAAATATCGATAGTCTCTTCACAAAGAATGACATCGTTGATAATTTTTTTTAGAGAACATATTCCCCATATTTGGCTCTCATTCTTAATAATTTGGGCGTAAGAAGCTAGCTATGACCAGTAGCCCGTGCTTGCTAGAAATAATTTAAACCATACACTATATGAAATTAACGAGCAAATACCATATGGACCAAAAGGAAATGCGGGATTCTAGAATCAGATAAGATTGGGAATTGACCATAACATGTTTCGGATATTCGATTTAGAATCTACGCCCTGAAATCGATTACCCTTATTGTTAACTTAAAAGAGATAAAGACACCCACGGGGACATAACGGAGGTGGTGGTTTGTCAATTGTCATCCCATGTCATACATCTTTCTCAGAATATACATTGACCTGAAAGACCGCGACAGCCCACCAATCTCTTGTTTCCAACGCACCAATGTGCATGTGGTCAACGGTTGTGGCAAGGTGCTGGGCAGGAGTTCCCTTTGCTTCGCTCAACCTTTAATCCCCCAAGGGCTTTCCATCGATTTCCTCCGATGGTTGACTTTCCATCACAGCATATCCCTTAAAGAAACAATCCGTGACACATCGCCATATCCATCAGCTCTCAATATTCGAGTCGGAGAAACTCTTGAAGAGAAGAGGAGCCAAAGGAAAGAAGCCATGAAAATAGGGGTCGTAGTGATCGTGTCGCTCCCGGTTCTGATCTTCTTCGCCGCCCTGTGCTTCACGTGCTACCAGATGGGCAGGCAAAGAAGCCAAGAAGAAGGCCGGGTCCTCACGGCACAGGAGCTCCCACGGCACGAGCTATCAGTAATTTCTTCGTGGAAATTGTCAAGAGATCCGTGAGGGTGACAAGTGTCATCGGTGAGATGAATTGTACTCGCTTTGTTTGTCTGATTTTTGATCTTCCATCTGTAAATTTCCTTCTTCTTAGGTCTTGTTGGAAAGTTGGGTTGTAAATCAGTCTACTGATACTATTTTGGTGGCGAATTGACACTTGATAAGCAACAATTTGTGCAGTTAATATTTTGAAAATTGGAATATTTCTTATCAATTGTACTTAGCAAGCGATAATAATTTATCGGGTTAATCTTTTTCCACCGCAATAGATTGATTTGATGCATGAGCATGTTTTATTTGGTAACAATTTTAGAAACAGACTTAACTGTGGTTATTTGTATTTTGTACGGTGGCAAAATTTAGATTAAGAAAAATTTCAAAATTTCAAAATCTTTTATAAAAGTATCATCAACATCGAAAGATCTCATCTCATTTTTCTGATTTGTGCTGTTGCTGTAATTCATGAGAACATACCTAATTAATATCTTTTACCACAAAAAAAAACTGATTTCTTTCAATTTTAGAATAAAAATGGATGCATCGTGAAGACTAATTACTATTTGAATGTTAACTTTAAGCTAAAAGTATACTTTGTACTCCATCGACGTCCAGCAATTTATTATGTTTAACATTTATTTTGAGATATATGTAATTTGTCCTAATCTGTCTTCCTTAGGGTGCTTTTATTTCGCGGAAAATGAGTAATTTAGTAAACATTTTTCAAAAACGATTGTTTCTATAATTTAGAAAAATTAGTCAACGGAAAATATTTTCATCATTGCATGCCTAACTATTTTCATAAGCGATGAAAACATTTTCTATTCATTTATTTTTCTAAACAATATAAGTGATCATTTTTTAGAAAATATTTTTCAAATTAATTAGTAATTTTCCTCGAAACGAACACACACTTAATTTAATTTAATTTTTGTGGTATATTTTTAATTTCTATGGTAGTGACTTTTTGCTCTCTCTCTCTCTCTCTCTCTCTCTCTTTTTCTCTAAGCTACTTAATTAAACTAATTCTTTTTTTATATTAGTCATAATTTCTTCATTATGAACCTTTCGTATCATTCATTCTCATATCTTCTTTTTGTTTCAACTTTATTTTTTCGATAATCATTAAATACATACTAAATCAACTCCATAGATAATTAATATTTTGCATTCCTCTTAACTCTAATTGTTATTTGCAAATTAATTAAATCTAAGCTAAATCCCCCATGATTTGAGGAGGACTCCTATTAAATGAAGTGTGTTGGTTTCTTATTTGCAGAATACCGAAAAGCTCGATCTGAAATTACTTGGTTACAATTGGAAAAGGAAATTACTTAGCTAAAAGGAAAAATAACACTTCAAATTCAACCCACTATGATAATTTAAAACATTTTCTCTTTGAATGAAATGATAACAGCTTATTATATATGGGTAAACTAGCTTGATTACAAATTGAGACTAGAAAAGATTATATATAATTAATAACTACTGGGGAGTTGGGATAACAAATTAGCTAGTACACAACAACGGTCTTCACAAATTAACTATGTGAATACCAAGTTCTCAAATCCTGTAACCACTGAGGCAAAGTGATTCGAAATAGATTGCAATGGTAGTTATAACGATAGAAGCACAAATTTTAGGAGAAGCAAAATGTGTATAATGATACATTAAAGTAATTAATTATTCTAAAGTTGAGCCAGGCACTTGTAGACACCTCATGTGATCGAGCGAGCTATGTTGTTAACCTCTGTAAGAATCGAATGTTGCTTTCATCATGTCCCAAAGTAGGGCGGAGAAAACACGAGACAGATCATAGTATTCCGATACCCTCGCGTGAAGATAGTGCTGGGCTAGCCCACTAGATGCAGCCAATTATTTAACAGGAAATAGAGGACCCCATATTAAGACCCAAAACAAATAAAAAAACAAAAAAAGAAATTTCAACACATAATTTAAGTTGCGATTGATTGATTGATTTTATCTGCCAAATCATCTTTAGATTATAATATGTTTTGTTAATGATGCTTCTACAGCACTTGTCAATCATATTTTGGGAAATTATTTCATTTTGCAATACATAATTACACATAACATAAAGGGAAAATGATACAAACAGTCCATAAATTTTGGTCTAATATGCAATGTCATCCATGAACTTTCAATTTGGTCAATGTGGTCCCTGAAGTTTGACTCAATATGCAATATAGTCCCCAAACTTTTAATTTGTTCAAAGTGGTCCTTAAACTTTTGGTTTATGTTCAACTTAGTCAATGAGCTATATGAATAGTCCATATTCAATTTAGTTTCTGAACTATATGACTACATTGAATATGTACCGAAAGTCAGGGATTATATTAAATAAATTAAAAGTTCAGAGATTACATTGCACATTAGATTAAAGTTTAGGAATCATATTGAATAATTTAAAAATTTAAGAATCACATTATATCATGGGTCAAAATCCAAAGTTTATTTGTGTCACTATCCCTTTCTTTTACTAGTTGCTCGACAAGTGCTCCGAGCACTAAACCCACTTACAATATTTTTTATATTTATTCAGCTCGAATGCAATTTTTTGTTGTCAAAGAACGAATAGATGATAAAAAGAACCTACTGACTTGCCTTCCTATCACTGGGCTATCAAAAAGTAGCCGTTGGAAGCTTTGAACGTTGAGCCCACTTTGCATCTTTTCCCGAACGTTACAGATCGTTCCTTAAATTCCCTGTTCTTGTTTGTTTATTACTGAGAAAAGTTGAGCTCTCTTCTGGACAGGATCCATCCTGAGAAGTCCTCATCAAGCCACAACCCCTTCTCTCTCTCTCTCTCTCTCTCTCTCTCTCTCTCTCTCTCTCTCTCTCTCTCTCTCTCTATATATACGCCCTCCTCTGTTTCCCACTCGAACCACATCTCTCTCTCTCTCTCTCTCTCTCTCTCTCTCTCTCTCTCTCTCTCTCTCTCTCTCTCTTACAGTCATTCTCTCAGATCGATTTGGAAGAAGAAGAAGGAGAAGATGGGTCTGGTGGTGGTGATATCGCTGCCGCTGATACTGTTCTGCTTGTTGCTCGGCTTCGGGTGCTACTTCTTCGGAAGAGCCCGGGGGAGGAAAGACGTGCACACCAACCCCCAAGTGTACGGCACCCCGACCCCGCCTCCCGGCACTTACGGTGGTTCGCCGCCCCCGCCGCCGCCGCCGTACACCAAGATGCCGCCCTCCGACGAGCACGTCTGAACGCTCTGGGCTACTTCGTCCCGGAAAAAGAGCTCGTCATGTAGATCTCTCTTCGAAGTGGGGTTGCTTTTCTTTTTCCTGAATTTTTGTATAATATTGACAGCATTTCCTTATGAAATTCTTTGTCTGGGTATATATTTGGGGCCGTTTGAGATTTGGGATGGTGCATGACAAGCAATGAGCATGTCAAGTGAGGGCGTGTGTTTGTGGATTTGTAATGTGAAATTAGTATGATGCCATGTGGAAACTACACAGTTTGGGAATAAAAACATCTGTAGATTTTAAGTGGCTGAGTAAATTGAAGTGTTTCCAGCTTGTGATTGATTTGATTCATGTGTTAATTTTCTTGCATTCTCTCTGGAACATCGGAATGTGGTCATTCGCAGGGGTGGTCTGGTGAAACTAGCGGAACTAGAGAACGAAAAAACAAAAAAATCGACCCGACGGAATCAAATCGAGACAACACCAATACTCAGACTAAAATCCAGATTAAGATTCTGCTTGGGATCAATTAGACTGATTCGGGTTTCGATTCGGTTCGGACGATCACAAAACTACTGGGGGATTTACGCAATGCACATGAAACCAAATTCAAATATTTTTACGAGTGGCCGACCATATTCTCCTTTATGTACGAAAGTTAGTGACTCTAAATGGATTCCACCCATTCATCTTTCTTCCTTTTGGTTTGGTATGAAACATGGTATGAAGTCTAGATTTGGTTAGTGACGCTAAATTTGGTATGGAGTCTCACGAAGATAAAAGAACAAATCTAGGTAAACTTTTGTTAAGTTTTAAGATGAAGTTCGATCAGCCTTTCATGGAGTAGTCAGTGCAAATCAAATGAAAACTAAAGAAAAATTATATAAACTTTTTTTTTTTGAGTTAAGGATCAGGCACATTTAACAATGAAAAACCAGATAAAGTATATTTCATCACGCGTTACGATTTAATTGACTGCTGAATTAGTTTTCCCGAAAGCACCGAAGTAAAGTTAAGTCGGCCATTTCCTTCACTGAAGCTTATGCGATCTTGTATCATCATGCGCTAAATAATCGAAGGCAATTTTGTTGTCCATTTCTAATATTTTCTTTTTACTTTGGCGAACGACATAGCTGGGAGGGTCTTGCCCCTACTAGGGTTTCGGCATGTATAGCTGAATCACATGGAAAAGATTTGTGGCTTTTTCCTCCTATCACGTTCCCTTCGTCATCTCTAACTACGAAATCCCAACCTCCTCACTTCTCCCGTGATGAAAAAGCCCCACCTATCCGATTGTGATGCTGAGTTGTAGTGTCTTCTCAAACGCAACTGTTCTTGGGCCCCTCGTCATAAGCTTATGCGTTTGAAGGTGCAGCTTGGGATTGTGGAAATTTCTTCTTTGAGATGGTGATTGATCAGTACCTGACCGATTAATTATATTTGGAACCAACGTTCTATGTAGTAAAGCCCTAGAGATATCATGGAATTTCAATAATTTTCCCAAACAATTTACATAGAACCCAATGTTTATTTTCCTAGAAGAAAAAAGACTATGTGATGGCACTTTGATGTATTGTGAAATGATTGGATAAACAACCACGTCGTTCACCGAAAGTACTTCACGATTATAAATTTATTAGGTAGTAAGTAAGGTCTTTGATTTTATCAAATAAGAGCGAGAGAGCAATCTCATTCTTGGTTATGTATAAAAGTACGCAATTCAGAACACAATCCATCATGAGTGTTGTACCCTTAGTTATTAATTAAAATATGCTTGAAATCACACCTCTGTCTGGATTCATTTTATGTATATTTCCATTACAAACAATAAAATCACTTAAAGTGTCTTCTAACACGTGTAACTGTTTCTCGATGAAAAACAAGGTTTGGTCACTCCGAAAATAAGGGTTTATTTAACATCATCTTCACCGAAAAACACTTGTCATAAATGCCGATTATGCTTTTTGTTCATTTTATTGCTCCATGACACCTTTTATGCATATGTTATATTGTTGATATAAATATCTACTAGTTAGAACCAACAGAAGTAGCACGTTTACTTATTATAAACTTGAAAAGAACACCCCCATTTCTTAATTCAAAATAACACCATAAGTATCTGTTGAGACGTAAGAAAATTCTAATTATTTCAGAGGCGAACAAAAGTTTCAAAAGCATCAACAGATTTAATCACATTATATAAGGACGATTTGCAGTTTCATCCGCCACGAAAATTTCAAAGGTGCTAATGATTTTCATTAATTTCATGATAAACAGGAAGAGAATGTAGGTGCTTAAATAGAATAGTCTTTTGGTGTCCAAATTTCCCTCGTCGGAATCATCTTTTCTGATTATGAAAAACTACTCTTCTGCTTTTAAAAATCATTTGACTTTTATTTTTGAATTAACTTATTTTATCCATATTACATTTTTTCTTTGTAAAAAAAATTATATATAGTTAACGTGTAATCAAGCCACCTTAATCATTCAAGAAAGTAGTTTATTTCAACTAAAAAATGGTACAACGGTCTTGCTTCAAAAAATCTGGGCCCATGAAGCCCACAGGTACGACCCTGATCGGCGACGTCCCAAAGATTCAGGGCACCCGACCCGATTGTCGGACCGCCCGATCCGACCCGAGAACCGACAGCGACGCCGTTTCGCCGCCCTCGCGGGTCGCGGAGGGAAGGCCGAAAGGGGGGAAGCCCTCGAGCGCGCACAGTCCATCTCTCTCTCTCTCTCTATGCAACAGCAAGCTTTCTCTCTCTAGAACCTTCGGCCGGCGCTTTGCTCGGAGGAGCGAGAGCGAGAGCGAGCGCGAGGGGGAGGGAGGTGAACGATGGCGTCGTCATCGGGCTCCGGCGAGGCGGCGACGGAGAGGAGGGGGATACCGGGCGCTCAGTTCGTGGAGGACGTCCAGACGTACCTCGCCCAAGCCGGCCTCGACGCCAACTCCGCCCTCGCCTTCCTCCAAGAGCGGTAACTCTCGAATCGCGTGCTTACTGGTCGTGCTTTCTTCGCGTTCGTTCCTCTGGGAGAGTGTTGAAATGTCTCGCGCGAGGTCGAAATGAATGCTGTTACGCGCTCGATCTAGGTCGCGGAGGTCTAGGGCTTTTTTTTGCTTCCGCTAGGCCGTGTCTGGGCTGTGTAGCGAGGTTAGCACGCGCGGATCGGTTTTTCTTTGCTTTGTGGAAATTGTCCTGAGTAGGCAGCTGGAGATGCTGGTGCAGTGGGGGAGATGTTGAAATTTTGGAACTTTTTTCTCTTTTTTTTTTGGGTCCTTGTGGAGTGGTTGTGGTGATTGGTGGGATGATGATTGCAGGCTGCAGCAATACAAGCTGGTGGAGATGAAGCTGCTGGCTCAGCAGAGGGATCTTCAGGTGTGCTGTTGCGTTTCGCTCCGTTTGCTTTGTTATCAAAATCCCTTTCAAGTGTTCGTGTATCCTTTCTCATCTAGTGATTTTTTTTTGTATTGATGTATCTGCTGCAACGTTCGGTGTTGAGCTATATTTTTTGTTCCTCGTTTTCTTCTTTGTACTGTTGAATACCACAGGCCCTATTCCTCCTGTCTGCCCGTGTACTGCCTCCGACCTTGTTTATTGTTCTTGTCTGTTTTTTTTTTTTTTTCGTATAGTATAAACCAGCGGAGTGTCGAAAAGTTGTGCAATGGTTATTGTGGAGGTGGGGGTGCGCGTGCCTAGGAAGCACGGACACTCTCCGGGGGCCTACGTGTCGGTGTCAGACACGTATCGGACGTGTTGGGCACCGACACTCGTCTGACACTCTTTTATTTATTATTTATTTATTTAGTTGTGGATTTGAATCAAATTAATTTGATTGAAATAATCATAAAAATGATAATTTATTATGTATACATAAAAATATACATTTAATATACAATGTGTCCCAACGTGTCGGAATTCTCTATTTTTTGAAAAATGACGTGTCGACGTGTCATGTCGTGTTGTGTCACGTGTCGTGTGTGGGTGTCAGTGCTACTTAGGTGCGTGCATATGTGGGTGGACCTTTTTCTACAACTTTCAAGCATTTAGGTGTGTAATTTTTTTTTGTTGATGCTTAAGAGGTATGAAGACTTGATTAGAGACATTGATACCAAAGCTTCAATCATGATGATGGTTTAGTTACAACAAGAAGCTTGTTGGTTCTGAGTTCTTTCCTTGATAATGCATTGTCTATTCAATATCTTACATATTTCATTAATGTAATGGGCATATCCTCAATTAGGAAGGTTTCTACACTCACTTGCTGATTTCTTTCTCATAAATTCTTTATTTAGTTTCTGTTTTTCTAGTTCAAATTTAACCTCTTCTCAAACTCGAGTGAGATTTACTTTTCCCCTATGAGATTGGCTTACTCTTGCATTTACTTTGGTCTAATATAGAAAAAAAAGTCAATCCAAAATCCGGGTGCGCACCTCTTTGATGTCTCACAATGAATTTCTCTTTTACATTGACGCGATAGATCTGAGTGCACTTGGTTCTTTTTTCCCACTATAATCCTTGGTGATCTTGAGCATTTTGTTAGCATTTTAACGTTTACTTTGTTGGCATGATACATTTTTATTTGTCTTTATTACTATTTTATTAATTCAATGTCTATATGTAATGCCAGGCAAAAATTCCTGATATTGAGAAGTGTTTAGACATAGTCGCTACTCTACAGGCCAAGAAGGGTTCTGGTGAGGTTTGTTGTCTCACGCAACTCATACTATTGATTATGTAAACTAGATTTTGGGGGAATTTCGTCTTTCTTTCCACAAGTTGATAGGGAAGTTGTGGTTATTTGCTTTTCTACGACAAGCTGCTTTTCGATGGAGTCCAGTAATTTGGTTGACGGGTGCCCAATTTATGTTTAAATTTGTGATGAAATTGCGAGGTTTTGAATCTTGAAAATGATTGCAGTTACCGCAGAGAAAATTAGATCAAGATGTTCACATACAATTAGAATGAAAAAGATACTTTCCTTCTAAAATGCTTGCTTGGCCCATTTATGGAAATATAAAAAGGACGATGCACATCATTATACAGTAATCCTTGTTTATGCTCCCCATGTTAGGAAATTTTCTCATCTAAAGGCACAAAGAACATGCTCAAGTGTTGCATCTTGCTTGTTATACCTATTTATCTTCTTTATACTTTATCACATAAGATGGATATATCATTGAAAAACGTTGATTTTATCTCCCATAATTGGCGGTCATGCATTGTGGGCTTTCAATTCTTGTCTTGAAGGAGTGGGAATGATCTACATTTACGTTCTTTTCAAAAAGGAATCACTTCTGTGGATCTTTCTCTTGTCTTTTGAGAAAGAGAGACAGAGACTATAGGAAGAGGTATTGTTCTGCTTGTTATTCTAGTTCAGATCCCGGTTAACGGTATAGCAAAAAAGCGACAAAAGGAAGTTGGAGATATATCTAAGGTCTATTTGTTTCGCGAAAAATGAATCATCCGGAAAACATTTTTCAAAAAATGATTGTTTGTATCGCTTACAAAAATGAATGAACAAAAAATATTTTCATCGTACACGAAAATGTTTAAACATAAATTGTTATCGGTAATGAAAATAATTTTTATTGACTAATTATTTCAAGCGATACAAGCGAACATTTTTAGGAAAATGTTTTCCAAATCATTCATTTTCTACGAAATAAACGAAGTCTAATCATAGAAAGTGTAAAGCATAATGTGAAGTCTAAGCCATCTTCCCGTAATGCAAGAAGACTCTCTTATTTCCATATCTACTACACTAACTGAAATGTCGAGATTTGGATTGGGTATGATTCAATTCCATGGTCACCACGTCTTCACTGCGACTTTTTCGACAGATCCAAGGAGATATAGTCTGATGGCAACATGTAGTAGGTGATCTGTGGATTCTCATTGACTTTACTACAGAATCTGTTTGTATGCATCCTTTTTCTTCTGTTTCTTTTTTTCTTTTTGTATATTGGCTATTTTCATTCACTCCCAAGGCAATCTCTCACGGGGATAACCTGTGGTGCCGAATGGTCCATATGATTTTCATCTTCTATGCAGCTAATACCCCCTCCCCTTCTTTCGATAGATTCCTTCCCTGTCTTTTTAATACCAGCTATCTTGTGGAAGAGAACTAAAATTTGGCAATCTCATTTTCTTCTGGTTACCAGTCTCTGCATAAGTGGTGACTTCTTCATCCAATACTTTCTGCCATCGACAAAGTTTCCTGCTCATGTGCTGTAATTTCCATATCTCTGCAGTGGGCAAGAATCTGAGAGATTTATCCTACACCATTATTCCTTTTAAAACATCAACTATGAGGTAGCCCGGCATTGCAGCCTCTCTGCCAAGATCCCTCCCTCCCTCTCTCTCTCTCTCTCTCTCTCTCTCATACACACGCCCAAACACATGTACTACTATGTGCTGCCTCCATCTTTCTTTGCACTGAGGTTTTCTCCATCAAATAGGTTACAACCTTTAACCCTCTGAAGGTACATAAACAAAGGTGTGATATCTCTCTCAATATGAAAATCCAGCATTTGAATTGATCAGTCATTTCAAATTGGGGCACCTTGATGCAACAGTTAGTTCACCACTCCATTCGACCACAGAGATATCCTCTTGTTGAGGCTCTAGTTTATTCTGTACTTAACTAGGAACCTGCATAATGACTGAAGCAAACTGGCTTGATCTGAAAGGGTGCTCTATACCAAAGTGACCCTCCCATTTTTTGCAGTCACCTTTTCAACCTGCAAGTCTCTATTCAGAGAGCGCAACGATTGGATCCCAAAATTTCTTTGGGCACTGAGTGGGAGGCTTAATAGCAAAGTAACCTGTGATTGAGCATGCCATTATGTGTGTGCTTTGATTATATATTTCTATTACCGTAAGATTGAACCATGGCGTCAGTATTGGAATTTAAGATTGAAATTCAAGCTGGACACTTTTCGGTGTATGTATTTTAACTGAGGATGCATAGTGGGTATCTGTCAGACTCATGCTGTTGACTGTTGAGGCTTTTTTCGAAGTAAACTTGTTATCCTGCAAACAGATCATATTTTTCCAATCCAGAGTTCTTTCCCGTTTTATGCCCTAATGTTCTTTGTATTGTCATGGAACCCACCAATTTTTTCCTTTGCAGTTTCTCTTTTTCATCTGGAATTCTTGACAGTCTTATCAGTCATCGTTCATGTGTGATGTTAACAAAATTTCTCATAATCTTATTATGCTGGAAAATTTGCATGTTCAACAAGCTTCTTGCTCCTCAATGGACTCTTAGCTGATCATATCACTCCTTTTTTCTTTAATAAAGCTTAGAGGATACGCTGGTCTAATTCTTGCCATACTAGGAACTACTTTTGGTGCGGTTGACATGATGTGGAATATTCGATTTCTCTTCTTCTTATTCAGAAATGCACTTCTGGAAGCAATTTTCCTCATAATTTAGGTTAGGGCTTTGTAGAGCCCATGTTGATCTCAATAAGTGAGGTGGTTTTAGATTTGGACACCTGAATATCTCCAGTAATATTTAGCTAGTTGCTTTGATGTCCGTAAGTCCTATTAGAAAGCGAACTGGGGTGGGATTACTGTATTGGGCTTTAAAACCTTAGACCATCACAACTTCTATGAGCAAAGGGTAACAGGCACCAAATTGACTGGTTTTTATGGCTCTTTATTTTGGATATAGGCACTCCGTGCTGATTTTGAAGTCTCTGAAGGCATATATTCACGAGCTCGCATTGAAGATACTGATTCAGTATGTTTATGGCTGGGAGCAAATGTTATGTTGGAGTATTCATGTGAAGAGGTTGTACTCGAGTATAAGCAATGTCCCTTCTCTCTCCAGTAATGATGTCGAGTATCTTATTTATTGCATAAAAACTTGTTGCAGGCCACAGCTCTTCTACAAAAGAACTTAGAAAATGCTAAAGCAAGTTTAGAAGTTCTTGTTGCTGATCTACAATTCTTAAGGGACCAAGTAACAATCACACAGGTACGCCAGAATTATTTGGTAGTTGGAGGTCCATGTTTGTTTCAAGCCTTTTACTGTCAGTTTGGGGTAGGTCAATATGGTTGAACTACTGTTGCTGTATTTTTATTATTGGCTTGAGGCTAGAAATTGTGAAGACATGTTAATTTGCAACAGCCTGGAGTATATGGTAATATCGCACAGCTCGTTCTGGGGCCATATTCTTTAGTTTATCATGGCAAGGCCCTTGGAAATTTTCTTCGTTTTTTTGGGGGTAAACAGCCCTTGAGAGGTGAATTACTCTTTGGCAGGTTACGATTGCTCGTGTGTACAACTGGGATGTTCACCAAAAGAGAATCCGTCAAGCTGGTGCTCCTGCCAAAGACTCTTAAAGGAATCTTTTCAACTCGAATCATGGTAGCAGAATGTGTACTTCTATATGAGAGTACAAATTTTACAAATTTGATCTCCCATTTTCAACTAGGTGAATGAACTGTGTATTGCTTTGTGATCGTATGGTTAGATTTTGACATCAAGTGATTTTGGTTAGGTTCAGTGAGATTTACTGCATTACAGAAAGCTTGTCATGTAAACGATTTTGATTGAGAACCTCTTGGGCTTGAGTTTTCACTTTTTGTATTTTGAGTTAATATATGGTCCATCTGTTTGGTCTCGTTTCACCTTGATTATGTATGTTTAATAAGAACCGATTCACATTTGAGTTCGGGGAAAAACATGAACCTACCTGAGCTCCATGCGAGATACATGTCACAGAGAGTGATTTTGAGTCAAGTGACTTAGTGCTGTAATTTGGTGGGTCTCTCGTTGTCAGACCTTACCTTATCTTAAACCCTTAAAGGCTCATGGATCTTGGAGATTTCTAGTTTATAAGAGCAATGCCCTGGTATGGTCTGCTTGCAATGTCCATATATTGTGACTGATTGCAAGTTATCAATGAAATAATTGGGCCATATTCAATAGCCCAATATCAGTTAGAACATATTGAAGATCGATCACGAAAGAAGAGACTTGGGAGAGGATTGTTCAACCTTCTGAAATTAGATGACGCCACAGCCACTTGCGGTGAAGTCTACTAGGAGGAGATCAGGAGATCATGATAGTTGTGGAATTGAAGAAAGCTAAATTGCTGTTGAACGAAGGCATCTTGTACTGTTTATATAGAGTTTTGAGAGCTAAATTATCTTTCTTTTCTTATTGAATTTGGAGATTTTATTAACGATGGATGGGACGATTAAGTAGCTTATTTGCTTCTGCGGTTCCAAGGGCTAAACCCCTTTTGGAATTATCGTGCTTGGCTTTGTAAGCTTAAGAGGAAAATATCAAGGGAAGAAATAAGAGGATTGATTACACGGAATTCGCTAGGTGATTATAAGGGCATCTACATATCAAATCATCCTTATGCATCTATAGAATTTTGAGAAGTGTCGACTATGGATGAGATGATTTAAGTAGTTTTACCTAGCACAGCAGTTGTACGGGTTAAACCCCTTCTCTAGCAAGTCTTCTTCAATGAGTGGTCTCCGTGCATTGAGCTCAACTTGACCGCTGTCTTACACTTTGTAGAGATAATCACTTACCAAAAACTTAAAATTGAGGTGGATTGGTGAGTCATCTTGGAATTTAGTTGATAGATAGATGAAGAAATGTAATATGCAGGCCCCTATAGTTCCCTTAATTGCATTGGTTTAAAAGCGGCGTAACCTGTATAGTTTTCTTGTGTCATGAAAGCACAGATGAAGAAATGTAACCTATCAGCTTATTACATATTTGATAGGAAACGACTTTGTCTGTTCCTTTCACAAGCTTCTCGATATTCCTTTGATTGAATTGTGGCTTATGACCCTAAGAATACATAAAATCAAGTAGAGAATTTTTCATTTTTGGACCATTGTGAGAACCTCTTCTATGTTAACAAAAATAATTGTAGTTGGAATGTTGAAATTGTTTTCCCTTCGTGCTACTCTTAAAATTGCTTTCTTGACCAAAGAAAGCCGTCCCATGTTGAATTACAAGGGAACTTTTATTTGTGAGCAAGCTTTGCAATTGTGAAATTAGGTCAGAGAATATTGGCATTGGAGAATTGAACATAGAGGTTGTGAATGAATCATATTGATCACCTAAGCCATTCAAAACAAAGAAACCATTCTTTTTGTCCTCAAGGGGACATCCGATAACAGATAACTCAATGAAATATTTTTGAAAAGCACCAAGATACTCGTGAGGAGATGAAAAAATATCTTTATGACAATTGACAATTCTGGATTTGTAGAAAAATTGAAACTTCACGTTCCTCAAGTACCTTGGCAAAAACATTTTGTAAAGCTAACCACAACTCAACAAGTGTCTTCAAGTCTACTACTTGAGCGAGAACTTCTTCGGAGAGCGTCGCAATGATCCATCCCGGCAGAAGATGATATGACATTCTCCTTTATAAAAACTCTAGATTTATCGCTCCTTCTGAGGCTTTAGCTTTTTTTTGGAATAAGAGGGAGTGACTATTGTTGGACTCGGCATCTGGTACTTGCTATCAATGAATCCTAATAGATCTTGACTTTCAACTAGTGCAATCATCCAAGCTCTCCAGCAAGAGTAGTTTGTTTGTGCTAGTTTTAGTGACACAAAATTGCTAATGTTCAAAGATGAGGAATATGGATACTCAGGATGGGTGGAAGTCATTGTTAAGGATCGATTCCCTTTGAAGATAAGCTCTAATACCATAAAAGAACAAATATGTTTGATTCCTGATCTTATCATACAATTGTTCAGATGATTTCCATTATATAAAGATATTACAAATATTACACTTCGTAAGGAAACAATACAACAATGAAAAATAATAAATAAAGATATCATTATATTACAAGAGTTGTTAATCCCTTGATTTTAGCATTTTCAAGAATCAAATTGTGATTTTGACTGATATCTCCGGATTCTTCTTCATTAATTGATAAATCAATGCATTTATTAACATGTAAAAGACTTGGAAACATGTCCACGCAGGACCTTCTTTCAGGGCAACTTAATTACTCTCTTTCCATGTTCACTATCACCTCCTTCACTATATTTGCTTCAACACAAGTGACGCTCAGTGACTTCTAGTGCATAAAACAAAGATCATTGTCAAATCACAAGTAATGAACACCGCCGTTCTCAAGAAGCTCAACCTCATCCTCTTGTTAACCATCGTGATATCGGCATTTGCCGTGTCTGGCTATTTAGTCCACACCATCAACCAATTGGGCGATGGCAAGGCCCTGAAGGTGCACTGCACCTTCGACCTGTCGACGGACATGGGTGAGCACTGAGCAGACCATCGCGAATGGCGGTTCGTATGAGTGGAAGTTCAGTGAGGACGCGACCCACACTACTCAGTTGTTGTGCGACGCGAGCACGCCCGAGGCTGGCGTGCTTCACTTCGCAGCATACGTCCAGCGTAGGGACTCGTGCATCGACGATTGTGATTGGAAGTTCACTAGTGGCGGTGTTGTCCAGTTGGTCGATGGGCAGTGGGAGTTTTACATCTCCTGGCCTAACTAAGAATTTATGTTCCCTTTTTGGAACATAATGATTGTGCTTTTTCTTCTCTAATGGTGATGATTAATAAATTCGACATTGCTGATCGAAGTTGCGTGTTACTACTGCCATTTTTTTTGAAGAATTTCAGATATCTGAACAGTTAGTATTTTGTATGTTTGGGAAATTTTTTTGAAGAATTTCAAATATCATCAGTATCTCAACATATCAGCTCACACTCGATTGGACCCTCTTGGGCTCGTGCCATTAATTGGACCGACTGAATTTTTTTTTTTTTTGATAAGGTAAGAATGATAATAACTTTTCAACACAATATACAAAAGGTATTCGAACACAAAAACCCCGCACATGAAGAGACAAAAGAGTGTCCCGACTAGTGCAAGGGTGTACGGACAAGCCAAAGCAAACTAGCAACACAAGTAATGTAAACCAGGGCTAAACAGTAGCCAACATCGAACAAAGAAAACAAGCGCTAAAACAAACGCAAAGGGATTACACAAAAATAGACGGCGAGATACCCCAATTAGATTGGATTCTTCTGTTACGAGGGGAGTCTCGAACAGTCTTATAGGATAACCCTCTGTCCCTGACGAGCTTTGAAAGGTGCGCCTGGATTGCCGGAAGGACCGACTGAATTTTGGGTGGGCCTAGACTCAATTCTTTTAAGTGGAGTTGGCCTTTGGTTGGGCCAGTGGGCTTTTGGGCCACACGGGGCCAATCTATTTTTTAGAAGGGTTCAGTGGTCAGTGATTTGGCCCAACGGTTGGTCTCCATAAAACAGGAAAAATACCAAAACAGTTTTAAACCAATTGTAATTGTGTCAATTCAATCATAAATCTTTTGCAATTGCGCCGTTTCAGTCCATCTGACCAATTTTGACCGATCCAGCGGCAAATGGAAGAAGGAAAGGGAAAAAAAAAAGGAAAGAGAAAGGAAAAACAATAAAAAAATATTCAAAAGAATAAAAATATTTTAAAAATTGCCACGTCATTGTCAACCGGTAAAAATTGGTCTGATGGACTGAAACGATACAATTATAAAAGGTTTAGGATTGTATTGAAAAAAAAAAGGTTTAAGATTGAATTGACACATTTGTAAATTTGTAATAGGTTTATAACTGGTTTGGTAATTTTCCTTCCATTGGACCAACAAAATAAACTCCCAAATGCTCTATAAGCTAGAGCCCCCCTTCTCTCATTCTCACCATGTATCGCTCTCTCCCAAGTTCTCATTCTCTTGCAAATTTTCAATTTCTCGCAAATTCCCACTTTCTATATATGATTTACTCCTTCGTTGGAACTCGCAATGGATCCCAATCGCCCCTCAAATGGCGACAAAGAACCTCCAAGCTCGAGGTGGCACTACTTCGAATCCTTCACTGATCTTGGGATGCAGGACACTCCCTATGTGCCTAATTCACCCAAGAAACAGCAAGAAATGCAAGACTGACGACGAGATGATTCAAAATTAATGTCGCGCAAACCCCAACCCTCTACCTCAAAGATCAATAAACCACAATTAATGTCGCGCAACCTTCGAGATGAAGATCATCCGTTATTTGGTGAAAATTCAAAATCGGTGGGGCACGATGGTAAGTGTTGATAAAACTCCCAGTACTTTCGTGTTTTCAAAACTATCATTGGTTTTATATCTACCGGATGATTGCAGATGTACTTCATGATGAGTTAATGATAATTTCAATAAGAATTGATAATATCGATGGTTTATGTAAAGATCGGGGTTGGAAAACTCATTCCCGATCGACATATTCAAAATATATTCGAAACGAATTCGATCAATGCGGAAAACGTGCCCAATAACCATCAACTTGTATAACTGATCATACATGCATATCACATAACGAACATACCCGATATTGCCACAGATTAAATGACACTTTGCACTTGAGAGTGATCTTCGATCTTTTTTCGTACCCACTTGCGTTCCAAAGGAAAAACAGAGAAGACGTTACTTTCGAAAAGGTGTGTTATTTCGCATATAAAAAATCACGTTCGTTTTCCAAGGAGGGTTTACTATTTATTGTAAGAGGCAAATAACCACCTTGCGGGCTTTTATTATTCCTGGGCTGGGTTTGGCCCATCTTGGGCGGTCCATCCATTTTACCTTTCACTTAGTGAAGGATGCCCACAAATATGTAGGCTATGACAAGAGGAGAACAAGCCAGATATGACGATATGACGAGTGGTTCATATGCACTTGGAGAGACCAATATTTGGTGATCATCAAGGTAAAGCCTTTGGATATTGGTATGATTAGGAAGACCATTGGATAATAAATCACAAGTCGTTCCGAGAAGAATACGATTGATAGCATCAACGTAATATTAAAAGGGCATGTGCTACTATCAAGTGATGAGGAGCAATGAATCGTGCATATACTAATTCCTAGAAGGTGTCGTTTCGGACAGTTTTGGTCTGTGAGTCAGACTGAATATTTGATGGAACAATAGAGCAAATTCCATTTTGAGAAACCTTGCTTTTGTTTCTAGGAGCAAACAGAATGGGCCGCCTAAACGTCGGCATTTGCGACAAATAACTCCCAACGGCTCTTCAGCTCTTCAGAAGCATCTCCAACGGTTGGATTGGAGGGTGAACGCCTATATAAAGAGGATCAAAGCAGTTGGAAGTGGTGGCAGCGGTGGCTATTGAACCCTGAATTCCGGTGAAGGATGCCCGAGGATGGAGGAAGCCGCCGGTTGGACAACAAGAGGAGAGGACACCGCTGAGCAAGGCCGAAAGGGAGCCTAGAGAGCCTCACGATATGAGAGCTCTTGAATGAGTTGTCTCTCCATTATGGCCCGCCATAGAGGGTTTATGTAGCCTTGCCTCTTGAACTCGGGTTTGAACTCTAAAAAGTTGTAAATATAAGCTCGAGCTCACTTCCTATGCTCGAACTCCGAGAATCTTGGAAACGTCATTTTAAGCACATTTTCTCGCTATGATTGCCCATTTGAGCTCACTTCTCTCATGGCAAGTTGGAGTTCGAAGTTCCATCTCATGCCAGGCTACTTCTCGAGGTCGCCTCAAGTTCCCTGTATATGTGCTAGTCCTAAAATTTAATAAAAATGCATATGTAAATCTAATTCGAATTATGCAACTTTGATTTTTTTGTTTAAGGCTCGAATTTGATCCCTAATTTCTCATCAAATGTATGACTAATCCATAAGCCAAACTTAGGTGTCAACAATTGGGAATGGATCGGATGTCCATTGTTCGGACTGTGGGCGTCGAGTCCACTTTTGGTCTGTTGGAGACTCTCCAGGTCGGTCCTCGATGGTCCCTTTGGTTTGTGATTGCTCTAGAATTGTCGAGGCCCGCTTCGGGTCCCTATTTTAGCTTGGGGATAGGCTGGATGTCTACTGTCCAGACCGTCTTCGGTCTGAACAGTGCGCGTCCAGCCCACTCACGGTGGGTTTCCGCTTCACCGAACCATTACTCGGGCGATCCCCTTTGTTTATTTATCTGTTTTAGCATCACATAAAATATAGTCACACATTTAGGAGTCACTTTTAATGAAATTCCAGCATTCATTGCATTCTCATGTACATGAGTTTGCATTCACGTGTCTTATTTGCAGAAAAGTAAAAACGGAGATTTCGACTAGGTATCGATTTTGCCGATAATGTCTTCCGGCTCAGAGTTTAGATATGTTGTGGAAGACAAGCGATTGAATAATAAAATGGATAAAATAAAGAAAATAAATCAGACACGAAGTTTACGTGATTTGATCGTAGTGATCTACGTCTATAGGAAAAGCATCAATGAATTCCGTTGTAGATCAAGTGATACAATGGAAATTACAATTACACTCGAGTCATTCAAACACTTTCAGTATTTTCTAAGTCTTAATTACACTCAATAACTTACGCAGTATTTAGCCCTATAATTTCTCACGAAATAATCTCTTAATCCTACGAAGAAATCACACACACATCTTATCATAAGATTTTCATAGCTCGAACACTAACTTCACGAATGTAATTCACGAGTTCCCTCCTTGCTTCTTAGCACACCAAGCAATTAGGCCCAAAGCGACGCTTCAAGTCTCCTTCAAGAGAAGAACATCCCCTGACTTGTCTCACGTGTATATCTATAATAGTCAATAGGGATAATGACACAAACAGTCTCCGAATTTTAGTTCAATGTACAATTTAGTCCTTGAACTTTTAATTTGTTCGATATAGTCCCTAAACTTTAGCCTAGCGTTTAATGCAATTCTTGAATTTTTAATTTGTTTAATGTGGTCCCTGAACTTTTGGTATATGCTCAATTTAGTCCTTGAACTATATGAAAATGTACAATATAGTCCCTAAACTTAAATTAATGGGAGGACTATATTGAGCATTTTTATAAAGTTCAGGGACTAAATTGAATATGTACCAAAAGTTTAGGGATCGCGTTGAACAAATTGAAAGTTTAGGAACCATATTGAATATTAGGTTAAAGTTCAGGGACTATATTGAACAACTTAAAAATTCAAGAACCAAATTCCATATTGAATCAAAGTTCATGGACTATTTGTGTCATTTTTCCTAGTCAATACAAAGCCATTTCTGTTAAAAAAAAATTGTGTTATTTCCTTTTCTGTTACCATCTTGACTTAGACTTCACCGAATGTGGAAACATGATTTCCATACATTTTCCTTTATTGACATATGTTGACCGAGTCTAACCTGCAGAAGGAAAGAAATATGCTCTTGATCGCCACATCAATACGGGTACAATGTCTGCATTACGTACTGCTTGATTTTGGACGTTCGCAAAATATCCAATTTGGAACATTTGGGGATTACGTTGAATATTGAGTTAAAGTTCAGGGATTACATTAAACAACTTAAACGTTCAACGATCAAATTACGCATTGAGTCAAAGTTTAGAGACTATTTGTATTATTTTCCCTAGTCAATATAAAGCCATTGGTCAAGTCCCACTAAAAAATTGTGTTGTTTCCTTTTTTGTTACCATCTTGACTTAAACTTCACCGAATGTGGAAACATGATTTCCATACATTTTCCTTTGTTGACACTTGTTGACCGAGTCTAACCTGAAGAACGAAAGAAATATGCTCTTGATCGCCACATCAATACGGGTACAATGTCTGCATTACGTACTGCTCGATTTTGGACGTTCGCAAAATATCCAATTCGGAATATTCAGAGACCACATTGAATATTAGATTAAAATTTAGGGACTATATTGAACAACTTAAAAGTTTATGAACCAAATTACACATTAAGTCAAAGTCTATGGACTGTTTGTGTCATTTTCCCTAATTAATATAAAGCCATTGGTCAAGTCCCATTGAAAAATTGTGTTATTTCCTTTTCTGTTACCATCTCTACTTAGACTTCACCGAATGTGGAAACATGATTTCCATACATTTCCTTTATCGACACATGTTGACCGAGTCTAACCTGAAGAAGGAAAGAAATATGCTCTTGATCGCCACATCAATACGGGTACAGTGTCTGCATTACGTATTGCTCGATTTTGGATGTTCGCAAAGTAGCCAATTCGGAATATTTAGGGATCATATTGAATATTGAATTAAAGTTAAGAGATTATATTGAACAATTTAAAAGTTTAGGGACCAAATCACAAATTGGATCAAAATTTAGGGATTGTTTGTATCATTTTTTCTAGTAAAGCCATCGGTCAAGTCCCACTAAAAAATTGTGTTATTTCCCTTTCTGTTACCATCTCGACTTGGACTTCACCGAATGTAGAAACATGATTTCCTTACATTTTCCTTTATTGACACATGTTGACCGAGTCTATCCTGAAGAAGGAAAGAAATATGCTCTTGATCGCCACATCAATACGGGTACAATGTCTGCACTACGGACTGCTCAATTTTGGACGTTCACAAAATATCTAATTCGGAATATTCAAATATCCACAAATAATAATTAATCTCAAATCGGATTTCATTATTGGGTTCAAAATCGAGACATCTTTTAATAAGATATCGTCTCTTTTTAATTACGTGTTTATTAAATTCCAGCATTTAAGTTTATTTTTATTTTTTTCATATATATTTAGATAATCACGTTGTATTAATGTATAAAAACAGCATAAAAAGAAGCATTTTGATTACGTTTAGGGCTTTTACGCAGCACATTATAGGATGGGATTAATTTTTGTTATTGCTAGTTTCGTCATCTTGCATTTAGAATTTATTTTCAGCACATAGATTAGGAAATTTTCATTTATTAGACTAGTGCATTTTAATATTAATTTGTATTATGCTCACAGGGTCCTGTCCTAAAGGGCGTTGTACTATTTCGTCCGATACGGCTTGGGTTTCTTTTTTATGCCCTTTCTTTATCTTTGGCTTCATCATCGATTGATAAATTTATTGCAAGAGCATTTATGCATGATAATATAGATTTACATGTTTAAGAAATAAATAAAAATGAAAAGACATTTAAGGAATATTTTATTAAAAGAGAAAAGGCATTGGTGATGGGCATTAGACAAAACCCACGTCCAAATTCTCTGTTTTTCCGAATGACTGCGAGCTCCTGCTCCTTACTTGGCTCACAACCGGCCTAGAATAGGTTAGTGGCAACTCTGATCAAAATTTGATCATATATTAAAAGAGAAATCAAGTTATAGTCGATAGAGTTTAGGAGAGCCTTACGAAGCGTAAGCACCACGTCGCAAGAGGGTTATGTGTCTCCACCTAGCAATTCATTAAATTCTCTCGAGGTTCACCTGGGCCGGGCCGCGACAACATGCATAATCATGACATGTTTGATTAAAATGTAATATTTCATTCATAATGCAATTATCAAATTTCATATCGCAAATCAATATTTAGAAAATTAATCCATGTCATTCAAAGAATGGATGCAATTTTTTTGAAAAACGTGGTCGGTTTTACAAGAAAGTCATTCTTTATAATATTTGAGAATAATTATTCAAAAAATATCGCAGACATGGCGTCTCGGTACTTGGACTGACCACGTTCGAGGACTCCACTCATCCATTTCGTCGGACGATTTCCCTTAGCCGCCTTTTTGGTGCGAACTTGAATTGGTTTTTTTAACTTATTAAGGAAGGCCGCAGGTGACTTCCAGGCAAATGGAACACAACGACAAAGTAATCATATAATTAAGTCGTCCAATAAGTCCAACATCTAACTAACATGCAATCATAAAATTTCCAAGACGACCTCCTTTTTGGTACAAGTCCGAATGGCTTTTTCTGTTTTTTTCAACTTGTGAAGGACGGCCGCAGGTGATTTCCGGGCAAATGCAGCGAAAGTGAGCGGTCTCGCTCACTTTCTTTAGTGAGTTGCTGTAAGATGAAGACATGATCAGTGACAGCTTGAGTCTATAGAATTGGGACTTACACAGTAGAACATGTGTTTATGGGCGTGCGAATTACGTACGAGCCATCTGTTTCCATATGGCCAATGGTTTTTTTTTTTTTGGTAAGAACCATATGGCCAATGTTGGGCAAAAGGACACTATAAGTGTCATAAGTTGTGTACGGAGATCACTTTGGTGCCATAACTTTTTTTCGGATCACTTTGGTGTCAACTTTTTTGAAAAACAATCACTTTAGTGCCAATGCTGACATGGTCGCCAAAAATCTGACGTGCTCTTTTTTTTATTAATTTCCGATGCTGACATAGTTCACCGGAAATTTGACGCGGCTCTTTTTTTTGCCGGAATTTTGGTCGGAGTCACTAAAGTGATCTCTTTTCCTCCGACTTGACACTAAAGTGATCCAAAAAAAAAGTTATAGCATCAAAGTGATCTCCGTATACAACTTATGGTATTTATAGTGTCCTTTTGCCGTCAATGTTGTACTCCAGCTAAAATTAACTTCTCCGAGACGACCTCCTCCCCTTCGAAGACCTTGATCAATTATTGCCTCAACTTAACCTCCTATTTTGTGCGAATCTGAATGGTCTTTTTTACGCATGAAGGAAGGCTGCAGGTGACTTCCAGGCGAGTGTAGCGGAAATAAGCGAGCGATCTCACTCGGTTGCATTTTGTCAAGTTGTTACAAGGATTAGACTCAGACTTCCCCAGTCACTGGGCGGACTGAATTCAGAGATCATTCTCTCCATTGTCCTCACGGAATGAAGAGAAAGAGGTAGGGAAAAGAAACGAAAATGGCACCTCTGACAAGCAGTAGCCGTGATGACAGATCAGGGAGGGGCTACGAGGTGTTTCTAAGCTTTAGAGGGCCTGACACCCGCTTAGCCATTATTGATTCTCTTTACAATGACTTGATCCGTGCGGCGATCCGCACTTTCAGAGACAACAAAGAGCTCCGATTTGGTGAAGAGATTGAAGGCAGCCTCTTGCAAGTGATCAATGACTTCAGAATTTACATCTCCATTATCTCCAAAAATTATGCTTCAAGTAAGTGGTGTCTCCGTGAGCTAGCACGCATAGTGGAGTTATCAAGAGATAATGATGAGAAAGCGATCCTCCCTATCTTCTACGATGTGGACGTGGATGATGTCAAACTTAAGACTCAGCTATATCGGAAAGCCTTCCGAAAGCACAAGAGTGACAGGAAGGATTTAGCAAAGAAGTGGAAGAAGGCTTTAAGAGAGGTTGCCAAAATTAAAGGAAGGAATCTAAAAGATCATTGGTATTATTTGTTGGATATGTTATTAATATGTCCAAATAATATGTTCACATACAAGCCCAATAGGTTTAAAGTATGGTTATTTTTAGCCCATATGGGCTGGAGCCCAATAGCTTACATATAAACTCTAGGATTTCCCTATGCTGGAGGTAACACTGTTGAGTGTTCCAAACTTGACGTCTCTTGGTGTAATACTTTAAGCAAAACACTATTTTCTCTCTCAAATCCATAACCTCCAATAATCTTAAAGTATTAAATTCGTGTGCTGGATTTGAGCAAGAAAGGTGTCTACTTGAAGATCTCGTCGAGACGAACTCGCAGGTATTATTTATTTTCGATTTTGACGAGAGGGTTGGCCGGGATTTGAGTTTGAAGATTCGGTGGCCGAAATCTTTGATTCAAGAACCTGGAAATTATAGCCAATTTCAGAGGGTGAAACCACTTGGGTCTTGTTCTACTCGTCGATACGAGCGTTTTGAGTGGTCACTCGCATTAAACGGAGGTCGGACGGCTGAGATACGACAATCGAAAGTTCTGCGATTTTTTGGCTTCCCGCGAATTTCGCGACTTCTCGGCTTCCAGCAACAAGTGCAGTCCATCTTAAGGTTTTTGGGCACTCCGAATTTGTTTTTGGGGTCTGTTTTGGCAAACTCCACCTCTACAGAGCAATTTGACCAAGGTTAGGGCTTTATTCGACTTTGTGCACTCAGCGGACTTCAAGGTGCACTCTTTCTACGTTTTTGCTCTGATTAAAATGGCAAAACATAGTTCCTATGATATTATCAAGCTGCAATCATTTGATGTCACTGAATTTCATAGTTGGAAATTGCATGTTCAATTTGGCATGAAAGAACGTGAAATATTCTACACAGTACTAAGTGATTTTGCATCTATCACTGAAGATGTTGATGAATATCAATGGAACAAAGATGAAGATTTTTGTAGAGACTACTTGTTGACCTCTTTAAATCCTCGTCTAGCTATGACTTATAGTGAGTTTAAGACAGCGAAAGAGATATGGGATCACTTGAACACTCAGTTCCAAAAACAAGAGGGGCTCTCTAAAACTCTTCTAGCGGAGAAGTTCTTTGAATTTAAATTCAATATAAATTCGAGTATCACCTCTCAATTAATTGAACTTGAGAACATGAGGAACAAGTTGAAAGAGGATAACTCTGATTTGTCCGATAATCTCTTTATTGGTCTTGTGTTAAGTAAGCTACCGGCTGAATGGAGTTCTTTCAAGACTGAAATGCACAGACAGAAAGAACAGATGAGACTGGATGAATTAAAGAGGTATATTCACATTGAAGATCAAAACATATTTAGAAAGAG
Source organism: Syzygium jambos (assembly GCA_031216235.1). Classification (NCBI taxonomy): domain Eukaryota; kingdom Viridiplantae; phylum Streptophyta; class Magnoliopsida; order Myrtales; family Myrtaceae; genus Syzygium; species Syzygium jambos. The sequence continues at coordinate 16,172,076 of CM062224.1, forward strand.
TTTGGAATAGGAAGGACAACAAAAGTCAGTTGCCAACTTAGTTTCACATTCCAATAAACCCAAGAAAAGGTTCAAGTCATCAAAAAGTGAATCCTTTTCACAGTTAGAGGCCAAAAAGACTATCTTCAAAAAGAAGAAAAAGGCAAGTGTCATAACTGTGAAAAGTGGGGTCACTGGGCAGCAGAGTGTAAGCTACAAAAGAAGCTAAAGAATGACACACCACAAACTGCGACTAATATGTTAATTAGTAAATCTGAACCTCAAGCCTTCATTGGAATGATGAAGAATGGAAAGGCCAGAGTCTCCTCTGAGTGGTGGTTAGATAGTGGCGCTACTTGTCATGCTACAAATGACAAGAACTCACTCACTGAGGTCATAGAAGTGACAGACACCATAGAAAATTGTAATGGTGGTGAGGCAGGGGTGACTCATGCTGCAACTGCAAATTTGGTGCTTTTTTCATGTAAAATACTAACTCTGAAACATGTTAGAGTAGTACCTTTACTTAAAAAGAATTTGTTATCTATGAATTTACTTAATAAAGCTGGTATGTCCTTTTCAACTATGAATGGTAGAGTAACCTTACCTGTTAACTCATGTTATTTCGGTTGTGTATTCATGGTTAATGGTATGTATAGGTTGAGTTTAGATACTGATAGCATCAACCACATGAATTCTACTTTGATTGATCCAAAGTTGTTACACAATAGACTTGGACATGTGAATTACAGGAAAATGCAACATTTAGCTAAAACTCACAACATTCCATTGAATACTTCTATTCGATTTGACAAATGTGAAGTGTGTGCACAGGCTAAAATCACTAGAAAACCTTTTAAGTCGGTTTCTAAAAGCATACAACTTCTTGAGCTAATACATTCTGACCTCTGTGACTTCAGAAATTATGTTACTAGAGGTGGTTGGAAGTATCTACTAACATTCATAGACGATTTTTCTCGATATTGTCATGTTTATCTGTTGAAATCGAAATATGAGGTTTTTGAAATGTTTAAGATTTTCAAGTCTAGAGTAGAAAATCAACTCAACTTGAAAATTAAGAGGTTTAGAAGTGATAGAGGAGGAGAATATACAATGACAGGGTTCAAAGACTTTTGTGCTTCAGAGGGTATAATACTTGAAACCACTGCTCCTTACTCACCCCAATCAAATGGTGTTGCCGAGCGTAAGAATAGAACGTTAACTGAAATGTTAAAGTCCATGTTACTTACAGCTGGCATGCCTTTCTCCTACTGGGGAGAAGCAGTTCGAACTGCTAATCACATCCTAAACAGGTTGCCGCACTCTAAGTTGTCTATGACACCTTATGAGATATGACATCAGTGTCCTTGTAGATATGATACTCTTAAGACTTGGGGCTGTATTGCTTATGTAAGAATACAGGATCCTAAAAGATCTAAAGTGGGACCTAGAACCATTACTTGTGTATATCTAGGTTGTGCGGAAGATAGTGCTGCAAATAGATTTTTAGATCTATCTACTAATACAGTGATAGAATCTAGAGATGCAGAATTTTTCGAGAACAAGTTTCTCAGAGATCATGGTTTGAATGTTTCTGAATCTACATATATGATTTCAGAGTCTCCTGTAGAATTTGAAGCAAGCTCTTCTGACACTAATTTCCCACAGCTGACTGTTGAACAAGCTCCAGTTAGAGCATCTACAAGAGATAGAGTTCCTAAAAGTTTTGGTGAGGACTTTGTTACTTACCATTTAGAGGATGATCCATTCTCCTATCAGGAAGCAATGAGATCTAGGGAATCTCTACTGTGGGCAGAAGCCATAGATGATTAAATGAGCTCTCTGCTGCAGAACCATACTTGGCAGCTAGTCCATTTGCCAAAAGGGGTTAAGGCTATAGGTTGTAAGTGGGTATTGAAGAAGAAACTAAATAGTGATGGATCAATAGCTAGATACAAAGCACGTTTAGTAGCTAAAGGCTATAAACAGCTGAGTGGAATAGACTATTTTGATGTCTATTCACCTATGTGTCATCTATCAACTATAAGAATTCTTCTTGCTTTGGCATCTATTGAACACTTTGTAGTGCATCAAATGGATGTAAAGACAACTTTCTTAAATGGAGAGTTAAATGAAAAAATCTACATGGAACAACCGAAAGGGTATGTCATGAAAGGTCTTGAGGACAAAGTTTGTAAATTGAACAAATCTTTGTATGGTCTTAAACAAGCACCTAAGATGTGGCATCTTAAATTTGACAAAGTGGTAAAGAGTTATGGCTTTCAGTCTAGTTATTCAGATAAATGTCTTTACCATCGTTCTATGTCTTATAAGATAGTCATCATTTGCGTGTATGTTGATGACATGTTAATTCTTGGTTCCGATCATTCTGTAGTGAGTGACGTGAAAGCTACTTTAGCTAAAGAATTTGACTTGAAAGATCTTGGTATTGCTAATACCATTTTTGGTATGAAAGTAAGTTTTGAAAGGCAAGTCATCTCCCTTAACCAAACTCATTATATGGAGCAACTACTTTCTACTTGGGGATACAGTGAGTGTAAATCGAGTACGACACCATATGATTTCAATAAAAGACTGAGTCCTAATGAAGGGACCAGTGTTGATCAGTTAAAGTACTCGAAACTGATTGGTAGTCTCATGTATGCTATGAGTTGCACTAGACCTAACATAGCATTTACAGTTGGCATACTGAGTCGTTTCACTTGTAATCCTAGTAAAGAGCATTGGGATGCCCTCAGTAGGCTGATGAGATACCTTAAAGGTACTAAAGATTATGCTCTATGTTATTCTGGTTATCCTCCAACTGTGGATGGATATTCTGATGCCTCATGGTGCTCAGAAATTGGAAATAGTAAGTCCACTAGTGGATATGTATTCACTTTGGGTGGAGCTGCTATTACTTGGAAATCCAAAAGATAGACTTGTATTGCATTGTCGTCTATGGAATTAGAACTTTTTTCTTTAGCCTCAGTCGGCGAAGAGGCAGAGTGAATAAAGAATCTGATTATGGATATTCCTTTGACTTAGCTAAAGATTAATTCTTTAAACTTGTTCTGTGATAATCAAGCCGCTGTCCAAGTCGTCAAGAATGCTCTCTTTAATTCCAAGAGAAGGCATGTGAGACTGAGACATGCGTTGTTGAATTATCTGTGCGAACAAGGAGTTATCACCTTGATCGATGTGCGATCGACGGACAACATGGCCGATGCTCTCACAAAGGGTATGCCTATAGATCGATTATTCAAAACAGTGGGGCAAATGGGGTTAAAGACTATGTAGATATGTCTTAATTATCATTTACTTACCTTTTAATGGTATGTTTTGCATTATCGAATCTTCCTTTGTTGGCCATAATGATAAGCACAGTTTATGTGTTTCATCGATGTTCATGGTTGCTGATTAATTTGAAAAGGGTGAGTTGTCTCATTCCAAACTTGATGAAGATGACATTAACCTAATTCAAAGGTTCTATCTGGGGAGCTTGTGTCATTCCAAACTTGATGATAGAATCCACCTAGATTGGACTATCCTTTTGGTTAAATAATCTCATTCCAAACTTGATGCTAGATTATTTGACTTTAAGGAATTAGTAATTGTGACATTCCAAATTGAAATATAGAGATAGTTGTTTGCATAAGAAGCCTGTTGGTTATTGTAAGTGACATGACTATTGGTCTTGTTCTTTGAAACTGGACAATGGTTATTCACTTATAAATAAATCGAAGTTAATGGCTCTTTGTAATTCAAACTGTTTAGGCCTTGTTCATAATTTATGAAACTGGCTTGATGCTTATGAACATGATATTATGATGCTTTGTGACATTAATATATGTTCTTCTCTGCCTGATTGAATTCATAATAGTATGAAATTCATATTTGACATTCTACAGGGGATGGCAGAGATGGAGGAGAGCTTACTGGGTGGGATCCTGACCAAGATGATCTACTAGATGAATGAATATATCATTCAGAGTATGTAGGGACTTGACAAGTTACTTGCTATTGCCCATTTTGATGGAGTCCATTTACTTGAGATTTCCATTTTGCTATCTCTATTTTGTGAACATTATTGTGCTTGGTTGTGAACTGATTCTGAGATTTATTTTGGATTTTGAGATTTGGATGAGTTTAAATTGAATCTGAAACTCTTCATATTTAATTTTATGTGCTGATCTTAGAACAGATTCATGATAAGGATGATTCGCTTATTTAGATTGCAAATTATAATTGAGTTTAATATTTAGTGCTAAAACTCTTTGACCTATCCAAGTTGATTGTCTTGGACTGAATGTGGATGATTCATATTTGTGTGAATATTACACTGATCACCATATTGGATTGTGCTATATGGTGAACATAGGAGGAGATTGTTGGATATATTATTAATATAGTCCAAATAATATGTTCACATACAAGCCCAATATGTTTAAAGTATGGTTATTTTGGGCCCATATGGGCTGGAGCCCAATAGCTTACATATAAACTCTAGGGTTTCTCTACGCTGGAGATAACACTGTTGAGCGTTCCAAACTTGACATCTCTTGGTGTAATACTTTAAGCAAAACACTATTTTCTCTCTCAAACCCATAACCTCCAACATTATTTGCTTTTCCATTGACCTTTTTCTTATTGACATTTTCGATTTCTTGTTAACAATTAGATTTAGGTTGCTGCTGTCCAACCTTATGTAATGTATGGCTAGAGTTGACGCAATGGGGGAGCTAGAAATTTTGCTCAGAGGGCGAGGTTGTTTACACAAATTGACTTTTCACTTTTAATATCAAGTTTTGATAACAATTAGTGTTAAGGTATATCAACTTAATTAATTAATCCATAATGCCAAAAAACCAAGATATCGATGAAGATCTAAGATTTGATAAAATAGTAAGGCCATATATGTGTGAAAAAAAATTTAGTTTCGCAACTTCACTTGTATTCAGTACATAAAGTTAAGGACTTTGGGTGCAATTTCCCGACCCTATGCCTATAATGTTTTCCTGAAAAATTGGATTGAGTTTGATTTAGATTTCCTTTTGTTATACTAATGAAAGCTGAGGAAGAATTAGCCCAAAATAAGAGAGCTCAATAAGGATCTTCTTTATGTGTTCCGAGCTATCAACGGTTGTAGTTTGTTCATGCTTGTTAGTGTTTGATGTACTTTAGGGAGACGTAAAAATGTGCAGGAATCATAAAGAAATTATAGTATAGACTAAGGCTCCATTCATTTTATGGAAAACAACTTCTACGAAAACATTTTTTGAGTTTTTCGGCATTCGTTTCATGAAAAAAAAACTAGCCATGGAAAATATTTTTCCTCAATGGACAGATCACCTTCAAAAGTGAGGAAAATGTTTTCCTCTTTTTGAAAAGAAGAAAATATTTCCCCCCTCCTTCTTTCATCATTCATTATAATTATAATTATTATTTTTTAAAATTCTAATTTTTATTATATTTTAATTTTTCCTTTTTTTTTTATTTTTCTTTCTCTTTTCTATCTTCTTTTCCGACCGGTTGTCGGCCACGGCGGCAGCTGGTAACCAGCAACAGGCGAGGTCGAGCCTCGCCGAATCTGGCAAGGCCCGAGCTCGGGCCTCGCTAGAGCCTCGCCAACCTTTGGCGATGTCGAGCGAGGTTCGAGCCTTGCACAGCTTGCCGGATTTGGTGAGGCCCGAGCTCACTGGATTAGGCGAGACAGAGTCTTGCCATAGGACGGTGAGGCTCGATCTCGCCTGTGGTCGGTTAACGGTGGCTGGCGACTGGATGGAGAAGAAGAAGGAGGAGGAAAAAAAAGAAAAAGAAAAAAATTAAAAATAGTTTTAAAAAAAATAAAAAATTATTAAAATAGTGCAAGAAGGAGAATGTTTTCCATACTGAACAATAGAAAATATTTTCCGAGACTTTTTTAGATTTGGGTTAATAACACGAAAAACCCTAAACTGGTACATTTGTGATACATTTACCTCAAACTATTTTTTTGACTAAAAAAACCTCAAACTGGTACACCTTTGATAATTTTATCCTGAATTATTTTTTTGATCACTAAAAATCTCAAACTGGTACATTTGTGATAATTTTACCCTGAACTTATCACAAAAAATCTCAAATTGGTACATATGTGATAATTTTACCATGAATTAAAATTTTAATATTATTTATTTTTATTTTTTTCGAATTTTTATTTATTATTTATTTATTTTTTTCATCTTCAACCTCTGGTTGGTCGCCGGAATGACAACCGGCCAGAGGCGGAAGCCGGCAAGGGCTGCCTTCGCCGGCGTTAGGCGAGGGCTATCCTCGCTGGACACAGGCGAGGGCGGCCGACACAGGCGAGGGCCACCCGAAGCCAGCGAGGGCGGCCCTCGCCCAATGCTGGCGAGGGCGGCCCATACTGGCTTTTCGCCTTCGGCAACTGGCCAAAGGTTGAAGGTGAAGAAAAAAAAAAGAAGAGAAAAAAGAAAAAATTAAAAATTAAAAAAATCCAAAAAATAAAAAAATAAAATTAAAAATTAGTTCGGGGTAAAATTGTCACATGTATACTAGTTTGGGATTTTTTGTGGTATGTTTGGGGTAAAATTGTCACAGGTGTACCAGTTCGGAATTTTTTATGGTAAAAAAAATAGTTTGGGGTAAACGTGTCACAAATGTACCATTTTAGGATTTTTCATGATATTAACCCTTTAGATTTCAGCCAATTATTGAAAAATTATGCCATTTTTCAGTAAAATGGCTTCTCGGAAAACATTTTCCAAAAATGTAATATTTTCCGCGAAACGAATGGAGCCTAAGTCTATGCGATATCCAAGAACTTACGGCCAAGAGGAAGAAACCAATCCTTGTGGATTTGGTTTCGGCCTTATGGAATTCATATGCCTAGCTACCATTTCCCTTGAGGTAACCGGCTAATTATGGTCGCACCCTGGAGCTACACAAAAATAATAGAGCTTCTTTATAATGATAGTTTTACAAGCCCATAAGAGGAAGCTACAGGTCATGGTTTTAATAACTTGCCATATTGTTTACTCCACATTTCAAAATTACCAGTTCTTGTACCAAATTAGTAACTCTAATACTCAAGGTAACTGCTTTGTGAGATTTCCTTTTTTACGTTAACCTTCAAACTCATCCCAAAAGCTTGAAGAGATGATCAAGACGGGTTTATTGAGGACTTGATATTTAGCCGAATCTCTAGAGGTCTCGCAATCAGCTATATGTGACAAGAAGAAACCAACTGGTATAAAAGAGTAAAAATGAAATGGAGGATAATTATCAAATCTGTCCTAAATTAAAGTGTACGGATGTCAATTCAGTTTTAAACTTTTAGTTTTGCCAATATAGTCCTGAGCCTTTGCGTGATATTCTACAAAATTGGAATTTTATGTAAAAGGTTTATGACTATATTGTTAACATTGGAAAGTTGAGGATTAATTAGTATATGATAGGATTAAGAATGATTTGGTATATTTCCATGAGATGTAAGAGAATGGAATGGAATGGAGGTGCGTAACCTGTTCAAACACAACTGTGTGTCGCACTAGTTAGGTGATGATATGCCGGAACAACTTCTAGTCGTAGCCCAATTAGACCTTTAGTCACGAAATAACCTTTTCCCACCGTCTACTGGACCAAAGAACCTCGATTGCAGTAGCTTTCAATTGTGAATAAGGTCCCTCCTCCTCCTCTTGAATATATCTGTTTTTTCATTTTTTTTTGTTTTCAAATGGCTCACAGCTTGAAAGATCACTTTTGTATGTTGGTTGCTTTTAAAGCAAATTACTTTAAACATGATGATGATCTTCCAATGCCACGTGATGCGTGGAAAGTTTCCATATATGTGGTTTTTGAATCAGAGATGGTTGCATGCTATGTATGTGGCAGCCTAGATGAACTTAAGAATCTCACGGTCAAAGAGGTTTCTAGTTTGTTATGGACTAGACGGACGAACGTGCCTGATCATTTGGTGGGAATTAAGGATCGGATGGATGAGATTATGAAGCGGTTAGATCTAGGATCTTTTGATGTGCGATTTATTGTGATTCATGGTATGGGTGGCATTGGAAAGACGACACTGGCCGAGGCTATCTTCAGGAAAATTTCCCATCAGTTTCAGGCTCATTGCTGCTTTCTTAAAGATATCCGGATCCATGATATAATAAACTTACAAAATAAATTGTCCGACGTTCTCAAACTCAGTTGTACAAACCTCTTCTTCATTGATGAGGGGCCTGACGTGATCAAGACGAGGTTCCATGGGAAGAAAGTCCTCATTGTTCTAGATGACATCAACAACCAAGACCAAATCATGAGAGTTGCTGGCGAGCCCAACTGGTATGATAGGGGTAGTAGAATCATCATATCAACAAGGAATATTGAATTCCTAGTAAAGGAAGGTGAAGAGGACAATGTCCCGGCCTCATATACTTCACATTTTTCATTCTACACTATGCCGGAGATGAATTGGGATGATGCTCTTCAACTTTTCTGTGAGCGTGCCTTGGGATGTGCCAAGCCTCCACCTGATTACATAGATATTTCAGAAAAGGTAATCAATGCACTTGGAAGACTTCCATTGGCTCTCGATGTCGTAGGTTCCACACTCCGTGGAAAATGCCATGGTACATGGAAAAACGTTCTATATAAGTTAAAGAAGGTGATGAATGAGGATGTCAAGAAGAAGTTGATGATAAGCTATGAAGCATTGGACCCTAATCAACAACAAATTTATCTTGATATCGCATGTTTCTTCATTAATAAAGAGAAAACAACTGCAATTAAATATTGGGATGCAATTTTTGGGTATCCCACCGAAATCGAAGTCAAGATCCTCACACGTATGTCTTTGATAAAGATCATGGACTACGATGAATTATGGATGCACGGCCAACTTAGAGACCTCGGAAGGGATATTGTCCACCCAGAAAGCTGCAACATACGTCTAAGGGTTAGCAGACTGTGGTTACCCAAGGGCGCCTTCCATGCAGTGCAGAGAAAAAAGGTAAACTTGTAACATCCTGAATTTTGACCCGTTATCGGGACCAATAAAGTGTATATTGATTCTCGTGTAATTTTAGTATGTCTCGCCCGGAATTGATCAATCACGGGATACTAACCAAATGGGAAAGGCTAAATAGGATCAGGTACGTGGACCGAGAACCCGATCGTGATAGGGCGCCGATTTCAATGAACGTCGAGGAAATATTTTGAACCAATATAGGCCGATCTTAGGAAAATGACAGGTTGATATTGTCGGCGATGCACGATCGGATCGCGAGTGATTTCGCACGATCGAAAGTGCGCCTGACAAAGGAAACCCGATTTTAATCCAAACGATCGTGACCTCAGGTGCTAGTGATAATTCCTCTCGTCCTCAGAAATTGAGACCATCACGATTCGGACAATCTTAGGTCGATACGCGTAACGCCTAAACAACCGCCTGTTAGTGAGAGACCCTAAAACGACAAATCGAGCAAATTAGATCGCGATATTGGACCCGGACTCGATGTCAAAATTTCAAGGATAATGACGACTATTTTGCAAGACGGGCGTCAATTTGGTATGGCCATTCATGTTTGGAATTAAAACGGATGAAAACTGGAATCTGTCAGAAAGTGAGAAAAAGACCATTTTGCCCCTAGGAACGCCGAGGCCGAATTCGGAGGCCGTTTGAGGTTATTTTTCGCGGTCAACGTCATTTTGGGGTAGCCACGCTCATTTGGAGTGGTTTTGGACAAAAAGTGGATTTTCGACGAAAATTGGAATTTAATATTATTTTATTCCCGGAAACTTCGCGGTCAATTTTCGAGGGCTTAGAAAGTGAATTTCGCGATTCCGACTCTGGATTAGGTCTCACATGAACATATAGGACCGGTATGAGCGAAAATTGGAATTTTGGTCCGGAACGGAAAAAGGACGAAAATGCCCCTAGGTCATTTTTCTTTATTCCGAATTTTTGGGGGCAATTTTAGGAATTAACCAAGGTTGGTTAAGGTTAACTAGAGTGGGTTAACCATGGTTAGGGGCAAAAGACCATTTTACCCTTGTATTATTGGATTAGAAGCAATTTCAACCCTTGGATGAAGGGCAATTTGGTCACTTGGTCTAGGATTTTGACATGTGTCCTCCACTCACTCTCTCTCTTGACCATCTTTGACCCTCTCTCTCTCTCCTCAGCTCTCTCTCTCCCCGCGTTTCTCTCTCTCCTCTCCCGAATTCCCCTCGGCAGCGGCTTCGTTCCAGCCATTCCAGCACCGCCGGCCACTGTTCACGCCGAAACAGCAGGCTTCGCCGGAGCTGCTGGCCGCCAACCGCCGAGTGCCGACCCCTGGCGTCGTCCCCAGCCTAGTCGCAACCCTATCCTCCACTCCCGTCGCCCGTGACTGCCCGTGGCAGCCGCTCCAGCCGAGGCGAGCAAGGACGCCGTCGCCGGCGCCGAGCGTGTCCCGCCAGGCCGCGCCGCCGTGCGCCACCCCTCCGACCAGCCTAGCCTCCGCCGTCTCCTTCCCGTCACCCTCAGCCACCAGCCAGCCTCCCTTGTTCTTGGCCGAGAGACTTAGGGCCTCGCCGGAGCCGCCGTGAGCCGCCGGCTTGCCTTGGAGCGCCGCCGTCGATTGTACCGCTCGCCGGTCATCGGCCGCTCGCTCCCGTCGTCTCGCGTCGTTAATAGGCGAGTAAAACCACTAATCCCTGAATTAGACTAATTTTGTGCAATTAGGGGTTTAATTAGGAGGATTAAGATTAATTAGGGCCTAATTGAGTGTGTTTTGTGCAAGGGTTGATTAGTGGACCTAATTAGGATTAATTAGGGTAATTTAATGGTGATTTGAGAAGAAAATGATGGCTGAATTGGGATGGGCTTCATGGGCTCCGAATTTTGTACAAATGGCCCAATTGAAGATTAAATGGGCCTTGATTGTTGGAATTAAATTAGACTTGTTGAAGCCCATTAGAAATTGAATGGGCCCTTGAGGTGAAATTAAATTGAAATTGTTTGAAGCCCATTGGGAATTAAATGGGTCATTGATTGTGAAAGTCCATGTTGGTTTTTCATATAATTTACGAATATAATTGTGACCGACGGGTCAGGCCTATGGGTCGAATATAATTGTGACCGACGGGTCAGGCCTACGGGTCGAATATAATTGTGACCGACGGGTCAGGCCTACGGGTCGAATATAATTGTGACCGACGGGTCAGGCCTACGGGTCGAATATAATTGTGACCGACGGGTCAGGCCTACGGGTCGAATATAATTGTGACCGACGGGTCAGGCCTTCGGGTCGATTTATATGTAATGACCATAAGGTCATGGCCTTCGGGTCGATTTATACAACTGTGGGCCTTCGGGTCGGGCCTTCGGGTCGAATGATTGATGACCATTGGGTCATGGCCTCCGGGTCGATGCTTTGGTTGCGAATTATAACGATGTGAGAGCCTAACCTGCAAGGCTGGAGTAGAAGAATTGGACTGAGTGTCCTAATGAACTTCGTATTGATTAATTTACTGGTTCAGTGTTTCATGTATTTTATTTGGCCTCTGGAGGTGCACGTTAGCCTAGTTTAGGATTAGAGATTTTACTTGCTGAGTTTATCTCACGGTTGTGGTAAAACCGATTTTTCAGACCCCCGTACATAGGATGCCGAGGAGGGCCCCTCTTTTTGGATATCCACATCGGATTCAGCGGGACGTTAGTGTCCATCCATGTGGAGACGGGTCAGCGTATGTTAGGTATCAATCGGTTGTGCTGGTTGACGTGGGAGAGCAATATAACCAAACCCAGGAGTACGTAGCCTGGTGTTATAGGGGAACTGACGGTGTAATTGGACCCCCGATCCGAACTTTTGATGTTCCAGTAGATGTTAATGGAGTTATGATTCCCCAGATGGCGTCTGGTGAAGTTTCTGATCCTCCAGCCTCCCTTAGTGTAAGCAGCGTAGGCGATACAGTGGATGGACCGATACCTATAGACGAGGTGCAAGGAGAGGAGCAAGTTATAGCTGACGATATGATTGAGGAGGAAGACGAAGAACTGAATCTTGAAGTGGTAGGCGAGAATGGTGAGCCAGCTGGGGAAGTAGCAGAAGTTGGATCTGACGTGGAAATACTGACGGAGGAAGACTCATCTGAGGAGTCAGCAGCACCATCCAACCCAGATGGAGAGCCGTAGGGCAGATCCCAATGATAGGAGTTTAGATTAACCCCTCTTTTGATGTAACTCTCCCCCGGGTAGTAGCTGATACCCTAGGCCACCGATCCTTTTTGTTTAGTGGCCTCTTGATGTATTTCTTTTTTATTGTAAATAAATAGTTTGTGTAAGTTTTGTAAAAAGATGTATATATGTTAGTATTATCTATAGTTGTTGACGTCTATTGCTGCTCGTGGTTAAGTTCTGTTTTTATGTCTGGGTGTATATATATATATATATATATATATATATATATATACGTTGTTTCCGCATGTGGCGTGCTTTTGCTCTGATTTGGGTTTCGGGTCGGTGACGCAAAATCCTGGGAGCGTCGTACCTCAAGTCGACCATGCCGCGGATGTTCAGCCTTCGTTGTGGTACGGGGCGTGACATCCCCGTTCGAATTGGTATCAGAGCAAGGACAGCTCTATTTGACCTAGTTGAGCCTTGGAGTGATAAGGAGAAATGACCATGGGTAGCTATAGGGTGATTTAGAGTGCTAAGTGTACCTCCAGAATGTTGTGTTTGATTGTGGTGATGATTATTTGAACCAGTAATATGCAGGTACGGCAGGACCAAGGTTAGTGTGCGAGTTCTTGGGTGAAATTTATGTGCTGTTGTGTTAGCCGCATGCTGAGTGCTTAATTGTTTCTGTGCTTATACCTGCCTAGAACTTAGACCGGTTAGTTGGTTTAGGTTTCTAATTCCTGGATGGAATTATAGCAGGTAGTTGAGCACTCAGGGTAAGAAGATGAGCAGTGAAAGAGGAAGGGTGAGAGGAGCCCCTAGGAGGGGCGCAGGCAGAGAAGCTCGTGGTAGAGGTCGTGTTAGAGCTAGAGCGATAGAAAATATAGCTGCGGGTGCTAGAGAGGGAGAGAACCCTAGAGTGGGTGTTGGGGCTGCAGCAGACCCCAGAGCTGATGTTAGGCAGGCGGAAGATCCGCGCATGGAAGGAGTTCTTAGAGCGTTAGATCGAATCGGTAACGTGATGGATAGGCAAGCGCAGGAAAGAGAGAACGCGACCGCTCAGGCTGCTGAGGCTGCAGCAGTTGCTGCCGTCCATGAGAATCAAGCTCAAGCACAGCCGGTGCAAGCTCAACCAATGGTGGCACCGAGACCAATGCACCAGTTGGTGGAGCATTTCCTTAAGCTGAAACCGCCTAAGTTCACGGGCAGAGGTGACCTAGAAACCGCCCCGCGTTGGGTAGAGGAGCTAGAGAAAGCATTTGATCTGTTAGAGTGTACTGAAAGAGAGAAGATTTCTTTGGCATCGTATCAACTGCAGGATAATGCTCATGATTGGTGGAAGGCGGTGAAAGATAGAGTGTTTCCAGAGTTTATGGAACCGACCTGGGCGATTTTCGTTGAGCATTTCTATGGACAATTTTTCTCTGAGAGTGCCCAGGAGAAGAAGATGGCAGAGTTCATGAGACTTCGTCAGGGGTCGATGACAGTGGTGCAGTATGAGGCAGAGTTCACCAGACTATCCAGATTTGCCTCGAGAATGGTTGAGAATCTCCTGGACAAGGCTCGAAGGTTCCGAGATGGACTGAAACCGGAACTTCGCACTCAGATGCTTTTGTTGAATATCAGAGATTATCGAGAGTTATATGAGCGAGCTCAGACTATGGAGCGGGATCAGATTGAAAGGGCATCAGCATCGGGTTCGAGGTTTATTCCTAATCGGGACAATCGTCGCTTTATAAGGAGATCAATGGCCAGTAATAGATGGTTTGTTCCGCCCCCGAGAAGGATTATCGGGAAACCCAGTCAAGCGCCAAATAGAATTGGAGCTTGCTTTCGTTGTGGGAGTTTGGGACATCAGATAAAGAATTGTCCCCAACAACGAGTTTCGGGACCTCCAGGACCACAGCAGCAACCCCGAGCGGGAAATCAGGTCGGGATTCCCCCACAGGCTACTCAGAGTAGACCACCTGCACAAGGACGAGTATATGCTATGGCGCGAAAGGATACTGAAGACGCGCCGGGTGTGGTCACAGGTACTGTTTCTCTCTGCGATCATGCAGCCTATGCGTTATTTGATCCCGGGGCAACCCATTCGTTTATTTCCGAGCAGTTTGTTAGATTGGTTGGTTTGGAGCCTGTTTTACTTGAGATTATGTTGTGTGTGACGACCCCACTGCATGATAGGGTATTAGTATCATTGGGGTGCTTGGATTGTAAAATTGTGATTGGAAATGTTGAGGAAAGAATTGATTTAGCTGTGTTAGCCATGTATGACTTTGATGTGATCATTGGTATGGATTGGCTGACTAAACAGAAAGCCGTTATGGATTGCGGCAGCAGGACGATCTAATTTAATCCGATTGGTCGTCCTAAGTTTGAATTTCAGGGAAATCGAGGAGGAACCTCGATCCCTTGGATTTCCTCAGTGGAGGCAACAGAGATGCTTGAGGAAGGTTGTGAAGGGTATTTGGTTAACGTCAAGGATCCGACATCAGTGGAGCCTAAATTGGAAGAAATCTCTGTAGTATGCAATTTTCCCGAGGTTTTTCCTCAAGAGTTGCCGGGCTTGCCGCCAGAACGGGAAGTGGAATTCGTGATAGAGTTGGCCCCAGGAACTGAGCCAATTTCTAAGGCCTCGTATCGGATGTCCTTGTCGGAACTGAAGGAGCTGAAAGTTCAGATGCAGGAGTTACTAGACAAAGGATTTATTCGTCCTAGTGCATCTCCATGGGGAGCGCCAGTTCTGTTTGTGAGGAAAAAGGACGGGACGTTGAGATTATGTATAGATTATCGGCAATTGAATCAGGTGACTATAAAGAACAAGTATCCACTGCCAAGGATCGACGACTTGTTCGATCAATTGCAAGGGGCGTCAGTATTTTCCAAGATTGATCTACGGACAGGGTATCATCAGTTAAGAATTCGGAAAGAGGACATACCCAAGACTGCATTTAGGACGAGGTACGGGCATTATGAGTTTACGGTCATGCCCTTTGGTTTGACGAATGCCCCTGCAGCTTTCATGGATCTGATGAACAGAATTTTTAAGGAATTTCTGGATCAGTTCGTCATCGTTTTCATTGACGATATTTTGGTGTATTCGAAGAGTCAAGAAGAACATGAAGTGCATTTGACGGAAGTTCTACGGACGTTGAGGGAACATGCGCTTTATGCAAAGTTTAGCAAATGTGAGTTCTGGCTTAACAGAGTAGCATTCCTTGGACATATCGTGTCGGGAGAAGGAATATCTGTGGATCCGACTAAAATTGAAGCAGTGCTTAAGTGGCCCAGGCCGACGTCAGTGACAGAGATAAGAAGTTTCCTAGGATTGGCTGGCTATTATCGACGTTTTGTGGAAGGATTTTCGTCGATAGCCACACCTTTGATGCGACTACTGAAAAAGGAAACTAAGTTTGAATGGGACGATAAGTGCGAACGAAGTTTTCAGGAGCTTAAACATAGACTGACGACAGCTCCAGTTTTGACTATCCCCTCTGGACCGGGTGGATTTGAAGTATATAGCGATGCTTCATTCAAAGGACTTGGTTGTGTGTTAATGCAATATGGAAAGGTAGTGGCATATGCATCCCGTCAGTTGAGACCTCACGAGGTGAAGTATCCGACACATGACTTAGAGTTGGCTGCCATTGTGTTTGCACTCAAGATCTGGAGACATTATTTATGTGGGGAAAAATTTCAGATCTATACAGATCATCAGAGCCTCAAATATTTGTTCTCGCAGAAAGAATTGAATATGAGACAGCGTAGATGGATAGAGCTTCTTAAAGATTATGACTGCGACATCCTGTATCACCCTGGAAAGGCGAATCGAGTGGCGGATGCGCTAAGTCGCAAGTCTAGCATGGCGCACTTGATGATCAGGGAATGGACGTTATTGGAAAAGCTCCGAGATTCGGAATTTAAATTGGAATTAAGCCATGTGTCGAATCTGCTGGCTACCTTGAGGATCGAGCCGGAGATTCAAACTAGGATTAAGGCTTTGCAATCTACGGATCAAGAAATTCAGAAAATGGTGGGAATGGATGCCGCGGCAAGGAAGCCAGATTTCCAAGTATCAGAGGAGGGAGTCCTAAAGTATAGAGGACGATGGTGTGTGCCGGATGATATTGAGCTTAAAGAAGGGATATTAAGAGAAGCTCATCGCAGCAATTACAGCATCCACCCTGGCAGTACGAAAATGTATCAGAATCTACGGCAGCATTATTGGTGGAACGGATTGAAAGCGGATGTGGCCAGACACGTGGCTAAGTGTTTGACGTGCCAACAAGTAAAGGCACAACATTGTAAACCTGGAGGATTGCTGCGACCATTGGAAATTCCCGAGTGGAAATGGGAACATATCACCATGGACTTTGTAACGGGACTACCAAGGAGTCAGAGAGGCCACGATTCAATTTGGGTGATAGTGGATAGGCTGACTAAGTCAGCACATTTTCTGGCAGTGCGCAAGGATTTGGAGTTAGAAAAGTATGCAGAGCTGTATGTAAGACAAATTATTAGGCTTCATGGAGTGCCAGTGACGATTACATCAGATCGTGATCCGAGATTTACAGCGAATTTCTGGAAAAGTCTGCAAACGGCTTTGGGGACAAAGGTGCAATTTAGTACAGCTTATCATCCGCAGACTGATGGGCAATCAGAAAGAACTATCCAGACTCTTGAAGATATGTTGAGGGCTTGTGTAGTGGATTTTCAGGGTAAATGGGAAGAACAGCTACATCTGGTAGAGTTTGCATATAATAACAGTTATCAGCAGAGTATCCAGATGGCCCCATTTGAAGCTTTGTATGGCCGAGCGTGTAGGACTCCCGTGTGCTAGGATGAAGTGGGAGAACGGAGCATTACGGGCCCAGAGTTGGTACAGCAAACAGTGGAAGCTGTTGAGATCATTCGAGAGAGGTTAAAGACAGCACAGAGTCGACAGAAAAGTTATGCCGATCGGAGACGACGACATTTGGAATTTCAAGTTGGAGATCATGTGTTTCTTAAGGTATCACCTATGAAAGGGTTATCCCGATTTGGCAAGAAAGGAAAGCTAAGTCCGAGGTTTGTTGGGCCGTTTGAGATTCTGGAAAAGATTGGCGATATGGCATACAGGCTGGCCCTGCCATCAAATTTGTCCCAGATACATAATGTCTTCCACGTGTCGATGTTGACAAAGTATGAACCAGATCCGACGCACGTTCTAAGATACGAAGAAATAGACGTGGACGACAGGGTGTCGTACGTGGAGAGGCCGGTCAGAATCGAAGATAGGAAGGATCGAGTACTTCGGAATAAGACAATCCCGATGGTTAAGGTAGTTTGGGAGCACCACGGGACAGAGGGCGCTACTTGGGAAAGCGAGGAAGCCATGCGACGTCAACACCCCCAGTTGTTCGAAGAGCAGGGTTGAAGTGCAAATTTCGAGGACGAAATTTTTGTAAGGGGGGAAGAGTTGTAACATCCTGAATTTTGACCCGTTATCGGGACCAATAAAGTGTATATTGATTCTCGTGTAATTTTAGTATGTCTCGCCCGGAATTTATCAATCACGGGATACTAACCAAATGGGAAAGGCTAAATAGGATCAGGTACGTGGACCGAGAACCCGATCGTGATAGGGCGCCGATTTCAATGAACGTCGAGGAAATATTTTGAACCAATATAGGCCGATCTTAGGAAAATGACAGGTTGATATTGTCGGCGATGCACGATCGGATCGCGAGTGATTTCGCACGATCGAAAGTGCGCCTGACAAAGGAAACCCGATTTTAATCCAAACGATCGTGACCTCAGGTGCTAGTGATAATTCCTCTCGTCCTCAGAAATTGAGACCATCACGATTCGGACAATCTTAGGTCGATACGCGTAACGCCTAAACAACCGCCTGTTAGTGAGAGACCCTAAAACGACAAATCGAGCAAATTAGATCGCGATATTGGACCCGGACTCGATGTCAAAATTTCAAGGATAATGACGACTATTTTGCAAGACGGGCGTCAATTTGGTATGGCCATTCATGTTTGGAATTAAAACGGATGAAAACTGAAATCTGTCAGAAAGTGAGAAAAAGACCATTTTGCCCCTAGGAACGCCGAGGCCGAATTCGGAGGCCGTTTGAGGTTATTTTTCGCGGTCAACGTCATTTTGGGGTAGCCACGCTCATTTGGAGTGGTTTTGGATAAAAAGTGGATTTTCGACGAAAATTGGAATTTAATATTATTTTATTCCCGGAAACTTCGCGGTCAATTTTCGAGGGCTTAGAAAGTGAATTTCGCGATTCCGACTCTGGATTAGGTCTCACATGAACATATAGGACCGGTATGAGCGAAAATTGGAATTTTGGTCCGGAACGGAAAAAGGACGAAAATGCCCCTAGGTCATTTTTCTTTATTCCGAATTTTTGGGGGCAATTTTAGGAATTAACCAAGGTTGGTTAAGGTTAACTAGAGTGGGTTAACCATGGTTAGGGGCAAAAGACCATTTTACCCTTGTATTATTGGATTAGAAGCAATTTCAACCCTTGGATGAAGGGCAATTTGGTCACTTGGTCTAGGATTTTGACATGTGTCCTCCACTCACTCTCTCTCTTGACCATCTTTGACCCTCTCTCTCTCCTCAGCTCTCTCTCTCCCCGCGTTTCTCTCTCTCCTCTCCCGAATTCCCCTCGGCAGCGGCTTCGTTCCAGCCATTCCAGCACCGCCGGCCACTGTTCACGCCGGAACAGCAGGCTTCGCCGGAGCTGCTGGCCGCCAACCGCCGAGTGCCGACCCCTGGCGTCGTCCCCAGCCTAGTCGCAACCCTATCCTCCACTCCCGTCGCCCGTGACTGCCCGTGGCAGCCGCTCCAGCCGAGGCGAGCAAGGACGCCGTCGCCGGCGCCGAGCGTGTCCCGCCAGGCCGCGCCGCCGTGCGCCACCCCTCCGACCAGCCTAGCCTCCGCCGTCTCCTTCCCGTCACCCTCAGCCACCAGCCAGCCTCCCTTGTTCTTGGCCGAGAGACTTAGGGCCTCGCCGGAGCCGCCGGCTTGCCTTGGAGCGCCGCCGTCGATTGTACCGCTCGCCGGTCATCGGCCGCTCGCTCCCGTCGTCTCGCGTCGCTAATAGGCGAGTAAAACCACTAATCCCTGAATTAGACTAATTTTGTGCAATTAGGGGTTTAATTAGGAGGATTAAGATTAATTAGGGCCTAATTGAGTGTGTTTTGTGCAAGGGTTGATTAGTGGACCTAATTAGGATTAATTAGGGTAATTTAATGGTGATTTGAGAAGAAAATGATGGCTGAATTGGGATGGGCTTCATGGGCTCCGAATTTTGTACAAATGGCCCAATTGAAGATTAAATGGGCCTTGATTGTTGGAATTAAATTAGACTTGTTGAAGCCCATTAGAAATTGAATGGGCCCTTGAGGTGAAATTAAATTGAAATTGTTTGAAGCCCATTGGGAATTAAATGGGTCCTTGATTGTGAAAGTCCATGTTGGTTTTTCATATAATTTACGAATATAATTGTGACCGACGGGTCAGGCCTATGGATCGAATATAATTGTGACCGACGGGTCAGGCCTACGGGTCGAATATAATTGTGAC
The DNA here is from genome assembly GCA_031216235.1 of Syzygium jambos. NCBI lineage: Eukaryota > Viridiplantae > Streptophyta > Magnoliopsida > Myrtales > Myrtaceae > Syzygium > Syzygium jambos. The sequence goes on from CM062224.1 coordinate 16,191,811, forward strand.
CGACGGGTCAGGCCTACGGGTCGAATATAATTGTGACCGACGGGTCAGGCCTTCGGGTCGATTTATATGTAATGACCATAAGGTCATGGCCTTCGGGTCGATTTATACAACTGTGGGCCTTCGGGTCGGGCCTTCGGGTCGAATGATTGATGACCATTGGGTCATGGCCTCCGGGTCGATGCTTTGGTTGCGAATTATAACGATGTGAGAGCCTAACCTGCAGGGCTGGAGTAGAAGAATTGGACTGAGTGTCCTAATGAACTTCGTATTGATTAATTTACTAGTTCAGTGTTTCATGTATTTTATTTGGCCTCTGGAGGTGCACGTTAGCCTAGTTTAGGATTAGAGATTTTACTTGCTGAGTTTATCTCACGGTTGTGGTAAAACCGATTTTTCAGACCCCCGTACATAGGATGCCGAGGAGGGCCCCTCTTTTTGGATATCCACATCGGATTCAGCGGGACGTTAGTGTCCATCCATGTGGAGACGGGTCAGCGTATGTTAGGTATCAATCGGTTGTGCTGGTTGACGTGGGAGAGCAATATAACCAAACCCAGGAGTACGTAGCCTGGTGTTATAGGGGAACTGACGGTGTAATTGGACCCCCGATCCGAACTTTTGATGTTCCAGTAGATGTTAATGGAGTTATGATTCCCCAGATGGCGTCTGGTGAAGTTTCTGATCCTCCAGCCTCCCTTAGTGTAAGCAGCGTAGGCGATACAGTGGATGGACCGATACCTATGGACGAGGTGCAAGGAGAGGAGCAAGTTATAGCTGACGATATGATTGAGGAGGAAGACGAAGAACTGAATCTTGAAGTGGTAGGCGAGAATGGTGAGCCAGCTGGGGAAGTAGCAGAAGTTGGATCTGACGTGGAAATACTGACGGAGGAAGACTCATCTGAGGAGTCAGCAGCACCATCCAACCCAGATGGAGAGCCGTAGGGCAGATCCCAATGATAGGAGTTTAGATTAACCCCTCTTTTGATGTAACTCTCCCCCGGGTAGTAGCTGATACCCTAGGCCACCGATCCTTTTTGTTTAGTGGCCTCTTGATGTATTTCTTTTTTATTGTAAATAAATAGTTTGTATAAGTTTTATAAAAAGATGTATATATGTTAGTATTATCTATAGTTGTTGACGTCTATTGCTGCTCGTGGTTAAGTTCTGTTTTTATGTCTGGGTGTATATATATATATATATACGTTGTTTCCGCATGTGGCGTGCTTTTGCTCTGATTTGGGTTTCGGGTCGGTGACGCAAAATCCTGGGAGCGTCGTACCTCAAGTCGACCATGCCGCGGATGTTCAGCCTTCGTTGTGGTACGGGGCGTGACAAAACTTCTACCTCTAAATGTTTTCCTGTCCATCCATTAGTATCATTACCTTTTAAATCTAACTTCATGTCAAACCAACGCCTTACTCATTCGTTGCTACTTTTATCTTCTAGGGAACTAAGAACATAGTAGCGCTCAATCTTGGTACACCTGAACCAAATGCAACTTATAGATTTAAACACAAGGAATTTGGGAGGTTGGTCAATCTTAGGTTCCTTCAATTGGACCATGGAAACTTCCAAGGAGACTTTAATGATCATTTCTTCGAGTTAAGATGGCTCTCTTGGAGCAATTGCCCTTCGAAATTCCTTGCTACCAACTTTGGGTTGGAGAACCTAGTAGTTCTTGAGCTTTCTAGGAATAACATTACTGAAGACTGGGGAGGATGGTGTCAAATCAAGGTATGATATCATGATATACTTTTGCATTACATTTACTCTTCTTCTTTTATGAGTTTCAACTTAATTGCTTTATAGGTAGCAAAACAGTTTAAAGTCCTAAAACTCATGGATTGTCCATTACTTAGAAAGACGCCAAAGTTCTCCGCAATCTCAGGATTGGAGAGATTGATTCTTAGATGCACTCAACTTGGAAAGATTGACATGTCCATCGGCTATATACAACATCTTTATTACCTAGAAATATTTTCTCAGGAACTGATAGTGTTGCCTCACTCAATTGGTAATCTAGTGAATGTGAAGCATCTAATCTTGTCATGCTAGGAATTGCGAAAGCTTCCTCAATCTATTGCACAATTGGAGTCACTACTTGAGTTGGATGTCAAACATACTAGTGTGAGAGAATTACCTTATTCCATCGGGAACCTAGAAAGGTTGAAAATTTTTATGATCCCAAATGGATATTTAAAAATGCTACCAGACTCGATTGGGAAGCTCCGGTCATTGGTCAAGTTGGATTTGAGTCTTTCATGCATAAGGAGCTTACTTGATTGTATTGGAAATCTCAAAAAGTTGAAGGCACTGAATCTAGATCATAGCTGCATAAGTGAACTTTCGAAAACCATAGGAATGTTGGAAAATTTGGAAGAGCCGAGTTCCTCATACGAACACCTGGAGGGGGAAATTCCAAGTGAAATTGGGGGACTATCCTCATTGAAAATTCTAGAGTTATCAGGTGGCTGCTTTAGTGCATTGCCAATAACCATCAATCAGCTTACAAATCTCCAAAAACTTAATTTATGGGATTGTAAGTCAATTCAACATTTGCCAGAGCTTCCTAAGAGTCTAAGGTCGTTAAGCTTTTCATTGGACTCACCGACCACAATCCCTAACTTCTCAAACCTAACTAATTTAGTTTATCTTGATATAAGCAGAACACTTGTACAAGCCAACTTAGAGGGGCTTTTGAGACTACGTGCTCTGAGGAAGTTGACCCTGTGGGTTGGAAAAATGACCTTGCCTTCAAGCGATTTGAGTTCCCTCTCTGAGCTACAAGAACTCTTTGTAAGTTATGTTGACCCTCGATCTCTTACCAGGCTTCCATCCAGCCTTCAACAATTGACTTTAATCGATGTCCAGTCACCAATAGATTGGTCACTCTTTTCCAACTTGGAGAATTTGTCAAGGCTAATTATTGAAAGATATGCGCTAGGCGAGATTCGATTCGATGGATTTGGAAAGCTACGGAATTTCAATGAATTGAAGATGTTTGACTGTTCGTTGCTTAAGACGTTGCCCATTCTACCTTGTTTGAAGGAGATCCAGCATTTGTATCTACACCAATTCCCTTAGCTAATTGAGATTCAAGGTTTGGGAGAATTGAAATTATTACGGACATTATGGATCTGGAACTGCAATTCCCTCAAAAGCTTAAATGAATCTGATCTGTCTAATTTACAGAACCTAAAAAGATTGGATTTCAATCGGTGTGAATCACTGGAGAGCGTGTTGGGTGTGCCAAAATCTTGTGAACTCACTATAAGTTACTGCCCTAGGTTCAACAAAGATGGATAAGGTATGTATCATATGTTTGCTAATACTTTGCTTAATTAAAAGATTTAGGTGACTTAGCTGCCTTGTTCAGTTCATGAAGTTGTTAACATGGAAACTTCTTAAGGTTATCATGGTGAGAAAAGGAATGAATAATTCCCTTTGATCCATAAAAATATATAAGTAATGTCAGGTATAATAAGAAGGTATGCAAAATTAGGTTTGACAAGAGGTATTTTGAACAATCAACTAATTCAATTTTCCTCTACATCTTTTCTCTTTGATGTTCATCTCCAGAGAGAGTGAAATTACATTTTTCTTCTCCGTTTGTTTGCCATTCGTTCATTCCCTCCCATCTTAAATTACCAAACATAGTTATGGAAGATATTGCAATATGCCCGAGAAGTCATATACATTCTTCAATTCTTATTTGTTGTGCTGATGACATGTCTTTTTCTTTTTCCATTAATGTTTTGAGTTGGGTTTGGGAATTTGATGACTCTTACTCATCGTCGATGGGTTCAATAAGGCAAATGCTATAAGCTGGGTTGCTCACTTTTGTATCATTTTTGTTCCCTGCAGTTCCAGAGATTTAGTCGGGTTTATCTGCTGCTCCACAGTCAAATATCACTGTCAGCTTTACTACACATTTGATGCCAATGGTTATAGTTGCAATTTTCAAGTAATACTGCTTCTCCACTCTTAAAGTTGAAATTCTGCTTCTCCAGCAATACTTATTAGCTTTTTCATCTATTTATGCAGAGTCCTAGAAAGTAGTCAACTATTCATGCTAGAATGTCTTCAAGTGTAATGGTGGGGATCTATTTGAGCAACTTCAAGTTGCTGGTTAGGCAAACTTTTTTCTTGCTAATAGTCCTATTCTGCTTAGTTATTCAATGGCTCAATGTACTAAGTATTAGCCTGAGCTTTTTTTTACTGAAGTACTTCTTTTCAGTACAAATTAGGTTAATCAAAATACATATTTATTTTAAAGATCTAGGTAAGTCAGTCAAGTAGTAAACATGTTAGGTGACTGAAACTTGAAAGATCCACGACTTCCTTTCATATTCTCAAGTGTGCTTCCCACATACTTCATGCTGTTTGATCGCTTAATTCACTTTATCACAATGGATGAGGAAAATCTAGAAAAATTGCGTGCCTCAATGTTTGAATGCCTAGAGGGGGAAATTCCAAGTGAAATTGTGTTGCTATCCTCGTTGAGAATTTTAGATTTATCACTTTGTAGATGTAGTAGATTGCCGACAACCATCAATCAACTTACAAATCTCCAAGAACTTAATTTAGCGCAATGTGATTGGATTGAACAATTGCTAGAGCTTCCTAGGAGTTCAGAGTTTTAAAGTTTTTCAGTCACGTCACTGAACGCAATCCCTAACCTCTCAAGCCTGACCAATTTAGATTGTCTTGTAATGGACGGAAGTCCAGTGCATGAACCCAACATAGATTGGCTTGTGAGGCTACGTTCTCCGAGGAGTTTGACCCTGGTTTTTGAAGGTATCACCTTGCCTCCCACCGATTTGAGTTCCCTCTGTCTACTAAACTACCTCTATATAAATTGTGTTAACCCCCAATCTCTTACTGGGCTTCCAGCCAACCTTGAATATTTGATTTTAATAGATGTCCAGTCACCGATAGATTGGTCACTCTTTTCCAATTTAGAGGACTTGTCAATGCTGTATCCCCGTAAATATCAGCTAGGAGAGATTCAATTCGATGTGCTTGAAAAGCTCTGGAAATTCGATGATTTCACAATGTGTGAGTGTCCATTGCTCAAGACGTTGCCCCTTCTGCCATGTTTGAGGGAGATCTCAAGTTTGTTTTTGGTGGAATTGCCTCAGCTAATTGAAATTCAGGGCTTGGGAGCTTTGAAATTATTACGGACGTTATATATTGAAGATTGTGATTCCATTAAAAAGTTAACTGAAACTTGTTTGTCTAATTTATAGAATCTGAATATTGTGGAGATATATGGGCGTGAATCACTAGAGAGCGTGCCGGATGTGCCACACACGAAAACATCGTGCCGTCTCGCTATAAAAGGATGCTTGAGGTTACGTGATTTTGATGGCCCTTACCAGCTCTATAGAGACGGATAATGTATTTATCATTTGTATGGCAAAGTCAGTCGATGATAGCATCTTTTTGCACCCAATTTGCGTGCATTTGAGGTTGCTAAAACTTGGCTTAATTAAAAGAATTAAGTGACTGACTTACCTTGTTTAGTTCCGGATATTGTCAATGTCACGCCCCGTACCCCACGAAGCATGATCTTCCGCGTTGGTCGAAATAAAATGTGACGCTCCCAGGATTGCATCACCGACCCAAAATCCATATCAGAGTAGATACACGTCACATGCGGAAACACGTATATATTTATATATATATACACCCAGACATAAAAACAAACATAACCATGAGCAGTAATAGATATCAACAAACTATAGATAATATTAACATATATACACATGTCTTTACAAAGCTTATACAAACTATTTATTTACAAACAAAGGAAATACATCAAAAGACCACTAAGCAAAAAGGATCGGTGGTCTAGGGTGTCATCTAGATGCTTCGGGAGAGTTACATCAAAAAGAGGGGTTAGTCTAAACTCCTATCAAGCCGATCTATTCTAAGGATCCCGACCTGGGTTGGATGATGCTGCTGACTCCTCAGATGAGTCTTCATCCGTCAGAATTTCCATATCTGATCCAACTTCAGCCACTTCCCCTATTTGTTCACCATTCTCACCGACTATTTCCAGATTCTGCTCCTCTTCTTCTTCCCCGATCATGTCATCAGCTATAACTTGCTCTCCACCCTGCACTTCCTCCTCGGGTATAGGTCCATCCACCGTATCGCCCACGCTACTTCCACTAAGGGAGGCGGGAGGATCAGAGACTTCCCCGCTCACCATCTGGGGAATCATGATGCCATTAACATCTACTGGCACATCAAAAGTCCTCATCGGGGGTCCTAATAATCCGTCTGCACCCCTATGGCACCAAGCCACATACTCTTGAGTGTGGTGGAAGTCCTCTCCCACGTCTACTAACACTGCTGACTGAAATCTAACGTAAGCTGTTCCATCTCCACACGGGTGTACACTATTCGATCTCTGAATACGGTATGGATATCCAAAAAGAGGACCGTTCCTCGGCATGCTATGGACGGGGGTCTGAAAATCGGTTTTACCACAACCGTGAGATAAACTCAGCAAGTAAAAACTCTAATCCTAAATTAGGCTAACGTGCACCTCCAGAAGTAAATAAAACACATAATACGCTGAACCAGTAATTAATTCACATTATTTTCACTCGGGCCCTTAGCCCTAATTTCACTCTCCAGCCCTGCAGGTTAGGCTTCCAACATCGATATAATTCATTGACAGTTTAATCGACCCGAAGGCCATGACCCAATGGTCATCAATCACTCGACCCGAAGGCCCGACCCGAAGGCCCACAGCTGTATAACTCGACCCGAAGGCCATGACCCAGTGGTCATCAATTATTCGACCCGAAGGCCCGACCCGTCGGCCCACAATTATAAATCGACCCGTAGGCCTGACCCGTCGGTCACAATTTCTCGACCCGAAGGCCCGACCCGTCGGCCCACAATTATAAATCGACCCGTAGGCCTGACCCGTCGGTCCACAGTTGCACTTATAATTCATATCAAAATCAACATGAAATTTCAAAACCAAAGGCCCGTTTAATTTCCAATGGGCTTAAACCAATTCAAATCAATCCACATCAAGGCCCATTAAATTTCTAATTTTCTCCAATGGGCCTCAACAAGCCCAACTCAACTTCTCACTCAAGGGCCCATTTCATTTTCTAATTTGGGCTCATTTAATTTCCAATGGGGCCCATTTAAATTCTAACTGGGCCAATTAATTCCAATTGGGCCTATTTAAAATCTAATTGGGCTCAATTCATGCAAATTCGGAGCCCATGAGGCCCACCTCAATTCAGCCCACTATTCCTTCACTAATTACCACTAAACCAATATAATTAGGCCTAATTAATTCCACTAATTAACCCTTGCACAAAATATACTTAATTAGGCCCTAATTAACATAATTAAACCCCTAATCAAGCACAATTAAAACTAATTCAGCGATTAGTGGATTTACTCGCCTAATGACGACGCGAGACGACGGAGACGAGCGGCCGATCACCGGCAAGCGGTTCAATCGACGGCGGCGTCCCAAATGCAAGCCGGCGGACACGGCGGCTCCGGCAAGGCCCACGGCAACCTCACGGCCAAAACAGGGGAGGAGTCGGCTGAGTGGGGCTGAGGTGACGGAGAGGAGGACGGTGAGGCGAAGCAGGTCAGCTGGGGCGGCGCACAGAGGCGCGGCACCGGCGGAACACTCCCAGCGCCGGTGACGGCGTCCTTGCACGTCCGGCGGGAGCAGCTGTGGACGGGCGGCTGTGGACGGCGGAGGAGGGGGCAGATGTTGCGACTGGGCTGGGGAAAGCACCAGGGGTCGGCTCGTGGTGGCTGGCGGCCAGCAGCTCCGGCGAGGCCTGCTGTTCCGGCGTGAACAGTGGCCGGCTGAGCTGATCGGTGAAGGAAAAATGGAGCAGCCGAGAGAAGGAGAGAGATTCGGGAGGAGAGAGAGAGAAACGCGGGGAGAGAGAAGGCTGAGGAGAGAGAGTGAAGGTCAAAGATGGTCAAGAGAGAGAGTGAGTGGAGGACACTTGTCACAATCCTAGACCAAATGACCAAAATACCCTTAATCCAAGGGTTGAAATTGCTTCTTATCCAATAATTCAAGGGCAAAATGGTCATTTGCCCCTAACCATGGTTAACCAACCCTAGTTAACCCTAACCACCCTTGGTCAAACTCCAAAATTAATCCAAAATTCGGAATTAATGAAAAATGACCTAGGGGCATTTTGGTCATTTTTCCGTCCCGTACCGAAATTCCGATTTTCGCTCCTACCAGTCCTGTATATCCGTGTAAGACCTAATCCAGAGTCGGAATCGCGAAATTCGCTTTCTAAGTCCTCGAAAATAGTCTGCGAAGCTTCTGGGAATAAAATAATATTATTTTCCAATTTTTGCCGAAATTCCACTTTCTGTCCAGAATCATTCCAAACACACTCGGATACCCCAAAATGACGTTGGCCGCGAAAATTAACCTCAAACGGCCTCCGAAATCGGCCTCGGCGTTCTCAGGGGCAAAATGGTCTTTTTCTCACTTTCTGCCGAATCTTCAGTTTTCAACTGTTTTAAATCTCAAACATGAATGGCCATTACCAATTGACGTCCGTCTTGCAAAATAGTCGTAATTACCCTTGAGATTTTGATATCGAAACTCGGGTCCAATATTGTAATCTCAATATGCTCGTTTCGCAGTTTTAGGGTCTCTTACTAACGAGCGGCTGTTTAGGCGTTACGCGTATCGACCTAAGATTGTCCAAATCGTGATGGTCTAAATTTCGAGAGAACGAGAGGAATTATCACTAGTACCAGGGTCGCGATCGTTTGGATTACAATCAGGTTTCATTCGTCAGGTGTACTTTCGGTCGTGCGAAATCACTCGCTATCCGATCGTACATTACTGACAATATCAACCAATCATTTTCCTAAGATCGGCCTATATTGGCTCAAAATATTTCCTCAACGTTCTTCAAAATCAGCGTTCAATCGCGATTGGGTTCTCGGTCCACGTACCTGTTCCTGTTTAGCCTTTCTCATATGGTTAGTATCCCGAGACTGATCAGGTCCAGGCGAGACTTACTAAAATTACACGAGAATAAATATACACTTTATTGGTCCCGATAATGGGTCAAAATTCAGGATGTTACAACTCTTCCCCCCTTACAAAAATTTCGTCCTCGAAATTTGCACTTCAAACCGGCTCTTCAAACAACTGGGGGTGTTGACGTCGCATGGCTTCTTCGCTTTCCCAAGTAGCGCCCTCTGTTCCGTGGTGCTCCCAAACTACCTTAACCATCGGGATTGTCTTATTCCGAAGTACTCGATCCTTCCTATCTTCGATTCTGACGGGCCTCTCCACGTACGACACCCTGTCGTCCACGTCTATTTCCTCGTATCTTAAAACGTGTGTCGGATCTGGTTCATACTTTCTCAACATCGACACGTGGAAGACGTTATGTATCTGAGATAAATTTGGTGGCAGGGCCAGTCTGTACGCCATATCGCCAATCTTTTCCAGAATCTCAAACGGCCCAACAAATCTCGGACTCAACTTTCCTTTCTTGCCAAATCGGGATAATCCCTTCATAGGCGACACCTTAAGAAACACATGATCCCCAACTTGAAATTCCAGATGTCGTCGTCTCCGATCGGCATAACTTTTCTGTCGACTTTGTGCTGTCTTTAACCTTTCTCTAATGATCTCAACAGCTTCTACTGTTTGCTGTACTAACTCTGGGCCTGTAATGCTCCGTTCTCCCACTTCATCCCAGCACACGGGAGTTCTACACGCTCTGCCATACAAAGCTTCAAATGGGGCCATCTGGATACTCTGTTGATAGCTGTTGTTATACGCAAACTCTACCAGATGCAGCTGTTCTTCCCATTTTCCCTGAAAATCCACTACACAGGCCCTTAACATATCCTCAAGAGTCTGGATAGTTCTTTCTGATTGCCCATCAGTCTGCGGATGATAAGCCGTACTGAACTGCACCTTTGTCCCCAAAGCTGTCTGCAGACTTTTCCAGAAGTTCGCTGTAAACCTTGGATCACGATCTGACGTAATCGTTACTGGCACTCCATGAAGCCTAACAATCTGTCTTACGTACAGCTCTGCATACTTTTCCAACTCCAGATCCTTACGCACTGCCAGAAAATGCGCCGATTTAGTCAGTCTATCCACTATCACCCAGATTGAATCATGCCCTCTCTGACTTCTTGGCAATCCAGTCACGAAGTCCATGGTGATGTGTTCCCATTTCCACTCGGGAATTTCTAAAGGTCGCAACAGTCCTCCAGGTTTACAGTGTTGTGCCTTTACTTGCTGACACGTCAAACACTTAGCCACATGCCTGGCTACATCTGCTTTCAATCCGTTCCACCAATAATGTTGCCTTAAATTCTGGTACATTTTCGTACTGCCAGGGTGGATACTGTAATTGCTGCGATGAGCTTCTCTCAATATTTCTTCCTTAAGCTCAATATCATCTGGCACACACCATCGTCCTCTATACTTCAGGACTCCATCTTCTGATACCTGGAAATCTGGCTTTCTTGCCGAGGCATCCATTTCCACCATCTTCTGAATCTCTTGATCCGTAGATTGCAAAGTTTTAATCTTAGTTTGAATCTCCGGCTCTATCCTCAAAGTAGCCAGCAGATTCGATACATGGCTTAATTCCAATTTAAATTCCGAATCTCGGAGCTTTTCCAATAACGTCCACTCCTTGATCATCAAGTGCGCCATGCTAGACTTGCGACTCAGTGCATCTGCCACTCTATTCGCTTTTCCAGGGTGATACAGGATGTCGCAATCATAATCCTTTAGAAGTTCCATCCATCTACGCTGCCTCATATTCAGCTCTTTCTGCGAGAACAGATATTTGAGGCTCTGATGATCTGTATAAATCTGAAACTTTTCCCCACATAAATAATGCCTCCAGATTTTAAGTGCAAACACAATAGCAGCCAACTCTAAATCATGTGTCGGATAGTTCACTTCATGTGGTCTCAACTGACGAGAGGCATAAGCCACTACCTTTCCATGTTGCATTAACACACAACCCAGTCCTTTGAACGAAGCATCACTGTATACTTCAAATCCACCCGGTCCAGAGGGAATAGTTAAAACTGGAGCTGTCGTCAGTCTGTGCTTAAGCTCCTGAAAACTTCGTTCGCACTTATCGTCCCATTCAAATTTAGTTTCCTTTTTCAACAGTCGCGTCAATGGCGTGGCTATCGACGAGAATCCTTCCACGAAACGTCGATAATAGCCAGCCAGTCCCAAGAAACTTCTGATCTCTATCACTGACGTCGGCCTGGGCCACTTAAGCACTGCCTCAATCTTAGTCGGATCCACGGATATTCCTTCTCCCGACACGATATGTCCAAGAAAGGCTACCTTGCTAAGCCAGAATTCACATTTGCTGAACTTCGCATAAAGCGCATGTTCCCTTAACGTCCGTAGAACTTCCGTCAAATGCACTTCATGCTCCCCTGAACTCTTCGAATACACTAGGATATCATCAATGAACACGATGACGAACTGATCCAGAAATTCTTTAAAGACTCTGTTCATCAAATCCATAAAAGCTGCAGGAGCATTCGTCAAACCAAAGGGCATGACTGTAAACTCATAATGCCCGTACCTCGTTCTGAATGCAGTCTTGGGTATATCCTCTTTCCGAATTCTCAACTGATGATACCCTGTCCGTAGATCAATCTTAGAGAATACTGACGCTCCTTGCAACTGATCGAACAAGTCATCGATCCTTGGCAGTGGATACTTATTCTTCACAGTCACCTGATTCAACTGCCGGTAGTCTATACATAACCTCAACGTCCCGTCCTTTTTCTTCACAAATAGGACTGGCGCTCCCCATGGAGACGCACTAGGACGAATGAATCCTTTGTCCAACAACTCCTGCATCTGCACTTTCAATTCCTTCAGTTCCGACAACGACATCCGATACGGAGCCTTAGAAATTGGCTCAGTTCCTGGAGCCAACTCTATTACAAATTCCACTTCTCGTTCTGGCGGCAAGCCCGGCAACTCTTGAGGAAAAACCTCGGGAAAATTACACACTACAGAAATTTCTTCCAACTTAGGCTCCACCAACGTCGGATCCTTGACGTTAACCAAATACCCCTCACAACCTTCTTCAAGCATCTCTGTTGCCTCCACTGAGGAAATCCAAGGGATCGAGGTTCCTCCTCGATTTCCCTGAAATTCAAACTTAGGACGACCAATCGGATTAAATTGGATCGTCCTACTGCCGCAATCCATAACGGCTTTCTGTTTAGTCAGCCAATCCATCCCAATGATCACATCAAAGTCATACATGGCTAACACAGCTAAATCAATCCTTTCCTCAACATTTCCAATCACAATTTTACAGTCCAGACACCCCAATGATACTAGCACCCTATCATGCAGTGGGGTCGTCACACATAACATAATTTCAAGTAAAACAGGCTCCAGACCAACCAATCTAACAAACTGCTCTGAAATAAACGAATGGGTTGCCCCGGGATCAAATAACGCATAAGCTGCATGATTGCAGAGAGAAACCGTACCTGTGACCACACCCGGCGCTTCCTCAGCATCCTTTCGCGCCAATGCATAAACTCGTCCTTGTGCAGGCGGTCTGCCCTGAATAGCCGGTGGGGGATTCCCGGTCTGATTTCCAATTCTGAGCGGCTGTTGTGGTTGACCTGGGGGTCCCAAAACTCGTTGTTGGGGACAATTCTTTATCTGATGACCTAAACTCCCACAACGAAAACAAGCTCCAATCCTATGTTGTGTCTGACTGGGCTTCCCGATAATCCTTCTCGGGGGCGGAACAAATCGTCTATTACTGGCCATTGGTCTCCTTACAAAGCGACGATTGTCCCGGTTAGGAATAAACCTCGAACCCGATGCTGATGCCCTTTCAATCTGATCTCGTTCCATAGTCTGGGCACGCTCATATAACTCTCGATAATCCCTGATATTCAATAACAACATCTGGGTGCGAAGTTCCGGTTTCAATCCATCCCGGAACCTCCGAGCCTTATCCAGGGGATTCTCAACCATTCTCGGGGCAAACTTAGATAATCTAATGAACTCTGCCTCATACTGCACCACTGTCATCGATCCCTGACGTAATCTCATAAACTCCGCCATTTTCTTTTCCTGGGCACTCTCAGAGAAAAACTGTCCATAGAAATGCTCGACGAATATCGCCCAGGTCGGTTCCATAAACTCTGGAAACACTCTATCTTTAACCGCCTTCCACCAGTCATGGGCATTGTCCTGCAATTGGTACGATGCCAAGGAAATCTTTTCCCTCTCAGTACATTCTAACAGATCAAACGCTTTCTCTAGCTCCTCTACCCAACGCGGAGCGGTTTCTGGGTCACCTCTGCCCGTAAACTTGGGCGGTTTCAGCTTAAGAAAATGCTCCACCAACTGATGCATTGGTCTCGGTGCCACTACCGGTTGAGCTTGCACTGGCTGAGCTTGAGCTTGGTTCTCATGGACGGCAGCAACGGCTGCGGCCTCAGCAGCCTGAGCGGTCGCATTCTCTCTTTCCTGCGCCTGCCTATCCATCACGTTACCGATTCTGTCTAAAGCTCGAAGAACTCCTTCCATACGCGGATCTTCCGCCTGCCTAACATCAGCTCTGGGGTCTGCTGCAGCCCCAACACCCACTCTAGGGTTCTCTTCCACTCTAGCACCCGCAACTATATTCTCTATCGCTCTGGCTCTACCACGACCTCTACCACGAGCTTCTCTGCCTGCGCCCCTCCTTGGGGGTCCTCTCACTCTACCTCTTTCACTGCTCATCTTTCTATCCTGAGTGCTCGACTACCTGCTATAATTCCATCCGGGAATTAGAGACCTAAACCAACTAACCGGTCTAAGTCCTAGGCAGGTATAAATACAGAAACAATTAAGCACTCAGCATGCGGCTAACACAACAGCACAAAACTTTCACCCAAGAACTCGCACACTAACCTTGGGTCCTGCCGCACCTGCACAATACTGGTTCAATCAATCACCACAATAGTCAAGCACAAACATTCTGGAGGTACACTTAGCACACTAAGTCACCCTATAGCTACCCATGGTCATTTCTCCTTATCACTCCAAGGCTCAACTAGGTCAAACAGAGCTGTCCTTGCTCTGATACCAATTCGAACGGGGATGTCACGCCCCGTACCCCACGAAGCATGATCTTCCGCGTTGGTCGAAATAAAATGTGACGCTCCCAGGATTGCATCACCGACCCAAAATCCATATCAGAGTAGATACACGTCACATGCGGAAACACGTATATATTTATATATATATACACCCAGACATAAAAACAAACATAACCATGAGCAGTAATAGATATCAACAAACTATAGATAATATTAACATATATACACATGTCTTTACAAAGCTTATACAAACTATTTATTTACAAACAAAGGAAATACATCAAAAGACCACTAAGCAAAAAGGATCGGTGGTCTAGGGTGTCATCTAGATGCTTCGGGAGAGTTACATCAAAAAGAGGGGTTAGTCTAAACTCCTATCAAGCCGATCTATTCTAAGGATCCCGACCTGGGTTGGATGATGCTGCTGACTCCTCAGATGAGTCTTCATCCGTCAGAATTTCCATATCTGATCCAACTTCAGCCACTTCCCCTATTTGTTCACCATTCTCACCGACTATTTCCAGATTCTGCTCCTCTTCTTCTTCCCCGATCATGTCATCAGCTATAACTTGCTCTCCACCCTGCACTTCCTCCTCGGGTATAGGTCCATCCACCGTATCGCCCACGCTACTTCCACTAAGGGAGGCGGGAGGATCAGAGACTTCCCCGCTCACCATCTGGGGAATCATGATGCCATTAACATCTACTGGCACATCAAAAGTCCTCATCGGGGGTCCTAATAATCCGTCTGCACCCCTATGGCACCAAGCCACATACTCTTGAGTGTGGTGGAAGTCCTCTCCCACGTCTACTAACACTGCTGACTGAAATCTAACGTAAGCTGTTCCATCTCCACACGGGTGTACACTATTCGATCTCTGAATACGGTATGGATATCCAAAAAGAGGACCGTTCCTCGGCATGCTATGGACGGGGGTCTGAAAATCGGTTTTACCACAACCGTGAGATAAACTCAGCAAGTAAAAACTCTAATCCTAAATTAGGCTAACGTGCACCTCCAGAAGTAAATAAAACACATAATACGCTGAACCAGTAATTAATTCACATTATTTTCACTCGGGCCCTTAGCCCTAATTTCACTCTCCAGCCCTGCAGGTTAGGCTTCCAACATCGATATAATTCATTGACAGTTTAATCGACCCGAAGGCCATGACCCAATGGTCATCAATCACTCGACCCGAAGGCCCGACCCGAAGGCCCACAGCTGTATAACTCGACCCGAAGGCCATGACCCAGTGGTCATCAATTATTCGACCCGAAGGCCCGACCCGTCGGCCCACAATTATAAATCGACCCGTAGGCCTGACCCGTCGGTCACAATTTCTCGACCCGAAGGCCCGACCCGTCGGCCCACAATTATAAATCGACCCGTAGGCCTGACCCGTCGGTCCACAGTTGCACTTATAATTCATATCAAAATCAACATGAAATTTCAAAACCAAAGGCCCGTTTAATTTCCAATGGGCTTAAACCAATTCAAATCAATCCACATCAAGGCCCATTAAATTTCTAATTTTCTCCAATGGGCCTCAACAAGCCCAACTCAACTTCTCACTCAAGGGCCCATTTCATTTTCTAATTTGGGCTCATTTAATTTCCAATGGGGCCCATTTAAATTCTAACTGGGCCAATTAATTCCAATTGGGCCTATTTAAAATCTAATTGGGCTCAATTCATGCAAATTCGGAGCCCATGAGGCCCACCTCAATTCAGCCCACTATTCCTTCACTAATTACCACTAAACCAATATAATTAGGCCTAATTAATTCCACTAATTAACCCTTGCACAAAATATACTTAATTAGGCCCTAATTAACATAATTAAACCCCTAATCAAGCACAATTAAAACTAATTCAGCGATTAGTGGATTTACTCGCCTAATGACGACGCGAGACGACGGAGACGAGCGGCCGATCACCGGCAAGCGGTTCAATCGACGGCGGCGTCCCAAATGCAAGCCGGCGGACACGGCGGCTCCGGCAAGGCCCACGGCAACCTCACGGCCAAAACAGGGGAGGAGTCGGCTGAGTGGGGCTGAGGTGACGGAGAGGAGGACGGTGAGGCGAAGCAGGTCAGCTGGGGCGGCGCACAGAGGCGCGGCACCGGCGGAACACTCCCAGCGCCGGTGACGGCGTCCTTGCACGTCCGGCGGGAGCAGCTGTGGACGGGCGGCTGTGGACGGCGGAGGAGGGGGCAGATGTTGCGACTGGGCTGGGGAAAGCACCAGGGGTCGGCTCGTGGTGGCTGGCGGCCAGCAGCTCCGGCGAGGCCTGCTGTTCCGGCGTGAACAGTGGCCGGCTGAGCTGATCGGTGAAGGAAAAATGGAGCAGCCGAGAGAAGGAGAGAGATTCGGGAGGAGAGAGAGAGAAACGCGGGGAGAGAGAAGGCTGAGGAGAGAGAGTGAAGGTCAAAGATGGTCAAGAGAGAGAGTGAGTGGAGGACACTTGTCACAATCCTAGACCAAATGACCAAAATACCCTTAATCCAAGGGTTGAAATTGCTTCTTATCCAATAATTCAAGGGCAAAATGGTCATTTGCCCCTAACCATGGTTAACCAACCCTAGTTAACCCTAACCACCCTTGGTCAAACTCCAAAATTAATCCAAAATTCGGAATTAATGAAAAATGACCTAGGGGCATTTTGGTCATTTTTCCGTCCCGTACCGAAATTCCGATTTTCGCTCCTACCAGTCCTGTATATCCGTGTAAGACCTAATCCAGAGTCGGAATCGCGAAATTCGCTTTCTAAGTCCTCGAAAATAGTCTGCGAAGCTTCTGGGAATAAAATAATATTATTTTCCAATTTTTGCCGAAATTCCACTTTCTGTCCAGAATCATTCCAAACACACTCGGATACCCCAAAATGACGTTGGCCGCGAAAATTAACCTCAAACGGCCTCCGAAATCGGCCTCGGCGTTCTCAGGGGCAAAATGGTCTTTTTCTCACTTTCTGCCGAATCTTCAGTTTTCAACTGTTTTAAATCTCAAACATGAATGGCCATTACCAATTGACGTCCGTCTTGCAAAATAGTCGTAATTACCCTTGAGATTTTGATATCGAAACTCGGGTCCAATATTGTAATCTCAATATGCTCGTTTCGCAGTTTTAGGGTCTCTTACTAACGAGCGGCTGTTTAGGCGTTACGCGTATCGACCTAAGATTGTCCAAATCGTGATGGTCTAAATTTCGAGAGAACGAGAGGAATTATCACTAGTACCAGGGTCGCGATCGTTTGGATTACAATCAGGTTTCATTCGTCAGGTGTACTTTCGGTCGTGCGAAATCACTCGCTATCCGATCGTACATTACTGACAATATCAACCAATCATTTTCCTAAGATCGGCCTATATTGGCTCAAAATATTTCCTCAACGTTCTTCAAAATCAGCGTTCAATCGCGATTGGGTTCTCGGTCCACGTACCTGTTCCTGTTTAGCCTTTCTCATATGGTTAGTATCCCGAGACTGATCAGGTCCAGGCGAGACTTACTAAAATTACACGAGAATAAATATACACTTTATTGGTCCCGATAATGGGTCAAAATTCAGGATGTTACAGTCAACATTGAAACTTTTGGGTTATCATGAATGGAAAATGAATGAATATAATTGTTCCCTTTAATCCATAAAATTATTTAAATAATGTTAGGTATACTAAGACAAGATGGTATACAAAATCTGATTTGAACAATCAGCTAACTCAAATTTCCTCTACATTATTTCTCTTTAATGTTCATCTCCAGAAGAGAATGAAAATACATTATTCTTCTCTGTTTGTTTTCCTTTTCGTTCATTCCCTCTCCCATCTTAGATTACCAAACAGAGTTAGGGAAGAAGATGTTGCAATTTGCCCGAGTTATTTATTTCTTGCTTATTTTGCGTTAAATGTAATGAAATATCTTGGAGAAATTTTAAAGTGCAGGGATTTATAAAGTGAGATCAATTAGTGTCTTCTATTATAAGGATGCATGTGTCACACTCACCATAAACTTGATTAAAAAATCAATTTCTACTCAAAAGACTAGGACCATCAGAATAATTCCATGAAAGCTAGATGAATTTCAGCTTAAAACTTGATAAAACTTAACCTCAATTTGAACTCAACCTTCATGAGACTTCATCTACCAAACATGGACTCCCAAAAGTTGCCGAGAAATGGTGCGAATATCCTCCAGTTTCGCGCCAAAGTTCTGCGGGACAGCTTTGTCCCACCCTTTTTTCTCACTTTTTTATCTCTAGTGGCCGGCCAAACCGAAAGGGTGAAGATGAATGGGTGGAATCCACGTGCCAAACTTAGAGTCGCTAACTTTTCTTGAATAAAGGAAAGTGGTCGGCCACTAGTAAAATTTACAATTTGGTCCGTTGGAAGATCCAATTTTATGAGTCCTTTTTCATTTTTGTCGGGTCAACTTTATCTTAGATGCGAAGGCAATCTTTCGTATCTCCGGGGTTGATTTACTGGATGATGAGGAGTGTGAGCTGAGGTTATTCCCTCAGGAGCTTGTGATAATTCGAATCGAATTGACATCAAATCGGCCTAATTAATCCCTCAGTAG
Source organism: Syzygium jambos (assembly GCA_031216235.1). NCBI lineage: Eukaryota > Viridiplantae > Streptophyta > Magnoliopsida > Myrtales > Myrtaceae > Syzygium > Syzygium jambos. The sequence continues at coordinate 16,210,548 of CM062224.1, forward strand.
TAGTTCATGTCCATATTGCCACAGTCTGCATTAGAAAGTATAATATGTTCACGATACTTACGAGGAGTTACGACTGGAATTGATCCATCAAGGAACCATTGAAGGGAAGTAGTTCATAGATCATGGTCCTTGGATCAGATGCAATCACATCCATTGATTTTTGTGATGTCCATGTGAAATTTATACAACTAATGATTTTGATAGATTCCATTTTACGGGGATTTGAGTACTGACAAGTCTAATTCAACGAAGCCTATTTGAGTTAGGAGAGAAACTTCCTTAAGAAACAAAGATGAGCCTGCCTTTTCTTTTTTGCTTATAATGTACACAAGTCAATCCTCAAGTCTTTGTCCGACCCTCTTGTGAAGGCAAAAGAGAAAGCACCGAAGTATGTTTTGTCTAATCAATTCGCTCGTTATGCATTGGTCTGAATATTGACAAATTGCACCTCAAATGGGCTCGCAATTCGTGTGTTCACACAAGTACACACACAAAGCTGTCAATACTTACAAGTTCCGATTGGAGATTGGCAACTCACTCGCACAACCGGCGAAGCGTGTTTTGAAATTTCGGGCCCTGAAAATACCAAGAAACTGAGGTTGATATTATAAAAAAATCATAAAAGTCACAACTTCGAGAATAAAATGTTCGAAAAATCTCAACTTTATTGGAATCAATGTGAAGGAGGAACCACATTTTCTTCGCAATTTCCATAAGAGATCAATGTCCATTTAAATGAATATGAGTCTAATGCCAAATCAACCAATAAACAAACGATATAGACGAATCAAATCCCGACAAATCAGCCTTTCATTTAAGTATTAATGTGCAATTTTATTCGGTGTACAATTTCAATCGGCAAGCAATTTCATTTTATCATCGTTCAATCTACCATGGAAGTGCAATCATAACGTGCAATCTTAGTCTATATTCAATTTCATGTAACTTCTTCGCAATAGCTAATAGTTTCTGAGTATGAATGGCTTTTTGGGTTCTTCTATTTATGAAGGAAGGCTACAGGTGGCTTCCAGGCAAATGGCGCGTAGTACCAAAGTAATGGCAAGTGAAACTCATTTTAAGTTGTCCATATACATCCAACATCTAACCGTTCATCAACACGCAACTCATATTTCCGAGACCACCTCCACCTTTTCGACGACTTTCATCAATTATTTCCTCAATTTAGCCTGAATGCTTTTGTTTGCTTATGAAGGAAGGTCGCAGGTGACTTCCAAGCAAACGCAGTGGAAGTGAGCAATTTCACTCTGTTGCTTTGTCAAGTTGTTGCAAGGATCAGACTCAAACTTCCCGAGTCACCGGGCGGACTCAATTCGGAGATCAATACTCCATCGTCCTCTCGGAATGAAGAGAAAGTGGGAGGGAGAAGAGACGGCTCCAACAGCTCCGGCAAGTAGTAGTCGTGATGATGGATCGGGGAGGGGCTACGAGGTGTTCCTGAGCTTCAGAGGACCTGACACCCGCTTAACCATCGCTGATTGTCTCTACAATGACATGATCCGCGTGGGGATCCGTGCTTTTAAAGACAATGAAGAGCTCCGATTTGGGGAAGAGATTGAAGGCGGTCTCTTGCAAGCAATCAATGACTCCAGAATTTACATCCCGATTTTCTCCAAAGACTACGCTTCAAGTAAGTGGTGCCTCCGTGAGCTGGCACGCATAGTGGAGTTATCGAGAGATAATAATGAGAAAGTGATCCTCCCTATCTTTTATGACGTGGACGCGGATGATGTCAAGCTTAAGACTGAGTTATATCGGAAAGCCCTCCAAAATCACAAGAGCAACTCCGGGAAGGATCTAGCAAAGAAGTGGGAGGAGGCTTTAAGAGAGGTTGCCAGAATTAGAGGAAGGAATCTAAAAGATCACGGGTATTGTTTGCTTCTCCATTGACTTTATTTTCTTATTGACATTTTCGATTTCTTGTTCCTTCAAAGAATAATTAGATTCAGTTTGCTGCTGTCCAACCATGTGTAATGTTTGGTTGGATTTGACGCAATGGGGAGCCCGGAATTTTGCTTAGAGGGCAAGGTTTCTTGCACAAATTGACTTTTCATTTTTAATACCGAGTTTTGATAACAGTTAGTGTTAAGGTATTTCAACTTAATTAATTAATCTATAATGGAAAACAACCAAGATATCCCAGAAGATCTAAGATGTGATAAAACAGTATGACCATATGTGTGTGAAAAATAAAAAAAAATTAAGTTTCTTAGCTTCAATTGTCACGCCCCGTACCCCACGAAGCATGATCATCCGCGTAGGTCGAAATAAAATGTGACGCTCCCAGGATTGCATCACCGACCCAAATCCCGAATCAGAGAAAAACGCACATCACATGCGGAAACCACGTATATATATATATACACCCAGACATGCAATTATAACCATGAATAGTAATAGACATTAATATGCTAAAGAAATACTAACATATATGCACCCTTTTTATAAACTTATACAAACTAGTTATTTACAACCAAAAAGAATACAACAAAAAGGCCACTAAACAAAAAGGATCGGTGGCCTAGAGGGGTCAGCTTACTATCTAGGAGAGGATACAACGAAAGAGGGTTAACCTAATTCCTAACACTGAAACCAACCCTACGGCTCCCGGTTTGGATCAGATGGTGCTGCAGATTCCTCAGAAGAATCCTCCTCCGATAGTATTTCCTCGTCCGATCCAACTTCATCTACTTCTCCAACTGCTTCAGCGTTCTCTCCTACCACTTCCACATTTAGTTCTTCGTCTTCCTCTTCGATGATATCGTCAGCTATAACTTGCTCACCACCCTGCACCTCATCCATGGGTATCGGTCCATCCACGGTATCACCCACGCTACTCACGCTAAGAGAGGCTGGAGGATCAGAAACTTCTCCACTCACCATCTTGGGAATCATAACGCCGTTAACATCTATTGGAACATCAAAAGTCCTCATCGGGGGTCCTATTACGCCGTCTGCACCCCTACGGCACCAAGCCACATAATCTTGAGTATGATTAAAATCCTCTCCCACATCTACTAACACCACCGAATGAAACCTAACATAAGCTGTTCCATCCCCACATGGGTGTACACTGGACGATCTTTGAATGCGATGCGGGTATCCAAAAAGAGGGCCGTTCCTCGGCATGCTATGGACGGGGGTCTGAAAATCGGTTTTACCACAACCGTGAGATAAACTCAGCAAGTAAAATCTCTAATCCTAAACTAGGCTAACGTGCACCTCCAGAAATAAATAAAACACATAATTCACTGAACCAGTAAATAAATCATTATAAGTTCACATGGGCTCACAGCCCGATCTCAATACTCCAGCCCTGCAGGTTAGGCTTTCGATATCAATATAACTCATAGACAATTAAATCGACCCGAAGGCCATGACCCAATGGTCATCACAGTTTAACTCGACCCGAAGGCCATGACCCAATGGTCATCAATCGTTCGACCCGAAGGCCTGACCCGTCGGTCACAGTTATAAATCGACCCGAAGGCCTGACCCGTCGGTCACAGTTATAAATCGACCCGAAGGCCTGACCCGTCGGTCACAGTTATAAATCGACCCGAAGGCCTGACCCGTCGGTCACAATTACACTCAAATCATATCAAAACCAACGTGGAATTTCACAATCAAAGGCCCATTTAATTTCCAATTGGGCTTCAAATAAATTCAATTCAATCTACAACAAAGGCCCAAGTAATTCCCAAATGGGCTTCCACAATTCAAGTCAACTCACTTCAAGGCCCATTCCATTTTCCAATTGGGCTTCAAACAATTTCAATTTAATTCCAACTTCATGGGCCCATTTCATTTTCTAATTCTAAGGCCCATTTAAAATTCCCTAATTTAGGCCCATTAAATCAAAATTCGGAGCCCATGAGGCCCACCTCAATTCAGCTCTCAATCTCTCTCTAATTTACCACTAAACCATCATAATTAGCCCTAATTAAGTCCACTAATCAACCCTTGCACAAAATATACTTAATTAGGCCCTAATTAACATAATTAAACCCCTAATCTAGCACAAGAATCGCGAAATTCGCTTTCTAAGCCCTCGAAAATCCTCTGCGAAGTTTCCGGGAATAAAATAATATTATTTTCCAATTTTTGTCGAAAATCCACTTTTTGTCCAGAATCACTCCAAACACACTTGGCTACCCCAAAATGACGCTGGCCGCGAAAATAACCTCAAACGGCCTCCGAATTCGGCCTCGACGTTCCCGGGGGCAAAATGGTCTTTTTCTCACTTTCTGACAGATTTTCAGTTTTCAACCGTTTTAATCCCAAACATGAATGACCATTCCAAATTGACGTCCGTCTTGCAAAATAGTCGTAATTACCCTTGAGATTTTGATATCGAAACTCGGGTCCAATATTGTAATCTCAATATGCTCGTTTTGCAGTTTTAGGGTCTCTCACTAACGAGCGGCTGTTTAGGTGTTACGCGTATCGACCTAAGATTGTCCAAATCGTGATGGTCTAAATTTCGAGAGAATGAGAGGAATTATCACTAGCACCAGGGTCGCGATCGTTTGGATTACAATCAGGTTTCATTCGCCAGGTGTACTTTCGGTCGTGCGAAATCACTCGCGATCCGATCGTACGTTACTGACAAAAATCAACCAGTCATTTTCCTAAGATCGGCCTATATTGGCTCAAAATATTTCCTCAACGTTCTTCGAAATCAGCGTTCAGTCGCGATCGGGTTCTCGGTCCACGTACATGTTCCTATTTAGCCTTTCTCATATGGTTAGTGTCCCGAGACTGATCAGGTTCAGGCGAGACTCACTAAAATTACACGAGAATGAATATACACTTTATTGGTCCTGATAACGGGTCAAAATTCAGGATGTTACATCAATTGCATACTGTACATAAAGTTAAGGACTCCTGATATCTCGACCTTATGCCTATGATGTTTGCCTAAAAAATTAGATTGAGTTTGACATTAGATTTTTTTTTCTTTTGTTATACTAATGAAAGCTGAGGAAGAATCAACCCAAAATAGGAGAGTTCAGTTAAGGAGCTTCTTTATGTGTTCCGACCTATTAATGGTGATTGTTAGTTCATACTTGTTAGTGTTTGAAGTTATTCTAGGGAGACGAAAAAATGCGCAGGAAACATAGAGGAAGTCTAAGGGATATTTTTTTCAAAAACTTACGGCCAAGGGGAAGAAATGATGGAGCTGAACCCCCTTGGGATTGACCCAGGGACGAAGACGTTCCAATACTTTTAGCAGAGGAATCGATCGTTGTGGATTCGGTTTTGGCCTTAAGGAGTTCATATGTTTTGCTACTGTTTCCCTTGAGGTCATCGGTCAAATACGGTCGTACCCCTGAGTTACACAAAAATTAATGGAGCTTTTGTATGATGGTTTTTCTAGTTGGTCTGCATATACAAGACCGAACACTACAAAGATCTTTGCATGCCATTATCCGAAAGAACATAAAAAAGATCTCTACCTATCTTTAGAGGCTCAATCCTCCGTTCTATTTCTGATTATAGGAAACCTGTGTTAATTTGCAGAGGACTGACTTAGGTTTAGGTGGATTATCGATTTTGGGCTTTTACTTTCATCGTGGTGGGGCAGGAGTCATAGGCTCCTCTAGTGGCTTAATTGTGCATACGGAAAATCTGCGGCCTTAAATTGAACATTCTTCTATAGGTGATCTATAATTTGTCGCCGTCAAACACCCTTTATGCTAGTAAAAAGTTATAAAAAAATAATTTGGCTCGTGCTCTTGCTTTAACCATGGAACTATTCATGGCCCTAGGTCTTAATTAGCCAAAAATTCACCTAAGGGACTGCTGGGTAGTTATAGTTATGGTTAGAGAAATCTAGGAACGTCTAGAAAATGGATAAGTAATTTAACAATTCTAATTACCTTGAGATATGTAGCTACTCTCTACCCTAGTTTGTGGTGGTTTTTCTACAAACCCTAGTCGTTACTCTCTGCTTACCAACATCCTTCTTCATTAATACTTACCGTTTCTGTTCTGCTCACTATATCCTCCAACATCATTGCCAATGGAGGAAGAAGAACGAGTGGATCCGAGAATGGGGAAGGGCAGGCCCATTACCGACCATGCCCAACCCGTGCCGTGCAAATTTTAAAGTTATTAATTTTTATATGAAATTACCAATTTTAATTTGTGTTTTACCAACTTCTTTTTCAATTATTTTACCAACTAGTTTTAGCTTACCGTCTTTTATTTGGGTCATTTACTAAGTTTATTACATTATTTACCGATGTACAACTTTTGTACAACTTAACATATCGTTTACTTCACATTTCAAAATTACCAAGTCTTGTACCAAATTACTAACTCTAATATAAGTGTCGTATTAACTAATCTCTAAGTACGTTACTAACTAGTCTAAGTTTTTTATTTTGTCAAAACTAACTAGTTTAAGTTATTTATTCTTATTTGAGCCACTTATCATTATTTAAATTTGTTTCAAAATCACCAATCTATATAATAACATTTGTTAATAACTCACCAACTTTTATTTGTAAGGTTACGTTATTAGGCTCCAAATTCTGTTATTAAATTACCAGCCCTAATTTGAGTTGCTTTCCAATTTATGTCCATTAAAGTACCCAATAATTTATTGTTATCAATAAAGAATTGGTAACCTCAAATTAGTTGTAACTTATTTGGAGATATGTTTGTTGGTAACTCAAATTAAGGTTGATATATATTCTAGAAAGTATTCCTCATCTTCGTGTACGTTAAGAAAAATGCTTAGGTAACTACTTAGTGAGAATTTTTCTTTTGCCACCTTAAAACTCATCCCAAGTGCTTGAGGAGATAGATGATTAGGACCGGGTTTACCGAGGACTTGATATCTAGGCAAACCTCTAGAGGTCTCGCTATGTGTGACAAGAAGAAACCAACCACTGTAAAAAAAAGTATAAAGTGAAATGGAGGCATAATTATCGACGCAATTCTAAATTTATTGTACGGAAGCCAATTCACTCTTAAACATTTCAATTTTATCAATAGAGTTATAAACCTTTGCATAAAATTTCAATATAATCATTTTGGCCAATTGTTGCGAAAAAGTATTAATGTGGTGTCCAGTCATCACTGGTCATCCTACGTGACACACTAACGTGAACAATTTTACTCAAAATGATGTTTTACGTAGATTGCCACATCAGTAATTTCCGAAAGAAATTGATCAGAATGACTATATTATAATTTCATGTAAATTTTTAGGACCACATTATTAAAATTGAAAATTTTAGGACTGAATTGACATACGTTGAATAGATTTAGGAATGATTTGGTAATTTTCCCCTGAAATGGAAGGGAAAGGAATGAAACCGAGGTGCACAACCTGTTGAAACCCAATTGCGCGTGGCAATTATTAGGTGACAATATGTCGGAGTGACTTCTAGTCGAAGCCTAATTAGACCCTCACTCATGAAATAACCTTTTCCTGCCATTTACTGGGCCAGTGAACCTTGATAGGAGTAGCTTTCCATTGTGATGAAGGTCCCTCCTCCGTCTCCTCCCCTTGAAAGAATCTATTTTTCTAGTTTTTTAGTTTTCAAATGGCTCGTAGCTACATGATCACTTTTTCTATGTTGGTTGCTTTAAAAGCAAATTACTTGGAACCTGATGATAACCTTCCAGTGCCACGTAATACATGCGTGGTTTCCATATATTTGGTTTTTTAATTTGAGATGATTACATCTTATGTATGTGGCAGCCTAGATGAACTTAAAAATCTCACGGTCAAAGAGGTTTCTAGTTTGTTATGGACAAGACGGACAGATGTGCCTGATCATTTGGTGGGAATTAAGGGCCCAATGGATGACATTATGAAGAAGCTAGATCTAGGAGCTTTGGATGTACAGTTTATCGTGATTCATGGTATGGGTGGCATCGGAAAGACGACGCTAGCCGATGTCGTCTTCAGGCAAATCTCCCCTCAATTTCAAGGTCATTGCTGCTTTATTAAAGATGTTCGGACTCATGATATAATAAACTTACAAAAGAAATTGTTGTCCGATATTCTCAATCAGAGCTGCATAAACCTCTCCTTCATTGATGAAGGGGCTGACATGATCAAGACGAGGTTTCATGGCAGGAAAGTCCTCATTGTTCTTGATGACATCGACAATCGGGACCAAATCATGAGACTTGCAGGCGAGCCCAATTGGTTTGGTGGAGGAAGTAGAATCATCATAACAACAAGGAATATTGAATTCCTGGTAAAGGAAGGTGAGGATGACAATGTCCAAGCCTCTAGAAACGGACAATTTTCATTCTATGATATGCCAGAGATGAATTCACACACTGCTCTTAAACTTTTCTGTGAGCGTGCCTTGGGATGTGCCAAGCCTCCGACTGATTACATAGATATTTCAAATAAGTTAATCAATGCGCTTGGACGACTTCCGCTGGCTCTCGATGTAGTAGGTTCCACACTCCGTGGAAAATGCCATAGAACATGGGAAGATGTCCTGTGTAAGTTAAAGAAAGTGATGAACGAGGATGTCAAGAAGAAGTTGATGATAAGCTATGAGGCATTGGACCCTAATCAACAACAGATTTTTCTTGATATCGCATGTTTCTTCATTAACCAAGAGAAAATAACGGCAATTAAATATTGGAACGCGGTTTTTGGGTATCCCACCGAAATTGAAGTCAAGATCCTTACACGTATGTCCTTGATAAAGATCATGGACTACGATAAATTATGGATGCACGACCAACTTAGAGACCTCGGAAGGGATATCGTCCACCCGGAAAGTTGCAACACACGTCTAAGGGCCAGTAGATTATGGTCACCCAAGGACGCCTTCCATGTAGTGCACAGAAAAAAGGTAATTTTTACCTCTAAATGTTTTCATGTCCATCAGTTAGTGTCATTACCTTTTAATCTCACTTCAAGTCAAATTGAAAAATGTACTCATTAGTTGCTACTTTCATCTTTCAGGGAACTAAGAATATAATAGCGCTCAATCTTGCCACACCTGAACCTGGTGCGATGTACAAATTTAAATGCAAGGAATTTGCGAGGTTGGTCAACCTTTGGTTCCTTCAATTGAGCCATGTAAACTTGGAAGGAGACTTTAAGGATCTTTTCTCCGAGTTAAGATGGCTCTCTTGGAGCAATTGCCCTTTGGAATTCCGAGCTACCAATTTTGGGTTGAAGAACCTAACGGTTCTCGTGCTTTCTTTGAATGACATTACTGAAGATTGGGAAGGATGGTGTCAAATCATGGTATGTTCTCACGATGTACTTTTGCATTACATTTGCTCTTCCTCTTTTTTGAGTTTCAACTCATTTGCTTTACAGGTAGCAAAACAGTTGAAGGTCCTAAAACTTGTGAATTGTTGGTCCCTTAGAAAGACGCCCGAGTTCTCAGCAATCTCAAAATTGGAGATCTTGAATCTTATAAATTGCACTAAGCTAGGTTTGATTGATGAGTCCATCGGTAATCTACGGCATCTTGATCAGCTAAAAATAGAATGTACAGCTATTGAGTCACTACCAGAGTCCATTGGCGATCTACAATCTTTAATAGAGCTAAGAATAAATTCTAAAAGACTCTCAATGTTGCCTCACTCGATTGGTAATTTAGTGAAGCTGAAACATCTAATCTTGAAATGCCTTGAACTTCAAAAGCTTCCCGACTCTATTGGACAACTGGAGTCGCTGCTTGAGCTAGATGTCGAATGTACAAAAATTAGAGAATTACCTTATTCCATTGGAAATCTAGAAAGGTTGAAAATTTTTATGATCCCGCGTCATGAATTAGAAAAGCTACCAGACTCGATTGGGAGGCTCCATTCATTGGTCAAGTTGGTTCTGGAAAAATCAAGAATCAGGATCTTACCTGATTGTATTGGAAATCTCAAAAAGTTGAAGGTACTAAATCTAGATCATAGCTTTATAAGTGAACTTCCGAAAACCATAGGAATGTTGGAAAATCTGGAAGAGTTACGTGCCTCCTTTACACAACTGGAGGGGGAAATTCCAAGTGAAATTGGGGCGCTATCCTCGTTGAAAATTCTAGTCTTATCCTTTGGCCGCTTTAGTGGATTGCCGACAACCATCAATCAGCTTACAAATCTCCAAACACTTGATTTACGGGAGTGTCATTCAATTCAACAGCTGCCGGAGCTTCCAAAGAGTCTAACGGAGTTATGCTTATCATCGAAGTCGCTGACCACAATCCCGGACTTCTCAAATTTAACCAATTTAGTTGAGCTTTGTATAACGGGAACATTAGTGCAAGAAGCCCGAATAGAGGGGCTCGGGAGATTACGTGCTCTGAGGCGTTTGATCCTCTCCGTTGAAAAAATGGTCTTGCCTCCAACCGATTTCAGTTCCCTCTCTCAGCTACAATTCCTCCAGGTAAGTTGTGCCGACTCCCGATCTCTTACCAGGCTTCCATCCAGCCTCCGAGTGTTGTATTTAGGGGATGTCCAGTCACCGATTGATTGGTCACTCTTTTCCAACTTGGAGAATTTGTCAACGCTGTATATTAGAGGATATACGCTCGGGGAGATTCGATTCGAGGTCCTTGGAAAGCTACCGAAATTCAATGAATTGAGGATAACCGACTGTCCATCGCTCGAGACGCTGACCGTTCCGCCAGGTCTGAAGGAGATCCAGCATTTAGCTTTGTTCCGGTTGCCTCAGCTAACTGAGATTCAGGGTTTGGGAGAATTGAAATCATTGTGGACATTGCGGATCTGGGATTGCAATTCCATCAAAAGCTTAAACGAATCTAATCTGTCTAATTTACATAATCTGAAAAGATTGGAGATCTATTCGTGTGCATCACTGGAGAGCATGCCGGGTGTGCCAAAATCTTGCCAACTCCACGTCCGTGGTTGCCCGAGGTTCAACAGAGACGGATAAGGTATGTATCATTTGATTGGCAAAGACAGTCGATGATGGTATGTCCATATGATTAGTGAGGCTTCTTTCAATGTGTTAGAGATGAAGCCTAATTGTTGCTGCGTCCTGTTTTGTGAGTTTTCCTTTAGCTAACCTTTCATCTTTGTTCTGGAACCGCCTCTTGTATTCGTTCATCCTGTTATAATGTCGGGGTTGACATGCTTCACAGCACCTAACTTGCTTAGTAAAAAGCGGATAAAATGGAACGGAACTTTTAGATAGTAAGCAAGCTGAAGATGCTATCACATGCTAGGTTTTGTTGTAAGGCAGAGGTGGTTGAGAGTACTGGTCTCACCTTATGGAGTGTTTTTAATTTCACTTGAGAACAATCATGATTTATGAGGAATGAAATATAGGAATTAATGCCTGGTTAGCAAAAGAGTCAATTGTTGATACCTTTTATGCAGTATGAGTTACTTCCTTCGTGGAGAATTGGAGATGCTTTTCTAGTCACTTCTAAATTGAAGTTGAGAAGCCTCAAGTCTTGACTCACGGTGTGATTTGTGAAGTATCTTTCTCCATTCTAGTATCTAGCCATTCATGCGTGAAATTTGCGCCGGGAGACAATTGATATTGGAGTAAACTCGTCGCTATGGTCAAGCCACCATGTCGTTGAAGAGTAGGTTCAGTTGCATTGAATTGTGCATTCTGCAGTTGCTGGTGCTAGGAAAGTGCAACTTTGTGCCCGATAGGAAAGTGCGAAAGAGATGTTCTCTGACATGAGCTGAAGGGGCTGTAATATGTCATGTTTTTTCGTCATAACTGTGGCATTATCCATACATGCTAGTTTTCAGTGTTAGAGACCATGTACTAGTTTAAATGAGGATTTCAGTTTCATAAAGCAGACTATGGGGTCGTTCATTCAACGCACTCCCGTATTCATAAGATTTATCGCATGGAAAGATTTCAGATAGCATCCTTTTGCACCCAATTTGCGTGCACTTGAGTTTACTAATACTTTGCTTAATTACAAGATTTAAGTGACTGGCTTGCCTTGTTCTATTCCTGCATTTTGTCAATAACGAAACTTCTTATGGGTTATCATGGAGAGAAAAGGAATGAACATAATTATTCCCTTTGATCCATAAAAATATTTAAATAATGTTAGGTATACTAAGAAGGTATACAGAATTTGGTTTGACAAGAGGTATTTTCAACAATCAACTAACTCAATTTTCCTCTCCCTTTAATGTTCATTCTCAAAAGAGAGGGAAATTACATTTTTCTTCTCTGTTTGTTTCCTATTCGTTCTTCTCTGGTTGGGGAAGATGTTGCGATTTGCCCAATAAAGCATTTACATTCTTGAATTCTTATTTGTGGTGCTGATGACACGTCTTTTTCTTTTCCCTTTGCTGTTTTGAGCTGGGTCTGGGAATTTGGTGACTCTGATTCATGGATGAATTAAATTAGGCAAATGCATTAACCTGGGTTGCTCCCTTTTATATCATCTTCGTTTCCTGTAGTTCCAGAGATTGAACTAGGATTATCTGATGCTGCACAATCAAAGATCACTGTCTGCTTTACTCCACATCTGATGCCAATGGTTATAGTTGCAATTTTCATTCTTAAAGTTGAAGTTCTGCTTCTCCAGCTATAATTATTAGCTTTCTTCATTTATTTATGTAGAGTCCTGGAATGCAGTCAACTATTCATGCTAAAATGTCTTCAGGTGTAAAGGTGGGAATCTATATGAGCAACTTAAAGTTGTTTGCCGGGAAAACTTTTTTTGGCTAACAATCCTATTCCGCTTAGGCATTCAATGGCTTAATGTACTAAGTATTAACCTGAGCTTTTGTGTGTTGAAGTACTTATTTTTAGTACTCACAATTAGCTTAATCAAAGTACATAATATATTTCATAGATCTTGGTAAGTCAGTCAAGTAGTTGACATGTTGGGGGACTGAAACTTAAAAGATCCGCGGATTCCTCTCATATTCTTGAGTGTGCTTCCCACATACTTCATGCTGTTTGATTGCTTAATTCACTTTATCTTGCTGGATGAGGAATTTGTTATTTTGTTAGAGAAGGGAGTTGTTCCTCATACTCAACATATGCGAGGATCCTATTATTGTTTTATGATTGTCTTTCCTGATTGAGTATATGGACGAGCAATACTAATCTATGTAGCAGGTTGCCAAATGTCTTTTTCCATGAAGTGCTTTACTTTATGTGTAACATCAAAGTTATCTTTTGATGGTAAGCTGTCTAAACCTCTTTTTGCAGATTGACAATCTAGGGAAGGGAGCTTATGGTCAGGCTCTGCAAAATCTCAAAGAGATGAATGGATTACCTGGGATTGTAGGGCTTAACTACCTACCATTGTTTCCCTAATGCATTCTTGTGAGTGAGCGAGATTATGCATGGATTTTGTTGAAGAGAAAGCTTATTAAATTACATTGGTTGTGTCTGAGCTGTAGCTTTTGTTTATTGTTTCTGGTGACTTATTACACCTTTCCTCATCTCTCTCTCTCTCTGCTAAAATGTGGTTATTGTTAACTTGTCAAATAAACCTATTTGATCTTCGTGTCTATCATTCTTACATTTGCTGGTGAAATGTTTTTGCGCACAAGGCATGGTCAAATGTTCTTTTACATGGACGTTTGGGCTTTGGCAAGGCACACATTGTTGGAGCTGCAGCAGCAGCTTTTCTCTTCAATCCATATCAATGAAAGGGCTGAGCTGTTGAATATATACATTGGTACTTGTGAGCAAGCTGTAAGAGGCTTCTTTTCAGCTTCACAGATGTTGATTGAAGTCCATTGTGTAATCTTGTATTAAGCTTTGTTATTTCTAGACATTTCACAAGTTTGTGCTTTCTTCTGTTGCTTTTGTATGCATTTAATAGAGGTCCCTTCAAGTATGCTAGCAGTCAAAATAGGATAACTAGCTGCAGCAATGAGGATCCTCCTGCTGCAGCCGAGGTGTTCTAAGTATATTGTATTCAACAACAGCGACAAGGATCCTCCCATATAACCACTGAAGTGGCCAAGATAAAACGGTTGATGAGTCTCGTCACGCATGAATGAAAGGATCCTCTATGACCATTTGATTAAGAGAAAGATTAAGATGTAAATTGCTTGAAGCGTTTCTCTACTAGAAATTTGAAATTGGTGATCAAATTTCTACTGGATTTTGTATCTGCACATTGATGGCATTGATTTTGTCGGCAAACTAAAGAGATTATGAATATTTGAGAGCAACGGCAATTAGAAAATTACAGGTTCTGGATATATTCTCGAAGGCAGCACAGCTGCAGCACTTTGCCTTCTTTTTTTCGATGAATTTGATTCCATTGCTCCGAAGAGGGGGCATGATAATACGGGGGTCACTGACCGTGTTATCAATCAAGTTAGTTTCCTACATTCAATAGCACTTATAAGGTGGTCATGTGAAATCTATTTGATGGTATGACTCACTAATGGTATGTTATTCATTGGTGCAGTTTTTCAATGAATTAGATGGTGTTGGAGGGGACAAGGTAATAATTTCGTCTTTCATGGTAACATAAAGTACTCTCTTCCATTAGCACACTAACTGTAAACTACTATTGGAAATTGCACTGCTATTATAAATGCTTTGACAAACATTTTCTACGAAGCATTTAGTCTGGAGACAATGTAATGACCTGACCTTCAAGGCAGACTATAAAATGTTAGACATGACTTTTCCTTGATTTAGAACTGTTTAACTTCGGATACGCAGTATTGGATAAACTACATATGTATCAAAGAAGGTAACAAAAGATGGGATTGTATGAATTACTTTTCAGTTGCTGAAGTATCTTACAAGAAGTGTATTAAGCTGGTCTTGAGCCTCTTCAACAGCCATCAACTGATGCTGATAGTTTCAGTCTTTTGACATCAAGCATAGTGCGATTCTCATTTATATATAACATCTTTGCCGCATGAGGTGGTCTTTTGTTTTCCTCAGGGATCATGGGTTCATCTATCTCCTAATAACTCTAATTCACTTTTCTTTCTTGGGATTCCAGTTATGTGCTTTTAGTTCTAATCGAGTTGCATTTGATGTGAAGCAGGATAACAAATTACTTGATGCTGCACTGCTGAGACCTGGCAGGCTTGAAGACTTCTGTTCTGTGATTTTTCTTCTATACAGGAGAGACTGGATATCCTTAAAGTTTTATCGAGGAAGGTAGAAACTTAGCTTCCATCCATCTGCCTGTGCTTGCTTTTAGCATTTCATCTTTGACATGGTCCGAAACAGGTTGTACAGATCGAAATATATGAGATTACTTTGTTAAAGAACTATATATCCGCAATCTTACTTTTCGAGAAGATGTGTCATGCCCCGTACCCCGCTGGAACGCAACATCCCATCACGGTCGATTATGGTGCAACACTCCCAGGAAGCGTCGCCGACCCACACCCGTACAGAGATCAAGCACAAGCGGAAGTATAAAATAAACAAACCCAGACAACTTCAAATAGAGCCAAGGGTAGCCAAACAACAATCAATACAGAGAATATGTACATACTTATATTACTATTTTAAAACTCTTTTTTTTTACAGTGTTCATTCCAACCAAAAAGGAAAACACCAACAGCTGGGAATAACCAAACAGCCACTTCTTCGTTCTGCTCCATCTCCACCGAGGTGCATGCTCGACGACCGCTGGATAAAATACGGTATCCCACAAAAAAGGTGGTGTCCTTGGCATCCTACGGCTGGGGGTCTGAAATGTTTCGGTTTACACATCCGTGAGATAAATCTCAGTGAGTTCAACCCCTAAACTTAGGCTAGGCTAGCATGCAATCTCCTGACCAGAAACGAATATTTAAAATCATAACACAATCATAATCATACAATTCTCTGACCCTGCAGGTTAGACAGTTCGATATATAAAAATCATGGCACATACGTGGCACACACAGTCACACGTACGCCAAACACATGCTCATGTACAGAGTCTCACCTACTTGCATGCTAATCAATGTATGCTTATGCATGCAGATGTTATTGACATGTCATGCGCATTTCTTTGGCCCATCGGCCCACACTAGCACACTTGCCCAATTCATTATTATTACGACTCGAGTCATCAATATTTCGCGGCCCGGTGCGTTTAGCCTGCTTCAAAGTGCATGAGGCGCGGCAATCAATCTGGCCTAGTGTCTCTAGCCTGCTTCAAAGTGCATGAGGCGCAATACTGTTCTCCTTGCGAACCAGAGCCTGCTTCAAAGTGCATGAGGATGGTCGCCTTCCGGACGTACCGGGCATCGTCCTACTTCAAAGTACATGAGGACGGTATCGACCCGAAGGTCTTTAGGTGATCACACAATTCATTATTATCTGAACCCCGCGTATAATGCTTCAGGGTATTTTAGGTGATCACATGCTCATGGCAGACACGCATTCTCACACAATTTCATCATATGCCTCACTCTTGGCATACAAAATGCGTGTCCATGTTATGCAAATGCAATGCACCATGAGCACCAATATAATTCAGACACCCAATGTCACAACACGTGCTTAATTGGCCCAATTAATATCGTGTGGCCTAACGTACGTTTCACAACTCAGTAAATCATTGTAAACCAAACAATGGCCAGTCGCACTCCACAAAAATAGCCACACCACATACGACATAGCAGTACGAAATCAACTACAATTAAGCACAATTGACATACACTCAGTCAACCCGGGCTTACCCGGCAATCTCACCAACGAGCTCCTAAATTGATCAATTAATCCAATTTCTCTCCCCAATAAATCCTCAATGATTTACTACAATTTTCCTGACAATAATTTCTACCAGTCAATTCTCAACCCAGTCTAAAATACACTGATACTATCTACGCCAGTCCAAAATGTACTGATAATACCTAAACCAGTCCAGAAAAACGCACTATTAGTCTTAATCCGGGTTTAGGAATTTTACTCACCTAATCAAGGGTCACGACGACGGGGAATGGCGACCGATCACTGGTGAATAGTGCAACCGGCGGCGGAATTCCCGGGGCGGCGACGTGTACGGACGGGGTGAACAGTGAACTGTACGGACCGGCGTGAACAGTACCGTGAACAGTACTTTCCGTACGGGGGACTGTACGGACAGGGCTGGGACGGCGGCCAACGAGGCGCCGATCACGGCGGCGACGGGCCGTACGATCGGACCGTACGGACAGCTACGGTACCGACCATACGGACACTATATGGCCGGCTATGAACAGGAACGTATGGGCTTGCTGGACGGGCGGGTGTCGACGGAACGGCGATCGGAGCTCCGGCGAATCTCCGGCGTTACTGTTTGCAGACCGGGAAAGAGAAAAAAGAGAGAAACAAGGCTGTTTTGGACAAAAACCGGGGCTGTGGTGGCTGCACAGAGGTGGAAATGGTTGCTGGTGGTGCTGGCTTGGTGAGGGCAGCTCCGGCTGGTACTGTTCCGGCGTGAACAGTACTAGAAATGGCAGAAACGGTGCTGCAGAACAGAAAATGGAAGAGAAGAAGGGGAATTCTGGGAAAAAATTTGACTGAATACTGCTATGCGTGGGAGAGAGAGACAGATATGTCTGGTCAAAGGGGTCAAAGGTGGATTAGTGGAGTCCATGTGTCCAAATCTTGGGCAAAATGACATTTTTGCCCTTGATCCAAAGGCCCATATTTGTTCTAATCCATAAAAGCAAGGGTAGAATGGTCATTTGCCCTTAACCATGGTTGACCAGACCTGAGTTAAGCCTAACTCACCTTGGTTAATCCCAAAATTAAATCCAAATTTCGTAATTAATTAAAAATGGCCTAGGGGCTTTTTCGTAATTTTCCGATCCCGAACCGAAATTTCAATTTTTGTCTATACCGGTCCTATATATTCATGGTAGACATAATCCGGTGTCGGAATCGCAAAATTCACTTTTTAAGCCCTCGAAAATCGACTGCGAAGTTCCGGAAATAAAATAATATTATTTTTCTAATTTTTTGTCGAAATTCCACTTTTTGTCCATAACGACTCCCGGTATGCGTGGCCACCCAAAAATGGCGTCGGCCTCGAAAAATAACCTCAAACGGCCTCGAAATCCAACACCGGCACCCATAGGGGCAAAATCGTAATTTTCCCTAATTTTCGTCGAAATTTCAATCTTTGGCTAGTTTAGCCCCAAATGTGCGTGGCCAGTATAATACAACATCAGAATCGTGAAAATGGTCCTTTAAGCCTTCGAAATTCAACATCGAAATCCGGTCCCAATTTCGTGAATAAAACTCGCTAAACTTTCAGTTTCAGGGTCTCTCACTAACGGGCGGCTGTTTAGAAGTTACGCGTATCGACCTAGGGCTATCCGTGTCGTAATGGTCTCGATCATTGAGAGAATGAGAAATTATTACTAGTTCCAGGGGTCACAATCGTTAGGTTCAAGTTCAGGACTGGTTGGCCACGTGTACTTTCGGTCTTGCAGAATCACCTGCGTCCCTATTATACATCGTTGGCCTTGGCCAAACCCAATCCATTACCCTTTCCTACGATTGGCCCACGTTGGCCCAGAATATTCCCTCAGCGTCTCTCGTGATCGGTGTCCGTTTCACGATAGGGTCCCCGGTCCACGTATCGTTTTCTAGTTAGCCATGCCCCATTGGTTAGTATCCCGAAAGTGATCAGTTCTGGGCAAGACTGGCTAAAATGAAATGCGAATTAATATCAGTTTTATTGATCCCGGAAATTACATCGAAATTTAGGCTGTTACAATTCTTCCCCCCTTACAAAAATTTCGTCCTCGAAATTTGCAATCTATCCTTGTCTACTCAAACAACTGGGGGTGTTGACGTCTCATAGCTTCTTCGCTTTCCCACGTGGCACCTTCTGTTCCATGGTGTTCCCAGACAACTTTGACCATAGGGATCGTCTTGTTCCTCAGCACACGCTCTTTTCTATCCTCGATTCTGACTGGTCTTTCTACATACGACACTTTATCGTATACTTCTATATCTTCATACCTCAGAATGTGGGTCGGGTCTGGCTCATACTTCCTCAATATCGACACGTGGAAAACATTATGTACTTGAGACAGATTAGGCGGCAAGGCAAGTCGATAAGCCATATCTCCAATCTTTTCCAAAATCTCAAATGGCCCGACATATCTAGGACTCAGTTTTCCCTTCTTGCCGAATCTAGATAATCCCTTCATAGGCGACACCTTAAGAAACACGTGATCTCCAACTTGAAACTCTAAGGGTCGTCGTCTTCGATCGGCATAACTTTTCTGATAACTCTGCGCCGTTCTGAGTCTGTCTCGAATGACCTCAACTGCCTCAACGGTTTGCTGTATCAACTCTGGACCTGTAATATTCCGTTCACCCACTTCATCCCAACACACTGGCGTCCTGCACACCCTACCATATAAAGCTTCAAACGGTGCCATCTGAATACTCTGCTGATAGCTATTGTTATAAGCAAACTCCACCAAGTGTAATTGTTCTTCCCATTTGCCTTGGAAATCTATCACACAAGCTCTTAGCATGTCCTCTAGGGTTTGAATGGTCCTTTTAGACTGACCGTCTATCAGTGGATGGTATGCCGTACTGAACTGTAACTTCGTTCCTAAGGCCGTTTGCAAACTTTTCCAGAAGTTGGCCGTAAATCTCGGATCACGATCCTAAGTGATCGTTACTGGTACTCCATGCAACCTCACGATCTGTCTCACATACAGGTCTGCGTATCTTTCCAACTCAAAGTCCTTTCGCACAGCAAGAAAGTGCGCTGATTTAGTAAGCCTATCTACTATCACCCATATAGAGTCGTGCCCTCTCTGACTTCTCGGTAATCCCGTTACGAAATCCATTGTGATATGTTTCCATTTCCATTCAGAGATTTCTAATGGTCGCAATAGTCCTCCGGGCTTGCAATGTTGTGCCTTCACTTGTTGGCACACCAAACACTTGGCCACATGCCTGGCCACATCAACCTTCATTCCATTCTATCAGTAATGTTATCACAAGTCCTGACACACCTTAGTGCTACTCGGGTGAACATTATACTTACTTCGGAAATTTCCATTCAATTTTTTTTCCTTAAGTTTCGCCTCATCGGGTACATACAATCATTCCTAGAACCTCAAGATTTATATCCCCGAATACATGGAAATCCGATTTCCGCTTATCGGCATCCATCTCAACGACTCTTTTGAATCTCGTGATCCACAGATTGCCATTCCTTGTTCTGGGCCTAACTTTCTAAACTAATCCTTAAGGCGGTCAGCAGATTCAACATTCGGTTCACCTTAAATTTAACTTCCGAGTCCTTAAGCCTGTCCGACAAGGCTCACTCTCTAACCATCATATGCGCCATCCCTGACTCACGACTTAACATATCCATTACTCGTCTAGCCCTTCCATGGCGACACCAGTCATCGCAATCAATTCTCCATCGTGCATCAGATAAATCATCTCGTACAGTCTCAACTGGAGCGACGCATATGCTACAACTCTACTGTGTTACGTCAATGCACACTCCCAAGTTTTCTTAATAAAGCATCACTATAGACCTCGAATCCTCCCGGTCCAAGTTGAATATTCAATACCGGGGCAATTATCAGCCTACGCTTCAGCTCTTGGGAACTCCGTTCCCCTAATCATTCCATTCAGACTAGTATCCTTCTCGATTAGTCGTGCCCAGAGCACAGTCATTGACGAAAAATTCCTTCACAAAACATCGATGATTGTCAGCCACATCTACAACACTTCAAACCTCAGTTATCGGCATCAGTCCTGGCCACTTAGTTATTACCTCGACCTTAGTCGGGTCCGCGAAAGTTCCATCTTCCGAGATTATACGTTTAGGGGACGCGACTCCATCGAGCCAAAGTTCGCACTTGTCATACCTAGCGTGGAGTGCGTGTTCTCTCTCAAGGTTCGCAACACCTCAGTTAGACTTGCTTCTTGCTTCTAGGCTCCTCAAGTCTCCCAAATCATCATCAACAAAAATCATTACGAACTAATTCCATAATTCTTGGAACACTCGATTCATTAGGTCCACAGAAGCAACAAGGCATCCTCTAGACCAATGGGCATTACTGTGAATGCATAGTGCCCATACCTCGTCTGTTAAACCGTCGTAATTATATCTCCCTTTCATATCCTTAACTGAAAATTCCAGTCCGTAATACAATCTTAGGAACATTTTTCTTTCGGAGTCTCCATTGGTGACATCAAGTCCGTGGTTCAATCTCGGAGAACACTGAGGTCCTTACAATTGATTAGATAGATCATCGATCCTCGGCAGTAGGTACTTACTATTTACCGTTGACTGCTTCAACTGCCGGTAGTTTACGTATCATCTCGATGTTCCGTCCGTTTTCTTCATACACAATATAGGAACTCCCCATGGGGGCACACTAGGGCGGATAAAATTTTACCCACAAGTCCTTACATTTGGACTTTCAATTCCTTTAATTTCCAACAAGGACATTCAATACTATCTCCTCGAAATCAGTTCCACTCCGGGGCCAATTCTTTCACGATTCCACTTCCCGTTCTAGTGACAACCCAGCAGTTTCTAAGGAAAGACCTCGGAAGGTTACACACCTCATTTATTCTTCTAACTTTCATTCCGTTATAGTCAAGTCAACCACATTCACCCCGTATCCTTTGCAACTATTATCGGATATCTAGTCACCTCAAACGAGGGCATTCAAGGAATCGAGATTCCTCCTTGACTTTCCTGAAGATCAAACCTAAGACATCCAACCGGGTTGAACTGTGTCGTCCTATAGTTGCAATCCGTAACGGCTTTCCGTCTTATTAGCCAATCCATTCCAATTTTCAAATCAAAGTTGTACCTGACCAACACTGTCAGGTCGATACTCTTTTCCCTACTCCCGGTCACTATCTCATAGTTATGACGCCCCAACGACATTAACACCTTATCATTCGAAAAGGGGTTCGTCATACCAAGCGTGGGTGCAAGCGCCATAAGCTTAGTCCTAATCGATCAAACAAATTCTCCAAGTTTCCACCCTTACTGTAGATCATCAAAACGATTCGGTTAATGGTTCGGCTTTCTAATATCCTTCCAAGTCAGTAGGACAAATCGCCTGTTTCCCCGTTATCTGCCTCTACCCGAAGTGGCGGTTATCCTTAATTTGAGCAAATCACTATCCAAAAGTCGTTGCACTTTCCAACTAATCTCGCTCTATCACCTGAGTTCATTCATACACTTCCCTATCATTCCTAATGTTTCATGAGATCATTAGTCTTCGGAGATCCGACTTCAGTCCATCTCGGAATTTCCGAACCTTGTCATATGGATTCTCAATCAGCCAAGCAAACTCCATTTCATATCGTTCCACAGTCATCTGCCCTCGACGGAATCACATAAACTCTGTCAATCCCCTTTCTTGGGCATTTTCCGGGAAATATTTTTCCCCATAGAATTTCTCAATAACATGGTCCAAGTTTGGACTGTACTCATCGGGGATATCCTATCCCTGGTGGTCTTCCACTCATACTTTGTGTCCATTTACAGTTAGTACACTGCCAATATTACTTTCTCAGCCTCGGTGTACCCCAACATGTCAAGGCTTTCTCAACTTCCGCTACCCATTTCGGTGCAGCCTCAGGGTCACCCTTACTATTGAATTCAAGAAAGTTCAACTCGAGTAGTCATTCTATCAATTGGTACACTTGTCTATTGACCACTACTTGCACCTGGCCTAACTGGCATTATTCCCATTCATAGCAGCAATCGCTGCAAGCTCAACAACCTGGGCAATAACGACGCTCCCTTCCTGTCACGCCCCGTACCCCACGAAGCATGATCATCCGCGTAGGTCGAAAAAAAATGTGACGCTCCCAGGATTGCATCACCGACCCAAAACCCAAATCAGAGAAAAACGTACGTCACATGCGGAAACCACGTATATATATATATATATATATATATATATATACGCCCAGACATGCAATTATAACCATGAATAGCAATAGACAATAATATACTAAGGAAATACTAACATATAAACACCCTTTTGAAAACTTATACAAACTAGTTATTTACAATCAAAAAGAATACAACAAAAGGCCACTAAACAAAAAGGATCGGTGGCCTAGGGTGCCAGCTAACTACCCAGGGAGAGTTACATCAAAAAGAAGGGTTAATCTAATCTCCTACTCTTGGGATCTGTCCTACGGCTCCTCGCCAGGATTGGATGGCGCTGCTGACTCCTCATACGAGTCCTCCTCCGACAGAACTTCCTCGTCTGACCCCACTTCTGCCACTTCTCCAGCTTGCTCACCGTTCTCTCCCACTATTTCCAGATTCAGTTCTTCCTCTTCCTCCTCAATCACATCGTCAGCTATAACTTGCTCACCGCCTTGCACCTCGTCCATCGGTATTGGTCCATCCACCGTATCGCCCACGCTGCTTACACTAAGGGAGGCGGGAGGATCAGAGACTTCTCCACTCACCATTTGGGGAATCATGACACCATTAACATCTACTGGAACATCAAAAGTCCTCATCGGAGGTCCAGTGACACCATTAGCTCCCCTATAACACCAGGCTACGTACTCCTGAGTCTCGTTGTGATCTTCTCCCACATCTATCAGTATAACCGATTTATATCTAACATACGCTGATCCATCTCCACAAGGATGAACACTAACACCTCGTTGAATCCTATGTGGATATCCAAAAAGAGGAGCCCTCCTCGGCATCCTATGGACGGGGATCTGAAAATCGGTTTTACCACAACCGTGAGATAAACTCAGCAAGTAAAATCTCTAATCCTAAACTAGGCTAACGTGCACCTCCAGAGATAATTAAAACACATAATTCACTGAACCAGTAAATATATCATCATAAGTTCACATGGGCTCATAGCCCGATTCCAATATTCCAGCCCTGCAGGTTAGGCTCTCGATATCAATATAATTCATAAACAATTAAATCGACCCGAAGGCCATGACCCAATGGTCATAATCACACTCGACCCGTAGGCCTGACCCGTCGGTCACAGTTATATATCGACCCGAAGGCCTGACCCGTCGGTCACAATCACACTCGACCCGTAGGCCTGACCCGTCGGTCACAGTTATATATATCGACCCGAAGGCCTGACCCGTCGGTCACAGTTATATATCGACCCGAAGGCCTGACCCATCGGTCACAATTACACTCGACCCGTAGGCCTGACCCGTCGGTCACAGTTATATATATCGACCCGAAGGCCTGACCCGTCGGTCACAGTTATATATCGACCCGAAGGCCTGACCCGTCGGTCACAATTACACTCGACCCGTAGGCCTGACCCGTCGGTCACAGTTATATATCGACCCGAAGGCCTGACCCGTCGGTCACAATTACACTCGAAAATCATATCAAAATCAATGTGGAATTTCACAATCAAAGGCCCATTTAATTCCCAATGGGCTTCAAACAATTTCAAACAATTCCACAATCAAAGGCCCAATTTAATTCTTAATGGGCTTCCACAATTCAAGTCCATTCACATCAAGGCCCATTCCATTTTCCAATTGGGCTTCAACAATTCAATTTAATTCCAACTTCATGGGCCCATTTAATTTCTAATGCAAGGCCCATTTAAATTCTAATCCCAAGGCCCATTTGACTTTCTCCAATTTGGGCCCATTAACACAAAATTCGGAGCCCATGAGGCCCACCTCAATTCAGCCCACATCTCTTCACTAAATTACCACTAAACCAATGTAATTAGTCCTAATTAAGCCCACTAATCATCCATTATGCAAAACACATTCAATTAGGCCCTAATTAACATAATTAAGCCTCTAATCTAGCACACTTAGGACTAATTTAGGGATTAGTGGATTTACTCGCCTAATGACGACGCGAGACGACGGGAACGAGCGGCCGATCACCGACAAGCGGCGTGATCGACGGCGGCGCTCCAAATGCAAGCCGGCGGACACGGCGGCTCCGGCAAGCCCACGGCAATCACTCGGCCAAAACAGGGGGGAGTCGGTCGGATTGGGGCTGGGGTGACGGAGAGGAGGACGGTGAGGCGAAACCGGTCAGCTGGGGCGGCGCACAGCGGTGCGGCACCGGCGGGACACTCCCGGCGCCGGCGACGGCGTCCCTGCTCGTCTTCGGCTGGAGCGGCTGCCACAGGCGGTCACGGACGGCGGGAGAGGGAGGCAGGGTTGCGACTGGGCTGGGGACGGCACCAGGGGTCGGCACTCGGCGGTCGGCGACCAGCAGCTCCGGTGAAACCTGCTGTTCCGGCGTGAACAGTGGACTGGTGGTGCTGATCGGTGGAAGAGGGAGCGGCCGAGAGGATTTCGGGAGAGGAGAGAGAGAATTGCGGGGAGAGAGAAAGCTGAGGAGAGAGAGAGAAGGTCAAAGGTGGTCAAGGGAGGGGGTGAGTGGATGCCACATGTCAAAATCCTAGCCTAATGCCCAAAATACCCCTCATCCAAAGGCTATAATTCAATCCAATCCAATAATGCAAGGGTATTATGGTCATTTGCCCCTAACCATGGTTAATCAACTCTAGTTAACCTTACCCAACCTTGGTTAACCTCCAAAATTTAATTCAAAATTCGAAATAATCCAAAATTGGCCTAGGGGCATTTTCGTCCTTTTTCCGTCCCGGACCAAAATTCCAATTTTTGCACATACTGGTCCTATATATTCATGTGATACCTAATCCAGAGTCGGAATCGCGAAATTCGCTTTCTAAGCCCTCGAAAATCCTCTGCGAAGTTCCCGGGAATAAAATAATATTATTTTCCAATTTCTGTCGAAAATCCCCTTTTTGTCCATAATCACTCCAAACACACTTGGATACCCCAAAATGACGTTGGCCGCGAAAAATAACCTCAAACGGCCTCCGAATTCGGCCTCGGCGTTCTTAGGGGCAAAATAGTCTTTTTCTCACTTTCTGTCAAATCTTCCGTTTTCAACTGTTTTAATCCCAAACACGAATGGCCATTACCAATTGACGTCCGTCTTGCAAAATAGTCGTA
Organism: Syzygium jambos; assembly: GCA_031216235.1. Lineage (NCBI taxonomy): Eukaryota > Viridiplantae > Streptophyta > Magnoliopsida > Myrtales > Myrtaceae > Syzygium > Syzygium jambos. The sequence goes on from CM062224.1 coordinate 16,236,442, forward strand.
AATACCCTTGAGATTTTAATATCGAAACTCGGGTCCAATATTGTAATCTCAAAATGCTCATTTTGCAGTTTTAGGGTCTCTCACTAACGAGCGGCTGTTTAGGTGTTACGCGTATCGACCTAAGATTGTCCGAATCGTGATGGTCTAAATTTCGAGAGAACGAGAGGAATTATCACTAGCACCTGGGTCGCGATCGTTTGGATTAAAATCAGGTTTCATTCGTCAGGTGTACTTTCGGTCGTGCGAAATCACTCGCGATCCGATCGTACATTACTGACAAAATCAACCAGTCATTTTCCTAAGATCGGCCTATATTGGCTCAAAATATTTCATCAACGTTCTTCGAGATCAGCGTTCAGTCGCGATCGGGTTCTAGGTCCACGTACATGTTCCTATTTAGCCTTTCTCATATGGTTAGTGTCCCGAGACTGATCAGGTTCAGGCGAGACTCACTAAAATTACACGAGAATGAATATACACTTTATTGGTCCCGATAACGGGTCAAAATTCAGGATGTTACAACTCTTCCCCTCTTACAAAAATTTCGTCCTCGAAATTTGTACTTCAACCCTGCTCTTCGAACAACTGGGGGTATTGACGTCGCATAGATTCCTCGCTTTCCCAAGTAGCGCCCTCTGTCCCGTGGTGCTCCCAAACTACCTTAACCATCGGGATTGTCTTATTCCGAAGCACTCGATCCTTTCTATCTTCGATTCTGACCGGTCTCTCCACATACGACACCCTGTCGTCCACGTCTATTTCTTCATATCTTAGAACGTGTGTCGGATCCGGTTCATACTTTCTTAACATTGACACGTGGAAGACATTGTGTATCTAGGACAAATTCGGTGGCAGGGCCAGTCTGTACGCCATGTCGCCAATCTTTTCTAAAATCTCAAACGGTCCAACAAATCTCGGACTCAACTTTCCTTTCTTGCCAAATCGGGATAATCCCTTCATAGGCGACACCTTTAAAAATACATGGTCCCCAACTTGAAATTCCAGATGTCGTCGTCTCCGATCGGCATAACTTTTCTGTCGACTTTGTGCTGTTTTTAACCTCTCTCGAATGATCTCAACAGCTTCCACTGTCTGCTGTACCAACTCTGGGCCTGTAATGCTCCGCTCTCCCACTTCATCCCAGCATACGGGAGTCCTACATGCTCTGCCATACAAAGCCTCAAACGGGGCCATCTGAATACTCTGTTGATAACTGTTATTGTATGCAAACTCCACCAGATGCAGCTGTTCTTCCCATTTGCCCTGAAAATCCACCACGCAAGCCCTCAACATATCCTCAAGGGTCTGAATTGTTCTTTCTGATTGCCCATCAGTCTGTGGATGATACGCTGTACTGAACTGCACCTTTGTTCCCAAAGCTGTCTGCAGACTTTTCCAGAAGTTCGCTGTAAACCTCGGATCACGATCTGAAGTAATCGTTACTGGCACTCCATGAAGTCTCACAATCTGTCTTACATACAGCTCCGCATACCTTTCTAACTCAAAATCTTTGCGCACTGCCAGAAAATGCGCTGACTTAGTTAGTCTATCCACTATCACCCAAATGGAATCATGTCCTATCTGGCTTCTTGGTAATCCCGTTACAAAGTCCATGGTTATGTGTTCCCATTTCCATTCGGGAATTTCCAACGGTCGCAGCAGTCCTCCAGGTTTACAATGTTGTGCCTTCACTTGTTGGCACGTCAAACACTTAGCTACATGTCTGGCCACATCTGTTTTCAATCCGTTCCACCAATAATGTTGCCGCAGATTCTGATACATTTTCGTACTGCCAGGATGTATACTGTAATTGCTGCGATGAGCTTCTCTTAATATTTCTTCCTTAAGCTCAATATCATCCGGCACACACCATCGTCCTCTATATTTCAGGACTCCATCCTCTGATACCTGAAAATCTGGCTTCCTTGCCGAGGCATCCATTCCCACAATTTTCTGAATTTCCTGATCCGTGGGTTGTAGAGCCTTAATCTTAGTTTGAATCTCCGGCTCGATCCTCAAAGTAGCCAGCAGATTCGACACATGGTTTAATTCCAATTTAAATTCCGAGTCTCGGATCTTTTCCAATAACGTCCATTCCCTAATCATCAAGTGTGCCATGCTCGACTTGCGACTCAGTGCATCAGCAACTCGATTTGCCTTCCCAGGATGATACATGATGTCGCAGTCATAATCCTTTAGAAGCTCCATCCATCTACGCTGTCTCATATTCAACTCTTTCTGCGAGAACAGGTATTTGAGACTCTGATGATCCGTATAAATCTGAAACTTTTCCCCACATAAATAATGTCTCCAGATTTTGAGTGCAAAGACGATGGCAGCCAACTCTAAGTCATGCGTCGGATAATTCACTTCATGAGGTCTCAACTGACGCGACGCATACGCAACTACTTTTCCATGTTGCATTAACACACAGCCAAGTCCTTTGAACGAAGCATCACTGTATACTTCAAATCCACCCGGTCCAGAGGGGATAGTCAAAACTGGAGCTGTCGTCAGTCTGTGTTTAAGCTCCTGAAAACTTCGTTCGCACTTATCGTCCCATTCAAACTTAGTTTCCTTTTTCAGTAATCGCGTCAATGGCGTGGCTATCGACGAGAATCCCTCCATGAAACGTCGATAATAGCCAGCCAATCCTAAGAAACTTCTGATCTCTGTCACTGAAGTCGGCCTAGGCCACTTAAGCACTGCTTCAATCTTAGTCGGATCCACTGATATTCCTTCTCCTGACACGATATGTCCAAGAAAGGCTACCTTACTAAGCCAGAATTCACATTTGCTGAACTTCGCATAAAGCGCATGTTCCCTCAACGTCCGTAGAACTTTCGTCAAATGCACTTCATGCTCCTCTGAACTCTTCGAATACACCAGAATATCGTCAATGAACACTATGACGAACTGATCCAGGAATTCCTTAAAAACTCTGTTCATTAGATCCATGAAAGCTGCAGGGGCATTCGTTAAACCAAAGGGCATGACTGTAAATTCATAATGCCCGTACCTCGTCCTAAACGCAGTCTTGGGTATATCCTCTTTCCGAATTCTCAACTGATGATACCCTGTCCGTAGATCAATCTTAGAGAATACTGACGCCCCTTGCAATTGATCAAACAAGTCATCGATCCTTGGCAGTGGATACTTATTCTTTACAGTCACCTGATTCAACTGCCGGTAGTCTATACATAACCTCAACGTCCCGTCCTTTTTCTTCACAAACAGGACTGGCGCTCCCCATGGAGACGCACTAGGACGAATAAATCCCTTGTCTAGTAACTCTTGCATCTGAACTTTCAACTCTTTCAGTTCCGACAGCGACATCCGATACGGGGCCTTAGAAATTGGCTCAGTTCCTGGGGCCAACTCTATTACAAATTCCACTTCTCGTTCGGGTGGCAAACCCGGCAATTCTTGAGGAAAAATCTCGGGGAAATTGCACACTATAGAAATTTCTTCCAACTTAAGCTCCACCAATGTCGGATACTTAACATTCACCAAGTACCCCTCACAACCTTCCTCAAGCATCTCTGTTGCCTCCACTGAGGAAATCCAAGGGATCGAGGTTCCTCCTCGATTTCCCTGAAATTCAAACTTAGGACGACCAATCGGATTAAATTGGATCGTCCTGCTGCCGCAATCCATAACGGCTTTATGTTTAGTCAGCCAATCCATACCAATGATCACATCAAAGTCATACATGGCTAACACAGCTAAATCAATTCTTTCTTCAACATTTCCAATCACAATTTTACAATCCAAACACCCCAACGATACTAGCACCCTATCATGCAGTGGGGTCGTCACACACAACATAATCTCAAGTAGAACAGGCTCCAGACCAACCAATCTAACAAACTGCTCAGAAATAAACGAATGGGTTGCCCCGGGATCAAATAACGCATATGCTGAATGATTGCAAAGAGAAACGGTACCTGTGACCACGCCCGGCGCATCCTCAGCATCTTTTCGCGCTAACGCGTATACTCGTCCTTGCGCGGGCGGTCTGCCCTGAATAGCCGGTGGGGGATTTCCGGCCTGATTTCCAATTCTGAGCGGCTGCTGTGGTTGACCTGGGGGTCCCAAAAGTCGTTGCTGGGGGCAATTCTTGATCTGATGCCCCATACTCCCACAACGAAAACAAGCTCCCATTCTATGTGGCGTCTGACCGGGCTTCCCGATAATCCTTCTCGGGGGCGGAACAAACCGTCTATTGCTGGCCATTGGTCTCCTCACAAAACGACGATTGTCCCTATTAGGAATAAACCTCGAACCCGATGCTGATGCCCTTTCAATCTGATCCCGTTCCATAGTCTGGGCTCGCTCATATAACTCTCTATAATCTCGAATATTCAACAAAAGCATCTGAGTACGAAGTTCCGGTTTCAGTCCATCCCGGAACCTTCGAGCCTTGTCCAAGGGATTCTCAACCATTCTTGGGGCAAACTTGGATAATCTAATAAACTCTGCCTCATACTGCACTACCGTCATCGACCCCTGACGAAGCCTCATAAACTCTGCCATCTTCTTCTCCTGGGCACTCTCAGAGAAAAACTGTCCATAGAAGTGCTCAACGAAAATTGTCCAGGTCGGTTCCATAAACTCTGGAAACACTCTATCCTTAACCGCCTTCCACCAGTCATGGGCATTGTCCTGCAGTTGATACGATGCCAATAAGATCTTCTCCCTCTCAGTACACTCTAACAGCTCAAATGCCTTTTCCAATTCCTCCACCCAACGCGGGGCGGCTTCGGGGTCACCTCTGCCCGTGAACTTGGGCGGTTTCAACTTAAGAAAATGTTCCACCAACTGATGCATTGGTCTCGGTGCCACTACCGGTTGGGCTTGTACTGGCTGGGCTTGGGCTTGATTCTCTTGGACGGCAGCAACTGCTGCGGCCTCAGCAGCCTGAGCGGTCGCATTCTCTCTTTCCTGCGCCTGCCTATCCATCACATTACCGATTCTGTCTAGCGCCCTAAGAACTCCTTCCATTCGCGGATCTTCCGCCTGTCTAACATCAGCTCTGGGGTCTACTGCAGCCCCAACACCAACTCTAGGGTTCCCTTCCTCTCTAGCACCCGCAACTATATTCTCTATCGCTCTGGCTCTACCACGACCTCTACCACGAGCTTCTCTGCCTGCGCCCCTCCTTGGGGCTCCTCTCACTCTTCCTCTTTCACTACTCATCTTTCTATCCTGAGTGCTCGACTACCTGCTATAATTCCATCCGGGAATTAGAGACCTAAACCAACTAACCGGTCTAAGTCCTAGGCAGGTATAAACACAGAAACAATTAAGCACTCAGCATGCGGCTAACACAACAGCACAAAATTTTCACCCAAGAACTCGCACACTAACCTTGGGTCCTGCCGCACCTGCATAATACTGGTTCAAACAACAACCACAATAGTCAAGCACAAACATTCTGGAGGTACACTTAGCACACTAAGTCACCCTATAGCTACCCATGGTCATTTCTCCTTATCACTCCAAGGCTCAACTAGATCAAACAGAGCTGTCCTTGCTCTGATACCAATTCGAACGGTGATGTCACGCCCCGTACCCCACGAAGCATGATCATCCGCGTAGGTCGAAAAAAAATGTGACGCTCCCAAGATTGCATCACCGACCCAAAACCCAAATCAGAGAAAAACGTACGTCACATGCGGAAACCACGTATATATATATATATATATATATATATATATACGCCCAGACATGCAATTATAACCATGAATAGCAATAGACAATAATATACTAAGGAAATACTAACATATAAACACCCTTTTGAAAACTTATACAAACTAGTTATTTACAATCAAAAAGAATACAACAAAAGGCCACTAAACAAAAAGGATCGGTGGCCTAGGGTGCCAGCTAACTACCCAGGGAGAGTTACATCAAAAAGAAGGGTTAATCTAATCTCCTACTCTTGGGATCTGTCCTACGGCTCCTCGCCAGGATTGGATGGCGCTGCTGACTCCTCAGACGAGTCCTCCTCCGACAGAACTTCCTCGTCTGACCCCACTTCTGCCACTTCTCCAGCTTGCTCACCGTTCTCTCCCACTATTTCCAGATTCAGTTCTTCCTCTTCCTCCTCAATCATATCGTCAGCTATAACTTGCTCACCGCCTTGCACCTCGTCCATCGGTATTGGTCCATCCACCGTATCGCCCACGCTGCTTACACTAAGGGAGGCGGGAGGATCAGAGACTTCTCCACTCACCATTTGGGGAATCATGACACCATTAACATCTACTGGAACATCAAAAGTCCTCATCGGAGGTCCAGTGACACCATTAGCTCCCCTATAACACCAGGCTACGTACTCCTGAGTCTCGTTGTGATCTTCTCCCACATCTATCAGTATAACCGATTTATATCTAACATACGCTGATCCATCTCCACAAGGATGAACACTAACACCTCGTTGAATCCTATGTAGATATCCAAAAAGAGGAGCCCTCCTCGGCATCCTATGGACGGGGATCTGAAAATCGGTTTTACCACAACCGTGAGATAAACTCAGCAAGTAAAATCTCTAATCCTAAACTAGGCTAACGTGCACCTCCAGAGATAATTAAAACACATAATTCACTGAACCAGTAAATATATCATCATAAGTTCACATGGGCTCATAGCCCGATTCCAATATTCCAGCCCTGCAGGTTAGGCTCTCGATATCAATATAATTCATAAACAATTAAATCGACCCGAAGGCCATGACCCAATGGTCATAATCACACTCGACCCGTAGGCCTGACCCGTCGGTCACAGTTATATATCGACCCGAAGGCCTGACCCGTCGGTCACAATCACACTCGACCCGTAGGCCTGACCCGTCGGTCACAGTTATATATATCGACCCGAAGGCCTGACCCGTCGGTCACAGTTATATATCGACCCGAAGGCCTGACCCGTCGGTCACAATTACACTCGACCCGTAGGCCTGACCCGTCGGTCACAGTTATATATATCGACCCGAAGGCCTGACCCGTCGGTCACAGTTATATATCGACCCGAAGGCCTGACCCGTCGGTCACAATTACACTCGACCCGTAGGCCTGACCCGTCGGTCACAGTTATATATCGACCCGAAGGCCTGACCCGTCGGTCACAATTACACTCGAAAATCATATCAAAATCAATGTGGAATTTCACAATCAAAGGCCCATTTAATTCCCAATGGGCTTCAAACAATTTCAAACAATTCCACAATCAAAGGCCCAATTTAATTCTTAATGGGCTTCCACAATTCAAGTCCATTCACATCAAGGCCCATTCCATTTTCCAATTGGGCTTCAACAATTCAATTTAATTCCAACTTCATGGGCCCATTTAATTTCTAATGCAAGGCCCATTTAAATTCTAATCCCAAGGCCCATTTGACTTTCTCCAATTTGGGCCCATTAACACAAAATTCGGAGCCCATGAGGCCCACCTCAATTCAGCCCACATCTCTTCACTAAATTACCACTAAACCAATGTAATTAGTCCTAATTAAGCCCACTAATCATCCATTATGCAAAACACATTCAATTAGGCCCTAATTAACATAATTAAGCCTCTAATCTAGCACACTTAGGACTAATTTAGGGATTAGTGGATTTACTCGCCTAATGACGACGCGAGACGACGGGAACGAGCGGCCGATCACCGACAAGCGGCGTGATCGACGGCGGCGCTCCAAATGCAAGCCGGCGGACACGGCGGCTCCGGCAAGCCCACGGCAATCACTCGGCCAAAACAGGGGGGAGTCGGTCGGATTGGGGCTGGGGTGACGGAGAGGAGGACGGTGAGGCGAAACCGGTCAGCTGGGGCGGCGCACAGCGGTGCGGCACCGGCGGGACACTCCCGGCGCCGGCGACGGCGTCCCTGCTCGTCTTCGGCTGGAGCGGCTGCCACAGGCGGTCACGGACGGCGGGAGAGGGAGGCAGGGTTGCGACTGGGCTGGGGACGGCACCAGGGGTCGGCACTCGGCGGTCGGCGACCAGCAGCTCCGGTGAAACCTGCTGTTCCGGCGTGAACAGTGGACTGGTGGTGCTGATCGGTGGAAGAGGGAGCGGCCGAGAGGATTTCGGGAGAGGAGAGAGAGAATTGCGGGGAGAGAGAAAGCTGAGGAGAGAGAGAGAAGGTCAAAGGTGGTCAAGGGAGGGGGTGAGTGGATGCCACATGTCAAAATCCTAGCCTAATGCCCAAAATACCCCTCATCCAAAGGCTATAATTCAATCCAATCCAATAATGCAAGGGTATTATGGTCATTTGCCCCTAACCATGGTTAATCAACTCTAGTTAACCTTACCCAACCTTGGTTAACCTCCAAAATTTAATTCAAAATTCGAAATAATCCAAAATTGGCCTAGGGGCATTTTCGTCCTTTTTCCGTCCCGGACCAAAATTCCAATTTTTGCACATACTGGTCCTATATATTCATGTGATACCTAATCCAGAGTCGGAATCGCGAAATTCGCTTTCTAAGCCCTCGAAAATCCTCTGCGAAGTTCCCGGGAATAAAATAATATTATTTTCCAATTTCTGTCGAAAATCCCCTTTTTGTCCATAATCACTCCAAACACACTTGGATACCCCAAAATGACGTTGGCCGCGAAAAATAACCTCAAACGGCCTCCGAATTCGGCCTCGGCGTTCTTAGGGGCAAAATAGTCTTTTTCTCACTTTCTGTCAAATCTTCCGTTTTCAACTGTTTTAATCCCAAACACGAATGGCCATTACCAATTGACGTCCGTCTTGCAAAATAGTCGTAAATACCCTTGAGATTTTGATATCGAAACTCGGGTCCAATATTGTAATCTCAAAATGCTCATTTTGCAGTTTTAGGGTCTCTCACTAACGAGCGGCTGTTTAGGTGTTACGCGTATCGACCTAAGATTGTCCGAATCGTGATGGTCTAAATTTCGAGAGAACGAGAGGAATTATCACTAGCACCTGGGTCGCGATCGTTTGGATTAAAATCAGGTTTCATTCGTCAGGTGTACTTTCGGTCGTGCGAAATCACTCGCGATCCGATCGTACATTACTGACAAAATCAACCAGTCATTTTCCTAAGATCGGCCTATATTGGCTCAAAATATTTCCTCAACGTTCTTCGAGATCAGCGTTCAGTCGCGATCGGGTTCTAGGTCCACGTACATGTTCCTATTTAGCCTTTCTCATATGGTTAGTGTCCCGAGACTGATCAGGTTCAGGCGAGACTCACTAAAATTACACGAGAATGAATATACACTTTATTGGTCCCGATAACGGGTCAAAATTCAGGATGTTACACTTCCTGAGCTTGCCTACCCACACATTCCCCCTTTCCTATAGAGCCTGAGTTACAATCTGTAATCTTAGGTTTCGGTTTCATGGCCTATAGCACTCAACTACTCTTGGGCTTCCTTACCCCTCACTTGTCATTCTTGCAATTTCACTGATTACCTACCTGCTATAACCCCCTAAGGGATTAGAGACTTAAACCAATCTAACCGGTCTAAGGTCTTAGGCAAGTATCACAACACGGTCAAGCAACCAGCATGCGGCCTAGCACAAACAACACAAGACCTCCAACAAAGAGGTACACGTACTCACCTCAGGTCCTGCCGCACCTGCATTTCATGGGTCAAATCACACCAAGCAACCAAGACACGAACAGTCAGGAGATGCATGTAGCACACGAGATCACCCTATTGGCTACCCATGGTCTCATCGCTCCTTATCACTCTAGGTATCGACTAATTGGAATCGAGCTGACCTTGCTCTGATACCAATTCAAGAGGGGATGTCACGCCCCGTACCTCGCTGGAACGCAACATCCTGTCACGGTCGATTATGGTGCAACGCTCACAGGAAGCGTCGCCGACCCACACCCGTACAGAGATCAAGCACAAGCGGAAGTATAAAATAAACAAACCCAGACAACTTCAAATAGAGCCAAGGGTAGCCAAACAACAATCAATGCAGAGAATATGTACATACTTATATTACTATTTTAAAACTCTTTTTTTTTACAGTGTTCATTCCAACCAAAAAGGAAAACACCAACGGCTGGGAATAACCAAACAGCCACTTCTCCGTTCTGCTCCATCTCCACCGAGGTGCATGCTCGACGACCGCTGGATAAAATACGGTATCCCACAAAAAAGGTGGTGTCCTTGACATCCTACGGCTGGGGGTCTGAAATGTTTCGGTTTACACAACCGTGAGATAAATCTCAGTGAGTTCAACCCCTAAACCTAGGCTAGGCTAGCATGTAATCTCCTGACCAGAAACGAATATTTAAAATCATAACACAACCATAATCATACAATTCTCTGACCCTGCAAGTTAGACAGTTCGATATATAAAAATCATGGCACATACGTGGCACACACAGTCACACGTACGCCAAACACATGCTCATGTACAGAGTCTCACCCACTTGCATGCTAATCAATGTATGTTTATGCATGCAGATGTTATTGACATGTCATGCGCATTTCTTTGGCCCACCGGCCCCACTGGCACACTTGCCCAATTCATTATTATTACGACTCGAGTCATCAATTTTTCACGACCCGGTGCGTCTAGCCTGCTTCAAAGTGCATGAGGCGTAGCAACCGATCTAGCCCAGTGTCTCTAGCCTGCTTCAAAGTGCATGAGGCGCAACACTGTTCTATTGAGCCTCTGGGTTGCTTTTTCTTCTTTTTCCTTTGCAAAAAAAATGCCACTAGCAGGAATACGAAGTTTCTTTGGAACCACATTGTGAACTACTAATTTACGGCCTTCCAAGTTCCCATGAAATGTAAATATTTTGTAATCTGGCATTGAGTTAAGGTCATTTGAAGGCCTGAAGAACAGTTGAATCAGTACTGATACTGTACTTGTGCTGTTGCCCATGAAGATGATGTTTTTTGTTAAGTTGTTGCTTCTCTCTTTTTGCTAGTTTTGTCTTTGACATGATCTAAAAATGGATGTTACTTTACTATGGTGCTTGGTTGATTCCAAGTTGACCTTGTAGAGATAGCACAGCTTCCACATATACTAGTTATTTCAGGTTTGAAGCGTTTCTAACTTTCTGTTTCCACTTTGTTTGTATAGTTGCTCTTTGTTATATTCACTTGGCTATTTTCTGCTCGATATAATGAGTCACTTATTGCTTCTTATTGTGTGATTGCTGTAACGCCTGGGAATATGCACCAGAATATACATGAATGTAATATTCCCATGACAACCAACGACAGAAACACTGTTTGCCGACTTCTAAATGCTTCCATCAGCAAGGTACACTCACTTCCATAGTTGTCTCTAAGAGCCTCCATGTTCCTTCAACTAATGGGTTAATGATAGTTGCCCATTTTGCTCTGCTGTTGTTAATTTTGTTTTCCTTCCTGCTTTGTCTATCAACATATTTCAACTTTATTGTATGGTATATTCTCTTTTGTTTAGTTTTTCCCATGCATTAGGAAAAGAAAAATACAAATAAACCGTAAGAGACACTTTTTGAGGGATTGGTGATCAAGATAAACTTAAATTTATATAAAAGAACCTAGACTAAATGAAGCAAAAATTTACACGACGCTCCTTGATGTTTTTGGCTCATATCAGCATTTAGTTGCCATGCCATAGTTAGTTTAGATTGCATGCTCTTATGGACTCCATGCATCGCTGTGACATTTTGACGGGAATGGAAATAAGTGTGTGAGGGCAAAAGGTGTGTGCATTGTTTTTCAAGGATGAGACAACAGAGACTTCTTAAGGAAGTTGGAGCATAATAATTCTTTCTACTTATCAAATAAGTGGAAGGGAGGCCTAAGGCTCTATTGGAATGCTTTTAAAGGGGATGATTCAATGGTTATTAGGGCTTGTTATCATTTTATTTTACTAAGAATGTTCCCAAATGTAACTGTATAACGTCTTCTCCTTAAAGCTAGAGAACCAGTTAAAACAACATTTAGTATACACTTGCAAGACTCACATAAATGGTAGTTCCATTACTCATGTGTCATATGAATCTTGGACAATAATGTGATGAAATTTTTCTTTCCTAGAAAACTGATATGTGGAAAAATGCTTGTTTATATGTATATGTTGGGCATGCTTATTGTTGTTTTTTAAAAAATATATTACGTGTTACAAATGAGTCTGTGGTTGTCCAAAGATTCTTGCTAGAAATGCTTTGGTGACCAACAAAGAATTTCATTCGCTTTGTGACATTTAAGTTATAGTTGTCAGATACATTGTCCTTTCATGAACACATTATTGGAATTTCATAAAGAAAATATCAAATAAAAGCTCAGTGGTAACTAAACATGTTTCCATAATTGTCAAACAGCCAGATAGAGTAAATGTCAAACAGCTTGGATAATGTTTTGATAGATGTAAATGCTTACTGTTTGCTAGAAATCAAATGTATACCTTCTGTAAATTAATTCTCATCATTGGATTATTCCTGATATCATGTTTGATGTTCCACCAGAATAAGCTAACAGGCATGTAATTGTTATCACTAGGTGGCTTTATCCAAGGATCTTTGTCGTTTGACAGTTGCATGTTCAGGAGAACTTGTTGAAGACATTGTTGAATCAAGAGGGGGTCAAAAGGTTGGAGATAGCATGCATGGTTTCCATTGCTTAGTGCTTGATACTTCAATATTCCAAAACAGGTAAACTTGCACTAGGATTTAATGTTGTTCAAGTTTTAGGTGAAACTCCTGTTTTAGTTTATGTAGTTGTGATTTTACTTGATATTACGATTATATTAGGTTGTTTATGTGCGTTGATATTTGTTTCAGTGTATCTAACTTTGTTTGGTCATAAGGAAAGTAAAACTCATATAACTCAGGATATTATCTTCATCCTTAAAAAGAAATGGATAGTTAACATAGAGCAATTTCGGGGCAATTTTCTTGGAAATTACTCTAACATGATACTAAGTTGACTTTTGAGAATCACCATAAGCTGAACAACATGATGCTTCATACTTCGAAGCCTGAATAATTTTTTTCATGCTTAAGATTTCTACCCAACCTTCAAGTATCATACTATCTTTAGGAGAAACCTTTAGAAATCTATAAGGTCAGATGTTGAAAGTGGTCAGACAAATTTGCAGGAGTTACTATTGCAAAATTTTAAACATTGCCACATAATTCACACATCAATTTTGTTCTCAACCATTAAGGCCTGCTTAGTTTTAGCAAACACTTTAAGTTTCCATTTCATAGAAACTGTTTTCAATGTTTTTTGACAAAATATATGTTAAGTGAAAACATATATGTCGTTGGGGATGAAAATTGTGAGAATATGCTTGGGTTATGTCGCATTCAAAAAACAGGCTTAGTTATTCCAAATCTCCATGTTTGCATGTGGAATGCAAATACTAAAAGTCATCTTCATTTTGTAATTTTGATTTAGAGAATAGTTTTCCTTGTATTCATCAACTGCTTTCGGAGTGTTACCAAACACATTTTCTGGACTCTTTTATTTCTCAAATTGAAATCAGAACAGACTTTTGAGAATCTTAATCAGCCGAATGCCTCCTTAGATTATCAATCTCTTCCTGTCTGCAGAAAAAATGAACTTCATCAAGTTGCTCAACAGGCTTCGAACATCGAAGATTTACTTCATGTCATCCAGACATCTTTATCAGTTATGCATAAGCAGTGGGCTGATGCCATGAACATATTTCATGAGAAGTTTGATTTGCTATCCAACCTTATTAGTGACCATGGTAAGTGGTACTGTTAATACAAAGTGGTAGATGGCTTTTCATTTTTCTTCATTTAACTGTTTCTGTTTGTTTATCTAGGTCTTGACTCTTCTCCTCAGGAGGAACTTTTGAGTCTTCTCGGTGGTGCTAGGACCAGTCCTGCAGTCCATCAGTTTCTTGTTAATTCTCTGGGTGAAGTGGTACAACTGGTTTTTTAAGCTCTGGTGTTGCTATAGGACTTTGATTTTTTGTTGGTTGGTTTTTATAATCTTAGTCTGCTAGTTTGTTCAATGATAGGTTATGAAGCGTGTATCAAAAGTTGTTTGTGGTGCTGGAAAAGAACTTCAGCTGGTTGTCCTCAATCATCTGCAGGTGCACGTTATTATCTTTGCATTGGCCTTTCTCCCTGATAAATTATTATGTTTGAAGCATCTCAGAGAACAGTCTTGGAGGTGATTAGATAAAGATAGGAATTTGCTATAGTAAGTTATGCTTCACTTGTCTTGAAACACACCATATCTGTCAGAACATCCTGATGTTGATTTTTCATACGAACATATCGCACGCAATGATATGGATTACTAACATTAAGTGGCTGGAAAGGGTGAAGTAAAATCTGATTCAACAAGTTGGAAATCTCTGTTATAAGCGTGTAATGGAAATTGTAGGTCATTGATCATTGGTTTGAACTTGAACTTGATCTAAGTTTGAGCTTTAAGAGTGTTGTACATGAGATGTGGATATAGAATGTTTATGATTTCACATTATAATTTGCAGGTGTAGAGATATGCTCTCAGTTTAAAAGGAAAAAGTTTATTGTCGCTTCAATCTCAGCATATATCTCCTCATAATTGCAAGAGTCAATTTTGTATCAAAGAATCATGTTCAACTCTTTTAACATACCAATATCACTATTAGAGCCTAGGAGAAGTTAGACTTATTTATACTACCTTCCGGTGTAATGTTTACTATCAACAAGCTAAGGATGAGAACGAACTCCGTTATCTGAAGAAAATGAGCAGATAACTAACTGTTGGGTCCTCGGATGACTATGAATCGAGCCTACATGGATCAACTGTGTGATGCTTAATCATGATTATGAGAGCCTCTGTTTAAAGTACTTAGATTTGAGAATTGATTATTTTATATTGTTATTATCAACTATTATTTTGTATCTTTAGATCACGATTTTTGTCATACCACCTCTTTTTGGGCAGGATAATACTAAGGATGTTAAGTCCTAGTATTGAAATTGGTTTCCTAGTATTATATTCGGATTTTGCCTCTTCAAACCAGTTTTGTATTATAGTCTTGGTTCCTAGTATTGCTTCTTTTTGGTAGTGTGTTAGGGTAATTGGAGTGGCTTCTTTTTTCGGTCGAATAATTGGAATAGCTTAAAATCCTCAGGAAAGTTTGATTTTCTTTTTATAGATTATATGGTTCACCTGTAGAGCACCAAGACCAAAGGAGCCCAAAAATCTAGAGCCATATACAAAACAACTCCCAAAACCAAAAGGGAGCTCAATTACCAGATAAATCATCGACTATATCAACCAAGGCATTTACATCCATATGCAAGTTTGCACTATACCAAAATTTATGACTTTAAGCCAAATCTCAATAAAAACAGAAAGGAAGATTTCTCTCGATCAAAAGCTCTCTTGTTCTGGTCCTTCTAAATCAGCCAAAAAAAGGAGAGGGGAATTGAGTTAATCCTTGATTTTTTGTTGCGCTGAAATCAAATGCCTTGCCAAGCCCAAAGCTCTAGCTCAATAAACTTCTGATAACCCAAGATAACCCGGTGCAAGCATAGGAAACTGTCCAAACCATTCTTGTCCAAAAAAAATGAAGGTGGAGATGCTGCACGGAATCTGCCTCCTTTTGCCGAGGAAACACATGGTAACCAGTATTTTGCCTCATATCTAAAGTGAGGATTTGTTCCCAGGTTGCTTCCCAAGCAAAAGAGGAATGCTAATTGGAATCCTCACTTTCCAAATCGCTTTCCAAGGAAAATCCGTTCTTCCACCAACAACCTCCTTATCAAGCTGCTTGTCGTAAGACTTTACAGAAATAATTTCATCTCTTCCATTGGTCCACACAAGACAATCCTCAAAACTAACAGAAATCTTCAAATTATGCAAGACATAGAAGAGGCGGGCAAAAGCGTCGAACTCCTAATCTTGGGCTTGTCTCACAAACTCAATATCCCAAATGATCATTTCGTTGTTTAATTGATAACAATCTGCTACCAAAGCTTCATTGTTCCTCAACATTTCACCCAAATGCTTACACATACAACACCAATCTGTGAGAAGCAAATTCCGTTTCCTGAGAGTGTAAATTTTTTAGTAAATGTGCATCAAATTGGAATGACATTCTTACAATCAAGAATCTCAGGAACTGAATTTGATTCTCACATATTGGTGTTATGCATGTAAGCATTGGGGTGAAAATGTTGACCATCTCTTTCATCATTCTGACTTCCTTCCCAAGCTTTTGCATCAAATCTTTACCTTGTATAATGTGGTTTGGTTCTTGCCAAAACATGCCATCCAGCTTTTTAGTTGTTGAAATGCCTCGTTAGGAGGATCATTTTCTGAGAAGTATTGGAGCACTGCACCTTTGTCTCATGTGGTGCCTTTGGAAAGAAAGCAACCAAATAGTAGGGTGCGGAATCTTTGGTTGCTTCTGCATTGTACCTTTTAGCTAGCTTTGAGCATCATGTTTTGACTCTGTGTACTCTTCTGATGCTTTATTTTTGTTTGTTTGTTTGTTTTTTCATTTCAATATACTGATGTACTAGAACTTTTTCTTTCAACAAAATCCTTTATTATCTTGAGAAAGGATATTGCCAGTTTATTCTCCTGCCAGATCTCCATGCATGTGGGCATTTTTGTGTGTTGTGAACATGTGCATCGGCATGTACATGCATGCGATCGTGTGCTTGCACAGGTGTGCACATATGTACATGGGTTGTTGTTAATTAAATCAGAGGCTTAGCTTCTCCTGGGTACAGTGACTTTCATGTACATGCTGCACATTCTTGTGGATTACTACTATAGTGAGAAATGATGTCTCTAGTTATATTCTTTATGGTTATAGACTCTCCTGTTTTCTTTTTTGATAAGTAAGTCTATTAAAGAGCACCAAGGGGATGCCTCTTATTTACAAATTACCACCTATAAGCTCGTATTTACCTTAAAAATTAAAAAAATGACTTCGTGTCCAAAGAATTGCCATCGCAAAGCTTTACAACACCATTAGAAGTTTCCTCATTTTTAAAAGCCTGCCTATTCATTTTTTAGCGAAGCTTGTGAATTCTCTTTAACTCCATGGTATTGCCGATCAATGCTTTTGGGTTCCATTCTCCCTTTGTCTATTCAAAAAGTGCATTCATGATGGCGTAGAATTTTGTGGAACAATTGCCAAGTGATCTAAAAGATTAAGCTATGAAATAAAGATGTGGTTTACTGTATAAATGTCATAATACTCTGCCTCCCTTGTAGGCTAGGACTTCACCTTAAATTGAAGCATAAAAATGTGATAGACGGGGAGGTAAATAGGTAGCATGGAGAGTTTTGAGTCGAGTACCTCCTACTTTATTTTCACGTATAATTTTATGGGACTAGTGCCAAGTGATAAAAAAGCATTAGCTATTGGTAAGAGGTGCAGTTCGATATTTGAAGGTTGTAAAGAAGTTGCCCTTCCCCAAGCTAACAGCAGAAGGCTAGGGCTTTGTCTCCTTGAAAACACTAGCAATTCCTGTCAATATTGTGCTTATAGCCCACAACTATCACATAAATAGCCTCTCTCTCTCTCTCTCTCTCTCTCTCTCTCTCTCTCTCTCTCTCTCTCTCTCTCTCTCTCTCTCTCTCTCTCTCTCTCTCTCTCTCTCTCTCTCTCTCTCTCTCTCTCTCTCTCTCTCTCTCTCAGTGAATTTGGGACAGGACTTGATAATTTCACATGAACATTCCAAACTTCCATCCTGCTTGCATGAATTGGATAGCAGACCAAACTCCATTTTTTTATGAATTTTCCAGGATAACTTTTATTTGTTAGAGACTCTAGAATATGTTGTTTAGTCCAAACACAGTTTGCAGTTGAAAGACGAAGATGACGAAGATGGCTTGTAGTGACCATTTGCTGTGTAAAATATTTTCTCTCGTGAACTTTTAACTTTGATGGTTCCTATTACTGTTTAGCATGTTACTTACGTGTTCAATGCTATTTTTATCCCTCATGAGTGTGTGTCAGTTTCCTTAATAAGAGATGATATTTGACTTATGGGGTTAAGTAATTGAAGTATTGTTATTTACTTAGCAGCCTGCTGTAGAAATTATTGGCTTTAGAATGGGTGAGCTCAGGGGTCTTTCGAGATGGCGTTCTCGTTATCTAGGTATTGGTTTGGATGAGACACTGGTGAATAATGCAGTAGAAAAGGCTGGAATGCTGCTTGTACAGGTTGAGCGATTCATAAGGGTGCTCTCATCTGTTGTGCAGCAGGTATGCCTGTTCCAATCTTTCTTATGATTTCTCTACCTTTCTTGATATTTTCCATTTGCAACTATTGTCTTAAATCTTCACCAAAAAAAAAAACTATTGTCTTAAATCTTGCCCGTCTCTCATCGTGTATGGTATCATGTCTTTAGTGATTAAATTCCTAAATTTTAGACATGAAGTTGAACTATTTGTGGATAAGAGACAATATTGTGTGCTCAGAATGACAAATAAATGTAAGTCAAATAGCATTTAATAATTTGAAAAGTGAGCTTGTTATCGACATTGTAAAGGAGATATTGTTTGACAGTGAGTCTTTACACATGACTTGAACCTGTTCAACAAAGGTCCATTTAGTATCTGTTAAGGTCATTATGAAATACTGACAATAACACATTGTTGTGTTGTTGATATCGTCATGCTACTGAAGGAGCAAATAGAAATTGCATGACTTTTTCTTATCTTTGCTTCCCACACCTCACACAACTTGTGGTTTATTGATACCTTTTCAATTCTCGCATGCTACCCTGAAGAAATGCAATCTTACTTGTTTTAAAATGAAAAGATTTATAGTGCAACCACTAAAATCTAGGGCAAGATCAGAATATTGGTAGGATCCTATAGAATTCTCAAGCCTGTGGCGTGCTTGTGGTATTTGCCTTAGGGGTCGAAAGCATTTTGTATTGGTTAATAATGTGCATGTTGCTGAAGCTTTTGCTTTCGTCTCTCTTTCAGTTTGCAAATTTCTTTAGCTGGCTTCTGAAATGTATAAAGCAACTGATGTCGGAGCCAAGTGATCAACTTTTAACATACAATAGGTTTGTCTAAGTTTAGTTAATCAGGATCCTTCCTTACGGTGAATTCCTATTTACTCTTGTGAATTTCAACAGTGAACTTGTTGTCGTGTTCTTGAAGTTTCTATATGATCAAGATCCAGTTATGCAGCTTCTGGATCTATCTGAGGCTGATGAAGGAATTGATATTGATCTGTGAGTGACTTTCTCTTAACTTGTTCTAGTTCCTAATTATATGTCCTTTACAATATGGCACCTGGAACCCCAGAATCTATAGTTGTTATTTGTTCATACCTGATGGAGGCACCAAGTGGAATGTTTGGCATCACCATGGACAGAAAGCTTCCAGTAGATATTCCTTGTGTACTTATATCTTGAAGTTAAACTTTTTCCTATCATTTCAGTTCACATATACTTTTACTTGGGCTGAGTTGTGACATGTCATTATTGTTGGTAGAATGGCTAACCATTGAATTATAAATTTCTTCTCTTGTGAATTGTCTGTGAGTTTTGCTCCTTGGTTTTCTGAATGAATTTTATTCAGCTCATAAGAAAAGGTTATTGCCTGGCCCTAGTTATAAAATCACATGTATCATCTGGAGACAAGACTGGATTCATAATTGGACATAGATGACCTTATAATTTCAAGGGTGGCGAGTCATCTCTTCATCTTTGTACCTGAAATTTGGTGAGGCAATGGCTTGGATACTGCGAAGTGTGGTCAGCTTAGTATTGCCTTCATGTACTCTAGCGACTAATTTTGTTTGGCCTTCACTAGGTTGTGCTATTCATTTATGTGCCAGAGAATTAAAATATCAGGGTGTAATGGAAATTATTCGTGCTTCAAATGTCAGATTGTTTTCATATTCTTTAGTGGCTGACTCATGCTTTAATGGAACGTGACCAAATTAGTTGCCAAAATTGAGGATATGAAATTTTAAATGACTCCTGGTTTGTGGGTTAGTTCTTCATTTTAGGTCATCTTGCTAACATATCCATCTATATTCTTTTTTGAGTTAACAGAGACCCAGCAAAGGATCTTCCCCACAATAATACCTACAGCTTCTCCCATTTCTGTTCCATGACTGGAACAGGAAATCCTTAAGAGCACTTCAACTAAATGAGGTTGACTTGAGGTAGGGTGATTTGCTGGGCTTCAACCGTGGTTATTGTTGTTCCAGCACTATTTTAAGTAACCACATGGCAACAAGCGTTGAAATTGATGGATTGATTGCCGTTTCTCATTGGATTGGAAGGTCTCACTTTTCAAAAGATCAAATGTAATTCCTTGCGCTTTTCTGCCTTGATATATCATGTCAGGTTAGTAAGATGTCTTACCCTCATTATTGTCTCAGAGAAACAATGCAGAGAGTCAGAGAATTACTGCAATTTGGAGGATTTGGGGACACCGAATATTTGCGAAGGACACTTGCAAAGGAATTACAACAAATGGAACACAGGTAGTAGCAAAAGAATTAGAAATCTGAAATGTCATAGAATCTTGTTCGTGTATAGAAGTTCTTACTTGAATGTGTTGTTTATTGCTTTTTCATTGTAAATTCTTCATATTAATGCTATATCTACTTTTTCATTCATAAATTGTCACGCCCCGTACCCTACGAAGCCTGAACATTCGCGCATAGGTCGAAGAGAGAGAGATGCGATGCTCCCAGGATTGCGTCACCGACCCAAAAGCCCAAATCAGAGAAAAAGCAATGCATGCGAAAACAACGTATATATATATATACACCCAGACATAATATTAAACTTAGCCATGAGCAGCAATAGACATCAACAAGCTATAGATTATACTAACATATATACACCCTTTAAAAACGTATACATACTATTTATTTACAACAAAAAGAATACACCAAAGGGCCACGAAACAAAAAGGGATCGGTGGCCTAGTGATAACAGCTAACTATCTGGAAGAGGTTTACAGTCAAAAAGAGGGTTAGCCTATGCTCCTAACACCGAGATTCACACTAAGGTTCTCGGTCTAGATCGAATGGTGCTGCAGATTCCTCAGAAGAGTCATTCTCAGATTCTATCTCCTCGTCCAATCCAACCTCTGCCACTTCTCCGGCTGCCTCAGCATTCTCACCCACTACTTCCAGATTTAATTCTTCGTCTTCCTCCGGGTTTGCATCGACGGCTATCACTTGCTGTTCTCCTTGCTCCTCGTCCAGAGCTATAGGTCCATCCACAGTATCGCCTACACTACTCACACTAAGGGAGGCTGGAGGATCAGAGACTTCACCACTCACCATCTGTGGGATCATAACGCCATTTACGTCTATCGGAACGTCAAAAGTCCTGATCGGGGGTCCAGTTACGCCATCAGCTCCCCTGTAACACCAGGCTACACTCCTGAGTGTCACTGTAAGCCTCTCCACATTTACATGCACGATGGAATAATATCTAACGTATGACGATCCGTCTCCACAGGGATGCACACTAACATCTCGCTGAATTCGCTGCGGAAATCCAAAAAGAGGGGCTTTCCTCGGCATTTTATGGACGGGGGTCTGAAAATCGGTTTTACCACAACCGTGAGATAAACTCAGCAAGTAAAATTCCTATTCCTAAACTAGGCTAACGTGCACCTCCAGAGGTAAATAAAATGCATGAACCACTGAACCAGTAATTAAATCATATTAAGATCATTCGGGCTCTCAGCCCTAATTCTTTTGCTATTCCAGCCCTGCAGGTTAGACTTTCAATATCATTTTAACTCGTAAGCAGTTAAATCGACCCGAAGACCATGACCCAATGGTCATCACAATTTACTCGACCCGAAGGCCATGACCCAATGGTCATCACAATTAACTCGACCCGAAGGCCATGACCCAATGGTCATCACAATTAACTCGACCCGAAGGCCATGACCCAATGGTCATAAATCATTCGACCCGAAGGCCCGACCCGAAGGCCCACAATTGTATAAATCGACCCGAAGGCCATGACCCATTGGTCATATTTTAATCTCAATCGTATAAAAATCAACGTGGAAATTCATACCAATGGAATTCACATTAATCGCCATATCACGATGTATCAAGCACGTTGAATTATAATTTTTCACTCAATCAACGTACTATCGGCAATTAATCCACAACTCAACATTACTGTGTTCCAGTCCATTTGAGACTCAACATGCCTAACCAGTCTCAATTATTAAACCCATAGACATGGCATCATTCCACAATGCCTCAACAAGTTCCAATTGGCCTCTAACAAGTCTAATTTCAAGCCAATACTCATTAATTCATTTAATGGCCACATTAGACAATTAACACAAATTCGGTTCTAAAGAAGACCATGCCAAAACAGCCACCATTTGCTCTCCAAATCACCATTAAACCATCACAAATAGTCCCAATTAGGTCCTCTAATCATTCCATGCATAAATACACTCAATTAGGCCCTAATCTAGCCTAATTGCCTCAATTAAACCCCTAATTGCACAATTTAGACTAATTTAGGGATTAGGAAATTTTACTCGCCTATTATCGACGCGAGACGACGGAAGCGAGCGGCCGATTACCGGCGAGCGGTACAATCGACGGCGGCGCTCCAACGGCAAGCCGGCGGCTCACGGCGGCTCCAGCGAGACTCAAGGCCACTCGGCCAAAAACAGGAGAGGCTGGACGGCGGGCTGAGGGTGACGAAAAAGAGACGGCGAAGGCTAGACTGGTCGGTGGGGGACGGTGGACGACGAAGGACGGCGGCGCAACGTCGGCGAGGCAAGACCGGCGGCCACGGCGTCCTTCACGTCTCGACTGGGACGGCGACTGCGGGCGACGGGAGCGGGGGAGAGTTGGTCGACGAGGCTGAGGGTGACGCCTGGGGACGGAACACGGTGGCTGGCGGCCAGCAGCTCCGGCGAGGACTGCTTTCCGGCGTGGCTGAACGACGGGGACGAAGCAGCTGCCGAGGGGAGGATCGGGAGGAGAGAGAGACGTGAGCAGAGAGAGAGTGATATGAGGAGAGAGAGAGGGTCAAAGGGTAGTCAACAAAATGGTGAGTGGGATCCACATGTCAAGATCTAAGGGCTTATGACCAAAATACCCCTCATCCAAGGGCTCAAATCACTCCCCAACCAATAATTCAAGGGTAAAATGGTCAATTGCCCCTAACCATGGTTAACCAAGCCTAGTTAACCTTAACCAACCTTGATTAAATCCCAAAATTGCCCCAAAATTCGGAATTAAATAAAAATGGCCTAGGGGCATTTCCGTCATTTTTCCATCCCGAACCGAAATTTCAATTTTTGCTCATACCGGTCCTAAATATTCTTGGGAGGCATAATCCAAAGTCGGAATCGCGAAATTCACTTTCTAAGCCCTCGAAAATCGTCTGCGAAGTTTCCAGGAATAAAATAATATTATTTTCCAATTTTTGTCGAAATTTCACTTTTTGTCCAAAATCACTCCAAATGAGCGTGGCTACCCCAAAATGACCTTGGCCTCGAAAAATAACCTGAAACGGCCTCCGAATTCGGCCTCGGTGTCCATAGAGGCAAAATTGTCCTTTTCTCAATTTCTATCAAAACTTCAGTTTTCAACCGCATTCAATCCAACCATAAATGGCTACTTCAAAATGACATCCGTCTTGCAACATAGTCGTAATTATCCTTGAAGTTTTGATATCAAAGTTCGGGTCCAATATCGCGATCTAATTTACTCGATTTGTCGTTTTAGGGTCTCTCACTAACAGGCGGCTGTTTAGGCGTTACGCGTATCGACCTAAGATTGTCCGAATCGTGAGGGTCTCAATATCGAGAGAACGAGAGGAATTATCACTAGCACCTGAGGTCACGATCGTTTGGATTAAAATCGGGTTTCCTTTGTCAGGCGTACTTTCGGTCATGCGAAATCACTCGCGATCCGATCGTGCATCACTGACAATATCAACCTATTATTTTCCTGCGATCGGCCTATATTGGTTCAAAATATTTCCTCGACGTTCATTAAAATCGACACTCCATCATGATCGGGTTCTCGGTCCACGTACTTGATCCTATTTAGCCTTTCCCATTTGGTTAGTATCCCGTGATTGATCAATTCCGGGCGAAACTTACTAAAATTATACGAGAATCAATATACACTTTATTGGTCCCGATAACGGGTCAAAATTCAGGATGTTACAACTCTTCCCCCCTTACAAAAATTTCGTCCTCGAAATTTGCATTTCAAACCTGCTCTTCGAACAACTGGGGGTGTTGACGTCGCATAGCTTCCTCGCTTTCCCAAGTAGCGCCTTCTGTCCCGTGGTGCTCCCAAACTACTTTAACCATCGGGATTGTCTTATTCCGAAGCACTCGATCCTTCCTATCTTCGATTCTGACCGGTCTCTCCACGTACGATACTTTGTCGTCCACGTCTATTTCTTCGTATCTTAGAACGTGTGTCGGATCTGGTTCATACTTTCTCAACATCGACACGTGGAAGACATTATGTATCTGGGACAAATTTGGTGGCAGGGCCAGCCTGTACGCCATATCGCCAATCTTTTCCAAGATCTCAAACGGCTCAACAAACCTCGGACTCAGCTTTCCTTTCTTGCCAAATCGGGATAACCCTTTCATAGGCGACACCTTTAAAAATACATGATCTCCAACTTGGAATTCCAAAAGTCGTCGTCTCCGATCGGCATAACTCTTCTGTCGACTCTGTGCTGTCTTTAACCTCTCTCGAATAATCTCAACAGCTTCTACTGTTTGCTGCACCAACTCTGGGCCCGTAATGCTTCGTTCTCCCACTTCATCCCAGCACACGGGAGTCCTACACGCTCTACCATATAAAGCTTCAAATGGGGCCATCTGGATACTCTGCTGATAACTGTTATTATATGCAAACTCCACCAAATGCAGCTGTTCTTCCCATTTATCCTGAAAATCCAGTACACAAGCCCTCAACATATCCTCGAGAGTCTGGATAGTCCTTTCTGATTGTCCATCAGTCTGCGGATGATAAGCGGTACTAAACTGCACCTTTGTACCCAAGGCCGTCTGTAGACTTTTCCAGAATTTCGCTGTAAACCTCGGGTCACGATCTGATGTAATTGTCACTGGTACTCCATGCAGTCTAACAATCTGTCTTACGTATAGTTCTGCATATCTTTCTAACTCAAAATCCTTGCGCACTGCCAGAAAATGCGCTGACTTAGTCAGTCTATCCACTATCACCCAGATTGAATCATGTCCTCTCTGGCTCCTTGGCAGTCCCGTCACGAAATCCATCGTGACATGTTCCCATTTCCACTCTGGGATTTCTAATGGTCTCAATAATCCTCCAGGTTTACAGTGTTGTGCCTTCACCTGCTGATACGTCAAACACTTAGCCACGTACCTGGCTACATCTACCTTCATTCCATTCCACCAGTAATGCTGCCGTAGATTCTGATACATTTTCGTACTGTCAGGGTGGATACTGTAATTGCTGCGATGAGCTTCTCTTAATATTTCATCCTTAAATTCAGTATCATCAGGTACACACCACCGTCCTCTATACTTCAGAATTCCATCTTCTGATACCTGGAAATCTGGCTTCCTTACCGTGGCATCCATTCCCACAACCTTCTAAATTTCCTGATCCATGGACTGCAGAACCTTAATCTTAGTCTGGATCTCCGGCTCAATCCTTAAAGTAGCCAGCAGATTCGACACATGGCTCAATTCCAATTTAAATTCTGAGTCTCGAAGTTTTTCCAATAACGTCCACTCCTTGATCATCATGTGCGCCATGCTTGACTTGCGACTTAGCGCATCTGCAACTCGATTCGCTTTTCCAGGGTGATACATGATATCGCAATCATAATCTTTTAGAAGTTCCATCCATCTACGCTGCCTCATATTCAGCTCTTTCTGTGAGAACAGGTATTTGAGACTCTGGTGATCCGTATAAATCTGAAACTTTTCCCCACATAAATAATGTCTCCAGATTTTGAGTACAAAAACAATGGCAGCCAACTCTAGATCATGCGTCGGATAATTCAACTCGTGAGGCCTCAACTGACGTGACGCATATGCAACTACCTTCCCATGTTGCATTAACACACAACCCAGTCCTTTAAGCGAAGCATCACTGTACACCTCGAATCCACCAGGTCCAGAAGGAATAGTTAAGACTGGAGCTGTTGTCAATCTATGTTTAAGTTCCTGAAAACTTCGTTCACACTTGTCATCCCATTCAAACTTAGTCTCCTTTTTTTCAGTAGTCGCGTCAATGGGGTGGCTATTGACGAGAATCCTTCCACGAAACGCCGATAATAGCCAGCCAATCCTAAGAAACTCCTGACTTCTGTCACTGATGTCGGCCTGGGCCACTTAAGCACTGCTTCAATCTTAGTCGGATCCACAGATATCCCTTCTCCCGATACAATATGTCCAAGGAAGGCTACCTTGCTAAGCCAAAACTCGCATTTACTGAACTTCGCATAGAGCGCATGTTCCCTTAATGTCCGTAGTACTTCAGTCAAATGCACTTCGTGTTCTTCCTGACTCTTCGAGTAAACCAGAATATCATCAATGAACACGATGACGAACTGATCCAGAAATTCCTTAAAAACTCTGTTCATCAGATCCATAAAAGCTGCAGGGGCATTCGTCAAACCGAAGGGCATGACTGTAAACTCATAATGCCCGTACCTCGTCCTAAATGCAGTCTTGGGTATATCCTCTTTCCGAATTCTTAACTGATGATACCCTGTCCGTAGATCAATCTTAGAAAACACTGACGCTCCTTGTAATTGATCAAACAAATCATCAATCCTTGGCAGTGGATACTTATTCTTTATAGTCACCTGATTCAACTGCCGGTAGTCTATACATAATCTTAACGTCCCGTCCTTTTTCCTCACAAACAGGACTGGCGCTCCCCATGGAGACGCACTAGGACGAATAAATCCTCTGTCTAACAACTCCTGCATCTGGACTTTCAGCTCCTTCAGTTCCGACAACGACATCCGATACGGGGCCTTAGAAATTGGCTCTGTACTTGGGGCCAATTCTATTACGAATTCCACTTCCCGTTCTGGCGGCAAGCCCGGTAACTCTTGAGGAAAAACTTCGGGGAAGTTGCATACTACAGGAATTTCTTCCAACTTAGGTTCCACCAATGTCGGATCCTTAACATTAACCAAATATCCTTCGCAACCTTCCTCAAGCATCTCCGTTGCCTCTACTGAGGAAATCCAAGGGATCGAGGTTCCTCCTCGATTTCCCTGAAATTCAAACTTAGGACGTCCAATCGGATTAAATTGGATCGTCCTACTGCCGCAATCCATAACGGCTTTTTGTTTAGTCAGCCAATCCATACCAATAATCACATCGAAGTCATACATGGCTAACACTGCTAAATCAATTCTTTCCTCAACATCCCCAATCACAATTTTACAGTCCAAACACCCCAATGATACTAGCATCCTATCATGCAGTGGGGTTGTCACACATAACATGATTTCAAGTAAAACAGGCTCCAGACTAACCAATCTAACAAACTGTTCTGAAATAAACGAATGGGTTGCCCCGGGATCAAATAACGCATAAGCCGCATGATTGCAGAGAGAAACGGTACCTGTGACCACGCCCGGCGCATCCTCGGTATCCTTTCGCGCCATAGCGTATACTCGTCCTTGCGCAGGTGGTCTACCTTGAACAGCCGGTGGGGGATTCCCGACCTGATTTCCCGCTCGGGGTTGCTGTTGTTGTCCTGGGGGTCCCGAAAGTCGTTGCTGGGGGCAATTCTTTATCTGATGTCCCAAACTCCCGCAACGAAAACAAGTTCCAATTCTGTTTGGCGTCTGACTGGGCTTCCCTATAATCCTTCTCGGCGGCGGAACAAACCGTCTATTACTGGCCATTGGTCTCTTTCCAAAACGACGATTGTCCCGATTCGGAATAAACCTCGAACCCGATGTTGTTGTCCTTTCTATCTGATCTCGCTCCATGGTTTGGGCTCGCTCATACAGTTCTCGATAATCTCTGATATTCAACAAAAGCATCTGAGTGCGAAGATCCGGTTTCAGCCCATCCCGGAATCTGCGAGCCTTGTCCAGGGGATTCTCAACCATCCTTGGAGTGAATCTGGATAACCTGGCAAACTCTGCTTCGTACTGTACCACTGTCATCGACCCCTGACGAAGCCTCATAAACTCTGCCATTTTCTTCTCTTGAGCACTTTCCGAAAAATACTGCCCGTAGAAATGCTCAACAAATATCGCCCAGGTCTGTTCCATAAACTCCGGAAACACTCTATCCTTAACCGCCTTCCACCAATCGTGGGCATTATCCTGCAGTTGATACGATGCCAAAGAAATCTTCTCTCTCTCAGTACACTCCAACAAGTCAAACGCTTTTTCTAACTCCTCCACCCAACGCGGGGCGGTTTCTGGGTCACCTCTGCCCGTGAACTTGGGCGGTTTCAGCTTAAGGAACTGCTCCACCAACTGGTGCATTGGTCTCGGTGCCACCATTGGTTGAGCTTGCACTGGCTGGGCTTGGGCTTGATTCTCATGGACGACAGCAACTGCTGCAGCCTCAGCAGCCTGTGCGGTCGCGTTCTCTCTTTCCTGTGCTTGCCTATCCATCACATTACCAATTCTGTCTAACGCTCTGAGAACTCCTTCCATGCGCGGGTCTTCCGCATGTCTAACATCAGCTCTGGGGTCCACTGCAGCCCCAACACCAACTCTAGGATTCTCTCCCTCTCTAGCACCCATAACTATGTTTTCTATCGCTCTCGCTCTAGCACGACCTCCACCTCGAGCTTCTCTTCCTGCGCCTCTCCTTGGGGCTCTTCTCACTCTGCCTCTCTCACTGCTCATCTTTCTACTCTCAGAGTTCAACTACCTGATATAATTCCATCCAGGAATCAGAGACCTAAACCAACTAACCGGTCTAAGTCCTAGGCAGGTATCAATACAAAAGCATTTAAACACTCAGCACGCGGCTAGCACAACAGCACATAATTTCACCTAAGGACTTGCAAACTTACCTTGGGTCCTGCCGCACCTGCATAATACTGGTTCAAATAATCATCACAACATTCAAACACAAGCATTCTGGAGGTACACTTAGCACACTAAGTCGCCCTATAGCTACCCATGGTCACTCTTCCTTATCACTCTAGGGCTCAACTAGATTAAACAGAGCTGTCCTTGCTCTGATACCAATTCAAACGGGGATGTCACGCCCCGTACCCTACGAAGCCTGAACATCCGCGCACAGGTCGAAGAGAGAGAGATGCGACGCTCCCAGGATTGCGTCACCGACCCAAAAGCCCAAATCAGAGAAAAAGCAATGCATACGGAAACAACGTATATATATATATATATATATACACCCATACATAATATTAAACTTAGCCATGAGCAGCAATAGACATCAACAAGCTATAGATTATACTAACATATATACACCCTTTAAAAACGTATACACACTATTTATTTACAACAAAAAGAATACACCAAAGGGCCACGAAACAAAAAGAGATCGGTGGCCTAGTGATAACAGCTAACTATCTGGAAGAGGTTTACAGTCAAAAAGAGGGTTAGCCTATGCTCCTAACATCGGGATTCACACTAAGGTTCTCGGTCTGGATCGAATGGTGCTGCAGATTCCTCAGAAGAGTCATTCTCAGATTCTATCTCCTCGTCCGATCCAACCTCTGCCACTTCTCCGGTTGCCTCGGCATTCTCACCCACTACTTCTAGATTTAATTCTTCGTCTTCCTCCGGGTTTACATCGACGGCTATCACTTGCTGTTCTCCTTGCTCCTCGTCCAGAGCTATAGGTCCATCCACAGTATCGCCTACACTACTCACACTAAGGGAGACTGGAGGATCAGAGACTTCACCACTCACCATCTGTGGGATCATAACGTCATTTACGTCTATCGGAACGTCAAAAGTCCTGATCGGGGGTCCAGTTACGCCATCAGCTCCCCTGTAACACCAGACTACGTACTCCTGAGTGTCACTGTAAGCCTCTCCCACATTTACATGCACGACGGAATAATATCTAACGTATGACGATCCGTCTCCATAGGGATGCACA
Source organism: Syzygium jambos (assembly GCA_031216235.1). Classification (NCBI taxonomy): domain Eukaryota; kingdom Viridiplantae; phylum Streptophyta; class Magnoliopsida; order Myrtales; family Myrtaceae; genus Syzygium; species Syzygium jambos. The sequence continues at coordinate 16,266,490 of CM062224.1, forward strand.
CTAACATCTCGCTGAATCCGCTGCGGAAATCCAAAAAGAGGGGCTTTCCTCGGCATTTTCTGGACGGGGGTCTGAAAATCGGTTTTACCACAACCGTGAGATAAACTCAGCAAGTAAAATTCCTATTCCTAAACTAGGCTAACGTGCACCTCCAGAGGTAAATAAAATGTATGAACCACTGAACCAGTAATTAAATCATATTAAGATCATTCGGGCTCTCAGCCCTAATTCTTTTGCTATTCCAGCCCTTCAGGTTAGACTTTCAATATCATTTTAACTCGTAAGCAGTTAAATCGACCCGAAGGCCATGACCCAATGGTCATCACAATTTACTCGACCCGAAGGCCATGACCCAATGGTCATCACAATTAACTCGACCCGAAGGCCATGACCCAATGGTCATTACAATTAACTCGACCCGAAGGCCATGACCCAATGGTCATCACAATTAACTCGACCCGAAGGCCATGACCCAATGGTCATAAATCATTCGACCCGAAAGGCCCGACCCGAAGGCCCACAATTGTATAAATCGACCCGAAGGCCATGACCCATTGGTCATATTTTAATCTCAATCGTATAAAAATCAACGTGGAAATTCATACCAATGGAATTCACATTAATCGCCATATCACGATGTATCAAGCACGTTGAATTATAATTTTTCACTCAATCAACGTACTATCGGCAATTAATCCACAACTCAACATTACTGTGTTCCAGTCCATTTGAGACTCAACATGCCTAACCAGTCTCAATTATTAAACCCATAGACATGGCATCATTCCACAATGCCTCAACAAGTTCCAATTGGCCTCTAACAAGTCTAATTTCAAGCCAATACTCATTAATTCATTTAATGGCCACATTAGACAATTAACACAAATTCGGTTCTAAAGAAGACCATGCCAAAACAGCCATCATTTGCTCTCCAAATCACCATTAAACCATCACAAATAGTCCCAATTAGGTCCTTTAATCATTCCATGCATAAATACACTCAATTAGGCCCTAATCTAGCCTAATTACCTCAATTCAACCCCTAATTGCACAATTTGGACTAATTTAGGGATTAGGAAATTTTACTCGCCTATTATCGACGCGAGACGACGGAAGCGAGCGGCCGATTACCGGCAAGCGGTACAATCGACGGCGGCGCTCCAACGGCAAGCCGGCGGCTCACGACGGCTCCGGCGAGACTCAAGGCCACTCGGCCAAAAACAGGGGAGGCTGGACGGCGGGCTGAGGGTGACGGAAAAGAGACGGCGAAGGCTAGACTGGTCGGTGGGGGACGGTGGACGACGGAGAACGGCGGCGCAACGTCGGCGAGGCAAGACCGGCGGCTACGGCGTCCTTTACGTCTCGACTGGGACGGCGACTGCGGGCGACGGGAGCGGGGGAGAGTTGGTCGACGGGGCTGAGGGTGACGCCTGGGGACGGAACACGGTGGCTGGCGGCCAGCAGCTCCGGCGAGGACTGCTTTCCGGCGTGACCAGCAGCCGGCGTGGCTGAACGATGGGGACGAAGCAGCTGCCGAAGGGAGGATCGGGAGGAGAGAGAGACGTGAGCAGAGAGATAGTGATATGAGGAGAGAGAGAGGGTCAAAGGGTAGTCAACAAAATGGTGAGTGGGGTCCACATGTCAAGATCTAAGGGCTTAGGACCAAAATGCCCCTCATCCAAGGGCTCAAATCACTCCCCAACCAATAATTCAAGAGTAAAATGGTCAATTGCCCCTAACCATGGTTAACCAAGCCTAGTTAACCTTAACCAACCTTGATTAAATCCCAAAATTGCCCCAAAATTCGGAATTAAATAAAAATGGCCTAGGGGCATTTCCGTCATTTTTCCATCCCGAACCGAAATTCCAATTTTTGCTCATACCGGTCCTAAATATTCTTGGGAGGTATAATTCAGAGTCGGAATCGCGAAATTCACTTTCTAAGCCCTCGAAAATCGTCTGCGAAGTTTCCGGGAATAAAATAATATTATTTTCCAATTTTTGTCGAAATTCCACTTTTTGTCCAAAATCACTCCAAATGAGCGTGGCTACCCCAAAATGACCTTGGCCGCAAAAATAACCTGAAACGGCCTCCGAATTCGGCCTCGGTGTCCACAGGGGCAAAATTGTCCTATTCTCAATTTCTGTCAAAACTTCAGTTTTCAACCGCATTCAATCCAACCATAAATGGCTACTTCAAAATGACGTCCGTCTTGCAACATAGTCATAATTATCCTTGAAGTTTTGATATCGAAGTTCGGGTCCAATATCGCGATCTAATTTACTCGATTTGTCGTTTTAGGGTCTCTCACTAACAGGCGGCTGTTTAGGCGTTACGCGTATCGACCTAAGATTGTCCGAATCGTGAGGGTCTCAATATCGAGAGAACGAGAGGAATTATCACTAGCACCTGAGGTCACGATCGTTTGGATTAAAATCGGGTTTCCTTTGTCAGGCGTACTTTCGGTCATGCGAAATCACTCGCGATCCGATTGTGCATCACTGACAATATCAACCTATCATTTTCCTGCGATCGGCCTATATTGGTTCAAAATATTTCCTCGACGTTCATTGAAATCGACACTCCATCATGATCGGGTTCTCGATCCACGTACTTGATCCTATTTAGCCTTTCCCATTTGGTTAGTATCTCGTGATTGATCAATTCTGGACGAGACTTACTAAAATTACACGAGAATCAATATACACTTTATTGGTCCCGATAACGGGTCAAAATTCAGGATGTTACATAAATGTTCTTACACATGTTTCCTCAGTGGGAAAAATATGAACTATGGAATAAATCATTGTTGTTATCTGTTGTTAGGAGTAATTGCTTCTCACCCCACCTAACCCTCCCCCCCACCCCCATCCCTCTTCAAGTCTGGTCCTCATTGCTGGTATGTGTACCAAATGTGAAATTCTAGATCTCTTTGTATGCATAACAGGAGTTTGAGGATAATTACCTGGGTTCAAAATTGGTTGTTTTACCCAACTCATCCATTATTTGAGCTGAAATATTCATTTCTTATTTGGCTGATTCAGGACTTGTGTTGATGGGGTTTGTCTGTAGATATTTCTATCTGCATGCCCATTACCATAAAGTTTTACCTATATTTGTCATTTCCTTGCCTGAGTGGCCAGAATCTTGAGACCATAACGAGTGGAGAGAAAGAGAAAGAAAAGGAAACCTTTGGGGGTTGGGGGTTGTACTCTGGAGATTGTCCTCAACAATAGTTTTTCACTTACCCTCTGTCTAATAATCTGGTCTTTCGCATTTGATCTCAGGTTGATTACTTGGCAATGTACATGGAAACTTTAGTTGGGTGATCTTATCGGATTGGGCTTTCTGTTTAGCTTATGATCCTTGTGTATGGAAATACCGTATCTCATGTTTCCTGATTAGGAACTAATTTGATCATTACAGTTTCAAGGAAGCTGCCCAGATGCCTTTTTCTACTATTTCAAAAAAGATACTTTGTACGAATTTGCTGCCGCTATTCCCACTTACATCAGTTTCAACATCCACCAGATACATTCCCATTTCACTGTCCTTCTATGAGGTGTATACCTTTGATCTTAAACTACAAATTTTATCCAGAGATCCACATGTGCAGGGTAATACTGCTTTTTCATGCTAATCATTTCTCTGTATGACTCTGCAGGATGACTATGAATTTGCTTCATCTAATCAAACCCATGAAATTGGGTTTACAGATTATATTTCCTTCCAAATACCTGATGAGTCTTTTGTAGATGTAACGAACTGTTTAGCAGTAGTGAGGGGATTTTCAAATGATTCAACCAATGTGAAGCAGGGAAGACCTTTGGAAGCGATCTTGTTGTGCATCCCTCCTGATTACTGTTGTGTGGATTTGGCTCTATATAAGGTAAAAGCTTGGTATCTTATATTTTAAAGCCCAAATTTGTAAATTTGGCTAATATATTCTGTTGGAAACAGGAGCATCAAATTGTTATGTTGCTAAATAAGATGAATGATACTCGTGAAAACTTGGGAGATGCCTGGATGACGATCTTGCAGGCCTGTGACCTTCCTTTTGTACATATTGCTGGTACCACTTGTGCAAATAACTGGGAGTTATACCAATTGAAGGTAACTCATGGATCTGGAGCTTGCATATTAATTTCTTAGTCATGATATCCTGAGTTCTATTTTTCCGGATCATGTCAATTCACTACCTAAGACATTGATGGCAAAAGGAAAATTACTAGGATATTCTTCTTTTATGTCGACTCCTGGTCTTTTCAGAGTTTTAAGAAGTGGCTCTGGTTGGACCGGGAACCACACCTGTCCAGTCTGGTTCCCCAGCAGAAATAGTATTGGTCGAGAGGTGGTGCGTTGACCCTATTCAACCAATAACCTGGTGTACCTGTCAACTGGTACCCAGCGAACCTGTCAACTAGTTTGGACCAGTTCTGGGCCTCCAAAAAATTTTAAGGACTAATGTTGGAGTTGGGTTGGGGTGTGGAACTCCAAACTCTTGTTACTAACAAAAGTGCCAACCATTTACTCCGGTGTCTGCTCGCTTCAATTTGTGGTGGATAATTATTTATTGACCGTATTGGCCTAATTTACTAGAAAATTGAACGATGTTGTTAAGAACCTAAATCCTGTCTTTTGTGCTCAAGCGTTTCTGCTGACTCATTGGGATTCTTTTGTTCACTTGCCGATTCACCGGGCTTCTTTTGTTCTGAACGTTGTGTAATCTAATATATGCAGAGTATTCTATCAGATGACATCACATGTAATCGGTTCAATCAGTTGAACTGGTAGATCACGGCTCTGCCAGTTTGACCGGTTGAACCATTGGTCTGGTTTTTAAAAATGGTTGTTTTTTTTATTGTTCCTATTTATGATTTATCTGCTCTCCTCATCAGCACAAGTAGCAGCAGCTTAGTTTTTCCTCCTGTGTATAAAGCATATACATGCCATTTCATGCTTGCAAATTCAAAGGATGTTTTTCTGCCTTACTGTAACTGCAAGAGTTCCAACATACATTGACAGTTGGAGCCTTGTACTTGTATCTATGTTAAGAAATGTGCATTTGATGGCCCTAATGGGTTAGTAGTGCTAGTTTTGCTTCTATTTTGTGACGACATTTTTACTGCTTTTATTATTCTCACTTCTCAAACACTAACCCAGTATAACTACGCATCTAGGACTCTATCTTACACCTAGACATGGAGAATGAGAAGATTCGCAGCATTCCCCATGCTGTAGTTCCTCCCTTGTCAGTTAGTGGTAAGAATTTTTTGACACTGTCATACTATCGAGCTAAAAATCAATTCATTGCGGATGCCATCAATAGTATAGTTCTGAAGATTTTTCCTTTTGAGTTTCTTACCATGTCCATTAGCAGTTTTGGATGTTTGGAAACTTATTGTTGCCCAAACTCTTTTCTTTGTGTATCAATGTTTGATAAACTTGCCAGTGTCGGTTACAAATTTATCTTGTTGGTTGCGTGGTGGAACTGAATTAGTCCTGCCCATGCTTTTTACCAAATTTCCACTTAGAACCTACTCTTAAGTTTAAATGTGACTGGCGTAGGTACATTGTGCCTTTTTGATGGACCACTTATGCAAAAGTATGCTCCAAAGAATAATATGTTTTCAGTTGAAGAAGTAATATACTAAAGTATTAGGTTTCCTCCTAATTTTAAATCAATTGAGAGGACAAAGTGCGAAAAGGATGAATATATAGTGGCCAGACAAATACTACAAGAATAATCTTCTTACGATACATTGCAATCTGGGTTACTGACTGAGAACTGTTATGTGCATGTTCATGATGACTAATACTATCATGTTATCTAGTATAGCAAGATAATGTAGAGCATTTATAGTTTACATGCATACCATAGCGTCTTTAGGCATGGAAGGTTTGCTTCCCGCCTGTTTCAGCATAATGCAAGTGTTGTACATTTACTTTTACCCAACAAAGGTCTAAACATCACGTTAGTTATGGCCATATATTCAAGGAACACCGGACTGAAATCAAGTTGATGTCTTTTTGGCAACAGCAAGTAGAGGTGTGGCTTGTGTTTTGGCTGCAAGAAAGCGGGCCCTGGTCTACATACTGGACGAGGATGAAGACGAAATCTCTGATTCAGAATGACCGTCCGTTCAAGAATTTGAGGTGGTTATGCTCGTGTTGCTCCTCTAGGTGGACCTCTACTCCTTGAAGCTGCAGACATCAGTGTGAGAAGCAATGCATGTGGGCTTTTGTGACCGAAGCTTTTCGGCTCCGCCCTTCTCGGAGAGCCTTAACTTATACCTGCCATGTGCCTTTTCTGCTAGGTGAGCATTTGTCGAAGAGAAAATTGGAGTAAAAGGTGACTATTTATCCATTGAGTTAGACCCATGGTTTCTATCTGGTGGTAATTGTCTTCATGATCTTGCTGCAAGCTTTGAGACCCATTCGATAGTGCCAAGCTTATGCTTCGTCTGTATATGTTTATAACTTTCATATATAAGACAACCAAATGATTGGTTTGGATTATTTATGCTTTGGGTTGAATGGTTCGCTTGGTCTAATCGATCGACGAACTTTGCATTTGAATGTTTGAATTCTCTCACCTAATATTTGACTTGCTTCTCCACGTCACCATTAAGTGATGCATCCGATGCATCCAATCCGATGCACGAAATACCTTCCTTGTGTGGAAGGGCTTCCCTCCGGGATCAATATAATCAACATGACTAGCCGCCAGATATATAGTTTCAAGGTGGCTTTATAGAACATCGACCATATTCTGGTCTCAGAGATTCGGAATCTGCAAATGAACGGTAGGTTCAAGATTTTTAGATTATGCCTACAATATCTTCAATGGACTTGCGTCTTCTTAACAAAGAGTATTACGTAGCCAGTAAATTTAATGATGTGTAAACATACAGGAATGTTGAATTGTTTAAGTAGTTCAGGAAGGAAAGGAACTGCGGAATGACACACTAAAGATAAAAGATCTAGGTACTCGATCCTATATTAGAAGGATAAAATTCCAGTGCAAATCCACTATTAAATCGAACTAACCCTGAGCTGCTTTGCATTAAAGCTCGCTGTAGAGAAATTTGAGTTAAAAATTTTGAGGACGGAGAAAACAAAAAGTGAAGGCCAGGAAAACCAAGGGAACTTAGCATCGTAATATAACTGCACATGCGTTCTGGAAAATAGCTGCATTGCCACTGGACAGCAGCAACCGGCAAGACTTACTACATGGGACTCCATGGATGTGGTCGCAATCCTAATGCATAATAAGCGCAGAATCCAGGCAACCTATTTGAATGATGTAACCTTGCATTCCTTACATGTGATATATCAGAGAACTTTTCTGAAGAAAGATGTCAAAGGAACTGTAGTGGAGAGACACTTTCTGATGAAAAAATTAGTCGCTTAAGAAGGCGTTTGACAAAGCTGCTCTTTATACAGGTGAAGAATATCATCAATGAAATATTACCATCATTTAACAAAGAAATTGCCATCACTTCTATCAGGAACAAATAGAGAATCAGCTTCCCCAAAGCGAGTAAGAACTATGAACAAGCCTGGACTGCCATCGGTGGTTCGTCTAACTCTGCAAGTCTGACACCTCTCTTCCTGATGAACCCCCACTGCAACACTGCCTTTATCTTGAGCCAGCCAATAACACCTCTGCTGGTACCGCTAGTTGATGGGGTCTTAGAGGACCTGTCATTATATGATGGGCCATCAGCTAACCATTCCTCCACCATGCCTGAATCAATTGAATCGAAATCTTCCATCACGTGATCGCCTTCGGGGAGAACATCATCATATCCTGAATAGTCCATTTGGCTCGAAGAATCGATCGTTTGGCTACACCTGGCATTCTGAAAATTGATACCATGGGTCCATGTTGGCAATCCGGCAGTAGTACTACCATGATCTCCCAGAGGAATCAGTACATTCAAGAGGTCTGCAGACATGGGCCGTTGTGCAGCTAGATGAAAATTTTCATCAACTGAAATCTCCATGGAGTTTCCAGAATTGGTATTTTGTGACTGAACTGGCAATGTTGAAGCCGTTGCACCATTGAGTCCTGGAGAAAGAACTAATACGTTAACGTGATTCGTGAACATAGGCTGACATGAGCACAGGTCTACAAGCTTATAAAAATTCTTGCAATGATTGGTTATGAGCTTTTACTGTTCTTATATCACGGAAAGTGCTACTAGTTTCTTTTTTCCCTTACCCTGCACATCTCTTCAGTTTTTCTTGTCCCTGATCTTTGTAATCTTAACGCGCTTCATTTGACAACGCCCTTTCTAAAACGATTCCAGTAAACATTTGATAAAAGTGCACATACAAACACGTTGCCGTGTCCTCATTACATCTATTGATATCTACCTAGTGACAGCAATATCTTGTCAATATCCACTAAGCATCACCTAAGTGAAGGTGTTCATGAGTATCTGCCCTCCCCCTCCCCCACTCAAAAAAGGCACATGTTACCAACTAATTTTTTGGTTGCTTTCAATTGCTTGGACAGAACACATCCATACATATATACATATATCGGCCAAATGGATAGTGTAAGGGTCATTTTGCAACAATCACAGCTGGACAAACAAACGTCTTCATGTTAAGTGGAACCCAAAATCATAAGGATCTGGAACATGATGCTTTTATTTATTTAAGCTCAACAATCAAGTGGAAAGTCCTATTTTCATTGTTATTTCACAGGCCAAATCCTCGTATGTGCTTATAAGGAGAGATAGTTTTGTGCTTTAGAGCATGTACCTTCAGCAGTGAAGCCTGCATTTGTCAGAGGAGCTTCTGGACCAACTGGAGCTGGCAAGATTGGTGGAGCCAAATAATGTTGAAATGGGGTGGGATTTTCAAATTGTCCTACAAAGACTTGAGATGGAAAATAGCTTGAGCTTTCCTTCTGCATTGAACCAGAAAAGGTCTCACCATTGAACTCACTGACATCATTCAAGTTATCCAAGGCCATTTTCACGATTGTATCTCCACGTTCCTGAAAGAAAAACACTCAGTATATCGCTCAAGCTGGACCAATGGAAGTATTTATCTCCACTATTGAAGGTACACGCTCTGACTTCAAGAAACAATTTCTTTTTCCAGCAAGTTTTGTTGCATTCCAATGGATGAACTTGTATTCAGAGTGAAAGTACACAAGTGCAGCACAGAGAAAGGAACTCAATTCACTTTATGCCTATTGCCGCCCATTTCTCCACCACATAAAGGTCAGGTGCTTGAAAGATGTAATGGAGAGTGCAATCAAGGCAGGGGTCCTCAGGGTAAAGATGCAAAGTTGATTGAGAAAGGACCAGCGAAGAAATAAAACACGCATCAACGTGTATTGTGCAAGCAATTAGGATCTTCATAGCTTTAGACTTGAAAAATCATAGCTGCAGCGTGAATGTGTTAATTGTCATGGATGACAGCGAATCAACTGCTGAAAATGCTCTCTACAGAAGGCCAATTAGATTTACAAGGTCACCATCCTCAACTTTGCATTGCAAAGAGCGAAAGCTCAAAATCACCACCATCTAGATTTTCTTTTTGTTCTCTCCACAGGCACTTCATATCACTTTTTCTGACAAATAAAAAAACAAAGCATCTAGATGTCCAACCAACTCAAAATCACCACCATCTAGATTTTCTTTTTGTTCTTTCCACAGGCACTTCATATCACTTTTACTGACAAATAAAAAAACAAAGCATCTAGATGTCCAACGAACTCCCCGTTTCAAGTTTCCATATTTCTGATCAATTCTAACACCTATTAAGCCGCACAGCTACGAGTAAACATCACATTACTGACTACATAGATAATATAGGACGTATTATATGTACTCAACATGATGGTGTGTAGTGCATGGACTGGCTTGACAAAACTCAGTTGGAACTTCTTAGCTACTTACCTTGTCTTGGGCAGAAAGCCAATCAGTAGCCAAATATACCCCGTCTTTGATTAGACCAATCAGTTGACAATCAATGTTGAATACAGCACCATGCTTCCTCATGCCATCAGAATAGTACAAATAAAGTTTCCGATCTATTCTGCAAGTCTTTGCATGATCTACAAGGATATCCCAGTTCTTCGGTATGATGCTCTTTCCAATAATCTAAGATGAATGAACACACAAGACTTACAATCTCGGTAGTCAATCAAACCCTGATTGAGAATCATTGACCAAGTGCTCACCTCTCTCAGTTTCTTAGAGTTCGTATACAGTTGCAGCAGAAAGTCCTCCACTTTCTTTATTCCGGCTTCACTTAGTTTTTGGTGAAATTTCCCATCTTTGGCAATCTTCTTCAACCTCCAGATCTCATCGTCAGATGCAGGTGGATAATGTTTCTTGTATGCTGTAAAATGAAGAGAACATTTATAGTAAGGTCTAGGTCACTATAAGATTGATAAGTAGAAGCAAACTTCTAATAGGCATGCAAACTCTCTCCTAAAACCGATCCACATGTCAACATTTGAAAATTACAAGGCAGCCGATGGTCTCTTATTTATCAGAATTTTTGTTCAAGATGTAACAGTTGGTAAGAAATGACGCTCTCAATTAAGATATTGAAGACTATGGATGTCCCAAACAATGAAGGACCTACATTCTCCTCTATGTTCCTTGACAGGGAAGGCATCTGTTTTTGCTTCTCGGATTCGTGTGTTCCCACAGTAACCAGAGGCCACCTTAAGCCCTATCCTGAAAGATTTACTCCTATTCCAGCTGGAATTGTTGGTAAACATGAGTTCTCCCAGCTCCCCAACACCTTCCTTGAGCGTCACTAGGAGATCTCCAGTCAAAAGTGGCCTCTTTCCTTCACGTTGTTTAACCATGTGGTTCTCAAACTCTTCTTGGGTCCAGTTATCCTCATTGTCTTTGTTGAAGTCGCCTTCAAGCACGACGACGTCCAACTTAATAGAGGATTCCGGGCCTGTTGTAACGACATCCCCTGTACGCACATCAATCAAGGCAACATAAATGTGAGCTCCCCCATCTCCTTCTAGTTTCTTTCCAGTAAATACAGGAAGTGACGGGCTGGTTCGAAGCTGAAGCCGCAAGTTTCTCACATCATTCCTTGCCGTAGAGTTAGTATTAACCTGCATTCTCTCCAGAAAACAATTATTAGAAACAGGAACAAATATGGAAACAAAAATTGGAAAAGCAACAACAAAGAGAGACAAACTATTTAACATCTCACTTGGACAGGTCTTACTGCCAAGGAAACTACATGGATAAATAGACCCATTGTCTCAATTGTCTAATGATGCAAATTTTAACAAAAATAAAGTAAAATAAAATAAAATGCTCCACTGCTCGCAAGCTACAAATATTAGGTTCTAAATTGAGCATTGACACTTTTTGACGCACGACTGGGTTATTGTCGCCTGCCACTTACTGCTAGAAAGTCCAACCCAACCCAAAAGTTTAAGCTAATAGGTGGAGGGAGACTATGCACATTCACATGGAATTTTGATGACGTACATTTGTGAAAGGGATAGCACTGTCTCTGATACCATATTAGAAAGTCCAACCCAAAAGCTTAAACTAATAAGTGGAGGAAGACCACATGAATATAAAGAGCGTTTAGGACCCGTTGTCAAGCGACGTGGGATAATATTTCGATACATACTGAGCTCGGACTGCCTGCTTTGGGATGGTAGTCTTAGGTCGGGCCATTATTCCCCAAAACATCAACAATGCATGACCGGTCAACACTACACAGAAAGCCTTTCTCAATGGCATCACGAGGAAAGTGCACTCATACCTTGCAAGGTGGGATGAGTGAATGTTTGCAAGCTCCAATGCTTGGTTCTGTTGAAAACCATCAACAGCAGAATTGCCAAAGTTGGAGACATAATAAAAATGAAGCAGAAGGGATATGGCTGAAACAAAGTGGTAATTTTATATACTCTGTTTGTCTTACCAGTTTCTGAACAGCTTACTCTATTGTTGAGAGCATCCGTTGCACTTTTTCTTCAAAAGCATGCCCAGTGCAACTACACCATGTAAATTACAATATGAACAACTGTAGTCTAGTGGACTTATTCAAAACAAATAGACAAATGTCCATATGTAACAGATTAGTTACTAAAACAAATGAATGTTAGACCTAATTACAGTATAAAAAACATAGATACTAGACTAAAAAAAAAGTCAACATGAAGCTGGAATACGTATTTACAAGTACATTTATAAAAAAAGCCAGTAAAGTTAATTAGCAGCTATCAACCAATGCAGTCTTTTCGGTGATTAACGAAAACAAAAATGTATCTGCAGGTATTCCAGTTTGCCTAACAGAATCATGGATTGATTGCATATGAGAATCTGATGATATTATTATTTGGCGAGACAATACACATGGAAATTCTACTAGAGGAATCAATTGATGCAGATAAGATACTGCCAACAAACCAAAGAAATATATTCACCATTGACATTCGGCCGAGTGAGATTTAGCACACTCCAGCTCTTCCCTGACCTGTCCAGCAAAGAGCAATAGCGAAGAATTACGTTGCAAGAATCATCTGTCACGTTGTCATCGCATTCAAGTTTCACATCACAGGTATCTTCATTGTCCTCCTTCTACATGCAAATTGATATTGACCACATTTCCAAGATTCAAGGCAAAGGTTATGTCCAGGGCACTTCATTGAAAATTTGCATCCTTTTGTGATCCATACTGTCTGAAACAACATGAAAAGCCTAAAGCTAGTTCTTAGTGCAATTGCTTCACATGAAAAGCCTAGAACATTCGGTGGGTCATTTATACCACTCAAACTATAATTCTCTATACATCTCACAGCAATTTCTCATGCGAATTACTTTCCAGAAACTGACCGGAATGTCAGAAATGCATCTAACCGCTTCTACCCGAAGAGATCAGGAATTGACATATAATAAGGACTGTATTTTGCATGTCCTGGTTAGCTACTTTACTCATCTTACCACACTCCGCACATCTTCCTTTGTCAAACAGCGACAGGGCATGATATTCGTCTCGGACCCTTTCCATGCTTGACTGCACGAACATCAGCACAAAAGTACAAGCAAGATAAGATATTTTAGGCGACAGGATAGCAAAGTAACCCGGTAACGATAACAGCTCGCTTGCTAGGCAAATGATTCTAACAGAGTTCAGTTGGAATAAGGAGGAAGTACCGCGATTGGCCAACGCGAAATCACAAAACAGATTCGAGGCGACAACATTCGAGGTCTTTAATACTTCGCATTAAGGCAACAGCACACACCCACAAACAAAGAACTGAACGAAAGCGATTTAGAACGACAGTCATGAGGCAAAAGCCTTTGGATGTCACGCTTCACCGCGGGCTTTCACCATACCTCTCATTTCAAGAATCTTCAACTCAAGAGGGAAGAGCGAGCTTACTCGGTTGGAGGGAAGCATGGCCTCTTGGGTTGACTTGGTTGACCCGAAGAAGAGGAAGGCAGAGCTCTCTTTTGCATCGTCATGGCTTTCCTTTTGCTTCTGTGAAGCTTAACAAGAACTAAGAAGGTCTCTAGTGTTTGGTTGCTGAAGAACTGCAGCAGAGAGAGAGAGAGGGGATCAGACAGAAAAACAGTTCATCAACGAACTCGAACCTCTTTTGTAATCCTTGGAGCACATAATGTTCCGCGAAACGTGACTTCAAGCATTTCCGCGAAACGTTGCGGTTTAGAGTTTTTTTTCTTCTTTTTTTTCTTTCCATTTTCTCCGGCTTTAGCAATTCGCCCCCGTATTTTCATGAAATTGCATGTAAGTTTTAAAATATATATATATTTTTTCCGCCTTTCGCCTATTAGATAATTAAGCTATTTTCGCCTTCAACGCAAGTTTGAGGTAAATCTATTCTACCTATCTTTTATCAACGGGGACATGCTCGAATATTTAACTTGCCTAAAAAATGCAATTAAATCTTTAAATTTTCAAAAAGTGCAATTAAATCCTAAAATTTATCAAATTAATACACTCAAGTCCTTTCATTAACTCTGTTAATTTGCATAACGGAAAATACTGACGTGGCATCTTTTATTATTTCCTCTCTTTTACGTGACATTTTTTTATTAATTTTTCATCAAGTTTTACTTAAATTAGATTGAAAAAAAAAAGTTAAATTTTATTCAAAAGTAAGAGCCCGAGCTCCAAAAAAAAAAAAAAAAAGAGCCACAGGCCGTTGCTGGTGGGCCGCCGCCGATGCCTATCATCGGAAAAAATTTTCGTTGTGATCTTGTATTCCCTCCAAAAGATCCTGATCATTTTTCGACAGTGCCATCTTCCTCAACATAACGAGGGAGGACACATGCAGTCTGATAGAGAAATGAACATTGTTCATTACTTTGTCAACTGAAGATGTTGTTCCTCCATGAAGGGCCACATTTCTTTCCTTCCAGATGAAATAAATTGCTGCACTAGCCTGTAAGACCCAAACAAATTCCGCCTGCCTCAGCAACCACCGCCGGCCCTCCTCGGCATTGGTGACCCGCCGGTGACGGATTTTTTTTTTATTTAAAAAATTTACCATTTTTAATATTTTTAAAATCTAATTTAAGTTAGATTTGGTGAAGAAACTAATAAAGAACACAACGTAGGTATTTTTTGTAATGAAGTTAATAAAATGACTTGATTATCGTAATTTAACAAGTTTTAGCACTTGATTGCGCTTTTTGAAAGTGTTAGAACTCAATTGCAATTTCGCGATAAGTTTTAGGACTTGTGGTGCACTTATCCCTATTTGTTATAATCTACATCGATAAAAAAAAAACTCCACCAATCACTTCTAATCACATGCTATTATAAGCTTGAACTCCGACCTTGGCTTTCCGATGTACATGGCCAATTTTATTTATAATCATGAAAAACATGAAGATAATAATAATAAAACAAAGAATGCGTGTGGATTAGTACAAGGTAGGGGAGCAAAACTAAGCGAGTTAGGTGGGGTTTATTACGTCAACGCCAAAGGCTGCTAGGCTTTCTGTTGTTACGTGGCCTATCTTGGAGTTAAAGCTTTATCCTCTGACGCGTTCCCCCAATACGGTGACGTTTGATAGGTGACGCGAAAAATATTTCGATAAAGTCCCTAAATTTATTCAAAAATTGATATTGTGCCCATCATCCAATAGAAGATGTGCTTCCAAGGACTATCACTAGTAATTTTGCTCGGAGGAATTCATTCTATAATATTTTATTTATTTTTTTGTCACTTTTCTTAAAGAGAAAATAATGAATTTTTCTTTTTCAATAGTATAAGTTTGTTAATACACTCTCAACCCACGTAAACAAACAAGGGCAATTTCAAGCGGCTAAACAAGGAAGGCCATTCAAACCAAAAAAAAAGAAAAGAATATGTTAACTAGAAGTCATAAAATTTGTCATAAAAGTGTAATTAAGTTCTAAAACTTAAAAAAAGTGCAATTAAGTTATAAATATTGTCAAATTGGTTTAATCGAGTCTTAAAGTTAAAACCACCCAACGGATAATGCTAATGTGACTTTTTATTTTATTTTTTTATCCTATGTGGCGATAAAGTGACTTTATTATTATTTTAATACTAATTTTATTTAAATTAAATTTTAAAAATAAGTTAAAACTATAAATAAATAAAGAAAGGAGGAGGAGGACAGGCAGGAGGCAGGGCTTGCCCTCCCCACCGCCCCACCATCATCAAGAGGGGCCGCAAGCCCTCGCCCATGTAAGATAGAGAATATATTAAAATAAGTCACGTCAGTCACGTTAATATTTTCCTTTAGTAAGTTTGATAGTATTAATTATAGGACTCGATTGAATTAATTTGACAAGTTTAGGATTTGATTACACTTTTTTCAAGTTTTAGGACTTAATTATACTTTCGTGATAAGTTTTAGGATTTCTAGTCAACATATCCCAAAAAAAATCAAGGGAGGCCAAAGTTAAAGCTGGATAAAATCTAGAGTTTAGGCTACCATGCATGCTATTTCTTCAATATTTTATAAGTCATCTTTTTTTCTTTGGTCGACTTTTCAAGGTTCACTATTTTTGGACACCTACCGTGACACTACAAATCCAAGCCTAGAATTTAGGGAATGGCCGGCCATTCCTTATAAAATAATGGACGAAGCCTTCAATCAATAATAGCCCTTATACGAAAATGATCATTTAATAAAACCTTTCACCGAATGAATATAATAACAAAGTTCGGAATGTTGTGAATTGATCAAAACGAGAGTTTCGTGAAATCCCATTTACTAGCTCTTACTCAATTAATCAAAATTAGAGTCTGACCTCATTCAGATTGCTCCTACATGACTTGGTTATGTTTCCTTATTCACGACCCGAAAATGGTATTAAAAGGGGTGAGCAAAACCGTGGATTGGGAAAGTGACAGTCACCACTTCAATGAAATCGAGCAACGAATAATGCAAATTTTGTATCAATTATGTGGCACATCACATTAGCATAAGTATCACATTTAAACCACATATAATGTAATGTCATACCTTATACGTCATCGAAATATCTTAGCATACAGATACCAAACCGGTTGCTCATTTCGAAACATATGACCACACTTCATTAGGTGACGCCGCCTAGAAACTACACCCACTGTAATTAAGCCCTAGAAATCATATCGGTTGTAGTTAAGCCCCAAAATAGAACTGATCGGCAAACATATCTCATCTCTTAATACATATGTCAACTATGTGCATCAATCCAATATCGATATAGATGATATCCAACGTGCTAATAAATGATTTGAAATAATTCACCCATACGATCATTTTCGATGTATATCCAAAATAACACCAACTTGAAAATCTATCAAATATCGGATCCAATATCATAACAAAATAATTTACCTTTTAGTAACAATGCGATGCAAGTTGCAGCCCTTTTTCAGAAATTGCACCCTCAGAAATAGCAGCTAAACTCTCTTGGGCCAAGAAACCCGTTTAATACGAAATTTACGAAAATTCCGGTCTATGGGCCCGATAAGTACCCCCAATGGTCCAAAAATCCGAAAAATGGGCCTCTGCTCGGACAAGTGGTGAGCAACGAATGGAGAGGCGCACGGCTAGATGGCAAGACAAGCCTACCCAATATTCACTCATACTTTCTCTGTCTACCTCCATGTCCTATTGGCTGGTTGGGAGCTTTGAGTCCCGAATTAGACCGACGCAGCACTCGCCGTTTCACCTCTCCCTCCACTCTCTCCCTCTTGTCGCCCTGGCTTTCTTTCCCAAGATCAGTAGCGATTCAGCCCTCAGTCGAGGCATTACAATGTTTCACATGAAGATGGAAAGACGGCCAACTCAGAAACCTCATCGGTATTATTACATCGTCCGAGCATTCTTTTGCTCGTCCTATTAGTACTAAGTGTGTTATTTCCTTAGACACAGGCGGGATGTTCATCCTCCTCCCTATTGATCGTGCATGTTCCTAAGTCCGATTCTAGTTTATATACTGAATGTTTGCTCATAGTTAGGAGTCTTGGTTGAAGGATTCAAGTCCCCTACAATCTCTACACTTGACTTGATTAGGGTTGTCGGGTCGGCTTTCGACAGGAGTGCACGCGATCGCAGGGGATAGAATATGCAAGAAAAAGGAAACACTTCCGCCACTAATCACGAACAATAATAGCTGCAACAATAACGATAAATGAGTTCAATAAATCAAGAGGAGGTCCATCATCATGGTTCTCTCTCCCATTCACGAAAAACAAACAAACGGGATAAAAAGGCGAAAAAAATGAAAGATTTTAGTTGGTAGGGTTGCCGAGGGCCTCGATGGCAGTTGCTCTGGGAGCCTTGATGGAAATTGCTCTGAGGATGTGGTGGTGGTATACTGTTGCTGCTAATGCTCCCACAAACGGTCCAAACCAGAAGATACACTGCTCATGAACAGCCACATTCGCAAACATCAATTAATACTAGCCTAAAATCACTATCTCTTGCCGATAATGTCAAATCCAAATGCGCGTGTTTTAGCTAGCTCCTGATATGTGTTATTCATGCAGCTTGGTTTAAGGAAGGAGAGAGAGAGGGAGAGGGGCTTTACTTGGTCATCCCAGACTTTGTGGTTGTTGTAGATAACAGCGGCACCAAAGCTCCTAGCCGGGTTGATGCCGGTGCTGGTGATGGGGATGGTGGCCAGGTGAACCATGAACACTGCAAAGCCAATTGTCAATGGAGCCAAAACCTGCACACCCAAACGCAAACCCCATCTCATCAGAAAAGCTAATTCATTCATCAAACGAACAGCTTAGTAGGAAGGGCATAGTTGTTTGTAGTAGCAGCAGCAACTAGTAAGCACTATGTACGGGCACATGAGAGTCACGAGGTCTTCTCTTTGGGTCGGTGGCTGAGAACGCAGTATAAACCAGCACGAAAGTGCCGATGATCTCAGCACCCAGGGCTGCACCCATGCCATAGCCCGGAGCCACCGAGTTGGCACCACCTCCGTACAAGTCGTAGTAGGGCTTCATGCATGCCTTCACCAATCCTACACCACAGATCGCGCCCAAGCACTGGGCAATCATGTATGACACTGCCCTGATCAAGCTCACCTTCTTCGACAAAAATAGTCCCAGTGTCACCGCCGGGTTGATGTACCCACCTGTATCGAAATGACGAGAAACATTACAGAAAACACATAAACCCCTGAAGGCCATAGCATGAAATAACTAGAGGGACTGAACATGTGAAAGTCGCATAACGCACCAGATATGCCAGCGGTGCAGTAAACGAGGATGAACATCATGCCGCCGAAGGCCCAGGCGATGCCTAAGATGCCGACGCCGTCGCAAGGCCCGGCCTGCTTCTTATGGCCGATAACGGTGGCAACGGCGATGTAGAGGAAGAGGAGAGTGGCCACGAACTCCGCAATGAGGGCTCGGTAGAAGGACGGGAGCTTGAGCTCGGCCATATCGAGGAGACGAGCTGGCGGCCGGCCCGTGCAGTCCTCCCCGCGGTGGTGGTGAGTCAGTCCTTCCTCCGGCATCTTCTTCCTTCTTCGAGGAGGTCGGTTTCTAACAGCAGCAGCAACAGCAGCAGCAACAAGAGCGTGTTTGCTTCTTGTCTTCTCTTTCCTTCTCTATCTCTTCTCTCTCCGTTGAAGCCCCCTTTGAATTTTATATTCACTAGTTTAGGGTAGTCTTGCAAGAAGTTCCCAAAAATTCCTATTGCCTACTTCGATTGAAAGGAGATATTCTAATATTTCTTATAATCCTATTTCCTATTTAGATTCAATTTTTTCAATTATCATTTAAAATTTAAATCGTGACAATATCTAAATTAATTGCCCCCATCCCAAGTTTGCCTTTAATAAACTGATATTTTCCAACTTGGTATTTCTTCAATTAAAACTTCAAATCTTATGATGTGCATGAGCTTGCCTGAATTTTCTTTCATCTCAACTGAAAAAATCTAAAGCGTGAACCTTTGCGCCTTTTGCAATAGACCTATGACCATATAGATTTGTTTCCATAAAATTAGTAAGAATCAATCACATTCAGCCATTTAGATGGACCAGTAGCCGAAAAACGAAAAGCTTGGCTGGTGCATGCATAAATTCCATGCAATTTTTTCTTTTAAATTGAATCGACAATTTATTTCGTTCAATTCAATGTCTGAAGGAATGATTCGTTCAATTTTGTCTGTGGAATATCCAATCTAAACTTTTTTTTTTTGACTGATCGAATCTTTGAACCATGCTCTTTTATTTTTGTTCATATTGATCCTTAAAATCAAAGTACGTATAAAACAGGTGATTTGGTTAAATAAAGTTGTATTTTCTTTTGAGCAATAAAAGTAAATTTAATGTATGTTTTTTTAAGTAAGTAAACTCGAGACTATACTTATAGTAACCTCAAAGTAAGTAAACTCGAGACTATACTTATAGTAACCTCACTAACTTAGTAAACTAAGTTAGGATACGAGCCGAAATATGGATGAAAAGCCCAAAAATACGTCAAACAAATCATATCACACAGCTTTTTTAAGAGATACATGTAATGCAATCAGATGTGCTTAGGCTTTTATCAAAAAGACATCGAGCAGGTGTGCTCGACCAAGTCGTGTTGGAGTCTGGTTGGCGATGTCAAATGATAGCTTTATCGAGCTCTAGCCGGCCCGTCTTCTCAACCATTGGGCATTGTTTGATGAGGTCATTCATCTATAAAAGTCCAGCCCGGCCCGGCCCGTTTGAGCCAGTGGTGGCCCGTTGCGAAAAATCATGCGCGCCTTTTCATGATGGGCTACCAAGTTAAGCCCAACGTATGGCCCGATTGGCCCGGATCGGCCTGGCCCGGCCCGCCCGTTAATCAAATCTCTCTCTCTTTCTCTTTCCCGCCTGTTCCTCTCTTTCAATTTTCCCTAAATAGCCTCGACCTAATGGGGGCCGTCAAATGGATTGCTCCGATATCGGTGTCGTGAGGTTTGTGCTCGATTTCTTCCAATTGTGCAGGTGAAGATGGCGTGAGTGGAATCCGGATAAGGGTTTGCTGGCCATGGTCACGGAGGATTCGAAGGCAGGTTCTTCATCGCTTCAATTGGTAGAGGCCATGGACAATCTCTCCTGGATATTGCTTCGATTCGAGAAAGCTCTCTCTTTTTTTGGTTCAGCGTGTTCGTTCCTTCAACGATGGCTTAGTGTGTGCCCTTTGAGGCTTTGGCCTTATCTCCTTTTTCGCCATAGGAACCACTGCAATTGCCAATCTAGTTCGAATTGGGTCCGATGGAGGATTGGTGAATATAGAGGTGAAGTGCCGCAAAGTCTACTGGAAAGGGAAGAGTATTAGAGTTGTGGTTGGGGTAACCTCTTGCAACTACTAAGCGCGCCGACCGTTTGGTCCGGCGTCTCCTTGCTCCAATTTGCGCTGGATGATTCATTTATTGGCCGTATTGGCTTAATCTACCAGAAAATCGAACGATGCTCTTGACAACTTGAATCCCCTCTTTTGTGCTCAAGCGGGCTCTGCCGACTCATCAGGGCTTCTTTTGTTCTGAACATATGTGATCGAACATATGTGTGGTCTTCTATCAAGTGATGTCACATGCAATCCGTTCAACCGGTTTAAAAAACAATTGTTTTGTGCTCTTCCTACTTATTATTTATACGCTCACCTCATCGGCACGAGGAGTAGCAGCTAGTTTTTCCTCCTATGTGCATATACATGCCATTTCACGCTTGCGAATATTTAAAGGATGTTTTGCTTTCTGCCTTACCATAACTGCAAGAGTTTCAACATTCTTGACGGTTGGAGCCTTGCACTTGTAAGGATGCTAAGAATTGTGCAATTGATGGCCCTAGCGCCATTTTTGCTTCTACTTTGTGAGAACATTTTTGCTTTGCTCATATTATCCTCACTTCTGAAACACTAACCCTGTGACACTACGCATCTAGGACTATCTTACACCTGGAGATGGAGAATGAGAAGATTCGCAGCGTTCCCCATAATGTAGTTCCTCCCTTGTCAGTTAGTGGTAAGATTTTTTTGACACCTTCATACTATCGTGCTAAGGGCACATTGCCATGCCATCAATTGTATAGTCCTGAAATTTTTTTCCTTGAGCTTCTTACATGTCCATTTGCAGTTTTGGATGTTATGAAACTTATTGTTGCCCATACTAACTCCTTTCTGTATCAATGTCTGATAAACTTGCCAGTGTTGGTAACAAATTTATCTCGTTGACTGGCTGGCGGAACTGAATTAATCCTGTCCATGCTTCTTACTACATTTCCACTTAACCTAGTATTAGGTTTACATATGACCGGCATAGGTACACACTTTAACGGACCACTTCATGTTTTTTCCTACGGTCTGAAGAAGTGCAAATTTATGCTCCAAAGAAGAACTTTTTTTCAGTTGAAGAAGGAAAACACTAAAGTATTGGGTTTTCCCCTCATTTTAGATCAATTGAGCGGCCTAGGTGTGAAAAAATGAATCTTTAACGGCCAGACAAATACAAAAAGAATAGTATCTTCTTATAGTAGGTACAGTGCAGTCTGAATTACTGACTGAGAACAGGTGTGAACATGTTCATGATGATAGCTATTACATGGGATCTAGTACAGCAAGATACTGTAGAGCATTCATAGTTTACATGCATACCATAGCCTCTTTAGTTTCACGAGGATTGCTTCCCTCCTGTGTTTTAGCGCAATGCAAGCATTGTACTTTTACTTATATCATACTAAAGGACCGCCGGACTGAAACCAAGTTGATGTTTTTTTGGCAACAGCAAGTAGAGGTTTGGCTTGTGTTTTAGCTGTAAGAAAGCGGGCCCTGGTCTACATACTGGACGAGGATGAAAATGAAATCTCTGATTCAGAATGACCATGTGTTCAAGAATTTGTGGTGGTTATGCTGGTGTTGCTCCTGTGGGTGGATCTCTAATGCTTAAAGCTGCAGACATCGGTGTGAGAAGCAATGCATGTGGGCTTTCTGACTGAAGCTTTTCGGCTTCACCCTTCATGAAGAGTCTTAATCTATACCTGCCATGTGCAGGACAGAATCGACCGAGAGACTGACCCATGGCTTCTCTCTGGAGGTAACTGTCTTCATGGTATTGCTGCAAGCTCTGAGTCATACTCGATAGTGCCAAGCTTTTGCCTCATCTGTTTATGGTTATTATTTTCATGTAAGAGAACCACATGTTTAGTTTGGATTATTTATTCATTGGGTTGAATGGTTTACGCAATGTACTTGACTAACGAACTTTGCATTTTAATGTTGAAATCTCTCACCTAAAATTGACTCCCTACTCCACTTGTCATTATTAACTAATGCATCCGATCCGATGCACATAATACATTACATGAGTAGCCAGATACATGGTTTCAGGGTGGCATTAAAGAACATAAGCTCTATTCCAATCTCAGAGATTCGGAGTCCTCAAATACATGATAGGTTTAAGATCATCAGATTATGTCATCACACCTTCAATATATTCTTCCCCTATGCAAGTGCAGAAATAGTGACATGGAACATTTATTATAAGATGGGATAATAGTATTATCAATAAATAAACGATTATTTTTAAGTCCACTGCCAGGTCAAACCCTATGCTAAATTTTAAATTCCTCAAGCCGTTTTACACAAGCTCGTTTTGGAGAAATTACAGTTAAAAGTTTCTAGAACCGAGAAAACAAGAAGAGAAGGCCAGGAAAACGAGTACGACTAGAAAATGGAGAAACCTTCCCTTCATTGGAAATGGACGGAAGACTTTGTGTCTTTCACACTAAACACCTTTGGTTAAACCCTCTATTTATAGCCGTTGTATAGTCTTGCAAAATTCACTTCTGCTACTTATCCAGTGATAAATATCATTTGAAACTCAACATCATTATTAACCATCAGTCTGAATGATTAGCATCATAATTTAACAGACAAAAAATAGTTTTATTTCCTGCGGATAACAGCAAACAGGCAAGACTTACTACATAAGACTCAATGCACGTGGTCGCAGTTCCAGATGCATAATAAGCGCAGAATCAAAGTACACTCTGTGAGTGATATACATTGCATTCGTTGCATGTGAAATATCAGGGAACTTTAAAAAACAAAAGTTAAAAGAACTGAAGTAGAGAGACCTTCTGCTGAAAAATTAGTCACTTAAGAAGGCATTCAACAAACCTGTACTATACACAAATGAATAACTTAACGAACGTGTCATCATCTGGTGGGTTATCAATCCGCCAGTTCCACAAAATGTCATCTGAATCAATTGACTGGAAATCTTTCATCAAGTGATTGCCTTCAACACAAGGAAGTGAGCTACTAGATTGGAAGCTTGATATTGGGGCACCGGGTGGTTCAGAGGGGAGGACATTCTCAGTTACTCTAGAGTCCATGCCGCTTGAAGAATCCATCATGTGGCTATGCATGGTATGCTGTGAAATGATATCATGGGACTCTATTGGCAATCCGACAGCAGTAATACCATTCTCTCCTGGAGAAGTTATAACATTCCAGCAGCCTCCAAGTATGTGCTGATGTGCAGCAAGATGAACACTTCTATCAACTACCTCCATGGTATTTCCAAAATTGGGATACTGTGACTGTACTGGCAATGCCGAAGCAGTTACACCATTTTGTCCTGGAGAAAGACCTAGAACATTAATCTGGTTAGTGAACATAGGCCGACATGAGCACAGGTCTATGATCTTATAAAAAAAATCTGGAGGTTATGAGCTTTTAGTGTTCTGATATCACAGAAAATGGCATTAATTTTCTTCCCTATCATGCACATCTCTTTAATTTTTCGCTCGCTGGTCTTTGTTATCTATAAGTGCTTCGATTTCTCACATAGAAGTTTAAACAACCAACCTTCTTTTCTAATATGATCTTCCAGTCACTATTGGATAAAATGCACATATAAACACATTGCCATGTGCCTATAACATTTTTTTATTTCAACCTAGTGACAACAATATCTTGTCAATATCCACTTAGCATCACCTAAGTGAAGGTGTTCATGAGTATTAGCCATTCAAAGTGTGGAAACAGTTGACATCCTTTGAAGCCAAATGAGACACTATTGGAGGTTTAACACAATATTAGTGCAGGAACTAGCTATTGACAGAGGAAAACACACACACACACACACACACATATGGCCAAATGGATAGAGTGTATTGAATGAGGCTCAATTTGCAACAATCACAGCTTGCACAATTTTTCTTTTCGTGTATAATTAGCATTAAATATCGACTATTCTCCACATTGCATGTCCTTATAGGTCACTTTGATACTTCAACTCTCAAATCTTTCATGTCCAAATTGAAGTTGCATCTCCTAAATTGAACCCTGATAAAATGAAGTACTTGATTATTTCTTTTTTTGCCTTTGTACTGATAATCTAATAGATTACTGCTTTTGGTAGTGACCTGCTATAACCTACTCTTGTTTGTTTGTCATCAGTAAAAACTATTTCTAAGCACTTCGGTTGCATCTAGAGACACTTAAAGCCTAACTTGCAAATGGGAATCATCTACATGTAACTTCTTGATAGATGCAAGTTCAATTGAAGGGTAGCCGGACATATACACGTCTTCATATTATGTGGATCCCTAATCATAAGCATCTGAATGTATTGATTTTATTTAATAAAGCTCAACAATCAAGTGGAAAGTCCTATTTTTATCGTTATTTCGCAGGCCAAATCCTTGTATGTGCTTATAGGGAGAGATAGTTTTGTGCTTTAGAGCACATACCTTCAGCAGTGAAGCCTGCATTTGTCAGAGGAACTTCCGGACCAACTAGAGCAGGCAAGATTGGTGGAGCCATGTAACCTTGAACTGGGGTGAGATTTTCAATTTGTCCTTCAGAGACTTGAGATGGAAAAGATCTTGAGCTTTTCTTCTGCATTGAACCAGAAAAGGTCTCACCACTGAACTCACTAACATCATTGAAGTTATCCAGGGCCTTTTTCATGATTGTATCTCCCCGTTCCTGAAAGAAAAACACACTTAATATAGCGCTCAAGCTGGACCAATGGAAGTATTTATCTCCAATATTGAAGGTACATGCTCTGACTTCAAGCAACAATTTCTTTTTTCAGCAAGTTCTGTTGCATTCCAATGGATGAATTTGTGTTCCGAGTTAAGTACGTAAGTGCAGCACAGAGAAAGAAGAATAAAAACATTGAAAGAAGATCAATTCACTTTATGCCTTTCACCGCCCATTTCTCAACCACATAAAGGTCAGGTGTTTGAAAGATGTAATGGAGAGTACAATCAAGGCAGGGGTCCTCAGAGTTAAGTTGCAAAGTTGACTGAGAAAGGACCAGTGAAAAAATAAAATACGCATCGACATGTATTGTGCAAGTAATTAAGATCAGTTTTAGACTTAAAAAGTCAAAGTTGCAACGTGAATGTGTTAATTGTCATTAATGACAGGGAATCGACTTCTGAAAATGCTCTCTACAGAAGGCCTCTTAGATTTACAAGGTCACCATCCTCAACTTTGCATTGCAAAGAGCGAAAGCTCAAAATCACCAGCATCTAGATTTTCCTTTTGTTCTCTCCACAGGCACTTCATATTACTTTAACTGACAAATAAAAAAACAAAACATCAAGATGTCCAATCAACTCCTCTTTTCAAGTTTGGCTATCTCTTATCAATTCCTACACCTATTAAGCCACACAGCTGCCAGTAAACATTAAATTACTGATTACATAGATATTGTGGGACAAATTATATGAATTCAACATGATGGTGTGTAGCGCATGAACTGGCTTGAAAAAACTCAGTTGGAACTTCTTAGTTACTTACCATGTCTTGGGAAGAAAGTCGATGAGTAGCAAAATATAGCCCGTCTTTGATTAGACCAATCAGTTGACAATCAGTGTTGAATACAGCACCATGCTTCCTCATGTCATCAGAATAGTACAAATAAAGTTTCCGATCTATTTTGCAAGCCTTTGCATGTTCTGCAAGGATATCCCAGTTCTTCGGTATGATGCTCTTTCCGAGAATCTATGATGAATGAACACACAAGACTTACAATTTTGGTAGTCAATCAAACCCTGATTGAGAATCATTGACCAAGCGCTCACCTCTCTCAGTTTGTCAGAGTTCGTAAACAGTTGCAGCAGAAAGTCCTCCACTTTATGTATTCCAGCTTCACTTAGTTTTTGGTGAAATTTCCCATCTTTGGCAATCTTCTTCAACCTCCAGATCTCATCGTCAGATGCAGGTGGATAATGTTTCTTGTATGCTGTAAAATGAAGAGAACATTTACGGTAAGGTCTTGGACACCATTAGATTAATAAGAAGAAGCAAACTTCCAATAGGTGTGCAAACTCTCTCCTAAAACTGATACACGTGTCGACATTTGCTAATTACCAAAAAGTCAATGGTTTCTTATTTATCAGAATTTTTGTTCAAGATGTAAAAGTCGGTAAGAACTGACGCTTTCAATTAAAATATTGAAGACTATGGATGTCCCAAACAATGAAGGACCTACATTCTCCTCTATGTTCCTTGACAGGGAAGGCATCTGTTGTTGCTTCTCGGATTCGTGTGTTCCCACAGTAACCCGAGGCCACCTTAAGCCCTATCCTGAAAGATTTACTCCTATTCCAGCTGGAATTGTCAGTAAACATGAGTTCTCCCAGCTCCCCAAAACCTTCCTTGAGCATCACTATGAGATCTCCGGTCAAAAGCGGTCTCTTTCCTTCACGTTGTTTAATCACATGGTTCTCAAACTCTTCTTGGGTCCAGTTATCCTCATCGTCTTTGTTGAAGTCACCTTCAAGCACAACGACGTCCAACTTAATAGAGGATTCTGGGCCTGATGTAACGACAGCCCCTGTATCCGCATTGACCAAGGCAACATAAATGTGAGCTCCCCCATCTCCTTCTAGTTTCTTTCCAGTAAATACAGGAAGTGACGGGGTGGTTTGAAGTTGAAGCTGTAAGTTTCTCACATCATTCCTTGCCGTAGAGTTAGTATTAGCCCTGCATTCTCTCCAGAAAACAACCATTAGAAATAGGAACTGGGAAAATTGGAAAAGCAACGACAAAGAGAGACAAACCATCCAACATCTCCCTTGGACAGGTCTTACTGCCGAGGAAACTTACAAGGATAAATAGACCCATTGTCTCAATTGTTTAATAATGCAAATTTTTAAAAAATCAAGTAAAATAAAATAAAATGCTCCACTGCTCGCAAGCTACAAAAATTATGTTCCAAATTGAGCATTGGCACTTTGGCGCAGGACTGAGTCATTGTGGCCTGACACTAACTCAGCTCGGACTGCCTGCTTTGGGGTGGTAGTGGTAGGTCAGACCATTATTCCCCAAAACATCAACATTGCATGACCGGTCAACACTACACAGAAAACCTTTCTCAACGGTATCACGGGGGAAGTGCATTCATACCTTGCAAGGTGGGGAGAGCGAATGTTTGCAAGCTCCACCACTTCCTTCTGTTCAAAACCACCAACAGCAGAATTGCCAAAGTTGGAGACATCAAAAAAATGAAGCAGAAGGGATATGGCTGAGACAAAGTGGTAATTTTATAGGCTCTGTTTATCTTACCAGTTTCTGAACAGCATCCTCTATCGAGTGCATCCATTGCGCTATATCTTCAACAGCATGCCCAGTGCAACTACACCACGTAAATGACACCGTGAACAACTGCTGTCTAGTGGACTTATTCATAACAAATAGACAAATATCCATATGTAACATATTAGTTACTAGTTCAAATGACTGTCAGACTTAATTACAGTATAAAAACATAAATACTAGACTCATAAGAAAAAGTCAACATGAAGCTGGAATACGTATTTATCCAGTCATTTATAAAAGAAGCCAGTAAAGTTAATTAGAAGCTATCTACAAATGCACCATTTTTTCAGTGATTAGCAAAAAGAATATGTATCTGCAGGTATTCCACTTTGGCTAACAGAATCATGGATTGATGGCATATGATAATCAGATAATATTTTTATTTGGCGAGACAATACACATGGAAATTCTACTAGAGGAATCAGTGGATGCAGATAAGATACTGCCAACAGACCAAAGAAATATGTTCACCTTTGACGTTTGACTGAGTGAGATTTAGCACGATCCAGCTCTTCTCTGATCTGTCCAGCAAAGAGCAATAGCGAAGAATTACATTGCAAGAATCATCTGTCACGTAGTCATCGCATTCACGTTTCACATCACAGGTATCTTCATTGTCCTCCTTCTACATGCAAATTGATATTGACCACATTTCCAAGATTCGAGGCGACAGTTATGCCCAGGGCACTTCATTGAAAATTTGTATCTTTTTGTGACCCATACTGTCCAAAACAACACGAATAGCCTAAAGCATGTTCTTAGTGCAAATGCTTCACAGGAAAAGCCTAGAACAATAATTCTCTATACATCTCACAGCAATTTCTCGTGTGAATTACTTTCCAGAAACTGACTGGAATGTCAGAACAAAAGTACGCACATCTTACCACATATAATAAGGACTGTATTTCGCATGTCTACTTTACTCATCTTACCACACTCCGCACATCTTCCTTTGTCAAACAGCGACACCGCATAAGATTCGTCTCAGACCCGCTCCATGCTCGACTGCATTCAGATCAGAACAAAAGTACGAGCGAGATAGGATATTTTAGACAACAGGATAGCAAAGTAACCTGGTAACGATAACAGCCCGCTTGCTAGGCAAGTGATTCTAGCAGAGTTCAGTTCGAATGAGGAGGAAGTACTGCGATTGGCCAATGCAAAATCACGAAACAGATTCGACACGACAACATTTGAGGTCTTTAATACTTCGCATTAAAGCAACAGCACAAACCCACAGAGAAAGAGCTGAACGAAAGCGATTTAGAACAGTCATGAGGCAAAAGCTTGTCAATGTTCGCCATATTTCTCATTTCAAGAATCTTCAATTGAAGAAGCCTTCATTGAATCTCCCTCAAGTAAAGCTAAAACTAACACGATCATCAAACAAGGAATCAAGCATTGAAACATCGACAGGGAAGAGCGAGTTTACTCGGCTGGAGGGCAGCATGGCCTCTTGGGTTCACTTGGTTGCCCCGAAGAAGAGGAAGGCAGAGCTCTCTTTTGCATCAACATGGCTTTCCTTTTCTTTTGTGGAGCTTAACAAGAATTAAGAGAACGTCTGGTGTTTGGTAGCTGAAAAATGCGGCAGAGAAAGAATCAGACAGCAAACTCAAACTCTTTTGGAATCATTGGGAGTGCGTTCCGTTTTGTAATGTCTGGCGCACACGACTTCTCGCGACGAGTGACTTCCATTCCCATGTACATTTCCTCGAAATCTGCCAGTTTAGAGTTTTTTTTCTTTTCTTTTCTTTTCTTTTTTTTTATTTTCTCCGACTTTAGCAATTTGCCCCCGTACCCTTATGAAATTGCATGTGCTTTTTTTTTTTTTAAATTTTGGATAAGTACACCATAAGTTTTAAAACTTAGGATTAATATCACGAAAAATCTCAAACTAGTACAACTGTGACAATTTTATCTTAAACTAATTTTTTGACCACAAAAAACCCCAAACTAGTACACATGTAACAAATTTACCCAAAACTAATATTTAAACAACTAAAAATCTCAAACTGATACATTTGTGATAAATTTAACCTCCGTTAGTTTCTGTTAAATCGGATTAATATAATAAAAAATCACAAACTGGTGAACTTGTGATAAACGAATAAAACTAGCATATCAGTCAATTACCGCGTATCATTTGACAAAGCAATTTGATTTTAAAATTTAACGGAAATAAGCTAAGGGTAAATTTGTCACATATATATCAGTTTACGATTTTTTATGATATTAATCCCATTTAGTTCTAAATCTTTCCAATTTACCCTAGAAAATGCTTACGTGGATACCCAATCAACGTCAGTAGGCCTACGTGGTTGGACTGGCGCTGACGTGTACTCTGGACATCAAAACGGCGATGGCTTTTTTTAAAATTTTAGTTTCGCTACATCTTAGTGTAAAACCCTTCTTGGTCCATATCAAAACGATAAAAAAAGCCCTAATTCCAAAGATTAGAACATCACAGCCCCTGACTCATCAGTCTCGTGCAACACTCGACGACGCTAATTCCTAATTCCAAAGAAGGTCTCTAGTGTTTGGTTGCTGAAAAATGCGGCAGAGAAAGAATCAGACAGTAAACTCAAACTCTTCCGGAATCATCGGGAGTGCGTTCCGTTTTGTAACGTCTGGCGCACATGACTCTACGCGAAAAGTGACTTCCATGTACATTTCCGCGAAATCTGCCAGTTTAGAGTTTTTATCTTTTTTTTTTCTCCGACTTTAGCAATTTGCCCCCATACCCTTACGAAATTGCATGTGCTTTTTTTTATATTTAAAATTTTGGATAATTACACCATAAGTTTTAAAACTTAGATTTAATACTACGAAAAACCTCAAACTGGTACATCCGTGACACCAAAAACTAATATTTAAACCAGTAAAAATATCAAACTGGTATATTTGTGACAAATTTACCTTCTGTTAGTTTCCGTTAAATCGGATTAATACCATAAAAAAATTACAAACTGGTGCACCTGTGATAAACGGATAAAATTGGCACATTAATCAATTACCACGTGTCATTTAACAAAGCAATTTAACTGTAAAATTTAACGGAAACAAACTGAGAGTAAATTTATCATAGGTGTACCAGTTTGAGATTTTTTATGGTTAAAAAATTAGTTTTGGGTAAAATTATCGCAAGTGTACCAGTTTGAGGTTTTTCGTGATATTAACCCTAAAACTTATCGTGAAAGTGCAATTGAGTCTTAAAATTTCTAAAATATACAATCAAATCATAAACTTGTCAAATTAATGTAATCAAGTCTTTCAATTAACTTCGTCAATTTGCTTAAAGGAAAATGATGACATGTGATTTTTTTTATTAATTTCTATTTTTATGTGACATTTATTATTATGATTTTTCATCAAATCTTGCTTAAATTAGATTGAAAAAATAAAAAAATGTTAAATTTTATTAAAATGTAAGAGCCCGAGCTCCCAAAAAACAAAACAGAGCCACAAGGCATTGCTGGTGGGCCACCGCCGCCGCCGTTGCCTATCGACGGAAAAAAAATTTGCATTGGAGTGATCATGTATTCGCCGCATAAGCGCCTGATCATCTTTCGACAATGCCTTCTTCCTCAACAGAATGAAGGAGGGCACTCACACTCTAAAAGAGAAATGAACGTTGCCGGTAGCTCTGTCACAACTGAAGATGATGTTCCTCCACGAAGTGCCACATTTCTTTCCTTTCCTTCCGGATGAAATATATTGCTGCACCAGCCACCAAGACCCAACAAAAAAAAAAAAATTCAGCCTGCCTCGGCGATGCCCGGTGGCCATTTTCGGCAATGGCGCCCCACCGGTGAGGGGTGCTTTTTTTTTTAGCTAAGTTTTTTTTTTAAATATCCCTTTATAAATTTTTTTAAATCTAATTTAAGTAAAATTTGGGGAAGAAACTGACAAAGAATGGCACGTCAGTATTTTCCGTTAGCCAAAATGATAGAGTAAATAGAAGGATTTGATTGCATCAAATTGACAATTTTTAGGAATAGAAAAATTGTCCAAAAGTCCTACACCTATTACATTTTGTCAGTTCAGTCCTAAATTTTTTCAATTTTGCCAATTCAATCCTAAGCCTTTTTAATTTTACCAATTTAGTCTTAAATCTTTTCAATTTACCCTGAAAAATGCTTACGTGGATACCCAATCAATGTCGGCAGGCCTACATGGTTGGACCAGCTTTGATGTGTATGCTGGACATCAAAACAGCGATGGTGGTTTTTCTTTTGTAATTTTAGTTTTGATATGTTTTAGTGTAAAACCCTTCTTGGCCCATATCAAAACGATAAGAAAGCCCTAATTCCAAAGATTAGAACATCACAGCACCTGACTCATCAGTCTAGTGCAACACTCGACGATGCTCGACGACGGGTGTCTTGCTTCGAACAATCAATAAAAATTCCATCAATCACTTCTAATCACGCGCGACTATAACTTAGGAATTCTAACTCTTGTTCTTAGTACAGTTGATGTAAAATCATGACAACATCATTTCACAATTTTATTATAATAATGTCGAAACTTTTTTGACGTACTTTTAAGCAAAATGACGGCATACATCCGTCCGCATATTGTATCCCTTCCGTCCTGTATATTACTGAAACAGGATTTTACTTAATTGGTCACTAGCATTAAAGGACATGGATGTCGTGTGCTTTATCTCGCACGATGAGCAGGAAGAAAAATCGTGCGTTTCGCGAAACTAAAAGTTCCTAAAAATTAGAAATTTGATTGTAATCAATGGAATTACATGAATAAAATTCGTCGATAATAATGTAAAGTGTTTTCTTATTTTATAAAGAAAATGTTTTTTTCTCTTTTCTAAAAGAGAAAGTTATGAATTTTTCTTTTTCGAAGATTATAAGTTTGGTAATATACTCTCGACCCAAGTAAACAAACAAGGGCGATTTCAAGCGGCTAAACAAGGGAGGCCAAAGTTGAAGCTGGATAAAATCTAGAGTTTAGGCTACTATTTTCCATTTCTTACAAAAGATGGCGCACAAATTAGACTTACTGTCACACTCCAAATCCAAAGCTAGAATTTTGGAATTGCCGACCATTCCTTAAAAATAAAGGATGAACGAATAAAATAACAAAATTCAAAGTGTCGCGAATTAATCAAAATGAGAAGTTTCATGAAATCCCATTTAATAGCCCTTGCTCAAGTAATTTAAATTTTAGAGTCGCCCACCATTTTAGATTGGTTCGGTTAAGTTTCCTTATTCGTGACCTGAAATGTAATGAAAGGGGGTGAGCAAAACCATGATTGGGGAAGTGATAATCACCGCTTCTATGGAATGGAGCAGTAAATGATGCAAATTTTGTATCAATTATGCAACACACCACATGTGCAAAAGTATCACATTTAATTTTCTTTTTGGTCGAACACATTTAAATCACATAATGTAATATCACACATTGCACTTCATCGAAATATCTCAGCATATGGAGACCCAACTGGTTGCTCATGTCGAAACACTATTGCCACACTTCATTAGGTGACGTCGCCTATCGAACGTGGTTAAGCCTCAAAATAGAACCAATCAGCAAACATACATCATCTCTCAACAATAAATCGACACTGATCCAAAAAAAAAAAACGCATCGATACATGATATCCAACATATTAATAAATGATTTGAAATAATTCACCCATATAATCATTTTCGATGTACATCCAAAATTACACCAACTTGAAAATCCATCCAATACTGGATCCAATATAATAATATAATATGCCTCAAAATAATTTTTCCTTTTAGAACAATGCGATGCAAGTTTCAGCACTTTTTTCAAAAATTGCTCCCTCAAAGATGGCGGCTAAACTCACTTGGGCCAAGAAGCCCGTTTAGTACGAAATTTACGAAAATGCCAATCATGGGCCCGATAAGCACCCCCAATGGTCCAAAAATTACTCG
This sequence comes from Syzygium jambos, assembly GCA_031216235.1. NCBI lineage: Eukaryota > Viridiplantae > Streptophyta > Magnoliopsida > Myrtales > Myrtaceae > Syzygium > Syzygium jambos. Next base: position 16,300,481 of record CM062224.1, read on the forward strand.
GAGCCTAGAAAAATCCAAAGGTGCTCAATTTTTGCAGAAAATAAGTCCATTTTCCAGAAAACAGATAGAAATCAGATTTTTCCAAATTTCGATTGAGCTAGTCTATTTTCTTCAATAATCTCAACAAACCTTTCAAAGGCTATGAGTCAAAATTTCACACCACCAATATTTATTTGTACAGATCAAATCAACTAGAGAATTTTTTGATGTCCATAAAACCATTTTTTTGGTAAAATTCACAATTCTAGTAATTTCGAGAAAATGAGAGAAAATTTCATTATTTCCGAAAACCTTGAAGAATTTACACACACACATATATATTTCATGGGCTTGATAAAAAGAAGATAAAGTCACGAAGGGACAAGCGGGGCTGTTGCCCCCTCCAGACGAATTCTTAGGAAGTGCAATCAATCCAGCTGTTGAACTTGAACTAAAAAAAAAACCTAGAACACTTATTTGAGTCATCCCATGCCTAATCCTTAAGTCATTTCTACCTTTTTTTCAGCAATCGATGCTTCCTTTTATTAAATTCTAAGACATGGTCTTTCTGTTGCATAACATTTTGATTGTACATTTCCAAGAATATCTTGATCTTTTTTGTATTATCTTAATCAATTAAGTTGTCATTACTAAATACATCGTTATCAAAACTTGGAACTCAAAGCTAAAGTCAAATGCAGTCAAAATCTCGCTCCCTATAAGCCAGATATTTAGCACCTTCACCCACCGTACAATTAGATAAAATAAATTTGATTACAAGCGAAGCGTCATAACATCGTAATCTATTCATACAAAATAGTATTCTAAATTGTCACAATTTAATCCAAAATCTTTTAATTGTGCCAATTATGTCCTAAATCTTTACACATTTTTTCAAAGTGACGCAGGACCTACTTGGCAACATAGGCTTACCCAATATTTTCTCCGGCTACTTTGACATCCTATTGGCTGGACGGAGTTTTGAGTCCCAAAGTAGATGGACCCAGCACTTGTCGTTTCACCTCTTCCCCCACTCCCTCTTGTCACCCTGGCTTTTTTTCCAAGATCAAAAGTGATTAAGCCTTCAGTCGAATTGGAAGGATGCCAGCTCAAAACCTCATCAGTATTATCACATCGTTCGAGCATTCTTTTGCTCGTCCTATCAGTACCAGGTGTGTTTCCTTAGAGACAGGTGGGACGTTCATCCTCCTCCCTGTTGATCACGCATGTTCCTAGTCCAAATCTAGTTTAGACTGAATGTTTGCTCATCGTTAGGAATCTTGGGTGAAGGATTTAAGTCCCCTACAGTCTCTTCACTTGACTTGATTAGAGTTGGGGGAGTGCTCAATGCATGTGGGCTTTCTGAATGAAGCTCCTCGGCTCCACCCTTCTTGGAAAGTCTTAATTTATACCTGCCATGTGCCCTTTCTGCCAGGCGGGCATCTGTCGAAGAGAACAATGGAGTAGAAGGTAACCATTTATCTATTGAGTTAGATAGAATTGACCGAAAGATGCTGACCTATGGCTTCTATCTGGTGGTAACTGTCTTCATAGTATTGCTGCAAGCTCGGAGAGCTACTCGGTAGTGCCGAGCTTTTGCTTCATCTGTACACGTTTATTATTTTCATGTGTAAGAGAACGGAATGTTTGGTTTGGATTATTTATACTATGGGTTGAAAGGTTCACATGGCGTAATCGACTAACGAACTTTGTGTTTGAATTTTGAAATTCATGTAATGTTAAGTAGGATAAAAAACTACATAATCATGGGAAATGGAAAAAGGAAGAAAATTATGAAAAAATTATGAGTACCGGAAAGAAGAGGCCAAAAAAGTAGATACTGCATAGGTGTCAATTTAGGAGAGGGTTATTGCTTATTTTAGCAATTTTTCAAAGGAAAAGAAAATAATTAAAAAAAATATAAAGTTGGACGTCGCCTAAAAGAGAGAGAATAGACCAAAAATTGAAGAAAGTGGGCGGGTGTCAACTTAGGAGAAAGGCTGTCACTACAATGGTCTCTACATTGAGCACCACTTAACATTGCTATATTAGATTTGGTATCACAAATACTGACTATGACTGACTAATTTTCACGTGTCCAGAGAAAATCATGACTAGTGCCAGAGGTCAAATCGAACTCATATAAACTTTCCCCGATATTGTTTTGACTGAAGTAATCACAAAAGTATAAATTGCATACGGTGGAAGAACACTCCTGGTGGAGTGCAAATGAGGAATAGGAAGATCAGTTTTTTTGTATTGCCATGAAAGCACCATTTTGAAGACTCTATGCAAGGTATGATTGTTCCCTGTGCCATGGAATGCAAACACTATTTTTTATACCATCGAAACTATCCACGAGCCGTTTTACATAAGCTTTTCATGGATTGAGAAAACAAGAAGAGAGGGCCAGGAATGTTACAGAACACGGTTTGTGTCTGTCACGCAAAACACCTCCAGCTAAGCTAAACCCTCCATTTAGAGCTGTTGCATAGCCTTGTAGGATTTACTTTTGCTACTTTTTCAGTAGCTGCTGATTTGTGTAATTCAACATCAACATTAAACTAACAGTCTGAATGAATGGAGGATAACAAGGGAAAATAACATCATGATTTAACGGTGTATGTGTTCCGAACCATAGCTTTATTGTCAGTGGATAGCAGCAAACAGGCAAGACTTTATAAATAGGACTCGATGGACGCGGTATGAAAAATCAAAGAACTTTTGAAGAAACATGTTGAAAGAACTGAAGTAGAGAGACTTTCTGATGAAAAAAGTATCCGCTTGAGAAGGCGTTCCAACAAAGCTATTCTGTACACAAATGAATAACATTAAGTAACTAATATGCCCTCATATAAGAAAAGAATTCCATCGATTATATCAGACAGCAAACAGAGAATCCTCTTACCTAATGCAACATTAAGAACAAATCAAATCAGGCCTGGACTTCAATACGTGGTTCATCTAACTGCACAATTATGCCACGTCTCTTCGTGACAATCTTCCTGATGTAGATACCCCACCGCATCACTGCCTTTATCTTGAGCCAGCCATTAACACCTTTGCTGGTACCTCTAACAGAACCATCATCATGTGGTGGGCTCTGACTGAGACAGGCCAACCAATAATCCAAACTTTCTTCTGAAAAGGTTGGCTCCAAATCTTCCATCACATGATTGCCTTTAGGAGGAGGAAGTGTACTGCTAGATTGGGAGATTGATATAGCCCCAGAGGGTGGTTCAGAGGGGGGGACCATTCTCATTCACCGTATAGTTCATTTGGCTCGAAGAATGGATTGTATGGCTCCGCATGGCATATTGGAAATTGTTACCATGGGACTGTATTGGCAATCCGACTTTAGATATACGATTGTCTCCGTGAGGAATTGGAACATTCAAGGGGTCTGTTGATATGGGTTGCTGTGCAGCAAGACAAACACTTTCATCAACTGAAAGCTTCATGGCATTTCCAGAATTGGTATTTTTCAACTGTACTGGCGATGCCAAAGCAATTGCACCATTATGTCCTAGAGAAAGAACGAGAACATTAGTGTGGTTAGTAAACAGAGGCGGACGTGAGCACAGGTCTATGTTCTTATAAAGAATTTTGGAAAGGAACAGTTATGAGCTTTTACTGTTACGGAAAGTGCTACCAATTATGCTTACCCTGCAAATCTATTTAGTTTTTCTGGCAACTGGTCTCTGTTATCTTTAAGAGCTTCAATTGACAAGGCCATTTCCTCACAAATTGAACATTGTACATCCAAATTTCTGACATATAAGTTTAACCAACCAACCTTCTTTACTAATATGATCTTCCAGTCACCATTTAATGAAAATGCACATATAGACACATTGCCGTGTGCTTATTGCATCTATTTATATCAATCTAGCGATAGCAATATTTTACCAATGTTCATTTGTGTTCACTAAGTGAAGGTGAAGGTGTTCATGCTTATCTACCCTCCCCCTGCCCCATTCCCCCACTAAAAAATGCACGAGTTACAAACTAATCCTTTAGTAGCTTTTTAATTGCTTGGACAGAACAAATACATACATATACACATAAATGGTCAGATGAACAGAACACATACATACTCGATTAATGCCCTTTTGCCTTTGTACTGATAATCTATTAGATTACTGGTTTTGGTAGTAATCTGCACTAACCTACTCCTCTTGTTTGTTCGTCATAGTAAAACTATTTCTGAGCATTTTTGGTTGCATCTATCAAAGCCTAACTTACAAATGGGAATCCTCTACATATGACTTAAGAGTCGGTGCCAAAGAGGGGGCAAAATTAGTAAAATCTCCTTGGATGCAAGTTCAATTGAACGGTAGCTGGACAAATAAACGTCCTCATATTATGTGGAACCCAAATCATAAGGTTCTGAAACACATTGCTTTTATTTATTAAAGCTAAAAATCAAGTGCAAAGTCCTGTATTCCTTGTTATTTCACAGGCCACGATCTTTCTCTGTGCTTATAGGAGAGAAAATATTGTGTTTTAGAGCACGTACCTTCAGCATTGAAGCCGACATTGGACGGAGGAGCTACTGGACCACCTGGAGTGGCACCAATCCGTGGAGTCGATTTACATTGAACAGGGGGGAAATTTTCAATTTGTAAGGCTTGAGATGGAAAAGAGCTTGAGCTTTTCTTCTGCATTGAACAAGAAAAGGACTCTCCATTGAACTCCATAACATCATTCCAGTTATCAAAGGCGTTTTTCACGATTGTATCTCTATGTTCCTGGAAGAAAAACACTCGGCAAATCACTCAAGCTGGACTAATTGAAGTATTTATCTCCGCTATTGAAGGTACACGCTCTGACTCCAATCAATACTATCTTTTTTCGGCAAGCAATGTTGCATTCCGACGGATGAACTTGTACTCAGAGTAAGTACGTCAGTGCAGCACAGGGAAAGAAGAATAAAAATAACATTGAAAGAACCTCAATTCACTTTATGACTATCGCTGCCCATTTCTCCACCACATAAAGGTCAGGTGCTCGAAAGATGTAATGGAGAGTACGATCAAGGCAAGGGTCCTCAGGGTAAAGATACAAAGTTGATCGAGAAAGGACTAGTGAAGAAATAAAACACTGATCAACTTGTGTTGTGCAAGTAATAAAGATCTTCATAGCTTTATACTTGAAAAGTAATAGTTGCAACGTGAATGTGTTAATTGCTCAAACGGCAATACGCTGATGAGTGCCTCACATTTTCATGGATGACAACAAATCAACTGCTGAAAGTTCTGCCCAAGTTACTCATGCTTTTTTGTATAATTTTAACTGCTGAGTATAGAGGGCCACTTAGAGATATGCAAGGTCACTATCTTCAACTTTGCATTGCAACGAGCGAAAGCTCAAAATTAATCTATTAACAAAAAGTCTCAACTATGGATCTAGACAAAGCATCTAGATTTTCTTTTAATTCTCTCTACAGGCACTTCATATTACTTTTACTGATAAAAAACCAAAAAACAAAAGCATCTAGATGTCCAACCAACTCCTCGTTATAAGTTTCCATATCTCTGATCAATACTAAAACCTATTAAGCCACACAGCTACGCGTAAACATCAAATTGCGAATTACATAGATAATATGGGACAAATTATACAAATTAAGCATGATACATGAACTGGCTTGATAGAACTTAGTAGGAGCTCCTAGTAACTTACCTGATCATTGGCAGAAAGTTGATGACTAGCACAATACACTCTATCTTTAATTAGGCCAATTAGCTGGCGATCTGTGTTGAATACAGCACCATGCTTCCTCCTGCCATCCGTATAGTACAAATATAGTTTCCAATTTATTTTGCAACTCTTTGCATGATTTTCAAGGGTATCCCAGTTCGTCGAATTTGAGCCCATTCCAAGAATCTACAATGAGTGAACACGTAAGACTTACGTTTGTGGTAGTCAATCAAACCCTAATTGAGAATCATTAACTAAGTTTACCTCTTTTAGTTTCGTGGGGTCCAAAAACAATTGCAGTAGAAAGTCCCCCACTTTTTGTATTCCGGCTTCACTCAGTTTTTGGTGATATTTCCCATCCTTAGCAATCTTCTTCAACCTCCAGATCTCATCCTCGAATGCCGGTGAATCATGTTTCTTGTATGCTGTAAATGGACAGAACATATACAGTAAGGTCTCGGTCACTATAAAATTAATGAGTAGAAGCAAACTTCTGTAGGCGTGCAGACTCTCTCCTGAAACTGATCCAAAGTGTCAACATTTGCTAATGACAAAGAAGCCAATCTTTATTTATTCATCAGAATTTTTGTTGGAGATGCAAAGGTTCGAACAAAATGAAGCCCTCAATAAAAATTATTGAGGACTGGATGTCTGAAACCATGTTTATGGTCAGTCATAAAGGAAGGACAAGGTTATATGAACTGTTAAGGACTATGGAAGACTTACATTCTCCTCTATGTTCCTTGACACGGAAGGCATCTGTTATGGCCTCTCGGATTCGCGTATTCCCACAATAACCCAATGCCACCTTAAGCCCTATCCTGAATCTATTACCCCTATTCCAGCTGGAATTGCCAGTAAATATCAGTTCTCCCAGCTCTCCAACACCTCCCTTGAGCGTCACTTGGAGATCTCCTATCAAAAGCTGCCCCCTTCGTCCACGCTCTTTAACCACGTAGTTCTCAAACTCTTCATGAGCCCAGTTATCCCCATCATCTTTGTTGAAGTCACCTTCAAGCACGACAACATCCAACTTAATGGAGGACTCCGGGCCCGATGTAACGACATCCCGTGTATTCACATCGATCAAGGCAACGGAAATGCGAGCACCCCCATCTCCTTGTAGTTTCTTTCCAGTAAATAGAGTATCTGACAGTTTGGTTTGAAATTGAAGCCGTAAGTTTCTCACATCATTTATTCCTGTAGATCTAGCATTAACCCTGCATTTTCTTTGGAAACCAATTATTAGAAATGGGAACAGGTATAGAAGCGGAAAATTGGAAAAGTAATGACACAGAGAGACAAGCTACCAAACATCGCACTTGGACAAGTCTTACTTCCAGGTAAACTACAAGGATAAATAGATGCATTGTCTCGGAGAGTATAAAAATGCAAATTTTTTAAAAATAAAACAAAACAAGATAAAAAGCTACACTGCTCTCAAGCTACAAAAAGTATGTTCTAAATTGGCACATTGACAATTTGGCGCACGACCTAGTCATTCTGGCCAGACCTTCACTGAGCTCTGACTGCCTGCTGTGGGGTGTTAGGGGTAGGTCGGACCATTATTCACCAAAAAATCAAAAATGCATAATGGGTCAATACAACACAGAAAGCCAGCATCACAGGGAAGTGCATTCATACCTTCCAAGGAGGGGAGAGTGAATATTTGCAAGCTCCACTGCTTCCGTCTGTTCAAAACCACCAACAGAAGAATTACCAAAGTTGGAGACATAAAAAAAATGAAGCAGAGGGGATACAAAATTAATCCATTCCGTCAAAAGGAGTCAAAAACTTCCTGCTTAAAAACAGCTTATCGAACACATTATTGAGCTAAGTTCTTCAAGCACATTTCAAATCAGTGGTTACCAAACAGCAGTTGTATATATAGCTAATATAAACAATCCTAACCATTTTTATTTCCCTTTTCAGTCCATGTCCATGTAAGATGTTACATGTGCTTTGGAATGGTTACGATTCAGCTTTAGGTGATAAAGCCACAGTTGTGGATGTTATTGAGGCAAATGGAATGGAGATGGCCTCCAGCAAGTCAAGATGATCTGCTTGAAACTCAGATGGGCTTTGTGTGGGTTGATTGCTCCAAACTCTAGCTCCATAGACAAAGTGGTATTTACTGGTAGGTCGGCACCTCAATGTCGGCTGTACATGTGGGACATTATACTGTAATGGACTTGTATGGGATGTAGTCCTCCCATGTTTTTCTTTGCACAGCTTGTGCAATATAATGAATATTTGATTATAAAAGAAAATAATTGTGCAAAGTTCATGCCCAATAAATGCCATTCAAACAGTCAGGATAAATCAATTAGCTAGCAACGGATTTGTTGATCAATAAGTTCATCCAATCACTTCATGACAGGCATAAAAACAACTCATGTTTGAAGTATTTTTGGAGACATGTTTGAGAAAAGTGGGAATTTTATAAACTCTGTTTATCTTACCAGTTTCTGAAAAGAATTCTCCATTGAATGCATCCGTTTCTCCATTGAATGGATCTTTGAATGCATCCGTTTCTCCATTGAATGGATCAGTTGCACTATATCTTTGAGAGCGTTCCCAGTGCAACTACACAGTGAAATATTGACACCATGAACACTGCCGTCTTGAGGATTTATTCATAACAAAAAGAATATCTATATGGAACATATTAGTTCCTTGTACAAATGAATGTCTGACCTAATTACCGTGTAAAAAGACAGATATCAGACTCATCAGATGCATTCCCTTAATCTAAGGCGCCACAGAAAAGTCAATGTAAAGTTGGTCTCTCCGGTACTTACAGAAGCACGTGAAGTTAATTAGCTGTTATCTCCAAATGCACCGTCCTTTTAGTGATTAACAGAAAAATTTATGTGCAGGTATCACACTTTGCCGAACAGACTCATGGATTGATGGCATGTGATACTCGATGATATTTCTAGTTGGCGAGACGATACACATGGAAATTCTATTAGAAGAATCAATTGTTTCGAATAAGATACTACCTACAAACCAAATGAAATATAATCACCTTTGACAATATTCGACCGGGTCAGATTTTGAACGTTCTGGCTCTTCTCCGCACTGTCAAGCAAAGAGTAATAGCGAAGAATGACATTGCAAGAAAAATCTCTCATGTATTCGTCGCATTCAAGTTTTACATCACAGGTATCTTTATTGTCCTCCTTCTACATGCAAATTGAAATAGTCTTTTTTTTTTGGTAAAGAAGCAAATTGAAATAGTCATAGACCACATTTTCCAAGATTCAAGGAGACAATTATGTCCAAGCCACTTCACTGAAAAGTTTGTGTCTTTTTGTGATCCATCTGTCCCAAACGACATGAAAAACCTAAATCATGTTCTTAGTGGAATTACTTCACAGGAAAAGCCTAGAACAGTCAGAAGGTCATTTTTACCACTCAAACGATACTTCTCTATACATCTCGCAGCAATTTCTAATGCAGATTTCTATCAGGAAACTGACTGGAAGGTCAGAAATGCATCCAACCGCTTCTAATCAAAGAGATCAGCAACTGAAATACAATGAAGACTGTATTTTCTATGTCCAAGTTGGCTACTTTACTCATCTTACCACTCTCTGGACAGCCTCCTCCTCCGTTGAACAGCTCCCCAGAACAAGATTCCTCTTGGACCCGCTCGATAGTTGACTGTGTGAAGATCAGCACAAAAATTCAAGCAAAGCTAATCAACGTCATACCTCAACGCACGCTTCCCCGCACCTCTCATCTCAAGAACCCTTCACTGAATTTCCCACAAGCAAAGCTAAAACCAACACGATCATCGAACTTACCCCGTTGGAACGAGGCATGGCCTCTTGGGTTGACTTGGTTGACCCGAAGAAGAGGAGGTCGAAGCTCTCTTCGCCATGGACGCAACCTTCCCCTGCTCTTCTGTGGGAGCTTATCAAGAAACAGGGGAAAGTGTCGGAATCTAGGGGAGTGTTGGGTCGCCGCAAGAAGGTAGCAGACAAAGGAATCAGACAGTAGTATCTAGGAACTCGAACTCGAAGTGATGAACTTGTAGTCCTGTAGTAATCATTGGATTGCGTCCCGTTTTGTACAACACCGTGAAGGAGAAAGGCACATGCATTTCCCAGAAAAGTGACTTCGTGCACATTTCCGGGAAACGTTGCGGATTTTAGAAATTTTTCTTTTCTCCGAATTTACCAATTTGCATGTACAATTTTTCGTGTGTGTTTTTTTTATTTTTTTTCTTTTCTTTTTTCCGCTTTTGCCTGTTTAATAATTGAACTATTTTTGCCTTTAACGTGGGTTTAAGGTAAATCTTTTCGACCCGATCTCTAATCAATGGGTGACACGCTCGAAGATTAGTTATTTACGTGTGGCTTTGAGCAAGTGAGAGAAAATTCAATTAGTTGCTTCTGATAACACGCGATCATAACTTATAAATTGGAACAATTAACGAATGCAGATTATAAATATCTATTTAGAATACACATACGTACATATCAAAATGATTTATTGCTGCTTGATTTGATATGCAATTTTTTTCTGTTTACAATACAATTGAAGTAAAACCATGATGACATGATTTTACAATTCTATTATAATTACCCCGAACGTTTTTGACATACTTCTAAGCAAAATGATCACATACATCCGTTTATATACCGCATACATTCTACCATGCATATTTTTAAAGGAGGATTTTACTTACCCAGCCACAAGCATCAAAGGACATGAATACGTGCATTTTATCCCGGACGACGAGTACGAACAAAAATCAAGCATTTCGTGAAAATTGAAAATTCCTCAAAAATCGGAAATTTCTTTGCGCGGATAAAATTCTTCGACAGCATAAACTATTTATTTATTTTACGAAGAGAACTAATTTAAATGGAAATGAAAAAAGATGAAGAAAAAAAATAAAGAACGCGTGTGGAATACCATTTACATAGCAGAGGGATTAAATTATTTTAATAAGGGTTTTTTGCTTAGGGTGGGGGCCCACTCGATTGGCTGACGTCAGCACCAATGCCAGAGGCTGCTTTTGGCTTTCTGGCGTGTACGTGGCCAAGCTTCGAGCTCAAGCTTATCCTCTCACGCGTTCCCGTCGTCGCACCATGTGACGTGGGACGGATGGCGTCCGTGTGACGGGAACGCGAAAGTATTTCGACAAAACCCCCCCAAATTTTAGTGAAAATTTGAAATTGCGCCCCTCGTGTAATTGAGGATATGCCGTGACAGATATTATTCTCTTTTAGGGAAAATTACACAAATAGTCTCTAAACTTTGATTCAATATGCAATTTGGTCCATGAACTTTTAATTTGTTCAATGTAATCCCTGAACTTTGACTCACTGTACAATTTGATCCCTGAATTTTTGATTTGTTCAATGTGTTCCCTGAACTTTTAATATATGTTCAATTTAGTCCTTGAACTATTTAAAAATATTTAATATAGTTTTCCCATTAATTCAAGTGCAGGGACTATATTGAATACTTTCATATAGTTCAGGGACTAAATTGAACACATATTAAAAGTTCAAAGACCACATTGAACAAATTAAAGTTCAGGGACCAAATTGAACATCATGTTAAAGTTTAGGGACTACATTAAACAAATTAAAAGTTCAGGAATCAAATTATATATTAAGTCAAAGTTCATGGACTATTTGTGTCATTATCCCTTTCTTTTAATATTCTTGTAATTCGCCTTGTGTTTTTTTCTTTGGTTGACAATTTCAAGGTATCAATGCTTGTCCATCCTGCTAAAAAGCGTGGGCTCGCACGCGGACCACCCCCCAGCCTATATCGATCATCAAGAATTTAGGGAATGATCGCGACCGCCCTCTTCGACTGGAAGTCCCGATTCCACGAGAAGAAATTCAATTCGATGAAACCTTTCGCCAAACGCGCACGACATGACAAAGTTTCCTCGCGCGCAAAACTCGAAAGCCGTAACAAATTGGATGAGCCCGAAAAAATCGCAAACGGCGCCGTAATTGTATCGATCTTGCAGCACATGGCACTTAGCACAACAATCGAGTTTTCGATCACGCAGTGCAACGTCACAAACATTAATATATCCTCTCGAATTGTGACTTTGTTCAGCGGAAGAAGCATCCATCCGTCCCTCTCTTTGGTCTCATCGTGGCGGACGAACTTTTGTCTCACACCAGCTCAAGTCTTCTCGCAAATTTGTGACTGGTCATCGTCGTCGTCGTCGTCATCGTGTGTACGCGTATGTGCGGGTCACGGAAAGAGATGGAGGAGAATGACGGCTATGACAGCAGCGTGTCCGACGCGGGTAATTTTCTGGGAAAATCAGGTTTCCTGGGTAATTTCCACGGAAAATGCTTCACGCCTCGTCGGACGCGCAAAAAAGGCTTGCGTCTACTACCAGTCTACTGCTACTACTGCTGCCAAAAAAAACAAAAAACTTGGTCTCTCTCACCTACTCACGTCTCCTCGCAAGTTTGGCTGCTTCTTGTTGTCGTCGTGGCATGTACGCGCACGTGCGTGTCACGCGGAGAGAGAGAGAGAAACGTGACATATAGACAATGGCGTGACCGACACGGGTAATTTTCCGGGAAAATCAGGTAATCCCCGTTAATTTTCCCGGAAATGCATCCTCTGCTTCCGATTCTTGGAAAATCCGGGCTCATGCGATTTCACGCCCTCGCCAAACGTGCGACGAGCAAAAGACCAACACGCTGTGGAGATTTTAGACATTATTTTGCCCGGTGACTACTCGTCCGCTACTACTGCTACCGCAAAAATTGCTTTGGTTGAACCGGGAAATGGCAATGGTTTTTTTAGGCCTCTGGGATCGGACTGGGTCGAGTTACGAATTCTTAGACGAGCATGGACCGGCGGATGATTGGACTCGTGGGGGATTTCAAAGGTAAAAGTACTGGGCTCGTTTGATAAGCAAATTAAGTGTCGAAAAATTAAGAACTCATAAATTTTGTTAGAATAATTAAACATTAAACCACGCTTTCATCTAAGAGTTTAAGTTATTAGAATAGTTGGCAGTGATTCTATTAGAGCTGAAAATCCTGAGTTCAATTCTTTTCACGCCCCGTTTGCCTCCTTGGACAGTTGGTAGTGGTCCCACGAAATCTCATGGATTTAATAAGATTAAACTTGTTTGCTAACTTTAAATAAAATTGACTTACATGATTATGTTTAGTAAAAAATCCAATTTATCTAGTAAGTAAAAGAGGAGTTACTTAATTCGTTCAAACTAAAAATAGTTATTGGTAATCCAAAATCTTGCCAAATATAGTGATGAAACCTACTAATGATTGTCATTTTTTTTTGGGAAAACTACCAAAAAAAATCATAAACCTATTGTACAATGGTCAATTTAGTCATAAGCCTTTTGAAGATTTAACAATGTAATATTTCTGGCCAATTTTAGCTAGTAATCGATGTCATTGACGTCAGCCGTCTTACGTGGCACAAAAGAATTTTTTAAAAAATAGAATAAATTGTCAACATCGTGCTAGCCATGTCACGTAGGAGGGCCGATGTACAAGTTATCAATTTCTGACCAATTTTGGCTGAAAGTACTACATTGGCTAATTTTCAAAATGTATAGGACTAAATTGATCAGATTGAAATGTGTAGAGTTGAATTGGTCAAATTGAAAGATTTATAACTAAATTGATCACGGTAATTATCCCATCAATTTTCTATGCTTATTAAGGACTCATAATATTCAACTATCGATTTTCAATTATCATCAAACCTTTTATTCCTATTTTTGGGACTGAACATAATCAACACCTTAAAATGTAGTACTTAAATTTTTCAGCACTTAATTTTCAATTTTATCAGTCTCATAATCTCCATCTATTGCTTTTTCATGTGGCCCTTGATTTTATAATTTGTGTAATCAATCATTAAACTTGTGAAAATTTTCTAATAAAGTCTCTTAAGGCCTATTTGATGACCCAATTAATCACTAAAAATTGAATATTCGGCAATTAATGAGGCTAAGTTTGTTTAGTAAGCTTAATTTGGATTGACTTGAAAGACACAAATAAGTCAAAAATCACCAAATATGATAAGTCTGGGATTTTTTTACCACATAAACTACTAATAGATACTTTGGGTCAAAATACCTAACGCGGATATCGAGTAATCCGAGAATTCCTTTCAATTATAAACTATGCTAAAGGGAGCGCGAACTCCAATGTGAAATGGCTTACTATCGTATACATTTTGGCAAGAATTTTGATCATATTCAGCTATCTAATTGTCACCAAACAACTTTATTTTTCAAATATTTGGAATTTAAAATTTTCAACGCTTAAAATTTAGAACTGAAATCTTCAACATTTATTTTTCAACTTTATTAAACAATCTATAGCCAGTGATTCAGACAAACCAAACGTCTCGTGTCTATCGGTACTAGCAAAAGAGATGATGCTGCAATAGTTGGCACAACAGTGGATAATCGATTTGAGTGAACCAAGTTGTGGAAACATAATTGAAGACACAACTAAGAAATTTTCAGTAGATTTTATTTACTGTGGTATAGTTTCTTATTCTACAGTGGCATCGATCCCTCGAATATCATGCCTTTGGTCAGCATCGATCGAAAAATTACATCCAATTATTTTGAAAATTGGCGACAAGGGTACTTGATTGTAAAAAATCTTGAATCGGATTTTACAAATTCAAAATTCGAGCACCACGTAAAGAAAGTAGGTTAAAACTTAGCTATCGTAATCCATAGTCTACCACTCCAAGGAAGCTCGAGCTACCATGACCGGCGCTCAAGGGAGCATCAATGCTATTTCGGATACTTGCATGAGGTTTGATCAATGTAAACATGGTTGAATCGTCCCCTACTTAACTCTCCAGAGTTAAGATATTCTGCATTTTTTTTTTGTAAATCAATGCTTCTTTTAGTTAATTCTAAGTTCAAGTTTTTCATTTTTCCACACATACGGTCCTATTATTTTATCACATTTTGATTGGATATTATATTTTCATGAATATCTCGGTTTTTTCGTCTAATAAATTAATTAATCAATTAAGTTGTTATTACTTGATACAATTGTTACCAAAAACTTGGGATTAAAAAGTCCAACTCAAACTTGCTAGAAATCTCGCACCTTGCAAGCCAGATTTCCATCTCCTTCATTGACCGTACAATGGGATAATTAAAGTTTGAATATGGGCGAAATGTCGTAACATCATAGATCTATGTGCAAAATGTTTCTATACTTAGTTACGACTCCACATCGTAAAGTTGTGTTGTACATTAGATATATCACAAAAGTGTAAACATGTCTAATAGGTGTATAGAAAAACTTCGAACTACTTTCTCTCAATAATTTATGTACTATTACATTATAAAAGTTACAATGTTCCATTTTTTTTTGCCTAGTAGAATCTTCCCTTATGCTATGTATCTCTTTTCATGGTATGTTTTTTTTTTCCAAACTTATTGTAACTTTTTTTATGTTTTTAATGGTTTATCAAAGAATGACACTTCCATCTCGCGCTTGCGGGTATTATGGCCATATTTCCTGTATACAAGACCGAAAAAAATTGAGAGGTTCAACCTCGCCAGATTTGAGTGAGGCCGGCCTCGTGGCGGCGGGCGAGGCTCACCCTTGCTAGTGGCCGGCGGGGGCGAGCTTCGCCAGAGGTTGGCGAGGTCGACCTCTAGTTGGTCGCCGGTCGCCAGACCGGCCAGAGGGAAAAGAAAAGCCAAAAAATAAAAAAAATATTAAAAATTTAGGAAAAAATATTTAAAAATTACCATGTCAGCGTTGGTCAAACAGCCGGCTGTCACGTCAGTGCTGACCGACCAAATAGACTCAATTGGCAAAAAATGTAAAGGTTTAGAACTAAATTGGCAAGAAGTAAAAATGTTTAAGACTGAATTGGCAAAAGTGCAAAAAAGGTTTATGACTTTTTTGACAATTTTTCCTCCAAACTTATTGTAACTTTTTTTATGTTTTAAATGGTTTATAAAAAAATGACACTTCCCATCTCCCGCTTGCGAGTATTATGGGCATATTTCCTGTATACAAGACCGAAAACTCAAGTTTGCCTCACCAGGCAATCGACATAAATTGTAGTCCTTGCTTTTACTGATTCTTAATCAATCTTGTTGGTTAAACTTGCAACTGTCATGAACCAAATTTTCCTTACATATAATCCCCAAACTTTGGTAGTAAAATATGAAGCCGACCCTAGTAAAAAGTTTCTCGAAATCCGACTCTGACAATTCCGTGACCTATGCCCATCGTAATGCACCGCGCTGTCGGATTAACCGCCATATATACTCTTGATCTTATAATGTGATTCATCTCGAACTCCTTATAGTTCCACAGGCACAGGGCGTATGATAGAGAGAGAGAGCTGCAATCGACGTCCTGAAAAGAGAGAAAAGGGCAAAAACAAGTGGGCAGAAAAAACAAGTGTCGACTTAGGAGAAGGCCACATGTCACTACAATGGTCTCTAAATTGAGCACCACTTTGTTATTACACCATCAGATTAGATACCGGAAATGCAGACCATGACTAATTAACTTTCATTTGGGCAGAAAAAAACCATGACTAGAATGAGTGGTCAAATCTAACTCGTGTAAATTTTCTTAAATCTGTTTTGACTAAAGCAATCACAAGTAAATGTTGCAGGAAATTACAGAAAAAGTCATTAACCTATTGAACAGATCCCAATTCACTTCTAAACCTCTTAATTTTGTCCTAAACATTTTCATGAGTTATCAATATAGACCCATGAACCAATTTTGGTAGTCAATCTTTGACGTGGATGCCTACTGTCCTATAGAGCATGACTAGCACTAATGTTAACAATTTTTTTGCAATTTTTTAATTTTTCATTAATTTTTTTAAATTTTTTTCCTTATCAATGCCGATCGTCATGGCCGATGACCAGCCATAGGCAAGGGTTGGGCAAGGCTAGCAAGGGTCGACCTCGCTAGAAGCCTTGCTCGAGGCCACTCAACCCTTGCTTGTGGCTGATCGTCGGCCATGGCGACCGGCGGGGGAAGAAAGAAAAAAAGAAAGAAAAGAAAAAAATTATTAAAAAAAATATAAAAAAATTTATCCACGTCAGCACCGGCTGTGCCATGTAGATCACATCAACGATTACTAGCCAAAAGTGATCGGAAGGACTATATTAACAAATCGTTAAAATATTTATGGCTGAATTAATAGTTTAGGACTAAATTGATATCTGTACAATAGATTTAAAACTTTTTGGTAATTATTCCTATATGTTGCATGCTGGAAAAAGGGAATGCTCTACATGGAGTGCAAGTGAGGAATCGGAAGACCAGTTTTCATGTATTGCCATGAAAGGATCATTTCAAAGACCGCATGCAAAGTATGATTGGTCCCTGTGCAATGGAAGGCAGACACTTCTCTTTTTTGGGTTTATTTGGATAGTCTATGGAAGATGGTGATACTTGAAAGCAAACTATGAATAGTTCAGGACATAAAGGAACCGTGGAATGACACCTAAAATAAAAGATTTCGATACTCAATCGTATATTAGAAGGATTAAATTCCAGTGCAAACCCCATGCTAAATAAAATTATCAGTGAGCCGTCTTACATGAGCTCGTTTCGGACAAATTACTGTTACAATTTTCAGGGACCGAGAAAACAAGAAGAGAAGGCCAAGAAAAAGATAGAAGACGATTTGTGTGCGTCACCCAAAACACCTTTGGCTACACCCTCTATTTATAGCCGTTGTACAATCATGTAAGATTTACTTATGCTACTTTTTTAGTAGAACTAGAACTAATTATCATTTGTGACTCGTAATCATTATTAAAATAACAGTATGTATGAATGGAGAATATCGAGGGAACTTAGCATTATAATTTAACATTGTATGTGTTCTGAAAGATAGCTCTCTTGCCTGTGGATAGCAGCAAAAAGGTAAGACTTAATTCATAGGACTCGATGGACATGGCCCAAAAGAGAGAGAACAGACGGAAAATTGAAGAAAGTGGGTGGGCGTCGACTTAGGAGAAGGCTGTCACTACAGTGGTCTCTACATTGAGCAGCACTTCACTATTACAATATCAGATCTGATATCACAAATACTTACTAGTGACTATGACTAACTTTCATTTGGCCAAACAAAATCATGACTAATTTCAAAGGTCAAATCGAACTCGTGTAACTTTTCTCCCATCTGTTTCGACTGAAGTAATCACAAAAGTATAAATTGCATATGGTGGAAAGAGAACACTCCAGGTGGAGTGCAAGTAAGGAATAGGACGGCCAGTTATCTTGCATTGCCATGAAAGCATCATTTTTAAGACTATGCAAGGTACGATTGTTCCCTGTACCATGGAATGCAAACACGACTTTTTATACTATCGAAAATATCCACAAGCCGTTTTACATAAGCTTTTCAAGGACTGAGAAATCAAGAAGAGAAGGCCAGGAAGACACTAGAACGCGGTTTGTGTCTGTCACGCTCATGCAAAACACCTTCGGCTAAGCTAAACCCTCCATCTAGAGCTGTTGCATAGCCTTGAGAATATACTTCTGCTACTTTTTCAGTAGTTGCTTATTTGTATTTCTACATCAATATTAAACTAACAGTCTGAATGAATGGAGGATATCGAGGGAACTCAGCATCATGATTTAACGGTGTAAGTGTTCCGAACTTAGCTTTATTGTCAGTGGATAGCAGCAAATAAGCAAGACTTTATATATAGGAGTCGATGGATGTGGTATTTATTTCTATGATCAATAAACGCAGAATGCAAGTACTCTCTGTGAATGATATACCTTGTATTCCTTACATGTGAAAAATCAGAGAACTATTGAAGAAAGATGTTGAAAGAACTGAAGTAGAGAGACTTTCTGATGAAGAAAGTATTCGCTCGAGAAGGCGTTCCAACAAAGCTGCTCTGTACACTAATGAAAAACACGAAGTAACTATTATGACCTCATCCAAGAAAAGAATCTCATCGATTCTATCAGACAGCAAACAGAGAATATCTTACCTAATGCAACATCAAGAACAAATCAAATCAAGCCTCAACTTCAATCCGTGGTTCATCTAACTGCACAATTATGCCACGTCTCCTCATGACGATCTTCCTGATGAAGATACCCCACCGCATCACTGCCTTTATCTTGAGCCAGCCAACAACACCATTGCTGATACCTCTAACAGAACCACCATCATATAATGGGTTCTCAAGGAACGAGCAAAAATCATATGCCACCACATGATTGCCTGGATGATGAGGAAATGTACTGCTAATGGAAGTATGAGATGAATATGAACTTGAGCTATTCTTCTGCATTGAATCAGAAAACGTCTCACCACCGAACTCTCTCACATCATGGCAGTTAGCCAAGGCCTTTTTCACAATTGCATCTCCATATTCCTGGAAGAAAAACACTTGGTATGTCGCTCAAGCTGGACTAATGGAGGTATATATCTCCACTATTGAAGGTAAACATTCTGGCTTCAAGCAACAACTTCTTTTTTTGGCAAGTAATGTTGCATTCCAATGGATGAACTTGTATTCAGATAAAGTACGTAAGTGCAGCACAGAGAAAGACAAATAAAAATAATATTGAAAGAACCTCAATTCACTTAATGCCTATATTCGCCCATTTCTCCACCACATAAAGGTCTGGTGCTCGGATGATGTATTATAGAGTACAATCAAGGCAAGGGTCCTCAGGGTAAAGATGCAAAGTTGATTGAGAAAGGACCAGCGAAGAAAAAAAACATGCATCAACTCGTTCAACTGCTGAAGTGTAAATCGTTCAAACTGTGAGATCTTCATATTTAAACTTGGAAGTGACAGTTGCAACGTGAATGAGTTAATTGTGTAAACTACATTAATTGTGGTCTCCAACTGTCTCCCGTAATTTTAAGCACGGAGTACAGAACGCCACTTAGATTTACAAGGTCACTAACCTCAACTTTGCATTGCAAAGCGTGAAAGCTCAAAATCATTCTATTAATAAAAAGTCTCTATTATGAATCCAAACAAAGCATCTAGATTTTCTTTCTATCTCTCTCCACAGGCACTACATATTATTTTTTCTGATAAAACAAACAAAGCATCTAGATGTCGAACGCACTTCTCTTTTCAAATTTCCATATCTGGCTTGACAAAACTCAGTAGGAACTCAGTTACTTGCCTTATCTTGGGCAGAAAGTCGATCAGTAGCAAACGATACCCTGTCTTTGATTAGGCCGATCAGTTGACCATTGGTGTTGAATACAGCACCATGCTTCCTCATGCCATCAGAATAGGACAAATAAAGTTTCCAATTTGTTTTGCAAGTCTTTGCATGATCTACGAGGATATCCCTGTTCTTCGGTGTTATGCTCTTTCCGAGAATCTATGATGAGTGAAGACACAAGACTTATATTCTTGGTGGTCAATCAAACCCTAATTAAGAATCATTAACTAAGCGCTTACCTCTCTCAGATACTGGGAGTCCGTAAACAGTTGCAATAGAAAGTCCTCCGCTCTATGTATTCCGGCTTCACTCAGTTTTTGGTGAGACTTCCCACCTTTCGCAATCTTCTCCAACCTCCAGACCTCATCATCAGATGCAGGTGGATAATGTTTCACGTATGCTGTAAAATGAAGAGAACATATACAGTAAGGTCCCAGAAAGCAAACTTCTTACAGGTGTACAAACTCTCTACTGTAACTGATCCGAAGTGTCAACATTTGCTAATAACAAAGAAGGCATTCGTTTCTTAATTATCAGAATTTTCATTCAAGATGTAAAGGTCGGTACTAAATAAAGCATTCAATTGAAAATTGAAGACTACAGATGTCCAAAACCATGTATGGTTAGTCAAAAAGGACAAGGTTTATATGCTGTAAACTATGAAGGACCCACATTCTCCTCTATGTTCCCTGACAGAGAAGGCATCTGTTATTCCTTCTTGGATTCGTGTATTGTCACAATAACCTGATGCAACCATAAGCCCTATTCTGAAACTTTTACTCCTATTCCAGCTGGAATTGTCAGTAAATATCAATTTTCCAAGCTGCCCAACACCTTCCTTGAGCGTCACTTGGAGATTTCCTGTCAAAAGAGGCCTCCTTCCATCACGTTCTTTAACCACGTAGTTCTCAAACTCTTCTTGGGTCCAGTTTCCCTCATCGTCTTTGTTGAAGTCACCTTCAAGCACGACGACATCCAACTTAATGGAGGATACGGCGCCAGATGTAACAACACCTCCTGTTTTCTTATCGATCAAGGCAACATAAATGTGAGCTCCCCCGTCTCCTTCTAGTGTTTTTCCAGTAAATAGAGGAAGTGACAGTTTGGTTTGAACTTGAAGCTGTAAGTTTCCTGCATCATTCTTTGCCGTAGATTTAGCATTGGATCTGCATTCTCCCCAGAAAACAACTATTAGAAATAGGAACAGGTATGATAAAGAGAGAAAACTACCAAACATCTCACTTGGACAAGTTTTATTGCACAGAAATGAGAAGGATAAATAGATCCGTTTAATAATGCAAATTCTAAAAAAATAAAATAGATCACTGCTCTCAAGGTACTAAAATTATGTTATAAATTGGAGCATTGATACTTTGGTGCACGACTGAGTCATTGTGGCCTTACACTCACTGAACTCTAACTGCTTGCTGTGGAGTGGTAGGGGTAGGTCGGACCATTTTTGCCCGAAACATCAACAAAGCATAACCGTCAATACTACACAGAAAGCCTTTCTCAGTTGGCATCATGAGGGAAGTGCATTCATACCTTCCGACGTTGGGAGAGTGAATGATTGCAAGCTCCACTGCTTGCTTCTGTTCAATACCACCAACAGGAGAATTGCTAAAGTTAAAGACATCAAAACAATGAAGCAGGAGTTTATTCAAAACAATCCATCCCATCAAAAGGAGTTGACAAACCTTTTATATCATTTATTCTTAAGCTACGTTCTCCAGGCACATTTGAAATCACATTGTTCATCAAACAGCAGTTGTATACATAGCTCATATGAACAATCCTCAGCATTTCTATTTTTCTGTTTCATTCCATGTCCATGCAAAAATTTGCATGTGCTTTTAGAATGGTTATGATTCAGCTTTAGGTAATAAGGCCACAGTTGCAGATGTTACTGAGGCAAATGAATGGAGATGGCCTCCAGCAAGGTCTGATTATCTGCTTGAATCTCAGATGGCTTTGTGTGGGTTGAGTTCTCCATATTCTGGCTCTGTAGACAAAGTGGTATTTACTGGATCATCTAGGGGGCCTTTCACTGCAAAGGAGGCTTGGAAGCTAGTGAGGAAATGTGGGAACAAAGTGACTTAGCTTATGCCCATATGGTTTAAGCCTAATGTGCCAAAATATGGCTTAATAACTTGGCTGGCGATTTATAATAGGTTGCACACGTTGGACAGGATGAAAGTTGGTGTGATATTGATAGCACTTGTGTGCTATGCTGACAACATGAAGAATCTTGAATGCACTAGTTCTTTAGTGCTCTCATGTCCTAGATCTGCAAGTGACTGGAAGGATGAATTTACTTGGGCCTGGCAGAACATGAGGGGCACTAGTTTGAAGGTATTAGTGAGGAAATTAGCCTGGAATTTATTATCTCTGGAGAGAGAGGAACTCAGTGAAGCATGAACAGGTTCCCCTCCAGCTTCTTGTGTCCTAGATGCAGTTGTTTTTTTTTTTTCTGTATAAGTTTCTTTAGAAGCTATGATTCAGGAAAGAAATAAGACAATTACTGCCAATGTTAAGTGTTAGTGTAGAAATTGGAAGTTCGTGCTGACTAACTTTGCTGTAATCTGGTGGCATGCTTTTGAGTTTGCATCTCGTTTTTCTGGGTAGCAATTTTGCTGTTGGTACTGGAAGTGTAGATGCGTGAGAATATGATGTCATGTTGGCATTTGGTGTGTGGTGCCATCAGAATGAAAGTCAACTTGATGAATCAATTTCGAGATATAAGGCTCTCTAACAGGTTGTTCAAAAAGATCTCCCGTTCTTCCAATCGTGCAGGAAGAAAGTCTGCCTTAGTAAGCAGACAGTGCCGAGTGGAAGGGCCATCGCTCAATAAATAAAAGTGACTCAAGGGATAACAGACTGATCAACCACCAAAAGTTCACTTCAATGGAATCGATGTCAGCTGTATATGTGGGACATTATGCTGTCATGGACTTGTATGGGATTTAGTCCTCCCATGTTTTTCTTTCGACAGCTTGTGCAATAAAATGAATATTTGCTTATAAAAGAAAGTAATTGTGCAAAGTTCATGCTCAATAAATGCCGTTCAAACAGTCAGGATAAATCAATTAGCTAGCAACGGATTTGTTGGTCAATAAGTTCGTTAGATCACTTCATGACATGCGGAAAAACAACTCATGTCTGAAGTGTTGATGGAGACATGTTTGAGAAAAGTGGGAATTTTATAAACTCTATTTATCTTGCCAGTTCCTGAATAGAATTCTCCATTGAATGCATCCGGTTCTCCATTGAATTCTCCATTGAATGCATCCGTTTCTCCATTGAATGCATCCATGTCTCCATTGAATGGATCAGTTGCACTATATCTTTGAGAGCATTCCCAGTGCTACTACACCGTGAAATATTGACACCATGAACAACTGCTGTCTTGAGGATTCATTCATAACAAAGAGACAAATATCTACATGGAACATATTAGTTACTTGTACAAATGAATGTCAGACCTAATTACCGCGTAAAAAGATAGATATCAGACTCATCAGATGCATTCCCTTAATCTAAGGCGCCACAGAAAAGTCAATGTAAAGTTGGTCTATCCGATACTTACAGAAGCACGTGAAGTTAATTAGCTGCTATCTCCAAATGCACCGTCCTTTTAGTGATTAACAGAAAAATTTAAGAGCAGGTATCACACTTTGTCGAACAGAATCATGGATTGATGGCATATGATACTCAATGATATTTCTAGTTGGCGAGACAATACACATAGAAATTCTACTAGAAGAATCAATTGTTTTGGATAAGATACTACCTACAAACCAAATGAAATATATTCACCTTTGACAATATTCAACTGAGAGAGATTTTGCAAGTCCTGGCTCTTCTCCGCACTGTCAAGCAAAGAGTAATAGCGAAGAATTACATTGCAAGAAAAATCTCTCATGCATTCATCGCTTTCAAGTTTTACATCACAGGTATCTTTATTGTCCTCCTACATGCAAATTGAAATAGTCTTTTTTTTTTTTTTTTTGGTAACCCAGGAACCCCCCGCACGGCCGACAGCCGGAGGGGTAAACCTAGGGTGACGCTAGCGCAGGACCCACCACCACGGCGCCACACTGCAAATTGAAATAGTCATAGACCACATTTTCCAAAATTCAAGGAGACAATTATGTCCAAGGCAGTTCACTGAAATTTCATGTCTTTTTGTGATCCATCTGACCAAAACAACATGAAAAACCTAAATCATGTTCTTAGTGGAATTACTTCACAGGAAAAGGCTAGAATAGTCCGCAGGTCATTTTTACCACTCAAATGATACTTCTCTATACATCTCGCAGAACAATGAACCTACAAAGCATGTCTCCCGACAAGTCTTCTGTTTACTAAAATGAAACATCAATAATTCTTTTTCATTAAACAATTAATATTTTTCACATTTAGCTAAACTCAACAGACAAAAATATAAGCCCAAGCGCGGTTGGGTAGGACCAAGGACCACAAGGTGACTTTTGACGAGCTTTTCCTACCAATTAACAATATATTTGGACCAGAAGCAATAACCTAAGACCGCCCTCCCTGCTCCCTTTGCAACCCTCCACCCCCCGAAAAGAAAAGAACAAGTATCTCATGTAGTGCCAAACATTCAGAGCACATTCTCCTATAGGATTTACCTTACATGCAAATGACAGGCTAGCGAACAAGTTCAGCCTTCTGTGCTGGACAAAAGCCAAACCCCATTACAAGTTAAAAGATAAACGCACCTTTGATGGGTCGGTCGCATCAACAGCAGCAAGAATTTCGCTCCAATCTGCATCCGGTGCCTCATCAACAGAAAATAACTGTTCAACCCACTGGCAATCAATTCTTGTAGATTGGTCCTCGCATCCCATGACACCCCCACTGCTCTCTACCTGACAAAGGTGCAAGTCGCAGGCTCTGTCATTGATTAAATGGTATCTCCCATATAAACCCCCACAAAATATTCATTCAGAATACCCGTTTGAGCACATTGCTATTATGCTAGGAGATAAGACGGTGTCTACCGAACCACGTGACTAAATTAGAGCACATTTGAAGAGACATCCAAGTCAAAATCCATAGAACACCGAAAATTTCAAGAAAAAACAGCATATATACTGGAAAAAATTTCTGAAGAGATAGTAAAAAGGAAATTAAAGGAGACACCCAAAAAGACTGAAATTTACAACAGAACTCAATCCAGTTCTGTCAATATTGCCATGTAAGAGTCGCAATGGCCAAGGTAAGCAACACAGTGTCTCGAAAAGCCCGAAATTTCTCACATTGTAGATGAAAATCCCAAAGGTTTCCAACTATCATCAAACAAATAACCTCCAGTTAACCAAATAGAAACAGAGAAACACAAGAAATAACCAAGCATCATTCTTAAAGCATAGCACGCACTATTCGCATAAAAGAAACTCATAGCGCCACTAAAAAACTAAACAAGAGTAAAGAAAAGGAAATCATAACCGTCATGGCAATAGAAGCCTCATCCAGAACCCATACAAAATCAGATCAATTTCCAATTGCCGAGGTTAGCACCCACAACCCCAATAAAGGACACAATCCCATACCATCGTATCATCATGTTAGAGCTGCAATGACCAAAGCAAGCACGACCATGTCCCAAAGCCCCACATACTTCTCACACTCGACATCTTAAATAAGAGGCGAATTTCGCCGGACCATCATCAAGCACGTAGCCTCCTCCCAACAAACTAGAAACAGAGAAACACCAATCCCGTCCCACATGACACCATCCTCTACAAATTCGCCGGCATCAATTTCTGATGCGTATGTCTACCAGGAAACTGACTGGAAGGTCAGAAATGCATCCAACCGCTTCTAATCAAAGAGATCAGCAACTGAAATACAATGAAGACTGCATTTTCTATGTCCAAGATGGCTACCTTACTCATCTTACCACTCTCTGGAGTCTGGACATCCTCCTCCTCCGTCAAACAGCTCCCCAGCACGAGATTCCCCTCGGACCCATTCCGTACTTGACTGCATGAAGATCAGCACACGAACACAAGCAAGATCGGATAATTCAGCAAACAGGACAGCAAAGCAACCCGATGACAATAACAGCTCACTTACTAGATACAAACCTTAACAGAGTTTAATGGGAACAAGGAGGAAGTACTGCGATCGGCCAATTGGAAACCGCATAACAGATTCGAGACGACAACATTGTGGGGTCTTTAATACTTCACATGGAAACCACATCACAAACCCCACAAGCAAAAGACTGAACGAAAGCGATCCAGAACAGTCACGAGGCAAAAGCTAATCAACGCCATTACCTCAACGCACGCTTCCCCACATCTCTCTCATCTCAAGAACCTTCAACTCTCAAGAACCCTTCACTGAATTTCCCTCAAGCAAAGCTAAAACGAACACGATCATCGAACTTATCCGGTAGGAGCGGGGCATGGTCTCTTGTGACCCGAAGAAGAGGAAGCCGAAGCTCTCTTCGCCATGGACGCGATCTTCCCCTGTTCTTCTGTGGGAGCTTATCAAGAACAGGGGAACGTGGCGGAATCTCGGGGAGTGTTCGGTCGCCGCAAGAAAGTAGCAGACAAAGGAATCAGACGGCAGTACCAACGAACTCGAACTCGAAGTGATGAACCTGTAGTAATCATTGGATTGCGTCCTGTTTTGTACAGCGCCATGAAGGAGAAAGGCCCATGCATTTACCAGAAAAGTGACTTCGTGTACATTTCCGAGAAACGTTGCCGATATTAGAAAGT
The DNA here is from genome assembly GCA_031216235.1 of Syzygium jambos. Lineage (NCBI taxonomy): Eukaryota > Viridiplantae > Streptophyta > Magnoliopsida > Myrtales > Myrtaceae > Syzygium > Syzygium jambos. The sequence continues at coordinate 16,327,125 of CM062224.1, forward strand.
TTCCTTTTCTCCGATTTTACTAATTTGCATGTACAAATTTTTTTTTGGTGTTTTCTTTTCTTTTTTCTGCTTTTGCCCGTTTACTAATTGAACTATTTTGCCTTTAACGCGAGTTTAAGGTAAATCTTTCCAACCCGATCTCTGATCAATGGGTGACATGCTCGAAGATTAGTCATCTACACGCGGCTTTGTACAAGCAAGAGAAAATTCACTTAATCACTTATAATCATATGTGATTATAACTTATAAATTGTGACAACTAATGAATGCATATTATAATTACATCTTTAGCATATATATGTACAATATATTGAACTGACGAAGTCAAAAAGATTTAGTGTTACTTGATTCAATATGTAAATATTTCCTGTTTATAATACAATCGAAGCAAAATCACGATGACATCATTTTATGATTCTATTGTAATGAGGCCGAACTTTTTTGACATACTTTTGAGCAAAATGATCATATACATCCGATCATATATCGCATACATTTTGTAAGGAGGATTTTACTTAATTGGTCACTAGTAGTCAATGACGTGAATACGTGTATTTTATCCCGGACGACAAAAATGAACAAAAATCTAAGCGTTTCATGAAACTAAAAATTCTTTAAAAATCAGAAATTTAATTGCGCGGATAAAGTTCTTCGACAGCATAAACCATTTATTTATTTTATGAAGAGAACTAATTTCAATGGAAATCAGAAAAATGGAAAAAAAAAAAGAGAGGAAAAGAGAGAGAGAGAGAGAGAGAGAGAGAGAGAGAGAGAGAGAGAGAATGCGTGTGGAATAGAATTACATGGTAGAGGGATTAAATTATTTTAAGGTTTTTTTGGCTTAGTGAGGTGGGGCTCACTCAGTTCACTTATGTCAAGGCCACCGCCGCGGGGGAGGGGACGTGATCGGCAGAGGGAAAGGGAGAGAGAGAGAGAGAGAGAGAAAAAAGGAAGAGAGAGAGGGGAGGGGTAACGTGCGCAAGGTGGGGGGCCGAGAGAGAGAGAGAGGAGAGAGAAAGAGAGAGAAGTTCAAAATTTTAAATTTAAGCGCGAACCAATGGACACGGTCCAAACTAAAAATCGACCTATCGGTCCCGATTTAATTTCGAAAAAAGGCCTAATAATCCACGATAAATCCTAACAATATTCTAGGGCATACGGCCAAAATAAAATACCCCAAACCACACTACGATGGAGGTCTATTAGTCCAAATTCGCACCCGGTTCAAAAATATACTTTTCCACTATTTCTGACAATCTCGAGGCTGGCCACATTAATATCGACACCGTCCAATTTATTTCTTCCCGAAACTCCCGGAAATCAACTGCCAAGTTCGGGGTCTAAATAACGACCGAATTCGATCGAGTGCGATTCTAGCAGAATTTCTATTTTTAAAAACAAGAACCCGAGAGTGATCAGTTCTCGGGCGAAATTCCATTATAAGCGCACTGACGAATTACACGTTTTATAAACCCCAAAAATGGGCCAAAATCCGGAATGTCACATCATTTATGCTAGATAGACTAGCTATGTCAGATGCAGAAATGCTGGATGCCCGCATGGAGTTGGTAGGTTTAGGCCCTGCAAAATACCATCTCAGTGCTGTCAGGCCTCTAAATAGTTTTTCTTAGATTTCTAATGCTGACTCTCACAATGTAATGCTACTTCTGGCTCTTCTTCTTCCTCTTTTTTACTGATTGAGCATTCCCTACAAGGAGATACTTAATAAATACTAGATTGTAGAGTATAGGCTCGAAAGTTTCTAAAATTTTGTACTACCTGAAGTTAATTATCTTCTTCTGATTACAGACGGGCATTTCGTCGCATCATTTTGATTAATCAAGTTCGCTGGTGGGAGTTGAACTTACTTGTTAATAGGATATCTCAAGCTATGCTGCATGCTTGTATGACAATCTAGTTGAGAGGGATGGAGTTACGAATTGGAGAAAGCGCTGAGACTAGGAGTATAGAGGGAGCTGCATCCAAGTATGTTAAAGTTATTATATGACTTGGTAATTCAAATTCGTCAGAGCTTAGGATTAGATGCCTAGCCTTGGCAGTTCTTACTATCTATTCTCACTGGAAAAATTTAGAGAGGAGGCATTTTTTCTCCAGAAACATCTAAATGCTTCACGCATCATATAGTCTTCTGGATTTGGAGAACATGTTGTTGAGTGCACCATAATACTTGAGCCAACCCTTGAATGGTTTCTGTTGAGACCCTAAGTTGTAGATACTAGTACAATAGTGATCCTTGCCTGAAATAAGTTTTCATGGATCCACTCCACCTCGAGTTTCCAAGGCAGAACAACAAGATTCGTTTTTGGATTGAGATAATGGATTGGAGGCTGCCAAAAAGATATAGATTCCCATCACTTTAGATGACCTACTAGCCCAAAGAAATCCCATAATAAATGACCGATATCCCTCTCAGTTATCTTGTACTGTTATGACACTTTGCCTCAATTTACAAATTTTGATTAACATTTTCTTGTTGCTGTGCATTCTCCATCTTTTGTCTCCTTCTATTAATTTTATTGTGAAGAAATTATTCATTCTTTCTCTTTCTCTCAATGTCGTTTTTTTGGTTGTTTTTTATGAACCCACTTTTCTTTGCACATTCATTGTGTCTTCAATACTGGCCTCTCTTAATTAATCTAATCTACTCCAGGTAAATGTATAACATCACTATGCTGGGGTCCTGATGGCAAGGTTGTTTGTCTTGGGACTTGAAGATGGTACGGCTTCACTGCATGATATAGAAGTAAGTTTTCTATGCTATTGCTGTAATGATACCCTCATTACTTCTCAAAAAGAAATTTCTCCTGCAAGAATCCTTTATCATCAGAATGTGTTCTCTGATCTCTCTTGGGAAATGTTCTGAATTGCTTAAAAGCTGCACGATGCAATGCAAACAGAAAGCTTGTGGAATGAACAATTAGCTGCTAATAGAGATGGCAATCCATGTTTACTGGTCATGTTTGCCAATGTCAAGTTAGTATGGACTGTTAGATAGATCAATCTGCGCAGGATAAGCTTAACAAATCTTATTAGATCATTGAACATGGCCCATTTTTTAAATAGGTCAATAAATGAGGAGATATATAGCCTGTTTAACTAAATAGATTGAGTGGGTCATTCCAATCCAAACATGACCGACATAGCATAACTAATACAATATGTACAATGTGCATATCTTCATCAATGTTAAAACCTTAAGCTTACGGGGTCCTGGGTTTACATAAAATCTTGTATTTGTATGGTGTAATTTGTGACCAATACTAAAACACAATTCATGTATGATTTATTGTCATAAAACTTACTGAACTAAATATAAATAGGTCTAGATAGGTCAGGTTGCTAAATAAGTTGGGACTATTGTTTACTTAGATTACATGACATGACATGATTACCACTCATGATCACCCATAGTTGTCACATGAAAATATAAGTCATGGATCAAAATATTAAATCTATGGATTGTGAATCGTGAATCAAATCTAATGAAATTAGGAAGTTTGATATGGTGTTTATGATTGGTATTCGATGGCAGATGTAAATTAGTTGTGAAGTATGATTTTCTTACTTTTAATATTAAGTAGTTCCATAACCAATGATAAATATATTTAAAATTAAAGCAATTTTATGATTTTTAGACATTAGATATTCTACAAATTATTTTTCCTTTGTCAAATAATTACCACATTTAACTGCAAGGACACAAAGATTGTGTAAATTGGATTCTAATTTATAGAGTTTAGTGTAAGACAATCAAAATATCCACTAAGAAAGGTGATATTTGTTCTAATATTGCCTTTTCTACCATGCTATTGGTAAAGATGGACTTTGCAACTCAAATAAGAGTTCTAGAAGGATCAAGATTCTTCTTGAAATTTAATGGGATAAGTACATTAAAAGTCCTAAAACTTATCATGAAAGTGCAATTTAGTCTTAAAACTTTTAAAAAGTACAATTAAGTCCTAAAACTTATCACGAAAATGCAATTGAGTCCTAAAACTTTCAAAAAGTGCAATTAAACTCTAAAACTTTCAAAAAGTACCCAAGTGAAAAGAGTATGTATCTTTCAACTTATAAGTTGATACAACTCTTGATCTTGATTCTTATTGGACAATATTTTAGTGTTCATATTTTGCATGTTATTTCTAATTATTTGTTCGCAGTTAAGTTTCAAATTTAGAATCTTATTTCACAGTCCAACAGCTTTACCATGGGTGTATGGAAGATTTTTTGAAAACCTTATGTTTGGTGTCATTTTTGACTTGTTGATTTGCTGATTGTTGACTCCTTAGCTTTAATTTCTCCTTATATTTTTTTTTTCACTTTTTTTACAATTGAGAAGATAATTATTCATTGTTTTTTTTTTATCATAGGACGCTTTAGGTAACTCTTTGGCATTTCAAGATCGCATTACTTGTTTCTTCCCTCCAGCGCCAAGAGTTCCTCGCATGCTCGGACTAGTACCCAGAGACACGGGTTTAACTGATGGTGGTAAAGATTCATTCGTAGAGCTCTCAAATTCTTCAAAGTAACGTTTCATTATCCTTGGTAGTGGAGATAAAGATGGGGTTTTGTGCTTCAGTATATTTGGTGTCTTTCCAATCGAAAATGTTGTAGGCCACTTGTCTGTTCAGTTCGAATATTTAGCATTGTGGTCTATCAAATTCAGTCAATCAGCACTTATTTCTTTGTTGGTGCTTCTCATACAGCAGTGTTTCTTATTAAATGGATTTGATAGCATACTGGCAGTAAATCAGTATTGCCTGGAAAATAATGGGCTGGTTAAGTAAACAACTTATATGAAGCTTTTTGTTGTTTGGCCTGAGGTCAGCCTGACTTATGGACTTTCTGCTTTTGTTTTAGACTCTTGGGTTTCTGCTCTGTTCTGGGGATATTGAGAGAGACTATGCAATCATCGGTTGGGAAAGTGTTCTGAGAGCGGGCACGAGCATAGATAGTTCTCTCTGGGGTAACCATCAGCAGATTTAGAATTTTAGGTACTTGGAACTTTCCTGCACAGGTATATGTAAATAAAACAAACTTGATGAACTTCTCGACCTAAAATTGATTAGTCTAGAATGCGCATGCAGGAGAATTGTTCTCGTAAGTATTATCTAGATTCTGTTAGTTGTCTCTTTAGTTACATGGAGTAAGTTCTTATAATTTCTTGTAGGAAATATCCCATATGGACTTCTTCGGGCCCACTGTTCTATTACCACATCTACAAGTGTGGACTATAGTTTCCTAATGGAAGGTTTTTTAGATCTATATACAAGTTTGTGTATTGTCAATGCTTATTTGGTCAAAATGTTGGACTTGGTGAGCTATCTAAAATCAATCCCAAAATCTATGTGTTTTCCGTAGAGCAGGTACTGCACTTTAAGATGAGATATTTTAGATGGAAAATTAAACATCATTGATAGGAAAATCTCTTGTTATGAAAGTGGATGTAGCTTATTTGGTTCAATATTGAGCCTCAGGGTTGCTTTTTCTTCTTTTTCCTTTGCAAAAAAATGCCCCATTAGTTGGATCCGAAGAGTTCTAAAAGAATATTGAGTTTGACAAACAATGATCCGTAAACTTCGGAGTACTATAAGGAGTTCGTTGATGTTAGTTGCTGTATTGATTTCATCTAACTCACTGGCAGGATTCAGTTATCATTCCACTGGTTGATGTAAATGCCAAAATATCCAAGTGAGCTTTCGCAGGGCACTTCTAGAAGGAGACAAAATTAATCATTAGAGGATCAGGAGCTCGATGTTTCTTGAACTTCTCCAAAGTCTGGCAATGCATCCACGGAATGGTAAAGGATGCTTGCATATTGTCATCCCACATTGCCCTTATTATATTTAACAGAAGCTTGGTAGAGCTGAAACTGTCCGTTAACTTAAGAGGTTTATGAAATACTGGAAGTCTAACCAACTCGTTTGAAATAATGGCCGATGAATCGGACAGTTGTATTTTAAGTCAGTATCGTAGTTGACACCTGTATGGAGGTCTATTGGAGTCTTTATTCAGGGAGAGTTGTTTGTGATTCAGGTTTGGATCTTCATGCTAAAGTGGAAGCAATCCGATGCTTGCTAGCTGAAGTTTGTGGGGTTGATAAAGAACTTACAGGTTCTTACTAGGGAAGCTGCTGTCAGAGTTTGCTTGGAACACTTGTATCCCCTGCGGTCGAAGGTCTCGAAATAAAAGTTTTGCGAGGCTGAGATCTTATTGCTGTTGATTTTGCTATTAGAATGGTGGAGGTTCGTTGGCTGGGTCCGCCCCTTTGTGGGGTTCAGCTAACATAACATAAAAGAAGAAGGAAAAGGCCAAAAAGAAAAAAAAGAGAGGCTGTTCGTGAAGTGAAGAGTGGAGAGGGGGAGAGAGCGAGCGTTACCCGAGAAGAATGCAGGAGAAGAAGAAAAGGGGCAGCAACTTTCCGGTCCATACTCGAAGGCCAAACGTTGTAGGAATTAGCTCAATTTTCAGAATGTTGTTTGTCAGACCAAGACCTATGAGTTGATCGGTTTTGTTCATTGAAAACCTCCAAATTGTCTCTCATTTTCTCCAATCGCGATTAGGGTTTTTAACTCTATTTTTATTAATTCACCTTCTTGGTGATGAAATAATGTTGTAGTTGAGCCTTTAGCGTGTGACTATGGAAGAACAATTATGTATCCTACTATTCTTAATGATTAGTGAAAGTTTTTGAACGGTCCATGATTTTTTCCCGCATTGGGTTTTCCACGTAAAAATCTTGGTGTTATTGTTACATTGTCTGTTTAACATTACATTAGAATTATATTTACTTATTTTGAAGTTTTATTGCTAGAATATACTGCGGGTTGTTGTTGGGTTAAGTTGATTTTGGTTGGTTTAGTTTTAGAAAAGAAATTGATCATGGATTGGATTAGTTCTTGGTGAATTGTCACCCGGTAGAACCAGAGTAGAAAATATTTCTGGTGTGAAGAACAAGGTAGCCAGAACCCAATTGATGTGTATTTGAGACCGTGCTTCTGTTTGGGATATTGAAGCTCTGTTGATGTTGTTTTAGCTTTGTAACAAAGAATTAGTTTTCATAAAAGGAAAAACTTAAATGTTCTATGAATTTTAATTCAAGATGCAACGACAAATATGGACTTTTAATTTATTCAATGTACAATATAGCCCTTAGGCTATATGAAAATGTTCAATGTCTTCCTTCCGTTAATTTAAGTTTAATGAAATTTGTTGATGTGGCTTCCAATCTATTGTAAACCAAAAGAAGAAAAAAAGATAGTTACATGTGGACTGTCCACATTAGTTTTCATCTCATAATATAATAATCAACGTTATGAAATATACGTCATCAAATAGTGTCTTATTATTTTTAAAAGGGTTAATATCATGAAAAATCCCAAACTAATATATTTGCGATAAATTTATTCCGAACTAACTTTTTGATCACCAAAAACCCAAAATTAGTACATTCGTGATAAATTTACCATTTGTTAGTTTTTATTTGATTAGATTAATATCACGTAAAATCACAAATTGATAAACAAATAAGTGGTAAAACTATCAATTGCCTTGTGTTTCCGACCAAAAACAAAAAAATTGCCACGTGTCATCGAATTAAGTAATTTGACAGTAAAATTTAACGGACACCAACAAAGAGTAAATTTGTCACAGATATACCGGTTTATGATTTTTTGTGATAAAAAATTTAGTTTTGGATAAATTTATCGTAGGTGTACCAGTTTGGGATTTTTCGTGGTATAAACCTTTTTTTTTAAAAAGATTATTTTCATCGAATAAAGTCTTACTAATCGTTTTTATACGTCCAACTCAGCATACAATAATCCACTTCATCAAATAACATAACTACATTGAAAATTTACCAATTGTTAATGGATCATATTAAATAAATTAAAAGTTATGAACAATATTTGCATGGTGGGCTACAGTTCGGGGATTATTTGTGTCACTTTCTCCTCATAAAACATGCAATCTTAGAATCCAACTAACATTACAGTTTTCAAAAACAAATGTCCAATAATTTGTCTCGTTCCTTGTCGTTAACTCGAGTACTCCTCGTGGAATCGATGATCGCATTCAATAACCAATTAATATTAGGGAGATTCATGTACTCTCTTCATGCCTTTTCTTGTCATATTATTTCTCCCACTATGTGCAAGGGATTGGATAAATGGAAAATCGATTTTGATCAATTTGATAGCAAGTGCTCGATTTGATAACTGATGCACAAGATGTGACATCCTGAAAATTTGTCCATTTGGGATTTGTGAAATATTTGGTTTTATAAATGCACTCGTAGTTAGTTCTCACTCGGAACTGATCATTCCTGGGATACTAATTAGCTGGGAAAGGCTAATTAGGGATTTAAATTAGTGTGACTAAAGAAAATTCAATCGTGGACTGACTTTCGACCATGAAATCGTCGAGGTGATATTTTAAGCCACTGTTGGCCGATTCAAGAATAATCAGGGGTCAGCTCGACACTGTCATAATAGTGAATCGCGGGTGATTCCGCCGGACCGCGAAATGACTTGACTAATGATCCTGAACCTATACCAAACGATCGTGCCCCTCGGATCTAGTAATTGATCATCGTGATTTTAATGACAACCGAAGTCGTCACGAACTGAATGAACTTGCACGTGACCTGAATAATTGTTGGTCATAGGTCGAATATGTGAATTTCCCCATCAAGCCGCCCGTTAGTTTGAGAAATGCTCGAGTTACGTTTAATAAAATTTAATTATTGAATTGAGCCCAAATTGGACATCGGAAAAGTTTGAAAGTCACAACGGGACGTTAGGACGACATTACAGATGGAACGTGCAATTTTGGATTATCCCGATTCCTTCAGAAAAATTCGATTTCGATGAGAAATGAGGAAAGTGACCATTTTACCCCTAAGAGTTTATAAAGGGCATGTTTTATGGAAGAAGGGCGTTTTGGTCATTTTACCCTAACTTTTTGGAATAGACAATTTTGCCCTTGGAATTTTATGAAATTCCCAAATTGCCCTTGGATATTTTGGGTAAGATGCGATCTCGGTCGTCAGTTTCAAGATAAGATCGAATCTGGACCGTCAATTTGGTTTATGAGAGAGGGGCAAGATTGTAAATTGCCACTTTGGTCCAAATTGCACTATTTGAGTCAAGACCCATTTTCTCTCTCTCTCCTTCGGCAGCCTCCTCCCTACTGAGAGCTCTCTCTCCCTTGGCCGAGCCTTGCCGCGTCACTGTCGTCGCCGTTTCACCAATTGCCGCACGGACCGCCGTGTGCCGCCGTGAGCCGCCGATCAGCCGATCCCTCTTTCCACTCTAGCCGAGTTAGCCTAGAGTTTGGGTAAGTCGCAATCTAACCCTCGCCTAGGACATCAGGTATTATCGGACTTGTTTAGACGCGATTTAGTCAGTTTTAGGAGTTGATTGAGGTAATTATAGGTAGATTAGAGGAGAGCTTAATCTTTCATTGTGTTCTTGGATATCCTTGTGGCTGTTGGATGGTAGTTTGAGTATTGTGGAGTAAATTTTGTGGGTTGAAATTGGGTGGATATCAACTAAGGCTCGAATATTTGAAATTTGAGGTGAATTTCTGATTTGCGGTTACTGTACCCTCCCGGTTTTCTATTTTTTTGGAGATTTTTGGAGGCCGAATCAGGGGTGGTGTTCTCCATGAAAGTTTTTCCTCACATCCTAAAGTATATCATATTTTAAATTTGGAATTTTTGGAGGTCATTTGGGTCGCACGAAAACCCATTTTCAGACGGTGTTGAAAATGCCCGGAATACTGTTCATCCCGCCCTTCGTGTCTTGCTGAATTTTTATAAAATTTTTCAGATCTATTTTCAATAAACTTCCTTCACAAAAGTTGTTGGATACTTTCATTTCTAGGACATATAAAAATTTCAAAGATTTTTAAGGTGATTTGGATATTGAAAGAGATGTATTTTGAGGACAAAACGGTCTGTTAGAGCGAATTGATTTTCATCTGATTTCAAGTGACCAAAAGAGGTGTTTATAGTTGGAACTGGGTTTCGAGTTCTTCACAGAAAATGTTTATCAAGATGTTTTACGTAACATATCCAAATTTCAGAATTTTTGGAGTTTGTTTACTATTTATTTGAATGGGATTTCGGTCACTGTGTAAACTGCCCAATTTTACCCCGATTCTTTGGATGTTCGTTTTTATGAGCGGAATGGTGGGGGTGTCGAGGTTAAATAGTTGCTGCCCTTGTGACGGGAATTGATCCTGAATGTGTGTTTGTATGTGGATGGTGTGTTTGTAAAGTGGTTGTAGTTGTTGGTTGATTTCTGAATGATTGTTGGGCTGAATATTGAGTGGCCGTGTGCCCTGTGTGTATGGCCGTGAGGTGTGTGGTGTGATTGCAGAATGAGCTCACGTGTCAAGCATGTGTGATTGTGTGGTGTTTGTGTGGCAAGGATGTGCATTTGCGAAGTGAGTGTGAGGTGTGAGATTATGTGTGGCCGTGTGTACGTATGGCCATGTGATACGTGTGAAATGAGTGGAACGAAGGTACGGGAAGGTAGGATTGGTTGGAAAAGTGATTCCCTGAGGTGTGTTCGTTTACGCGGGGTAAGTTCCGTCTTAAGGCGTGTTCGTTTACGCGGGACGACGCCATCCCTGACGAGGTGACGATGCCCGGCCCGACAGGGTGACGATGCTTGACGAGGTCAGAAGACCGTTGGCCTGATGCGCTTTACGCGGACGCGGTAGAGAAGGAAAGTTGAGAATGTAGGATTCCGTCTTGAGGCGTGTTCGTTTACGCGGGACGATACCGTCCCTGAAAAGGTGACGATGCCCGACCCGACGGGGTGACGATGTTTGACGAGGTCAGAAGACCGTTGGCATAATGCGTTTTACGCGGGCGCGCTAGTGGTGGAAAAGTTGAGAGTGAGCCGGATTTGGTTTGAGCGTGAGGTTTGTGAAAGTCGACGCATGACGTGAGTTAGTGTGTGAGTGTGGTTTGCCTCGCGTGATATGGTGCTGGATGAGTATGGATATAAATGAAGTGGCTATATTATTGTTTGACATGCAGGGATGTGCATGATGGATCCCAAGTAGGATCGAATGTGATTGTTAGTACAATTGTGTGGACGTTGTTTGTGTGTTGCTTGTTTCGGTGTCTGGACTTGTCTGGAATACGTGGTAGCCTAGGTAAGGTTTAGGTTGTGAACTTATTGAGAAGTGTCTCATGGTTATTTCAACCAAACCATTTCAGAGCACCCGCCCGAGCCATGAACTTTCTGCCACCACCGCTGCAGCGTATTTGGGATTGTTATGCGTACTAATCTTGATGTGGTAGAATTCCCGATCGAGATTGAGGCCGGTTCGGAGTATGTGGACGAGCACGAGCTTGATGAGGATGATGAGGAGGATTCATACGAGAACGATGAGGAAAGCGAGTCTAAGTGGACCCTAGCAGAGGGCGTAGGAGTTAGTCGTCAGAGTTGGTAGTGATCCATTTTTGGTAGAGTGCTAACCCAATAGCCTACTGATCCTTTTTGATATCGGTGGTATATAGTTTAGAAATTCAATGTGCATGTAAATTATATTTTGTGGTTTTGAATGGTGGATATTGTAAATATTTGAGGAAGTGTAATATTAAGTTTGGTGGTTTAGTAATTTGCTTCTCCCTGGCTCTCCAATATTATTGTCCGGGATAAAATGATTTGTTTCCGCCGCGAATTTACTCTGATGGAAAATTTGGGTCGGCGACGTTTTCCTGGGACGTCGCACTAATTCGACCGAAGAGGGATGTCGTAAGCTTGATGGGGTTCGGGACGTGATATTCTAGTTGAATTGGTATCAAAGCGAGGACAACTCGATCTAAGTTGGTCAAAGCTTAGAGTGATAAGGAGTGGGAACCCTAGGGTAGCCATCTCGGGTAGCTGTAGTTAGCTAGGGAAACCTTAGTGAACCGTAGGTGTGTCTATCGCTACACGTATTTCAGATTGTTTGTTGTGATTATTGGGTGAATTGAGTGTTATAATGATTGAAGTGCAGGTGCGGCAGGACCTGAGGTAAGTATGTATACCTCCTTGTTTGAGGTCCTACGTTGTTTGTGCTTAGCCGCATGCTGAGTGGTTGAATGATGTTATGCTAATTCCCTGCCTAGGACCTTAGACCGGTTTAGCTTGGTTTAGGTCTCTAATTCTCAAGTGGAATTATAGCAGGTGGGTGTGTGGTGATAGAAACTTGTAAGGATGAGCTTGAGAGGTAGGGGTATAAGGGACCAACCAAGTTATGAGAGCTAAGTAGCAATGGACCCGCGAGTGGATAGGGTCGTAAGGACACTTGAGGAAGTGTGGTAATCTTATAGGTAGGCAAGCTCAAGAGCGAGCTGCCCCTAAAGCTTAGGCTGTTGAGACCGTTGCAGATGCTGCTATTGGTAGTAATGAAAGTCCTGATTAAGGTCAAGGAAATGCGAATAGACAAATGTATTAGTTGGCTGAGCAGTTTCTAAAATGGAAACTCCTTCAGGTTGATGGGAAAAAGGTGATTATGAGGTTGCGTCACTTTCGGTAGAGGAATTGGAAAAGACCATTAAGGTATCGAGATGCAAGGAGGAGGAAAATGTGACGCTAGCAGTTTGCCAGTTACAAAGAATTGCAAGTAATTGGTAGAAAGCCACCGGAGGAAGAGTGTTTCCTACTAGTACCGCTCCGATTTGGATTGTGTTTGTTAAGGCCTTCAAAAGCAAGTACTTCCCCGAGTGGACTCGAGAACGGAAGTTGGTTGAATTTATGAGGTCCTATCAAAGACAGATGATAGTGGACCTATTTGAGGCTAAGTTTGCTAGGTTATCCAGTTTGCCCCAAAAGTAGTGAAGGACCCATTGAATAGGGCCTGGAGGTTCCGTGATGGATTGAAGCCGGGCCTCCATAGTCAAGTGATATCACTGAGTCTAAAGGACTATAATGAGATTTGTGGACAGGTCTAAGTAATGGATCATGATGTGATAGAAAGGGCTGCCACTTTTGTGGATAGTAATTGAGAAGAAATGATAGACCTAGCAGATTTGGCTATATGTGATCTTGATGTAATTGTGGGCATGGATTGATTAGTCAAACCAAAATGCCGTGATGGATTGCAGTGGCTGGGTGATTCAGTTTAGTCCAGCTGGACACCCTAAATCCGAGTTAGTGGAGAGTCAAGGAAGAACCTCGATCGCATGAGTTTTACCAGTAAAAGCAACCAAGTGGTTGGATGAGGGTTGTCAAGGTTGCCTAGCAAGTGTGATAGATTTGACGACAGAGGAAGTGCGGCTAAAGGACATAGTAGTAGTGTGTAATTTTCCCGATGTCTTTCCTTAGGAATCGCCGGGATTCCCACAAGAAAGAGAAGTGGAGCTTATTATCGAGTTGGCCTTAGGATTGAGCCAATCTCGAAGCCGCCTTCAAAGATGTCATTGTCGGAATTGAAAGAATTAAAGGTTCAGATATAGGAACTATTGGATAAAGGATTCATTCGTTCTAATGTGTCTCCATGGGGAGCACTGGTCCTATTTGAAGAAAGAAGGATGAGAAATTGAGGTTGTGTAGCGATTATCGGCAGTTGAATCAGGAGATGATTAAGAATAAGTAACCACTGCCGAGAATTGATGACCTGTTTGACGAATTGCAAGGAGCCTCAGTGTTCTCTAAGATTAACCTATGGACCGGATATCATCAGTTAAAGATTAGGAAAGAGGATATTCGTAAGACCGCTTTTAGGACGCGGTATGGGCACTATGAGTCACGGTGATGCCCTTTGGTCCAACCAAAGCTCCTGTTACCTTCATGGACTTAATGAACAGGGCGTTCAAAGAGTTTTTGGACCGCTTCGTCATAGTTTTTATTGACGATATATTGGTGTATTCGAAAAGCCGGAAGAGCATAAAGTTCATTTGACTGAGGTGTTACGGACCTTAAGAGAACACGCACTCTATGCTAAGTGCAGTAAGTATGAGCTTTGGTTTAGCAGAGTAGCATTCATTGGACATGTAATGTCGGGAAATGAAATTTTCGTGGATCTGTCAAAGATTGAGGTAGTGACTAAGTGGCTAAGATTGGTATCAGTGACGGAGAATTCGAGGTTTCTTAGGCTTGGCTGGTGATTATCGACGTTTGGTAGAAGGATTCTCATCAATAGCCACGTCGTTGACGTGGTTGTTTAAGAAAGAAATCAAGTTTGAGTGAGATGAAAAATGTGGAAGGAGTTTTCGAGAGTTGAAGCATAGGCTGACAACTGCCCCGATCTTGACAATTCTATTTGGATCAGGAAGATTTGAGGTCTATAGTAATGTGTCATTAAGAGTACTGGGATGTGTATTGATTCAGCTCGGAAGATTAGTTGCATGTGTGTCGCGCCGGTTGAGACCGCATGGAATGAATTATTCGACGCGTGATTTTAGAGTTGGCACCGCCAATGGATAGAACTTCTTAAGGACTTCGACTGCAACATCCTATATCATCTCGAGAAAGCGAATCGAGTAGTGGATGCGCTAGGCTGAAGGTCAAAGTATGACGCTCGAAGTATGACGCTTATGATGGTTAAGGAGTAGATCTTGTTGGAAAGGTTAAGAGACTCAGGGTTTGAGTTTGAGGTGAGTTTGATGTCTAATCTAATGACTGCATTGAGAATCGAACCGGAGATCCAAGCAAGGATTAAGGCGTTGCAGTCTCCGGACCCCGAGATTCAGAAGAGTCTAGAGATGGGTGATATTAATGGAAACCGGACTTCCAAGTGTCTGAGGATGGAATTCCGAAGTTTCGAGGATGTCTGTGCGTGCCCGATAATTTGGAGCTTAAGGAAGAGATTCTATCGAAAACTCATAGGAACAGTTATAGTTTTTATCCGGGCAGCACGGAAATGTACCATAATTTACGGTAACATTATCGGTGGGATGATCTGAAAAGGGATATGGCCAAGTGATTAGCGTGCCAACAAGTGGTGGCACCACACTATAAGCGATCATGAGAAAAAGGTTATGGTTCAGTTCAGCCTATCATCCGCAGACGGATGGCCAGTCTGAAAGGACTATTCGAACTCTAGAGAATAGGGCGAGAGCATGTATAATATATTTTCGGGGCAAGTGAGAAAGGCAATTGCGTTTAGTTGAACTTGCCTTCAATAATAACTCTCAGCAGACCGTTGGCCTTATGCTTTTTATGCGGGCATGGTAGTGGTGAAAAAGTTGAGAGTGAGCCGGATTTGGTTTGACGCGTGAGGTTTGTGAAAGTCGACGCATGGTGTGAGTTAGTATGTGAGTGTGGTTTGCCTCGCGTGGTTTGCCTCGCGTGATATGGTGCTGGATGAGTATGGATATAAATGAAGTGGCTATATTATTGTTTGACATGCAGGGATGTGCATGATGGATCCCAGGTAGGATCGCATGTGATTGTTAGTACGATTGTGTGGATGTTGTTTGTGTGTTGCTTGTTTCAGTGTCTGGACTTGTCTGGAATACATGGTAGCCTAGGTAAGGTTTAGGTTGTGAACTTATTGAGAAGTGTCTCATGGTTATTTCAACCAAATTATTTCAGAGCACCCGCCCGAGCCATGAACCTTCTGCCGCCGTCACTGCAGCGTATTTGGGATTGTTATGCGTACCAATCTTGATGTGGTAGAATTCCCGATCGAGATTGAGACCGATTCGGAGTCTATGGACGAGCACGAGCTTGATGAGGATGATGAGGAGGGTTCAGACGTGAACAATGAGTAGAGCGAGTCTCAGTGGACCCTAGTAGAGGGCGTAGGAGTTAGTCATCAGAGTTGGTAGTGATCCATTTTTGGTAGAGTGCTGACCCAATAGCCTACTGATCCGTTTTGATATCAGTGGTATATAGTTTAGAAATTCAACGTGCATGTAAATTATATTTTGTGGTTTTGAATGGTGGATATTGTAAATATTTGAGGAAGTGTAATATTAAGTTTGGTGGTTTAGTAATTTGCTTCTCCCTGGTTCTCCAATATTATTGTCCGGGATAAAATGATTTGTTTCCACTGCGAATTTACTCTGATAGAAAATTTAGGTCGGCGACGTTTTCCTGGGACGTCGCACTAATTCGATTGAAGAGGGATGTTGCGAGCTTGATGGGGTTCGGGACGTGACACAAGAAATGTGGGCCATTGTGGTTGCAAAGTAAAACGGACACTTCAATTTAATGCTTTTTCTAGCACTGGTGCTGCATTTTCGGCAGCTTGGGGAGCTTTTTAGCTA
Source organism: Syzygium jambos (assembly GCA_031216235.1). Taxonomy (NCBI): domain Eukaryota; kingdom Viridiplantae; phylum Streptophyta; class Magnoliopsida; order Myrtales; family Myrtaceae; genus Syzygium; species Syzygium jambos. The sequence goes on from CM062224.1 coordinate 16,343,365, forward strand.
TGGAGATTGATGAACGACTACGACGCGTGCTTCCGTTTCAGCGTTGGGTTGGCTTCTTATGTTCAGCTCTCGTCAGCACTCTTTTGCAACCTAATGGGCGGTCGACTCGATTGTTCTAATTTGGTTTTGTGAACTTTGCTCGATTTGCGATCGGCAAGTGAAGATAGTGGAGTGGAATCCCGCGATGGCATTGCTGGCGATGGTCACGGAGGACTCGAAGGTTTGGTGTGCCTTATTTTTCATGAGGCCACTTCCATTTCAATTAATAGGAAAAATCATCGTGAGGCTATATTCCAACCTTCTTAGGATGGAAATGCCAAGTTTCTCGCAATGACAACAACTGAGGAGCGAGAATTTTTAAGAGCGGATCATTAGCTTCAGCTGGCCAACATCTATCAATCACAAGCCTTTTCAAGTTTCTCGAATAAATGTTGATGTGGTCCCTCCCTACGCATGCAACTTTCGAACTTCGAGTACTCAAGAACAGGGTTACCCTTCAAAATCTTCTTACTCACGTCATCACTCACCTCTACCTAGAAGATGGACGAAGACTTGTGCGAAGTCTAATCGTTCGTGATCGTCTAGCTTTGACAGTAATTGTTGAGTACAAAAACATGACTTTGTCAGTAAATTGAGAATATTACAGTAAACAACTTGAAACACACTTTTACCAAAATGTGGTACGAATATAATACTTTGATGAAATCTCCAAAACTAATATACACTATATGGAGCAAAAGACCACACCTCACCATTACAAATTAATTTCTCCCGCCACGTACAAAACACTTAGAGCAAACTAGCTCGTACAAAAACTTACTCTCTAACCCTTTATTTTCCCCTCTTCCCTCACCAAGCAAACTCTCTTACTCTCAAGCTCGAGAAAATATTAAATAGAATTGTCTTGCCAAGTCAGCAATGTGCCAGTTCATTCACTAGGCGACACGTGGCAAGGTGGGTCCTACTATGCAACTCTGCTCTCTCCCTTCTATTACTCTCTCTTACTCACACTTTTCTCCTCGCCTTTGTTCTCTCTCGCATCCACTTTTTACCATCTTCTTTTTCGACATACATACATATGCATGCCACCGCCATGATCAACCCTCCGTCGGTAACGGAGGAAGAGAGTAACAAAGGAGAGAGAATGAAGGTGAATAGTGGGCACTAAATGGACAAGTGTCGAGTATTGAATGGAGCGATATATTACAAACTTGGCAAGATAGTCCTAATTAATATTTTCTCTCGAAGCTCAGGCTCCGTGACTTACTCCCAAAACTCCACATAAAACTCTATAACTGAGCCGCGCCTTGATATGATTAGTAGTTTGGCAGGCCCGAAGGGGCATTGTTGAGTGTTGCTTGACAAGGCTATTTAGTTTTTAAGCTCGGCCTAGACCGTTTGAGCCTATAGTAGCTCGATGGGTCATCTCATACATTCTCTTTAGAGAAAATTGTCCAAAAAGTCCTAAACCTATTGCACTTTTATCAATTAAGTCCTAAACATTTTGCATTTGTACCATTCGATCCATCCAGCCAACTTTGGCCGGCCAGCACTAACGTGGCCTGTGACATCCAAAAAAACTGGTCCATTTGGGATTTATAAAATATTGAGATTTATGAAATGTACTCGTAGTGAATTCTCGCCCGGAACTGATCATTCCTGGGATACTAACCATTAGGAAAAGGCTAATTAGGGATTTAAATTCGTACGACTAAAGAAAATTCGATCGTGAATTGATTTTCGACCATGAAATCGTCGAGGTAATATTTTGAGCCACTGTTAGCTCAGTTCGCCAATGTCATAGTAATGAATCACGGGTGATTCCGTCGAACCACGAAATGACTTGACGAATTATCTTGAACCTATACCGAATGATCGTACCCCTCAAATCTAGTAATTGATCATTGCTATTTTAATGACAATCGAAGTCGTCGCGACCCGAATAAACTTACACGTGACCTGAATTATTGTCAATCACGGGTCGAATATGTGAATTTCCCCAACAAGCCGCCCGTTAGTTTGAGAAACGCTCGAGTTGCGTTTACTAAAATTTAATCATTTAATTTAGCCCGAATCGGACACCGAAAAATTTGGAAGTCACAACGGGACGTTAGGACGACATTGCGGTTATAACGTGCAATTTTAGATGTGCCCGAATCTTTCAGAAAAATTCAATTTCAGCAAGAAAATGGGAAAGTGACCATTTTACCCTTGAGAATTAATAAAGGATTTGTCTTATGGGCAAATGGCATTTTGGTCATTTTACCCTCAAATTCGGAAAAGACAATTTTGCCCTTGGACTTTTTGAGAAATTACAAGATTGTCCTTGGATATTTTTGGTAAGATTCGATCTGGGCCGTCAATTTCAAGATAGGATCGAATCTGGACCGTTGATTGAAATGATTAGACAAGGGCATGATGGTAATTAGCTAAAATTGGGTCAATTTCACTATTTAAGTCTAGACCCCCATTCTCTCTCGCCTCTCTCTCTCCCTCAAACTCTCGGCAGCCCCTTCCCCTCACTAAACCGACCAGCTCCTCCTCCTTGCCTGTACACCGGCCGCCACCCGTCTGCCCGTCGGACGGCCGCTCACTGTGTGCCGCGCCTCCCGTCCTTCGAGCCTCACGCCACCCTCACCCCACCGTGATTCTCTCTCTCTCTTGGTTCCTCTCCCCTTGGCCGTGAGCCCCACCGGCCGCTGCCCAAACCGTCGTCGCCCGCTGTTCCTCCTGATCACCGCCGATCATCATCACCGCCGCAAGCCGCCGTTAGATCTTGGTTTTGCCGCCGCTTTAATTTCGCTCTAGCCGCGTGAGTCTAGAGTTGGGTAAGTCGCACTCTAAATCCAATTTAGGACTTTGGGTATCGACGGATGATTCTTGGGTGAAATCGGGTTTAAATTAAGTGTGAAATTGCACGATTTATGAACAAAATCGATGGGCGGGCCTTAGGATTGAATTTGGGTAATTTTGACGGATGATTGGAGGTCGAAAGTGGGCTGTAGATGGCCGATTAGTGGGCTGTGATGAGCCGATCGGGATGCAAATTGGATTTTTAGAACTGGTAATTAGTGGTGAGAAAGTGCCGTGAAGGGCCGGGAGTGATTTGACGCCGTTTGGTTGGAGAAAAATAGCAGATTGTGTGTTTAATGTGTGTTGGAATGGCGACTAAGTTGTGGTGATAAAATTTTATGCATGGTTGTGTAATTACACGATTGTACTATGTTTGTCGGATGCACGCTTGAGCCAGATTAATTTAATTATTAAAATTGGCCATGTCAAATGCTGAGTGAGCACTCTATTGTGTGTGAATTGATGCGTACATGGGGCCACGTGTGATTGGCCAGTTGGGTGTGGTAAATGCTTATTGAGCATGTACATGAGTAAGAAAGAAATGTGGTATGATATGTGATCGTGAAAATTTTGTCGTCCTGAAGCGTGTACTACAACGCGGGACGATGCCCGGTACTACCTGAAGACTGCCAGCCTGAGGCGTGTACTTCAACGCGGGTTGCGTAATAGGTGCTAGATGTTGAGCATGAGGTGTGTACTTCAACGCGGGCAAGAAATATGCCCCGAGGTGTGTACGTTAACGCGGGCCCTGGAGTGTTGTGATAAGTTGATTGCAGTGGACCTGAGGCGTACACTATAACGCGGGTCACTGGCGAAAGTTGTGGAAAAGATGTGATTGGACTGGAACGAATGCGCGAAATGTGATTTGAACATGCCTGTGATTGCATATGATGTGACTGTGACTAATGTGCAGGTAGCATGCATGATAGGCCCTGGTAAGAATAATTGATGCGCCTGCGTTGTGCTGATTATGTGCGTGAATGTGTGTTTTGGTGTGATTGTCTGGAGGTACGTGATAGCCTAGGTGGGGTTTAGGGGTGTATTTACTGAGACGTAGTCTCATGGTTATTTCAACCAATATTTTTTCAGAACCCTGATATGAGCCATGAATCCTCCGCCACCACCACCAGAGCGTTTTGGGATATCAGTGCACACCAAGAATGAGGTTGCAGAATTCCCTATCCCTGATAACATGACCTGGATTAAGCACACTACTACCATAACCTAGATTAAGCACACTACTACCATAACCTGGATTAAGCACACTACTACCATATTTGTAGACGTAGGACTGCTCTTATGGGAGACCCATGTTTATTCTGCTTGGTTCTTTCGGGATGCAGTAGGGGATGAGTTCGGGCCCGTTAGGTGTTTTGATGTCCCATTTAACTTAATAGGGGATTGTGACCCGTCTGCCGTACCCCTAATAGACGGAGAGTTGACCAGCGCGAAGACTAGTTTAGCTCAGTCTGGATTGCATCCGGCGCCCGCTGCACAGGGATCTTCAGGGGCTGAGCATGAACCCAAGCTTGAAGCATCGCAAGTGGAAGACGACCCGATGGACATAGATTTATAACCGATCCTCGAGGAGGAATCAGAGGAAGTGGAGCCCGTGATAGAACCCGAGGACGAATCTAACAAGCCTGAGGAGCCTGAGGAGGAACCGGAGTATGTACTCCCGTATGAGCAGTATATGGATCCTAACTATGTGCCGGAATATAATTTCTTTGATAGATTATGGGAGGAGGATCAGAATGAAACTCCAGCTGAGTCGGGTGACATAAATCACCTGATTGAGATTGAAGCAGAGTTAGAATCCTCAGAGGGACAGACCGATCAGAAGAGTTCGGATTCAGAAGACGAGGAGTCAGACTCTGAATGGATGCCTAGCAAAGGGCGTAAGGGCTAGTGTAGGGGTTAAGAATAGGATTTTGGATGAGTACCATTTTTTAAGTTAGAATACCAGGTCATCGAATCCTTTTTGTTATCAGTGATTGATAGTAAGGTGTGCTTATGTAAATGGCGGTTGTAAATTGTGAATATTTTATAAGTTTGTTAATAGAATCGAATATGTGTATTCTCCCTGAATGTTTCTCCAGTTTTAAATTGTCTGGGATTAATTGTGGTATCTGCTGTGGATGTAAGGGCCTGTTTGGTTCGGCTTTGGGGGAATGCATTTGGGAAAATGCAAATACCTTTGGGTGAAAGCCCATTGGGGAAAGGCAAATGGTGTTTGGTAAAAATATTTTGTAAAGTTACTTTGGCCAAAGTATAGTGTTTGGTAAATTTTTTTTTACAAATGGACTTTGAGAATTATTTTATTTATTAAAAAAAAAACAAAACTTACTCATCGCCGGAACCGGCCGCCGGAGCCTGCTGCCGGCCGCCGTCGCCCGAGGTCAGGCGACCCCCCGGCGAGCCAGATCCGCCGCCGGCGGGGGTCGCCCGGCCGCCTGGGGTCGCGCGACCCAGGCGACGGCTGCCTGGGTCGCGCGACCCCAGGCGACGGCCGCCTGGGGTCGCGCGACCCAGGCGACCGCCGCCTGGGGTCGCGCGACCCCAGGCGGCCGGGCGACCCCGCCGAGGGTCGCCTGGCCTCGGGCGACCGCCGGCGGCGACGGATCTGGCTCGCCGGGGGTCGCCCGACCCCAGGCGACCTCGCCGAGGGTCGCCTGGCCTCGGGCGACCGCCGGCGGCGACGGATCTGGCTCGCCGGGGGTCGCCCGACCCCAGGCGACCTCGCCGGCCCTCTCCCTCGCCAGCCACCCTCGCCGGCCGCCGGCGCTTGCCCGAAGAAGATGAACAGATTCCAGCCCTTAAAAAAAAAAAAAAGTGAACAGTAGCAAGAGCATTCCGAGAATGCTCAAAGCTCAAGGCACCCCCTAGGGTGCCTTGAGCTTTCAGCCTTGAGAAAGCCAGCATTTGGCCAAGGAGCTTTCAAAATATTTTGCCAAACACAAAATATTTCCCCCAAAGGGCTTTGGAGGCCCAAAGCCCTTTTGTAAAGCCGAACCAAATACCCCCTAAATCTCTGATGGTTATTTGAGGTTGACGATATTCCTGGGATGTCGCATAAATCGACCAGTAGAGGGTGTCGTGCTCTCGATGAGGTTTGGGGCGTGACATGGACGTCGGTCGGTGCTGGTCGTCCAGCCAATGCCGACGTGATAATTTTTAATAATATTTTAATATTTTTCAAAATTATTTTTTTTTCTTTTCATTCTCTTTTTTTTTCTATTTTTTCTATCCTTCTTCACTTTGGCCTATCAGGCCTAGCCAACCTCTAGTGAAGCTCACCCCATCGGCCATTGGTGAGAGTGAGCCTCGCCCGCCCTTTTCTGGGCGAGGCAGAGGCAAGGTTTGACCTCTTGACCTCGCCCTGTCGTTGGGGGGCGAGGTTAAGCCTCACCCAGCCGAGGCGAGGCCGACCTCGCTGTTGTTGGGTTCCACCTCGCCTAGCGACAAAGAGGTCGAGCCTTGCTTAGCTAAGGGTAGGTGAAGCTCGCCCTTATCAGTGGCCGGCGGGGGCCAGTTTCGCCAAAGGCTGGGGAGGTCGATCTCACTGGCCTCGCCTTTGGCCAATCGGCGTCTACTTCAGTTTCAGCCGGCAAAAATTAGTCGAATGAACTAAATTGATATAAATGTAAAAAATTTATGACTAAATTACTAAAAACGCAATAAGTTTATGATTTTTTTGGCAATTTTCCTGTTCTCTCTACGATGAACGAGTCCGGAGAAAAAGTTAAGCCCGACTTATGGCCCAATCCGGCCCAGCTTGGCCCGCCCATTAATCAAGTAAAGTCCGCCTCCTCTCCTATATTCTCTCTGTCCTCATTTTCTCTCCCGCCTGTTCGTTCCTCATTTCTGCAAATTTCTCTCTACAAATTCTCTCAAATTCCTTGACTCTCTCTCTCTCGCTCTTTCTCTCTTCCATCCTCCTTCGTCTCACCTCTTCAACTGCCTTTCGTAACCCTAAGTAGCATCGAGCACCAGCTCTCCCTCCCTCTCAGTTCGCATTTGCCACCGACGCTTCCGTACACTTCCTCGCGGTTCGCTCCAGCGGCTGGTTGGCTCTGCGTTTCCGGCTGTTCCCGGAGCTTTTTGAGGTAATGGAGACCGACGAAGAAGGGTCGCGGCGTGCGCTTCCGTTTCAGCTCCAGTTCGACAAGCCGCTGGCTTCTCAGGTTCGGCTTCCCCGTTCGGTTCGTTCTTTTCGCGACCTCCTAATGGGCGTGGCCGATTGGATTGTTTTCCGACTTGGTTTTGTGAGGTTTTTGCTGGGTTTCATCCGATTCGCAGGTGAAGATGGCGGAGTGGAATCCGGAGAAGGATTTGCTGGCCATGGTCACAGAGGACTCGAAGGTCGTGCTTCATCGCTTCAATTGGCAGAGGCTGTGGACCATCTCTCCTGGTAATTGCTTCGAATCGAGAGAAAGTTCTGTTCTTTCTGTTCAGTTTGTTCGTGTCTTAGACGATAGCTTGCTGTGCCCTCTGAGTCATTGGCCTTATCTCGTCTTACTTCTTTCGCTTTTCCTAAATGTGCTGCGCTTCCTTCTAGTTCAAATTGCATTCGATGGAGAATTGGACGAACATAGAGGTAAAGTGCTTGAATTTCTAAATGAGAAGACCACGTTGAACTCAAGGAATTTGTGTTTTACACAAGAATGAAGAGCGGATGATGGTGATACAAGTGGAAATTTAGAGATGACTTAGTTGCAAGTAAAGAATTCCAAGCTGATATCAATTAAATGGAGTGACTTTTATTTATTCCTGTCAACTTCTAGACCAACCAGAAGTGTACCATACTCCTGTTTAGCCATCTTGTTTCCCTTTTGATACACCAGTTAAAGTGTCCATGAAAATAACGAACTTGAATTGGAGGGGACATTATTTAAGCTAGAGATGCAGAAATGCTAGATGCCGACATGGAGTCGGCAGGTTTAGCCCCTGCAGAATGCCATCCCAATGCCATCAGGCATCTATATAGTTTTCCTTAGATTTCTGATGCTGACTCTCACAAAGTAATATTACTTCTTGCTCCTCTTCTTTTACTGATTGAGCGTTCCCTACAAGGATAGATTTAATGGATACTAGAATGTAGAGTATAGGCTGGAAAGTTTCTCACATTTTGTATTGCTTGAAATTAACTTATCTTCTTCTTATTGCAGAGGGGCATTTTGTCGCATCATTTTGATTAATTAAGTTCGCTGGTGGGATTTTAACTTACTTGTTAATAGGATATCTCAAGCTATGCTGCATACTTGTTTGACAATCTGGTCAAGAGGGATGGAGGGAGGAATTGGAGAAAGCGAAGAGACTAGGAGTGTAGGGTGAGCTGCATTCAAGTATGTTAAGTTCTCATATGACTTTAAATCTTGGTAATTCAAAATCGTAAGAGCTTTGGATTAGATGCCTAGCCTTGGCAGTTCTTACTATCTCTTCTCACTGGAAAAATTTAGAGAGGAGGCGTTTTTTCTCCAGAAACATCTGAATGCTTTGTGCATCATATTGTCTTCTAAATTTGGAGAACATGTTGTTGAGTGCACTATAGTACTTGAGCCAATATTTGAATGGTTTCTGTTGAGATCCTAAGTTGTAGATACGAGAACACTTGCGACGTTGCCTGAAGCATGCTTTCATGGATCCACTCCACCTTGAGGTTACAAAGCTGAACTACAAGATTCTTTTTTGGATGGAGATAATGGATTGGAGGTCGCCAAAAAGATATAGATTCCCTCGCTTTAGATGACCTACTAATCCAAAGAAATCCCATATTAAGTGACCAATATCCCTCAGTTATCTTGTACTGTTATGATGCTTTGCCTCACTTCACAAATTTTGATTAACATTTTCTCAGTTACTGTGTGTTCTCTATCTTCCCTCTTCATCCATTAATTTTTTTGTGAACAAATTATTCTCTCTCTCTCTCTCTCTCTCTCTTGATTGTTTCTTTTGAACTCACTTTTCTTTGCACATTCATTGTGTGTTATCAATACTGGCTTCTCTTTATCGTTCTAATGTTACTCCAGGTAAATGTATAACATCATTATGTTGGCGTCCTGATGGCAAGGTTGTTGTGTTGGGACTTGAAGATGGTACAGTTTCACTGCATGATGTTGAAGTAAGTTTACTATGTTATTACTTTAACTTTACGCTCATTACTTCTCAACAAGAAATTCCTCCTGCAAGAATCCTTTATCATCAGAATGTGTTCTTCTCTGATCTCTCACAGGAAACTGAATTGCTCAATAGTGGCATTATGCAATGCAATCAGCAAGCTTGCTTAACGAACATTTAGCTGCTATTATAGATGGCAATCCATGTTTGCTGGTCATGTCTGCCAATGTCAAGTTAATAGCGGACTGGTAGATAGGTCAATCCGAGCAGGATAAGTGTTGAACAAGTCAAACCATGTCCACATCAGCTTCCAGCCCAAATCAAATTGCCATGTCACCCAAGCAGTTTGCATCTTCCTATTCTCCTGCACAAGACTTGGTTCAGCGAGAAACTTCCAACTTCTCTCCACACGGACAGCCAAGCAACCAACATCTATAACTCATTCAAACTCATTCAAACTCAAACTGATTTTTTTAATGCAGATTCTTTGCAAGTGCATATAAACCCATCATCTCTTTGTTAATCATAAAGGAGAGAAATCAGTACAACAACATTATTTAAAAAACATCTGTTTCTGTTCTCTGCATTATCTCTCTCACTGTTCCAAGTTTCTAGGTTTTCATTCGTTCTTCTGCTCTTCGGTTTTCTCTAAAGGTCCATATTTTAAGTATAATCTTAACAAAACTTATTAGGACACTATTCGAACATGACCCATTTGTTAAATATGTCAACAAATGACAAGAGATGAATAACCTGTTTAACTAGTTAGATTGAATGGATCATTTAAATCCAAACAGGACCGACACAGCTTGAATAACTAATACAATATGTGCAATGTGAATATCTTCTTCAATGTCAAAGCCTTAAGCATACTAAATCCTGGGTTTACATAAAATCTTGTATTTGTATGGTGTAATTTGTAGCCAATCTGAAAACGAAATTCATATGTAAGTTTTTATCATAAAACTTACTGAACTAAATATAAATAGGTCAAAATAGGTCAGGTTGCTAATCAAGTTGGGACGATAGGTAGATAGATTACGTTAGTCAATTTGTGTTGCGTGGTTTGATCTTTGAACTTGAAATATTCGTTTATTGATTGTGTTAACTGTTGAGTAGGTTGCCATAATCTTGACACGACATGATTACCACCTAGGTTCACCCAAAGTTGTCACATGTAAATATCAGTCACGAATCAAAATATTAAATCTATGGATTGTGAAGCGAGAATTAAATCCAGTGAAATTACAAAGTTTGATATAATGTTTAAGATATGTATTTCATGACATATGTAAATTAACTGTGAAGTACGATTTCTTCTTATTGTTAAGTAGGCTCATGACTGATGATAAAGATATTGAAATTAAACTGATTTTATGATTTCTAGACATTAGATATTCTACAAATTATTTTTTTTGCCAAATAAGTACTGCATTTAACTGCAAGGGCACAAAGATTGTGAACATAGTATTATAATTGGGTTAGTATTGTTCTTGGATTCTAACTTATAGAGTTTAGTGTAAGACAATCAAAACATCCACCATGCCTGATGCAGCCAACAAAATCATGCAAGATGATTTTTGTTCAAATATTGGCGTTTCTATCAAGCTTTTGGTAAAGATGGACTTTGCAACTCAAATAAGAGTTCTACAAGGATCAAGATTCTTCTTGAAATTTTATTGTAAAATTATCAACTAGGATTTACGTATTATATAGATTTTACTAATATACCTTCATTTACTTTGAGTAGTGAATATTACTTATATTCCAATTATGTGTCTTGTTTAGAGGTTTCCTATTTCAACTCGGAGTAGAACTTTTAGAGAGTGCATAAATGTAATTGTAATTTTTACAATTTAATTGATTTGATAAATTATGGAATTATGCCAGTGTTTGCTTTGGGATTGTGTGATGCAAGTTTTCTTTAAGGTGTGATGCTTAAGAGTTTTGGGTTTGATGCCTAAAGATTAATTCTTTCTTGTGGGACTTGTCCTCCTACGTCAAAGCCATGAAATGTTTTTGACACTGCATTGTTTGATGCCTGAATTATATTTGATTATGAATCAAGGAAATAGATTGACTCATATCTAATCAGTGAAATCAGTTTGAATTGTTGGGTTCACATGTCATACAGTAATGATAGATTCAATAGATTTATACACTTTAGGACTTGAATCTAAATGATGTGCTCAATTGCATTCTCATGTAGGACAGAAAATTGTTACCTTGCTGTTGATGTTGTCATCGATGATTGAAAATGCTTCAAATGTCAATGACAAATTACAGCATAGTGTTTACTGAGGTCAAGCTCATTGTGAGGATCCATGGTCTAGGTGGATGGTGTCAATAGAAGCAGTCGTCTATGAGATGCTCATTTTCATTAAATTAATAGTCTCTTTTGATTATAAAAATTTCAAATATGTTCAGTTCAGTCAAATTAGGAAGGTAATAATTTAGGTGACTCCTAAATGATAGGATGTGTATATGCCTTATATGTGCTTGTGGGTGGAAAAGCTCATAGATAACTGGTTATGTCATTAAGCTATAGCTGTTTGGTCATAGTACAATGGCTGCAAATTTGGTTGATGCTGCTGCATTTCTGTTTCTTTGAGACTTCTACCATTTTTTTAACCATCATCCACTTCATGGACTACATTTTGCTTGGAAGAGTTTGTTTTTTACGTAATGAACGTTATCTTACTAATCTAGCTTTCTTTACTTAACTATTGATATGCGGTTTGCTGCTTTATATATGCTAGTACTTGCAGCAGTTATACATGCTGTGGTATAATCATTCCTAACATGGTATAAATATTAAGTAGAATGGAAAACTGTTAAGAAGCTTGAAGTCCCATGCAGCAGCTGTGCTGTGCCTCAACTGGGAGGAAGATGCCCAAGTGAACAGAGTATGCATCTTTCCACTTAAAAGTTGATAAACTTCTTGATTTTGATTCTTAACAGACAATATTTTATTGTTCATGCGTTTCATGTTATATCTAATGCTTTGTTTGCTGTAAAGCAGTTATTTTAGTCTGGTTTACTAAAATATTTCTTTTTCAACCTTAGAATCTTATTTACAGTCCAACGGCTCTAATTGGGGTTTATGGAAGATGTTTTAAAAGCCTTATGTTTGGTGTCATTTATAACTTGTTAATTTGCTGATTGTCGACTCCTTAGCTCTAATCTCTTGTTGTATTTTTTCTTTTATTTTTCCAATTGGAAAAATAATTATTTACTTTTCTTTCATAGGACACTTCTGGTAACACTTTGGCATTTGAAGATCGCACTACTCATTTCTTCCCTCCAGCTCCAAGAGTTCGTCGCATGCCTGGACTAGTACCCGGAGACACTGGTTTAACTGATGATGGTCAAGATTCATTCGTAGAGCTCTCGAATTCTTCAAAGCAATGTTTCAATATCCTTTGCAGTGGAGATAAAGATGGGGTTTTGTGCTTCGGTATATTTGTTGTGTTTCCAATCGGAAATGTTGTAAGTCTCCTGTCTGTTCAGATAAAATATTTAGCATTATGGTCCATCAAATTCAGTCAATGAGTACTTATTTCCTTGTTCTTGCCTCTCATGCAGCAGTCTTTCTTAATAAATGGATTTGATAGCATACTGGCAGTAAATCAGTATTGCCTGGTAAGTAATGGGTGGTTAACTAAAAAACTATACTAGGTGAAGTTATGCCTGTAAAAATTCTAAATGTTTTCGCCATATTCCCTGGCTAGATTTCATTTCTGATGACACCTCTGACTTTGATACAACACACTTATCTGTATCTTTTTGTTGTTTGACCTGAGGTCAGCCTGACTTTCTGCTTTTGCTGTAGACTCTTGGGTTTCTGCTCTGTTCTAGGGAGATTGAGAGAGCCTATGCAACCATCAGTTGGGGAAAGTATTCTGAGAGGTCGCATGTACTTAGATGGTTCTCTCTGGGGTGTGCAACCATCAGAAGATTTAGAATTTTAGGTACTCGGAACTTTCCTGCGTGTTTGGGTTTGGTACTTTTTCAACATGAAAGTAAAACAAACATGAAGAAATTTCTCAACCGAAGAAATTTGATTAGTCTAGAAAATGCGAGCTGGAGAATTGTTCTAATAAGTACCATTTAGGTTCTGTCAGTTGTCTCTTTAGGTACGTGGAGCAAGTCCTTGTAGTTATAATTCCTTGTAGGAACTCTTCCAAATGGATTTCCTAGGGCCCACTGCTCTATTTCCACATCTACAAGTGTGGACTATAGTTTCCTAAGACAAATTTGTTTATTGTCAATATTGATTTGATCAAAATGTCTGACTCGGTGAACTTCCTAAAGTCAATCCCAAAATCTATGTGCTTTCTGTAGAGCACGTAATATGCACTTAAAGATGAGATGTTTTAGATGGAAAATTAAACACCATTGATAGGAAGATCTCTTATTATGAAAATTGATTTAGCTCGACGGTATCGACCCGAAGGTCCTTAGGTGATCACACAATTCATTATTATCTGAACCTCGCGTATAACGCTTCAGGGTATTTTAGGTGATCACATGCTCATGGCAGACACGCATTCTCACACAATTTCATCACATGCCTCACTCTTGGCATACAAAATGCGTGTCCATGTTATGCAAATGCAATGCACCATGAGCACCAATATAATTCAGACACCCAATGTCACAACACGTGCTTAATTGGCCCAATTAATACCGTGTGGCCTAACGTGCGTTTCACAACTCAATAAATCATTGTAAACCAAACAATGGCCAGTCGCACTCCACAAAAATAGCCACACCACATACGACATAGCAGTACGAAATCAACTACAATTAAGCACAATTGACATACACTCAATCAACCCGGGCTTACCCGGCAATCTCACCAACGAGCTCCTAAATTGATCAATTAATCCAATTTCTCTCCCCAATAAATCCTCAATGATTTACCACAATTTTCCCGACAATAATTTCTACCAGTCAATTCTCAACCCAGTCTAAAATACACACTGATACTATCTACACCAGTCCAAAATGTACTGATAATACCTAAACCAGTCCAGAAAAAAGCACTATTAGTCCTAATCCGGGTTTAGGAATTTTACTCACCTAATCAAGGGTCACGACGACGGGGAATGACGACCGATCACTGGTGAACAGTGCAACCGGCGGCGGAATTCCCGGGGCGGCGACGTGTACGGACGGGGTGAACAGTGAACTGTACGGACCGGCATGAACAGTCCCCCCCCCCCCACCCGTGAACAGTACTTTTCCGTACGGAACTGTACGGACAGGGCTGGGACGGCGGCCAACGAGGCGCCGATCACGGCGGCGACGGGCCGTACGATCGGACCGTACGGACAGCTACAGTACCGACCGTACGGACACTGTACGGCCAGCTATGAACAGGAACGTATGGGCTTGCTGGACGGCTGGGTGTCGACGGAACGGCGATCGGAGCTCCGGCGAATCTCCGGCGTTACTGTTTGCAGACCGGGAAAGAGAAAAAAGAGAGAAACAAGGCTGTTTTGGACAAAAACCGGGGCTGTGGTGGCTGCACAGAGGTGGAAATGGTTGCTGGTGGTGCTGGCTTGGTGAGGGCAGCTCCGGCTGGTACTGTTCCGGCGTGAACAGTACCAGAAATGGCAGAAACGGTGCTGTAGAACAGAAAATGGAAGAGAAGAAGGGGAATTCTGGGAAAAAATTTGACTGAATGCTGCTGTACGTGGGAGAGAGAGACAGATATGTCTGGTCAAAGGGGTCAAAGGTGGATTAGTGGAGTTCATGTGTCCAAATCTTGGGCTAAATGACATTTTTGCCCTTGATCCAAAGGCCCATATTTGTTCTAATCCATAAAAGCAAGGGTAGAATGGTCATTTGCCCTTAACCATGGTTGACCAGACCTGAGTTAAGCCTAACTCACCTTGGTTAATCCCAAAATTAAATCTAAATTTCGGAATTAATTAAAAATGACCTAGGGGCATTTTCGTAATTTTCCGATCCCGAACCGAAATTCCAATTTTTGTCTATACCGGTCCTATATATTCATGGTAGACATAATCCGGTGTCGAAATCGCGAAATTCACTTTTTAAGCCCTTGAAAATCGACTGCGAAGTTTCGGGAATAAAATAATATTATTTTTCTAATTTTTTGTCGAAATTCCACTTTTTGTCCATAACGACTCCCGGTATGCGTGGCCACCCAAAAATGGCATCGGCCTCGAAAAATAACCTCAAACGGCCTCAAAATCCAACACCGGCACCCACAGGGGCAAAATCGTAATTTTCCCCAATTTTCGTCGAAATTTCAATCTTTGGCTAGTTTAGCCCCAAATGTGCGTGGCCAGTATAATACGACGTCAGAATCGTGAAAATGGTCCTTTAAGCCTTCGAAATTCAACATCGAAATCCGGGCCCAATTTCATGAATAAAACTTGCTAAACTTTCAGTTTCAGGGTCTCTCACTAACGGACGGCTATTTAGAAGTTACGCGTATCGACCTAGGGCTATCCGTGTCGTAATGGTCTCGATCATTGAGAGAATGAGAAATTATTACTAGTTCCAGGGGTCACAATCGTTAGGTTCAAGTTCAGGACTGGTTGGCCACATGTACTTTCCGTCTTGCAGAATCACCTGCGTCCCTATTATACATCGTTGGCCTTGGCCAAACCCAATCCATTACCCTTTCCTACGATCGGCCCACGTTGGCCCAGAATATTCCCTCAGCGTCTCTCGTGATCGGTGTCCGTTTCACGATAGGGTCTCCGGTCCACGTACCGTTTTCTAGTTAGCCATGCCCCATTGGTTAGTATCCCGAGAGTGATCAGCTCTGGGTGAGACTGGCTAAAATGAAATACGAATTAATATCAGTTTTATTGATCCTGGAAATTACATCGAAATTCAGGCTGTTATAAGATGCATCAGAAAGATTACATACGAATAGAGAATTGTTAAAAAAAAGAAAACAGAGAGTTAGAAACAGATTCAATCTGAGCAGCTGAAGATCCAGTTTAGAACATACAGCATGTGACACAGCACATTTAGAAGAAAACACTGTAAAGGGCATTTTGGGTTGGATCTACAGGTGAGGCTCACGTAAGTATAGATGTCCAATAGTGTAAATCACTTCCAACCTAGGACCTTGAGACTGGTAGATTTAACACCTTCTGTTGCTCAGAAAAATAAAATGAAAAAGGCCTCTATAGCTGATTCCATAAAACAAGACTCAGACTTACCATTGGGTATCATTTATAATAACCTTTCTAAGACATTGACATCTCTCTTTTCTCTTTTTGAGATTTAATAAGGAAGGTGTTGGGTGGATTCATTTGATTATATTAGTCCTATTCAGAATAATCAGGCAGTTCAAATGGCAACAATTGGGCATCGCTGAAGCTTTGCTAAGTGTCTGCTTTAATGCCCTTATGCAACTTCCTTTGGCCAGTGAGGTGGACTTGGACGCTACAGCTCAAGATGTAATCTATCTCATCATAATCAGCAGTTCTTCAAGCTCAGCTTTCAGATGCACAATCGCAACTGGAGAGGGATCAACATGGGAAGAAGCCAGTTATAACAGACTCTCTTCAGAAGTCCGTCGCATCAAAGGCAAGCCCATCGATCTCAGATGCCGAGAAGAGAAGACTCCATAATAATTCTTTTCATTCTTGGAATTCCGTCATCTCTCCCCAAAACTACAGTCGTGCATCTTCAATCAGAAAATTCAACTGGGGATTCTGATAGTTGCTTATTATGCGTCTTTGTACGTCAGTAGATCATTGATTAGCATACCTCCTCTTAGTAGTCTACTCGGCCTCATAATTTATATGACTACTAATCTTTGTGAATCCCATAAAGTGCTTAATCCTTGCAGTAACATTCTTGTAACGGGTTATGCAACGTGTATAGGATATTCATCTTGGTGAGCAAATCAATAAGATGGCATGCTCAGGTTGGCTTTTCAATTACCAGTAACAAATTTCCAACAGCGAGCAGTTGCTGGAGCGATCCCTGTGCATTAGGAAAATCAAAGAAAATAGGATGAAAAGATTGCCTTTTGACAGCAGCTGCTATTTCCACAGCTTCTTTGTCTTTGAGCACCTCATTCAAAGTGCGGAGACAATTTATCCCCTCGCAAAAATCGACCAAAGCTGTGGAACCCCAACTTCAAAACCTTTCATCTCTGATTTTAACTTCTGCCCCTACCCAAACGTTGTTCATTTCTGAAACTACAAAGCCTAACAAATCGTGCATTCACTGTTCGGCATTGGTGAGGGACATTGAAAAATTATGAGCCCTATTAATGCTAGCCTGGTGCAACAATCTCTCCGGCAACTCAACAGTACAGTCCACCATCTATTTTCCAGAAACTCCATATTAATGAAATTCTCATGAAATCGTTTGCACTATTTCATTCACATTATTTGTTATCACTGAATAAAAGCGTTTGTTGAACTGTGCTCAGATGCACAACTTGTCATTATTGTCACAGAGAGTCTTTCTCAAGTCTTGTTTTTTTTCTTTGGCTTGGAAGAATCTTTCTATAAGGCTTGTCTAATCAGAGAAACTCAAATAATCATGAATATGTTGAGGCACAAGAATACAGGTTATAAATTACGTAAAAACATATTCAGGACCTAATAACATGCACAGGCTTGTCTAATCGGAGTAATGTTGGATTTCAAACACGGTGCCCACCTTGAAAATAACATGATAACATGTTCAGGACATGATAACCTTATAAATTTGCGTGTGTGCGCACGCTTGCGAACAATCTGGACAAATGGATAATAAATCGAAACCCCACACAATGGAGCTAGAGATGTGTCAAGTTCTAGAGGCAGAAAATTTAAGATGTAAATTTACCTCCCTAAATGTAGAGAATCTTAATCCCTTATCCAATTTCCATTATATTCTATCTTATTTTGTTTGGTCGAATATTTTGGACAACCAATCGCAGTATAGTAAAATAGCGTTAAAGGCTCAAGGCCATCGATCAATTAGAGCCGTCATCACTTGGATTAAATTCCTCGGCGAAAAATAGTCGATTTAACCATAATTAACTTAAGGTTTGGGCTTGGCATTAATAAGAAAGAAAATTATGCTGACGAAAAGAAGAAAATATATGAAGGAAGACATTGAGTACTCATTGGTCCTTATACGGATACTTCTACAATCTTTCGAAAAAGCATTATAAGGGGGCTGGTAATTTTCGAATCACAAAATAATGGATCGCAACCATGACTTCTTCAAAACTTTTCAACTTTTGCAAATAACTACAGTTAGCGTTAGAAAATATGATAACTTGCGCATACTTACAATATACTATTACAAGAATTGTACCGTCAAGGAATCATAGAAGGGAAATAGTTGAATTGATCATGGTCTGTGGACCATATGCAATCACATTAATTAATTTTTGTGAGGTCCATGTGAAACTTATATGATTAACATTTTTGATAAACCAGGCTGATGTGACCCGAATACTGGCAAATCGAACCCAATCGAGCCTGCTCAAGTTAGGAGAGAGAACGAACTTCTTTGAGAAACAAAGATGTATCTGTCTTTTCTCTTTGCTTATAATATACACAAGTCCATTCTCAAGTCTTTGTCCGACCCACTTGTGAAGGCAAAGGTGAAAGCACTTACGTATGTTTTGTCTAGTCAATTCCTTTGTTATGCATTGGTCAGCACACAGCCAAATTCCACATCAAATAGACTCTCCATGTTCTTGTGTTCACATCACCCAAAACGTGTTTTGCAATTTCGGTTCCTGGAAAATACCAGGAAACTCAAGTTGATATCACAAAAAAAATCATAAAGACACGCATTTAAGAATAAAATGTTTCAAAAATCTTAATTTTGTTGGAATCATTGTGAAGAAGGAACCACATTTTCCATGCAATTTCCATGAAGAATTTGCTAAATCTCTATGTCAGGACTCTTTAGCTCAATAAAAGGAATCTATTATGTACATGTAGTATGCAGAACAAAGCTCAGATTGCGTAAAAGTATAAAATTAGCATGGACCTAAAATAAAAGAATATACAACACTTCAACTAACATATTTTGACTTTTCGAATAAATAAGACAATTTAAAGTACGGGCATTCCGAAGAAGCCAATTAAAATTGCGCAATCTATTATGTATAGTTAAAGAGGGAGCCAAGAGATTGTTTGCTCTTGTATTATAAGGATGCATGTGTCACACTCACCATAAACTTGATTAAAGAATCAATTTCTACTCAAAAGACTAGGACCATCAGAATAATTCCATGAAAGCTAGATGAATTTCAGCTTAAAACTTGATAAAACTTAACCTCAATTTGAACTCAACCTTCATGAGACTTCATCTACCAAACATGGACTCCCAAAAGTTGCCGAGAAATGGTGCGAATATCCTCCAGTTTCGCGCCAAAGTTCTGCGGGACAGCTTTGTCCCACTCTTTTTTCTCGCTTTTTTTATCTCTAGTGGCCGGCCAAACCGAAAGGGTGAAGATGAATGGGTGGAATCCACGTGCCAAACTTAGAGTCGCTAACTTTTCTTGAATAAAGAAGAGTGGTCGGCCACTAGTAAAATTTACAATTTGGTCCGTTGGAAGATCCAATTTTATGAGTCCTTTTTCATTTTTGTCGGGTCAACTTTATCTTAGATGCGAAGGCAATCTTTCGTATCTCCGGGGTTGATTTACTGGATGATGAGGAGTGTGAGCTGAGGTTATTCCCTCAGGAGCTTGTGATAATTCGAATCGAATTGACATCAAATCGGCCTAATTAATCCCTCAGTAGTAGTTCATGTCCATACTGCCACAGTCTGCATCAGAAAATATAATATGTTCACGATACTTAGGACGAGCTATGACTGAAATTGATCCATCAAGGAACCATTGAAGGGAAGTAGTTCATAGATCATGGTCCTTGGATCAGATGCAATCACAGCCATTGATTTTTGTGATATCCATGTGAAATTTATACAACTAACGATTTTGATAGATTCGATTTTACGGGGATTTGAGTACTGACAAGTCTAATTTAACGAAATTTATTTGAGTTAGGAGAGAAACTTCCTTAAGAAAGAAAGATGAGCCTGCCTTTTCTTTTTTGATTATAATGTACACAAGTCAATCCTCAAGTCTTTGTCCGACCCTCTTGTGAAGGCAAAAGAGAAAGCACCGAAGTATGTTTTGTCTAATCAATTCGCTCGTTATGCATTGGTCTGAATATTGAAAAATTGCATCTCAAATGGGCTCGCAATTCGTGTGTTCACACAAGTACACACACAAAGTTGTCAATACTTACAAGTTCCGATTGGAGATTGGCAACTCACTCGCACAACCGGCGAAGCGTGTTTTGAAATTTTGGGCCCTGAAAATACCAGGAAACTGAGGTTGATATTATAAAAAAATCATAAAAGTCACAACTTCGAGAATAGAATGTTAAAAAAATCTCAACTTTATTGGAATCAATGTGAAGGAGGAACCACATTTTCTTCGCAATTTCCATAAGAGATCAACGTCCATTTAAATGAATATGAATCCAATCCCAAATCAACCAATAAACAGACAGTAGAGACGAATCAAATCCCGACAAATCAGCCTTTCATTTAAAAATTAGTGCGCAATTTTATTCGGTGTACAATTTCAATCGGCGAGCAATTTCATTTCATCATCGTTCAATCTACCATGGAAGTGCAATCATAATGTGCAATCTTAGTCTATATTCAATTTCATGTAACTTTTTCGCAATAGCTAATAGTTTCTGAGTATGAATGGCTTTTTGGGTTCTTTTATTTATGAAGGAAGGCTGCAGGTGACTTCCAGGCAATGACGAGTAGTACCAAAGTAACGGCAAGGGAAACTCATTTTAAGTTGTCCAGATACATCCAACATCTAACCGTTCATCAACACGCAACTTATATTTCCGAGACCACCTCCACCTTTTCGACGACTTTCATCAATTATTTCCTCAACTTAGCCTGAATGCTTCTGTTTGCTTATGAAGGAAGGTCGCAGGTGATTTCCAAGCAAACGCAGTGGAAGTGAGCAATTTCACTCTGTTGCTTTGTCAAGTTGTTGCAAGGATCAGACTCAAACTTCCCGAGTCACCGGGCAGACTCAATTCGGAGATCAATACTCCATCGTCCTCTCGGAATGAAGAGAAAGTGGGAGGGAGAAGAGACGGCTCCAACAGCTCCGGCAAGTAGTAGTCGTGATGATGGATCAGGGAGGGGCTACGAGGTGTTCCTGAGCTTCAGAGGACCCGACACCCGCTTAACCATCGCTGATTGTCTCTACAATGACATGATCCGCATGGGGATCAGTGCTTTTAAAGACAACAAAGAGCTCCGATTTGGCGAAGAGATTGAAGGCGGCCTCTTGCAAGCAATCAATGACTCCAGAATTTACATCCCGATTTTCTCCAAAGGCTACGCTTCAAGTAAGTGGTGCCTCCGTGAGCTGGCACGCATAGTGGAGTTATCGAGAGATAACGATGAGAAAGTGATCCTCCCTATATTCTACGACGTGGACGCAGATGATGTCAAGCTTAAGACCAAGTTATATCGGAAAGCGCTCCAAAAGCACGAGAGCAACTCCGGGAAGGATTTAGCAAAGAAGTGGGAGGAGGCTTTAAGAGAGGTTGCCAGAATTAGAGGAAGGAATCTAAAAGATCACGGGTATTGTTTGCTTCTCCATTGACTTTATTTTCTTATTTACATTTTCGATTTCTTGCACCTTCAAAGAATAATTAGATTCGGATTGCTGCTGTCCAACCATGTGTCATGTTTGGTTGGATTTGACGCAATGAGGGAGCCCGGAATTTTGCTTAGAGGGCGAGGTTTCTTGCACAAATTGACTTTTCATTTTTAATACCGAGTTTTGATAACAATTAGTGTTAAGGTATTTCAACTTAATTAGTTAATCTATAATGGAAAACAACGAAGATATCCCAGAAGATCTAAGATGTGATAAAACAATATGACCATATATATGTGAAAACTAAAAAAAAATTAAGTTTCTTAGCTTCAATTGCATACTGTACATAAAGTTAAGGACTCCTGGTATCTCGACCTTATGCCTATGATGTTTGCCTAAAAAATTAGATTGAGTTTGACATTAGATTTTTTTTTTCTTTTGTTGTACTAATGAAAGCTGAGGAAGAATCAGCCCAAAATAGGAGACCTCAGTTAAGGAGCTTCTTTATGTGTTCCGACCTATTAATGGTGATAGTTAGTTCGTACTTGTTAGTGGTTGAAGTTATTCTAGGGGGACGAAAAAATGCGCAGGACACATAGAGGAAGTCTCGAGGGATATTTTTTTCAAAAACTTACGGCCCAGGGGAAGAAATGATGGAGCTGAACCCCCTTGGGATTGACCCAGGGACGAAGGCGTTCCAATTCTTTTAGCAGAGGAATCGATCGTTGTGGATTCGGTTTTGGCCTTAAGGAGTTCATATGTTTTGCTACTGTTTCCCTTGAGGTCATCGGTCAAATACGGTCATACCTCAATTTGAGGTTGATATATATTCTAGAAAGTATTCCTCATCTTCGTGTACGTTAAGAAAAATGCTTAGGTAACTACTTAGTGAGATTTTTTCTTTTGCCACCTTCAAACTCATCCCAAGTGCTTGAGGAGATAGATGATTAGGACCGGGTTTACCGAGGACTTGATATCTAGGCAAACCTCTAGAGGTCTCGCTATGTGTGACAAGAAGAAACCAACCACTGTAAAAGAAGTATAAAGTGAAATGGAGGCATAATTATCGAATCAATTCTAATTTTACTGTACGGAAGCCAATTCACTCTTAAACATTTCAATTTTATCAATGTAGTTATAAACCTTTGCGTGAAATTTTAATACAATCATTTTGGCCAATTGTTGCGGAAAAGTATTAATGTGGTGTCCAATCATTACTGGCCATCCTACGTGACACACTAACGTGAACAATTTTACTCAAAATGACATCTTACGTAGATTGTCACATCAGTAATTTCCGAAAGAAATTGGTCAGAATGACTATATTATAATTTCATGTAAAGTTTTAGGACCATATTATTAAAATTGAAAAGTTTAGGACTGAATTGGTATATGTTGAATAGATTTAGGAATGATTTGGTAATTTTCCCCTTAAATGGAAGGGAAAGGAATGAAACCGAGGTGCACAACCTGTTGAAACCCAACTGCGCGTGGCAATTATTAGGTGACAGTATGTCGAAGCGACTTCTGGTCGAAGCCTAATTAGATCCTTAGTCATGAAATAACCTTTTCCCGCCATTTACCGGACCAATGAACCTTGATAGTAGTAGCTTTCCATTGTGATGAAGGTCCCTCCTCCGCCTCCTCCCCTTGAAAGAATATGTTTGTCTGGTTTTTTGTTTTCAAACGGCTCACAGCTTCATGACCACTTTTTCTGTGTTGGTTCCTTTAAAAGTAAATTACTTTGAACTTGATGATAACCTTCCAGTGCCACGTAATGCATGCGCGGTTTCCATATATTTGGTTTTTTTAATTTGAGATGATTGCATCTTATATATGTGGCAGCCTATATGAACTTACAAATCTCACGGTCAAAGAGGTTTCTAGTTTGTTATGGACAAGACGGACAGACGTGCATGATCATTTGGTGGGAATTAAGGGCCCAATGGATGACATTATGAAGGAATTAGATCTAGGAGCTTTGGATGTACGGTTTATCGTGATTCATGGTATGGGTGGCATCGGAAAGACGACCCTAGCCGATGTCGTTTTCAGGCAAATCTCCCCTCAATTTCAAGGTCATTGCTGCTTTATTAAAGATGTTCGGACTCATGATATAATAAACTTACAAAAGAAATTGTTGTCTGATATTCTCAATCTGAGTTGCATGGACCTCCCTGACATTGAAGTGGCTGACATGATCAAGACGAGATTTCATGGCAAGAAAGTCATCATTGTTCTTGATGACATTGACAACCAGGACCAAATCAGAAGACTTGCAGGGGAACCCAATTGGTTTGGTGGAGGAAGTAGAATCATCATAACAACAAGGAATATTGAATTCCTAGTAAAGGAAGGTGAGGACAATAATGTCCAAGCCTCTAGAAGCGGACAATTTTCATTCTACGATATGCTAGAGATGGATTCACACAATGCTCTTACACTTTTCTGTGAGCGTGCCTTGGGATGTGCCGTGCCTCCAGTTGATTACGTAGATATTTCAAATAAGTTAATCGATGCGCTTGGACGACTTCCGCTGGCTCTCGATGTAGTAGGTTACAGCCTCCGTGGAAAATGCCATAGAACATGGGAAGACGTCCTATGTAAGTTAAAGAAAGTGATGAACGAGGGTGTCAAGGAGAAGTTGATGATAAGCTATGAGGCATTGGCGCCTATTCAAAAACAAATTTTTCTTGATATCGCATGTTTCTTCAATAACCAAGAGAAAATAACTGCAATTAAATATTGGAACGCGGTTTTTGGGTATCCCACTGAAATTGAAGTCAAGACCCTTACATGCATGTCTTTGATAAAGATCATGGACAACGATAAATTATGGATGCACGACCAACTTAGAGACCTCGGAAGGGATATCGCCCACCCGGAAAGTTGCAACACACGTCTAAGGGCTAGTAGATTATGGTCACCTGAGAAAGCCTTCCCTGTAGTGCAGGGAAAGAAGGTAATTTTTACCTCTAAATGTTTTCATGTCCATCCATTAGTATCATTACCTTTTAATCTAACTTCAAGTCAAATTGACACGTACTCATTAGTTGCTACTTTTATCTTTCAGGGAACTAAGAATATAATAGCGCTCAATCTTGCCACACCTGAACCTGGTGCGTTGTACAAATTTAAACGCGAGAAATTTGCGAGGTTGGTCAACCTTAGGTTCCTTCAATTGGGCCATGTAAACTTGGAAGGAGACTTTAAGGATCTTTTCTCCGAGTTAAGATGGCTCTCTTGGAGCAATTGCCCTTTGGAATTTCGAGCTACTAATTTTGGGTTGAAGAACCTAGCAGTTTTGGAGCTTTTTGGGAATAATATTACTGACGAGTGGGGAGGATGGTGTCAAATCATGGTATGATCTCACGACATACTTTTGCATTACATTTACTCTTTCTCTTTTTTGAGTTTCAACTCAATTGCTTTATAGGTAGCAAAACAGTTGAAGGTCCTAAAACTCGTGCATTGTTTGTCCCTTACAAAGACACCCCCGTTCTCCGCAATCTCGAAACTGGAGATATTGATTCTCAAAGGATGCACTAAACTACGTATGATTGACGAGTCCATCGGCAATCTACATTATCTTGATCAGCTAAAAATAGAAGGTACAGCTATTGAGTCACTACCGGAGTCCATTGGTTATCTACGATCTTTAACAAAGCTAATAATAGATTCTCAGAGATTCTCAGTGTTGCCTCACTCGATTGGTAATTTATTGAAGCTGAAGCATCTAACCTTGACATGCCCTGAACTTCGAAAGCTTCCCGACTCTATTGGACAACTGGAGTCGCTGCTTGAGCTAGATGTCACATGGACAAGCGTTAGAGAATTACCTTATTCCATTGGAAACCTAGAAAGGTTGAAATTTTTTATGGTCCCACGTCGCGGATTAGAAAAGCTACCAGACTCGATTGGGAGGCTCCATTCATTGGTCAAGTTGGTTATGACAGAATCAAAAATCAAGATCTTACCTGATTGTATTGGAAATCTCAAAAAGTTGAAAGTACTAAATTTAGATCGTAGCTTTATAAAAGAACTTCCGAAAACCATAGGAATGTTGGAAAATCTGGAAGAGTTACATGCCTCCTATACACAACTGGAGGGGGAAATTCCAAGTGAAATTGGGGCGCTATCCTCGTTGAAAATTCTAAACTTATCCTTTGGCCGCTTTAGTAGATTGCCGACAACCATCAATCAGCTTGCAAATCTCCAAACACTTGATTTACGTGAGTGTCATTCAATTCAACAGCTGCCGGAGCTTCCAAAGAGTCTAACGGAGTTATGCTTATCATCGAACTCGCTGACCACAATCCCCGACTTCTCAAATTTAACCAATTTAGTTGAGCTTTCTCTAATCGGAACATTAGTGCAAGAAGCCCAAATAGAGGGGCTCGGGAGATTACGTGCGCTGAGGCAATTGACCCTCCGCGTTGGAAAAATGGCCTTGCCTCCAACCGATTTCAGTTCCCTCTCTCAGCTACAAAGCCTCGAGGTAAGTTGTGCCGACTCCCGATCTCTTACCAGGCTTCCATCTAGCCTCCAATGGTTGTCTTTAGAGGATGTCCAGTCACCGATTGATTGGTCACTCTTTTCCAACTTGGAGAATTTGTCAAGACTGGATATTAGAGGATATACGCTCGGAGAGATTCGATTCGAGGTTCTTGGAAAGCTACCGAAATTCAATGAATTGAGGATAACCGACTGTGAATTGCTCGAGACGCTGACCGTTCCGCCAGGTCTGAAGGAGATCCAGCGTTTAAATTTGTTCTGGTTGCCTCAGCTAACTGAGATTCAGGGTTTGGGAGAATTGAAATCATTGCGGACATTGCAGATCTGGGATTGCAATTCCATCAAAAGCTTAAACGAATCTGATCTGTCTAATTTACATAATCTGAAAAGTTTGGAGTTCGATCGGTGTGCATCACTGGAGAGCGTGCTGGGTGTGCCAAAATCTTGTGTTCTCTACGTCAATGGTTGCTCGAGGTTCAACAGAGACGAATAAGGTATGTATCATTTGATTGGCAAAGACAGTCGATGATAGTAAGTCCATAGGATTAGTGAGGCTTCTTAAGTAGACGGTCCTTCTTTCTTTCGATGTGTTAGAGATGAAACTTAATGTTGCTGCGTCCAGTTTTGTGAGTTTTCCTTTAGCTAGCCTTTCATCTTTGTTCTGGAGCAGCCTCTTGTATTCGTTCATCCTGTTATAATGTCGGGGTTGACATGCTTCACGGCACCTAACTTGCTTAGTAAAAAGCGGATAAAATGGAACGGAACTTTTAGATAGTAAGCAAGCTGAAGATGCTGTCAAATGCTAGGTTTTGTTGTAAGGCAGAGGTGGTTGAGAGTACTGGTCTCACCTTATGGAGTGTTTTTAATTTCACTTGAGAACAATCATGATTTATGAGGAATGAAATATAGGAATTAATGCCTGGTTAGCAAAAGAGTCAATTGTTGATACCTGTTATGCAGTATGAGTATTTAGTTACTTCCTTCGTGGAGAATTGGAGGTGCTTTTCTAGTCACTTCTAAATTGAAGTTGAGAAGCCTCAAGTCTTGAGTCACGGTGTGATTTGTGAAGTATCTTTCTCCATTCTAGTATTTAGCCATTTATGCGTGAAATTTGTGTCGAGAGACAATTGATATTGGAGTAAACTTGTCGATATGGTCAAGCCACCATGTCGTTGAAGAGTAGGTTCAGTTGCATTGAATTGTGCATCCTGCAACTTCTGGTGCTAGGAAAGAGCAACTTCGTGCCAGATAGAAAAATGTGAAAGAGATGTTCTCTGACATGAGCTGAAGGGGTTGTAACATGTTATGTTTTTTCATCATAACTGTGGCATTATCCATACATGTTAGTTTTCAGTGTTAGAGGCTATGTACTAGTTGAAATGAGGATTTCAGTTTTCTAAAGCAGACTATGGGGTCGTTCATTCGACACACTCCCGTATTCATAAGATTTATTGCATGGAAAGATTTCAGATAGCATCCTTTTGCACCCAATTTGCGTGCACTTGAGTTTGGTAATACTTTGCTTAATTACAAGATTTAAGTGACTGGCTTGCCTTGTTCTATTCCTGCATTTTGTCAATAACGAAACTTCTTATGGGTTATCATGGAGAGAAAAGGAATGAACATAATTATTCCCTTTGATCCATAAAAATATTTAAATAATGTTGGGTGTACTAAGAAGGTATACAGAATTTGGTTTGACAAGAGGTATTTTCAACAATCAACTAACTCAATTTTCCTCTCCCTTTAATGTTCATTCTCAAAAGAGAGGGAAATTACATTTTTCTTCTCTGTTTGTTTCCTATTCGTTCTTCTCTGGTTGGGGAAGATGTTGCGATTTGCCCAATAAATCATTTACATTCTTGAATTCTTATTTGTGGTGCTGATGACACGTCTTTTTCTTTTCCCTTTGTTGTTTTGAGCTGGGTCTGGGAATTTGGTGACTCTGACTCATCGATGAATTAAATTAGGCAAATGCATTAACCTGGGTTGCTCCCTTTTATATCATCTTCGTTTCGTGTAGTTCCAGAGATTGAACTAGGATTATCTGATGCTGCACAATCAAAGATCACTGTCTGCTTTACTCCACATCTGATGCCAATGGTTATAGTTGCAATTTTCATTCTTAAAGTTGAAGTTCTGCTTCTCCAGCTATAATTATTAGCTTTCTTCATTTATTTATGTAGAGTCCTGGAATGCAGTCAACTATTCATGCTAAAATGTCTTCAGGTGTAAAGGTGGGAATCTATATGAGCAACTTAAAGTTGTTTGCTGGGAAAACTTTTTTTGGCTAACAATCCTATTCCGCTTAGGCATTCAATGGCTTAATGTACTAAGTATTAACCTGAGCTTTTGTGTGTTGAAGTACTTATTTTTAGTACTCACAATTAGCTTAATCAAAGTACATAATATATTTCATAGATCTTGGTAAGTCAGTCAAGTAGTTGACATGTTGGGGGACTGAAACTTAAAAGATCCGCGGATTCCTCTCATATTCTTGAGTGTGCTTCCCACATACTTCATGCTGTTTGATTGCTTAATTCACTTTATCTTGCTGGATGAGGAATTTGTTATTTTGTTAGAGAAGGGAGTTGTTCCTCATACTCAACATATGCGAGGATCCTATTATTGTTTTATGATTGTCTTTCCTGATGGAGTATATGGACGAGCAATACTAATCTATGTAGTAGGTTGCCAAATGTCTTTTTCCATGAAGTGCTTTACTTTATGTGTAACATCAAAGTCATCTTTTGATGGTAAGCTGTCTAAACCTCTTTTTGCAGATTGACAATCTAGGGAAGGGAGCTTATGGTCAGGCTCTGCAAAATCTCAAAGAGATGAATGGATTACCTGGGATTGTAGGGCTTAACTACCTACCATTGTTTCCCTAATGCATTCTTGTGAGTGAGCGAGATTATGCATGGATTTTGTTGAAGAGAAAGCTTATTAAATTACATTGGTTGTGTCTGAGCTGTAGCTTTTGTTTATTGTTTCTGGTGACTTATTACACCTTTCCTCATCTCTCTCTCTCTGCTAAAATGTGGTTATTGTTAATTTGTCAAATAAACCTATTTGATCTTCGTGTCTATCATTCTTACATTTGCTGGTGAAATGTTTTTGCGCACAAGGCATGGTCAAATGTTCTTTTACATGGACGTTTGGGCTTTGGCAAGGCACACATTGTTGGAGCTGCAGCAGCAGCTTTTCTCTTCAATCCATATCAGTGAAAGGGCTGAGCTGTTGAATATATACATTGGTACTTGTGAGCAAGCTGTAAGAGGCTTCTTTTCAGCTTCACAGATGTTGATTGAAGTCCATTGTGCAATCTTGTATTAAGCTTTGTTATTTCTAGACATTTCACAAGTTTGTGCTTTCTTCTGTTGCTTTTGTATGCATTTAATAGAGGTCCCTTCAAGTATGCTAGCAGTCGAAATAGGATAACTAGCTGCAGCAATGAGGATCCTCCTGCTGCAGCCGAGGTGTTCTAAGTATATTGTATTCAACAACAGCGACAAGGATCCTCCCATATAACCACTGAAGTGGCCAAGATAAAACGGTTGATGAGTCTCGTCACGCATGAATGAAAGGATCCTCTATGACCATTTGATTAAGAGAAAGATTAAGATGTAAATTGCTTGAAGCGTTTCTCTACTAGAAATTTGAAATTGGTGATCAAATTTCTACTGGATTTTGTATCTGCACATTGATGGCATTGATTTTGTCGGCAAACTAAAGAGATTATGAATATTTGAGAGCAATGGCAATTAGAAAATTACAGGTTCTGGATATATTCTCGAAGGCAGCACAGCTGCAGCACTTTGCCTTCTTTTTTTCGATGAATTTGATTCCATTGCTCCGAAGAGGGGGCATGATAATACGGGGGTCATTGACCGTGTCGTCAATCAAGTTAGTTTCCTACATTCAATAGCACTTATAAGGTGGTCATGTGAAATCTATTTGATGGTATGACTCACTAATGGTATGTTATTCATTGGTGCAGTTTTTCAATGAATTAGATGGTGTTGGAGGGGACAAGGTAATAATTTCGTCTTTCATGGTAACATAAAGTACTCTCTTCCATCAGCACACTAACTGTAAACTAATATTGGAAATTGCACGGCTATTATAAATGCTTTGACAAACATTTTCTACGAAGCATTTAGTCTGGAGACAATGTAATGACCTGACCTTCAAGGCAGACTATAAAATGTTAGACATGACTTTTCCTTGATTTAGAACTGTTTTAACTTTGGATACACAATATTGGATAAACTACATATGTATCAAAGAAGGTAACAAAAGATGGGCTTGCATGAATTACTTTTCAGTTGCTGAAGTAGCTTACAAGAAGTGTATTAAGCTGGTCTTGAGCCTCTTCAACAGCCATCGACTGATGCTGATCGTTTCAGTCTTTTGACATCGAGCATAGTGCGATTCTCATTTATATATAACATCTTTGCCGCATGAGGTGCTCTTTTGTTTTCCTCAGGGATCATGGGTTCATCTATCTCCTAATAACTCTATTTCACTTTTCTTTCTTGGGATTCCAGTTATGTGCTTTTAGTTCTAATCGAGTTGCATTTGATGTGAAGCAGGATAACACTTACTTGATGCTGCACTGCTGAGACCTGGCAGGCTTGAAGACTTCTGTTCTGTGATTTTTCTTCTATACAGGAGAGACTGGATATCCTTAAAGTTTTATCAAGGAAGGTAGAAACTTAGCTTCCATCCATTTGCCTGTGCTTGCTTTTAGCATTTCATCTTTGACATGGTCCGAAACAGGTTGTACAGATCGAAATATATGAGATTACTTTGTTAAAGAACTATATATCCGCAATCTTAATTTTCGAGAAGATGCATCAGAAAGATTACATACGAATAGAGAATTGTTAAAAAAAAGAAAAAAGAGAGTTAGAAACTGATTCAATCTGAGCAGCTGAGAATCCAGTTTAGAACATACGGCATCTGACACAGCACATTTAGAAGAAAACACTGTAAAAGGCATTTTGGGTTGGATCTACAGGTGAGGCTCAGGTAAGTATAGATGTCCAATAGTGTAAATCACTTCCAACCTAGGACCTTGAGACTGGTAGATTTAACACCTTCTGTTGTTGCTCAGAAAAATAAGATGAAAAAGGCGTCTATAGCTGATTCCATAAAACAGGACTCAGACTTACCATTGGGTATCATTTATAATAACCTTTCTAAGACATTGACATCTCTCCTCTTTTTGGGATTTAATAAGGAAGGTGTTGGGTGGATTCATTTGATTATATTAGTCCTATTCAGTGTAATCAGGCAGTTCAATTGGCAACAATTGGGCATCGCTGAAGTTTTGCTAAGTGTCTGCTTTAATGCCCTTATGCAGCTTCCTTTGGCCAGTGAGGTGGACTTGGACGCTACAGCTCAAGATGTAATCTGTCTCACCATAATCAGCAGTTCTTCAAGCTCAGCTTTCAGATGCACAGTCGCAAGTGGAGAGGGATCAACATGGGAAGAAGCCAGTTATAACGGACTCTCTTCAGAAGTCCGTCGCATCAAAGGCAAGCCCATCAATCTCAGATGCCAAGAAGAGAAGACTCCATAAAAATTCTTTTCATTCTTGGAATTCCGTCATCTCTCCCCAAAACTACAGTCGTGCATCTCCAATCAGAAAATTCAACTGGGGATTCTGATAGTTGCTTATTATCCATCTTTGTACATCAGTAGATCATTGATTAGTATACCTCCTCTGAGTAGTCTACTTGGCCTCATAATTTATATGACTACTAATCTTTGTGAATCCCATAAAGTGCTTAATCCTTGCAGTAACATTCTCGTAACGGGTTATGCAACGTGTATAGGATATTCATCTTGGTGAGCAAATCAATAAGATGACATGCTCAGGTTGGCTTTTCAATTACCAGTCACAAATTTCTAACAGCGAGCAGTTGCTGGAGCGATCCCTGTGCATTAGGAAAATCAAAGAAATTAGGATGAAAAGATTGCCTTTTGACAGCAGCTGCTATTTCCACAGCTTCTTTGTCTTTGAGCACCTCATTCAAAGTGAGGAGACAATTTATCCCCTAGCAAAAATCGACCAAAGCCGTGGAACCCCATCTTCAAAACCTTTCATCTCTGATTTTAACTTCTGCCCCTACCCAAATGTTGTTCATTTCAGAAACTACAAAGCCTAACAAATCGTGCATTCACTGTTCGGCATTGGTGAGGGACATTGAAAAATTATGAGCCCTATTAATGCTAGCCTGGTACAACAATCTTTCCGGCAACTCAACGGTACGGTCCACCATCTATTTTCCAGAAACTCCATATTAATGAAATTCTCATGAAATCATTTGCACTATTTCAGTCATTATTTGTTATCATTGAATAAAAGCGATTGATGAACTGTGCTCAGATGCACAACTTGTTAATATTGTCACAGTGAGTCTTTCTCGAGTCTTTTTATTTTCTTTAGCTTGGAAGAATCTTTCTATAAGGCTTGTCTAATCAAAGAAACTCAAATAATCATGAATATGTTGAGGCACAAGAATACAGATTATAAATTACATAATAACATATTCAGGACCTAATAACATGCACAGGCTTGTCTAATTGGAGTAATGTTGGATTTCAAACATGGTGCCCACCTTGAAAATAACATGATAACATGTTCAGGACATGATAACCTTATAAATTTGCGTGTGTGCGCACGCTTGCAAACAATCTTGACAAATGGATAATAAATCGAAACCCCACACAATGGAGCTAGAGATGTGTCCAGTTCTAGAGGCAGAAAATTTAAGATGTAAATTTACCTCCCTAAATGTAGAGAATCTTAATCCCTTATCCAATTTCCATTATATTCTATCTTATTTTGTTTGGTCGAATATTTTGGACAACCAATCGCAGTATAGTAAAATAGCGTTAAAGGCTCAAGGCCATCGATCGATTAGAGCCGTCATCACTTGGATTAAATTCCTTGGCGAAAAATAGTCGATTTAACCATAATTAACTTAAGGTTTGGGCTTGGCATTAATATGAAAGAAAATTATGCTAACGAAAAGAAGAAAATATATGAAGGAAGACATTGAGTACTCTTTGGTCCTTATACGGATACTTCTACAATCTTTCGAAAAAGCATTATAAGGGGGCTGGTAATCTTCGAATCACAAAATAATGGATCGCAACCATGACTTCTTCAAAACTTTTCAACTTTTGCAAATAACTACAGTTAGCGTTAGAAAATATGATAACTTGCGCATACTTACAATATACTATTACAAGAATTGTACCATCAAGGAATCATAGAAGGGAAATAGTTGAATTGATCATGGTCTGTGGACCATATGCAATCACATTAATTAATTTTTGTGAGGTCCATGTGAAACTTATATGATTAACATTTTTGATAAACCAGGCTTATGTGACCCGAATACTGGCAAATCGAACCCAATCGAGCCTGCTCGAGTTAGGAGAGAGAACGAACTTCTTTGAGAAACGAAGATGTATCTGTCTTTTCTCTTTGCTTATAATATACACAAGTTCATTCTCAAGTCTTTGTCCAACCCACTTGTGAAGGCAAAGGAGAAAGCACTGACGTATGTTTAGTCTAGTCAATTCGTTTGTTATGCATTGGTCAGCATACAGCCAAATTCCACATCAAATAGACTCTGCATGTTCTTGTGTTCACATTACACAAAGCGGGTTTTGCAATTTCGGTTCCTGGAAAATACCAGGAAACTCAGGTTGATACCACAAAAAAATCATAAAGACACGCATTCAAGAATAAAATGTTTAAAAAATCTCAATTTTGTTGGAATCATTGTGAAGAAGGAACCACATTTTCCATGCAATTTCCATGAAGAATTTGCTAATTCTCTGTGTCAGGATTCTTTAGCTCAATAAAAGAAATCTATTATGTACATGAAGTATGCATAACAAAGCTCAGATTGCGTAAAAGATTAAAATTAGCACGGACCTGAAATAAAAGAATATACAACACTTCAACCAACATATTTTGACTTTTCGAATAAATAAGTCAATTTAAAGTACAGACATTCCGAAGAAGTTAGCCAATTAAAATTGTGCAGTCTATTATGTATAGTTAAAGACGGAGCCAAGAGATTGTTCGCTCTTGCGCTTGCCATGCGGCAATTCTCTTTAGCTCCGTGCTTGCCTCGTGGCATGATATTTGGCATTGTGTTGCCACGTGGCCAAATATCATGCCACGAGGCCTAAAAGCCTTATCGATTATTTACGTGTCACTCTGCCCTCCTATATGTTTTTTTCAACGGCTAATTATAGATAAAGTCAATATTTCAACATCTTTAAATGCTACAAAGAATAGAATTAGCCTCAAATATTGAATTAAAAAAAGAATAGAATAGAGTTGTGTGTTTTCTGTATTAAAATTTGATAGTAATTTTTGCATTAATCGTCTTCATCCTCCTCCAATGATACGTTTTTACACAAATTGGCAGCCTTTTCTTTTCGGCATAGCTCTAACATATGCAAACAGTGTTATTTTTTGCATTTTTTTCAATTTGAAAACTTAAGAAGGACAGTTGTCTTGGAAAAATGCGGGAACCAAAATCTAAGGTCTGGGGATATGACTACACTCGCAAAAAGTGTTAGCACTTGCCCCATCCCTTGTGTCACCCAAGTGCGGGAGGTTACTATACATGCTGTTTATCTTTTCGAGAAAAAAGAAATATGAAGAGAACTTACAAGGAGATCTCTTCATCATAAGGAAAATTCATTTCCCTGTCTTCTCTCGAGCCTTTTAAAATCCCGCTCACGACCAACAATAATGTCTTTTCAACACCACATTTCTCAGCTGAATATTTTAATGTTAAATTATAAATCGAGTTTGAGCCATTTATGGAAAGTGACTCGCTTGGATAAATTTTCATATTTGACTATGAAGATATCTTTTACTGTTGGAGATAATATTGAAGATTGCACGCAAAAGGAAATCCTCTTCTGGTTTGTACTGTGGACGTCTTCAGCAGAAAGGGCATATTGGCACTACAGGACTAAAGATGGGCAAACGTGTTCTACGATTCGTGTATTTCTTTTAAGGGTAGTTTGTGGGCCCAAGGGTAAAACAAAAGAAGATCAGAGCGTTCACTTGTGCGGTTGAAGAGTTTGTTCTTTCGTCTTATCCAAGGGCATAAAGGTCATTGTGAGGGAAAACAACAAAAATCAAAGGGCTTGTTTTTCTCTTCTCTAACCTACAGTGGCCACGTCGATATATAAGGGGAAAATAACCGTGGGTTTTCTTTTAAGCCGAGAAGAGCCACACAAGAAGAAGTTGCGATCACCGTACAGAAATCGTACGAAAGAATTCTCTCGAATACGGTGATTTGTGTAATAAGTTTATTTCGTCCAATTAAGTTATTTATTCATAAATATTTTGGATTTGGGCTTAAATTTAGATATGAAAAATACTCGAGCGTTTCAGCGAATTGTAACTCTGATTCTCCGATTATAGTGGATTATTTGTTAGTGGCTTTCACCGTGGATGTAGGTACCGATATTCGGACCAAACCATGTAAATCTTTGATGTCATTTATTGTTCATCGTTTATTTCTCTGACATTTTCGCATTAGCTTAATTTGCAAGATCCTGTCGTTTCCGTGTTATATTTCAACATTTAACGTGGAACTATTGTAAGTTTGTCTATTTGGTATTGTTATATTCACATCCTATGTCATGCATGTAAGAATCAACGTACACACTTACACGGGAGGCAAAATATCAATTAATATGCTATTCGCACATTATTACTGCGTCATTTCCTGACTGTTTAAATTTTTAAGAA
This sequence comes from Syzygium jambos, assembly GCA_031216235.1. Taxonomy (NCBI): domain Eukaryota; kingdom Viridiplantae; phylum Streptophyta; class Magnoliopsida; order Myrtales; family Myrtaceae; genus Syzygium; species Syzygium jambos. The sequence goes on from CM062224.1 coordinate 16,379,319, forward strand.
GAATGAGTTCTCCAATATCCACATTTTTAATATTTACTCAACTGGGCACTAGGGAAGCATTCAATCATGTTTGATAATATTGCGTCTCTATAGCTTTTGAATCAGAAGGGAAGAACAAAATCTCCTTGTTTTGATACCCAAGCTACTCCAAACAGCAAAGATTGAGCCGAGCTCAAGTTAGCGGCTTGATTTGCACCTCTAATCAACTCACTTTCTAAAATGCCTAACCATGTTTGATACGAACATGCATATGCAACTATTGAATCTTTTCAGCACGATACATGCATAAAAAACTAATGAGCCCAGAAGAAATGTTGAATTAATTTAAGAAACAACTCGACCTCTCTATGTACAAACAAAATTGAATTTGTGCTGTCAATACTAATGGTGAAATCCCACAAAATTTCGCCCAAAAAGGCCCACAGAACAGTGATCGGGAAAAAAAAGCATACGATATTTGAAAAGTAAATTAGCCCAATATTAAAAATGAATTAGCTATTATTATAGGCGAAGCAGATATTTTCAAGGGGAAGCGATTGTCCCCACTCCCCCATTCATTGCTTGAAGGAGAAATAAAACGTGTGGTGGAAAGTGATGCAGAGCTCTCTCTCTCTCTCTCTCTCTCTCTCTCCGCGTTTTCCTCTTCGAGGACTTTCATCAATAATTTTGTCAGTCTAAATGGTTACTTCACTTACGAAGGAAGGCCGCAAGAGACTTCCAGGCAAACGCAGCGAAAGCGAGCGATCTCTCTCCGTTGCTTTATCAAGAGAATGTGAAAGATCCCGACAAGCGTAGTGGGGTTTGGATTCAAGAGGGATCCATAGACATGCTAAGGAGTAAAGAGGTAAATTCCCTGGCATCTCGTACACTCAAGGATAAGGTTGTCAATCACCAAACCCTTATTCGGCTTTCTTATGTTTTCGGTCTGATTTCCCGTTTCATTCTCCATGATTCCTTTTTTCCTACCCGCTCTGTCATGCTTGCAGAATCTACGATCATTAGTGTTATTACTATTGTAAGGTTTTGGGGAATTGGATTTGTTACTTATTACATACCTGCCATTGAGATCAATAGAAAGATTACAGAACCTGTCAAAGTCGGAAGGGAAACGTATTCATATAGGTAGTCGTCCAATGTTAAGAGCAATTAAAGGCCTCAACATCTTAGGATATTCGTAGTATGTATCCCTAGAAAGGTTGCCTCGTGGCGAAATCAACGAGGCCCAATACATCTTAAGAAAAAGGTTCTTGGATGTAGATTCGTATCTGGGATGTTGGTTATGATATTCAGCATCTTTGCCATTAAGACAATAAGTATGAAGCACCATCGCCCACAATGACCATGAGAATAATTCCATGAAAGCTAGATGAATTTCAGTTTAGAACTTGATAAAACTTAACCTCAATTTGAACTCAACCTTAATGAGACTTCATCTACCAAACATGGACCTCCAAAAGTTGCCGAGAAATGGGGCAAATATCCTCAAGTTTCGCACCAAAGTTCTGCGGGACAGCTTTGTACCACCCTTTTTTCTCACTTTTTTCTCTCTAGTGGCCGGCCAAATCGAAAGGGTGAAGATGAATGGGTGGAATCCACGTGGCGAACTTATGAGGCCTTTTTTTCATTTTTGTAGGCAATCTTTCGTATCTCTGGGGTTGATTTACTGGGTGATGAGGAGAGTGAGCTGAGGTACATCCCTCAGTAGCTTGTGATAATTCAAACCGAATTGACAATCAGCCTAATTAATCCCTCAGTAGTGGTTCATGTCCATATTGCCACAATTTGCATTAGAAAGTATAATATGTTCATGCAATTTACGAAGAGCTATGATTGAAATTGATCCATCAAGGAACCGTAGAAGGGAAAAAGTTGCATGGATCATGGAATGTGGACCATATGCAATCACATTCATTAATGAAGCCTATTTGAGTTAGGAGAGAGAATGAGCTTCCTTAAGAAACAAAGATGAACTTGCCTTTCTCTTTGCTTATAATGTACACCAGTCAATCCTCAAGTCTTTGTCCGACCCTCTTGTGAAGGCAAAAGAGAAGCACCTAACTATGTTTTGTCTAGTTATTCAAGCATTCAGAGAACTGCTGCTCTGGGAAATTATCTGAAGGTCGGTCCGTGTTCGCAAAGCAAACTTTTCCGGGAGAAGGAGACGCTCACGTGTTCGAACTGGTTGAGAGAAACCGTTGCTGTGACCGAAGTCTCTATTTGCAGGGGTTCTGATTACACTAAAAAAAGTGCAACAACCAGTATTCTGATTCGCATGATCTTTTGGAGAATGATAGTAGTACAGATGTATTATTAGCTAGAAGTGTAATCTTATGAAGTTTTGATTCTCCTTTTGCACTTTGTTGACGTCGAATCAGCCATTGTAGTTGTTAATTACCGTGCTTTTGGCCAATGAAAGTGGTTCTAAAGTTTCTAATCACTCTCTCTTCTTCATTCCTCTTGGGGAAATTTTCAAAAAAGGGCCCGAAGTGCCCTGATTTTCTCAAATAATGGCCCGAAGTGGACCTTGTTTCAAATAAGTACATGACGTACCATCACTTTTTTCAAATAAGGGTCTAAAGTTCATCTTGTTTCAAATAAGGGCCTGAAGTAGTTAGGTCTGTTTCAAATAAGGGTCTAAAGTGGCTATATCTGTCTCAAATAAGGGCCGGACTTTTTAGCAGTCAAGGGCGTTTTCATCATTTCTCCTTTTTTTTCTTTTTTTTTTAGTTCTTCTTCCTTGTTGCCGGGGTCGGCCAGCCGGCCACCAGTGATGCCCACAGAGGGCTGGGCGAGGGTCGCCCTTACCCGATCTGGCAAGGGCCACCCTCGCCGACCACAGGCGAGGGATGGCCTCCCCTAGGTAAGCCGGGGCAGGCCACCCCTCGCGGCCACCAGCAAGGGTCGGCCCTTGCCAAATCTAGCGAGGGTGGCCTCGCTAGTGGCTAGGGAGGGCTCGATGCTCCTCGCCTACTGTCGGCGAGGGCCATCCGCATCCATCTGAATCTTCGTCGGGACCCCATCGCTCAAGCTCTGCACATCACCCGCCTATGGCTGGCGAGGGTGGCCCTCGCCAGATTGGGTGAGGCGACCCTTGCCCAGCCCTTTGCGGACATCACCGGTGGCCGGCGGCCGGCCACCAACAACAAGGAAGAAGAACCAGAAAAAAAAAAGGAGAAATGACGAAAATGCCCTTGATCGGTTGAAAAATTTAGCCGGTCGGTGACTGGCAAAGTAAGGCCCTTATTTGAAATAATCATGGCCACTTTAGGCCCTTATTTGAAACAACTATGGCCACTTCATGCCCTTACTTGAAATAAAGTCCACTTCAGGCCTTATTTGAGAAAATTAGGGTACTTCGAGCCATTTTTTGGAATTTTCCCTTCGCTCCTATTATGGTTTATCAGCAGAACTTATTTGAACAGTAAGGTGTATTTGATTCCAGATATCTGATTCCGATAAGAAGATTACATCTAAAAATTGTGCATCGTGCGCGGATACTTACTAATGGACGAATGCTGATCACACAGTTTTGGTCCTCTAAGTTTCACTGTTTAAACGATTCGACCTTTGAAATTTATTTATATGCCAATTAAGTCCTCTTATCTCTTTTGATTTGTCCAATCAAGAAATTTTTTTTTATCACTATGAGTAGCTGGCTTCTGATTTTGTGTACCTTCCAAGAAACTGATAAAATCATGGAGTGATAATGGAGATACCAAGACTCCCATTCACACAGTATGTTGTAACCAATGGGTATTAGGTTGACAAGTCGATTACAAGACACTATGCAAAGCTCTGGTCAACCTAGCAGGTTCCTTAGCAGGAACCACCTCCTCACTCCAAGCGCGGAAGGCTTCTATACCATTCTACCCGACAATAGCAAGTATCGTAGTATTGATGTGTATCTACCTTCACCACTGAAGTACCCCCTTCGTTCTGTTGGGAAAAAGAACAATATTTGTGGAGAAGGCCGGATAATTTTGCCACTACTATTTCTGTGAAAATTAAATAGAATAAAATATCGAATAAAAGCAATAAAGATGAATAGTAAATAACACTAGAATTTTAATGTGGAAAACCCTTCAAGGCGAAGGGAAAAACCACAGGACCGTAGTCCACTTCAAACTTCCACCATGATAAATAATGGGATACAACTTCACCCTATGGTGGATCTCTCACTGTCTTCAATTTGTGGATTTGAACCTCTCACAAACTGGATAACTTACTCAAAGATAGCTCTCTTGGAAGAAGAAGACTCTTTCTTCCGCTATGCTACACTGCCTTGCTTTTTGTGTATTCTTCTCCGTTGAGGACTCCTATTTATAGGAGCAAATGCAATCCCCAATTGGACTTGTACGATATGAAAATCACGTTAATTTATCTCCTAATCTCTCGTGATTTTCTGGATGTGGGAAGATGACTTAGAATTGTTTCCTAATCTCCCTTGATTTTCTGGATGTGGAAGATCATGTTGATTATCTTCCGATCTCTCTTGATTTAGTTTCCTCCTCCCTTTTTTTTTCTTTTTCTTTTTACACACTCACCACTACACATATTCTACTATAGATATATACAATTGCGTTGGTCTCTCCAATTGGTAGTGACCTACTCAACACGTTCCTAGGTGGATCTTTTTCTTCCCCATCTAGGAGGAAATACGGAAGGTAACATTGCAAAATCTCTCACCCCATGACAGATCTCCTACTTGATTCTTCTCGCTTGACCCTTTAAGGACCTGCTCAGATCCAAGCTTCTGATTTTGTGTACCTTCCAAGAAACTGATATAATCATGGAGTGATACTAGAGATAGACTCTCATGCTAATGGCTTTACTAAATGATGCAAAAAAGCATGTGATTATTTACATTAGTGGGTCCATTTAAAATTCCGAATCCTATTAGTAAATCAATTTGAATATATTTAGCATTGTTCAAATTAATCCCGTTGGTAGACAAAGAATGATGGTAAGAAAAGTAAACAGTTTGAGAAGAATTGTGGCAGTAACCTTCAAGTATTTTATGAGACAGACGTGTGTAACACTTTAAGTTCAATGGCAAACACAGGAAAAAAATTTCATGCCGCCTAGAGATATATGAGCCAATGAACTGTTTCAAATATTACTAGGAAATCAGTGTTCATACGAATAATCATCTTCACCAAACGTACCAGCTTTCGCCTTTTGAGAAGCCGAAGCTGATGCTGATTTCGACTTTTTCATCATTTTGAGATCGACATTCACTGTCATCGTATCAATGGTAAGTCTCCACAATCTCAAGGAGGATCTTCACTCCTGCCACTGAATAAGTCTGAAGAAACGTTTGAGGACGGATTCGAATTTAGCATTGTAAGCACGAGATGGAAGCAACATCAGCACTAGAGCATCCCCTTTGGGGCCTCGAAAAATTTCTCAAGACCCACTGGCAGGAGCAAAGCTAACCTAGGAATGGCCTCCACCCGTCACCCATTTGCACATAATTCTTCATGTCTCACCGAGAGCCCAATGCAAAGGAAAAGATATCACCCGAATGACCGGGTTCGGTTTGTTATAATAATTTTAATGTGATCCCACATTCAGTTTAAAATTGCCCACATTAGAATATTTATTATCTAAATCTAATTGTTGATAACTATGGAAATTGCCCATATACTAGAACTAGTCTTGATGGAATACTATATCTACTAGAATTTATATGGGCATTTGAATATAAATAAGTTATCTAAGCCAAACCCTCACAGTATTATGATAAATCCGATTATTCTAATTATCTGTGAATCGGAGAACACACCATCAATGTAGAGAGGGCAATTGGCTAGAAGTGCCTATTCTCGATCGTTCAAGCTCTGTGCATCTATTCTTGTTTTCATTAATGGTTGGAGGTTAGTACACAATTCTACACGTTTCCGCATTCGATCCCGATTATTGGGATCATGGTTTTCCACAAATTTATCTTACACAGTTCACATTCACAGTTGAATGAATGAGCAAGACTCTCTAGTACAAACAAGAGGTGATTGGTTTCGAAATAGGTAAGTTTCAGACTAAGAAACTATAACCTACCCTCTTAGAACCGGTTCCCAGTTTTTGGAACCTGAAATTTACTTTGCTTGCACTGAAATCAATCTTTGATCCTATTCTGTTTGTTCGATTCGATTTTAAGGTCTATCTAAGAACCTATTTTTCTTTTATTTAGTGGCAAGAGTGAAAATCCTCCTTGAGATTGTGGAGACTTACCATTGATACAAGGATAGTGTATGTTGATCTCAAGAGTCTTATAAAAAAATGAAGCAAAAAAATTTAAAGTTTCCCATTGAAGAGTCATCCTAGTCATTTGTTGAGAGGTTAATTGATTTTTTTTTTTTTAGTTTTCAATGCACGATCTTAATATGGTAGGAGCGTTGTATCCAAAAGCACTATACTTCATACTCTATTCCAATAATTTTTTTTTTGGGTATAAAATGTCGGTATTATAAATTGAGTGAAGTACAACAGTTTAGAGGTATCCCCCAGCATTACAAATGGTGCAAATAGTTTGAGAACATGGAGGTAGGAAGTCTCCACATAGTAGCCAATACAATATTTGTCTGAGAAGGTCTAATGTCGCTCTACCTCTTGAATTTTTACGCACGTTGGCCAAAATAATATGGACATCAGTTGACTTGTTTTGAAACCGTCTTCGGTTGCACTCCATCCATATGCCATAAATGGTTGCTAGAAAGGAAACCTTAAGGAGTCTAGCCGCCAAATATTTGCCCTTTGTTGCCCTAATCATCCATTGAAGAGAGAAAAACAATGTACAACTGAAGAAGATAGAGTAATTAGAAACTTTACAATCAATTTCATTCACCATCACCATAGCACAGTTCCAAAGCACATTAGAAAATTTTACAGTCACTTTCATTCACCATCGCTAAAGCCCAGTTCTTAGGACATTTCAATTTACAGATCCATCGGTTGTCACAAAGAGACAAAAAAACAAGGAAAAAAAACTTGGTAACATTGTATGTCTAGTTGATTACACTACTGATATCATTCTCCAAAATGATGCCAAGCATAATGGTGGCAATAAACCACTTCTAAGTGTAATCAGAACTCCTGAAAATGGAGACTTCAAGCACGGTGGGACTTTGCTTAGTCAGTTCGAACACACAGACATCCCCTTCACACAGAGTTGCTCTTGCGAACGCGAGCCAACCTTGAGATAACTTTCCTCCGTCCCTCGGAAACTTGATCAACTTCACCGGCCACAAATCCTTCTTGTGCTTAAGTGTCACGACCTGCATGCTTCTCTTGATATGAGTCCGCATAAATTTCACTGGTACATTCTGCATAAGAGTTTTATAAACCGATATTCGATATTAGCCTTCTCAAAGTAAATTGGTTCCATGATCATGTCAAAATATAAACATTCTAAGTAGGAGGATAAGGAAAAATAATAACCCAAAACATGTACTCTCCAATGTTTTCATGAACTGAGGAAACAACGCGGTCTCAGAGTTACGCAAATGTCAATGATGAAACTAGGTCACCGAGAATCTCACCGCACAAGAATTTTTAAGATAACAAGGGTACACCACGAGTATGAACATGGGATGCTTCGATTTGAAATCTTGTGCCATTTCAAGAGCAGCAGGACATGGCACATAACATCTACGAGCAACCGGCGTAGCAGGGCTTGCTCTGCTTGCACACTTTCTGATCATGCCTGTAGATAGTTAATAAAAGGAAAAATATTTCATCTTAAAATCCAAAATTAGATGATACAATTCAGAAAGGATATGAGCCAATGAACTGACTCAAATGTTACTAGGAAATTGGTGTCCATAGGAATAATCATCATTTTCACTACCCATACCAGAGTTCACCTTTCGAGAAGCCGAAGCCAATCCTGACTTTGATTTTTTCCTAATTTTTGGGCTAGGCTGACAATCCTCCGAGATTTTGGCTGAGATATCATCAGTTTCTTCCTTCTTGAGCAGAGGAAGTTCACATTCTGGTTCTGTTTTGTCCATAATCACAGGATCGGTGGGATATTCAATCTCTGAAGCGCTCATGTCAAAGATCATGACATGGAAGACAGAGCTCGGTTCGTATCTGAAAACTAGGAATTGGCCAAAACCAATGGAGTAATAGTCTGTGAACTTCTGCCAACCTTGGCCAAGCCGAGCCTTGCCACCACTCCACTCCAACTCCACTGGCCAAACTGTTGTGCTGCTCGGGACCTTGAGAAACACTGAACCAGGGAGGTCACTACCATGTCTCTGCAGAAACCTCTTTGGTATCTCCTATTGAGCAAAAGAAAAAAAAGCAGATTCAATAAATAGTTCAATCATTTTTTCACTTAAATTTATGATATTAAGGTTCTTGCTCAAAACAAGTAGACTCAATAACATAGTGAACCACAACCTTAGTTAACACTGTCACCAGAAATTTTTGGATTCAGGTAGTGAACAAGTAAGTTTTACAACTTCTTTTCAGGCTCCCCGCAAAAATATCTACGACTCCATCAGCAACTTTTTGTATGCAACATGCAAATGCAATTACCATGTTCAGTAATTCTCAGTGTGACACAAGGGAATGAGCTTGTGATAAGAAGTACCTACACCACCCAATTAGAGTAACTTGGGTTGCCTGCATCCGGGGAATTAGTCACACTGCGGGCTTGGATACCAGTATTACTCTAAGGGGGCAAAAGAATTACCGGCCCTACATTTTGCTCAAATTCAAAATCACATAGAAGAAGCTTCAGTATATGATTCGCATATGAGCAAGCAATAGCATGAATTCTATTCTCCTTCACAAGAAACTTCTTCTCAGTTGAACATTGGTTCTGGTAAATTAATGTCATTTCCTGAACGAAATTCAACATAATTAGGAAAAAGAAAAAAACTCAGGAACATATTCTAATGGGTCGAAGTCATGCGGGTTTCAATCCAAGGACTAGTCCAGAGACTACACTGAAAAACAGAACAGTTTTCCTGCAAGTGAAACACCTTGCATGGATGTATTTTGCTCACTTGGTCACATACAACTGTCAACTCAGTCACACAATTAGCCAGTAAGGAGGACCCTTCACAGTCAAGAAATACATCGAGCAGCTGGTGGGCAAAGAAGAATAAAAAAGAAAATCAAGAATCACTTGGAGAGAGAGTGAGAGAGAGAAAGAGAGAGAGAGGGAGGGAGGGCATGCTCACAAGCTTTCCGCTCTGAAGGGTATCGGAGGAGAGTACGAACTTGAAAAAATGAGGAGACTCGGGCGGTTCAAAACCCTTCGGACGACGCGAAGTCATCCTCTTGAAAGAACCTCCTTTCAAGGTCATTAGCGTTTTAATCGGTCAGAGCAACCAAACAGCTGCATTAGAGCAGTTTGTACTAGAGCTGAGCAATTGGATCAGTTCTATTTGAGAATCGGATTGGACCGGTCTGATTTCCGATTTTGAGTAAAGAACCATTTCGAAACCGAACTGAATTTAGAATTAGTTACATAAAGCCTATAAAGCCTAGTTTCTTTTGGCATCTTTTTTTTTTTATTTATTTCTATCTCCCTCTTTTTCTCCATTCTCTCTAACCTTATCTAGACACGCTCTCTCTCACTCGCAACTCGCTCGCTTGTGGCTTGCCCTCACTCGTTCGAGCCTTGCACCCCTCCCGATTCGCCTTCACTTGTTCGCCCACATTCATTTTTTACTTTGAACTGTTTTGTTACTCATATATTTTGCTGTAAAAAATAAAACAAAAAAAGGAATAAAAGAAAAACAAGTTATTATATAGAATCTAAAACCGAACTAGAAAAACAGAATAGGTTCCAAGATTTGTTCCAGGACAAACAAGGCAGATTTCAAGTTCCAAAAATTGGGCACCGGTTCTAAAAGAGTAGGTTCCATTTTCCTAGTTTGAAATTTGCCCACCTTGAAACTGATCACCTCTAGTTTATACTAGAGAATCCTGATGATTCATTCAACTGTGATATCTTTTCCTTCGCATTGGGCTTTGGGTGAGCGAAGAAGAATTGTCTGCAAATGGGTGACGGGTGGAATGTCACGCCCCGCACCCAACGAGAGCATGAACATCCGCCTAGGGTCGAAACAGAGTGCGACGCTCCCAGGATTGCGTCACAGAGACCCTAATACCCAAATCAGAGAAAACACGCCACATGCGGAAACGACGTATATATAATGTATATATACACCCAGACAAATTATTAGCAACCATGAATAGCACGAGTTAACAATTTAAACGATAGATTAAACCTTAATATACGTTCTTTACAAACTTACAAACAACATCCATTAAACCCAGAGATACAACAAAAGGACCACGAGTATAAAAAGAGGTCGGTGGCCTAGGGGAATCGAACCAACAACCGGAGGGCTACAGTAAAAAAGTACCGGCCCTCACTCCTAAGGCTGGGACCTAAACTAGGGCTCCCAGTCGGGGTCAGATCCAGACGTCTCAAAAGAACTCTCGGACTGCCCTGGCTCTTCCTCTGAGCTCATAGCCTCAGACTCTGTCTCGGGCTCAGGGTCCTGCTCTTCAGCCTCAAAATTCATGGCCGGGGATCTGAAATGTTCGGTTTTACCACAACCATGAGAAAACTCAGCAAGTAATAAATCGCTAATCCCAACTAGACTAAAGTGTACCTCCAGAGGGTAAATCAAATATATAATTAAATGAACCAGTGCAGCAATAAATGTCAATTCACCCGGGCCCAAGGCCCAATTCACTATAACATCCTGCAGGTAAGACTTTCGATAGCAATATAAACAGAGTATGCAGTCATATCGACGCCACGACCCTAAGGCCAATAATGGTTTATTTCCGACCCGAAGGCCCGACCCGTAGATCACAAATTGTCCCGACCCGAAGGCCCGACCCGAAGGCCACAATTGTAACGACCCGAAGGCCCGATCCGAAGGCCACAAATTGTAACGATCCGAAGGCCCGACCCGAAGGCCACAAATTGTAACGACCCGAAGGCCCGACCCGAAGGCCACAATTGTAACGACCCGAAGGCCCGACCCGAAGGCCACAAATTGTAACGACCCGAAGGCCCGACCCGAAGGCCACAAATTGTAACGATCCGAAGGCCCGACCCGAAGGCCACAATTGTAACGACCCGAAGGCCCGACCCGAAGGCCACAATTGTAACGACCCGAAGGCCCGACCCGAAGGCCACAAATTGTAACGACCCGAAGGCCCGACCCGAAGGCCACAATTTATTCCGACCCGTAGATCACAATCTTTAAACCTCAGGTGCATGCATTTTCGCACTCACGAATCCAACTCGCATCAAAATGCAGTATACGAATTTATGCATATTGGATACTCAAATCAATTACGAACGTATGAGTCGACGGAGCCAAAACACGATCTAGTAATATTAGTCACACTTGACCAATTCAATATTATATTGGCATGCCCAAAATAGTCCTTTCTAGCCCTTCTTGGCACAGCACTCATTTCAAGTGTTTATCGCGACATAATTCCATACACTTAGGACCCACCATTAACGATTCAACCTCAGTCATTAGTCCCACAACCATGGCATCACACCATTTAATCCAATCAAGTCCCACTTAGCCACTGGATCACCCAATGTGAACAATCACAACAAGAATCCAATTAATCCCAACCTAGGCCAATTTTCCCAAATTCGGTTTTGGGTAAGAACAGTACCCAACAGCCCTCAATTTGTCTCTAAAACACACTTAAACAACCTTATTAAGTCCCAATTAAGTCCTATAATCAGCCCATACACCTTTCCACACATTAGACCACAAACTAGCTTAATTACCCCTTTAATTTACCCCTAAAATCCCACAATTAGGCTAATTAGGGTTTAGAAATTTTTACTCGCCTAATAATGGTCTCGAGGCGACGGGAGCGTGCGGCCGATTACCGACTCGCGGTGAGAATCGGCGGCAGCGCTCCGGGAGCAAGCCGGCGGTCACACGGCGACTCCGGCGGCTCGAGGCACAATCCGGCCAAAACAGGGGCTGCTGGGGGTGAGGGGCTGAGGACGGGAGGAGAGGGGGCTGAGGAGGCGAGGCGGTCGCCGGGGGCGACGCTCGGCGGCGGACGACGGCGCGGCACCGGCGGGCGAACCGGCGACGCTGCTCTCTCTTCCGCCTGGACAGAACAGCGGCTGAGGGCGGCGGACTCGAGGGGAAACGGCGGTCGACGGGGCTAGGGCGGCGCCAGGGGGCCGGTGGGCGGCGGACGAGCCCAGCAGCTCCGGCGTCGCGGCCGTCTCCGGCGTGAACAGCACCGGCGGAGCAAAAACCAGAACCGGCGAAGGGAAGCGTGAGGGAGAAGCCGATCGGGGAGAGAGAGAGAAGAGAGAAGAGAGAGAGTCTGAAGAGAGGAGAGAGAGAGGGAAAAGCAAGTCAAAAAGGTGGTCAAATTGTGCTAGTGGAGTCCACATGTCAACCATCCAAGGCCTAGGACACTCTACCCTTTGATCCAAGGGCTCAAATTCAAAATCCACTAATAAAGCAAGGGCAAAGTGGTAAAACACTCCTAACTAAGGCCTAACCAGATCTGGTTGGTCCCAACTAACCCTAGTTAGACCCCAATTTGATTCAAAATTCGGAATAAAATAAAATACTCTAGGGGCATAATCGTAAATTTCCAATCCCGGACCGAAATTCCAATTTTTGCCCATACCGGTCCTAAATATTCATGGGAGACATAATACGGTGTCGGATTCGCGAAATTCACTTTATAAGTCCTCGGAAAACGCCCGCAAAGTCCCGGGAATAAAATAATATTATTTTCCAAATTTTGTCGAAATTCCACTTTTTGTCCAAAATCACTCTAAATGCGTGTGGCCACCCCAAAATGACCTTGGCGGCTAAAAATAACCTCGAACGGCCTCCGAATTCGACCTCGGTGTCCACAGGGGCAAAACCGTAATTTTCTCCATTTCTGTCGAATTTTCCGTTTTCAACCAAACTAGTCCCAAACATGAATGGCCACTCAAAAATGACGTCCGTCTTGTAAAATAGTCGTAATTACCCTTGGAATTTTGATATCGAAGTTTGGGTCCAATATTGCAAATCTAATTTGCTCGTTTTGCAGTTTTAGGGTCTCTCGCTAACAGGTGGCTGTTTAGGTATTACGCGTATCGACCTAAGACTGTCCGAGTCATGATGGCCTCAATTTCGAGACAACGAGAGGAATTATCACTAGTACCGGGGTCGCGATCGTTCGGATTAAAATCGGGTTTCAATTGTCAGGCGTACTTTTGGTCGTGCGAAATCACTCGCGATCCGATCATACGTTACCGACAATATCAACCTGACATTTTCCTAAGATCGGTCTATGTTGGCTCAAAATATTTCCTCGACGTTCGTCGAAATCGGCGCTCAATCGCGATCGAGTTCTCGGTCCACGTACCTGATCCTATTTAGCCTTTCCTTTTCGGTTAGTATCCCGTGATTGATCAATTCCGGGCGAGACTTACTAAAATTACACGAGAATTCACATACACTTTATTGGACTCGATAGAGGGTCAAAATTCGAGATGTTACGGGTGGAAGCCATTCCTAGGTTAATTTTTGCTCCCACCAGTGGGATTTGAGAAAATCTTTGAGGCCCCAGAGGCGATGTTGCTTCCATCTCGTGCTTGCAATGCTGTGTCAAATCCGTCCTGAGACATTCCTTCAGACTTATTCAGTGGCAGGAGCGAAGATCCTCCTTAAGATTATGGAGACTTACCATTGATCCAAGGAGAAAAGTATTAGAAAAGCCCTAAACCTATTGCATTTGAGACAATTTAGTACTTAAATCTTTTAATTATGTCAATTTAATCATAAACATTGTGAACTAGTGTCAATTTAGTTTCCAACTTGAGGCTTGTTAGAGGGTCATGGGCTCACAATTAATCGAAGTTGGAGTTGTCTTCACCGGCCTATCCTTCTCTAGGAGTGTTTCCACCTACGAGAGCTGCCAACGGTAGTCCCTCCAGTAAGGGCACCTAGCCTGGTTACGTTCTTTATTTTAACATGTCGGTACCCACTCGCCTCGCACCCCTTGTTCCAAGTTGTATATTTTTTTCCCCGACAAGGTGGGAATACCTCTGTATTTTACGTTCCCAAGTTTAGACAAAGCAGTTTAAGGACTTACTCAGGTCTAAAGAGAGACTTACCTTTGATCCAAGGGGAAATGTCAAAAAAGTCTCAAGTCTATTGCATTGATAACAATTTAGTCATAAACATTTTAATTGTGTTAATTTAGTCATAAACCTTTTGACTTAGTATCAATTTAGTCATTTTGGCTAATTTTGGCTTGATATTGCTGATGTGGACGCTGATTAGCTTATGTGGCACCGTCGGTACTGACATGAATAATTTTTAATAATATTTTAATTATTTTTTTGATTTGTTGTTTCTTTTTTCCTCTCCTTTCTTCTTCCTTTTACCGGTGACTTGTCACCGGCCATAGTTGGGCGGGTTGGCCTTGCTTGGCCATAGTGAGGCTGAGCCCCGACGAGGGTTGGCCTCGCCAGATTTGGCTTGGGTGAGGCTGACCATTGACTGGGCGAGGGTAGCGTCGGCGAAGGGAAGCCCTAGCAAAGGCTCTCCTCGCCAAATCTAGTGAGGCCAACCCTCACCCAAGCTAGGGCAACCTCACTAGGGCTCACCCTCGCCTAGTTGAGGCTCAGCGAGGGTTGACCTCACCAAGTTAGATTTGGTGAGGCTGACCCTCGTCAAGGCTCAGCCTTGTCAAGGCCAGCTCGCGCAACCGTCATCTATTACTAGCACTGATCACAGGAAAAAGTAGAGAAGAAAGAAGAAGAAATAAATAATAATAATAATAAATTGAAAAATTATTAAAATATTATTAAAAATTATCCACGTCAGCACCGACGATACCACATAAGTCGGCCAACATTCCTATCGGCAATATTTTGGCCGGAAAGATTGAATTGACACAAAGTCAAAAGATTTAGAATTAAATTATCATCTTTAAAAGATTTAAAACTAAATTGGTAGCAATACAATAGATTTATGACTTTTCTAATACTTTTCTCTTGATTCAAGGATAGTGCATGTTGATCTCAAAAGTCCTATAGAAAAAAAAAGCAAGAAATTTTAGAGTCACCCATAGAAGAGTCATCCTAGTCATTTGTTGAGAGAGTAATTGATTTTTTTTTTATAGTTTTCAATGCGCGATCTTAATACGGTAGGAGTGTTGCATCCCAAAAGCACAATACTTCATAATCTATTCCAATAATTTAAGTATGCTTGACGAGAGAAAAACAATGCACAACTAAATAAGATAGAGTAACTAGAATCTTTACAATCACTTTCATTTTATTTTTTTGGTAAAAAGAAATTTCTATTCATTACCAAAATGACATATGAAAAAATGTATAGGAAATCCCAAAAGTCACCATAACAAGGCAATCCATAAAGCTCCAAAACAAATAAAAAAACCAGAAATTAAGGTACATCTTAGAGTCTAGTTGGCAAATATAGCCACACACTCGTCCTTCAAGCATAAATCTATGACTGCAAATTGATAGGGTCGGAGTATAATTCCACATTACTTAAATGTGTGTGATAATGTGTCTTATATACATAGTCTCCTCTGCTAGGCTTAAGGGTTAGAAATTCTAACATAGCATCATATCACAAGTCAATAGTTCGAAACCTGGCACTCCAGCTGGCTGACACAAAATAACATTTATGCCCATTGTATAATAACCGAGTTGAATCAAGGAAATGTAAGGGAGCGACTTACATTCGATGGGGAGCATTAATATAATCCCATAGTAGTAGTTGTGGCCTGCAACCATCGCGACAAATGTGACCACCACGACAGTGGTCGCTGCAGACGAGCAACCACCATCATCGAGCCAACCATCACGACAATAGTAGCTGGCTCTGTTCGGCCACCCACAATTCCCTCCCTATGTTTTTTATTTCTAGTTCTTTTTCTTTTAATGATATTAAGTAGCTTTTTGATTTATAATTTTTATTTATTTGTATAGTTATATCTAACATGATATTCAATGTTTTACCTAACAAAAAATAAGTGATAACAATTCCCCGCATTCTTGATCCTATTTTATCATATCCTATTACTATTCTACAACCAAATGCAATCTAAAACTTTATCATATCATCTTTTTAATTAATTTTGTTTGGAGATTCTTTGCAACCTTCTTTGAATAGAACATTTTTCCAAGTCTACTTCTCGATGGTCGCCCAGGACATTGGTGGACTTGCTATTTTCAAATTACCTGCAAAAGAGTGCTTGTGCCCAAGAGCTCACTGTAATCTTCTGGGAATGACGGAACGGTTAGCCGGGTTCCTAGTTGTGATATGCATTTTACTTGGAAAAAAAGCAGTCAAGTGCTTGCCCATCCCATGAATAAATAATTAGCTGAAACACCTCGGGCCCCAACTTTTCACAATGCCCAACAAAAACAAACGTGCATATCCATAAACATAATTTCAAAATATGCCACCGCTTGAAAAGGTTGAGAACTCATAACAGTAGTCCCCCAATTTCATAGTCTGCAAAGTCAGCTCCTCTGCTGAGCAAGCTGATCACTTGCTCAGCAGGTATACAGATAACCTAAACTAAGTATTGGATGTATTTTCAGCAAAGATCCAGTAAATTATTTGGTGCCAAATTATAAGTAAAAAACTTAAGATTCGCTTTCCCACTAACTCCTCTAAATTTTTTATGAGCGAATATGATTAAAATGGTGCTTTTCCTTCACATTTGCAGACAAATCCATCAACTGCACCAGCGAGCTCAAGCTCAACGCTCCATTCTCCCATGGCTGCTAGTGCTGGTGCTCCCTCTGACATTGGCTTTTCACTGTCTCGTGCTCATCTGAAGCAGCTATCTCTTGGGTTTAGCTGTTCGATTACAAGCAGTGCCTCTAAGTTCGTTTCCTTCCCTTCCAATTTCTCCCTCAGGTACCTCTAGTTCATCTTTTGCTTGTCGTTTTCGCTGGGATATTTCTAGTTTTGATTCTGGGTTTGTGTAGAAACGCAATCATCTTCTGTTATATTTCGAAGTTGATTTGATCCTTGTGTTGTATGATTGTGGTTGGTTCTGGATCTCCTCCTGCAAATATGAATATACGTTTACTCTTGAAAACTTTCATCTTGCCGTACTTGAGTCGTTCGGTTTCACTGCTGATGATCCTTGTCACTTGCCAGAGGTGTAGTTAATACTAAGGAATTCAAGTCGCCTAGACTAGCTCCAATGGTGAAAGCACAAGGTGGTCCAGGACAAATGGACGTTGACCTCACTCTGAGTCCAAGAGTGAATGCTGTGAAGCCTTCGAAAACGTTGGCTATCATTGACCAGGCGACTGCTCTCTTAAAGGCTGGTGTACCTGTTATTTCCTTAGCAATTGGAGAACCTGATTTTGATACACCTTCTGCCATAGCAGATGTAAGAAATTTTCAGGTCCCTTCATCATCTGATATCTATAAGACCGAGAGAATTGATAATAGCTTCTTTCACTTTTGTTCCTAAGGCTGGAATTAAAGCTATTTTGGAAGGTTATACAAGATATACACCAAATGCCGGCACATTGGAACTCCGCACAGCGATCTGCCAGAAGTTAAAAGGTTTTTCTCTTTGTTACTCAGTTCATTAGCATCAGAGAGGGCTGACCAATGGGTTGACAGTAAGCCCTAAGCAATAGTTATGACAATTTCTGGTTATTGCTTTGCTTATTTTTGCTTTCTATATCTGTTGTAAGAGGAGAATGGGATCTCATATACACCGGATCAGATTGTTGTTAGTAATGGTGCCAAACAGAGCATTCTTCAGGCAGTTTTGGCGGTCTGTTCTCCAGGAGATGAGGTGTGCCCGCTGCTTAAGAAAATCATGCCAGTGAAATTTCTTTGATTATGATACATGTTCTGTTATTTCCTGTTTTAATTCCAATTCCACAAACCATAAACGTTGAAGCGTGGCAATTTTGCCTATTATAGGAATCTATAGATATATTTGAACTGTTGGAGTCAAATAACAGTTGAGAGCAGCTTTAAGCCACATCTTGTTTCATGCAAAGTCTTCTAATAGGTGACTTGACTTTGCATCTGTGAAGTTGTTTTGAGTGATGACATCTTGGCTATATAGTCATAGTAGTTATTTATGAATCTGGCTGAAGAAATAATTCCCCACTTTTGTTATTGAATGTTGTAATTGAATTAGTGAAATTAATACTAACAGTCTCTAAACTTTGGCCCAATATGCAATGTCATCTTTGGACTTTTAATTCATCAAATGCGGTTTTTGAGCAATTTCTAAATGTTCAATCTAGTTTGTAAACTTTCAATTTATTCAATCCAATCCCTCAACTTTACACAACAATGTGAAATCATTCTTTCATACTATTCACAAGTTTATGTAATTACACTATTACCCAAATTTTTGAATATTTTTTTCATTTCAATCCATTTCCTATATCAACAAAAAAATGTGCCATCTTTTTACTAACTTTGTACTTTTTGGTTTTTCTAAATATTACATTATTTCCTTTAAGATATATTTCAACTTTAATCTTTATGATAGTAAAAGTAAACTCTAATCTCATGTTATATTAAGTTGACATTCATGTTGTTTTAGTAAAAAAAAAAATTCATAAGGAATTCTAACAATGATATTAACTATTTATAAATACTCATGCTTATATTAATGTAAATCTCATAACTAGTTTTTTAGATAGATAAAATTTTCAAGTTTTTTGTATTTCTTGTTCTCTTAACTAAATTCAGTTAAATTTGTAAATTTGAAAATTAATTTAAAACAGCGACAATATTTAGAGATATTGATGAGGTTCTACTTTTACTATAATAGAGTTCATTAACTAAAATATAATTAAATGAAACTATTATAATATTCACAAATACCAAAAAGGTAAAAAAAGTAATACAAAGATAGCATATTTTTGGTTTATCAAGGAAATGGATGGACATGAAAAGGTATAATAAAATTCGAGCAATATTGTAATTATGAAAACGTGTGACTATTACTGAATGGCTTATTTGGCTTTGTTATTAATAGTTGAGGAATTAAATTGAAAAAATTGAAGGTTTAGGACTAGATTGAACATTTAGGAATAATTTAAGGACCACATTGAACAAATTAAAAGTTCCAATAATGGACAAAAAAAAGTTTCAATGATGAAATTGAACAATTGCTAAAATTTGAGGACTAATGATGTCATTTTCATAGTGGATTATAAACTTTTTGTCTTGAGTCTCGTTCCTGTCACCTATACATCCTCTTGAAGACATATAATTAGATCTCAACCTATGATTGAGCATGTCATGAATGGCCGGACATGGAAGTCTACTGCATGCTTTAGGCATGTGATTTGGCATACTTTACTTCTAATATCCTTGCAGTTCTGTGAGAACTCTGTGATGTTGTTGGGTTTTCGTTTATCGATGAAAACTATATTCTAGAAGGATGTGCAATTGGCGCCTTGGCGTAGATCTCGTTTGCTGTGGTGCTGCAAGTAATGAATCAATATATACTTCCATTTTTTAAATTGCAATGCAAGGTGATGAAAAAGGATAGTGGCAATGGCTATATGTTCATAGTAAGAGAAAGGTGTGTAAACCATGAAGTTTAAATAGTTGAATATGGTGGAAGTTCAATCTTATCAATTTCTCTGGTGTAGTTAGAGCAAAATGGCGGATACATATCTTGTATCAGTTAGGCATCAGAACCCTCATTTTCGATCATCCAGTCTAGGCAGCTACGCATTTAGTTTGATCCAAAGTACATGCATTCTGTTACTCTAATTCTTCTGCAATGCTCGGCTTTTTGCTTTGTATTTTGCCTGTCAATTTTGGACTTGCCACCATTATTTTCCCTTATAAACTCTCCATTGCTATCGTCTTGGCCAGTGCATTGATTTCATCAGCCTTTCTCCTTAAATCATGTTGATCATTCTAACCAATTCTTTCACCCTTGGCTATGGTTAAATCAGTTTGTTGCATCGTTATTTTTTTTCATTTTCTTACACCTGTACTTTCGCACTTGCATAACATTTCCTTGCATAATGCTTCTTGGAGGAACTTAAAGTGCTGTTCTTCTAATTATGGTTTTGTGTTTTTCCCTTGTGTATTTACGGACCAGATTCTTGTCCCAGGTCATAATTCCAGCTCCCTGTTGGGTGAGTTACCCTGAAATGGCAAGGCTTGCTGACGCCACCCCTGTAATTGTTCCAACAAGCATCTCTGAGAATTTCTTGATGGACCATAACCTTCTTGAAGCCACGCTTACTGAAAAATCAAGGCTTCTGATTCTTTGTTCTCCGTCAAATCCCTCAGGGTCTGTGTACCCCAAAAAATTGCTCGAACAGATCGCTGCAATCGTCGCAAAGCATCCCAGGCTTCTGGTACTAGAAGCAAATTAATATTTTTTTCCTGCTCCTTATGTATGTCAGATTGACCTGACAAGTTATGGAAAAATTCCATGGCAAACTTTTCAGGTACTGTCTGATGAAACATATAAACACATCACGTATGCCCCAGCTACGCATACAAGTTTTGCATCTTTGCCAGGCATGTGGGAGAGGACACTCACTATCAATGGGTTTTCTAAGGTAATTGGAAGCCTTTCCTTCTCAATAACTATTCGCATCCTAAATTTCGATCTCATGAAATTCATCTTTTTCAACTAGTTTTGCTTCTTTGCTAGACTATATTCTACCTCATGCCCGTTAAAAAACATCTAATTTTAAGATATTGGAACATCTGTAGGCCTTTGCAATGACTGGCTGGAGGCTTGGTTATATTGCTGGTTCGAAACACTTCGTTTCAGCTTGTGCAAAGATCCAGAGCCAGGTATGGTGCAGCGTCAAAATCTAATCGCGCAAATGATGAAGCTTTCAACAGAGGTTGCCTAGAGTTGACTGAAATTAAACTTGGTATAGAAGAAATTTATGTCAATGAAAGAAATTTATCTGGGAGAGAAAGCATTGGTTTCTGATGCCCAATATGTTGAAGTACACTAAATGTTGGATGAAGCAAGTTATTAAGGTGAAACCAGCATGTGTAAACAACCTGTTGAAGTGATTGCTTTCTGATTCAATTTCCCGAGTTTTGTGTCTGGCACTGTCTATCAGCGTTGGCCAACTGGTTGAATTTGTTTTGCGTTGTGGCAGCTTACTTCAGGTGCCAGTAGCATAGCTCAGGAGGCTGCATTTGCCGCTTTGTCGATGGGTTATGCTGGAGGTGAAACTGTCGCAACTATGGTAAAAGATTTTAGGGAACGGCGAGATTTCTTGGTTAAAAGCTTTGGGGAACTGGAGGGTGTGAAGATTTCAGAACCTCAGGTACTAAATCAGAGATTGACCCGGCATGCAAACTAATGATTCTCATTTGGTCTTCCATCGCAATTTCGAATTCCACATGCTTCTATATGCAGGGAGCCTTCCATATTTTCATCGACTTCAGTTGTTACTATGGAGCTGAGGTCAAAGGCTTTGGTGTAATCGACGGCTCGGAGTCACTTTGCCACTACCTGCTTGACTTGGCGCAGGTATGCATCATTGAAGTGCTTGTTTTTATCTTCCTCTAGATGCAGGAGAAAAAGAAAAGCTCTTGCAGATGCGTTCGTACCAACTTCCTTTGTCGTCCCTCACCAAAACTTTAACATCTCATATGCTGAGATTGTCAATGCTATATCTTGTGTAGGTTGTGTTGGTCCCAGGGGTTGCATTTGCGGATGACACTTGCATCCGCATCTCTTACGCCGCTTCCCTCGCGACTCTAAAAGAGGCTTTTGGGAGGATTAAGAAAGCACTTGTCACACTGAGACCCGCCGCCCCCGTTTGATGGTCACAATGCTGCCGCAGCATTGGGGACACCTTACTCCAATTAGCCGCCGCTGTTCTACTTCCTATCATACTTATTTGTTTGGATAGACTCTGTCATAGTAATTTATTTGTGCTTGTCTCCTTGTTTTGTTCATCATAATCAGCAAAGACGAGAGCAATGATTAGATGCAGATTTACGATATATTTCATTCCAAAGGAAAATGTCAATGCGAATTGTTATTCCATTGGTTTTTATTGGGAGCAGCCCAACTGTTCGGGAGTCGATTTGAAGTATCCAGATAATTGCTCATTAAGAATACCTAATAGAAAGGAGTCCTATTATGGTAGGAAAAATACCAAGATGGAATCAATTTTGGTGATTGCCCAAATGAGAGGAGTACCGGTCAATTAGAGAGGATTCCTAACTTGGATGGAGGTCTACCACTATAAACAAGAGGGCTTGGGTACCCCAAGCCAGACCCATAAGGGTCATGTGAAATGGTGAACATCCATCATTTTCTGAAATGACAGAATGTATGCCTGTACCACAAGTTCATAGATGAATGAGCACATGAACTGATTGATAAGAGCTCAGCACATCCGCCTTTCAATTACAAAATCTCTTCTTGAGGACATTGTAGTAGTACCAAAGAGCAAACAAGGCAAGAAGTAGAATTTCAGAAGGTTGCAAAAATAGAACTCGAGAGAAGAAGATGACATAAGTGAAACTGATAATGCTTGATCACAGTCACTACCTTCACAATTTTTTGAAGAACTAATCAGAGGTATGTTCTTGTTTGAACTTGAGAACTATCTGCCTCCCCGATCGAGAGCGCGTAAATGTTATGTGTTCACAAGAATTGTTAGTATCTTCGCCAACCAGACCAGAATTTGCCTTCCCAGGAACCCATTTCGGTTTTTCACAATTTACTTGGCTTAGCCGACAATCCTCCAAGATTTTAACCGAGATATCATCAGTTTCTTCCTTCTTGGGCAGGGAAAATTTGCATTCAGCTTTCAATTTATCACCAATTATGGGATTCGTGGAATATTCAATCTCTGGTGAACTCGTATCGAAAATTACAGCTTGGAAGGTGGGGTTCTGTTCGTATCTAAAGAGCATCGATTGGCCAGGAACGATAGAGCAATGATCTACGAACTTTTGCCATCCTTCCCCAAGCAAAAGCCTGCCATCACTTCATTCTAGCTGTACTGGCCAAATTTCACCATCTGGAAACTTAAGAAAACACTAAGCTCGAGAGGTCATTTCTATGCTTTTGCAGAAACCTCTTTGGTATGCCCTGAGGAAGCCCTTCAAAATCTATCACTAGAAATGAGAAAAGGATTAGTATAGGTTATGATTAACTAATTGATGCCATAGGTCCGTTAGTCATCCCAAGGCATTTGCAAAGTGATGAATGGAGAAAAGTTTGCGATCAAAAAATAAAAAATTGAGAAAAGTTTGTAATTTTTCAATACATGGTTTTATATGATATGAGGGTTGTATCCCTTAAGCACTATATTGTATTTTTTGTATTTCAAGTATGATCAAAACTTAGAAAGAGAACAACAAGAAACAACTAAAGAAGATAAGAGTAGCTAGAAGTTTTTACTATCACCTTCATTCACCATCGCTGAAGCTCAGTTCTTAAGACATTTCAATTTACAGACATCCCCTTCACACAGAGAAGTTGCTCTTGCAAACACGAACCAACCTTGAGATAACTTTCCTTGGTCCCCCGGAAACTTGGTTAAATTCGCCGACCACGTATCCTTCTTGTGCTTAAGTGTCACGACCTGCACGATTCTCTTGATATAAGTCCGCATAAATTTGACTGGTACACTCTGCATAAATGTTTTACAAACCGATATTCGACATTAGCATTCTCAAAGTAAATTGGTTCCATGATCATGTCAAGGCATAAAAATTCTAAGTAGGAGGATAAGGAAAAATAATAACCCAAAACATGTACTCTCCAAGGTTTTCATGAACTAAGGAAACAATGCCATCTCTGAGTTACGCAGACGTCAATGATGAAACTAGGTCAATGAGACCCTCACTGCAGTGGAATTTTTAAAACTAGGGTACACCACGACTATGAACGTGGGATGCTTTGATTTGAAATCACGTGCCATTTCAAGAGCAGCAGGACATGGCACATCACATCTATGAGCACCAGCGTAGCAGGGCTTGCTCTACTTGCACACTTTCTGATCATGCCTGTAGATAGTTAATAAAAGGAAAAATATTTCATTTTAAAATCCAAAATTAGATGATACAATTCAGAAAGGATAAGAGCCAATGAACTGAATCAAATGTTACTGGGAAATTGGTGTTCATAGGAATAATCATCATTTTCACTACCCGTACCAGAGTTCACCTTTCGAGAAGCCGAAGCCAATGCTGACTTTGATTTTTTCCTAATTTTTGGGCTAGGCCGACAATCCTCTGAGATTGTGGCTAAGATATCATCAGTTTCTTCCTTCTTGAGCAGAGGAAGTTCACATTCTGGTTCTGTTTTGTCCATGATCACAGGATCGGTGGGATATTCAATCTCTGAAGCACTCGTGTCAAAGATCACAACATGGAAGACAGAGCTCGGTTCATATCTGAAAACTAGGAATTGGCCAAAACCAATGGAGTAATGGTCTGTGAACTTCTGCCAACCTTGGCCAAGCCGAGCCATGCCACCACTCCACTCCAACTCCACTGGCCAAACTGTTGTACTGCTTGGAACCTTGAGAAACACTGAGCCAGGGAGGTCACTACCATGTCTCTGCAGAAACCTCTTTGGTATCTCCTATTGAGCAGAAGAAAGAAACGCAGATTCAATAAATAGTTCAATCATTTTTTCACTTAAATTTATGATATTAAGGTTCTTGCCCAAAGCAAGTAGACTCAATAGCATGGTGAACCACAACCTTAGTTAACACTGTCACCAGAAATTTTTGGATTCAGGTAGTGAACGAGTAAGTTTTACAACTTCTTTTCAGGCTCCCTGCAAAAATATCTTCGACTCCATCAGCAACTTTTTGTATGTGACATGCAAATGCAATTACCGTGCTCAGTAATTCTCAATGTGACACAAGGGAATTAGATTGTGATAAGAAGTACCTACCTCACCCAATTAGAGTAACTTGGGTTGCCTGCATCCGGGGAATTAGTCATGAGGCAGGCTTGGATACTGTTATTATTCTAAGGGGGAAAGAGAATTACCGGCCCTACACTTTGCTCAAATTCACATTCACATAGAAGAAGCTTCAGTACATGATTCGCATATGAGCAAGCAATAGCATGAATTCTACTCTACTTCACAAGAAAATTCTTCTCAGTTCAACATTAATTCTGGTAAATTAATGTCATTTCCTGAACAAAATTCAACATTATTAGGAAAAAGAAAAAAAAATCCAGGAATATATTCTAATGGGTCAAAGTCATGCGGGTTTCAATCCAAGGACTAGTCCAGAGACTAAACACTGAAAAACAGAACAGTTTTCCTGCAAGTGAAACACCTTGCATGGCATGGATGTATTTTGCTCACTTGGTCGCATACAACTGTCAACTCAGTCACACAATTAGCCAGAAAGGAGGATCTTTCACAGTCAAGAAATACATCGAGCAGCTGGTGGGCAAAGAAGAATAAAAAAGAAAATCAAGAATCACTTGGGGAGGGGAGGGAGAGAGAGAGAGGGAGGGAGGGAGGGTATGCTCACAAGCTTTCTGCTCGGAAGGGCATCGGAGGAGAGTATGAACTTGAAAAAATGAACAGACTTGGGCGGTTCAAAACCATTCGGACGACGGGAGGTCATCCTCTTGAAAGAAGCTCCTTTCAAGGTCATGCGGTCGCCTGTGTCTCACCTGCTTCAGGAGTCGTGTTGTCCACTCTGTTATTAGCTTTTCAGTCGGTCAGAGCAACCAAACCGCCGCATTAGAGCAGTTTGCACCGAGGCTGGGCAATCAAATCGGTTCTACCTAGAAACTGAATCGGACCGTCCCGAAAACCGGTCTGATTTCCAATTTTGAGTAAGAATCACCAGAAATCGAATTAAATTTGGAATCAGTTATATAATGTCACACCCCAAAATCATTACGAATGGGGATGACACGATCATCCTTCCATCCGAAGGACACAACATCAAACCACCAAAATCCAACTCTCAAAAGTCTCATCTTCGCTATGATCTCGTACTACTCATTGCTAGTGTACTATATACACAAAATATCAAAAGTAGCATATGAATCAATAATAATATCAATTATCAATGGTCTATTTCATTGATTAATCTCATTTAACTACACACCAATGGTCCATTCAATCGACTAATCTCAAATTGCATGTCAATAATCTCCTTCATCGACCAAATCCAAATCACATGTCAATGGTCTACTCCAATGACTAAACTCAGCTCAAATATCTAGCCATGGTCACAAAAAAAGCCCCATGACAAAGCAACCAAGATTCCTCCCTTGGTTAGGTCTCCAATTATTATTAGCCGGTGACTCGGCCCACAATAATATCTTGGACTAGTATGCGTAAACCCACAAGCCCCTCACTGAGCTCACAGTGATATTGAGCATCAATACCAACCCACAACAACATCCTCCACAGTATTTACAAAGCCAAATTCAGAAATCATTTCATATATCACTAAAAGCTTTCGCTACTCAACTCATCTGCTATAAATACTTTCAATAAAATATTCTCAAATCATTTCAAGACTCGTCCCATAAACCAGTTTTACAAATCGAATCAAATCAAATACATATCATAAAGCATTTCGCAAATTGATATCATTCCATAAACCGTAATCAAAGTCTCATAAGGTCTTGCACACCCAAAGTATATATTACTTCTTAACTTCATTCATCAAACAAAATATATGTTTCCATCAAACAATTCTCATACCATTCACAAATACGAAAATGTAATAGATGCTCAATCCAAATTTTATGCAACAAGCATGCTTATTCATAACTCATAATATCAAATATTTATCATCTTGAAGGCATGAGTTTATAAATTTTTAGAAAAGATAGCACCACTTACCTCGGAACGACAATGACAAAACAAGTGTTACTCGAATCGTTGAACTCGTGACCCTATCAAATAAGTGAGAAACAACGTTAAAATTGAATAACGCACTACTTCAACTACGAAATGGCTATACTATGCCACTCCTACGCACTAACGAATCGCATACCCCAAAGCGATTATTCAAGCTGTTCGTTACATGGAGCTTGAGTGCGAAACTTTGTCACGCCTTAACTCTCTCCATTGAATCTCGTTTCAAACATACTTGTAGTCAAAAGAAGCTCTTTCAACATACTACAAGAACCCCTACTTGACCATTCCAAAATCAAGCAAAAAACCAACAAAATATGGCCCCAAATTAACTTGACATGCACCGATCATCGCGCGCAAGAAACTTTAAAATTTTGTTACAGGCAAACTGTACACTCAAATTGAGATCTGTAAAATCCTACAGCTTCACAACACCATAAACTATCATTTCTATATAAATACGCAGCTCAACAATTCAAAAATTGAACTTCGCCGCTCGAATCTCCAATAATTCTGAATTTCAAGCCCTAAATACGAAACTACTCCGATTAAACAAACGAGCGATGCGAGCACTTACCGGATGTTGCAATATGGTGTCGAGTTGGCTTGGCGACGCTCACGAAGTCCTCTCTCTTTCCTTTCTTTTTCTTATTCTCTCCTCTCTCTTCTTATCTTTTGCCCAAACGTGCTTCTTTCTTCTCCCTTTATCTCCTCCTTTTTCTTTTCCTTTCTTTTTTTTCTTTCTTTTTCCTCTCTCCCTGAAAGCTCTTAGTTTATGCTGAAGCTTCCACTCTTTTCCTCTTCTTTTTACCGTTCAACTCTCCTCTTTTCTTTTTTTGACTGGGTCAAAAACCCATATTTTACACAAAGCCTAAAAAGCCTAGTTTGTCTTGACATCTTTTTTTTCCTCTCTTTTTCAATTCTCTCTAATCTCATTAAGATACTTCACCACCCTCTCTTGCTCGCGACTCACCCTTCTTGCTCGCTTGTGGTTTGCCCTCACTCGTTCGAGCCTCCCAACCCTTGCTTGTTCTGACTCATCTTCACCCTTGTTTATCTTTTACTTTAAACTGTTTTTTTTCCTCATATTATCTTGCTGTGAAAAATGAATCAGAAAAAGGAATTAAAGAAAAATAGGTTCTTGGATAGACCCTACTGGACCCGAAAAATAAAATAGGTTCAAGATTGGTTTCGGGACAAGCATGGTAGCTTTCAAACTCCAAAAACTGGGAACCATTTCTAAGAGGATAAGTTCTAATTTCCTAATTTGAAACTTACCCACCCTAAAAGGATAACTTTTAGTTTGTACTAGAGAATCCTGCTCATTCATTTAAACTGTGAATGTGAACTGAACTCAGTCATCCCAATGATATCTTTTACTTCGCATTGGGCTCTCGGTGAGAGAAGAAGAATAGTCTGCAAATGGGTGACCAGCGGAAGCCATTCCTAGCTTGGTCTTTGCTCTAGCCAGTGGGTCTTGAGAAAATTTTCGAGGCCCTGGAGGTGATAATGCAGCGGCGACCTTGCTTCCATCTCGTGCTCCCAATGCTGTATTTGAATCCGTCCTCAAACATCCCTTTGGACTTATTCAGTGGCACGAGTGAAGATCTCCTTGAGATTGTGGAGACTTGCCATTGATCCAAGGATAGTGCATGTTGATCTCAAGTCGTATAAAAAAAAAGCAAGAAATTTTAGAGTCCCCCATTGAAGAGTAATCCTAGTCATTGGTTGAGAGATTGATTGAAATTTTTTTATAGTTCTCAATGCACGATCTTAATATGGTAGGAGGGTTGTATCCCAAAAGCACCTATGCTCCATACTCTATTCCAAAAATTAAAGCATGCTTAAAGAGAGAAAAACAAAGTACAACTAAAGATGGAGTAACTAGAAGCTTTACAATAACTTTCATTCACCATCACCAGAGCACAGTTCTTAAGCACCCTTGAGTTTACAGATCCAGCGAATGCCAAAAAGAGACATTAAGAAACTCATAAAATTGTATGTCTAGCTGTTAATACTACTAATACAATGGATTGTGATAGCTAATTGTGATTGTGGTGGCTTGATTATACTTAATCTCTATTTAGTTCTAATTATTGAATTAAATTGGTTTATGTTAAATTATGCTATTAGTCTTGAGCTATGGCTAATTTGCTTATAAGTGTGGTTTAATTAAAGAAATGGTGGTTTTGTATTAAATAATGGTGATTATGTAGTTTTGGATATTAATGATAATTATCTATATATTAATAATTATTTATTTCTAGTAAATAATAATTATTAAATAAATTTAGAAATTATTGGGAACCATTATTTGTGAGTAAGAAATGTTTATTTATGTGGAAAGTTAATTGGTTAATTATTTTTATGGAATTAGATATTTTTTGGAAACTAATTAATTACTATGGGATAATAATTATTTATTTATTTTGAGTAATAATGGAATTTCGAAAATTGGAAATTAATTATTTTGTGAGAGAAAAATAATTAATTCCTTTTGGAAATGGAAATGATTTGTTAGTTTTTGGGCGATAAATAATTAATCATTTTGGATGAGAATTCATTAGTTAATTGAGTTTTAATTAATGAATGATTTTGAGGAAAAGTAGTATTTTTGCAAAGTAAATCACGAATTACTTTGAATAAGAATGAGTTATTTTTAGTGGATAACGGATGGTTCACGTTGGAACGTTATCTAGTTGATAGTTCTATTGGGTTGTTCGTATTTGATTCTTTGAAAGGACAAGAATTACGATTGAAATGTCAATTGGATTGATTACAACTGATTCACTGTCAAAAGAGATTGTTTCTGCAAGTTAATATGTGGTCATTATGTTTGGCATGATCGTATGGCCGCATGGGAAGTATTCTGGCATTGTGCACGTGAAAGATGCGGTAAATTGTCATGTGCAAGCACGGATCATGTCTGCATCGGCTAAAATGCAAGATAATGAAATGATCATGAGTGATTGATGTGTTTGCGTGATCAATTAATCTGCCATCACCCAGTGGGAGATATGTGGTGGACATAGTCCGTTTTAACAGAAACTGAATGCGTGATCAATTAATCTGCCGTCACCCAGTGGGGGATTGTTGACACCTAAATTTCGACGCATCATTTAGTGGTTAATTGCGTAGAAAATTAGGGATTAAATTTTAACCCTTGAACAAAAATATTACAAATCACATAGCATAAAGTTTAGGTTCATATAGATTAACTGCATTTCGCATCGGATCAGCGGTGGTAAGCGAGCTTAAAATTCATCATGTAAATCAAGCTCGGGCATCGAACGAGACTCGGCTCACTCGAAAAGCATGGGCCGAAAATCACACGCAAAAGGGCTTGGTTGTTTTAATTTGAGCTTAAATTAGCCCATTATGCTTAATTAAAGAAAAGCCCAAATTCATTCAGCCCACTTAGAATTAAATTAAAGCCTAAACCTAAGCCCATTAGGACTAAAAAACCCGGCTAATTGACATAGGTTTACACTATAAATATATGTTCATGTCTCATAATCGAGGGGGAGCTTTCATAATTTCGGAAATCAGAATTTTTTAGAGGAGACAATTCAATACACGGCCGAAGGAGGTGAGAGAGAGGGAAAGATGGCCATGAGATTGAAGGAGGGAAGATCTCTCTGAAAAGTCAAGGTTCGACACAGAGAGGAAAAAATAGAGAAAAGTCTTTTCTCTGGAGTTATTCACGCCACCACTAGGAGGAGACGAGCAATAAAGGAGAAGTATCAGAATCTCCAGCAAGCCTTGCAGTCAGACCTTGCCAGCTGCTCCAGTCATGCCCAGATCAGTAAAGTTTCCCGCGAATCTCAAGTGACAATTAGCCACTGCTCTCGCTGGTTTTGTTGAGTCATCATCAAGACCCTATTTGTTGAGTCATCATCAAGACCCTACCGTGAGACAAACTGAGAACACTGCCGCGGCATACCATTACCGCGGCCGTCCGCAAGTCGAGCACCACGGACCAGTCGCGAATCAAGAATCACACCGTCGGTCATCCACCAAGCCATCCCACGGCCAATCTCACTAGACCACCTCTTTGAGCAAGCCCCTCGGTCGACATCGTTCCTACTCACTGCCGCCGCGCCCCCCGACGCACCACCGGTCGCCATCCCGATCCGCAATCCCGATCCGCTGCAAATTCAAAATTGGAAAGAAATCTACAAATCAGGTAATTATCTTATCCTGATTTGATTTGAATATTTTGTTGCCTAATTCGTGCTTATTAATATCTAATCTTGCACATTTAGATAATAGGCAATATTTCAATTAGGATTTATTTCCTTTTTTTTGAAATCTTGGATATCTGATCTTATCAAATTTGGATAGAATTTAGAATTTTCAAAATCCTTTGAATATATCCAAGATATTTGAGATATCTAAATTTTTTCAAGATGTGATCGATTAGGAAAATTTACTAATCCGCAACCGCAAATGTGGAAATAAATCTATCTTTCATGCTTTAGATAGAGTTATTTCCATAGCGGGTATTTCGAATTTTAGGATCGATCTGTCAGGCTTCAGATCGAAACTTAATTCGAAAGATTTAGCGGTTATATTTTTGTACTTGATTTTAATTTCGAATTTAGATTAAAAAAATACCAAAAGATTACTCTAGAATAGGTTAATTTCTTTAGGTAATATTGCATGTTTAGATAATTGGCATTTTTAATTCCGAATTTCATTAAAAAAAATACAAAAAATAATATGCCCGTCATCAGAAATAGGTCACGTCGTCGCATGACATATAGTTTGCATGTTAGGTTGCATTAATCGCATGTCAATTTTTGCACAGCATTACGTATAGGTTAGCTTTCATTTAAATAAGTAAAAAAAATAAAAAATAAAAAAGAGAAAATTTCTGCATCTTTGAACTCTAAGTCAAGATTTATCAAAATTTTCAAATTGAGTGTTTTTCCTAAAATTGGTACCGAAAGGGCGTTAGGGAATCTAGCGTAACCAAGTCCCCGAATCCATAATTTCTGGTTCGCAAAAATAAAATAGTACTCCCGATATTTTATTTAGGTTTCTAATCAACCTACCCTAAATGATTAGTGGCGACTCCCATTGAAAATATTTGCACACTCACAATTGGACCTAAGTTGCGATTTGGTAGAGTTTGGGAGAACTCGAGCTAGGTTAGTCAGTTTAATTGATCTAGTAATCCATTAGCCTAAGATCGTACAACCGATGATTTTTAGGTCGCGACAGCTTGGCGACTCCACTGGGGACATTAACTTGAATTTTTTTTAAAAAAAATTTAAGGACGACTTAGGCCAAAAATTTTTTATGGAAAAATCACTCGATTTGACAAAATTCGATTGAATTCTCATTCTTAGGTGTTAAATGGTTTTGCAGGATGGGAGTTATAAGGGGAGTAGTGATTGGCTAACCCTTTGTTTTGCAGGCTTGGTGGAGTGGAATTGTGATTTAATTTTTGCACTATTGAAGTGGTGTTTGCATATAATTGTTGTGCATGATTTACAGTATTTGCACTACACTACACACAACCTGTGACCGGACCTAGATCACACCAATAGTTTTAAGATGGTATTTGGATGGTTCTTTAACCTTGGCGGTAAGACTTCGCTAAAGGTTATCCCATTTGGATCCCGAAATTTTTTTCAAAAAATGGCTCAAGGGTCGTCCTCATACACGTGAGGCTACAACGCATGGAGGTTGCCCTTGTCTATCGAACCAAGCCGAAGTGATTGGACCCGACTAGTCATGACTATTGTATGCGAGGCTGCGACTAGTCATGATGATTGTACGCGAGGCTGCGACATGTCGTTCTATTCATCATTTCACTTTGCAAAAGCCTTTAGGGTAGATAGATTAAGATTTAAACTCACATTTCATGTGCATGTCTATGTGATTGTCATGGTCTTACCTGGTAAAGTAAGTCTTCTGAACTTTTATCTTGTAGTTTACTTATTTTCTCGTTTTTTTTTTGGGTCGGTCCATGATGGGTCTAGATCGATTTTCAATTTGAAAGTGATAATCATTGAGTCCTTTGAAAATAAAAAAAATAAAAACGAAAGAGGGCTTTTTGGAGAATTTATTTTCAATCCGTCTTCATCTTCTTGGATGTGTCATAGGTCATTATTTTCACAAGAGGTTGTCATCGTTTTTATAATAAAAAAAATGCTTTAGCAAATTTGTTTTCAATTCATAGTTTCCAGGGAGTCTTAATTTTTGGTTTTCCTAGTTTTATGATTAGGGGTTTCGATGCATCTATTTCTTAGGTTATGTCTACAGTGTTATTTATATTTCCTTGCTTATAGCACTTTTTCATAAAGTCTCGTTCATATACGAGTATTTTTATGAATAAATGAAGAATAAAAAAAAACTAGAAAGCGTGTCATGGACTAACCTCGTCTTAACCATGTGCTTATTTAGTTTATTTCTCTTGAATTAGGTAACTATGGATCATCCATAGTTATCGATCCATCGCTCGAGCCTTGCCAAGGGACAACCTCGCCGAGTTCCTTCGTTGTTGCTCCTCCGCTACCGTGAGCTCATCGCCCAACATAAATCGCAGCTCCATCCACCACTTGCCGTTCTCGCGGCAACTGCGGCTTCTCTACATAAACGCCGTCCTTGTCTTTGTTTCTCAGAGCCCCATACGTCGGCCAGCCGCCAAGCCAAAACGCCCCTAGCTGTGAGCCACCATCGCGAGGAAGTTGATACTCAAGCTAAGTGATTATGAATCGTCGACCACCGACCGTTCCTGCCTGGCCATGAGAGAAAGTGCTCAGAGTGAAGTGCCGAACCGCCTCGCTAATATCGAGAAGGACTTGAAGCAAGCCTCTGTCATACTCCAACAACTCTCGAGGCAAACGGCGCATTTGTCGGACTGCTTGAAACAACTCACCATGACCTGTCCCTTTCCTCAAGGGCCAAGGGTGATGATTCAAACGAAGCCTTTCAGCATCGACTCGAATGACAAAGCAGTCGTACCTGGCAGTACTATTGAGTCCCCTGACCCTAGGAAGTTGAGCACCTTGCGTCCAAAGTTTGTAAAGCACGAACAAGGTGATCGGGATCCACTCGTTCCAACATCGCGGCCTCAACAAAGCAAAGCACGACTACTCCCTGGATGTCAAGACAGCCCACTAAGACACCCGTTCTCTAATCGACGACAAGGTGCTAGAAGACAATTCACTCCTCTCCCTAGGTCTCTATCCCAAGTATTGACGATCCTTTGGAAAAAGGGGTTGCTTTCCACTGAGCCGAAGCGGCCTAATCTTGAGCGATTCTCCAACTACGACCCATCCAAAAAGTGTGACTATCACATGGGAGAAGTCGGTCACTCCAATGATGACTGCTATGTTCTAAAGCACAAGGTTCAGGACCTCTTAGATACTGGGGCATTCACATTCCGTGCTTCGTGGCTCTGCCAAGGCCGAGACGATCTTCTCATAGTCCCAAACATCCGGACTACACCCCCGAGTCCTACAAGAATGATACATGAAGAGAAGGAGGTGATCGACACCCTGGGGCAACCGAGCGGCAAGTTCGACTACTACGTGAAATATTCAGCTCCCCCGAGCTTCTATATTGACCCGCGTGATATCGTCCCCGATGGATGGGGAGGTATGGATGATCTAACACCTCCAATGACAGAAGATCCTGATGATGCGATGGAGGGAATCACTGCTCAGTTCAATAACATGCTCATTGGAGCTATCGAGGAAGGACCGTTAGATGAAATGAGCACTGGCCCGCGAGAGGGCAATCTTGTGACACGTGAGGGTATGGGAACGGTCCATTCTGATGAATTATGTGCCACCGAGTCTAATCTCGATGACACCGACGAACTCGAAGATTCCTCAGAAATGCTGCGTGGCCTAGAACGACATGAAAGGTCCAAAGTTCTTACTTCAGACTGAACCATCACTATTAACCTGAGTGATACGAAGGAACCCAATGAAGTAAAGATAAGAGCAAATCTCTCTAAAAGTGAAACGAAACGCCTAATCCAGTTGCCGCATGAGAATAGTTGGATCTTTCAATCGAAAGGTACATCAAGGACACTTCCAGGTAATTGACCTAGTCCTAAGGAAAGTACTACCAGTCTTTCCTATTCTTGGGGGCAAATTCGCCCCAAGCTACAATGGTCCATATGTGGTCAATAAGGTGCTTCCCGGAGGTGCCTTGATTCTCGCAGAAATGGATAGTCGTGAGTTCTCCACTCCTGTTGATTCTGATGCTGTGAAGATGTATCACCCCTGATAAAATCTAACATTTTGCAGCAAAAGCTTTCAAGTGTTTAGTTTTATATTCTGAATTGCAAACATTTCACTGATGAATAAACGATATCAATCAATTTTAAGTTAAAATGTTTGCTTTGGCTTTAAATTCTGCATGGTTATTTTATCGGTCTGCATCATCGATTTCAAAAGGGAAATCTATTTGGATGATTTTATAATTCATGTAGAATGAATTGATTGTGTTGAATGAGGTACATCGGGATGATGAAAGGCAAGCCCTATCCTATACACAGTCCCTTGCACTAATCCCCGGTGAGTTGAGCGGAAAAATTTCATGTCTGCAAGGTAAAGGGTTATCTCGCAAAAGGTACGGCAACTGAAGTGACGAAAGGCAGTTCATTTCTCTATCCCAAACACTACAGGTTATCCATTATTTCGCCACTTTGAGCCTAAATGTTTGGAGAAATCCTTTCAAATTACCCCTGTCAAGAACTACCCTACATCGGGGTAAACTGGAAGTAAGTTAGCATTATAAGGTGAAAAATGAATAGAGATTGTCTTGCTCTTACTTGCATCAATCTTCGAGTGTTGTTTTTTCAGATGAATTCACGCGAAGTTCAAGTGCCTTAGGATGATGAAGGGCATTTCTTTCTCTATCCTATACACATTTTATCCTTTGCTAAGCCCAATTGAGCCTACAATTTTATTTCGTATGAACCCAGTTGGTGATCATCCCCCACATTGGGGCAAGGCAACAGTCATCATTGTTTAAGCAGCATATTTGGAGCGCTGATAAAAGATGAAGACCCCTGAGAGTCCGAATGTCGAGTAATTTGGTAAAAACAAACCAAAGTGTGGTTGACCGATATATGCATTGTAGACAGTGTGTGTCAAAAGTAAAAAAAAGGGGGAAGAGCAAGAAAAGCAGTGTGCCTGGTAAAAGCAAGGCCAATGCCAAAAAAAAGGGAGATCTTTAGAGAAAAAATGTCAAGATATGACATGTTAAAGTCATGAATCCCAGTGGAGCAGAAGTTCTACAAGTCTCAAAGGAATCAAGTGACGAATTCTCGAAACCACTGGAGCATCTACCGAGAAGACAATCCCTGGTGAAGAAGAAGACTGGTGATAATGCTAAGATGATCACCAACTTATTCGCCCCAATTATACACATTTTGAGCCTAATGATCCATTCATTTCTCAACCCATGAGCCTAGCCTACATTACGTCCCTTACAAAGTCTCTTCAGATTAGGGCACTTGAACTAACGTAGAGTTTCAGATGTTTATAAGTTTAGCTTGAAGAAGTGCGAGCAAGTCCACTTCTATCTCATTTTGCAGGATTCTTGACTTGTAAACCCGAAGACAATCGTGGAGTATTTTCTTTCGATAGCCTTGACTCGAAGAGTCCCTTTTGCTAAGTCATTGATCAAGCCCACGTTATAGACCTGACAAAGACCTCTCAGATTGGTAAGGTC
Source organism: Syzygium jambos (assembly GCA_031216235.1). Lineage (NCBI taxonomy): Eukaryota > Viridiplantae > Streptophyta > Magnoliopsida > Myrtales > Myrtaceae > Syzygium > Syzygium jambos. Next base: position 16,415,892 of record CM062224.1, read on the forward strand.
GTACCGTTTGCGAGAATACTCGGACCCTTGTCCACAGGATGAATGTGAGATAGAGTGATTCTCATAAAATAGCCACTTTTCGATGAGGATGAAAGAAAGCCCTTCCGGACCGGAAGTCCCTCATTCGACATTTTCAAGATATCTGCTTGTGAATCCGGATTGTCTTGTCATGATTCTCCCCAGTGAAATTTTGTAATACCGACTCGATAAAATCGTCATGCATGAAAACCAGTCGAATTTATAATGCATGAATATATGCGTCCTTGATTATCCATGAATGCATATTACTTGTTGTCTATAACCATGTCTAGCAAGAGACACGCCCTCAAGAGTCAGAGATATCACCAGGTAAGTATATCTCTATTCCTTGGATGTCTGTGACTATCCAGGTATCCCTAACCTATTTGAGCAATTGTCAGGTCCTGTATTTGATCATCTCTAGATGTCTCTAGCAATATCCAGGCATCTATTAATCAAGCCTTTTCAGGTACCTCTGATGATATCCAAGTACTTTGTTAAAGAACCTATGAGCATTCAGGATAGCTCCTGGTTCACCCAATTGTTAAGTGTCCAAGACAATATTCAGAAGATTTCCCCCGTGACGCGCCTATGAGGAAGGTCACTGAAGTCCATCAAAGTTCATCAAGCAACATCTTTGGAACAAAGCCTAAGTGATTGTCAAATGGTACAGAATCAGAATCATGCCTCGATTTACTTTACCACTCCTACAAGGTAAGTGAATTCAGGTACGTCTGCTGATTATTCTTCATTGTTTCTCTCTTCGAAATGTGAGACATGATCTCTTTCATATGTTCGCCCAGTAGAACAGGCGGCATAGTTTCTCATTTGGTGTTACCAAATGGAGTACGCGGCACACCCTATTTTATGTTTGCCCAATAGAACAGGCGGCATAGTTTCTCATTTGGTGTTGCTAAGTGGAGTACGCGGCACACCTCATTTCATGTTCGCCTAGTAGAACAAGCGACATATCTCTTGGTGTTGCCAAGTGGAGTACGCAACACACCTCATTTCATGTTCGCCCAGTAGAACAAGCGACTTATCTCTTGGCATTGCCAAGTGGAGTACGCGGCACACCCCATTTTATGTTTGCCCAGTAGGATAGGCGGCATAGCTTCTCATTTGGTGTTGCTGAGTGGAGTACGCAGCACACCCCATTTCATGTTCGCCCAGTAGAACAGGGGACATAGTTTCTCATTTAGTGTTGCTAAGTGGAGTATGCAGCACACCCCATTTCATGTTCGCCCAGTAGGACAAGCGACATAATTTCTCTATTGGTGTTGCTAAGTGGAGTACGAAGCACACCCCATATTCGCCCAGGACAGGCGACATAATTCCTCTCTTGGTGTTGCTAAGTGGAGTACGCGGCGCACCCCATTTCATGTTCACCCAGTAGGACAGGCGACATAATTCCTCTCTTGGTGTTGCTAAGTGGAGTACGAAGCACACCCCATTTCATGTTCGCCCAATAGGACAGGCGACATAATTTCTCTCTTGGTGTTGCTAAGTGAAGTACGAAGCACACCATTTCATGCTCGCCCAATGGAATAGGTGACATGATCCTTTTCGTGATTGCCCAGTGGTATAGGCAACACATCCCATTCTTTCTTTACATCATGCGTTATTTCGCATATGTAGGAAACTACAGGTAACAGATAGGCAGTCCAGTACCTCGAGAATCTTACTTCCAGTGGACCAGAAGTTTGGAGATCGAGGGAAGTCAAAGCATTATAAAGCTTTCCCTCACTTGGACGCTTTTTGTGCGATTCGTATGTAAGGCTCTTTCACCGCTCTACACGAAGTGAGAAGCCTTAGCATACGTTCTTTATTATTTGCATATCATGCATCATTACATTAAAAAAATCAAAAAATCAAAAAAAAAATCATTCATCATTTTGCATAGTTTAAATTTAGGTATCAGTATTTGAGCGAAACCTCTGCGAGCTTCCACTCAAAGAGGGGCAGCTGTTGACACCTAAATTTCGACGCATCATTTAGTAGTTAATTGCATAGAAAATTAGGAATTAAAGTTTAACCCCTGAACAAAAATATTACAAATCACATAGCATAAAGTTTAGGTTCATATAGATTAACTGCATTTCACATCGGATCAGCGGTGGTAAGCGAGCTTAAAATTCATCATGTAAATCGAGCTCGGGCATCGAACAAGACTCGGCTCACTCGAAAAGCATGGGCCGAAAATCACACGCAAAAGGGCTTGGTTGTTTTAATTTGAGCTTAAATTAGCCCATTATGCTTAATTAAAGAAAAGCCTAAATTAATTCAGCCCACTTAGAATTAAATTAAAGCCTAAACCTAAGCCCATTAGGACTAGAAAGCCCGGCTAATTGACCTAGGTTTACACTATAAATATATGTTCATGTCTCATAATCGAGGGGGAGCTTTCATAATTTCGGAAATCAGAATTTTTTAGAGGAGACAATTCAATACACGGCCGAAGGAGGTGAGAGAGAGGGAAAGATGGCCATGAGATTGAAGGAGGGAAGATCTCTCTAAAAAGTCAAGGTTCGACACAGAGAGGAAAAAATAGAGAAAAGTCTTTTCTCTGGAGTTATTCACGCCACCACTAGGAGGAGACGAGCAATAAAGGAGAAGTATCAGAATCTCCAGCAAGCCTTGCAGTCAGACCTTGCCAGCTGCTCCAGTCATGCCCAGATCAGTAAAGTTTCCCGCGAATCTCAAGTGACAATTAGCCACTGCTCTCGCTGGTTTTGTTGAGTCATCATCAAGACCCTACCGTGAGACAAACTGAGAACACTGCCGCGGCATACCATTATCGCGGCCGTCCGCAAGTCGAGCACCACGGACCAGTCGCGAATCAAGAATCACACCGTCGGTCATCCACCAAGCCATCCCACGGCCAATCTCGCTAGACCACCTCTTTGAGCAAGCCCCTCGGTCGACATCGTTCCTACTCACTGCCGCCGCGCCCCCCGACGCACCACCAATCGCCATCCCGATCCGCAATCCCGATCCGCTGCAAATTCAAAATTGGAAAGAAATCTACAAATCAGGTAATTATCTTATCCTGATTTGATTTGAATATTTTGTTGCCTAATTCGTGCTTATTAATATCTAATCTTGCACATTTAGATAATAGGCAATATTTCAATTAGGATTTATTTCCTTTTTTTTGAAATCTTGGATATCTGATCTTATCAAATTTGGATAGAATTTAGAATTTTCAAAATTCTTTGAATATATCCAAGATATTTGAGATATCTAAATTTTTCCAAGATGTGATCGATTAGGAAAATTTCCTAATCCGCAACCGCAAACGTGGAAATAAATCTATCTATCAGGCTTTAGATAGAGTTATTTCCATAGCGGGTATTTCGAATTTTAGGATCGATCTGTCAGGCTTCAGATCGAAACTTAATTCGAAAGATTTAGCGGTTATATTTTTTTACTTGATTTTAATTTCGAATTTAGATAAAAAAAAATACCAAAAGATTACTCTAGAATAGGTTAATTTCTTTAGATAATATTGCATGTTTAGATAATTGGCATTTTTAATTCCGAATTTCATTAAAAAAAATACAAAAAATAATATGCCCGTCATCAGAAATAGGTCACGTCGTCGCATGACATATAGTTTGCATGTTAGGTTGCATTAATCGCATGTCAATTTTTGCACAGCATTACATATAGGTTAGCTTTCATTTAAATAAGTAAAAAAAATAAAAAAAAAAAGAGAAAATTTCTGCACCTTTGAACTCTAAGTCAAGATTTATCAAAATTGTCAAATTGAGTGTTTTTCCTAAAATTGGTACCGAAAGGGCGTTAGGGAATCTAGCGTAACCAAGTCCCCGAATCCATAATTTCTTGTTCGCAGAAATAAAATAGTACTCCCGATATTTTATTTAGGTTTCTAATCAACCTACCCTAAATGATTAGTGGCGACTCCCATTGAAAATATTTGCATACTCACAATTGGACCTAAGTGGCGATTTGGTAGAGTTTGGGAGAACTCGAGCTAGGTTAGTCAGTTTAATTGATCTAGTAATCCATTAGCCTAAGATCGTACAACCGATGATTTTTAGGTCGCGACAGGGATCTGTGATGGACGTAGTCCGTTTTAACGGAATCTGATCTTGCTATTTGATCCGGAAGTCGAGTTGCGGTAGAGACCGAACCGATGCTTTTGCTCCATATGGAATGCAGTGGGTGGGAGCCCCATGATGTCCTATGGATTGCTCCATTGCTCCCTATAATTGCCGTCTGGGCGAGAACCCCATGACTTGGAAATGGAATGCCGTGCCCAAAGATTGTGGGACAACGCCCAGCTATGCTGAAAGATAGTAGCCCCCCCTTGTGTACAGTAATTAATCGGAACACGACTGAATGCATTACGCATGAGAAAGCATATGATATGTTCTGGTTAAATGTCTGATGTGCCTTTGCATTGAAATGTGCCATGAGATAGACTGTATCATGCAGGTCGTGTATGGCAAGAAAGGGTAAGGACGCCTGTGATTGCATTTACTGGTTGTAAATGACTCTGTTTCGGGCTATAGCCTATCTGTGCATTAAATAATGGCAAATTGAGTATTCATCGCTGATGACTTGTTGCCGCTAGAAAGGATTGCATGTTTAGGGCGCACCGAGGCGAGTTGGTTTCCTAGCCGGGGTTTAGGACTTTGACTTACTGAGTTTATCTCAACCCGTCGTGGTTAAACATTTTCAGGTCCATAACATGGAGAACCGGCTCGTGGTGCGGTTCGTGGCTGTGTTAGGATGGAGTAGATTAACCCTAGCCTTACTGGTTTTATTGGCTTGTTAGGAGGTGCCCGTTTGAAGGCCTTGTACTTATACACTTTCCAGGATTAATCAGATATGAAAAAGGTGGTGCTTTTGGAATGTATATGTTGATGTCTTTCTGCTATCCCTGTTGTTGATATTGGTCAGGTGATGTTTGAATTGCTTCCACATGTGTTTAATACGAAAGATAAAATGAATGGTTGGCAACACATCCTGGGATGTCGCATTCAAATAACCGAGTTGAAATGGAGGTTGTTGCGTGCTCGAGGGTTGAGGCATGACAAAGTTGATGAGGCCATATTAATTCAAGTTTTGAAGCAAAGGCCATTAGAAACAAGGATTAATACCATCAGAACTCCAAATCGGTATATCTTTGACAAATTTATCCCAAATTGGTACACTTGCGATCAATTTATCCTATGTTAGTTTTTATTAAATTTTACTGTTAAATTGCTGAGTTTGATGACTCATGGCATTAGTGTGCCAGTTTGGGATTTTACTCTTTGTTTGTCACAGTTGTATCAATTTCTTGGCATTAATCCAATTTAATGGAGAGTATATTTGTCACAAATGTACCAATTTTGGATTTTTGAAGGTCAAAAAAAAATAATTTTGGAATAAATTTGTCACATATGTACTAGTTTGGATTTTTTATAGTTATTTGGGATAAATATGTTACAGGTGTACCGGTTTGAAATTTTTTGTGATAAAAGAATTAATTTAGAATAAATTTATTACAGGTGTATCGGCTTAGAGTTTTTTGTGATATTAATTCTATAAATAAAACAACTGCGTAAGAAAAAAAATTAGAGGGTTTAAGGTTGTTCTGCCCGTCCACCTGTGATGTGATCTCTTTTCTTTCTTTTCCGCCGCCTTAAACTAATAAAACAAACTTGTTGTTTGCTGATGATTTTATCTTTTTGGTGAATTTTCAAATGTAGTTGTTATGTTAAATCAGTATTATTATGCCACGGCTCAGGTTATTAATCTGAATAAGTCAAGAATCCTTTTCAGCTCAAGATGCCCTAAGAGATTAAGCCAAAATATGGCCCATGCATTGTGTGCTTTGGAAATTGGCAAAACAAAAAAATATTTGGGAATATGCCCAACTTGACTGCGTTACTTATTTTAACGTATCAGTGCCCCATGCCTCGCATCCCTTGTGTTTTACATCCTAGAGCTTAGACGAAACAATTTAGGGACTTATTTAGGTCCGAAACTCATTTGTCGTTTGCCGATGATTTTATCTTTTTTCGTCAATGAATTTTCAAATCTAGTTGTTATGTTAAATCAATATTATTATACCATGGGTCAGGTTATTAATCTGAATAAGTCAAGAATCCTTTTCGGCTCAAGATGCCCTAAGAGATTAAGCCAAAACATGGCCCATGCATTGTCTACTTCGGAAATTGGCAAAACAAAAAAATATTTGAGAATGCGCTCAGATTAGGGACCATCAGATAAACAAATGATTGCATTGATCCTTGCTAGGGTGAATATAAAACTGGAAGGGTGGGAATAAAGTTTGACATCAAAGGCAGGAAAAGAAGTCCTACTAAAGGTGGCGATTCAAACTTTACCATAATATGCGATGTCGATCTATAATTCCCTTGTCCATATCTCATGCTATAGAGCAAAATACTTACTGCTTTTTAGTATAAGAATGGGGGACCGAAAGTTGGAATACATTGGAGAAAATGGGATTTACTTAAAATAAGGAATAACAAAGGAGGCTTGGGCTTCAAAGGCTTAACCACCTTCAATAAGGCCATGCTGGGTAAAAAGCTTGGAGAATTGCCCAGTCTTTATTAGCATAAGGGAGCAAACTCATGAGCTCCATTTGTTTCGCGAAAAATATTTTTTAAAATATTTTTTTTCATTTTCTAGTATTTGGATTGCTTAGGAAAATGAATCAATGGAAAACCTATGTTTAAATTCAAGAAAATGACTTCCTCTTTAAAAAATCGGAAAACCCAAGTCACATGAGTTCCTGAAAAGTTTGTCGATTATTGAGCATTTATGTCTTTGATTTGTTGGTGATACAATGACTTGGAAGATGTCATCGAGAGACTTGGTGACTACAAAAGGAGTTGAAGAGGGGATGTGGTCTAATGGCTTGGTTAGTGATGTTAATGTGTGACATTCAATTAATATGGTGTCCAATAGAAGCCAAAGATATCATTGGAGAGCCGACCTCCTCAGTTTCCGGAATTTCCGTGTTAGATATATCATGTCAGGAGAGGATGTGACCGCAATGTATGTAATTGTTTAGCGCCATTGAGCGTTGGGAGAGCTGAGATGGATAATGGGCACTATGCCATGGCTTGAACGTAGAGCCAACATGGATATTGTTGAGACTACGTCTTTAGTTTGAGTAGGTTTCCTAGTTTGAGTAGATTTTCCTAAAAAAAAGTTTTCTATTTTGGCTAAGAACAACATATCTACTCTAATATTAGCTAAAACAAAGCAAATAAGAGGAGTATTAGATTTTCTCACTATTATTTTTCTGAGTGAGTTTTTTCATGATAATTTGTGAGAAAATACTTATGAGTTTGTTTTGGGCTGAAATAAAGTGTGGGAAACACTCGATTGTATAAGCGATTATAAGACTGTAATTCTTCGATTGATTAATGGGTTATTTGCTGCTGGCTCTTTCTGTGGAGTAGGTATTAACACTCGAACCGACCACATAAATCTCTAGTGTTTTTTTATTGTTCCTCGTTTATTTCTCTAATAATTTCGTATTAATTTAATTGCAAAATCTGTTTGCATTTCCGCGTTATATCACACCAGTTTTAAACGAGTACTCACTTCCTTTTTGAAATCTTTTAGATGCAAAGATTACCTATAACAATTGACACCGAGCAGGTATCAACACTTCTTCCACTCCTTCCCTCCTATTTTCTTCTCTGAGTAATCATTTCACCTAACTTGCTCCATTTTCCTATTTTTCTCTGCATAAATGCACATATTACGACCTTTCTTCCTTGTTTTAGCACACATGTCATGTGGGTGCATGATGGAACCTTTTAATCTCAGGATTAGGCCTAAATTTCCCTGAAGGACTTACGACAACAGAGATATATCAAATATCGTTTACTTTCAAATGAATAAGAACATGATTTTCGCATGGTCAATATACGTTCTTCATAATTCCATAATCACACCTATGTTTTTCCTATTTGTACTCGGTGGAGCAGTAAAAGAAGTAGGGGGTAAGATTTGCTTAGACTTGGTGTAAGATCAGTTTAACACAATATTTCACTTATACAGAGCTCAAGTTGTAAGCCACAATAAAATATCTTATCAAGACTATTAATCTTACTTGTACTATGTTTTACATAAAAGACATAGTATGAGTAGGGATTAATGATCATCGCAATGGAGAGATCGCGGGGCTGAGTGGCGTGGCTGTGGCTATGGCTGTGTTGGGCTTGTTATGGTGGTTGGGATGACAGCAAGCAACGACTGTGGCAGCAGAGCGCTGCGGAGGTTGCTCAGAGGGAGAGGAGAGAGATATTGGGAGCAAGTGTTTTAGGCTCCGTTTGATAACGCTCCAACTTTTATGTTCTTTTGTTCCTTAAAATAGAAAAAGAATAGAAATCCATTTGGTAACGTCAGCTAGTGTTTCAATTCCCGAGACAGAAAATTATTCCAAGGAATAGAAACAAGAAGTAGAAAAAAGTAGTTTCTTATTATTGGGAACAATTTCTAGAAAAGTGTTTCTTTTGTTTTTCTTTCTCTTCGACTGCTGGTTGCCCCTACTCGTGCCCACCGCTCACTGCCCGCCGCAGGTCGTCGGTCCCGCCGTCGACCGCTGCCAATCGCTAGTCCAGCCACCAACTGCCGGCGACCACGATGACCGGCGTCGGGCGGCGGTCGTCGGACATTGGATGTTGGTCATTGGATGTCAGATGCCGAACATCGGACGACAGACACTAGCCGCCGATTGCCATTCGCCGTCGCTACCGAAAGAAGAAAAGAATAGAAAATTTGTGGGTCGTACTAAACGTATTTCTATTCTTTTTTTATTTCGAAAATAAAAAAAAATTATAGTTACCAAACACATTATTTTACTCAAAAATTGTTTTAGGGAGTAGAAATAGAAAAGAACTATTTCTGAAAAAAATTATTCTCAAGAGTAGAAATGTTATCAAGTGGAGCCTCACTCAATGGGCGTGTGATTTTCAAAGAATGTGGGGGCATTTTGGTAAAGGCGAGCATTTTTGGGAGATGTGGGCTGATCTAGAAAGCGCTCAATTGGGCTGCCGAGGTATCCGTACATAAAGCAGGATTGAATTTAAGATGTAAAATTATTCCTAATTTGGATGATCTGACTCTAAAAGTTTAATTGGAAAAGGACGTCTCGAATATTTATTGTATATTTTGACAACAATTTGCTAAGCGAAGCATCTAAATTGCTAAATTACTATTTATCTTCTTTTTTTGTCGAACATTACTATTTATCTTACACTACAAAAAAACATGGAATTTGCGACGGAAATTTGCGACGGGGATTTTTTTCGTCGCAAATTTGCGACGGAAAATAAATCCGTCGCAAATTTGCGACGGAAACAAAATCCGTCGCAAATTTGCGACGGAAAAAAATCCGTCGCAAATTTGCGACGGATTTTGCAACGGAAAAAATTTCCGTCGCAAATTTGCGACGGAAGAAAAATCCGTCGCAAATTTTTGCGACGGAATAAAAATCCGTCGCAAATTTTTGCGACGGAATAAAAATCCGTCGCAAATTTTTGCGACGGAAAAAAAAATCCGTCGCAAATTTTTGCGACGGAATAAAAATCCGTCGCAAATTTTTGCGACGGAAAAAAAATCCGTCGCAAATTTGCGACGGAAGAAAAAATCCGTCGCAAATTTGCGACGGAAAAAAAATCCGTCGCAAATTTGAATCGGAAAAAAATCCGACGCAAATTTGCGACGGAAAATAAATCCGTCGCAAATTTGCGACGGAAAAAAACATCCGTCGCAAATTTGCGACGGATTTTGCGACGGAAATAAAATCCGTCGCAAATTTGCGACGGAAAAAAATCCGTCGCAAATTTGCGACGGAAAAATAAATCCGTCGCAAATTTGAAAAGGAAAAAAATCCGACGCAAATTTGCGACGGAAAAAAAATCCGTCGCAAATTTGCGACGGAAAAAAAAAATCCGTCGCAAATTTGAATCGGAAAAAAATCCGACGCAAATTTGCGACGGAAAAAAAATCCGTTGCAAATTTGCGACGGATTTTGCGACGGAAATAAAATCCGTCGCAAATTTGCGACGGAAAAATAAATCCGTCGCAAATTTGATAAGGAAAAAAATCCGACGCAAATTTGCGACGGATTTTGCGACGGAAATAAAATCCGTCGCAAATTCGCGACGGATTTTGCGACGGAAATAAAATCCGTCGCAAATTCGCGACGGAAAAAAAAATCCGTCGCAAATTTGCGACGGATTTTGCGACGGAAATAAAATCCGTCGCAAATTTGCGACGGAAAAAAAAATCCGTCGCAAATTTGCGACGGATTTTGCGACGGAAATAAAATCCGTCGCAAATTTGCGACGGAAAAATAAATCCGTCGCAAATTTGATAAGGAAAAAAATCCGACGCAAATTTGCGACGAATTTTGCGACGGAAAAAAAATCCGTCGCAAATTTGCGACGGAAAAATAAAATCCGTTGCAAATTTGCGACGGATTTTGCGACGGAAATAAAATCCGTCGCAAATTCGCGACGGAAAAAAAAATCCGTCGCAAATTTGCGACGGATTTTGCGACGGAAATAAAATCCGTCGCAAATTCGCGACGGAAAAAAAAATCCGTCGCAAATTTGCGACGGAAATAAAATCCGTCGCAAATTTGCGACGGAAAAATAAATCCGTCGCAAATTTGATAAGGAAAAAAATCCGACGCAAATTTGCGACGGATTTTGCGACGGAAATAAAATCCGTCGCAAATTTGCGACGGAAAAATAAAATCCGTTGCAAATTTGCGACGGAAATAAAATCCGTCGCAAATTCGCGACGGAAAAAAAATCCATCGCAAATTTGCGACGGAAATAAAATCCGTCGCAAATTTGCGACGGAAAAATAAATCCGTCGCAAATTTGCGACGGATTTTGCGACGGAAATAAAATCCGTCGCAAATTTGCGACGGAAAAATAAATCCGTCGCAAATTTGATAAGGAAAAAAATCCGACGCAAATTTGCGACGGAAAAGAAATCCGTCGCAAATTTGCGACGGAAAAAAAAATCCGTCGCAAATTTGCGACGGAAAAAAAAAATCCGTCGCAAATTTTCAGAAACCCGCGTAGAAAATTTTCAAAAACCCGCGCTCTATTCCCCTCGCGCCATCGTCTCCCCTTTGCTCGGTCTTTTTATTTCCTCACTACCACAGCTTTCCCTCTCTCTCTCTATCTAACTTATCTCCCTCTTTCTCTCTCTCTCTCTGGCCTCCTTTGCCGCTCCTCCGCCATGCACCGCCGCCTCCACCAGCCCCACCTCCCCCCCTCCGACTCCCCCGCTACCCTCTCCTCCGACGACGACGCCACCGCCAAGCGCGGCAGCTACAACTGTGGCAGCTGCGGCCTCCCCAAGAAGGGCCACTCTCGCCACGCCGGCTCCTCCCCCTCCCCCACCGCCGACTCCTCCTCCGCCGCCCCCGCCGTTGCGGCCTCCTCCATGCCCGTCAACGTCGCGGCCTCCTCCATGTCGACTGAACGGATAAGAGGCATGTTCGGCCTCCTCCTCCATTCCCCGTAACATCCCCCCGTCCCCAGAAATCACGGCACGTGCTCACGTGTTCCACCCACCCCCTCGCCCCACCTCCTCCGCTCGCCACGTTTCCCCCCCGGGGCTATGCCCGCACACAGAAAAGAAATCGCCAACTTCGTCCGGACGATGCATGAACGACGCGGAGGAAGCAAACGAAAAGAGAGGAGAGAGAGAGAGAGAGAGAGAGAGAGAGGAACAGTTGGCGTTGAACTTCGGAAGAATCTTCGTCGTCGTCGTCGTCGTCGTCGTCGCAAAATTTGCACCGGAAAAAAATCGGACGCAAATTTGCGACGGAAAAAAAATCCATCGCAAATTTGCGACGGAAAAACAAATCCGTCGCAAATTTTGCGACGAATTTTGCGACGGAAAAAAAATCCGTCGCAAATTTGCGACGGAAAAAAAAATCCGTCGCAAATTTTGCGACGAATTTTGCGACGGAAAAAAAAATCCGTCGCAAATTTGCGACGGAAAAAAAATCGGTCGCAAAATTTGCACCGGAAAAAAATCGGACGCAAATTTGCGACGGAAAAATAAATCCGTCGCAAATTTGCGACGGAAAAAAAAATCCGTCGCAAATTTGCGACGGAAAAACAAATCCGTCGCAAATTTTGCGACGGAAAAAAAATCCGTCGCAAATTTGCGACGGAAAAAAAAATCCGTCGCAAATTTGCACCGGCAAAAAAATCGGACGCAAATTTGCGACGGAAAAATAAATCCGTCGCAAATTTGCGACGGAAAAAAAAATCCGTCGCAAATTTGCGACGGAAAAACAAATCCGTCGCAAATTTTGCGACGAATTTTGCGACGGAAAAAAAATCCGTCGCAAATTTGCGACGGATTATTTGCGACGGATAGTGTTCGTGGCTAATTTGCGACGATTTTTGCGACGATTTTTGCGACGAATTTTGCGACGGATTTTGCGACGAATTTTTTTCCGTCGCAAATTTGCGACGAAAATTAATATTTTCCGTCGCAAAAATTTGCGACGACCTAGTAGCGACGGAATTTTTTCCGTCGCTAAGTTCGTCGCAAAAATGATTTGCGACGGATTTTTGCGATTTTTTCATCGCAAAATCGGTCGCAAAAAACATATTTTTTTGTAGTGTTACCTCCCTACTTATTCTGGGGAGGTTGAAAATACTGTGATTGCTTTTGCTTAAGAAGTTTCATTTGACTTGGTTTGGTTAAGAAACTAATACACATTTCTAGTGGTACATTTTATTTATTGTTGGGAAGGCTACTTCTACTCTAGTATTAGAATAGAAATGATCGATCCTATACTCAAAAATTTCCTTATCTTAAAATAAGAACCTTTACAATCAGTACATTCACCTACTCACTATCATAATGGAACCAAATCTCACAACACTCCAAGTCTCCTTCACAAAGTCAATGACCGCCATTGCCTCTCCACGTGCCTTGTCCGCAGCGTCGCACCTCAATAGGGCCGGTAGGAATAGCCACAACGCTGTCGCGAGGATGAAACTAATAGCCATTGGTCTCGAAATTGCCCTCGATAGACGGAATTTGCCAGCGAACACTTTCTTGGCCGCAATCTTGACGGCCACGCAGAGGCCATGCACAAGGAAGAAGGAGGTGACCACCCACCTCGGCTCCTTATGTCCAATGTAGTAGAAAAACAGCTCATGCATGAGGCCCGAGACTAGGAAGCATGCGAAGGATGCTGGCAGCGTGGCCCACGTCCTCCCGATCACACGACTGGAAATGGACATGGTATAAGACAAGGAGGCGAATGCATCATATACTGAATTCTTTTTAGGGCTTTACTAGCATAACAGTTTTTGGATTACTGTGAGAATAACAATCTATTGTAAGTCACAAATTCTTAAAAGGAATGGACCAAATAACAATTTATAATTATTTATTATTTAATTTTTTGTAATTCAGAGCAGACTGTTATTCTCACAATAAATTAAAAACTATCACCCCTTCTCTTCTTTTTATACTGAGATGGGTAACTATATAAAGTGTAGAGCTTTGACAAATCGCGAGTGAATATTTAATAAATGGGTCAAGCATAGAATCAGAATTGCTACTTTGTGAGCCTTTTTTTTTTTTGGTATGAAGTCTTAGTTTGTCTAACATTTATGGAATTTTTTTATAGTCCATTAGATAGTACACAATTGTATTATGTTTCATACGTAAGACTTGCCTTTCTTTTCTTTTTTTTTTGGTCGATAGGTAAGACTTGACTTACATGTATGTAATTAAATATGACAGACATAAATCTATTGTAGTATAGAAAGTATTTGGAACTACGTATTTTTCCCCTCAGGTTTGACTCAAACTTAGTCAAAGATTATTCAAGGAAAAATATACATATAATACCAGTAAAAGCTAATTGATCCATACCAAAACTGTTCTATGAGCGCCGATCCATTGGATATTCATATATAATACCAGTAAAAGCTAATTGATCCATATCAAAATGATCCAAAAGTCAATTCAACATAATAATGAACGATGAAATTATTTTGGATCTTAAAAAAAATCTAAAGAAAAATAGTATCTCACCTGACAGGTAAATATAGGCAAGGCGAAGTATATTCGTGACCATGAGGTTCCTATCTCCTCCCCCAAAAGTCTTGTAGCGAGGTCGAGAGATATGGCTCTTCGAATTGTGGCTCAAGCCTGATACCGACAAGTGCTTGGACCATGGCTCTGACCATAGCTAGGGACACCTCCAATGCGACATACACATGCACACAATACATCAAGTTAATCATCACCGGATGAACTCGATCCTTCCTCTCATAGGTGGGCAAAAAGGTAACTATCACCAAGCACTTGATGACATAATTCATCAGCGACTTGAGGCCTCTCTTGTTGATTTCTGAACATGGGTGTTCGTCATTTTTGGTGCTCTCAATTGGGTTATGAATCTTGATAGGCAGGCAAGCAATGGGAATGAAGTATGCCAACGAGCAAGATTGGCTTGAAGACAATGGGCTTTTGTCATAGGCGAAGAGGATGAGCTTAAAATTGCAAAGCCAAGCAATGAAGAATGAAGTGAGGCCTCCGAGAGAGATGGTAGTGAGGCTCAGAGGAAGGATGAAGAAGAGGCCAATAGGGACGGTTTCCACTAGGGACGGTTTGACTGATGGTGTGGCAATAGGTGAGTGATATCACCACCAAGGTCCATACCATGATAAAGTTGTTGATCTCTCCCTCCATGTTTACACACTAGAGGCACACACTTGCGGTAGCGAAGCTTGTGTAGACAGTTAGTGTTGTCCAGGTGAAGTTGCGTCATATGATTGAACTCTAGCTCTCTCTTTGCTTGAGAGACTGGTCTTAAATTTGCATTTATAAGGAGTTGTTGGGAGGGTTGATGCGGGGCATGTTTTGAAGAATCGGGAATTAAATTTAATGAGAACTATTACCGGAAATAAATTAATTGCTTTATATGTTGGCAGTCCAGCGATTCTATTTCCTAGTCAATGCCGGTCATGATGAGAAAGAAAAAGTACGTGGCACTGCAAGATTGACCGTTTCTAATTGCCAACGTGGTGCGGGGTGAAAGGGTTTCATCAATTTTGAATCGGCCCCATTTTTAAACTCAGTCAATTCCATATTATAGTTTTTAGTACAAAATAAATTGTTTTGCAATATGCATTCAATCGAAATTAATTGATTTATGAAAAGTATTTTTTTTATTCTACTCTATCTCTCAATTTATTTTCAGACTTTTACTCTTTCTCTATACAGAATGAGGCAGTTGAAATGCACACCTAAAATTTCCAACTCCCTCTGAAAAAATTATAAATGAGATAATGACTTAAATTATTCATGAATTTTAATTAAATGTGCAATGTTTCCTCACACCTCTATCAACTATATAAATGATTATTTATTGTTTATTTCCTGGGTGGATGAAGTAGTCCGCAATTTGCGGGGTCTTCGATTGTGCAGCCTGCGGGAGGTCTTTTCTTCGACAATGTCAAGGAGACTATCGTCAGCAGCTCAATTTTCAATATTTCTCATCTTCGAAAATAACTTATGCAGATTCTGAACCACTAAAATCCAAGAGCAAAAGCGAATCAAAAGATTCCAGTCAAATTTGGTGACAGACCTAAACAACACCCGTATTTTCATGTCTTCCTAAGAGAGAAGTCTCTTGAGGCATACTCAGGAGTCAACAATGGAGTAAATACCACGTATGTTCCAGAAGAATTGCTCACGATGTGTTTTAACCATAATTTCTTGGGCAAAATAAGCATGGCCAGTTTCATGCATTCCACACAAGTGCCTTTGTACACATGTCAATCATTCACTAAAGAGATAATGATACAAATGATCCATGAACTTTGACCCAATGATAAATATGATCCATAAATTTTTAATTTGTTCAAAATGATCCATGAACTTTTGATACTTGTTCAATTTAATCTATGAATTATACAAAAACGTTCAATATTGTCCTCCCAATAATTTAAGTGCAAGGACAACATTGAACATGTTCATATAGTTTAAGAACAATATTAAACATATACTAAAAGTTCATGGATCACATTACACAAATTAAAAGTTCAGAGATCAAATTGTATACTAGGTCAAATTTCAAGGATTATTTGTGTCATTTTACCTTCACTAAATATATAAAAAAAAAAAAAGAGATGCCATCCAAGCATAAAAAATTTGGTGAACTCCTACTTATTTCAAAGTTTCAAGGCATTCAAACCTACATAGCTTACCATTTCTTTAATACTGTGAAAATACACCTTATGTAATAATAATGCCGAGCCTAATTCCTTAAAAACCCTTCAACTTTTGATCCAATCTCAATTCTGTCGTGAACTTTTTTTATTTAAAAAAAATCACTAATTTTCAATCTAGTCCCAAATCTACTCTGTTAACTCATCATCCAAAAATTGCCATTGATTTTTTCAAAATTATTATATCAAGAGGCTATTGTTGTTCTATATGAATCTGAGGGTGTTGATGAAGACACGGATTATGATAATAAACATTTACATGGCGTTGATGTTGCCATTTTTTGATGCATGGGCATTTTTGCAAGTAGAATGAAAGTTGGTGATCTATGTTTAAAAAAAAAAGGTTCAGGGTAAAATTGGGAATGGAACTAAAGTTGAGAGTTTTTTTAAGGGAATTAAGCCAATAATGCCCATCAAGGTGCAGCATAATTCCTCAATAAATTAAAACCCTCACATAATCGGGTCTACTGCTTGTGGAATAACTTTTCGAGCTATATATACGAATACTTGCCATTAAACTGCTTTGGAGCAATTTACCTTTAATTAATTGACATTTTATTGGAAGAAGACACACTCAAAAGTAAAAAAAAAACAGTAAGATGACTAACAAGTAATAACGCTACGAAACGACAAATCACATGTAATAGGTGAATTTGAGTGTCACCCATCGATTAAAGGCAAGCAGGGATGCAAGTACGGTTCACATGAACAACATTGATCTTCCCATGTAACAAGTTCGTTTTGGTGTTCCTTTGTACGGGGACTCCGTTGTTAAGGAAAAGGCCACCGGGACTCATCCTTATAAAATATGTGGAACCATGGAAGATTATATGATGCCTGGGGACTCACTTTAATTACCTCCGCAAATATGCTACACTTCTTCCCTAATATATTGCCTTACCATGTTAATGAGTGATCCTAATGTGGGAAAAGTTATCAAATCGGTATTAAAATTACTGTACGGATGTCAATTCAGTTATAAATATTTTAATTTAATCAATGTAATTTTAAAACCTTCATGCGACACTTTAATGTAGTTACTCTAGCCAATTGCTAACATTATGATCCACATAAGATGTCGTTTCGAGTAACCTTGTCCCTATCATGTACCATGTACGATGATAGGTGATGGCTGGACACAATGTCAACAATTTTCCACAGCAATTGACCAAAAGGACTATATTAGAATTTCGTACAAATGTTTCAAATTATATTGGTAAAATTGAAAATTTTATGACTGAATTGGCATTTGTACAATAAGTCTAACAATGATTTGATAATTATCTCTCTTACCGTGAGTGGATTTGGTCAGGTCATATAGAAATAGTATTTCAAGATCAATTCCGTATCCTAGGCATTTTCTTTTTCTCAGCAACCATTATTTTGGCACAAATACCTCTTGTTCTCAACTAGAAACACCCTGAGGAGGTTCAATTGTCTGAAATGAATTTGTAAGTCTGCAGATTTCTAATATCAAGTTCGTAAAAAGAATCAAATTATTGTTCTGACAATTCAATTATGTTATATATGATAAATAATTATTAAAAGCTTGTTGCTTGTATTCTATTCCGGATGTCGATGTTGGATATCGCATGACTTGCATTCTAGTCATAGTATGTGTATTATGAAGAATATTATAGGACTTAATCCATTTCTTTTTCGAGCCAAATTCGAGTGACATCACTATATCCCTCTTGTGAGATTGAAATGTCATATAATGGATCAATAGTTTTATATTCTAATAATGAATAACATCTAAAATTCAACATATACTAAACATAAGATAAGTAAGTTGAAAATAGAAAGCAAGGGATTACTCCTTATCTTTTTCTTAGTCTTTTCCTTCACACAAGAAAGGGTTTCTCCTCATTTCATTCTCGTGTCGACATAAAAGCGTTTTTCTTATCCTATTCATTACAGATGATTACTATTAGTATTAAATTCTTCTAGGATTATGAAAACCTATTTTTTTTATATTTATTATATATACATATTGGTGACACCTGATTTTTAGTCGACGTATCATCAAAGGCAAAAGAATTTTTATTAGTGTTTCCGATCGTGATGGAACCTGTTTCTCAATAAAAAAAAATGTCGCATTTGTACCTTATTTCCTTTTCATTTTCATCAAAATTCCAAAAAGTCAAAGATTTTACTTTTGAGTTTGACTTTTTAATCAATACTTTGACCAAAAAGTCAATCCCGAGTCAAAATTTGGTCTTTTACACAAAAAATTTCAAAAGGACCTCAATTTCACTTTTGCATTGTAAATTTTCAAAAAAAATTGAAGTTTGACCCATTAATTGACGTTTTAGTGATTAGTCACCAAAATGTTGACTTTTTGGCCAATACTTTGACCAAAAAAAGAAAATTTTCAAAATCCTGAAATCATATTCTTTTTGCTTCAATTTAACTTTGGCGTAAATTTTTTTTACAAAAATCAATTAAGAACCTAGTTTTCCAATTTTTTCGGATTTAGGTTTAAAATTAGCCAAAAATGAAATTACTTTGTTTTTAGTCATTTTTTAGCATAACTTTATTCACAACATATGATCTAGAGGTCATCCCGCTTCCAATCGTTGAAGCAATTTTGGAATTTTCCATTTGGGATAAAAATTTCCAATTTTTAGCCCTAATCAAGGGTCGCAATTAATTTTTCATGGTTTGAGCAATTATACACTTAATGAGCTCATTTCCTTAGTGGCAACTCGAATCCGATATCAATTTAGGCAAATTCATGTTGGAACTTCTCAATTTGAAAAATTCGGTTCAACTGAGAAAGTTGCGAAATCGAGCTAATGTGGTTCGATTGAGCCGATTCAACTTGGCCCATTATAGAGTAGAGTTTAATTGAAGTAGTTGAGCTTCAATTTGGCCAATTGAAGTACAATTACAACATAGGTCTAGCTTGCGGCCTCATTTCAATAGGAATTCAATAAATCTAAGCATTTCGTGCACAATTAATCAACTTGGGATGATCCAATTGCACTTAAATTGATCCAATTCACATAGGAAAATTTTAATTTCATTCGAATTGGACAAAATTAGAAATCTAGGACGAAATTTGTAACGACCCCAACTCCATCTCCAGGGTCTTGATTGACAGGGGTTATTTTCGCGACGTCCCATCTTGTTATCATCCCGATTCTTTTTATCTTGTTAATAAGCACATGTAGAAGATGTGAACAAACAAACTCCCTAGACAAACAACAGCTGAAATACTGGAATATACATCACACAGAACACACAACTTTATATTACAATAGTATATTTACAAGCCATTTCTTTACGGGCTCTCTTTCCTATTTAAATCACACTATAAGTATCCACATAGATCGGACGGTTTCTATCTCCTCTAGTGTGACTGTAGCTCCCAAAATTGATGTGAGACTTCCATGCCTACAACTCTGAAAGATAAAGAAGTGAGTCAAGGGACATAGTAAGTAAAATTCCTAATTCTCTACTAGGAAAGCATCTCATCATCAAAGTCTAGCACGTATAGCACTTGCAAATAGTGTTGATGGCATATCAATAGCAAATTAAATGCTACACCTTGACTATGTGCAAGATTCTCAGGCAATTTACTTTCGGCTTATCAATGAACATATCAACCCATCATATTTATGCATAACCGGCACACATAAACGATTCATTTAACTTCATCTCGGCTCAACCAGGCTCTCTTGGCTCAACCGAGACTTCCAGCTTTATATTGGGCATCATGACTCAATCGAGGCATCTCGAGGGCTACTTTATTCGAGACATCCAGGCTCAAACCCAGGCATCTTGTTGGCGTGAGGACATCCTCACCGCCTCAAGTGGCGATGAAATATCTGATGTAATGATGATGTCGATCGTAATTGATCTATCTACTGAAAATTTCGCCTGCGAGTTTGAGCAATAGGTTGAAGGTCCCTACGATGAGATAGTAAATAGAGCAAGAATATTCTTGTGAACCTATGAAAAGGAAACAATTATGATGAGATACTAAATAGAGCAGACTAGGGAGTCTACCAGAGGGAGTAGAGGATTGCACGGCAGAGGATTGCGAGGGGCATGTGGCGGCGTGATCCATGGGTCGGGATCAGGCCAGTCAGCAAACTAGTGGTGGCAGAAGCCATGCGCACCTGCTGGTCGCCCTTAAAAGCAAGAGACGGGTTCGGAAGAAGGGGGGCTTGCTCGGGAGAGAAAAGAGGGAGAGTGAGCAGAAAGAGCAGCGAGGAGAAAGAGAGCAAACAGATTAGTTCGCTCACACAAGGAGAGAAGTGAGGGCTCGGGCGGCTGAGTAAAACGGGAAGAGAAAAATAGCGCTCGCTTGAGAGAAGGGCACGATAGTTATTGAAGCTGCACACCAAACCTGGGAACCATAGCCAATCGACGTCGATCGCTGCCTCTGAAACGCTATCCACTCGGCACCGCTCGTCGTTGCCCTTGGCCTCATCGGAATACCGGATGAGCTCCATTTTGCTCTACTTCGCAGTAAAGAGTTTTTGAGCTGAAGGTTCCGAGCGAGTTAAATCTCATCATCAGGTGATTTCGTTCGTAGACTATCATTGAAGCTTCTACATCAACGCTCATAGCCTTGGTTTGGCACGTTGAATAGGGTAAGGTTAAGGTCTGTAACTTGCACTCAAAGTAGACACCACTTGTTCAACGATTTGACCATGAGAAGTGTTGAATCTGGTGTGGCATAATCGGCCATGCAATAGGTGTTTAAATCTAGTATTAATGTGCATTAGCTTCGTTGATTGTTGAGTTGAAGTTAATGCTGAGTTTTATCTCATTTTCGTGCACTTCGGCGCCAGTCATCCAGGGACACGCAAGTTTGGAGTTGCTTTTCTCAACCTTTCGTCGCCGACGATGTCGCAGCTCGTGGCGCCAAGTCAGTTCATTCTTCACTGTTTTAATATGCTTTAATGTGTTTCCTACGCTGTTTTGTGCGATTTTTTAGCTCAAAATTTTCTCGTCGAAATGGCTCGGTCATGGCTGTAGTAGTGGTTGACGGGGATATTTAGTGACGGCTGGCGATGTCAGGTACCGACTCGGACTGGTAGGGTTTCCAGCGTGAGCCTGTGCAGTTTGGTTCAAGCAAGTTCGTTAATGGTGGTTCTGCAAAAGAAATGACGTTCGGGTGAAGTTGCATGTGAAGAAGACGATTTCGGCAAGGAGATGAGTCAAAAAAAAAAAAGACAAAATAGGGAAAAAGAAAAGAAAATGAGAAAAAGTCAAAAATAAAAAATAGAAAGCAAAAAATGGGCTTAGGTTTGGCTTCAATTGTGGGCTGGAATAGTTTGGGCTGAGAATAGAAATTGGAAGTGGGCTGGAGGCTGAGTGGGCTTTTTTAAAAAAATTTAATGGGCCAGTTTAGCTAATTCGGAGTAGGCCTTAGAGCCGGCCCGGTTTAGTCGGACCGGGTCCGAATTCTTCTTTTTTTATAATATAAAAATTTTAAAATTTTAAAAAATGCAGAAAATTCTAGAAAATCAGAAAATTCATAAAAATTGGAAAATTATTTAAAAAAAAAATAGAACCCAAGATTGGACAAGCCTTTAGGGCTTTATAATAGAATTCTTTGTTTTGGATTGTCTTTTTCTTTTTAAGGACTATATAAGATGCCTGTGTGTTTTTTTTCCTTTGTGATTACACTTGGTTGTGCATTTCAATATCTTGGATGTTATTTGCTTTGTTTTAGAATGGTTAGGACGAAACCTAGATGTCACGCCCCGAGCCCCTCGAAGCGCCATCATCCCACGTACCGGTCTAATTTCCTGCGACGTCCCAGGACGCGTCGCCGACCCAACTCCCAACTCAGAGCATAAGGCACATGCGGAAGCAATTATTAAAACACCCGTACAAAACAATACATGACCAAGGGTAGCAGAACATCAATCCACGAATATCAACCAACACCATTAACCGCCATAAAAAAAACGCTTACAATATTCATCTTACACCTCAAATACAAACAGCCTACTATAAACAGATCAGCGGCCACTAAAATCAAAAGATTACTGGCCCTACCACTCTACGGCTAAGGTTGATCCTAGGAAATTAAATCGGGATCAAATCTTAATGACTCAGACTCAGCCTCGATTGTCTCATCCTCCGAGTCCATCTGCTCGACTTTGCCATCCTGTTCGGGATCTTGCTCTATAGGCTCCGGATCCTCACATAGATCGGGTACACCAGGTATCCTCTAACAGAGGTCTGAAAAACGGGGTTTAAACAACTATGAGACGAATCTCAGTGAGTAGGCCTCCTAAATCGAAACTAGGCTAACATGCACCTCCCGACAAGCAAATCAACACAACAACAAACCTAGGCCCTCGAGCCCAGATCAAACATACAACTGACCCTGCAGATTAGGCATTTTATATAAATCACGGCACATACGCGACACACTGGTCACACGTACGCCATACGCATGCTCATGCTTCAAAGTGCCTGTCTCACACACGAATCACCGGCACGCACATTAGCCACATACTCTGGCACACATTTGCCATGCTTATGAATTTTCTCAAATCATGCACTCTGGCACACGGCTCATTTTGCAGTTTATAAACCGACCCGAAGGCCACGACCCGAAGGCCAATAGTTATTCCGACCCGAAGGCCACGACCCGAAGGCCAATAGTTATTCCGACCCGAAGGCCCGACCCGAAGGCCAACAAATATTCCGACCCGAAGGCCCGACCCGAAGGCCAACAAATATTCCGACCCGAAGGCCCGACCCCAAGGCCAACAACACTTCACGGCCCGCACCGAAGCACATATGGCCCGGTGTCTCTAGCCCTCAGGCGCAACACCGATCTCCTCAATCTTCCGGACAAACCGGGCATCGTCCCGCGTAAACGCAGCGGACGGAATCGACCCGAAGGCCACGACCCGAAGGCCTTAAGTGATCACACGGCACACTGCCAATTTTATCTGAGCCCCGCGTAAACGCATTAGGCATTTAGGTGATCACACATGCTCATGTCAGGCACGCATATTCGCACAAAATTCCGTATCATGCTCACTCTCAGCATACAAAATGCGTGGCCATGCAATTCCCACACTCGGGACAATAATGCAATACACACGAGCATTTTACTTCAGCACGGCATTTCAACAAACATGCCAAATCAACGTGCTCAAACAGCCAATCAATTGCCCATACTTATTCACACAACATGCGCGCTTGGCCAACTAGTACCATGTGGCCCAAAACATAATTCACGCGCTTGGGCAATAATCAATCACGCCAATGATTGGCCAATCACACACCGCAGTCAGTCGATCACACGAACACGCGGCATGGCAACGCCCCAATTGGGCCTCAACAAGCAACAGTCAGCGATAATCCATCGACCCGGGCACACCCGGCAATCACACAGTCTAATTTCCAACTTGCCGATTTCTAATCCACCGAAGTCCCAAAGCGGACAGCCACTATTCGTCCGAACCTTAGCTTCCGATTCAGCTCTAATCGGCACAATAAACCACTAATCAGCTCGAGAGAGAAAAACCGAAAATATACAAAATCGGGTCCAAACTGGGCAGTTGTACAGTGACCGAAATCTATTTGAAATAAATAGTAAATAAATTCCAAAAATTCTGAAATTTGGATATGTTGTACAAAACATCTCAATGAACATTTTTCGTGAAGAACTCAAAACCCGGTTCTAACCTTAAACACCTCATTTTGATACTCAACTTCGGACAAAATCTGGTTCGCTCGGACAGCCCCTTAGGCCATCAAAATACAACTCATTCGGTACCCAAATCATTTTGGAAACCTCTGAAATTTTTATATGTTATAGCCACAAATGTCCCCAATAATGTTTCTGAAGGAAGTATTTTGAAAATAGGCCTGGAAAAATTTATAAAAATTCAAACAGACCCAAAGGTCGGGTGAACAGTAAATCGGGCAGACCCATTTCGGTCCAAAGATGGACTTCCGAATGGCATCAAATGATTTCCAAAAATTCCCAAATTAAATTATGTTATACTTCAAGATGTTGGAAACAAATTTCATGAGGAACTCTTCTTCAAATTCGGCCCATAATGATCACAACAAAAATAACAAAACACAAAGGTACAGTAAAATCCAGTAATCCGAGAATCAGTAACTTGCACCATTAAGCAAATCCAACTCATACAACCTCTAAACCAAGTCTCCACAGCCTTAAAACCATCCCTAAATTATCACTTTAGGCCCTTAAAATCACCACAACATCAGCCCAAATTAGCCTCCACTAATTACCCCTAAAACTTGTCCAAAGTGCACATAATTCTAATTAGGGGTTAGGATTTCCACTCACTTGGATTAAGCTTCCAAAATGGGCTGAACAAGGGGAAAAACAGGCTGAACAGCAGCTGGATCGAATCGGTTCAGCGGCGGCGCTCCGGCGTCCTCATGGCGGCGCAAACGGCGGTCCTCTCGCGCGCGACGGCGCTCCGGCGAGCGGCTTCTCCGGCGGTCGGCGATCCAAGGCCGAACAAGGGGAAGAGAGGGAGGAGGAGGTTTCGGTGGGAGGGAGAGGAGAAGGGGAAATGGCCGAATGAATAGAGAGAGAGAGAGAGAGTCAATGGCCTAAAATGGGGTTTTGACCCACTTTTTTCTTAATTCCAAATTTGCCCCTTAAACACTTGATTCTCATTAATCCAAGCCAAAATATCCAAGGGCATTTTGGTCTTTCAATAATTCTGAATTTTTCTTGATAATTATCCACAAATAAATCCCCAAAAATAGTCCAAAATTCGGAACCCCAAAAATAGG
Organism: Syzygium jambos; assembly: GCA_031216235.1. Taxonomy (NCBI): domain Eukaryota; kingdom Viridiplantae; phylum Streptophyta; class Magnoliopsida; order Myrtales; family Myrtaceae; genus Syzygium; species Syzygium jambos. The sequence goes on from CM062224.1 coordinate 16,440,965, forward strand.
CTATAAGGGCAAAATGGTAATTTTCCGGTCCCGGGTCGAAATTCCATTTTTCGACCGTACCGATCCCAAATATGTGTGGCCACTCAAAAATGACGTCGGCCTCGCAAAATAGTCGTAGACACCCATAGAATTTCGACATCGAAGTTCGGGTCCAATTTGGCGATCGAAATTGCTCAATTCAAAATTTTAGAGTCTCTCACTGACGGGTGGCTGTTTAGGGGTTACGCGTATCGACCTAGGGTTACTCGAGTCGTGACGGTCTCGATTACCGGTATAGCGCAAGGAATTATTGGTTATTCCAGGGGTCACGATCGTTCGGTTCAGGTTCGGGATTTATTTGCCACGTGCACTCTCGGTCGAGCGGAATCACCCGCGATCCGATCGTACGTCGTTGGCCAAACCAAATCCGTTACCTTCCTAGGATCGGCCCACACTGCCCAAAATACTTCCCTGCCATTTCTCGGAATCGGCGCCCGATTCGCGATCGAGTCCCCGGTCCACGTACCGTTTTCCTAGTTAGCGTTTCCCATTGGTCAGTATCCCGCGAGGGGCCAGCTCTGGGCGAGACGTACTAAAATTAGATGAGAAATAATATCCACTTCGTCGGACCCGGAAATGAGTCGAAATTCAGGATGTTACAATTCTTCCCCCCTAAAAAAAAATTTCGTCCTCGAAATTTGTACTATAAACTTATCTCCTCAACAACTGGGGGTTTGACGTCATATGGCCTCTTTGCTTTTCCCAAACGGCACCTTCTGTTCGTTGGTGCTCCCAGACACTTTGACTATTGGGATCGTCTTATTATGTGGCCCATGATCCTTTCTGTCCTCAAGCTGCACTGGCATTTCCACATACGACGCTTCGTCGTCCACGTCTGTCTTCTCTTAACTTGGGTCATATTTGGTTCATATTTTCTCCACATCGACCCATGGAATACGTCATATACTTAGGACAGATTAGGCGGCGAGGCAATTCGCTAGATCATATCTCCACTCCTTTCCCGAATATCGAACAATTCGATATGCCTCGATGTAACCTTCCTTTCCTGCCGACTTATGATAATCTTTTCATAGGAAACACTTGGGCTGACACTTGGTACCCAATCTCACGCTCTACGAGTCGTCGTCTCCGATCGTGTAACCTTTTTGACGACTCTACTTATCTGTCCAACTCAAAGTCCGTTCTTACTGTCAGGAAGTGCACTGACTTAGTCAATCTATCAACTGTTATTCCTATGGAATCGGGTCTTCTCTGGCTTCACGTTAATCCTGTTACAACATCCTTGGGATCATGTCACATTTCCACTTAGAAATTTTCAACGGTTATAATAGCCCTCTAGGCTTACCGTGCTTTGTCCTCACTTATAGACACGTCAAACACCTGGCCACACACTTGGTCACATTTACCCTCATTCTATTCCACCAGTAATGTTGCCGCAAGTCCTAACACACCTTAGTGCCACTCGGGTGGACATTATACTTACTGCGGAAATTTCCACTCAAGATTTCCTCCTCGAGTTTTGCCTCATCGGGTACATACAATCATCCTAAAACCTCAAGATTTCTATCCCCGAATACATGGAAATCCGACTTCCTCTTATCGGCATCCACCTCAATGACTCTTCGTATCTCGTGATCCACATAATGCCATTCCTTGTTCTGGGCCTAGATTTCCAACAAATCCTCAAAGCGGTCCACAGATTCCACATCCAGTTTACCTCAAATTTAACTTCCAAGTCCCTGAGCCTTCCCAACAAGGTTCATTCCTTGATCACCTTATATACCCCAATCGACTCACGACTTAGCGTATCGGTTACTCGTCCAACCTTTCCATGGCGATATAGGGTGTTGTAGTCAATTTTTTTTTTGTCATGCGTCGGATAATTCTTTTCACGTGGCCTCAACTGACACGACGCATAATTTGCTACTCTACCGTGTTGCATCCATACACACCCAAGTCTTCTTAATGAAGCGTCACTATAGACCTCGAATCCTCCCGGTTCAGGTTGAATATTCAATACTGGGGCAATCATCAGCCTACGCTTCAGCTCTTGGGAACTCCGTTCACAGTGATCATTCCATTCAAACGGATTTCCTTTTCAATCAGTCGTGCCCATAGTACGGCTATCGACGAGAATCTTCCACAAAACGTCGATAATTGTCAGCCAACTCTACGATACTTCAAACCTCAGTTATCGGCATCAGTCTTGACCACTTAGTTATCACCTCGACCTTAGTCAGGTCCGCGAAAGTTCTATCTTCCAAGATTATACGTTCAAGGGAGGCGACTCCATCGAGCCAAAGTTCGCATTTGTCATACCTGGCGTGGAGTGCGTGTCCTCTCTCAAGGTTCGCAACACTTCAGTTAGACTTGCTTCTTGCTTCTAGGCTCCTCGAGTCTCCCAAATCATCATCAACGAAAATCATTACGAACTAATCCCATAATTCTTGGAACACTCGATTCATTAGGTCCATAGAAGCAACGAGACATTTCTTAGACCAATGGGCATTACTATGAATGCGTAGTATCCATACCTCGTCTGTTAAACCGTCGTAATTATATCTCCCTTTCATATCCTTAACTAAAAATTCCAGTCCGTAATACAATCTTAGGAACATTTTTCTTTCGGAGTCTCCATTGGTGACATCAAGTCCGTGGTTCAATCTCGGAGGACACTGAGGTCCTTACAATTGATCAGATAGATCATCGATCCTCAGCAGTAGGTACTTACTCTTTACCGTTGACTGCTTCAACTATCGGTAATTTACGTACCATCTCGATGTCCCGTCCATTTTCTTCATACACAATACAGGAACTCCCCACGAGGGCACACTAGGGCGAATAAAATTTTACCCACGAGTCCTTACATCTGGACTTTCAATTCCTTTAATTTCCAACAAGGACATTCAATACTATTTCCTCGAAATCAGTTCCACTCTAGGGCCAATTCTTTCACGATTCCACTTCTCATTCTAGTGGCAACCCCGAAATTTCTAGGGAAAGACTTCGGAAGGTTACACACCTCGTTAATTTTTCTGACTTTAGTTCTGTCACGATCGAGTCAACCACGCCCATTAAGCGTCCTTCACAACATTCATCTGACATCTAATCACCTCAAGCAAGGGCATTTAAGGAATTGAGATTCCTCCTCGACTTTCCTGAAATCCAAACCTATGACGTCCATTCGGACTAAACTGGATTACCCTATTGTCATAATTCATTACGGCTTTCTGCCTTACAAATCACTCCGTATCAATTTCCACGACAAAATCGTACATAGCCAATACTGCCAAGTCAACACTCCTTTCTCTACTATCAATTACTGTCTCACAGTTAGGACACCTCAACGACACCATCACCTTATCATTTGAGGAGTCGTCACACCAAACGTGACTCAAGTACAACAGACTCAATCCCATCCAGTTTAACTAATTATTCCGACTCCCACTTTCGATGCAAGCCTCAGGACGGCTCGTTCGACGGTTCGACTTTCTGATATCCTTCCTAACCAGTGGGACGAATCGTCTATTTCCCGCCATCTGCCTCTTCCCGAAGCGGCGGTTATTCTTAATTTGAGCAAATCACTATCCAAAAGTAGTTGCACTTTTCAACTGATCTCGCTCGATCACTTGAGCTCATTCATACACTTCCCCATCATTCCTGATATTTCGTGAGATCATTAGGCTTCGGAGACCCGACTTCAGTCCGTCTTAGAATTTTCGAACCTTGTCCTGTGGATTCTCAACCAGCAAAGCGGACTCCATTTCATATCATTCCATAGTCATCTACCCTTGGCGAAGTCACATAAACTCCGTCAGTTCCCTTTCTTGGCACTCTCCAGGAAATATTTTTCCATAGGAACTCTTAACAATCATTGTCCAAATCTAAGCTGTACTCATTGGGGATATCTTATCCCTAGTGGTCTTCCACTCATTCTTTATGTCCATTTACAGTTAGTACACTACCAATATTATTTTCTCAGCCTCAGTGTTCCCCAACATGTCAAGGCTTTCTCAACTTCCGCTACTTATCTCGGTGTAGCCTCGGGGTCACCCTTACTATTGAATTCAAGAAAGTTCAACTCGAATAGTCATTCCACCAATCGGTGCACTTGTCTATTGACCACTACTTGCACTTGGCCTAACTAGCATTATTCCCATTCACAGCAGCAATCGCTGCAACCTCAACAACCTGGGCAATAACGACGCTCCCTTCCTGAGCTTGCCTGCCCACACATTCCCCCTTTCTTATAGAGCCTGAGTTACAACCTCTAATCTTAGGTTTCGGTCTCATGGCCTATAGCACTCGACTGCTCTTGATCTATCTTACCCCTCATTTTGTCATCCTTGCACTCTCACAGATCACCTACCTGCTATAACCCCCTAAGGGATTAGAGACTTAAACCAATCTAACCGGTCTAAGGTCCTAGGCAGGTATCACAACACAATCAAGCAACCAGCATGCGGCCTAGCACAAACAACACAAGACCTCCAACAAAGAGGTATACGTACTCACCTCAGGTCCTGCCGCACCTGCATTTCACGGGTCAAATCACACCAAGCAACCAAGACACAGACAGTCAGGAGGTACATTTAGCACACGAGGTCACCCTACTGTCTACCCAAGGTCATCGCTCCTTATCACTCCAAGCTTCGACCTAATTGGATCGAGCTGTCCTTGCTCTGATACCAAATCAAACGGGGATGTCACGCCCCGAGCCCCTCGAAGCGCCATCATCCCACGTACCGGTCTAATTTCCTGCGACGTCCCAGGACGCGTCGCCGACCCAACTCCCAACTCAGAGCATAAGGCACATGCGGAAGCAATTATTAAAACACCCGTACAAAACAATACATGACCAAGGGTAGCAGAACATCAATCCACGAATATCAACCAACACCATTAACCGCCATAAAAAAAACGCTTACAATATTCATCTTATACCTCAAATACAAACAGCCTACTATAAACAGATCAGCGGCCACTAAAATCAAAAGATTACTGGCCCTACCACTCTACGGCTAAGGTTGATCCTAGGAAATTAAATCGGGATCAAATCTTAATGACTCAGACTCAGCCTCGATTGTCTCATCCTCCGAGTCCATCTGCTCGACTTTGCCATCCTGTTCGGGATCTTGCTCTATAGGCTCCGGATCCTCACATAGATCGGGTACACCAGGTATCCTCTAACAGAGGTCTGAAAAACGGGGTTTAAACAACTATGAGACGAATCTCAGTGAGTAGGCCTCCTAAATCGAAACTAGGCTAACATGCATCTCCCGACAAGCAAATCAACACAACAACAAACCTAGGCCCTCGGGCCCAGATCAAACATACAACTGACCCTGCAGATTAGGCATTTTATATAAATCACGGCACATACGCGACACACTGGTCACACGTACGCCATACGCATGCTCATGCTTCAAAGTGCCTGTCTCACACACGAATCACCGGCACGCACATTAGCCACATACTCTGGCGCACATTAGCCACATACTCTGGCACACATTTGCCATGCTTATGAATTTTCTCAAATCATGCACTCTGGCACACGGCTCATTTTGCAGTTTATAAACCGACCCGAAGGCCACGACCCGAAGGCCAATAGTTATTCCGACCCGAAGGCCCGACCCGAAGGCCAACAAATATTCCGACCCGAAGGCCAACAAATATTCCGACCCGAAGGCCCGACCCCAAGGCCAACAAATATTCCGACCCGAAGGCCCGACCCCAAGGCCAACAACACTTCACGACCCGCACCGAAGCACATATGGCCCGGTGTCTCTAGCCCTCAGGCGCAACACCGATCTCCTCAATCTTCCGGACAAACCGGGCATCGTCCCGCGTAAACGCAGCGGACGGAATCGACCCGAAGGCCACGACCCGAAGACCTTAAGTGATCACACGGCACACTGCCAATTTTATCTGAGCCCCGCGTAAACGCATTAGGCATTTAGGTGATCACACATGCTCATGTCAGGCACGCATATTCGCACAAAATTCCGTATCATGCTCACTCTCAGCATACAAAATGCGTGGCCATGCAATTCCCACACTCGGGACAATAATGCAATACACACGAGCATTTAACTTCAGCACGGCATTTCAACAAACATGCCAAATCAACGTGCTCAAACAGCCAATCAATTGCCCATACTTATTCACACAACATGCGCGCTTGGCCAACTAGTACCATGTGGCCCAAAACATAATTCACGCGCTTGGGCAATAATCAATCACGCCAATGATTGGCCAATCACACACCGCAGTCAGTCGATCACACGAACACGCGGCATGGCAACGCCCCAATTGGGCCTCAACAAGCAACAGTCAGCGATAATCCATCGACCCGGGCACACCCGGCAATCACACAGTCTAATTTCCAACTTGCCGATTTCTAATCCACCGAAGTCCCAAAGCGGACAGCCACTATTCGTCCGAACCTTAGCTTCCGATTCAGCTCTAATCGGCACAATAAACCACTAATCAGCTCGAGAGAGAAAAACCGAAAATATACAAAATCGGGTCCAAACTGGGCAGTTGTACAGTGACCGAAATCTATTTGAAATAAATAGTAAATAAATTCCGAAAATTCTGAAATTTGGATATGTTGTACAAAACATCTCAATGAACATTTTTCGTGAAGAACTCAAAACCCGGTTCTAACCTTAAACACCTCATTTTGATACTCAACTTCGGACAAAATCTGGTTCGCTCGGACAGCCCCTTAGGCCATCAAAATACAACTCATTCGGTACCCAAATCATTTTGGAAACCTCTAAAATTTTTATATGTTATAGCCACAAATGTCCCCAATAATGTTTCTGAAGGAAGTATTTTGAAAATAGGCCTGGAAAAATTTATAAAAATTCAAACAGACCCAAAGGTCGGGTGAACAGTAAATCGGGCAGACCCATTTCGGTCCAAAGATGGACTTCCGAATGGCATCAAATGATTTCCAAAAATTCCCAAATTAAATTATGTTATACTTCAAGATGTTGGAAACAAATTTCATGAAGAACTCTTCTTCAAATTCGGCCCATAATGATCACAAAAAAAATAACAAAACACAAAGGTACAGTAAAATCCAGTAATCCGAGAATCAGTAACTTGCACCATTAAGCAAATCCAACTCATACAACCTCTAAACCAAGTCTCCACAGCCTTAAAACCATCCCTAAATTATCACTTTAGGCCCTTAAAATCACCACAACATCAGCCCAAATTAGCCTCCACTAATTACCCCTAAAACTTGTCCAAAGTGCACATAATGCTAATTAGGGGTTAGGATTTCCACTCACTTGGATTAAGCTTCCAAAATGGGCTGAACAAGGGGAAAAACAGGCTGAACAGCAGCTGGATCGAATCGGTTCAGCGGCGACGCTCCGGCGTCCTCATGGCGGCGCAAACGGAGGTCCTCTCGCGCGCGACGGCGCTCCGGCGAGCGGCTTCTCCGGCGGTCGGCGATCCAAGGCCGAACAAGGGGAAGAGAGGGAGGAGGAGGTTTCGGTGGGAGGGAGAGGAGAAGGGGAAATGGCCGAATGAATAGAGAGAGAGAGAGAGAGTCAATGGCCTAAAATGGGGTTTTGACCCACTTTTTTCTTAATTCCAAATTTGCCCCTTAAACACTTGATTCTCATTAATCCAAGCCAAAATATCCAAGGGCATTTTGGTCTTTCAATAATTCTGAATTTTTCTTGATAATTATCCACAAATAAATCCCCAAAAATAGTCCAAAATTCGGAACCCCAAAAATAGGCTATAAGGGCAAAATGGTAATTTTCCGGTCCCGGGTCGAAATTCCATTTTTCGACCGTACCGATCCCAAATATGTGTGGCCACTCAAAAATGACGTCGGCCTCGCAAAATAGTCGTAGACACCCATAGAATTTCGACATCGAAGTTCGGGTCCAATTTGGCGATCGAAATTGCTCAATTCAAAATTTTAGAGTCTCTCACTGACGGGTGGCTGTTTAGGGGTTACGCGTATCGACCTAGGGTTACTCGAGTCGTGACGGTCTCGATTATCGGTATAGCGCAAGGAATTATTGGTTATTCCAGGGGTCACGATCGTTCGGTTCAGGTTCGGGATTTATTTGCCACGTGCACTCTCGGTCGAGCGGAATCACCCGCGATCCGATCGTACGTCGTTGGCCAAACCAAATCCGTTACCTTCCTAGGATCGGCCCACACTGCCCAAAATACTTCCCTGCCGTTTCTCGGAATCGGCGCCCGATTCGCGATCGAGTCCCCGGTCCACGTACCGTTTTCCTAGTTAGCGTTTCCCATTGGTCAGTATCCCGCGAGGGGCCAGCTCTGGGCGAGACGTACTAAAATCAGATGAGAAATAATATCCACTTCGTCGGACCCGGAAATGAGTCGAAATTCAGGATGTTACACTAGATTTCTTCGATAGGTTGCTATGGCATTAGTTAGCACGTGATCAAGTAAGGTACCGAAATGACATTAATTTTAGGATTAATGTAGTCAACTTCCAAAGTTTGGAATCTTTGGTTCTGCAAATAGTAAGATATTCTCCCATATTTTATTCTGTTTTTAGCTGACCAAAAAAAATAGTGGCTCCTCCTCGTTCGAAAATTTTTACAAATACTCCAATGTCGTCGGGTATGGGCTTGAAAGAGTCCGCGCCTAATCATGAGTTGCCGGCCCATTTTTTTAGGCAATGCCCCTAAACATATTCCCTTTCCTGAGGGATAGGTCGCGACGTTATGTCACAAATTGTTTGTTTTGTATAGCTTAACAATGTTTTTTTGGTCACGTAGGCCTTCGCCTATATTAACCGGTGGCTTGGCCTTGATGGCATGTCTTAAGAATAGTGTGCATATATTCAATCCCCTAAAGGTTTAGATCATAGTGATTATGAGCATGAAACAACTAACTCATTATCCAGCCATCTACAAAATCAATTATGAATCCATTTCATAAATTGGGTTCACAAATCATATAGCCTTTCATAATTTAACCAATCAAGCAGAATACTTTTTACATAGCATTTCTCAAACCTTATAACAAATAATCAACTTACAAACAATTTTAAGAAATAATTTACCATGCAATTTCTAATGAACAAACGGGTAGTAATTACTCGATCTAGTTTTATGCAATAGATATGCTCAAAACACATTTTTCCTTTTTAATAAGTATGATACCATGCAATGTCTCATTGGTGCTTTAACATATTTGATTTCTATAATTTTTAAGACATGGGTTTCCAAAGCTTATAAGAGAAAAGCATCACTCACCTAACATTGGGAAACCAAACAATGAAGACTATTTTGAGTAGAAAAAACTGGAAATCTTATCAATTGAGAAAGAAATAGAAATCAAAAGCAAGTAGATAACTACCCTAAACAAGATTTGATTAAACTAAGTTTATTCCTAAATAAAACTACTCTGATGCACCAACGAAAAGCTTACTCAAAGTGGGAATAAACGGAGAGGCAATAAGAGGCCAAGAAAATCTAGAAATCAAAATAATCAGGGCTCTTATTGCACTTGTGAAAAACATAAAGCTCGTCAGTGTTACTGGAACACAAGGGCATACTTTCTATATGGGAAGATAAGACATGTAGAACGAGATTGTTATATATTGAGGATGCTCCAAACGATAGAATGTCATGCTTTTTATGCGGGCAACTTAGATATGTAGCACACAATTGATCTATGCAGAGGAATGCCCCTACATTGGTAGACCACAGAAAAATCTACAAAAGTAGAGGACGATCGGGAAATGTTTTTGCCATGCCTGATTAGGAGGCAACAACATCTAATGCATTCAAATTTTTCTGTTGAATTATCACTTTTTATTTGCCTTACTTACCAACCATTTTTCTATGATTGGATTACCAACTAACTTTGTTTCACTAACTCATTATTTGAGTCAGTTACCAAATTTTTTTTAATTACCAATTTCTCTTATCCCTGACAAAAAATATTGTGAAAATTCTCAATAAGGGCTTAAAATGCTATTATTTTCTCAAATAAGGGTATGAAGTAGATTTTGTTTCAAATAAGAGCCTAAAATGGCTATGTTAAGGGCTTGACTTTCCAAAGGATATTTTTGTCATTTACCTTTTTTGAATTTTTTTCTTTTTTTCATTTTTTGCGTGGGTCGCGACCATTGTCCAAGCCCTCACCTAGCAACAAAAAAAAAGGAGAAAAGAGAAAAGAAGAAAAAATAATTTAAAATTAAAATTGTATTTTGAAGAAAATACCCTTGATCTGCCAGAATATTTAGTTGGCCAATGACTGACGAAGTCAGGCCCTTATTTGAAACAGTCATGGTCACTTTAGAACCTTATTTGAGATAGACACAGTTACTTCAAACCCTTATTTAAAACAATGTCCACTTCATATCTTTATTTCATAAAGTGATGGCACTTCAAACTCTTATTTGGAATTTTCTCCAAAATATTCTTTCATTATTTCCAACTTTTATTTAGCTTTCTTACCAATACCATAAATGAGTAGTGATTAAAGTCACATCATTGGATGAATAAGTTTATTTTGGAAATATGACTGCTCACCCGTCCTTGATCATATGTATATGATTTGAGCTTTAGCAATAGCCTAGTTGACTCTTCGAAGTGGTGCCTCGTTTTTAAGGGTGTCTCGATTATTTGGTTGAAATACACTTGGGGCGTCACAAATGGTTTCACCCTATACCTTTTTTATTAGATAAAACTTAGAATTATGTTTGGCCAGCGAAATAGGGTAGGAAATGGAATCATAGTTAGGGGTGAGCATCGGTCCAGGGTTACCTAGACCGACCCTGGATCGGCCCAACCCAGCAAGTCCTGGTCCGATTTCTAAGAGGACTGGGACGGTCCTTGGTTCTAGGAACCTTTAGACCTTGCATTGTGCAGATTGGTCCTCAATTCTGAAAGTTTAGGGATGGTCCAATCGGGACCAACCCTGTCCATAATATATATTATATATTTTTGCCTACTCTAAATTTTAGCACCTTGTCCTTTGTTGTTTATGAGTTTATCGTGTAAATTAGAAAGTAGAAAAAAACTTAGCCCTAATTCGATATATAAAAAAAAAAAAAAACCTTCTTCACTCACCTTGGCCTCACTCGCCTGCTTCGGCCTCGCCACCTCTCTTCACTCGCCTTGCTCGCCTCTGTTCACTCTTGCCTCCCTGCTGACCTTTGTTCCCCCTCCTCGCATGCTCGTCATTATGGCTTGTTGCTTTTAGCAAGTGTAAATTTTTATTATTACCTTATTTTATATTTATGTTTAATATCTATTGATGTTTATAGTTTGGTTGCTCAATGTCGCATTGTTGATGAATATGTAATTTGAAATAATATATTTATTCTTTTAAGAAGTACATAAAATGAAATAAGTAAATAATTAATTGGTCTCGTGTTGACCTTAGAACCAGACCACACTCATCGGGTTGGTCTGGTCCTCGGTCCAAGGCTCAATCAGGTTGATCCTCGATCCTAAAAATTGAGGACCACTATTGTGCAGGTTGGTCCCTGGGTTAGGTGCTAGACTAGCCCAACCCAAACTATGCTCACCCTTAATCATAATGCCTAGGGGTGAGCGGTTTTAGACTCTTTACAAGTTCCATATGGAACTTGAAACTTACTCTTTGGTATAGATTTTTCATTTTTTGAAACTTCAAACCTATCCGTCGAAATTTGAAACTTGAAACCTACCCTGTTACAGGTTCCAGAATCGGCTCCAGGGTCTAACGGGTTCTTTCTTTTTTTTAGTTAAGCAAAACGAAAATAAACGTAACAATAAAAATAAATAATGATTTTATTATCGGTTGCCTAAGAATGAGTGTCTATATGCCCTTGTCGAATAGTATTAAGAAAATTTTATGGTTTTCAATGCACTAATTGCTTTTGTATTATACAGAATCACTATCTTGAAAGAAGTAATTGCCCAAACATAACAACATCAAAGAAGCAATTGGAGCTTTCACTAGGGGTGGGCGGTTGTAGGTTCCGTACAGGTTCCACTTGAAACCTACTCTGTCACAAGTTCCAGGATATGTATTATTAATTAAACAATTACAGTGAATTATCATATTTAATGACCACAACTTGCAGTTACAATTCACTTGCCATAACATATATTTAGATGCACAAAAAATATGAAATATTAATAAAATAAAAGTCTCAATCATAAAATAGAAACTCAGACTAATGATTTCAAATTATACACTTATCATCAAACATCATACACAAAAACTTGTTTTAAGTTTTAATTTACAGGTTTCAGGTTCCATCAACCTAGAATCTATAATCTACCCATCGAAATAAATTCTTTAATTTTTGGAACCTAAAACCTACCTTACATACCTTAGAACTTGGAACCTCACAAGTCCCTATTGGTTTGGTTCTCAAGTTTCAGGTTATATCCTAGAACCATACTCATCCCTAATAGTGCCTATACTACTTATAAAGTTTTGCGGCTTAATCTTAACTATTCTAAAAGTTTAAGTTATTGGAAGAATCCGTGATTTAGCTTTTAATTTCATAATACTAATTATTCTACATGTTTATATGTGTGTGGATTGATTTTTATTTTTTTACTTTTTTGATTTTTGGTTTTCTTAAATCTTGTGGCTCAAGTGTGTTGACTTTTTTGAGTTCCCCAGATTCACATATAATGTTATTGTAAAATTTGAATAGTTTTGTTAATATTGGCAAGATTGAAAGAAGGTACATTCTTTGTTTAGAAAATGCATAAAAAAACGGTTATTCCATAATTGAGATGGTAGCTACTGGTTGGTTTAAAATGAGTCCAATACGAGGGCAATAATGGAAATGTGCAGTTTCTTTCCCAAATTCATTTAATTAATTAAGCAAAAGCTAACAAAAGAATAATCTCATGTCTTTCAAATGTGGCAACCAAACACAAGAGAAGTTTGACCCCTCTTTCATTTCTTTTGTGCTAAACCCAGCCTTAGTGCGATTCCTTGAACTGATATCTAATGAAGAGGATTAGTGGTGTCTTATAATCATGTCCCATCCATGCAAAGCTAGGCATCAAGTGAGTAAAGAAGGACATCAAAGCTTGAGGGAATCTTAACCAACTTTTCTTTGTATTGCCTCATTTTTGTCGGCCATTTAGCCTGAGATTTCTCACTGCCTTCTGATCTCAAAGCTAGAGGGAATCTTGACCAACTTTTCTTTGTATTGCCTTACTTTTGTCGGCAATTTAGCTTGAAATTTTTCTCCTTGCCTTCGAATATAGGAGAAGAAAGTATTGGCTGAGTGTTACGCGTACCAAACTCGATCAAGACGCAAGATTTAGTATGTCCCATAAGGGTCCCCCGTGGATCCCAACCCAATAGATAATTCAGATACAGTTTGGTATGTGCAAGACACCCATCAAATAATCTCTCAACATATGCAGCCTTTTGTTTTTCTCAAAAGCAATGTTTTAAGTTGTTAGAAGAATAAGTGATTTAGTTTTTAATTTCATAACACTAATTACTATAAATGTTCATATATATATATATATATTTGATTAACTTTTATTTTTCACTTTTTGACTTTTGCTTTTCTTAAATATTGTGACTTAAGTTTGTTGACCTGTTCTAGTTTCCTAGATTCACATATAATGTTTCATAATCTTTCAAAATTTGAATAGTGTTCTTAATATTTGCAAAATTGAGAAAAAAAGGTACATTCGATGAGGGCGTCGCGAGCCCTCGCCCAAATCCAGCAAGGGCTACGACCCTCACCCATGGTTGCAAGGGCTTCGCAGCCCTCAACTAGGTTCTGACGTAGGTTGCCGGCCCTCGGCTAGTGGCCGGTGGCCTTGCTAGCTCAATGAAGACGAAAAGAAAGAAAGAAAGAAAAATAGAACATTTTTTAAAAAAAATTATTAACGATAGCAATGGCCATGCTACATAGGAAGGCAGACACTGATTGGACCGCTATGTTAGAAATTTCTTATCAAAATTAAATTAAATGACTATATTGGCAATTCATTAAAAGGTTTATAACTAAATTAGCAAATCGTCAAAATGTTTATGACTAAATTGACATAATTGAAAGGTTTAGAACTGAATTGGCAAGTTGTCAAAAGGTTTAGAGCTAAATTGAAAAAATTAAAAGGTTTATGATTGAATTAGCTACCATCAATAGGTTTATGACTTTTTTTAACAATTTTCTCTGCATAATTGTGCTAGATAGCGGGGGGAAGGAGGAGGGGAGGCCTGATCTACCTGATTTATAACTAACATGGTCATTTTCTGGTTATGAGATATTGTTTCTCTTTCCAATAAACTTATCTTGGGTTGATAAGACGTCAAGCACATATCATATCTTACTAATCTCATGGACCAAGTAGGGTACGAGTCAAAGGCTAGGTGAATGAATGGCCTAATAGAAAACTGTTTGCATTTGGTGGTGCGAGAAATTGAACTCATGTGACGTATCAAAGCCGCACACACAATCCCATTCCTTAAAATTGTGCAAATCCCACCAAATTTATGTATCTTTTCACATGATATTTTTCCTTGTTATATATAGATCATTTCTCGTATTTCAATCTCAAGTAATGCAGTTAACATACATTGACTTTCGTTAGTATATCCTTTCGAGGAATTTTGAACATCTTCCATCTATTTCTTGTATATAGTATATACATTGACAAATGGATTAAACGCAATAAACATAAGTTGATATGTATTACTAATGGATTTGACTGCATAGTTTATGTTATTCTTATTCTGAAACTTTCTCAAAAGATTAATTGTGGTATTATTTTTCAGGATTCAGCTCTCACAGGACTTGTAGCTGTTTTAAAAGATTGGTGAAGTTTTGATGACCACTAGCGTCATTCTTGTTGGCATGCAGGGAACAAAGGATCGTATTATTTACTGGGCCAATGCACTAAAGAGTCTAAGATTAGGTATTGCATTAAAAAAAATAGCCGTGAAGGCATAATCAAACTATAAATAGATTTGAAGTAGTTTGTTGATGCAAGGTTTTACTTGAAATTGATGATTTGATATTGAACTGTTGAGTATGACAAAATTTGGTTTCTCAACCCCATGCATGAATTTAAATCTATGTAGTATACATGTTTAAGATTAAACTCAATTTGTTTCAATTATTAGAAACATAAAAACCAAATCACGATGTGAAGCTTGAACTTCATCACAAGTTCTCATAAAAATAAAAGTAAAGGTAATATTTTCCTAACCTCCTTTAAATTATTAACACGGTTTGCAAGCCATATCAATGTAGTACTACAAATTATGACTCCTACAACATGGCAAATCATATATACACACACACACACACATGGTGAGATTTTCATTGGTTCCTTCAAAGGATTTGGCACTACGTGTAATCTTCAATTATGTAGTGACAGAGAGTTCTACTGTATATTAAATTCATCATTCTAATAGAGTAAGTTATCTTTAGATCACTATATACTAACACTCTTGTCGAAGATCATATTATATCCCATATCTATTATCTAGAGATAGAGATTTAACAAATACTTTCTATTTATGGGCTAAAGTTGAAGATTCTTTTTTTCGGTCTTCGTAGGTGGATAGCAGGAGGAAGTTTCCTTCTGATGAGGGCCTTCCTTGGGAGTCCGCCTTGCAAGAAGAGAGTGGCGCCTAGCAGGGATGCAATCTTTTTTACTTGTCGGCGCCCGCAATCATCATCCCCCCTTGTTGGAAGTGAATCTTTTTCATCCCCACTTCTAGGGATCACTAATGATTGTCACAGTGCAATGAGCCTGAATGTTGGCAAGCTCGTTCACTAAATCATCCTCACGCTAGGTTCTCCTTGGAGGGTTATTAACTTGTGTAATCTTATGGGTGTCAACCTAGCCACTATCTTTTTCGAGGCGTGGGAGCTGCCTCTACCCTTCTTAGTTTTATGCCGGAAGGGAACCACAGGGAGGGATTAGTGCCTATCAGCTGACTATATCCCACCATAGGATGCAGCCACATCCTTTAGGAGTCTTACGGGCTTTAGCCCAGCCATTATCTTTATCGAGACGTGGGAGCTGCCTCTACCCTCCTTAGTTTTATGTCGGGAGTAACCCTAAGGTGGGGCCGACGCCTATTAGTTGACTGCATCCCACCATAGGATATGGCTCGCTCCTTTAGGAACAAAAGTATAAGGGGTCATCCTCCCCGGGATAGTTTTCTTCTCTGTTTTCCCGTAGGCTTTTTAAGGACCTGCCTAGGTCCGAAAGTTGGAGATTCTAAGGGTGGGCATTTCAAGTCAATTTGAAATTGAAAATAACAATGCTAGCTAGCTATATTTTTACAGTTTTTTTATTATTAGTTTAATACTGCGAAAAATCCTAAATTGATACACTTGTGATAAATTTACCCCAAATGACCACAAAAAACTCCAAACAGATATATTTGTGATAAATTAATCCCAAATTAATTTTTTGATAGCGAAAAAAAAATCCAAACCGGTATATTTGTGACAAATATATCCCCCTTTAAATTGGATTAATACCACAAAAATCATAAAACTGATACAACTGTGACAAATGAAGAGTAAAATTTTAAACTGGTACACTAGTCAAATGTCAATGTCATCCAACTTGGTAATTTGACAGTAAAATTTAACGAAAATTAACAAAATAAATTTATCGGAAGTGTACCAGTTTAGGCTAAATTAGTAAAAGGTGCGCTACTTTGGGGTTTTTGGATGTCAAAAAATTTGTTTTGGGTAAATTTATCACAGATGTACCAGTTTGGGAATTTTTTGCGGTATTAACTCTTTATTATATGATTAACATTTGCAATATAACCTGTAGAATTTCTTTTTCATTGATATAGCCCTTCCATCACCATTCATTTGAGTAGTTATTACAATTTAAAAATATAATTACTCACATCAATGAGGGTAGCTGCCCCTCGCCTTGGCCGGCAATGGTTGTCCGATGACCTCGCTAGCCCACAATTGGGAAAAAAACAGAGAAAGGAAAGAAATGAAAAAGAAAAAAAAGAATAAGAAAAGAAGAGAAAAAAGAAAAAAGTAATAAAACTTTAGAAAAATAAAAAAATTTTCACATGAACACCGGCCATGCCACGTAAATCGTCTAGCTTCAATGTTAGTGATTTTCGGTCAAAATTGGTTGAATAGACTCCATTGGTAAATTGTCAAAAGGTTTATGATTCAATTAGCAAAATTAAAAGATTTAAGACTGAATTGGCACAAATACAATAAGTTTATGACTTTTTGGTATTTTTCCCCTAATATCTCACTTATACTGAGCTCAAGTTGTAAATCAAAATAAAATATCTTATCAAGACTATTAATCTTACTTATACTACATTTTACATAGAAAAAAAATCATAGTATGAGTAGGGATTAATAAGCATCACAATGGAGAGAACACGGCGCTGAGCAGTGTGGTTGTGGCTATCTTGGTGGCAGCTAGGCTTTTCACGGTGGTTGGGACGACGGCGAGCAACGACTATGGCGACACAGCGTGTGGAGGTGGCTCAGAGGGAGAGGATAGGGAAATTGGGAGCAAGAGTTGTCCTTAATGGGTGTGGTTTTCAGAGAATGCGGGGGCATTTTGGCAAAGGTGAGCATTTTTGGGAGAAGTGGATTGATCTAAAAGCCCTCAATTGGGTTGCGGAGGTATCCGTATATAAAGCGGAATTGAATTTAAGATGAAAAATTATTTCTAAATTTGGATGATATGAATTGGAAAGGTTAATCGGAAAAAGGGGTCTCGAATATCCAATGTCTACTTTGACAACAATTAGCTAAGCCAAGCATCTAAATCGCTACATAACTATTTACCTTGCTTCTCGACTTTGTCAAGGAGGTTGAAAATACTTGTGATTGCTTTTGTTTTAGAAGTTATTAGTTGATTTGATTTAGTTTAGGAATTGATAGAGATTCCTATTTTTTTTTATCTGTTGTCAGGAAGGCTACTCTGAACTAGTGTTAGAATAGAGAGGATCAATGCTCGACCTCGGAATTTCCTTATTAAAAGTAGAACAGATATCTGCTATTTTAACAGTATCCAATATCTTTCTTTTTTTTTGTCAGTCATACTCCTACTCCTGCGCTACCTCTCAGCTCACGTGCAAATTTGTGTCCTACCTCTTGTAGGGCGTGAGAGTCGCAACCCACTTTAGAAACTACGCGTTCCCACCCCTAGCTTTTCCTGAGAAGGTGGGGAATCGAACTCCCCATCTTCCTCTTCTCAAGTAAGAAGGGTGGCCACTGGGGTAGACCCCCAGTGATTAGCATCAAATATCTAGCAAGTGCGCTTTATGTCAACAATAAATACATTCACCTATTCACCATCAAAATGGAGCTAAATCTCTCAACACTCCAAGTCTCCTTTGTAAAGTCAACAATCACCGTGGCCTCTCCACATGCCTTCTCCTCAGCATCGCACCACAATAGGGCTGGCATGAATGGCCATAATGCTATTGCGAAGATGAAACTGATTGCCATTGGTCTAGAAAATGCCCTCGGTAGATGGAATTTGCCGGCGAACACTTTCTTGGCGATGATCTCGACAACCACGTAGAGGCCGTGCACAAGGAAGAAAGAGGCGAGCACCCACTTTGGCTTCTTACACTCTCTTAGCAATATTAAGATATTTACTTGATTCTGCATATCTCTTAGAATTATGCATATATCTCATTTGATAATGTATATTGTTGATTGATTATATTTAATATTATATTTATCTTCTTACCTTTAATAATTATTTAATAAATATATAAATAAGTTCATGTACTATTTATCAATACATTAAAATATATTGAAATTTTCCATTTTCTGTCTTTCATATTGTTACATTTTAGAGTAAACATATAAAGAGTACCATGTGCAGAGCAGAGGAAGCATGCGCATGCTGGGAAGCATGCGAATGATGCCGGCAGTGGGGCCCACGTCCTGCCAGTCACCCGGGTGGGGGTCCCATGCACTGTACATGCAGCTGGAAGCCACGCTCAGATCGCTTGGAAGACTTCAAAAAAGTCTTCAAGCTCCGTTTCCTCACTCGAGACGACGCCACTTCTTTGAGAGCTAGGGTTTTTTCCGTGTGCAGAGCAGAGGAGGCCTCAACCTTCTTCGCAAACCCAGCGATCAACGTCCCCGCGGTCGTCCGGAGCGACTCCGGCAACCGACCCCTCCAACGAATCGGCTAGCCAGTACCATGAGCCATTGATATTCATCTTCAGGAAGCCCTTTCCCTGCAGCAACCACGAACACGGTACGATTCTCTTCAACTTGTTGTGGGTTTGCCCTGAAGAGTTCTGAATGAGTGTGTTGTTCACAATCGAGGCCAGATCTGGTCGTCGGGACTGAAATACCCGTCTGTATTTTGTTGCGTTCCTTCCTGTGTATTTGCACCAAATGTCTCCCCGATCAGCTTCTTAACAAGAATAGACAAGTGGATTTATCAAAAAGATTGCGGGCTAATCTCAAACCTTTCCAAAAATTCAAGTTTTTTTTAGAAGAATCCGTGATTTAGTATTTGATTTCATAATACTAATTATTTTACATCTT
The DNA here is from genome assembly GCA_031216235.1 of Syzygium jambos. Taxonomy (NCBI): domain Eukaryota; kingdom Viridiplantae; phylum Streptophyta; class Magnoliopsida; order Myrtales; family Myrtaceae; genus Syzygium; species Syzygium jambos. The sequence goes on from CM062224.1 coordinate 16,460,487, forward strand.
TATTTATATATGTTTGAATTGACTTCTATGCTTTACTTTTTCAGTTTTGGCTTTCTTAAGTCTTGCGGATCAAGTTTATTTATATATGTTTGAATTGACCAAAGTCTCCCCCGATCAGCATCTTAACAAGAATAGACAAGTGGATTTATGAAGATGATTGCGGGCTACTCTCAAACCGTTCCAAAAATTATTGTACATGTTTATTTATATTTGTTTGAATTGACTTTTTATTTTTTACTCTTTGAGCTTTCGGTTTTCTTAAGTCTTGCGGAGCGAATTTGTTGATTGTTGGTCTTTCCCAGTTTCCTAGATTCACGTGTAAATGTCTCACAATCTTTTGAAAAATTGGAATAGTGTTTTTAAGATTTTTCTTTTTGGTCCATAATAGTGTTTTTAAAATTGGCAAGATTGAAAAAGGCACATTCTTTGCTTAGAAAATGCATATAACACACCCGTCAAATAACCTCTCCACGTATACAATCATTTGTTCAAAAAGTCTTCCTAAAATTTCGTGAGTGGAGAAAAGTATTTGGCAAAAGCAATGTTATGCAGGTGTTTCGTAGCATTGACTTACAAATGATAGGGATCATTGAGAGTTTGAATATAATAGGACCATCTAAATACTTGCTTTTTGTCTTATTGTTATTCTGTAATTGAATTTATATATTGGTAATCTCACTCCTGATATATTCACACGATATGTTCGTGGTTGAAACCTTCAGTTAGCCAAGGGCAAAGGCCTCTTTTGTTCACACACGAGGGACAGAGCTACTAAACTTCAAGTTAAAATGGAGAGCTCAGATGCAGCAGAATGCGAGCATCAAGTGTTCTTGAACTTCAGAGGACCCGACACTCGTAGTGCATTTACTGACTTCGTCTACGATGGCTTGACCGAGACTGGCATTGACGTCTTTCGAGACAGTGACAAGCTCCGTGTTGGTGAAAGAATTGATGGAGCGCTCAAGAGAGCAATTGACGACGCTAGGATCTACATACCCATCTTCTCTCGAACCTATGCTTCGAGCAAATGGTGTCTCCGCGAGCTCGCACAGATTGTGGAGAACACCTCCAAGTCGAACGGAAATAAAGAGATCCTACCTATTTTCTTCGACGTGAAACCTGACGATGTTAAGCTGAAAACCCCGTTGTATTGCGATGCCATTTCCAAGTTGGAGCGTGAGAAGCAGTTGAGCACTGAACAAGTAGATACCTGGAGAGAGGCTTTGAAGGAGGCTGGTGCAGTGAAGGGATGGGAAGTCAAGAAATCCGATGCGTGAGCTTTCTGCATTCTAAGATCCTTATTTTTCCCTAATATTTTTTTCTTGTTTGCAAAAACTAAGTAAATAATTCATAGATAGAAGGAACATATTAGTTGCGGGTAGGAGGAGAGAATTAAAAAACATAAAAATTCATGCTAGAGCTACTAAAATTGTTAGTGTTCTTGATTTCACTATAGGCACTTTCATATGTCTATTTTTAATGAAGAAATAAAAATAGGAACGAAAGCTCATTTTTTTTCCTTTGGTTGATGGTCTATATAAATTTTGTTTCATTTTCACCTGTCATTTAGTAAGCAACTCTTAGTAAAATTCTAACGCTTCTAGAACTACTACTCAAAACTTAATAACATAGATATATCACCACAATTGAGGCGGGACTTCCACTACTAATAATACCAAATGGTACGTGTGTAAAAAAATTTGAAACTGCTGGAAAAAAAAGGCATTTTATATAATGGGTGATAAAGTGGAATAATTGAGTACCATGTACGTTCCTGTCTAATAATTTGATCTTTCAATTAATACATCAGACATTTCTCCTTCTGAACATATAATGTCCCACTCCTAAGGTTGTCCCATGGATATAACTGAGAAAATGCTAATTCACGATGCATAAATAGTTGTGCGTTTATCTTGCACAAACAACATTAACATAATTGGAAGATTGCTAATCACATATTGAGATCAAGTCAATTTTCGAATATGATGACACAATGCGACACGTGGCACTTAGCAATGTGCACTGAAATTGCGTTTGAAAGTGATGTAGATTTATATTATTTATGGTTACATTGAATTAGCCAGAAAAATCAAATTCGAAATCCTTAGGGGTCGATTCCATCTTTCTCATCAAAATGTTTGTGTTATGCATGCTTGGTGTTCTTTTGGAACTTTACAAGATCAAGTACTCGTAAGGCTTGCGCTACAAATCAAATGACAATGTTAAGTTATCAAAAGCAACAACTAAAAAAACCGTACATTCAATACGAAATTTGAGAAGACACGTCTTGATCGTTGATGTCCCATTAATTATTGAGTTGTTGCGCAGTTAAGCAGATGCAAGTGAATAACATCAACTGCTAGGAAACAAAAAAAAAAGAGATTCCGTTGAATTCCAATGGAATTGTATCACGAATGAAATTTAATTACCAGATTTTTTATATATTTCTTTTTGGGCAATTTTCCCCTATTGAAATGGTTTTCCTTCGTGACAGCCAAAGCAAACTAATCAGGTCAGTCGTTGAGGAGGTTCTGATTAAGTTGAAGATAAAGCAAAAGTCCTTGCCTGAACATCTAATTGGAATCGATGATCAAGAGGTAGAAGTGAGAAAATTGTTAGATGTAGACTCTGGAGGTGTGCGGCACATTAAAATTCATGGCATGGGGGGTATCGGTAAAACGACTCTCGCCAAGGTCGTGTTCAATAAACTTTCTACCCACTTTGGAAAGTGTTGCTGCTTCCTTGAACATGTTCGAGAAAAGTCGTCAAGTACCGATGGATTGGTTAAATTGCAAAAGAAGTTGTTAACTGAAATAGGAAGTGCCACAGGATTAGGAAGCATCGATGAAACTGAAGATCTAATGCAGAGGATCCAAAGAACACTTAGTAAAAAGAAGGTCCTCATTGTACTCGATGACGTTGATAACAATGAACAAGTGGAGAAATTAATTGGAAAAGGTGCTTTGGGTTTAGGGTCTAGAGTACTGATTACTACTAGAAATAAGGATGTTTTCCAAAGCACTGGACTAGATTATGAAATGAAGGTGATGAGAAGTGATGATGCGCTTAAGCTTTTCAGCAGACATGTATTTGGCAAAGACTCTCCTTCGCATGATTGCTATAATATTTCAAAGGAATTTGTAAATGCTACCGGAGGACTTCCTTTGACTATTAGAGTAATTGGTTCATATCTGAAAAATGAAACACGAGAACTATGGGAAGAAAAATTGGACGAGTTACGCAAAGCACCTCCGGATGATGTTTTCAAACAGTTGAAAATTAGCTATGATGCATTGACTTTTCAGCAAAAACAAATTTTTCTGGATATTGCATGTTTTTTCATCAGTGAGGAAAAGACAAACGCAATTTACATGTGGAAAGACTGTGAACTTTTCCCACTTACTGCAATTAAGGTCCTCACAGATAGGTCCTTGATAAAGATTGGAAAGGACAATGAGTTTTTGATGCACGATCAGCTCAGAGATCTCGGAAGAAAAATTGTTCATGACGAAAATCCGATGAATCCTGAAGTGCGTAGTAGGTTATGGATTAAGGAGGAAGTCCTCGATACAATAAAGACAACGAAGGTGGAACACTTGATGAGAGAACTGATGGATTCTCTTTTTTCTTCATGGTTTTATTACTTTTCCTCGATAAAATAGAATGCTAAATACTACTCGTTTCTTGCTCTCATTTGCAGCCGAAGAACGTTGAAGCAATGGTACTGTCTTATGCAAAAGAGTCTATCAAAAGTGAAGAGATTGGAAGGTTTAAAGAGCTGAGATTCCTTAGACTTGATGGAGGAACCTTTGATGGCAACCTAATGGATTGTTTTCCCAAATTAAGATGGATTTATTGGAATGCTCTTCTTTTAAAAAGTGAGCTAACCAATATGTGCTTAGAGAATGTAGTTGTCCTTGCATTTTGGTTCATTGACGGTTTGGATGATCTGAAATTATGGAACTTAATAAAGGTGCGTCATATGCTTATTTCTATTCTCTGTCCTTGAAAGCAAAATTTGAACTACTCTTCCAATGGATAATGCATTCACTTTTTACAGGAGGCAAGAAAATTGAAAGTTCTTGAGCTTATTGGCTGTCATCGCATAACCAGAACACCAGACTTATCAGGATGCCCAACTTTAGAGAAGCTAACTTTCAGCCATTGCGACAAGTTAAGGAAGATTGACAGCTCTATTGGGAAGTTAGAGTGCTTGACAGACTTAAAGTTTTCTCATTGCGGTCAGCTTAAAGGTTTGCCTGAAGAAATCGGCCGCCTAGAGAAGCTAGAGCAATTCTCTCTAACGCATTGTCGTGGAATAAAAGGACTACCAGATTCCATATTTAAGTGGAAATCATTACGGGAGTTGTATCTTTCAATTGCATGTCCAGTGGAGTTATCGGCTGCTATCGGAAAGCTTGGAAATCTGGAAGTGCTTTCGATTGAAGACAATTTGAAAGGTCAACTTCCTTCTGAAATTGGCTTGCTTGGACGGCTGCAACAACTGGTGTTGAGAGGGTGTTATGAAATCCCAGAGTCGCCGGCACTCCCAACTAGTTTAACCTGTTTGAAAATGTCATCTACGTCATTGCAGGTTGTCCCGGACCTCTCAAACTTGACTAATTTGGTTGAGTTGGAGCTAATTGACAACTTTGGAATTGACAAACGAGATAGAAGAATTCATACCGGTGACTTAAGGTGGATCGGGAGGTTATCCGAACTGGAAAAGTTGAGCTTGCGTCTCCTCCATGTCCCTGCTCCCAATGAGTTGGCTTCCCTTCCTAAGCTTAACCAACTCCATTTATCTGGATTGGACCTGCAAACCTTCACGCAGGTTCCCTCTTCTCTATTAGAGCTAACCCTTGAGGATTGCCAATCAACTGCGTTACTCTCCTCCAACTTAAAGAATTTGTCGAATTTATATCTCAAACGCTCTCAAATGCAAGAGATTAAATTCGATGGGCTTCAGCTTCCAAATTTAGCGGTACTTCATCTTAATGGTTGTGAACCCCTCGAGAAATTCATGCTATCCAGCATGAGGAAGCTGAAAGAGGTCTGCGCGAATGACTGCCCAAAACTAGATGAGATACACATTGCTGGGGTGTTGGAATCGTTGGAGGAATTGCGTATCGATGGGTGCAATTCCTTCGGAAGGTTAGTGTACGTCGACATACAACAACAGGAATCTTCTCCTGAATCTTCACTAATCCTTGCATCGGGAGTCTTCAGTAAGTTGCGGAATCTGTGGCTAGAGCATTGCTATAAGATATTTAGCATTCAAGTTGTTGGTACGTTGGAATCGTTGGAAGAGTTGACACTTTATGATTGTCATCATTTGCAAAGTCTCGGTGGTTTGTCAAACTTAAGGAATCTCAAGTCTTTGCACATAGTTGACGACCATGAGCTACGGATTGTCGAGGGCTGCGACAAGTTGGAGTTTTTGAACAACTTAACTCTTTGGGACTGCCGATCGTTGGAAAGTCTGATCGATGTATCGACCACCCAATTGCCAGATGATTGCCGCTTAGATATCGACAATTGCCCGAAATTACGTGGGGCTAAGCAAGGATTCAAAGGCTCCGTCCAGCGTTTCAAGAATTATGAGGTGAGTCAGAACCATCCGCAACAACTTTGGGCAGATTTCTAAAAGTTGTGGAAATTCAAAACAACAATCATACAAACATGAATTAAACTTGGACTCACTTACTTTAAAAGCCAGTTGACGCACGTGATGTTTTCTCTTCTTTTTTTTTTTGTATATGAGAAAGTTTCATAGTTGCAGTAAGAGAAGTTCAGTTTTTATCACAAATGTTTGGAAAAACTTCGTATTGTTGGACATATATATAGAATAGCTTAGAGCCTATTATTTAAAACGTTTTCTCATTTTACATGAAACGAATGGTTTTATTTAGCTTTTTTCCTACATAATATACTCCAATTTTTTTTGTCCATTTCTTACTAAATACCAATTATTATGACGACGACTTTCATGATTTACGATATTTACAGTGAAGATAGAACATTAAAGGAAAACTTACAAAAACCGCAATTGGGTCATAAAATTTATCGATTTGATATAGTTGAGCCTCTTCTTTAATTTTGTCTAATTTGATCAACGTAAAATGCTGGCCGCCCAATTTTTATTGATTTCTCTCTCCTAAGTGGCATAAAGCTTAGGAAAAAAGGGTTTGTCCGCAAGAACGTCTCCTTTTGAGGATTGGCCCAAATTCCCAAAGCCCTAATTGAGTTTTCCTCTCAACTTCTCCTCACCTCTTCACCGGTCTTTCTCGTCCATAGTGTACACTTCTTGCTCATGGAGTCCTCTTGTTATTCGTCCGAGTATCCCCCTTCTTCTTCTCTGTCGAGTCCTCCTCGCACAACTACTCGATGAGGCCAACGACGAACGCCAAGTCCTCTTCTTCCGAGCCCGACGGCATGAACGAAGGTGTTAAAATCCCCCTTCTCTTGTATTTTGCTTTCGTCCCCGTGGAGATATGGTAACTCATTTTGAGGTGTTTTCTCTTGTGGATTGAATCGGTCTGAAGTTTGGGAATGATGTCAATGAGTATACGCAGAGACACAGAAAGTTCTTGCGATCTTTCTAGTCTTAGCAAAATAAGAGATGGGATCGTCCCAAAACAAAACAAAACAAAACAAGAAAAAGACACGGATTGTTTTCACGATTTTGTGCGGGTTAATTAAGGCGGGAGCAACTATATTTAATGCTCAATTTCGCGGTTCTCTGCTTCGGAAAAATGCTATAAATTATTGGGGATTTGGCTTCATTATCTTGCATACCGCACTTTGAAATTTTTTGAAAATTCAATTTCAAATTATTATGAATACATCTTTTGCCCTGGGGAGTCAAAATAAAGGTGTCATCTTTAGTTCAAGTGCTATTTGTTCACTTAGAATCTCCAGAATATCCAATTATTGTGCGATTCGTTTAGTATTGTCTTCGGGACATTTTCAATTTAGAGCTTGAATGAGCCTACATAATTTATTTGACTATCTAAAGTGTTATTTATTTTTGGAGTGCCAATTTTCAAGGACAATGTGGTCTGAGGTGCTGAAGCTTCTACTGGTACAGGACAATTTGTGCTTTGGGTTAAAAAAAAGCATGTTTTCGTTGCCACAATCATCAGCATTAGATAGAGACTTAGGGAAGACAGTATTCCTTTTTCTTCTTTCGCGTTGCCAAATTTGTTGCTTGGAGCCCTTCGGGCAATGAGACTAAAACCTCGGTAAAATGTGTTTGTTTAGGAGTCTTAAAATTGGTCTAGTCAATTCTTCGTCAAATCGAATTTGAGTAAGGCCAACGTGTGGTAATTAGGTGTCCTTCCTCTGGTGAGGCCGTGAAAATGGTGATATACAATGCCATGGGTTTTTTTAATGTCTCTGGTTTTGCAGGAGGAAGAGAGTGTGCCGGCTGCATTAACAGACCCATTGATGGTTAGGCGTGCAGAGGGCAGCACACAAGAACGAATGCACGTACCAGGAAAGATGGAGGAACTCCTGGCTTCATCTAAGGTAACTTCCCGTTGGTAGACTAGCCGTATGCCTGAAGTTTGAACACTTGGTTTGGTTGCATTCAGTGGGGACTGTACTGAAGTTTAAATACTTGGTTTATTAGTGTTCCTTCTGACAGCGAAGATGGTGGAATATACTTGGTTTATCAGTGGGACTATACTGAAGTTTAAATACTTGGTTTATCAGAGGTCACCAGGGTTTCTGTTGCTTGCTTGGACTCACTTACTTTAAAAGCCAGTCGACACATGTGATATTTTCTCTTCTTCTGTTTTTTTTGGGGGGGGATATGAGAAAGTTACATAGATGCAGTAGGAGAAGTTCAGTTTTTATCACAAATGTTTGGAAAAACTTCATATTGTTGGAGATATATATAGAATAGCTTAGAGCCTATTATCTAAAATTTTTTCTCGTTTTACATGAAACGAATGGTTTTGTTTAGCTTTTTTCCTACGTAATATACTCCTTTTTTTTTTTTGGTTCATTTCTTACTTAATACTGATTATTATGACGATGACTTTGATGATTTACGATATGTACAATGAAGATAGAACATTAAAGGGAAACTTACAAAAACTGTAATTGGTCATTAAACTTGTATCGAATTGAGTCTCTTCTTTAACTTTGTCCCATTTGATTAATGGAAAATGTTGACCGTGCATTTTTTATTCATATTTTTCTCCTAAGTGGCATAGAGCTTAAAAAAAGGGTTTGTCTGCAAAAACATCTCCTTTTAAGGATTTCCCCAAATTCCCAAGCCCTAATTGAGTTTTCTTCTCAAGTTCTCCTCACCTCTTCACCGGTCTTTCTCGTCCATAGTGTACTTCTTGTTTGTGGAGTCCGCTGCTTATTTGTCGATCCTCCTGTTCTTCGTTTGAGTGTCCCCCTTCCTCTTCGTCGAGTCCCCAAATTTCCTCTTCATTCGAGCGCGATGACGTCGAGTCCTCGCACAAGTGCTCGATGAGGCTGACGACAATGTTGAGTCCTCTTCCTCCAAGCCCAACGGCATGAATGATGGTGTTACAAGCCACTACATCGAGCTTAATCCCCTTTCTTGTATTTTGCTTTGGTTTCAATGGAGATATGTGAACTCATTTGGGGTGTCTGCTATTGTGGATTGAGTAAATCTGAAGTTTGGGAATGATATCACTGAGTATATGCACAAACACAGGAAGTTCTTGCGATCTTACGAGTCTTAACAAAAAGACAAGGATTGTTTGCATGATTTTTTCTGAGTTAATTAAGGCGGGAGCAACTATATTCAATGCTCAATTTCACGGTTCTCTACTTTGGGAACAGGCTAAAAAAATTGGGGATATGGCTTGATTATCATGCATACCGTCCCTTCGAAATTTTTTAAAAATTCACATTTCAAATTATTATGAATACATCTTTTGGCCTGGGGAGTCAAAATAAAGATGTCGTCTTTCCTTAAAGTGCTATTTGTACAATTAGAATCTCCAGAATATCCAATTATTGTACGATTCCTTTAGAGCTTGAATTAGCCTACATAATTTACTCGACAATCTAGGGGCTATTTATTTTTGGAGTGCCAACTTTCAAGTACAATTTGGTCTGAGGTGGTGAAGCTTTTACTGCTACAGGTCCGTTTGTGCTATGGGTAAAAAAAGCATGTTTTCAGTGTTACAATCATCAGCATTAAATCGCGACTTTGGGAAGCTGCTATTCCTTTTTCTTCTTTCATGTTGCTAAATTTGTTTCTTGGAGCCCTTCTGGCAATGAAACAATTACCCGGATGGAGTCTGTTTCTGCTACTCATTTAACTTTTGATGACTGGGTTGAGTCTTGGTTTAGCTTCTACTATAATTTAGTCGATTGTGTACATGAAAATTTCTTAATTTAGCTAGATTGGGAACAAAACCAGTTTTCATAGAAGTTGTGATAAACCTAACTAGATAGTGTATTTTCACATAGATAAAATTTCATTAACCTACTTCCATAACTGCACTAGATAGAAAGGGGGAAAAGGAGGAGCGGAGCCTCTATCTACTTGATTTATAAGTAACCTGGTCATTTTCTGCTAATCAGATATTGTTTCTCTTTCCAAGGAACTTATCTAGAGCAGATAAGGCGCCACGCCCATATCATATCTCACTAATCTTATGGACCAAGTAAGGTGCAAGTCGAAGATTGGTGAATGGCTTAGCATAAAATTGTTTGCATTTGGTGGTGCGAGAAATGGAACTCGTGTGATTGTACCGAATCTGTACACACAATCCCGTTCCTTAATCGCGATTTTATTTATCTTTCACATGATATTGTTTCCTATCATATATAGATCATTTCTCATATTTTAATCTCGAGGAATGCAGTTAACCTATATATTTGACTCTCGTCAGTATCCTTTCGTGGAATTCAGAACATCTTCGATCTATTCCTTGTATATAGTATACAATGACAAATAGATTGAACACAGTAAACGTAAGTTGATAGGCATTATTGCTTGATTTGACAGCATAGTTTAATTATGCTATTTTTATTCTGAAACTTACTCGAAAGATTGATTGTGATTTTATTTGTCAGGAACCACAGGAGCCAAGCTCTGCCGGGACTTGTACATGTTTTGGAGGCTTGTTTTGTTTTAAAGACCACTAGCGTCATCCTTGTCGGCATGCAGGGAAGTAGCATATTATTTAGTGGGCCGATGCACTAAAGAGTTTTTTTTTTTTGATAGAGTTTAAGATAAGGTATTTCATTAAATAAAATAAAAAAACCATAAAGGTGCAATCGAGCTATAAATTGATTTGAAGTAGTTTGTGGATGCGAAGTTTAACTTGAAATTGATGATTCGATATTGAACTGTTGAGTACGACAAATTCGGTTTCTCAATGCCATGCACGAGTTCAACTCTATATAGTCTACATGCTTGAGATTAAACTCAATTTGTTTCAATTATTCAAAACTTAAAAACTAAATCACAATGACACACCTTGCACCCCGAGCACACTACAACCTCTATTCACTTTGGTCATTTTCACGCGACGTCTCAGGACTTATCGCCGACCCATTGATTTTAAATTCAGAGATATGCACAAGCGGAAGCAAATATGTTTAGAACACATCCTTGACACATCAAAAGGGATAGCTAGGAACAACAGCAGCACTTCATACGAATGCATCCAAGTTACAAACATAAAGGAACCCACTTTTACAACTCAAAAGAATTAGGGGTTGGGTTATCCTAGCGCCTCTACTCCAGCAGGCGTCCAACACAGAAGATGGGTACGGCCCACCCGGCTTACCACATTAGCCAAATTGCTACCACGGAAACCCAACATCAAACTCCCTAGTCTGACCCTGAAAAGAGGTTAACAACGAAGAATGAGATAAAAATCTCAATGAGTAAATCTCTAAACCTCGACTAGAAAAGCAATTCGCCTCATGATCCTATTGTACCGTTCAATTTCTCACATGCCAATCTCAAGCTCACGTGTGCCAACTCATGCAATCATGCAAGGCATTAAAATCACGATCCAACACGTACCATTCTAGGTACTCTAGTCACGATGCCATGCCAGACTTCACAGGCTCTCAAGCCAGAACAGCATGCAGGCCCCAGCACGACAGGCACACGAGCCAAACCACACACACACCATGGGCTCAATAACCTAGACACTTCCACAACTCATGCGTGGTACACATCACACGTATCCAGATTATTATTATGCCAACCTATCACGTTGTTTGGCCTTCCGGCATGACCAGCATCGTCCCGCTCCATCGGAGATGACAACATCCTTCGTACAACTACGCATCGGGATGGCTTTCCCCTAAAGGGATTGCATTTCGAAATCCATCCTCAAATGGCATCATCGTCCTGCTCCGTCGGCGACGGCAACGTCCCGCATACATCTACACATCAGGACGGCATTCCACTTAAGGGACCATGTTCCGAAATCCATCTGTGAACGGCTACCGAAAACTGTTCGGTCTACCGGATCTCTCCGGGCATCCCGTACCTCGTAAACTGTACAAGTATGGCTTCACTTAAACTGATCACACAGGCACACTCACACCCAAGCCCATTATTATCTCCGGTCTTAACCAATGCAGGGTGTTTAGTGCTCACGCTAAGACCATCTATTTCGCACGCGAAATGGTACATATAAATCACACCAGGCCTACCTTTGCCTTTGCCTTTGCCATTCCAATATCCACATCATGGCACTCAATAATCACCACAGACTATCCAAAGCATAATCAAATGCTAATCAAGCAGTTCGCACCATCCAATGCACGGTCAATTCTCATATTTATCACAAGCACTGATGAATTTATAAATAAAATCCAACAATCATCATATATTCACATAACCATGCAATTCTCATCCAATCAACCATAGGATTGAGACCAATTCGTTTCCAATTATCACGTAGAAGATATCTTAATTAATCGTACGCATGCGAACCTAATTAGAAACTATGCTATAATCTATAAATTTGTCCCATAAAATTTAATATTTAATAAATAAATTATTGACAGACTAATATTAAAAAGGGATATTAATAAATCATTTTCCAAGATAAGCTATCCACAAATTCATTTAATCAACCGATAAGTTGTCATTATAATAGTAACTAAATCCGATAAGCTATCTATGATAGGCTATCTGCCTAATCTAAGCCATTAGCTCCTGTTGGAAATCGCAAAGGATTTTTCAGATCTCAAGGAGACTCTTCGTAACCCAAGTTCATCTTGAAACTTGGAATCTAGAAAGTTGTTACCTAAGTTATTATGTCTTTTAAGATAGTATTTAATGTTATGAATGTAGACGTGTCTGTTCATGTGACAAGAGTAAACGTAGAGTCGTGTGTTAATTCTATATATATGTGTGCAACTTGTAATCTTTTGAAGTACAAGTGAATACAATAGTATTTCAAATTTTCTTCCAACATTTGGTATCAGAGCCAGTTGGCTAAAATTTGAAAGATCTCGAGTCAGATGGCTTCTGTGAGTAGTGTCGGGAATGTCCAACCTCAACTCCCAAGGTTTGATGGGAAGAATTTTGAGCATTGGAAGATCCAGATGGAGGTGCTGTTCGGATTCCAGGAGCTGACCGAGATTATCGAAGAAGGATTCGTCGAGCCAGAAGCAGCAGCAGATTTGACAACGGAGGAGCAGAGGACGATAAAAGAAAATCGTAAGAAAGATCGTAAGGCTCTCTTTTACATCTTTCAAGCGATAGATTCGTCAATCTTTGAAAAAGTGGCGAATTCGAAGACGGCGAAGGAAGCATGGGATACTCTCATCAAAATTTACAAAGGCGTTGAGAAGGTCCAGAAGGTTCGGCTTCAGACTCTTCGTCGTCAATACGAGCTCCTTCAGATGGAAAAGTCGGAGTCCATTTCTGACTATTTCTCACGCGTATTGGCTCTTGTCAATCAAATGAAGGCCAATGGTGAGACTTTTGGTGATCAACAGATCGTCGAGAAGATTCTTCGAACGCTAACGTTGCAGTTCGAATATATTGTGACTTCCATTGAAGAATCCCGTGATCTCTCAGTTTTGACCGTGGATGAGTTGATTGGCTCTCTACAAATGCACGAGCAACGACTCAAGGAGAAGTCCAAGACGGTGGAGGAGGCTCTACAAAGCCAGTGGGTGTTACCCGATGAAAAGAAAAATCTTTCTACTCAAAAGAAAGATAAAAGGCGGCAGGAGAAGCAACCTCGACAACAAACAGATAAGTCCCATATTCAGTGTTTTAATTGTAAAAAGTATGGGCATTATAAATCTGAATGTCGAAGCAAAAGGATTGGTGGTCAAAAGTTTCATGCTAAAGTAGCAAGTTCTGTCGATAGATTTGTTGAAAGCAATGATGAGCATGGTAATGCTCTTTTATTCACGTGTGATGCTTCAGTGGAGAACTAGAAGAATGTTTGGTACTTAGACACCGGATGCAGTAATCACATGTGTGGCGAGAAGGAGTTATTCTCGAATTTCGATGACACCTTTCGTTCGGAGGTGAGGTTCGGGAATAATGCAAAATTTCCTATCATGGGAAAGGGGAGCATTAAAATAAAAACAAAAGATGGGTCGGTTCAAAACATTTCCGATGTTCATTATGTTCCCGGTCTTCGAGAGAATCTCTTGAGCATGGGACAGTTGTCCGAGCGAGGCTATCACATGATCATCAAGGATGAGGTTTGCACGATTCATGATGGCAAAGGAGGATTGATTGCGAAGGTAAAAATGGCCCGAAATCGCCTTTTTCCTTTGTATATTAATTACGCTACGTCATGTTTTAGTGCCTCAGTGCAAGATTCTTCATGGCTTTGGCACAAGCGGTTCGGACATGTGAATTTCGACAGCTTGAAGCTGTTGTGTCGAAAGAAGATGGTGCGAGGTTTGCCCGAAATTTCTTCTCCAAAGGAGATATGTGAACCATGCGTCATTGGGAAAAAGTCCAGAGAAATCTTTCTTTCAGGAAAATCATGGAGAGCGTCGAAGCCATTGGAGTTAGTTCACTCCGATCTCTGCGGACCACTTGGTGAATCGTCGAATCACGGGTACAAGTATTTTGTTACCTTTATCGACGACTTTAGCAGAAAAACATGGGTTTATTTCTTGAAGCAGAAATCCAACACCATCGATACTTTCAAGGAGTTCAAAGCCTATGTCGAAAACCAAAGTGGGCACAAAATTCGGATTCTCCGAACTGATCGTGGCACAGAATATTTGGTTGGTGACGGCTTCTTCAAGCAATGCGGCATCAAGCATCAATTGACAGCACGATATACTCCTCAACAGAACGGAGTAGCGGAGAGAAAAAACCGCACTATTGTCGAAATGGTACGTACTATGCTTTGTTCTAAACATTTGCCGAAGCATTTTTGGGCGGAGGCGGTTGCTTGTGCTGTTTACTTGTTGAACAGATGTCCCACTAAAGGTCTTGAGTTTAAGACACTGACGGAGGTGTGGAGTGGTCGAATCCCTTCAGTTCAACATCTTCGTGTGTTTGGGTGTATTGCTTATGCCCATGTGCCAAATGAGCTTCGTAAGAAGCTTGATGAGAAGAGCGAGAAGTGCATCTTCCTCGGTTACAGCAATGAAACCAAGGGTTATCGGTTGTATAATCTGGTAATGAAAAAGGTGGTAGACAGTCGAGATGTTACCTTCAACGAGGAAGGTGAGTGGACTTGGAACACAGAAGAAAAGAAGCAGTTTCGCTTTGTCCTAGATGAGGAGGAGACGGTTCAGCCCGATTCATACAGTCAATCTGAACCAGTAGCGGCTTCGGTGGAACCAAGTTCGATAGCAGATTCGATAGTAGAGACTTTGACAACAGTTACTTCATCGAATTCTGTTGAAAATCCTATCGAAAATCTTGCTGAAAGTTCTTCACGTCCACGGCGAGAACGAGTTTTACCGGCTCGTTTGAAGGATTGTGTTTTGTCCAATGATGATGATCCCTCTGATGAAGAAATTATCAATTTTGCTCTCTTTGCAGATTGTGATCCGACAAAGTTTCAGGAGGCTTCCCAAGATAATGGTTGGGTTCGCGCGATGAATGATGAGATCCACGCGATTGAGAAAAATGATACATGGGAGCTCACATCTCTCCCGGAAGGCAAAAAGTCCATCGGTGTGAAATGGGTCTATAAGACCAAGTACAAGCCTAATGGTGATGTTGATCGGTTGAAGGCTCGTCTCGTAGTCAAGGGTTACAAACAAAAACCCGGGATTGACTATTTTGAGGTATTTGCTCCGGTTGCTAGAATGGATACCATTCGTATGATATTTGCCTTGGCTGCTCAGAAACATTGGAAAATATACCAGATGGATGTCAAGTCCGCATTTCTCAATGGCGTACTTGAGGAGGAAGTGTATGTGGATCAACCTGAAGGTTATGTCAAGAAAGGACAAGAGGGCTTTGTCTACAAATTGAAGAAAGCTCTTTACGGCCTTAAGCAAGCACCGCGAGCGTGGTATACCAGAATTGACTCTTATTTTCTGAATCATGGTTTTACTCGATGTCCTTATGAGCATACTTTATATGTTAAGAATGGCTTGAACGGTGAGATACTCATTACTTGCTTATATGTCGATGATCTCATATTTACTGGAGATTGTCAAGAGATGATTTGTGATTTCAGGGAGGCTATGACTCATGAGTTTGAGATGGTAGACATGGGTCTGATGTATTATTTTCTCGGCCTAGAAGTTACACAATCGGAGGATGGTATTTTTATTTGTCAACAAAAGTATGCCAAGGATATTCTTGAGCGTTTCAAGATGGCTACTTGTAAACCAATCAGCACTCCCATGGAAGAAAGGTTGAAGTTGACAAAAGACGGAAGTGGTTCCGAAATTGATCCCACGTATTTCAAGAGGCTAGTTGGAAGTTTGAGATATTTGACTTCTACTCGGCCAGATCTTGTTTTTAGTGTTGGGATGGTAAGCAGATTTATGGAGCACCCTAGACAATCACACTTTCAGGCAGCGAAAAGAATTCTGCGATACATTAAAGGTACTGTGAATGATGGTGTATTCTACACTGCTTCTGATAATTTTCAGCTTGTGGGATATACAGACAGTGATTGGGGAGGTGATATTGGAGAAAGAAAGAGTACTTCCGGGTATGTTTTCTCTTTAGGAAATGGAATTTTTTCTTGGGCTTCAAAGAAGCAGCAGGTGGTTGCTTTGTCTAGCGCTGAAGCGGAATACATAGCAGCAGCTTATTGTATTACTCAAGCAGTTTGGCTGCGTTCGATGCTCGCTGAGTTACAGCATAAGCAGAAGCATTCAACGGTGATTTATTGTGATAACAAGTCAGCAATTGCCCTTGCAAAGAATCCAGTCTTCCATGGAAGAAGCAAGCACATTGATATAAAATACCATTTCATTCGAGATTTAGTGAAGTCCGAGGAGATTTTGCTGCAGTATTGCAAGTCGGTAGACCAAATGGCTGATATGTTTACTAAGCCATTGAAGATAGATTCCTTCCTTAAACTTAAGAGAATGATCGGCATGGTCAAGATGAACTCGGCTTAAGGGAGGCTGTTGGAAATCGCAAAGGATTTTTCAGATCTCAAGGAGACTCTTCGTAACCCAAGTTCATCTTGAAACTTGGAATCTAGAAAGTTGTTACCTAAGTTATTATGTCTTTTAAGATAGTATTTAATGTTATGAATGTAGACGTGTCTGTTCATGTGACAAGAGTAAACGTAGAGTCGTGTGTTAATTCTATATATATGTGTGCAACTTGTAATCTTTTGAAGTACAAGTGAATACAATAGTATTTCAAATTTTCTTCCAACAGCTCCGCTTATTGCATTTTTAAAACAAACCATCTCCTTAATTAACTCCATTGAACAATATCATAAACAATAATACGCGAACCTAATTATAAATTGGGCTTTAATCCATAAATTCACCTCGTCGATTTAATATTAGTGATTAAACTAATTACCAAGGTAATACTAAAAATATGTTAAAAAGGAATATTAACATATTATTGCAAAATAGGCCATAATTAATTTAATTATCCAAAACTAGCTAACTAACCACCTAATTAATCCACCTAATCCACTTAGCACATATAAACTAGTTTAACCATATAAATTAGCCCATAATCTCATATTAGCACGTATTATGCATTTAAATTAAATAAACTAACTAAACGCAAATTAACCGTCCTAATCCAAGATTAGGGGGTAAACTCACGGTTAGTCCACGCAAAGCTCTGGCGACGGCACGGCGACAACTTCGGCGACTGCAACGGCGACCACAACTCTCCGGCGAGGCCTGCGACTATGCGAGGGCTCGGCAAGGCGAAGAACACTGGCAACCAGCTGCTGTCCACGGCTATTCCGGCGAGGGACGGCGACGGTTGGCCGGCGACGGCTCCGACGACGCATGGCAGGGCCCACGGCTCCACGAAAAACTCGTCGGCACGACGAAACGACACGGACGACGGCTGGTGAAGACCGAGCGGTGAGGAGAAGAGCTGCGGCGGCGTCCGCTGGTCGCGGTGGCCGGCTAGCTCGCGGTTGAAGCAGCGGTGAGCGGCTGAACGACGGCCGGCGACGCACGGGGGACCAGCAGCAGCGGTTCACGGCGGCTGAGTGTCCACGGCTGAGGGGGGCTGAGGGGGAGAAGGAGCGAGGGAGAGAGACTGAGGGAAAAACGGCGGGGCTGGCGGCGGGCTATGGCAGCGCGACGGAGGGCGACGGGCGGCACACGGCGAGCGACAGTGGACGGCAGCAGCTGCGGCGGCGGCAAGGCGGAGGCGGCGGCTTGCGGCGAAAAGAACAGCAGCTTCCCGACCAAAGAAAGAGAGAGAGACGGGGTGGCTGGGCTGCTGGGCTGACGGCGAGCCGGGGCGGTTGGCGGTCGCGCAGCTCGGCTGGTCCGCGGCGGAGGGCGACGGCAAGCTGAGGCGGCGACGGCGAACGGAAAGGCAGAAGCGGCTCGTCGTCCCCAATCCGAGAAGACAGAGAAAGAGAGAGAGCAAGGGGGGCCGAGACGAGGGCAGTGGCTGGCCGGCCGGTGGCTCGCATGGCGGCGCGCAGCTGAGGCGGAGGCCGCAGCGCGACGGCGAGCGGCGGACGGTGGCAGCACGGCTTCGGTTCGCCCAGCAACCGAACAAAATAAGAAGAAAAAAGAAAGGAAGAAGAAGAAAGGGAAAAAGGAGAGAGAAATGAGGGGGAAAGACCAAAGCGCCCTTAGTTTGAATTTCAAATTACTAGGGCCAAAAATGCAAACACCGAAAGTTGATGGGCTAAAATGGAGAAGGAGGGGCTTCAAGGGCAGAGGCACGAAGTGAAGTAGCTTTCCCAACCCGAGACATGGGTTAAGAAGCGGAATGGGGCAAGGCCGAGGAACTGCCATCTCTTTTCATTTGTGTCGGCTATTACCAAACCTAGCCTAGCCTTCGTCAATCACACTAAAGCGGAGCACCCAACTATGGCAAGCTCCCTTCTATAAGGGTTAGGTTAGTCAATCCGGCCCAAGACGCGCTCGTTGACAAAACCGTCGTAAGAATGGAGACCTTTAAAAGGCATTTTGGGTTGGATCTACAACCTGCTCAGGTGAGGCTCAAGTAAGTTTAGATATCCAATAGTGTAAATCACTTCCAACCTCGGACCTTTAGACTGGTAGATTTAACACCTACTAATGTTGCTCAGAAAAAAAAAAAAGAAAAAGGCCTCTATAGCTGATTCCATAAAACAGGACTCAGACTTAACACTGGGTATCATTTATAATAACCTTTCTAAGACATCGCCATCTCTCTCTTTTTCTTTTTTTGGGATTTAATTAGGAAGATATTGGATGGATTCATTTAATATATTAGTCCTATTCAATATAACCAGGCAGTTCAAAAGGCAACAATTGGGCATCGCCGAAGTTTTGCTAAGTGTCTGCTTTAATGCCCTTACATAGCTTCCTTTGGCCAGCGAGGTGGACTTGGACGCTACAGCTCATGATGTGACCTATCTAATCATAATCAGCAGTTCTTCAAGCTATGCTTTCAGATGCACATCTACAAGCGGAGAGTGATCAACATGGGAAAAAGCCAGTTATAACAGACTCTTCAGAAGTCTGTCGCATCAAAGGCGAGCCCATCGGTCTCAGATGTCGGGAAGAGAAGACTCCATACAAATTCTTTTCATTCTTGGAATTCCCTCGTCTCTCCCCAAAACTACAGTCGCGCATCTCCAATCAGGAAATTCAACGGGGAATTCTGATAGTTGCTTATTATGCATCTTTGTACATCAGTAGATCATTGATGAGCATACCTCCTCTGAGTAGTCTACTTGGCCTCATAATTTATATGACTATTAATCTTTGTGAATCCAATAATGTGCTTAATCCTTGCAGTAACATTCTTGTAAGGGGTAATGCGACTGTATAAGATATTCATCTTGGTGAGCAAATTAATAAGATGGCATGCTCAAGTTGGCTTTTCAATTACCAGTCACAAATTTCCAATAGCGAGCAGTGGCTGGAGCGATCCCTTTGCATTAGAAAATCAAAGAAATTAGAATGAAAAGATTTCCTTTTGACAGCAGCTGGTATTTCCACAGCTTCTTTGTCTTTGAGCACCTCATTCAAAGTGAGGAGACAATTTAACCCCTAGCAAAAATCGACCAAAGCTGTGGAACCCCATCTTCAAAACCTTTCATCTCTAATTATAATTAACTTCTGCCCCTACCCAAATGTTGTTCACTTCAGAAACTACAAAGCCTAACAAAACGTGCGCTCGCTATCCGGCGTTGGTGAGGGATATTGAAAATTATGAGCCTGAGTAGTGCTAGCCTGGAACAACAATCTTTCCGGCAACTCAACAGTATAGTCCACAATCTATTTTCCAGAAACTCCACATTAATGAAATTCTCATGAAATCGTTTGCACTATTTCAGTCACATTATTTGTTATCATTGAATAAAAACGTTTGATGAAATGTGCTCAGATGCACAACTTATCAGTAATGTCACAGTGAGTCTTTCTCGAGTCTTTTTTTTTCCTTGAGCTTGGAAGAATCTTTCTGTAAGGCTTGTCTAATCGGAGAAACTCAAATAATCATGAATATGTTGAGGCACAAGAGTACAGGTCATAAATTACATAATAACATGTTCAGGACCTAATAACATGCACAGGCTTGTCTAATCGGAGTAATGTTAGATTTCAAACATGGTGCCCACCTTGAAAATAACATGATAATATGTTCAGGACATGATAACCTTATAAATTTGCATGTGCGCGCATGCTTGCGAACAATCTGGACAAATGGATAATAAATCTAGACCCCACACAATGAAGCTAGAGATGTGTCAAGTTCTAGAGGCAGAAAATTTAAGATGTAAATTTACCTCCCTAAATGTAGAGAATCTTAATCCCTTATCATATTCCGTTATATTCTATCTTATTTTGTTTGGTCGAATATTTTGGACAACCAATCGCAGTTATAGTACAATTGCATTAAAGGCTCAAGGCCATCGATCCATTAGAGCCATCATCACTTGGATTAAATTCCTTATATTGGCGAAAAATAGTCTACTTAACTTAAGGTTTGGGCTTGGCATTAATAAGAAAGAAAATTATGCTAACGAAAAAAAGAAAATATATGAAGGAAGACATTGAGTACTCTTTGATCCTTATACGGATACTTCTACAATCTTTCGAAAAAGCATTATAAGGGGGCTGGTAATTTTCGAATCACAAAATAATGGATCGCAACTGTGACTTCTGCAAAACTTTTCAACTTTTGCATATAACTACAATTAGCGTCAGAAAATATGATAACTTGCGCATACTTACAATATACTATTACAAGAATTGTACCATCAAGGAATCATAGAAGGGAAATAGTTGCATGGATCATGGTAAAAGGACACTATAAGTGCCATAACTTGTGTACGGCGCTCACTTTGGTGCCATAACTTTTTTTCGGATCACTTTGGTGCCAAGTCGGAGGAAAAACGATCACTTAAGTGTCATAACTTTTTTTTGGATCACTTTAGTGCTAAAATTTTTGAAAAACGATCACTTAAGTGCTAAAATTTTTGAAAAACGATCACTTAAGTGCCAATCTCCGGCGAGACTCCGGCGAGCCACGTCAGCTTCAGAAATTAATAAAAAAATGCCACGTCAGATTTCCGGCGAAAATTTGTGTACGGCACCGGAGTTGGCACTTAAGTGATCGTTTTTCAAAAATTTTAGCACTAAAGTGATCGTTTTTCAAAAAATTTAGCACTAAAGTGATCCAAAAAAAAGTTATGGCACTAAAGTGAGCGCCGTACACAAGTTATGGCACTTGTAGTGTACTTTTGCCCATGGATCATGGTATGTGGACCATGTGCGATCACATTAATTAATTTTTGTGAGGTCTATGTGAAACTTATAGGATTAACATTTTTGATGAACCAGGCTTATGTGACCCGAATATTGGCAGATCGAACCAAATCGGGGTTGCTTGAGTTAGGAGAGAGAATGAACTTCTTTGAGAAATTCTCTTCTTTGAGAAACAAAGATGTATCTGTCTTTTCTCTTTGCTTATAATATACACAAGTCGATTCTCAAGTCTTTGTCCGACCCACTTGTGAAGGCAAAGGAGAAAGCACTGACGTATGTTTTGTCTGGTCATTTCGTTTGTTATGCATTGGTCAGCACGCAGCCAAATTCCACATCAAATAGACTCTGCATGATCTTGTCGTCACATTATACAAAGCGTGTTTTGCAATTTCAGTTCCTGGAAAATACTAGGAAACTCAGGTTGATGTCACAAAAAAATCATAAAGACACGCATTCAAGAATAAAATGTTTCAAAAATCTCAATTTTGTTGGGATCATTGTGAAGAAGGAACCACATTTTCTGCGCAATTTCCATGAAGAATTTGCTAAATCTCTCTGTCATGACTCTTTAGCTCAATAAAAGGAATCTATTATGTACATGTAGTATGCAGAACAAAGCTCAGATTGCGTAAAAGATTAAAATTAGCACGGACCTGAAATAAAAGAATATACAACACTTCAACCAACATCTTTTGACTTTTCGAATAAATAAGTCATTTTAAAGTATAGACTTTCCGAAGAAGTTAGCCAATTAAAATTGCGCAATCTATTTTGTATAGTTAAAGACGGAGCCAAGAGATTGTTCGCTCTTGTGCTTGCCATGCGACACTTCTCTTTAGCTACATGCGACACTTCTCTTTAGCTTGAGAAATCACCTTGGTCAGTCAAAAAATAAGTTTGCCCCTCCAGAGCGGCGTTTTTCCGGGTTCCCCCCAAGTGTTGGGTCACCAAAAACCTTCCCGGAAGGAACGCATTCTTTCCACCCCCATGTATAAACTTCTCCATTATCTACGCTTACCAGCTTAAGATGTTAATGAACTGAATCGCGCACATAACAAACACCAAGAAACAGGGCAATCAAAAAAGCAAATATTTGGAAACTACTCATATACCAAAACTCCTGGTGGCTTGCCTGATGTTTTTTAAAAATTTCTGTAATATACTAGACTAACAGGAAGGGAGAAAAAGTTATTACCTGTACCAGTAACACAGTGGGCCCAACCAGCTGCAGCATTTACTACAGAGGCATCAGTAGGAAGAGGAAAAGACTCTGGTGTTTCCTGCCCGAATACAATAGCAGAAATGTAGTCTCGAGATAATCAGGAAATCAAAGATTAAAGTCAATGGACTAGAGCATCATGTATTCGCTTTAAATACCCCATGCTTCCCAGATGTCACGTAGCTCTGACCGAGATCATCTGTGGTTCCCCACGTTATAAGCTTCCCCGAATCTGCTTAAATGACAAATGTGAGAAAGAAACAGCACAACTTACTCAGAAGAAATCCAAGAATCGAGCCGAAACACCCTTTGTGAAGATGTTCAGAACATGGTCCAAAATCTCATCAACTAGAATACAATTCAGGAATAGAATCGACCAGAATTAGGGACGTTGACCAAACTCAGTAAGAAGTAAGGCCTGCTAGGTAGAAATAGTCGGTCTCCGATGGGACTTCAAATCATAAAACAGAAGCAGACATTGGGGAACAGACCCAATTCACGTGACCAACTTCCGTGAAAGCGATTGACAATGCAAACAACGAAAAACGAAATCAGCAACTTCCTAAAGAGCCAAAGCAGACGGAGAAAACTGTGAAGTTAAAGGAACCCCGCATTGACAGTTCGGGAACTAACCCTATACGGAAGAGTCACGCGCAAAGCAAAAAAATCATCACTTTATCAGGAATGTGGCTCCCGAAAGGGGAAAATCTCCAAAAATCAGCTATTGCAGCTTCTTCCCCATATCCCAGCAATCAAATTCCAATAGAACCAAATGCCAAAGATGAAACAGAGAGAGAGAGAGAGAGAGAGAGAGAGAGAGAGAGAGAGAGAGAGAGAGAGAGAACAAATTAAGAAGATTCGTCTTCCTCCACCTCCGATGTATCATTGATTACCACTGCGAAGAAGCTGTTAGCCTCGCACTCCGCACAGAGAGAGAGAGAGGGGGGGGGGGGGGGAACCTGAAATGGCCATGGCGAATCCACAACCGCCGCCGCAGACGTCCCTCCAGGCGGCGGCGGCGGCGGCGGTCCTCACCGGCACCGGCGACAGGAGCGGCGCTCTCTGAGGCAGAGCTCCGGGCAGGTAGCCCCACATGTGGACCGCCCTCTCGGGGACCTCCTCCATCTTCACGACCCCGTCTCCTTCGCTCGTCCCCTCCCCATTCATCTCCCCCAACGCCCCGCTCCATAGCGAGAAGGGGGACGGCAGGGCACGAGAAGGACCACGAACTCAGCGTCTGGTTCTAGAGAGAGAATAAGAGAGAGAGAGAGAGAGAGAGAGAGAGAGAGAGAGAGTGTGTGTGTGGAAGCGACGCCGGTGGTGGAAGCGAAGAAGGAGAAGGAGAAGGAGAAGCGGAAGCAGGGGTCGGGATGGATCTGATCGAGAGAAATGAAAGAGGGAAGAGGGACGGAAAACAGCGAGCGGGGGTGAGGGCGGGGTTAGAAATGAAAAAGAAGCTTGCGGGCGCTTTTTTTCTCTTTTCTTTTTTTTTTTTGCGACGAACTTTTTTTTTTGCGACCAACTCTTTTTCATTGATGAATTTAGCGACGAAAGTATTATATTAAAATTCAGCAAATAAAAAATTTAGCGACGAATACGGTTTCTCGCTAATTAGCGACGAATTTTGCGACGAATGTGCCATGAAAGTTATTTTCGTCGCAAATTAGCGACGAATTTTCTTTCATCGCTAATTTTTCGTGGATAAATCCTTATTTTTTGTGATGTAATTTTGCGACGAAATTAGCGACAATGCAAATTAGCGACAAAATTAGCGACGCCCTATTATATTAAAAATTCAGCAAATAAAAAATGTCGCCAATGTCGTCGCTAATTTTGCGACGAATTATGTTTGTCGCCAATTAGCGACGAAATTAACGACGACCTTTCATATTAACAATTCAGCCAATAAAAAATTTTGAGACGAATTCAGTTTGTCGCCAATTAGCGATGACCTTTTAACAATTCAACAAATAAAAATGTTGCAAATGTCATTACTAATTTTGCGACGAATTCTGTTTGTCGCCATTTAGCGACAACCCACCATATAAACAATCCATCGGAAGAAAATGTCGCAAATATCGTCACTAATTTTGCGATGAACACTATTTGTCACCAATTAGCCACGAATAAGTTTTCGTCGCAAAAATAATGACAGTTTTTTTGCAACGATTAGCGACAATCCGAATCCAGTGGAAAATAAAATATCGCAAATGTCATTGCACGAATAATATTTGACTTATTGCCATTTAGCGACGAATTTTACGACGACCCATTACATTAATAATAATAACAATAATAATAATAATAACAACAATGATAATTATGACGACAACAATAACATATGTCGCAATAATAATAATAATTACACATAATTAGTAAAAAGTATTAAAAATCATAATCTTTATCTTCATCTTCACCTTCGTCTTCGTCTTGATCTTGATCTTCATCTTCATCTTCATCTTCTTCATGAGCATCATCTTCATCCTCTATCTCAAAATCAGATTCTTCAATACCTTCTAAATTTAATTCGCAAATTTCAGTTTGATCCACATCTATCATTGCTCCATATAGATCTCGTAAAGTTGGAATATTATATTCTTTAGTTTCAACAATGTTACAAACTTTCTCTTGTTGATATACTGTATCCTTCCGGTGTTCCTCAATTTTTCTTCGTGCTTTAGTTTTACATTCAGTCCACCAATCAACTTTATCATAGTTCAAACTAGGATATGATGCATAATATACTTGAATTGCTTGTTGTATCAAGACAAATGGCTCATATTTCATATATCTTTTCTTGTGATTTATTTCAACTAAATTAAACTTCGAATGCACATTCATTTCTTTGATGGGATCGAACCATGTGCACTTAAATAACACAACCCGCATTAATGGTCGAAGGTACTCTATCTCTATGATTTCATCTAACAAGCCATAAAAATTATCTTTTCAACTGCCACCATTGGATGACTGAACACACACACACATCACTATTCATTGTAGCTTTTCCCATTCCATATTCTTGAGTATGAAAATTATACTCGTTTATGAAATATGATGGCTAACTTCGTACTCTTGAATTTGGACCCCATAACATATGATATAGCAATCCTTGCTCTTCAACTTAATCATGATTATTGTGAACCTAAAGTCACACACTCAAAGTCAATAATATATATTTTAATAAATGATGTATAAAATATTAATAACTTGATTTTGGTTCATAGGTAACTTACATATGTTTTGAATCATGCAGCAAATTCTTGATCGCATAAACGGTCAAACTCATTTGATGGTAGTCCATATATTGAAGTTTGAAAAATCCTATTAACAAATACCATTTATATATTAGCAAATATTTGACACACAATACATATATTTGCAAATGTATACTTACTCGAAGTACAGCTCTACTTCTGGATAGTTCAGTAAAATATATGTATGAGCTGTCCACCATTCTTCGCCTGTTAAGTAACGAAACTTACATGCGCCACTTGGTCGATCAAGATAATTGAAAATAGAGAATGATTTGCAATTGGGATCAATGAGGCCCTTATCATTTCTTCTTGTTCTTCGCCTCTTGCACTACACGTGCGGCTCATAATAGTATGATGCAAATGTTGTCACTTCTTCCACAATATATGCATTACAAATTGAAGCTTTAACACATGCCTTATTCTTCACTTTTTTCTTCAAATGATATAAGAACCTAGTTGCAATAGAAAGAAGTTTATCAGAATATAATATATAACAAAGTAATTTGAAATTTATTAAAAAAAATATATTATCTCTCAAATGAATACATCCATCGAAATTGAACGGGATCTGCAACTTTGCCATCATAAGGCAAGTGAACTAAGAAATGCTCCATTGAATCAAAAAAATATAAAGAAAGTATTCTTTCTAAGTTGCAAAGAATGATTAGAATATCTCTCTCTAGTTTCTTCATATGTGATGCTTTTAACACTGTTGAACAATTATCATGAAAGAAATTACTTAATTCTGTAATGGCACCCCATACAAAGTTATGTAGAAGTTGATTTGAAAGCTATTGGAATTAGTATTTCCATAAATATGTGACAATCATGACTCTTCAAACCTGTCAACTTGCATTCATTCAAATCAACACATCTCCCGAGGTTCGAAGCATATCATCAGGAAACAGCACAGATTTTAATAATTGACAAACAACCTGTCTATGCTCCTTGTCCAATGTATAAATTGCTTTTGATTTGGTCTCGTGCTGCTTGCATCCACATCTAGTGTTGACGGATCACAAATATCTCTTATATCTTTTATTGCATTCAAGTTGTCTTTTGTTTTTCCATTGATATCCATCACAGTATTTATGACATTATCGAAAACATTCTTTTATATATGCATGACGTTAAGATTATGATGAATAAGATGAGCCTTTCAATATGGTAGATCCCAAAATATACTGCATTTAGTCTATTTATGTGTACTTCCATACGCAATAGTTGTGCCATAAGGGTTTTCAACAACAGTTGAAAAGTCATGCACTCGCTCTCAAATTTGATCACCGGTCAACCTAAATGGTGGAGGTGTTCTTTCAATCTTATTCTTGATGAACTCTTTTTTTATTCCTTCTAAATATATGATTTATCGGCAAAAATTGTTTGTGACAATCAAAATAGCTAGCCTTCTTACCATGTTTTAATTTGAATGACTTTGATCTCTTCAGATATATTGGACATCCTAAGATCCCAGTTGTACACCATCCAAATAACATTCCATAAGCTGGAAAGTCATTAATTGTCCGAAAAAGAATAACATTCATTACAAATGTTTCATCAGTAGAAACATCATACGTAACTTTGCAATTAATAGCTACATATAAACATCTATCAACTTTTTTGAATTTTGCGGACCAGTTACGATCAATGTCAAAAACATATAAGGTGTCTTCATGCACATACAAGATGGAAGATTGTACGGAGTTAAGATAACTAGCCAACATGAATAACTTTTTCATGATTTCTCAAATGTGGCAAATCCATCAGCACAAAGACCTAACCTGATGTTTCGAGGTTCCATCGTAAACTCAGGATATGTTCCATCAAAATGTTTTCATGTCTCTGTATATGAAGGATGACACATTAGACCCTCTTCTGTTTCATGATTTGCATGCTAAGTCATGTGTTCAGCAGTGGCTTGAGACACATCAAACCTTTACAATCTGAGAATTAAGGGTAGATAAAACAATTACTTGCATGGTCTACGCTTCTGATTATGACCCTGCCTCCTATTAATCTTGTACCTAGGTTGGCTACAGAATTTACAAGATTCTGCATTTTCATCATCTCTCCAATATAACATACAACCCTTAATACATACATCAATCCTTACAATTGGAAGACCTAAGTTATCCACTAGCTTCTTCATATCGTAAAAATTACTTGGCATGATGTTATCACGAGGCATTATTTCCCGCATTACTTTAACAAAAGAGTTGAAGCAATTCTTAGACACATTATGCTATACCTTGATATTTAACAGTCTTGTTGTCATTGATAACTTAGTGTGGTTATCACAACCTGCTTATAAAGATTCATCTGCTTCTTTCAACACTTTCCAGAACTGATTAGATGGAAAAGTTCCATCACACTCATTCTCATCAAAACCTGTTACTCCTATCTCTTCCAATTGTGATGCATGACTAGTACACACTTGTTCAAGTGTAGGAGTAAAACTAATACTTCCATGGTTCGATTATGAAATAAAATTCTGACCAGCTGCATTAATCACCATCCTTTTGTATGGGTTTAATTGGTTATAATAGCTACATTCTTCCCTAACTAAAAAGTGGTCACTTTTTTGATATTCTTCATCAGATATAAAATGGTTCACAATGGCAAGTCCATTTATAGTAGTTCGGAGTAAACTCAAATCTACAAAGACGTTCTCTAACTTTATCACACAGATGAAATTTACCATTACTACACTTTTTACACGGACATCTTAATTTATTTCCATCCACGAACGCAAATTTATTACTAGCAAAGTCCAAAAACTGTTCCAACCCAGTACGAAACTCATTGGTCAATCCTTGATATCTAGGTAAGTTCTTATTATACATCCAAGTCTTATCTCTTTGCATTGTGTCAGTATAAAAATTAAAAAATCTCATAAAATATTAAAAATATAATATCTACTGTTTAATATTCTTAATTCAAACCATAAAATTCTAAAAATTAAAATTTTGTTTGAGACGAAACAATTACTTTGAAATTGGAAAAAATAAAAAAATTACCATGGCAATATTTTAATAATTTTCTATTATTTTCGAATTTTTTTGACTTTTTTTTCTCTTTCTTTTTTTTTTCCCTATCTTCTTCCTCGATCGTTGGTCCAACGATCGGCATCCACCAAGAGGCTGAGACTAGCTAGTTTGACCTCGCCGGCCATAGCTAGGCTGCTCAACCTCGCCTAGATCTGGCCAAGGTCGAGCAGCCTTGCCATGGCTGCCGCTCGACCTCGTCGTCGCCCAAATCTAGGCGATGGCAAGGTCGAGCAGCCATGGGTGAGGCCGTTCGACCTCGCCCAAATCTAGGGCGACGGCCGAGCGGCCTTGCCATGGCCACTGCTCGGTTGTCACCCCAAATTTGGGCAAGCTCCAGTGGCCTCGCCCATGGTCGGCCTTAGCCTCTCGCCGGTCGCTGGACCGGCGACCGGGTAAGAAGATAGGAAAAAAAAAGAAAGAGAAAAAAAAGTCAAAAAAATTCAAAATTAACGACGAATTTAGCGACGAACCGTCTTTGTTGCCAATTAGTTACGAAATTAGCTACGACACTTATCGGCAGAAAAGCTTTAGCGAGATTGATTTGCGCACACACGAAGAGGTTTATCGAGACAAACGAAAGAGGGAGAGGGAAAGAGAGCAACAAGTGGGGATAATGAGGAATTAGCAGAGATAGCAAGAGAAATTGGGGGTGAGGGTGCGTAGATTAGCCACGAATAAGTTTTCGTCACAAAGTTAGCAACGAATTTTTTGTGACGACCAATTAGCGACGAAATTAGTGACGAACTTTATTCGTCGCTAATTTACTACAAATTCTTTTTTGTCAAAAATTCCATTGCAAATTAGGGACGAATTTTTTTTCGTCACAAATTAGCAACGAATTCTTTTTCGTCGCACATTCCGTCACAAATTAGTGACGAATTTCTTTTTTGTCGCAAATTCAGTCGCAGATTAGCAACAAATTCTTTTTCGTCGCTAATTTTTCGTGGATAAATCCTTTTTTTTTCGTAGTGCCTCCATCAGCCTCCATGATGGCTGACGGCAGTCGCTGGCTACCAGCGGGGGTAAGGCCTAAGACGCTCTCATCGGCCACAAGCGAGACCAAACTCGCTGGCCTTTGGTGAGGGCCAGGCGAGGCCACCTCTTACCAAATCCGGCGAGGGATGCCCTCGCCTAAATGAGGTCCCTCACCAACACTAGAGGCCAGCGAGGCCACCCCTCGCCACATGTGGCCGGGGGACCCTGCAGCAAGGGCGGCCTCGTCCAGATGGCCAGGGGCCTCTTCCAGGAGAGGAGTGGCCTCGCCAGCCCTTGCTAGCCTTTGGCGTAGGGGAGGGGCCTCATGCGAGTGAGGCTGGCCCTTGCTAGAGGCCGGCGAGGGCTTCTTAATGCTCGTCGGCTTTAAGCAAGGATCCCCTCGCCGAATCTGGTGAGGGACGACCTCGCCCAGCCCCCCTCGGCCCTCTCCAAAGGCTGCGAGGGCTGGTCTCGCCTATGGCCGGTGAGGCCGTCCCGAGCCTCGCCCTCGCCGACAGCCAACAATCACCATCGGTAATTACATAGGCTGGTGGAGGAAATAAGAAAGAAACAAAAAAAAGGAAAAAAAGAAAAGGAAAAAAAGAAAAGAAGGAAAGAAGGAAAAGAGAAGGAAACAAAGAAAAAGGAAAAATTAAAAAAAATGGAAAAATTAGTAAATATTATTAAAAATGTCCACATCAGTGCCGATCGGCCGACTAGTATCCACGTGAGCAAATTCTAGTCTAAATTGGCCAGATAGACTGAATTGGTACAAATGTTAAAATATTTATGATTAAATTGATTTAATTAAAATGTTTATAATTGAATCGGAACCAATGTAATATATTTAGAACTTTTTTGGTGCTTTTCTAGTCATTTTTCTTGAGGACTGAGAAAAAAGATTTTTCTTTTAGTCTTCACGTTTTATTTATTCCAAAAGGTAGAAAACTTTCTGTTGTGTAAGGTTGCAAAGTAGGGTTCAGTGTTATAAAATACATTTTATTTTTTGGAATTATTTGATGGATGTACAATTGTTTTTGTTGTGCTTTCTGTAAAGTTGGGACCCGTGGTGTTTGAGATAGTTACTTATTCATGGGGTGGGGTGGGCAAGCATTTAACTACTTTGTTCTTAGTAAAATGCATATTATAAACCGGAAAAATGAGAAGGTGACGGAGCCGTTACCGGGAGACAAGCAACGGTGATTTCGTCATTGCAAAAGTCCATAGATTCTAGCCCATTATTACATTATTGTTCCTGGCCCATTGATCCTCTTTCGGTGTGAACAAAACTCGTCTTCCAAGTCGTAATTTTCAATACAAGTTCATGTATCGAATATCCCACGGATCCCATAAATGGGGAAAGTTCGAAAGCCTAATGCAGATTTCCCCGGCCCAAGAAGGAAGAAACTGATGATATCTTGGTCGAAATGGTGGAGGATTATTGGCCTAGCCGAATAAGGAGTGAAAAATCAATATGGGCTTCTGGGGGGTGAGTTCTGGTCTGGTTGGTGAAGATACCGGCAATTCCCAGGAACATCTAAAATCCGCAGGCTCTCGATCAGGAGGCAGCGAGTTTTCAAGTTCGAAGAAGAGCAAACCTCTGATTCATTCTTCAAAAATCTGTGAAGGCGTTGACTGTAATCAAGGATTATAAGTTTCATTGGTGTCATTTTCTTCTCTCGAGTTCTCATTTTGCACCCTTTTGAGACTCTACTTCTTGCCTTGTTTGTTCTTTGGTTCTACTACAATGTCCTCTAGGAGAGATTCTGTTGGTGAATGGAGGATCAGTTCCTGTGCTCATTCATCTATGAACTGCGGTTCAGGCATACAGTCCGTCATTTCCGAATTTGATGGATGTTCCTGATGATTCTTAAGACCTAACTGTAGTGGATGCAGTGGAAACTAACTTACAATAAACGCTCACTTATTGAAGATCACTTGACACCGCTCATTATTTTGGTTGGGAACTTCGCAAGACACTCTCTCCCAATGTTCACACAAGAGTGTATGCCTCACTGTTGTTTCCTCTTTGCGCGCTCTGCCACTCATAAGACACCGCGCGCACTCTTCCACACGCTCTTCCACACAACACTCTTTCTTATCCTCTCTGCACACACATGTCAAGAAGGTGGGCTGCCTATTTATAGAGAGTTCCCCACCAAATACAAAAGTGGTGTAGTACAAGGGTTCAACGTGGACTCATGCAATACAAACTTCAATTACTCCCTAGGTGATTTTTAACCACACAACTTACCCAACGCTAAGGACACGCATAATAATCATTTTATTTTTGTTCAAAAACTATTTTTTTAATCCAAATTTGTTTTTGAAATAGAAATATGTTTAGTAAAATAATTTCATTTTTTCTATTTCTAGAATAAATTTTTATTCCATAAATAGGTTTGGAATAGAAATGAGAAGTAAAAATTTTCTACTTCTTTATTTCTGGAACATAAATGTGAAATAAAAATTCTTTTTATTGCTTATCCTTGCTACTAGTCAATCACCCACCTCCCATCGCCGCCACTAGTTGCCGCCGACCCCATTGCCGCTTGTCGTCTGTTGCCACCGGCCACCTCCCTCGCTGGTTGTCGTCAGCGCCGCCACCGCTGCCGCCTTCCGCCACCTCGGTCGATCGCCGCCGTTCAACACCACCACCGTCCACCCCGCCGCCGTTCAACACCACCACCGTCCACCCCGCCGCCATCTGCCGCCACCTATCGTTGTAACAGCCCGAATTTTGATATAATTTCCGGGATCAATGAAACTGACATTAATTCGCATTTCATTTTAGTAAGTCTCGCCCAGAGCTGATCACTCTCGGGATACTGACCAATGGGGTATGGCTAACTAGAAAATAGTACGTGGACCGGAGACCCTATCGTGAAGCGGACACCGATCACGAGAGACGTTGAGAGAATATTTTGGGCCAATGTGGGCCGATCGTAGAAAAGGGTAATGGAGTGGGTTTGGCCAAGGCCAACGATGTATAATAGGGACGCAGGTGATTCTGCAAGACCGAAAGTACACGTGGCCAACCAGTCCTGAACCTGAACCGAACGATCGTGACCTCTGGAACTAGTGATAATTTCTCATTCTCTCAATGATCGAGACCATCACAACATGGATAGCCCTAGGTCGATACGCGTAATTTCTAAACAGCCGCCCGTTAGTGAGAGACCCTGAAATTGAAAGTTTAGCGAGTTTATTCGCGAAATTGAGCTCAGATTTCGACGTTGATTTTCGAAGGCTTAAGGGACTATTTTTGGAAATCCGACGTCATATTACGCTGGCCACACACGTTTGGAGTTAGTACGTGTAAAAAATTGGAATTTTGGTCCGGGGGTGAAAAAGGACGATTTTGCCCCTCGGGACGCCAGCGTCGCTTTTCGAGGTTAATCGAGGTTATTTTTCGGAACCGACACCATTTTTGAGTGGCCACACATACCGGGAATCATTTCGGACAAAAACAGGAATTTCGACAAAAATTGGAAAAATAATATTATTTTATTCTCGGAACTTCGCAGTCGCTTTTCGAGGGCTTAAAGGATGAATTTTTCGATTCCGACACCGGATTAGGTCTCCCATGAATATATAGGACCGGTATGGATGAAAATTGGAATTTCGGTTCGGGATCGAAAAATGACGAAAATACCCCTAGGCTATTTTTGGATAATTCCGAATTTTGGATTTAATTTTGGGGTTAACCAAGGTTAGTTAGGGCTAAACCAGGTCTGGTCAACCATGGTTAAGGACAAATGACCAAAATGCCCTTGAATTATTGGATTAGAACAATTATGGGCCCTTGGATGAGGGGTAAAATGGGCATTTTTGTAAGATTTTGACACTTGGCACCCCTAGTCTACAATTTTGACCAAGATAAACTCTCTCTCTCTCTCTCTCACGCAGACCCCATTCGGCCAGCAGCTCCCCAGAAATTTTCTTCTCATTTTCTCTTCCGTTTCTAGCTGTTTTTGGGCGTTTTCTGCTGTTTCGGTACTGTTCACGCCGGAACAGTACCGCCCGGAGCCTCCCCCGGCGAGCCACCACCACCAACATCCTATTCCACCCCTTTGCAGCCTCTTTTGTTCAAGTTTTGTCCCAAAAACAGCTCTGTTTTCTCTGTTTTTCACTGTTTTTCACATTTTCCAGCTTGTAAACAGTGTCGCCGGAGCTTCGCCGGAGCTCCGATCGCCATTCCGTCGACACCCGGGCGTCCAGGACCTCCATACGTCGCCGTCGGACCCGGCCGTACAGTGTCCGTACGGAAAACACTGTTCATCCGTACGGAATCACTGTTCACGCCGCCGTGCGGACCGTCGCCGCCGTGACCGGCACCTCGCCGGCGACCTCCCCAGCCTGCCCATACAATCCCCGTACGGTATCACTGTTCATCCGTACGGAAAAGTACTGTTCACCGTACGGATTTACTGTTCATCCCCGTACGGGAAAACACTGTTCATCGTCCGTACGCCGAGTCCCGGGAATTCTGCCGCCGATTTCACTGTTCATCAGTGATTGGTCGCCTTTCCCCGTCGTCGTAATTTCGGATTAGGTGAGTGAAATTCCTAAACCCGGATTAGGATTAATTGTGCGTTTTTCTGGACTGATTTAGGTGTTATCGGCACATGTTAGACCGGCTTAGATAGTATCAGTGCGTATTTTGGACTGGGTTGAGGATTGACTGGTAGAAATTATTATTGGAAAAATTGCCGGGTATGCCCGGATTGACTGACTGTGTCAATTGTGCTTAATTGTGGTTAATTTCGTACTGCTATGTCGTATGTAGTGTGGCTATTTTTGTGGAGTGCGACTGGCCATTGTTTGGGTTACAATGAATTACTGATTTGTGAAACGCACGTTAGGCCACACGGTATTAATTGGGCCAATTAAGTATGTGTCGTGACATTGGGTGTCTAAATTTCATTGGTGCTCATGGTGCATTGTATTGCATTGCATAACATGAACACGCATTATGTGTGCCTAGAGTGTGGCATGTTGTGAAATTGTGTGAGAATGCGTGTCTGCCATGAGTGCGTGATCACCTAAATTACCCTGAAGCATTATATGCTGGGTTCAGATAATAATGAATCGTGTGATCACCTGAGGACCTTCGGGTCGATACCGTCCTCATGCACTTTGAAGCAGGACGATGCCCGGTATATCCGGAAGGCGACCATCCTCATGTACTTTGAGACAGGCTCTGGTTCGCAAGGAGGACAGTGTTGCGCCTCATGCACTTTGAAGCAGGCTAGAGACACTGGGCCAGATCGGTTGCTGCGCCTCATGCACTTTGAAGCAGGCTAGACGCACCGGGCCATGAAAATTAATGACTCGAGTCTTAATAATAAATGAATTGGGCAAGTGTGCCAGTGTGGGCCGGTGGGCCAAAGAATGCGTATGACACGTCAATAACATGTGTCTGCATAGACATGCATTGATTAGCATGCGAGTGTGTGAGATTCGGTGCATGAGAATGTAATTGGCGTACGTGTGACTGTGTATATCACGTATATGCCATGATTATTATAGAACTGTCTAACTTGCAGGGTCAGAGGATTATTTGATTGTTGTTGTATTATGAATTGTTTTAAATAATTGTTTCCAGTCAGGAGATTGCATGTTAGCCTAGCCTAGGTTTAGGGGTTGAACTCACTGAGATTTATCTCACGGTTGTGTAAACCGAAACATTTCAGACCCCCGGCAGTGAGGATGGAGAGACCACCACCTCTTTTTGGGATCCCTCTGCAGATCCGGAAGTATACTACTACCTACCCTTCAGGAAATGGGGAGGCTTTTGTGAGGTATTGGTCCGAAGTAGTTGTGAACATAGGTGTAGATTTCTATCAGAAACAAGAGTATGTGGCGTGGTGTCATCGGGACGCCAATGGAAATGATGGAGAGCCCCTTAGAACCTTTGATATCCCTATCGATAATACTGGACTGATGCAACCCATCATAGCTGCGGGTGAGGTGATAGATCCTGAGGTCATACCTGAAGAAATGATGGAGGAGGAGGATGTGCCTGAGGAGCCCAACGTACTAGCAGAGGACGCCGAGCCTATGGATGAGGAGGAGGATGACGAACCCGAGGCCATGGAGCAAGATGTCGAGGAGGACGGAGAGATGGCGGAGTTGGGATCAGATGAGGAGGGGTTCGAGCTTTACCTGGACCCGGAGTTGGAGCCAGACTCCGAGGATGAGCGAGCCCAGGCGATGGATTCCGAGGACTCCGAGTCTAGCGAGGACATCTCTGAGGAGTCGTCAGACGATCCCACTGAGTCATCCGACCCCGACTGGGAGCCATAGGATCGTCTCGTGTCCTTAGCTAGAGATGAGGGCCGAAACTTTTTGGTCTGTCGCCCTCTACCTTAGTTAGTCTGACCTCCCCAGCCACTTATCCCTTTTTGACCAGGTGGCTGCTGACCAGTTGTATCTTTGGTTGTACTTGTAAATGTTGTACAAATGGTTTTTATATAGTAATATAAATGTATAATTATTTTCTGTATAAGTGTTTAACGTGTGGCTATTCCCGGGTTCTATTTACAGTTGTCTGGGTTTGTTTATTTCATACTTCCGCTTGTGTTTGATCTCTGTATGGGTGTGGGTCGGCGACGCTTCCTGGGACGTCGCAGTCGAAATCGACCTTTGACGGGATGTTGTGCTACGTGGGGTACGGGGCGTGACAATCGTAGCCAACCCTGTCGTTGCCGGCCGCCCCCCTCGGTCGATTGCCGCCGTTCACCACCACCACCATCCACCCCGCCGCCATCTGCCGCCACCTATCGTAGCCAACCTTGTCGTCGCCGGCCGCCCCCCTCGCTAGATGCCGCCATCCATAGCTGCCGCCACCGCCTTTCGCCACCACCACCGTCCATTGCCACCTTTTGCCATCGCTGCCAATCACCACTGTCCGCCGCCTCCGCCACCGCCATTCGTAGCCGACCCCGTCACCGGCCGCCCCCTTCGCCGGTTGTCGTCGCCATCGTCGCTGCCGCCATCGCTTAGGAGAAAAATATTGTGTCATTATCAAATAAATTTTTATTCTGGGAATAGAAATTTTATGTCATTATCAAGCACGTTTTTTTGCTTATACACTCATCCAAGAACATAAATAAAAACATCAATTTCTGGTCAGAATGATTATCATTCGCGCTCTAAGAAACTTCAACACCACAGTTACTAACTAGCTATTGTATGTATTTGTTTCTAGACAAGTAGAGGGAGAGGCGGTGATTCCTCACTAACTGCACATGAAAAACTTCGAAAGTACATGTTTTTAGGTTTGAATTGTTTACCCATGCTTCCTCCTAAGAATATTTGCCATATCGTGTCCACGCCCTTAATTCATTTTGTTACGGCTGATCTTGGTTCCTCAAACTTATACTATAGAATGTACCTGCCAGATTTATGGGGAGTCATATCTAGAAAAGCTCATTGTTTGTGACGCTTAAGTATATGAAAAGATCACGGTCAGTGTAGTTATTCAAGCATTCAGAGAACTGCTGCTCTGGAAAATTATCTGAAGGTCGGTCCGTGTTCGCAAAGCAAACTTTTCCGGGAGAAGGAGACGCTCACGTGTTCGAACTGGTTGAGAGAAACCGTTGCTGTGACCGAAGTCTCTATTTGCAGGGGTTCTGATTACACTAAAAAAAGTGCAACAACCAGTATTCTGATTCGCATGATCTTTTGGAGAATGATAGTAGTACAGATGTTTTATTAGCTAGAAGTGTAATCTTATGAAGTTTTGATTCTCCTTTTGCACTTTGTTGACGTCGAATCAGCCATTGTAGTTGTTAATTACCGTGCTTTTGGCCAATGAAAGTGGTTCTAAAGTTTCTAATCACTCTCTCTTCTTCATTCTCTCTTGGGGAAATTTTCAAAAAAGTGCCCGAAGTGCCCTGATTTTCTCAAATAATAGCCCAAAGTGGAACTTATTTCAAATAAATACCTGAATTACCATCACTTTTTCAAATAAGGGCCTAAAGTTCATCTTGTTTCAAATAAGGGCATGGAGTAGTTATGTTTGTTTCAAATAAGGGTCTAAAGTGACTATGTCTATTTCAAATAAGGGCCGGACTTTTTAGCAGTCAAGGGCGTTTTCGTCATTTCTCCTTTTTTTCTTTTTTTCTTTTCTAGTTCTTCTTCCTTGTTGCTGGGGTCGGTTAGCCGGCCACCAATGATGCCCACAGAGGGCTAGCCGAGGGTCGCCCTTGCCTGATCCGTCGAGGGCCACCCTCGACGGCCACAGGTGAGGGACGGCCTCCCCTAGGTAAGCCGAGGCAGGCCACCCCTCACGGCCACCAGCAAGGGTTAGCCCTTGCCAAATCTGGCGAGGGTGGCCTT
Source organism: Syzygium jambos (assembly GCA_031216235.1). Taxonomy (NCBI): domain Eukaryota; kingdom Viridiplantae; phylum Streptophyta; class Magnoliopsida; order Myrtales; family Myrtaceae; genus Syzygium; species Syzygium jambos. The sequence goes on from CM062224.1 coordinate 16,498,676, forward strand.
GCCAGTGGCCAAGGAGGGCTCGACGCCCCTCGCCTGCTGCCAATGAGGGCCATCCGCATCCATCTGAATCTTCGCCGGGACCCCATCGCTCAAGCTCTGCACATCACCCGCCTATGGCTGGCGAGGGTAGCCCTCGCCAGATTGGGTGAGGGCGACCCTTGCCCAGCCCTTTGTGGACATCACCGGTGGCTAGCCGCCGGCCACCAACAACAAGGAAGAAGAACCAGAAAAAAAAAACAAGAAGGAGAAATGACGAAAATGCCCTTGATCGGTTGGAAAATTTAGTCGGCCGGTGACCGGCAAAGTAAGGCCCTTATTTGAAGTAACCATAGCCACTTTAGGCCCTTATTTGAAACAACTATGGCCACTTCAGGCCCTTATTTGAAATAAGGTCAACTTCAGGCCCTTACTTGAGAAAATTAGGATACTTCGAGCCATTTTTTGGAATTTTCCCTTCGCTCCTATTATGGTTCCCTTCGCTCCTATTATGGTTTATCAACAGAACTTATTTGAACAATAAGGTGTATTTGATTCCAAATATCTAATTCCGATAAGAAGATTACATCTAAAAATTGTGCGTCGCGCGCGGATACTTACTGATGGACGAATGCTGATCACATAGTTTTGGTCCTCTAAGTTTCACTGTTTAAACGATTCGACTTTTGAAATTTATTTCTATGCCAATTAAGTCCTCTTATCTCTTTTGATTTGTCCAATCAAGAAAATTTTTTTTATCACTGAGTAGCTGGCTTCTGATTTTGTGTACCTTCCAAGAAACTGATAAAATCATGGAGTGATAATGGAGATACCAAGACTCCCATTCACACAGTATGTTGTAACCAATGGGTATTAGGTTGACAAGTCGATTACAAGACACTATGCAAAGCTCTAGTCAACCTAGCAGGTTCCTTAGCAGGAACCACCTCCTCACTCCAAGCGCGGAAAGCTACTATACCATTCTACCCGACAATAGCAAGTACCGTAGTATTGATGTGTATCTACCTTCACCACTGAAGTACCCCCTTCGTTCTGTTGGGAAAAAGAACAATATTTGCGGAGAAGGCCCGAATAATTTTGCCACTACTATTTCTGTGAAAATTAAATAGAATAAAATACTACTATTTCTGTGAAAATTAAATAGAATAAAAAACTACTATTTCTGTGAAAATTAAATAGAATAAAATATCGGATAAAAGCAATAAAGATGAATAGTAAATAACACTAGAATTTTAACGTGGAAAACCCTTCAAGGCGAAGGGAAAAACCACGGGACCGTAGTCCACTTTAAACTTCTACCATGATAAATAATGGGATACAACTTCACCCTATGGTAGATCTCTCATTGTCTTTAATTTGTGGATCTGAGCCTCTCACAAACTGGATAACTCACTCAAAGATAGCTCTCTTGGAAGAAGAAGACTCTTTCTTCCGCTATGCTACACTCCCTTGCTTTTTGTTTATTCTTCTCCGTTGAGGACTCCTATTTATAGGAGCAAATGCAATCCCCAATTGGACTTGTACGATATGAAAATCACGTTGATTTATCTCCTAATCTCTCGTGATTTTCTGGATCTGGGAAGATGACTTAGATTTGTTTCCCAATCTCCCTTGATTTTCTAGATGTGGAAGAACATGTTGATTATCTTCCGATCTCTCTTGATTTAGTTTCCTCCTTCCTTTTTTTTTCCTTTTTCTTTTTACACACTCACCACTACACATATTCTACTATAGATATATACAATTGCGTTCGTCTCTCCAATTGGTAGTGACCTACTCAACGCGTTCCTAGGTGGATCTTTTTCTTCCCCATCTAGGAGGAAATACGGAAGGTAACATTGCAAAATCTCTCACCCCATGACAGATCTCGTACCTGATTCTTCTCGCTTGAGCCTTTTAAGGACCTGCTTAGGTCCAAGCTTATGATTTTGTGTACCTTCCAAGAAACTGATATAATCATGGAGTGATACTAGAGATAGACTCCCATGCTAATGGCTTTACTAAATGATGCGAAAAAGCATGTGATTATTTAAATTAGTGGATCCATTTAAAATTCCGTATCCTATTAGTATATCAATTTGAATATATTTAGCATTGTTCAAATTAATCCCGTTGGTAGACAGAATGATGGTAAGAAAAGTAAACAGTTTGGGAAGAATTGTGGCACTAACCTTCAAGTATTTTATGAGATAGACGCGTGTAACACTTTAAGGGCCCGTTTGGCAACATGCCAAACAGTGAAAATTTCTGTTCTTTTGTTCCCAGAAATAGTTTGGGAACAGAAATGCGTTTAGTAAACTTTTTGTTCCCGGGCACATTTTTGCAAAAATTTGTGCCGAGAAACAATTTTGGAAGAGAAACAAGAAGTAAAAAAAAAGTTACTTCTTGTTTCTCGACACAATTTTGAGAATCAGTTTTTTTTCTTTTTTTTCTTTTCTTATTTTTGTGTTGTTTTTCATTGAGCTGGGCCGGCCGCCGGCGACCGGCCACAGCCCAGGGCCGACGAGGGCGTCACGGCCCTCGCTGGCCGCCGGCGGAGGCGAGGGTCGCCCTCGCCGGCGAGGGCGAGGGTTGGACCCTCGCCGCCTGGGCGAGGCCGCCTCGCCCAGATCTGGCGAGGGTCGACCCTCGCCTTCGCCAGCGGCCGACGAGGGCCGTGACGCCCTCGCCGGCCCTGGGCTGTGGCCGGTCGCCGGCCGCCGGTCGCCGACGACCGGCCATGGCCAAAGAAGAAAATAGTTAGAAAGAAAAAAAAATAAACAATTCAAAATATTATTAAAATATTATTTAGGAACAGAAATTTTGTGTAGTTTACCAAATGCATTTATATTCTTTTCTACTCTAGGAATAGAAATTTTGGACAATTTATCAAACGCCTTCAAATACTCAGAAATTATTTCTGGGCACATAATAAAAAAAAATCATTTCTGTTCAGAAATTATTCCCGAGCACAGAATGGTATTCATGCGCCCTAAGTTCAATGGCAAACACAAGAAAAAAATTTCATGCCACCCAGAGATATATGAGCCAATGAACTGTCTCAAATATTACTAGGAAATCAGTGTTCATACGAATAATCATCTTCACCAAACGTACCAGCTTTCGCCTTTTGAGAAGCCGAAGCTGATGCTGATTTCGACTTTTTCATCATTTTGAGATCGACATTCACTGTCATCGTATCAATGGTAAGTCTCCACAATCTCAAGGAGGATCTTCACTCCTGCCACTGAATAAGTCTGAAGAAACGTTTGAGGACGGATTCGAATTTAGCATTGTAAGCACGAGATGGAAGCAACATCGGCACTAGAGCATCCCCTCTGGGGCCTCGAAAAATTTCTCAAGACCCACTGGCAAGAGCAAAGCTAACCTAGGAATGGCCTCCACCCGTCACCCATTTACACATAATTCTTCATGTCTCACCGAGAGCCCAATGCAAAGGAAAAGATATCACCCGAATAACCGGGTTCGGTTTGTTATAATAATTTTAATGTGATCCCACATTCAGTTTAAAATTGCCCACATTAGAATATTTATTATCTAAATCTAATTGTTGATGACTATGGAAATTGCCCATATACTAGAACTAGTCTTGATGGAATACTATATCTACTAGAATTTATATGGACATTTGAATATAAATAAGTTATCTAAGCCAAACCCTCATAGTATTATGATAAATCCGATTATTCTAATTATCTGTGAATCGGAGAACACACCATCAATGTAGAGAGGGCAATTGGCTAGAAGTGCCTATTCTCGATCGTTCAAGCTCTATGCATCTATTCTTGTTTTCATTAATGGTTGGAGGTTAGTACACAATTCTACACGTTTTCGCATTCGATCCCGATTATTGGGATCATGGTTTTCCACAAATTTATCTTACACAGTTCACATTCACAGTTGAATGAATGAGCAAGACTCTCTAGTACAAACAAGAGGTGATTGGTTTCGAAATAGGTAAGTTTCAAACTAAGAAACTGTAACCTACCCTCTTAGAACCGGTTCCTAGTTTTTGGAACCTGAAATTTACTTTGCTTGCACTGAAATCAATCTTTGATCCTATTCTGTTTGTTTCGATTCGATTTTAAGGTCTATCTAAGAACCTATTTTTCTTTTATTTAGTGGCAAGAGTGAAAATCCTCCTTGAGATTGTGGAGACTTACCATTGATACAAGGACAGTGTATGTTGATCTCAAGAGTCTTATAAAAAAATGAAGCAAAAAAATTTAAAGTTTCCCATTGAAGAGTCATCCTAGTCATTTGTTGAGAGGTTAATTGAAATTTTTTTTTTAGTTTTCAATGCACGATCTTAATATGGTAGGAGCGTTGTATCCAAAAGCACTATACTTCATACTCTATTCCAATAATTTTTTTTTTGGGTATAAAATGTCGGTATTATAAATCGAGTGAAGTACAATAGCTTAGGAGTATCCCCCAGCATTACAAATGGTGTAAATAGTTCGAGAACATGGAGGTAGGAAGTCTCCACATAGTAGCCAATACAACATTTGTCTGAGAAGGTCTAATGTCGCTCTGCCTCTTGCATTTTTACGCACGTTGGCCAAAATAATATGGATATCAGTTGACTTGTTTTGAAACCGTCTTCGGTTACACTCCATTCATATGCCATAAATGGTTGCTAGAAAGGAAACCTTAAGGAGTCTAGCCGCCAAATATTTGCCCTTTGTTGCCCTAATCATCCATTGAAGAGAGAAAAACAATGTACAACTGAAGAAGATAGAGTAATTAGAAACTTTACAATCAATTTCATTCACCATCACCATAGCACAGTTCCAAAGCACATTAGAAAATTTTACAGTCACTTTCATTCACCATCGCTAAAGCCCAGTTCTTAGGACATTTCAATTTACAGATCCATCGGTTGTCACAAAGAGACAAAAAAACAAGGAAAAAAAACTTGGTAACATTGTATGTCTAGTTGATTACACTACTGATATCATTCTCCAAAATGATGCCAAGCATAATGGTGGCAATAAACCACTTCTAAGTGTAATCAGAACTCCTGAAAATGGACACTTCAAGCACGGTGGGACTTTGCTTAGTCAGTTCGAACACACAGACATCCCCTTCACACAGAGTTGCTCTTGCGAACGCAAACCAACCTTGAGATAACTTTCCTCCGTCCCTCGGAAACTTGATCAACTTCACCGGCCACAAATCCTTCTTGTGCTTAAGTGTCACGACCTGCATGCTTCTCTTGATATGAGTCCGCATAAATTTCACTGGTACATTCTGCATAAGAGTTTTATAAACCGATGTTCGATATTAGCCTTCTCAAAGTAAATTGGTTCCATGATCATGTCAAAATATAAACATTCTAAGTAGGAGGATAAGGAAAAATAATAACCCAAAACATGTACTCTCCAATGTTTTCATGAACTGAGGAAACAACGCGGTCTCAGAGTTACGCAAATGTCAATGATGAAACTAGGTCACCGAGAATCTCACCGCACAAGAATTTTTAAGATAACAAGGGTACACCACGAGTATGAACATGGGATGCTTCGATTCGAAATCTTGTGCCATTTCAAGAGCAGCAGCACATGGCACATAACATCTACGAGCAACCGGCGTAGCAGGGCTTGCTCTGCTTGCACACTTTCTGATCATGCCTGTAGATAGTTAATAAAAGGAAAAATATTTCATCTTAAAATCCAAAATTAGATGATACAATTCAGAAAGGATATGAGCCAATGAACTGACTCAAATGTTACTAGGAAATTGGTGTCCATAGGAATAATCATCATTTTCACTACCCATACCAGAGTTCACCTTTCGAGAAGCCGAAGCCAATCCTGACTTTGATTTTTTCCTAATTTTTGGGCTAGGCTGACAATCCTCCGAGATTTTGGCTGAGATATCATCAGTTTCTTCCTTCTTGAGCAGAGGAAGTTCACATTCTGGTTCTGTTTTGTCCATAATCACAGGATCGGTGGGATATTCAATCTCTGAAGCGCTCATGTCAAAGATCATGACATGGAAGACAGAGCTCGGTTCGTATCTGAAAACTAGGAATTGGCCAAAACCAATGGAGTAATAGTCTGTGAACTTCTGCCAACCTTGGCCAAGCCGAGCCTTGCCACCACTCCACTCCAACTCCACTGGCCAAACTGTTGTGCTGCTCGGGACCTTGAGAAACACTGAACCAGGGAGGTCACTACCATGTCTCTGCAGAAACCTCTTTGGTATCTCCTATTGAGCAACAGAAAAAAAAGCAGATTCAATAAATAGTTCAATCATTTTTTCACTTAAATTTATGATATTAAGGTTCTTGCTCAAAACAAGTAGACTCAATAACATAGTGAACCACAACCTTAGTTAACACTGTCACCAGAAATTTTTGGATTCAGGTAGTGAACAAGTAAGTTTTACAACTTCTTTTCAGGCTCCCCGCAAAAATATCTACGACTCCATCAGCAACTTTTTGTATGCAACATGAAAATGCAATTACCGTGTTCAGTAATTCTCAGTGTGACACAAGGGAATGAGCTTGTGATAAGAAGTACCTACACCACCCAATTAGAGTAATTTGGGTTGCCTGCATCTGGGGAATTAGTCACACTGCGGGCTTGGATACCAGTGTTACTCTAAGGGGGCAAAAGAATTACCGGCCCTACATTTTGCTCAAATTCAAAATCACATAGAAGAAGCTTCAGTATATGATTCGCATATGAGCAAGCAATAGCATGAATTCTATTTTCCTTCACAAGAAACTTCTTCTCAGTTGAACATTGGTTCTGGTAAATTAATGTCATTTCCTGAACGAAATTCAACATAATTAGGAAAAAGAAAAAAACTCAGGAACATATTCTAATGGGTCGAAGTCATGCTGGTTTCAATCCAAGGACTAGTCCAGAGACTACACTGAAAAACAGAACAGTTTTCCTGCAAGTGAAACACCTTGCATGGATGTATTTTGCTCACTTGGTCACATACAGCTGTCAACTCAGTCACACAATTAGCCAGTAAGGAGGACCCGTCACAGTCAAGAAATACATCGAGCAGCTGGTGGGCAAAGAAGAATAAAAAAGAAAACCAAAGAATCACTCGGAGAGAGAGAGAGAGAGAGACAGAGACAGAGAGACAGAGAGAAAGAGAGAGAGAGGGAGGGAGGGCATGCTCACAAGCTTTCCGCTCTGAAGGGTATCGGAGGAGAGTACGAACTTGAAAAAATGAGTAGACTCGGGCGGTTCAAAACCCTTCGGACGACGCGAAGTCATCCTCTTGAAAGAACCTCCTTTCAAGGTCATGCAGTCGCCGTTGTCTCCCCTGCCTCAGGAGTCGTGCCATCCACTGTCATTAGCGTTTTAATCGGTCAGAGCAACCAAACAGCTGCATTAGAGCAGTTTGTACTAGAGCTGAGCAATTGGATCAGTTCTATTTGAGAATCGGATTGGACCGGTCTGATTTCCGATTTTGAGTAAAGAACCATTTGGAAACCGGACTGACCGGACCGAATTTAGAATTAGTTGCGTAAAGCCTATAAAGCCTAGTTTCTTTTGGCATCTTTTTTTTTTTTTCTATCTCCCTCTTTTTCTCCATTCTCTCTAACCTTACCCAGACACGCTCTCTCTCTCATTCACAACTCGCTCGCTTGTGGCTTGCCCTCACTCATTTGAGCCTTGCACCCCTCCCGATTCGCCTTCACTTGTTCGCCCGCATTCATTTTTTACTTTTGAACTGTTTTGTTACTCATATATTTTGCTGTAAAAAATAAAAAAAAAGGAATAAAAGAAAAACAAGTTATTATATAGACTCTAAAACCGAACTAGAAAAACAGAATAGGTTCCAAGATTTGTTCCAGGACAAACAAGGCAGATTTCAAGTTCCAAAAATTGGGCACCGATTCTAAAAGAGTAGGTTCCATTTTCCTAATTTGAAATTTGCTCACCTTGAAACTGATCACCTCTAGTTTGTACTAGAGAATCTTGATGATTCATTCAACTGTGATATCTTTTCCTTTGCATTGGACTTTGGGTGAGCGAAGAAGAATTGTCTACAAATGGGTGACGGGTGGAAGCCATTCCTAGGTTAATTTTTGCTCCCACTAGTGGGATTTGAGAAAATCTTTGAGGCCCCGGAGGCGATGTTGCTTCCATCTCGTGCTTGCAATGCTGTGTCAAATCCGTCCCGAGACATTCCTTCATACTTATTCAGTGGCAGGAGCAAAGATCCTCCTTGAGATTATGGAGACTTACCATTGATCCAAGGAGAAAAGTATTAGAAAAGCCCTAAACCTATTGCATTTGAGACAATTTAGTCCTAAACCTTTTAATTATATCAATTTAATCATAAACATTGTGAACTAGTGTCAATTTAGTTTCCAACTTGAGGCTTGTTAGAGGGTCATGAGCTCACAATTAATCGAAGTTGGAGTGGTCTTCATCGGCCTATCCTTCTCTAGGAGTGTTTCCACCTACGAGAGCTGCCAACGGTAGTCCCTCCGGTAAGGGCACCCAGCCTGGTTACGTTCTTTATTTTAACATGTCGGTACCCACTCGCCTCGCACCCCTTGTTCCAAGTTGTATATTTTTTTCCCCGACAAGGTGGGAATACCTCCGTATTTTACGTTCCCAAGTTCAGACAAAGCAGTTTAAGGACTTACTTAGGTCTAAAGAGAGACTTACCTTTGATCCAAGGGGAAATGTCAAAAAAGTCTCAAGTCTATTGCATTGGTAACAATTTAGTCATAAACCTTTTAATTATACCAATTTAGTCATAAACCTTTTGACTTAGTGTCAATTTAGTAATTTTGGCTAATCTGATGTGGACGCTGGTTGGCTTATGTGGCACCGTCGGTGCTAACATGAATAATTTTTAATAATATTTTAATTATTGTTTTGATTTTTTGTTTCTTTTTTCCTCTCATTTCTTCTTCCTTTTACCGGTGACTTGTCATCGGCCATAGTTGGGCGGGTTGGCCTTGCTTGGCCATAGTGAGGCTGAGCCCCGGCGAGGGTTGGCGTCGCCAGATTTGGCTTGGGTGAGCTGACCATTGACTGGGCGAGGGTAGCGTCAGCGAAGGGAAGCCCTAGCGAAGGCTCTCCTTGTCAAATCTAGTGAGGCCAGCCCTCACCCAAGCTAGGGCAACCTCACCAGGGCTCACCCTCGCCTAGGTGAGGCTCAGCAAGGGTTGACCTCACCAAGCTAGATTTGGTGAGGCTGACCCTCGTCAAGGCTCAGCATCATCAAGGCCAGCTCGTGCAGCCATCATCTATGACTAGCACTGATCACAGGAAAAAGTAAGAAGTAAGAAGAAGAAATAAATAATAATAATAATAATAATAATAATAAATTGAAAAATTATTAAAATATTATTAAAAATTGTCCACGTTAGCGTCGACGATACCACGCAAGTCGGCCAACATTCCTATTGGTAATATTTTGGCCAGAAAGATTGAATTGACACAAATTCAAAAGATTTAGGATTAAATTGTCATCTTTAAAAGATTTAAAACTAAATTGACACCAACACAATAGATTTATGACTTTTCTAACACTTTTCTCTTGATTCAAGGATAGTGCATGTTGATCTCAAAAGTCCTATAGAAAAAAAAGCGAGAAATTTTAGAGTCACCCATAGAAGAGTCATCCTAGTCATTTGTTGAGAGAGTAATTGATTTTTTTTTTTATAGTTTTCAATGGGCGATCTTAATACGGTAGGAGTGTTGCATCCCAAAAGCACAATACTTCATAATCTATTCCAATAATTTAAGTATGCTTGACGAGAGAAAAACAATGCACAACTAAATAAGATAGAGTAACTAGAATCTTTGCAATCACTTTCATTTTATTTTTTTGGTAAAAAGAAATTTCTATTCGTTACCAAAATGACATATGAAAAAATGTATAGGAAATCCCAAAATTCACCATAACAAGGCAATCCATAAAGCTCCAAAACAAATAAAAAAAACCAGAAATTAAGGTCCATCTTAGGGTCTAGTTGGCAAATATAGCCACACACTCGTCCTTCAAGCATAAATCTATGACTGCGAATTGATAGGGTCGGAGTATGATTCCACATTACTTAAATGTGTGTGATAATGTGTCTTATATACACATAGTCTCCTCTGCTAGGCTTAAGGGTTAGAAATTCTAACATAGCATCATATCACAAGTCAATAGTTCGAAACTTGGCACTCCAGCTGGCTGACACAAAATAACATTTATGCCCATTGTATAATAACCGAGTTGAATCAAGGAAATGTAAGGGAGCGACTTACATTCGATGGGGAGCATTAATATAATCCCATAGTAGTAGCTGTGGCCTGCAACCATCGCGACAAATGTGACCACCACGACGATGGTCGCTGCAGACGAGCAACCACCATCATCGAGCCAACCATCACGACAATAGTAGCTGGCTCCGTTCAGCCACCCACAATTCCCTCCCTATGTTTTTTATTTCTAGTTCTTTTTCTTTTAATGATATTAAGTGGCTTTTTGATTTATAATTTTTATTTATTTGTATAGTTATATCTGACATGATATTCAATGTTTTACTAGACAAAAAATAAGTGATAACAATTCCCCGCATTCTTGATCCTATTTTATCATATCCTATTATTATTCTACAACCAAATGCAATCTAAAACTTTATCATATCATCTTTTTAATTAATTTTGTTTGGAGATTCTTTGCAACCTTCTTTGAATAGAACATTTTTCCAAGTCTACTTCTCGATGGTCGCCCAGCACATTCATGGACTTGCCATTTTCAAATTACCTGCAAAAGAGTGCTTGTGCCCAAGAGCTCACCGTAATCTTCTGGGAATGACGGAACGGTTATCTTAGCCGGGTTCCTAATTGTGATATGCATTTTACTTGGAAAAAAAGTAGTTAAGTGCTTGCCCATCCCATGAATAAATAATTAGCTGAAACACCTCGGGCCCCAACTTTTCACAATGGCCAACAAAAACAAACGTGCATATCCATAAACATAATTTCAAAATATGCCACCGCTTGAAAAGGTTGAGAACTCATAACAGTAGTCCCCCAATTTCATAGTCTGCAAAGTCAGCTCCTCTGCTGAGCAAGCTGATCACTTGCTCAGCAGGTAAACAGATAACCTAAACTAAGTATTGGATGTATTTTCAGCAAAGACCCAGTAAATAATTTGGTGCCAAATTATAAGTAAAAAACTTAAGATTCGCTTTCCCACTAACTCCTCTAAATTCTTTATGAGCGAATATGATTAAAATGGTGCTTTTCCTTCACATTTGCAGACAAATCCATCAACTGCACCAGCGAGCTCAAGCTGAACGCACCATTCTCCCATGGCTGCTAGTGCTGGTGCTCCCCCTGACATTGGCTTTTCACAGTCTCGTGCTCATCTGAAGCAGCTATCTCTTGGGTTTAGCTGTTCGATTTCAAGCAGTGCCTCTAAGTTCGTTTCCTTCCCTTCCAATTTCTCCCTCAGGTACCTCTAGTTCATCTTTTGCTTGTCGTTTTCGCTGGGATATTTCTAGTTTTGATTCTGGGTTTGTGTAGAAACGCAATCATCTTCTGTTATATTTCGAAGTTGATTTGATCCTTGTGTTGTATGATTGTGGTTGGTTCTGGATCTCCTCCTGCAAATATGAATATACGTTTACTCTTGAAAACTTTTATCTTGCCGTATTTGAGTCTTTCGGTTTCACTGCTGATGATCCTTGTCACTTGACAGAGGTGTAGTTAATACTAAGGAATTCAAGTCGCCTAGACTAACTCCAATGGTGACAGCACAAGGTGGTCCAGGACAAATGGACGTTGACCTCACTCTGAGTCCAAGAGTGAATGCTGTGAAGCCTTCGAAAACGTTGGCTATCACTGACCAGGCGACTGCTCTCTTAAAGGCTGGTGTACCTGTTATTTCCTTAGCAGTTGGAGAACCTGATTTTGATACACCTTCTGCCATAGCAGATGTAAGAAATTTTCAGGTCCCTTCATCATCTGATATCTATAAGACCGAGAGAATTGATAATAGCTTCTTTCACTTTTGTTCCCAAGGCTGGAATTAAAGCTATTTTGGAAGGTTATACAAGATATACACCAAATGCCGGCACATTGGAACTCCGCACAGCGATCTGCCAGAAGTTAAAAGGTTTTTCTCTGTTACTCAGTTCATTAGCATCAGAGAGGGCTGACCAATGGGTTGACAGTAAGTCCTAAGCAATAGTTATGACAATTTCTGGTTATTGCTTTGCTTATTTTTGCTTTCTATATCTGTTGTAAGAGGAGAATGGGATCTCATATACACCGGATCAGATTGTTGTTAGTAATGGTGCCAAACAGAGCATTCTTCAGGCAGTTTTGGCGGTCTGTTCTCCAGGAGATGAGGTGTGCCCGCTGCTTAAGAAAATCATGCCAGTGAAATTTCTTTGATTATGATACATGTTCTATTATTTCCTGTTTTAATTCCAATTCCAAAAGCCATAAACGTTGAAGCGTGGCAATTTTGCCTATTATAGGAATCTATAGATATATTTGAACTGTTGGAGTCAAATAACAGTTGAGAGCAGCTTTAAGCCACATCTTGTTTCATGCAAAGTCTTCTGATAGGTGACTTGACTTTGCATCTGTGAGGTTGTTTTGAGTGATGACATCTTGGCTATATAGTCATAGTAGTTATTTATGAATCTGGCTGAAGAAATAATTCCCCACTTTTGTTATTGAATGTTGTAATTGAATTAGTGAAATTAACACTAACAGTCTCTAAACTTTGGCCCAATATGCAATGTCATCTTTAGACTTTTAATTCATCAAATGCGGTTTTTGAGCAATTTCTAAATGTTCAATCTAGTTTGTAAACTTTCAATTTGTTCAATCCAATCCCTCAACTTTACACAACAATGTGAAATCACTCTTTTGTACTATTCACAAGTTTATGTAATTACACTACTACCCAAATTTTTTAATATTTTTTTCATTTCAATCCATTTCCTATATCAACAAAAAAATGTGCCATCTTTTTACTAACCTTGTACTTTTTGGTTTTTCTAAATATTACATTAGTTCCATTAAGATATATTTCAACTTTGATCTTTATGATAGTAAAAATAGACTCTAATCTCATGTTATATTAAGTTGACATTCATGTTGTTTTAGTAAAAAGTTTTTTCATAAGGAATTCTAACAATGATATTAACTATTTATAAATACTCATGCTTATATTAATGTAAATCTCCTAACTAGTTTTTTAGATAGATAAAATTTTCAAGTTTTTTGTATTTCTTGTTCTCTTAACTAAACTCAGTTAAATTTGTGAATTTGAAAATTAAAACAACGAGAATATTTGGAGATATTGATGAGTTTCTACTTTTACTATAATAGAGTTCATTAACTAAAACATAATTAAATGAAACTATTATAATATTCACAAATACCAAAAAGGTAAAAAAAAGTAATACAAAGATAGCATATTTTTGGTTTATTAAGGAAATGGATGGACATGAAAAGGTATCATAAAATTCGAGCAATATTGTAATTATGAAAACGTGTGAATATTACTGAATGGCTTATTTGGCTTTGTTATTAATAGTTGAGGAATTAAATTGAAAAAATTGAAGGTTTAGGACTAGATTGAACATTTAGGAATAATTTAAGGACTACATTGAACAAATTAAAAGTTTCAATAATGGACAAAAAAAAGTTTCAATGATGAAATTGAACAATTGCTAAAATTTGAGGACTAATGATGTCATTTTCATAGTGGATTATAAACTTTTTGTCTTGAGTCTCGCTCCTATCACCTATACATCCTCTTGAAGACATATAATTAGATCTCAACCTATGATTGAGCATGTCATGAATTGTAACAGTCCGGATTTTGGCCCATTTTTGGGATTTATAAAACGTGTAATTCGTCAGTGCGCTTATAATGAAATTTCGCCTGGGAACTGATCACTCTCGGGTTCTTATTTTTTTAAAATTTGAAATTTTGCTAGAATCGCACTCGATCGAATTTGGCTGTTATTTATACCCTGAATTTGGCAGTCGATTTCCGGGAGTTTCGGGATGAAATAAATTGGACGGTGTCGATATTATTGTGGCCAGCATCGAGATTGTCAGGAATAGTGGAAAAATGAATTTTTGAACCGAGTGCGAATTTAGACTAGTAGACCTCCCTCGTAGTGTATTTCGAGTTATTTTATTTTGGCCGTTTGGCCTAGAATATTGTTCGGATTTATTGTGGACTGTTAGGCCTTTTTCTGAATTTAAATCGGGATCGATAGGTCGATTTTTAGTTTGGACCGTGTCCTTTAGTTCGCGCTTAGAATTAAAATTTAAACTCTTTTCTCTCTCTCTTCTCTGCCGATTTCCCCCCATCCCCGCGCACGTTACCCCCCTCTCTCTCTCTTCCTTTCTCTCTTTCTCTCTTTCTCTCTCTCTCTCTCTCTCTCCCCCTTTTCCCCCTCTGCGTGCGCGCGTTCCCCATGCAGCCGTCCCCTCCCATGCAGACCCATCCCCTCACTGTCTCTCTCTTCTCTCTCCTCTCTCCTCCCTCTTCCTTCCTTCTTCGCCGGCCCGACTACTCCCGCGCCTGACTCTGCTTCGCCCGGCTTCGTCCGTCCGGCTCGCCGACCGCCGCCCGAGCTCGCCGCCGCGCCGTGCCGGCCCGCCGACGCCGCCAGCGAGCTCCGCCGCCGTCGCCGCCGGCCAGCTGCTCCTTTCTTCTCCCTCGCGCGAGCGACAACGAGCCCGTCGCCGCTGCTCGCCACGCCTGTCGCCGTCCCAGCCGCGCCCGACCGTCGCTGCCGTCACCCTCGCCGGTCGACCGTCGCTGGCGCCGCTGCGAGGCCAGCCCTCGTCTCTCTCTCTTTCCCGGCTTCCTCTCAGTCCGGTTCCGCTCGAGTCCGGCCAGCCGCCCTTCGCTGCCGCCCGTCAGCTCGCCTTCGCCGCTGCAGGCCAGCCGCCGTCGCCGGCTCGTCCGCTCGCGACGCTGCCCGCCGGTCGGCCGTCCAGCCTCGACGCCGCTCGTCGCCGCCGCGTCGCTGCTGTCTCCGGTCGCTGCCCCAGTCGACCGGCCAGCAAGCCCAGCCGGCCGGCCAGTCAACCGGCCGGCCAAGCCGGTGCCGCGCCGCCGCCCTCGCCGACCGCAACCCCGCCGGCGCCGTGTGACCGCCGGCTTGCTCCCGGAGCGCCGCCGCCGATTCTCACCGCGAGTCGGTAATCGGCCGCACGCTCCCGTCGCCTCGAGACCATTATTAGGCGAGTAAAAATTTCTAAACCCTAATTAGCCTAATTGTGGAATTTTAGGGGTAAATTAACGGGGTAATTAAGCTAATTTGGGGCTTATTTGTGTGGGAATGTGCATGGGCTGATTATAGGACTTAATTGGGACTTAATGAGGATGTTTAGGTGTGATTTGGTGGCCATTTGAGGGCTGATTTGGTACTGTTCACAGTAGACCCGAATTTGGATTATTTCGCCTAAGTTGAAATTAATTGGCTCAATAGGTGACGACGTAAATTTGGGCAATGTATCGGTTAGTTTAGGACTTGTTGGGGGTCCTAGTGGGCGTTATCACATTCGGGATTTGATTGTGGAGTGTGGTTGGTCACGTCGAGTCCTAAACCGATTGGATTGTTCGTAATGCTAAGTTGTGTATTTAGTGCCGGGCGTAATTGGGCTAAAATGAAATGAGTTAGGCGTGCCGACAATGTGCCGACTGAGTGGGAAATTGTGATTCATTGATCTGGGCACATCGGAGTACAACTATTGATTCGAATTCCATGACATGTGAATTTGCATATTATGTTTTAATATGGTTGAGATTGAATACAGTAATGCACATGTCTGTCGTGAGTAAATCGGGCCTTCGGGTCGTTACAATTTGTGGCCTTCGGGTCGGGCCTTCGGGTCGTTACAATTGTGGCCTTCGGGTCGGGCCTTCGGGTCGTTACAATTTGTGGCCTTCGGGTCGGGCCTTCGGGTCGTTACAATTGTGGCCTTCGGGTCGGGCCTTCGGGTCGTTACAATTGTGGCCTTCGGGTCGGGCCTTCGGGTCGTTACAATTGTGGCCTTCGGGTCGGGCCTTCGGGTCGTTACAATTTGTGGCCTTCGGATCGGGCCTTCGGGTCGTTACAATTGTGGCCTTCGGGTCGGGCCTTCGGGTCGTTACAATTGTGGCCTTCGGGTCGGGCCTTCGGGTCGTTACAATTGTGGCCTTCGGGTCGGGCCTTCGGGTCGTTACAATTGTGGCCTTCGGGTCGGGCCTTCGGGTCGTTACAATTTGTGGCCTCCGGGTCGGGCCTTCGGGTCGGAAATAAACCATTATTGGCCTTAGGGTCGTGGCGTCGATATGACTGCATACTCTATTTATATTGCTATCGAAAGTCTTACCTGCTGGATGTTATAGTGAATTGGGCCTTGGGCCCCGGGTGAATTGACATTTATTGTTGCACTGGTTCATCTAATTATATATTTGATTTACTCTCTGGAGGTACACTTTAGTCTAGTTGGGATTAGCGATTTATTACTTGCTGAGTTTTCTCATGGTTGTGGTAAAACCGAACTTTTCAGATCCCCGGCCATGAATTTTGAGGCTGAAGAGCAGGACCCTGAGCCCGAGACAGAGTCTGAGGCTATGAGCTCAGAGGAAGAGCCAGGGCAGTCCGAGAGTTCTTTTGAGACGTCTGGATCTGACCCCGACTGGGAGCCCTAGTTTAGGTCCCAGCCTTAGGAGTGAGGGCCGATACTTTTTGGACTGTAGCCCTCCGGGTGTTGGTTCGATTCCCCTAGGCCACCGGCCTCTTTTTATACTCGTGGCCCTTTTGTTGTATCTCTGGGTTTAATGGATGTTGTTTGTAAGTTTGTAAAGAACGTATATTAAGGTTTAATCTATCGTTTAAATTGTTAACTCGTGCTATTCTTGGTTGCTAATAATTTGTCTGGGTGTATATATACATTATATATACGTCGTTTCCGCATGTGGCGTGTTTTCTCTGATTTGGGTATTAGGGTCTCTGTGACGCAATCCTGGGAGCGTCGCACTCTGTTTCGACCCTAGGCGGATGTTCATGCTCTCGTTGGGTGCGGGGCGTGACATCCCCTCTTGAATTGGTATCAGAGCAAGGACAGCTCGGTCCAGTCTAGCTGAACCCTGGAGTGATAAGGAGGAGTGACCATGGGTAGCCATAGGTTGACCTAGTGTGCTAAGTGTGCCTCCAGATTGTTTGTGTTTAAATGTTGTGGTGATTATTTGAACCAGTATTATGCAGGTGCGGCAGGACCCAAGGTAAGTGTGCGAGTCCTTGGGTGAAAATTCTGTGCCGTTGTGCTAATTGCATGTTGAGTGCTTAATTGCTTTTCTGTTGATACCTGCTTAGGACTTAGACGAGATAGTTGGTTTAGGTCTTTAATTCCTGCGTGGAATTTAGCAGGTGAGCCTTTGTGAGAACTAGTAAGATGAGAGGTCGAGGTCGAGGTCGAGGTAGAGGTAAAGGTCGAGGTTGTGTGGCCCCGCAAGTTGGAGTTGTGGGGGATCCCAGATGGGATGAGACTTTGAGGGCAATCGAGGAAGTTGGAATTTTAAGGGAAAAGCAGATTGAGGAGCGAAATGCGACCGTTTCTTCTGATGCTGAGGCCACTATTGTCGTCGTCAATGGGAATGACGGGAATAATGGGTATAATGGAGATGTTGGGAATTAAGGTCAAGGGCAAGTTAATGCAGTCAGACGGATGCGTTAGTTGGGTGGAAAATTTTTGAAATTTAAACTTGCAAGGTTCGATAGGAAGAGGTGACCCTGAGGCTACATTACTTTGGACAGAGGGCTTAGAAAAGGGCGTTTGAGGGATTCAAGTGCACTGATGAGGAGAAAGTGACTCTGGCCAAATATTAACTCTAGGGAAATGCAAGTGATTGGTAAGAGGACCCCCGAAGTAGGATATTTCAAAGAGCATATTTCTAAGCTGGGGTGTCGTTATTGAGGTCTTTAATAAGAAGTACTTTCAGAAAGTGCACAAGGACAGAAGATGGCATATTTCCTTCGGCTCCACTAAAATCGGATGTCAGTCGATCAATACGAGGTCGAGTTGTGAGGTTGCCTAAGTACGCACTAAAGATGGTCAAGGACCATGTGAGCGGGACAAGGAGGGTTCAGGAAGGATTGGAACCGGAGTTTCACAATCAGTTAGTACTTTTGGGTCTTAAGGAATTACAATGAGTTGTATGAGAGGGTTCGATGGTTGACACGGATATGAGTGAAAGGACGGCCGCTTCTAGATCGCGGTTCGCGCCGGCTAGGGACAATGGGAACTGTGGAAAGAAGCCTATGACAAAGAAACGGAAATTGTCCCTCTTGTAAGAAGGAACTTTGGAAAGCCGAACTGCTACTTCAACGCTGCATGTTGGTCTTATGGAAAGAGGCATAGGAATGGCCACTGCCAAGGTAAAAGTGGAGCATGTTGTTGATGTGGACAGTAAGGTCACTAGGTGAGAAATTGTTGAACCGACAGGTTAGATCGCTAATGCAATCGCAGCGACCGCAGGTAGGACATTAAGCGAGAGCTGCTCTGCAGATTAATCAGAATCGGCTATGGACATAGGGAAAAGTGTACGTTGTGGTGGTGAAGGAATCAAAGGATGTGCCGCGAAAGTCTAGAGGCGTTGCATGTGGATATTGGGTACGATAGGCGATGATTTTGAAGTTGTAACTCTAATGGTCATGTATGACGTGTAATTGCTTATGGTGGATAGGCGCAATCGACTTATGGATTTCTAAATTACTGACGATATTCTTAGACGAGTTTGGAAGGATGAGTTATACTTGAAAATTTTGGATTTTTATAAAGAACCGGGGTGATTTGTTTTGGGAGACTGTTAGATTGAAATTGGATGGATTGAACTTGTCCTTGAGGTGAATGATAATAATTATTTTGTGGTTGACTTGTGGTTGAGGAATCAAGGCTAAAGGACACAGCCGAAGTGTGTAATCTTCCCGATGTCTTTCCTCAGAAAATTGCTGGGATTGCCACCTGATAGGAGAGTCGAGGTTGTGGTTGAGTTGGCCCCAGGGACAAAACCGACCTTGGGAGTGCTCTACAAGAGGTCACCGTCGGAATTGAAGGAATCGAAAGTCCAAATGTGGGAGTTATTGGACGAAGGTTTTATTCGTCCTAGTGCGTCTCCATGGGGAGCGCCAGTTTTATTCGTAAGGAAAAATGACGGATCATTGAGATTATGTATTGACTACAGACAGTTGAATTAGGTGACTACTAAGGATAAACGCCCGTTGCCAAGGATAAATGACCCGTTCGACCAGTTGCCAGGGGCATCAATATTTTGTAAGATCGATTTGAGGACTGATTATTATCAATTGAGGATCAAAAAGGAGGACGTGCCGAAGTCGGCATTTAGGGCGAAGTATGGACACTTTGAATTTACGGTGATGCCGTTTGGACTGACGAACGCCCCTGCAGCCTTTATGGATTTAGTGAATCGGGTATTCAAGGAATTTTTGGATCAATTTGTAATCGTATTCATAGATGACATTCTGGTATATTCGAAGAGTTCCACCGAGCATGAGGTACATTTGGAAAAGGTTCTACAAATCCTAAGGGAGCACGCATCTACGTTAAGTTTTATAAGTGCAAATTCTGGCTTCATTAAGTGGCGTTCTTAGGACATATGATACCCGGGGAAGGAATTGCAGTGGATTCAGCAAAGATTGAAGTCGTCAGGAATTGGCTAAGACCGACAACGGTAATCGAGGTTCGGAAGTTCTTGGATCTGGCAAGTCATTACAGACGCCTCGTGGAAGGGGTTTTTGACGTTAGTAACACCGTGGACACGTTTGCAAAAGAAGGAAACGAAATTTGAATGGACGGACAAGTACAAAAGGAATTAAATATGAGACAGCGTCGTTGGATGGAATTGTTGAAGGACTATGATTGTGACATATTGTATCATCCCGGGAAGGCCAACCGGGTAGCGGATGCCTTGAGCAGGAAATCGAGCATTGCGCAATTGTTGGTTAAAGAGTGGATTCTATTGGAAGGAGCGCGGGACTCGGAATTTAAGTTCGAGGTAGGACATCTCTCCAGTCTGATGGCGACATTAAGGATTGAGCCGGAAGTACAAGCCAAGATCAAGGCGTTGCAGTCTACGGACCTTGAGCTTCAGAAAATTGTGAGTATGGATGACACTAAGAGAAAGCCGGACTTTCAGGTGTCCGAGGATGGAATTCTTAAGTTTCGAGGACGTTTGTGCGTGCCCGATGATTTGGGACTTAAGGAAGAGATTTTGTCGGAGGCTCATAGGAGCAATTATAGTATCCACCCGGGCAGCACTAAGATGTATCAGAACCTTCGTCAGCATTATTGGTGGAACGGAATGAAAGTGGACGTGGCCAAGCATGTGGCCAAGTGTTTGACGTGTCAACAAGTGAAGGCACAACATTGTAAACCCGGTGGAATGTTGCAGCCATTGGAAATCCCAGAATGGAAATGGGAGCACATCACAATGGACTTTGTAACGGGACTGCCAAGAAGTCAGAGGGGACACGACTCTATTTGGGTAATAGTAGACAGATTGACCAAGTCAGCACACTTTCTGGCAGTGCGAAAGGACTTTGAGCTTGAAAGGCTGGCAGAATTATATGTGCGTCAGATAATTCGTCTTCATGGAGTACCGGTATCGATCACTTCGGACCGTGATCCCCGGTTTACGGCGAACTTTTGGAAAAGTCTGCAATCAGCCATGGGAACTAAGTTGCAATTCAGTACGGCTTATCACCTGCAGACGGATGGCCAGTCTGAAAGGACTATTCAGACTTTGGAGGATATGCTGAGGGCATGTGTGCTAGATTTTCAGGGCAAGTGGGAAGAACAGTTGCATTTGGTAGAATTTGCCTACAATAACAGTTTTCAGCAGAGTATCAGAATGGCACCATTCGAAGCATTATATGGCAGGGCTTGCAGAACACCGTTGTGTTGGGATGAGGTAGGAGAAAGAAGTATAACGGGTCCAGAGTTGGTTCAGCAGTCAGTGGAAACGGTAAAGATTATCCGGGAAAGGTTGAGGACCGCCCAGAGCCGCCAAAAGAGTTATGCGGACCGGAGACGTAGGCCGTTGGAATTCCAAGTGGGGGAAACACGTATTCCTCAAGGTGTCACCGATGAGGGGATTGTCGCGGTTTGGTAAGAAAGGAAAATTGAGCCCGAGGTACGTGGGTCCATTCGAGGTCTTAGAGAGAATAGGCATCTTGGCTTATCGTCTCGCGCTACCGCCTAATTTATCTCATGTTCATAATGTGTTCCACGTGTCTATGTTAAGAAAGTACGAACCGGACCCGACCCACGTACTGAATTTTGAGCAAGTAGACGTGGACGACAGGGTGTCGTACGTGGAAAGGCCAATGCGGATCGAGGACAGAATAGAAAGAGTACTGCGGAACAAGAAAATTCCAATGGTCAAAGTTATTTGGGAGCACCATGGGACTGAAGGTGCGACGTGGGAAAGTGAAGAGTTGATGCGACACCAATATCCCCATTTGTTTGTATAGTTGGGTTGGATTGTAAATTTCGAGGACGAAATTTTCGTAAGGGGGAAGAATTGTAACAGTCCGGATTTTGGCCCATTTTTGGGATTTATAAAACGTGTAATTCGTCAGTGCGCTTATAATGGAATTTCGCCTGGGAACTGATCACTCTCGGGTTCTTATTTTTTTAAAATTTGAAATTTTGCTAGAATCGCACTCGATCGAATTTGGCTGTTATTTATACCCTGAATTTGGCAGTCGATTTCCGGGAGTTTCGGGATGAAATAAATGGGACGGTGTCGATATTATTGTGGCCAGCATCGAGATTGTCAGGAATAGTGGAAAAATGAATTTTTGAACCGAGTGCGAATTTAGACTAGTAGACCTCCCTCGTAGTGTATTTAGAGTTATTTTATTTTGGCCGTTTGGCCTAGAATATTGTTCGGATTTATTGTGGACTGTTAGGCCTTTTTCTGAATTTAAATCGGGATCGATAGGTCGATTTTTAGTTTGGACCGTGTCCTTTAGTTCGCGCTTAGAATTAAAATTTAAACTCTTTTCTCTCTCTCTTCTCTGCCGATTTCCCCCCATCCCCGCGCACGTTACCCCCCCTCTCTCTCTCTTCCTTTCTCTCTTTCTCTCTTTCTCTCTCTCTCTCTCTCTCTCCCCCTTTTCCCCCTCTGCGTGCGCGCGTTCCCCATGCAGCCGTCCCCTCCCATGCAGACCCATCCCCTCACTGTCTCTCTCTTCTCTCTCCTCTCTCCTCCCTCTTCCTTCCTTCTTCGCCGGCCCGACTACTCCCGCGCCTGACTCTGCTTCGCCCGGCTTCGTCCGTCCGGCTCGCCGACCGCCGCCCGAGCTCGCCGCCGCGCCGTGCCGGCCCGCCGACGCCGCCAGCGAGCTCCGCCGCCGTCGCCGCCGGCCAGCTGCTCCTTTCTTCTCCCTCGCGCGAGCGACAACGAGCCCGTCGCCGCTGCTCGCCACGCCTGTCGCCGTCCCAGCCGCGCCCGACCGTCGCTGCCGTCACCCTCGCCGGTCGACCGTCGCTGGCGCCGCTGCGAGGCCAGCCCTCGTCTCTCTCTCTTTCCCGGCTTCCTCTCAGTCCGGTTCCGCTCGAGTCCGGCCAGCCGCCCTTCGCTGCCGCCCGTCAGCTCGCCTTCGCCGCTGCAGGCCAGCCGCCGTCGCCGGCTCGTCCGCTCGCGACGCTGCCCGCCGGTCGGCCGTCCAGCCTCGACGCCGCTCGTCGCCGCCGCGCCGCCGTCGCCGCCGCGTCGCTGCTGTCTCCGGTCGCTGCCCCAGTCGACCGGCCAGCAAGCCCAGCCGGCCGGCCAGTCAACCGGCCGGCCAAGCCGGTGCCGCGCCGCCGCCCTCGCCGACCGCAACCCCGCCGGCGCCGTGTGACCGCCGGCTTGCTCCCGGAGCGCCGCCGCCGATTCTCACCGCGAGTCGGTAATCGGCCGCACGCTCCCGTCGCCTCGAGACCATTATTAGGTGAGTAAAAATTTCTAAACCCTAATTAGCCTAATTGTGGAATTTTAGGGGTAAATTAACGGGGTAATTAAGCTAATTTGGGGCTTATTTGTGTGGGAATGTGCATGGGCTGATTATAGGACTTAATTGGGACTTAATGAGGATGTTTAGGTGTGATTTGGTGGCCATTTGAGGGCTGATTTGGTACTGTTCACAGTAGACCCGAATTTGGATTATTTCGCCTAAGTTGAAATTAATTGGCTCAATAGGTGACGACGTAAATTTGGGCAATGTATCGGTTAGTTTAGGACTTGTTGGGGGTCCTAGTGGGCGTTATCACATTCGGGATTTGATTGTCGAGTGTGGTTGGTCACGTCGAGTCCTAAACCGATTGGATTGTTCGTAATGCTAAGTTGTGTATTTAGTGCCGGGCGTAATTGGGCTAAAATGAAATGAGTTAGGCGTGCCGACAATGTGCCGACTGAGTGGGAAATTGTGATTCATTGATCTGGGCACATCGGAGTACAACTATTGATTCGAATTCCATGACATGTGAATTTGCATATTATGTTTTAATATGGTTGAGATTGAATACAGTAATGCACATGTCTGTCGTGAGTAAATCGGGCCTTCGGGTCGTTACAATTTGTGGCCTTCGGGTCGGGCCTTCGGGTCGTTACAATTGTGGCCTTCGGGTCGGGCCTTCGGGTCGTTACAATTTGTGGCCTTCGGGTCGGGCCTTCGGGTCGTTACAATTGTGGCCTTCGGGTCGGGCCTTCGGGTCGTTACAATTGTGGCCTTCGGGTCGTTACAATTGTGGCCTTCGGGTCGGGCCTTCGGGTCGTTACAATTGTGGCCTTCGGGTCGGGCCTTCGGGTCGTTACAATTTGTGGCCTTCGGGTCGGGCCTTCGGGTCGTTACAATTGTGGCCTTCGGGTCGGGCCTTCGGGTCGTTACAATTGTGGCCTTCGGGTCGGGCCTTCGGGTCGTTACAATTGTGGCCTTCGGGTCGGGCCTTCGGGTCGTTACAATTTGTGGCCTCCGGGTCGGGCCTTCGGGTCGGAAATAAACCATTATTGGCCTTAGGGTCGTGGCGTCGATATGACTGCATACTCTATTTATATTGCTATCGAAAGTCTTACCTGCTGGATGTTATAGTGAATTGGGCCTTGGGCCCCGGGTGAATTGACATTTATTGTTGCACTGGTTCATCTAATTATATATTTGATTTACTCTCTGGAGGTACACTTTAGTCTAGTTGGGATTAGCGATTTATTACTTGCTGAGTTTTCTCATGGTTGTGGTAAAACCGAACTTTTCAGATCCCCGGCCATGAATTTTGAGGCTGAAGAGCAGGACCCTGAGCCCGAGACAGAGTCTGAGGCTATGAGCTTAGAGGAAGAGCCAGGGCAGTCCGAGAGTTCTTTTGAGACGTCTGGATCTGACCCCGACTAGGAGCCCTAGTTTAGGTCCCAGCCTTAGGAGTGAGGGCCGATACTTTTTGGACTGTAGCCCTCCGGGTGTTGGTTCGATTCCCCTAGGCCACCGGCCTCTTTTTATACTCGTGGCCCTTTTGTTGTATCTCTGGGTTTAATGGATGTTGTTTGTAAGTTTGTAAAGAACGTATATTAAGGTTTAATCTATCGTTTAAATTGTTAACTCGTGCTATTCTTGGTTGCTAATAATTTGTCTGGGTGTATATATACATT
This sequence comes from Syzygium jambos, assembly GCA_031216235.1. Taxonomy (NCBI): domain Eukaryota; kingdom Viridiplantae; phylum Streptophyta; class Magnoliopsida; order Myrtales; family Myrtaceae; genus Syzygium; species Syzygium jambos. The sequence continues at coordinate 16,523,333 of CM062224.1, forward strand.
ATATATACGTCGTTTCCGCATGTGGCGTGTTTTCTCTGATTTGGGTATTAGGGTCTCTGTGACGCAATCCTGGGAGCGTCGCACTCTGTTTCGACCCTAGGCGGATGTTCATGCTCTCGTTGGGTGCGGGGCGTGACATGAATGGCCGGACATGGAAGTCTACTGCATGCTTTAGGCATGTGATTTGGCATAGTTTACTTCTAATATCCTTGCAGTTCTGTGAGAACTCTGTGATGTTGTTGGGTTTTCGTTTATCGATGAAAACTATATTCTAGAAGGATGTGCAATTGGGGCCTTGGCGTAGATCTCGTTTGCTGTGGTGCTGCAAGTAATGAATCAATCTATACTTCCATTTTTTAAATTGCAATGCAAGGTGATGAAAAAGGATAGTGGCAATGGCTATATGTTCATAGTAAGAGAAAGGTGTGTAAACCATGAAGTTTAAATAGTTGAATATGGTGGAAGTTCAATCTTATCAATTTCTCTGGTGAAGTTAGAGCAAAATGGCGGATACATATCTTGTATCAGTTAGGCATCAGAACCCTCATTTTCAATCATCCAGTCTAGGCAGCTACGCATTTAGTTTGATCCAAAGTACATGCATTCTGTCACTATAATTCTTCTGCAATGCTCGGCTTTTTGCTTTGTATTTTGCCTGTCAATTTTGGACTTGCCACCATTATTTTCCCTTATAAACTCTCCACTGCTATCGTCTTGGCCAGTGCATTGATTTCATCAGCCTTTCTCCTTAAATCATGTTGATCATTCTAACCAATTTTTTCACCCTTGGCTATGGTTAAATTAGTTTGTTGCATCCTTATTTTTTTCATTTTCTTACACCTGTACTTTCGCACTTGCATAACATTTCCTTGCATAATGCTTCTTGGAGGAACTTTAAGTGCTGTTGTTCTCATTATGGTTGTGTTTTTCCCTTGTGTATTTACGGACCAGATTCTTGTCCCAGGTCATAATTCCAGCTCCCTGTTGGGTGAGTTACCCTGAAATGGCAAGGCTTGCTGACGCCACCCCTGTAATTGTTCCAACAAGCATCTCTGAGAATTTCTTGATGGACCATAAGCTTCTTGAAGCCACGCTTACTGAGAAATCAAGGCTTCTGATTCTTTGTTCTCCGTCAAATCCCTCAGGGTCTGTTTACCCCAAAAAATTGCTCGAACAGATTGCTGCAATCGTCGCAAAGCATCCCAGGCTTCTGGTACTAGAAGCAAATTAATATTTTTTTCCTGCTCCTTATGTAAGTCAGATTGATTTGACAAGTTATGGAAAAATTCCATGGCAAACTTTTCAGGTACTGTCTGATGAAACGTATAAACACATCACGTATGCCCCAGCTACGCATACAAGTTTTGCATCTTTGCCAGGCATGTGGGAGAGGACACTCACTATCAATGGGTTTTCTAAGGTAATTGGAAGCCTTTCCTTCTCAATAACTATTCACATCCTAAATTTCGATCTCATGAAATTCATCTTTTTCAACTAGTTTTGCTTCTTTGCTAGACTATATTCTACCTCATGCTCGTTAAAAAATATCTAATTTTAAGATATTGGAACATCTGTAGGCCTTTGCAATGACTGGCTGGAGGCTTGGTTATATTGCTGGTTCGAAACACTTCATATCAGCTTGTGCAAAGATCCAGAGCCAGGTATGGTGCAGCGTCAAAATCTAATCGCGCAAATGATGAAGCTTTCAACAGAGGTTGCCTAGAGTTGACTGAAATTAAACTTGGTATAGAAGAAATTTTATGTCAATGAAAGAAATTTATATCTGGGAGAGAAAGCATTGGTTTCTGATGCCCAATATGTTGAAGTACACTAAATATTGGATGAAGCAAGTTACTAAGGTGAAACCAGCATGTGTAAACAACCTGTCGAAGTGATTGCTTTCTGATTCAATTTCCCGAGTTTTGTGTCTCGCACTATCTATCAGCGTTGGCCAACTGGTTGAATTTGTTTTGCATTGTGGCAGCTTACTTCAGGTGCCAGTAGCATAGCTCAGGAGGCTGCATATGCCGCTCTGTCGATGGGTTATTCTGGAGGTGAAACTGTTGCAACTATGGTAAAAGATTTTAGGGAACGGCGAGATTTCTTGGTTAAAAGCTTTGGGGAACTGGAGGGTGTGAAGATTTCAGAGCCTCAGGTACTAAATCAGAGATTGACCCGGCATACAAACTAATGATTCTCATTTGGTCTTCCATTGCAATTTCGAATTCCACATGCTGCTATATGCAGGGAGCCTTCCATATTTTCATCGACTTCAGTTGTTACTATGGAGCTGAGGTCAAAGGCTTTGGTGTAATCGACGGCTCGGAGTCACTTTGCCGCTACCTGCTTGACTTGGCGCAGGTATGCATCATTGAAGTGCTTGTTTTTATCTTCCTCTAGATGCAGGAGAAAAAGAAAAGCTCTTGCAGATGTGTTCGTACCAACTTCCTTTGTCGTCCCTCACCAAAACTTTAACATCTCATATGCTGAGATTCTCAATGCTATATCTTGTGTAGGTTGTGTTGGTCCCAGGGGTTGCATTTGGGGATGACACTTGCATCCGCATCTCTTACGCCGCTTCCCTCGCGACTCTAAAAGAGGCTTTTGGGAGGATTAAGAAAGCACTTGTCACACTGACACCCGCCGCCCCTGTTTGATGGTCACAATGCTGCCGCAGCATTGGGGACACCTTACTCCAATTAGCTGCCGCTGTTCTATTTCCTATCATACTTATTTGTTTGGATAGACTCTGTCATAGTAATTTATTTGTGCTTGTCTCCTTGTTTTGTTCATCATAATCAGCAAAGACGAGAGCAATGATTAGATGCAGATTTATGATATATTTCATTCCAAAGGAAAATGTCAATGTGAATTGTTATTTCATTGGTTTTTATTGGGAGCAGCCCAACATGTTCGGGAGTCAATTTGAAGTATCCAGATAATTGCTCATTAAGAATACCTAATAGAAAGGAGTCCTATTATGGTAGGACGCTGAAAAGGAAGAAATCTAAATAAATAGTTTCATTTAGGAAAAATACTAGGATGGAATCAATTTTGGTGATTGCCCAAATGAGAGGAATACCGGTCAATTAGGGAGGATTCCTAACTTGGATGGAGGTCTACCACTATAAACAAGAGGGCTTGGGTACCCCAAGCCAGACCCCAAAAGGGTCGTGTGAAATGGTGAACATCCATCATATTCTGAAATGACAGAATGTATGCCTGTACCACAAGTTCATAGATGAATGAGCACATGAACTGATTGATAAGAGCTCAGCACATCCGCCTTTCAATTACGAAATCTCTTCTTGAGGACATTGTAGTAGTACCAAAGAGCAAACAAGGCAAGAAGTAGAATTTCAGAAGGTTGCAAAAATAGAACTCGAGAGAAGAAGATGACATAAGTGAAACTGATAATGCTTGATCACAGTCACTACCTTCACAATTTTTTGAAGAACTAATCAGAGGTATGTTCTTGTTTGAACTTGAGAACCATCTGCCTCCCTGATCGAGAGCGCGTAAATGTTATGCGTTCACGAGAATTGTTAGTATCTTCGCCAACCAGACCAGAATTTGCCTTCCCAGGAACCCATTTCGGTTTTTCACTCTTTACTTGGGTTAGCTGACAATCCTCCAAGATTTTAACCGAGATATCATCAGTTTCTTCCTTCTTGGGCAGGGAAAATTTGCATTCAGCTTTCAATTTATCACCAATTGTGGGATTCGTGGAATATTCAATCTCTGGTGAACTCGTATAAAAAATTACAGCTTGGAAGGTGGGGTTCTGTTCGTATCTAAAGAGCATCGATTGGCCAGGAACAATAGAGCAATGATCTACGAACTTTTGCCATCCTTCCCCAAGCAAAAGCCTGCCATCACTCCATTCTAGCTGTACTGGCCAAATTTCACCATCTGGAAACTTAAGAAAACACTAAGCTCGAGAGGTCATTTCCATGCTTTTGCAGAAACCTCTTTGGTATGCCCTGAGGAAGCCCTTCAAAATCTATCACTAGAAATGAGAAAAGGATTAGTATAGGTTATGATTAACTAATTGATGCCATAGGTCCGTTAGTCATCCCAAGGCATTTGCAAAGTGATGAACGGAGAAAAGTTTGCGATCAAAAAATAAAAAATTGAGAAAAGTTCGCAATTTTTCAATACATGGTTTTATATGATATGAGGGTTGTATCCCTTAAGCACTATATTGTATTTTTTGTATTTCAAGTATGATCAAAACTTAGAAAGAGAACAACAAGAAACAACTAAAGAAGATAAAGAGTAACTAGAAGTTTTTACTATCACCTTCATTCGCCATCGCTGAAGCTCAGTTCTTAAGACATTTCAATTTACAGATCCATCGTTCGTCAAACAGAGACAAAAAAACAAGAAAGAAAAACTTGGTAACATTCTATGTCCAGCTTATAACACAACTGATATCATTTTCCAAAACAATGCCAAGCATAATGGTGGTGATAAACCACTCCTAAGTGTAATCAGAACTCCTGAAAATTGAGATTTCAAGCACGGTGGGACTCTGGTTAGTCAGTTCAAACACACAGACATCCCCTTCACACAGAGAAGTTGCTCTCGCAAACATGAACCAACCTTGAGATAACTTTCCTTGGTCCCCCGGAAACTTGGTTAACTTCGCCGACCACGTATCCTTCTTGTGCTTAAGTGTCACGACCTGCACGGTTCTCTTGATATAAGTCCGCATAAATTTGACCGGTACACTATGCGTAAATGTTTTACAAACCGATATTCGACATTAGCATTCTCAAAGTAAATCGGTTCCATGATCATGTCAAGGCATAAAAATTCTAAGTAGGAGGATAAGGAAAAATAATAACCCAAAACATGTACTCTCCAAGGTTTTCATGAACTAAGGAAACAATGCCATCTCTGAGTTACGCAGATGTCAATGATGAAACTAGGTCAATGAGACCCTCACTGCAGTGGAATTTTTAAAACTAGGGTACACCACGACTATGAACGCGGGATGCTTCGATTTGAAATCACGTGCCATTTCAAGAGCAGCAGGACATGGCACATCACATCTATGAGCACCGGTGTAGCACGGCTTGCTCTGCTTGCACGCTTTCTGATCATGCCTGTAGATAGTTAATAAAAGGAAAAATATTTCATTTTAAAATCCAAAATTAGATGATACAATTCAGAAAGGATATGAGCCAATGAACTGAATCAAATGTTACTGGGAAATTGGTGTTCATAGGAATAATCATCATTTTCACTACCCGTACCAGAGTTCACCTTTCAAGAAGCCGAAGCCAATGCTGACTTTTCCTAATTTTTGGGCTAGGCCGACAACCCTCTGAGATTGTGGCTGAGATATCATCAGTTTCTTCCTTCTTGAGCAGAGGAAGTTCACATTCTGGTTCTGTTTTGTCCATGATCAAAGGATCGGTGGGATATTCAATCTCTGAAGCACTCGTGTCAAAGATCACAACATGGAAGACAGAGCTCGGTTCATATCTGAAAACTAGGAATTGGCCAAAACCAATGGAGTAATGGTCTGTGAACTTCTGCCAACCTTGGCCAAGCCAAGCCATGCCACCACTCCACTCCAACTCCACTGGCCAAACGGTTGTACTGCTTGGAACCTTGAGAAACACTGAGCCAGGGAGGTCACTACCATGTCTCTGCAGAAACCTCTTTGGTATCTCCTATTGAGCAGAAGAAAGAAACTCAGATTCAATAAATAGTTCAATAATTTTTTCACTTAAATTTATGATATTAAGGTTCTTGCCCAAAGCAAGTAGACTCAATAGCATGGTGAACCACAACCTTAGTTAACATTGTCACCAGAAATTTTTGGATTCAGGTAGTGAACAAGTAAGTTTTACAACTTCTTTTCAGGCTCCCTGCAAAAATATCTTCGACTCCATCAGCAACTTTTTGTATGTGACATGCAAATGCAATTACCGTGCTCAGTAATTCTCAATGTGACACAAGGGAATTAGATTGTGATAAGAAGTAGCTACCTCACCCAATTAGAGTAACTTGGGTTGCCTGCATCCGGGGAATTAGTCACGCGGCAGGCTTGGATACTGGTATTATTCTAAGGGGGAAAAAGAATTACCGGCCCTACACTTTGCTCAAATTCACATTCACATAGAAGAAGCTTCAGTACATGATTCGCATATGAGCAAGCAATAGCATGAATTCTACTCTACTTCACAAGAAAATTCTTCTCAGTTCAACATTAATTCTGGTAAATTAATGTCATTTCCTGAACAAAATTCAACATTATTAGGAAAAAGAAAAAAAAATCCAGGAATATATTCTAATGGGTCAAAGTCATGCGGGTTTCAATCCAAGGACTAGTCCAGAGACTAAACACTGAAAAACAGAACAGTCTTCCCGCAAGTGAAACACCTTGCATGGCATGGATGTATTTTGCTCACTTGGTCGCAGACAACTGTCAACTCAGTCACACAATTAGCCAGAAAGGAGGATCTTTCACAATCAAGAAATACATCGAGCAGCTAGTGGGCAAAGAAGAATAAAAAAAGAAAATCAAGAATCACTTGGGGAGGAGAGAGAGAGAGAGAGAGAGAGAGAGAGAGAGAGAGAGAGAGGGAGGGTATGCTCACAAGCTTTCTGCTGGGAAGGGCATCGGAGGAGAGTATGAACTTGAAAAAATGAACAGACTTGGGCGGTTCAAAACCCTTCGGACGACGGGAGGTCATCCTCTTGAAAGAAGCTCCTTTCAAGGTCATGCGGTCGCCTGTGTCTCACCTGCTTCAGGAGTCGTGTTGTCCACTCTGTTATTAGCTTTTCAGTCGGTCAGAGCAACCAAACCGCCGCATTAGAGCAGTTTGTACCGAGGCTGGGCAATCAAATCGGTTCTACCTAGGAACTGAATCGGATCGTCCTGAAAACCGGTCTGATTTCCAATTTTGAGCAAGAATCACCAGAAACCGAATTAAATTTGGAATCAGTTACGTAATATCACACCCCAAAATCATTACGAACGGGGGATGACATGGTTGTACTTTCATTCGAATGACGCAACCTCAAATCACCAAAATCCAACTCTCAAAAGTCTCATCTTCGCTATCGCTCTCATACTACTTATTTTATTTTTTTGGTAAGGTTCCCATACTACTTATTGCTAGCTAAAAGAACCTGAAAAAAAAATTAAAAATTAGAGGGGTGAATAACCACAGCTAAGTGAGTAATGCATTACTTCAAAGTGGATCGAATATTCACTATGCACATTTATAAACACGATATCACTATTTATCAATCCCAAAAGCTAGAGTACTATATACACAAAATATCAAAAGTAGCGTATGAATCAATAATAATATCAATTATCAATGGTCTATTTCATTAATTAATCTCATTTAACTACACACCAATGATTCATTCAATCGACTAATCTCAAATCGCATGTCAATAGTCTCCTCCATTGACCAAATCCAAATCACATGTCAATGATCCACTCCAATGACTAAACTCAGCTCAAATATCTAGCCATGGTCACAAAAAAAGCCCCATGACAAGGCGATCAAGATTCCTCCCTTGGTTAGGTCTCTAACTATTATTAGCCGGTGACTCGGCCCGCAATAATATATTGGACTAATATGCATATACCCACAAGCCCCTCACTGAGCTCACAGTGATATTGAGCATCAATACCAACCCACAACAACATCCTCCACAGTATTTACAAAGCCAAATTCAGAAATCATTTCATATATCACTAAAAGCTTTCGCTACTGAACTCATCTGCTATAAATACTTTCAATAAAATATTCTCAAATCATTTCAAGACTCGTCCCATAAACCAGTTTTACAAATCGATACATGTCATAAAGCATTTCGCAAGTCGATATCATTCCATAAACCGCACTTAAAGTCTCATAAGGTCTTGCAAACCCAAAGTGTATATTACTTCTTAACTTCGTTCATCAAACAAAATATATGTTTCCATCAAACAATTCTCATACCATTCACAAATAGAAAAATGTAATAGATGCTCAATTCAAAGTTTATGCAACAAACATGCTTATTCATAACTCATAATATCAAATCTTTATCATCTTGAAGACATGAGTTCATAAATTTTTAGAAAAGATAGTACCACTTACCTCGGAACGACAATGACAAAACAAGCATTACTTGAATCGTTGAACTCGCAACCCTATCAAATAAGTGAGAAACAACGTTAAAATTGAATAACGCACTATTTCAACTATGAAATGGCTATACTATGCCACTCCTACGCACTAACGAATCGCATACCCAAAAGCGATTATTCAAGCTGTTTGTTACATGGAGCTTGAGAGCGAAACTTTGTCATGCCTTAATTCTCTCCATTGAATCTCGTTTCAAACATACTTGTAGTCAAAAGAAGCTCTTTCAACGTACTACAAGAATCCCTACTTGACCATTCCAAAATCAAGCAAAAAAGCAACGAAATATGGCCCCAAATTAACTGGACATGCACTGATCATCACGTGCAAGAAACTTTAAAATTTTGTTACAGGCAAACTGTACACTTAAATTGAGATCTGTAAAATCCTACAGCTCTACAACACCATAAACTATCATTTTTATATAAATACGCAGCTCAACGATTCAAAAATTGAACTTCGCTGCTCGAATCACCAATAATTCTGAATTTCAAGCCCTAAATACGAAACTACTCTGATTGAACAAACGAGGGACACGAGCACTTATCAGATGTTGCGATACGGTGTTGAGTTGGCTTGGCGAGGCTCCCATGATGAGAATGCACGAAGCCCTCTCTCTTTCCTTTCTTTTTCTTATTCTCTCCCCTCTCTTCTTATCTTTTGCCCAAACGTGCTTATTTCTTCTCCCTTTATCTCCTCCTTTTTCTTTTCCTTTCTTTTTTTTCTTTCTTTTTTCTCTCTCCCTGAAAGCTCTTAGTTTATGCTGAAGCTTCCACTCTTTTCCTCTTCTTTTTACCATTCAACTCTCCTCTTTTCTTTTTTTGACTGGGTCAAAAACCCATATTTTACACAAAGCCTAAAAAGCCTAGTTTCTCTTGACATCTTTTTTTTTCTCTCTTGTTCAATTCTCTCTAACCTCATTAAGATACTTCACCACCCTCTCTGGCTCGCGACTCACCTTTCTTGCTCGCTTGCGGCTCGCCCTCACTCGTTCGAGCCTCCCAACCCTTGCTTGTTCTGACTCATCTTCGCCCTTGTTTATCTTTTACTTTAAACTGTTTTTTTTCCTCATATTATCTTGCTGTACAAAATGAATCAGAAAAAGGAATTAAAGAAAAATAGGTTCTTGGATAGACCCTACTGGACCAGAAAAATAAAATAGGTTCAAGATTGGTTTGGGGACAAGCATGGTAGCTTTCAAACTCCAAAAACTGGGAACCATTTCTAAGAGGATAAGTTCTAATTTCCTAACTTGAAACCTACCCACCCTAAAACGATAACTTTTAGTTTGTACTAGAGAATCCTGCTCATTCATTCAAACTGTGAATGTGAACTGAACTCAGTCATCCCAATGATATCTTTTACTTCGCATTGGGCTCTCGGTGAGAGAAGAAGAATAGTCTACAAATGGGTGACCGGCGGAAGCCATTCCTAGCTTGGTCTTTGCTCCAGCCAGTGGGTCTTGAGAAAATTTTCGAGGTCCCGAAGGTGATGCTGCAGCGGCAACCTTGCTTCCATCTCGTGCTTCCAATGCTGTATTTGAATCCGTCCTCAAACATCCCTTTGGACTTATTCAGTGGCACGAGTGAAGATCTCCATGAGATTGTGGAGACTTGCCATTGATCCAAGGATAGTGCATGTTGATCTCAAGTCGTATAAAAAAAAAGCAAGAAATTTTAGAGTCCCCCATTGAAGAGTAATCCTAGTCATTGGTCGAGAGATTGATTGAAATTTTTTTTATAGTTCTCAATGCACGATCTTAATATGGTAGGAGGGTTGTATCCCAAAAGCACCTATGCTCCATACTCTATTCCAAAAATTAAAGCATGCTTAAAGAGAGAAAAACAAAGTACAACTAAAGATGGAGTAACTAGAAGCTTTACAATAACTTTCATTCACCATCACCAGAGCACAGTTCTTAAGCACCTTGAGTTTACAGATCCAGCGAATGTAAAAAAGAGACATTAAGACTGCGCATGACAACCATTCTGTGCCTGGGAGCAGATTCTGGTCAGAAATGATTCTTTTTGATTCTGTGCCCGGGAACTGATTCTGAGTATTTGAAGGCGTTTGATAACGGTCCAAAATTCTGTGCCCGGGAACAGAAATGCGTTTGGTAACGACATAAAATTTCTTTTTATTAATAATATTTTAAATATTTTAATATTTCTTTCTTTTCTTTTTTTCTTCTCCTCTTTCTTGGCCATGGCTAGTAAAATATTTTTTAATTAATAATACTTTTATTAAAAATAATTTTTTTATTTTTTTGGCCATGGCCGGTAAAAAATTTTCTTATAAATAATTTTTTTATTAATAATTTTTTAAAAAACATTTTACTAAAAAATATTTTTATTGAAAATATTTTTTTCTTTTTTTTTGCCATGGCCTGGTCGCTGGCCATGGCCGGTCAAATATTTTTTTTATAAATATTTTTGTATTAATAATATTTTAATAAAAAATATTTTTATTGAAATTATTTTTTTATTTTTTTTCCATGGCCTGGTCACTAGCCATGGCCGGTAAAATATTTTTTATAAACAATTTTTTTTATTAAAATATTTTAATGAAAATATTTTATTTATTTTTTTGGCCAGTAAAATTGTTTATAAATATTTTATTATTATTAATATTTTAATAAAAAATATTTTTATTGAAATTATTTTTTTATTTTTTTTGTCATGGCCTGGTCGCTAGCCATGGCCAGCAAAATTTTTTTATAAATATTTTATTATTAATAATATTTTAATAAAAAAATATTTTTATTGAAATTATTTTTTTATTTTTTTTGCCATGGCCTGGTCACTGGCCATGGCTGGTAAAATATTTTTTTATAAATAATTTTTTCATTAATAATTTTTTTTATTAAAATATTTTAATGAAAATATTTTTATTGAAAATCTTTTTTTTTTTTTTTTTGCCATGGCCTGGTCGCTGGCCATGGCCGGTAAATTTTTTTTATTAATAATATTTTTTTAAAATTTTTTTGCCATGGCCTGGTCGCTGGCCATGGCCGTTAAATTTTTTTTATTAAACTATTTTAATCTCGTTAGATACGGCGAGGGTGGCCCTCGCGCCGGACATTAGAAGCTATATTAAAAATCAAGAAAAAGAAGAAGAAAAAATATCGATTCTCATTTTTGTTCCCAGAATCAAGAAGCTACTTTTTTTTTATTCTTGATTCTACTCCAAAACTGATTCTGGGCACAAATTTGCAAGAATTTGTGCCTAGAATCAAAAAATTAAACAAACAGATTTCTGTTCCCAAACTGATTCTGAGAACAAAAGAACAGAATCAAACACTATTTGGCAAGTTATCATGCGCAGCCTAAGAAACTCATAAAATTGTATGTCTAGCTGTTAATACTACTAATACAATGGATTGTGATAGCTAATTGTGATTGTGGTGGCTTGATTATACTTAATCTCTATTTAGTTCTAATTATTGAATTAAATTGGTTTATGTTAAATTATGCTATTAGTCTTGAGCTATGGCTAATTTGCTTATAAGTGTGGTTTAATTAAAGAAATGGTGGTTTTGTATTAAATAATGGTGATTATGTATTTTTGGATATTAATGATAATTATCTATATATTAATAATTATTTATTTCTAGTAAATAATAATTATTAAATAAATTTATAAATTATTGGGAACCATTATTTGTGAGTAAGAAATGTTTATTTATGTGGAAAGTTAATTGGTTAATTATTTTTATGGACTTAGATATTTTTTGGAAACTAATTAATTATTATGGGATAATAATTATTTATTTATTTTGAGTAATAATTGAATTTCGAATATTGGAAATTAATTATTTTGTGAGAGAAAAATAATTAATTCCTTTTGGAAATGGAAATGATTTATTAGTTTTTGGGCGATAATTAATTAATCATTTTGGATGAGAATTCATTAGTTAATTGAGTTTTAATTAATGAATAATTTTGAGGAAAAGTATTATTTTTGCAAAGTAAATCACGAATTACTTTGAATAAGAATGAGTTATTTTTAGTGGATATCGGATGGTTCACGTTGGAACGTTATCCAGTTGATAGTTCTATTGGGTTTTTTTTTTTTGGTAAAGTAAGATGTATATATACTTTTAACGCACCAAGTACAAAGAAAGGACGTCGTACTCAAAAACCTCGTACCCTAGGGAACAAGGATGGTGTTCCCAAGGGTACAAGGTGTACGATTGAGAAAAGAAAAAAGCCGCAAGGGCAGAACAAGGAGGCCAAACACTTCGGCGAAAGCCAGATATATAACTACTACGCAAATACTAGGAATAAAAAATAGAGGCAGAGATGCCCCAGTTTGCTTGAACTCTTCGGTTGCGGGGACTATCTTCAACGGGTTTAAAGGATAGACCTCTATCTCTCGTCACCTTAATAAGATGGTTGCGGATGGCCGGTATATAGAGTGGTTTGATCCTAAAAAGGATATCATTTCTTACCGTCCAAATAATGTGGCATAAGGCGCTAAGGGAGAAGAGTGCAATGCGTTGATGGAAACTATGTCCACCAATGACCCGTATAGCCCATCGGAGGTTGTTAAGCCACGGTTTATTGCGCCAGGAAAGATTGCATTTGGAAGCCCAAAAGTTAGCAAGGGAGCCCGTGATGGTATAGCCGAAAAAGAGGTGGTTGATGGAATTCGGTCTGCGGCAGCAAAAGGCACAGGCCCCTTCGTCGATCCTATGGTGCCTCAATAAATACTCCTGTGTAGGAAGCCTATTCAGAGTAGTGAGCCATAACAGAAATCCTGGGGGCGATGGAAGGATCCCAGATGAATGAACTCCATTTAACTTTTTGGCCCTTGATCCTTATGGATTCCCACGCCTTGGCAGAAGAAAAGTCGCCGGAGGGATGTCCCTGCCAAGAGAGACTATCGCTAACTCCCGATTAAAGAGAACCAGTAGGCAGCCAGGAGTAAAAAGTGTCTAGGACCGAAGACTGGGGCCATTCGGATGAGAAAAAATCCCTAACCGTAGAGCTTATTGGAATCCTGGAGTTGTAAATCTCTCTATCCATGAATAATTTGTAAAGAGGACCCCTAGGGTGCCAATTATCAATACAAAAGGAGGTGATAACTCCATTACCAATGTGCCAGCAAAATTTGAGTTGGAATTCATGACGGAGGTCTAAAATTTTTTTCCAAGCCCAAGAACATACCGTTGGTTTGGGTGCAATCCGGAAATTCTTGTTCTTCAAGAAATTAGAGTGAATCCATTTACACCACAGAGATTCTTTATCAGTGAAGAGAATCCATATGTGCTTAAGTAGGGTTGCCTAATTGCATTCAAGGAGTCTACGAATTCCCAGTCCTCCCTCATCCTTAGGAAGACAGACTTCTTTCCACAACACTTTCGCGCCCCCTGACCCCAGATCCGGGCCTTTCCATAAAAACTGCCTAAGAATCAATTCAATTTTGGAAAGAACAGATCGAGGCAATGGGAATACAGAGGCCCAATAGACATGGGTAGCATGGAGAACTAATTTAATAAGCTGGAGCCGACCCGCAAATGAGAGGAAACGATGCGACCATGAGCGAGTACGAGCAGTAATGGAGTTGACAAGGGAAATGCAATCTGTCTTGCTCAATTTGGACGCAATGATAGGTACACCGAGGTATCTAAAGGGAAGCATACCTTCATTGAAGCCAAACAAGAGCCGGTTTGGGTTTGCAACTCTTCAGAACCACCAAAGAAGAATAATTCACTTTTATTGACATTAGGGTTGAGCCCTGACCAGGACGAAAAAAGAAGAAGGCCTTCCTTTAGAAGGGAAGCCGATGCAAGCTGTGCCTCCAAAAAAACGAGCACATCATCGGCAAAGAATAAGTGTATAAGATGAGAAGGCTTATAACGCCAATAGTACTTGAATGACGGGAGCATAGCCTTGGAGTTAAGGATTTCGGAGAATACTTCCATCACCAATGTGAACAGATAAGGGGATAAGGGATCACCTTGACGGATGCCCCTTCCACTTTTAAAGAAACCATGAAGTTCTCTATTGATGGATATAGGGGAAGTAACACGTTCCATAACGAGTTTAATGAACATTTGGGGAAAGGAAAAGGAATGTAATACCTTTTCCAAGAACGCCTAATCCACTGTATCATATGTTTTCTGAAAGTCTACTTTGATGGCACACTTTGGTAAATATGGGTTATGGTGAAACCCGGCAAAGAGCTCCTGAGCGAGCATGATATTGTCGCAATCCTTCGTCCCCTAACAAAGGCATTATGGGATGGTCCAATGATGGAGGGCAGAACAGTTGCAATTCTATTTGCCAGGATCTTAGTAATGCATCTGTAGATTGTGTTGCAACAAGCGATCGGTCGAAAATCACTCATAGTCGAAGCATTAGGTACCTTCGGGATGAGAGTGAGGATTGTGTTGTTGGTCTCCTTCAGTCAGAGCCGCGAAGAAATCCTTGATGGCCATGATAACTGAGGGGCCAACAACATCCCAAGAGGCTGTGAAAAAATCCACGTTGAACCTGTCCGGACCTGGAGCCTTACCCTTGGCAAGGGAGAACATGACGTTGCGGATTTCACTGTCCGTGACTTCCCGGGATAAGAGGATGATTTGTTCCTCATTAAGGATCCGCTCCATCATGGAACAAATGTCAGCCACAGATAGGCTTGATGTACCAAGGCTAGCCGAGTATAAGGTCTCATAATAGGAGACAATATGGTGATGAACCGCATCTGGGTCAGCGAGGACATTCCCAGCATCATCCGTAATCGAGAGGATACGGTTTTGGAGGTGACGATTTTTGACGAAGTGATGGAAATATTTAGTGTTCCTATCCCCATCATTAAGCCATTTGATTCTGGACTTCTGCTTGAAAAAAGATTCTTCTTGGAGGCGCAAAGTAGCGAAGAGCTGGAGCTGCTCTTTTTCCAGGTTTGCCAATTCAATGTTACTAGGGTCTAAAGTGAGTGCATCCTGTGTAGAGAAGAGATCAAACCTGGCCTTAGCTGTGCGATCCGAGATATCCGAAAAGGGGGCTCGGTTAAGCTGTTTGAGCCGGCCTTTGAGGCACTTCAGTTTCTGGCACACTCTGAACATGGGAGTGCCACTGCTAGAGGAGTCCCAAACCTGTGAGATAATGGAGGGGAATGCCGGATATGACATCCAGCAATTAAAGAACTTGAAGGGTTTCTTGGCCGGGCTCACAAGAACTATTCTTATGAACATAGGAGTATGATCAGAAACTCCGGAGGCCAGGAAAGCAGCTTTCGAGAAGGAGAAAGAGTTGGTTCATTGATTATTTATCAGCACACGATCTATCTTTCTTTGTTTCCGAGAAGGAACCGAAGAAGTCTACCAGGTGAATCTATGGCCAACGTAACGGAGGTCGTCAAAACCCGCGCTATTTAGGCATGAATCAAGTTCATCAAAAGCTGGGATCCACGCATTAGTGCTGCCCAGTCTATCCGAATTATCCCGAATAGCATTGAAGTCCCCAGCAACCATCCAAGCTTCCAACTCATAGAGAGAACTTGAACTGATGAGATCCGCCCATAAAGACTGGCGGGATGCAAAGGTGTGTTCGGCATAAATAACCGAGAAGACACAACTCTTGTTTAACGCCCGGATGCCAACATGACCATGGATGACTTGGGTCGATTTGGATAGAATTGAGAGGTCAAAAACCTGGGGTTTCCACCCAATCCATATGCGTCCCTAAGGGGAATGACTAATTATTCGTCCATAACCAACCCGGTAACAAACCGGAGGATATTTCATCAAAAAGAGCAGGCTTGACCTTAGTCTCAAGAATACCAATACAGGATATATTATTAGATCTAACGAAGTGTCGGATCTCAGCCTGTTTGATGGGATCTACTAGTCCCCTAATATTCCACACGCCAAAAAACATAATTGAGGGATAGGAGTGTTACCTCTTCTTGTAGCCACCCCGCTTCCTGGATCCTGGACTGGCCTTGGGCCGAAGGGCCTTATTAGCTGGAGACATGGCCGAGGCCTGGGATCTGGGTGGTTGTGTCTACCGCCTATGGAAGGGGGGGAAACTTTCTTAGGCTGGGGATCCACCCCAGATGGCTTAACACTAGGATCCGGAGTAGTAGAATGCAGAGCCAGATTTTTCCGCGAGCTGCAGTCGCGTGTGCTTGTCTGACCAGGAGAGGGGGAGTCCGTATCGCTGGAGACGTCACTTGCCAGATCTTCGTTACTCTCTCTCGATTCAAAGGAGGCAAAATAAGCACTATGAGGGGATATATCATGTCCTGAGGGGACTCTTTCGTCCACCAAGCCTTGACGGGACAATGGTATCGGTTCTGGGGGTGACGGAGTAGTAAGGGGAGTCTTGTTTCTGGAACTCCCTGGTGCTTGCCTCTTTTTGACCAGCTGCCAAGATTTCTCCTCCAAAGGGGGGGGGATGGATTGAACCAGAAGGCTGGGACGTGACCCTGTCAACCGCATGGAGTGGATCCTCTCCTATTTCTGTAGCTGGCTCACGAGTCTTGCCACCAGTAGTAGGCAAGGGATCAGGCGCGCATTTGTGACCAAAGGTATAACATTTAGGACAAGAGATGGGTCTCCACTCATATTCAATCTTTACCGTCCAAGTTTGGTCATTTAGTAGAAGGTCTACTGAATCTGGCAACTGTTGTGCTGCCCTGATCTCAACACAAACTCTCGCGTAGGATATCATACACATCTTTTCTGTTTGAATGTCAACATGCAGGGGTTTGCCAATCGTGCTAGCTACGGCACTAATGCCTAGCGCTGACCACAGGACTACTGGAATGTCCCTTAACTTGACCCATACCGGAAGGGTATCATGCTGTTTTTTCTTGAGAGGGATGGCCGGGTGCCATTGCTATAAAATCATGGGGATCCTTAGAATGGTGATCGGTCCCCCATCCAGGATCTTCCTGCGATAGGTTTCATCCGAAATATGAAAATAGAAGAACCCATCATTATTAGCTAGAACATCCACTAGTTGATGGCCCCAAACTTTCTTTAAGGTTGTTTCAGTTAATTTGAATGGCAACTTCTTCCCAACAAAATAACCAACAAGGCACTCCTTCTATTTTGGGTCAGAACTCTGAAGAATGTCCTCTGATATTTCCACACATAGTTTTCCATCAATCAAAGCGGGAAGGATATACGATAGAGAGTATCCCTTCTCAGCAGATTTAGCTATGGCTGCCCAAGAATGTTGAGCTATTGGCTGCACCGGTTTTGGGTTTGGGGCTTTTGCTGGGGCTTCACCCCTACTTGGACTCCTCCTAGACTGAGAAAGATCACCTCGAGGCACTCTGGCCATTGAATTCCCCCTGCTACGGCCACGGGAATGATTTTGCCTTCTATCAGAAGCGGCTCTAAAGGAACCGGCTACTGTATTTTCTTTCTGGGTTTTCACTTGCCCAGATACCACCGAGGAATCGGGCCTTGGAATGGCACCTGAAGATCCCACATTGGGTTTTGGAGGCCACTGAGGGATAGCTTCATCCGTTGTAGCCATGGCTATAGGGTCAATAGACTTAGGCATCGGGGCCATCACACTTTCACTGGGTTTGTCGGCCATAGGAGCTCAGATTCGAATGGCCATGGAGGAAGCGAGGTGTGAATCACAAGTATCAATGAAGGGGGTAATAAAGCGCCCCCCTTATCCGAAATGTATCACTGTAATCTAAAGCCAGGCACTCACAAGTACTGGAAATCAGGACATGAAGAGAAAAACCCAGAAACTTACCCAAATCTGCTTACACGCCTAGGAGGATAGCCCAATGAGAATTCCCTCCGGTTGAAGGGGGAAGGGCTTAAATGCGACCACAGACTCAAAAGCTCAAGGGGATATAACGGTGAAGTCAAACCAGTGCGATAGCTGAGCAGACACTGAAGAACCTAGAACGAATGGGTAAAAACCCAAATCTATTCCTCAGCTCAAAGGGAGGGATGAAACACCGATCTATCCGGGAGAAGGATAGGATCCTTCAAGACGACCTCCGACACCAAATTTCGGCCGGACCAACAACCGGAATGGTCCTAGCACACCAAGGCAATCGGACGACAAGCAGTCCACGATCTCCACCAAAACGAGAGGATTTGAATAGTAACCCGCATGAACAGTATCAATGGGCTAGTTCTATTGGGTTATTCGTATTTAATTCTTTAAAAGGACAAGAATTACGATTGAAATGTCAATTGGATTGATTACAACTAATTCACTGTCAAATGAGATTGTTTCTGCAAGTTAATACATGGTCATTATGTTTGGCATGATCATATGGCCGCATGGAAAGTATTCTAGCATTATGCATGTGAAAGATGGGGTAAATTGTCATGTGCAAGCACAGATCATGTTTGCATCGGCTAAAATGCAAGATAATGAAATGATCATGAGTGATTGATGTGTTTGCGTGATCAATTAATCTATCGTCACCCAGTGGAAGATATGTGGTGGACGTAGTCCGTTTTAACGGAAACTGAATGCGTGATCAATTAATTTGCCGTCACCCAGTGGGGGATCTGTGGTGGACATAGTCCGTTTTAACGGAATTTGATCCCGGTGTTTGATCCGGAAGTCGAGTCGCGGTAGAGGCCGGACCGATAATTTTGCTCCATATGGAATGCAGTGGGTGGGAGCCCCATGATGTCCTATGGATTGCTCCATTGCTCCCTATAATCTGCTATGTGGGTGAGAACCCCATGACGTGGAAATGGAATGCCGTGCCCAAAGGTTGTGGGACAACGCCTAGCTATGCTGAAAGATAGTAGGCCCCCCTTGTGTACAGTAATTAATCGGAGCACGACTGAATGCATTATGCATGAGAAAGCACATGATATGTTCTGGTTAAATGTATGATGTGCCTTTGCATTGAAATGTGCCATGAGATGGACTATATCATGCAGGTCGTGTATGGCAAGAAATGTCACGCCCCGAACCCTACGGCTCGCGACAATCGGGCCGAGGTCGATTCAAGTGCAACGTCCCAGGACGCATTGCCGACCCGACACCCAACGCAAAGAACCATGCACACGCGGAGGCAACATAAACACCCGTGCAATTTAAAACCACATGACCAAGGATAGCACAAACAACAAACACCATTATGAATATACACTTGCATTAATATCGGGAAACATATACAATATTCATTTACAGCATAAGCACAAAAACCAAAAGCGGGTCAATGGCCACTACTGACAAAAAGGGGGTAGGTGGCCAGGCGGTTAGTCTACTACCTAAGGTGGGGTTTCGATCAAAAAGGTACCGGCCCAACCTAACTGAGGCTAAGGTTAATCCTACGAAACCCAGTCCGAGTCAGATCCCGAGGACTCAGAGGAAGTGTCAGACAACTCGACCTCGGAGTCTAGGGAATCCAGCTCGGACTCGGCCTCTGTCAGCTCCTCCTCAGAATCCATCTCCTCAGGCTCGCCCTCCTACTCAGGGTCCTGCTCCATAGGCTCTGGCTCCTCATCCGACTCCATTGGCTCTGGGTCAGAGTCTCAATCCACCAACTCCTCGTCCATAAGGTTTGGCTTGTCCATCTCCCAGACAACAGGTCCGTGCTCGACATCAGCACTAGAACTCCCCTCGGAAGTATACTCAGGGCTCGCCAGGTCTCCGTCAGCACACTGGAGATCTAGGTCACCTAGCCCGTTGAACGGAATACCAAAAGTCCTGAGGGGTCCAAAAGTCTCGGTGTAATCCCTAAAACACCAAGCTATGTACTCATGGGCCTGGAAGTGCTGCTCGCCCACGTCGATCCATACGGTGGTAAAGTATCTAATATATGTATCTTCATTCCTTATGGGGTACTCGGTCACGTCCCGATCTATCCGAGATGGAATCCCAAAACATACCGGTACCTCAAACATCTTCAGGGCCGGAGATCTGAAAAGTTGGGTTTTAACAATAATGAGAACGAATCTCAGCGAGTAAAACCCCCTAAATCAAAACTAGGCTAACATGCATCTCCTGACACACAACAAATCATATATGTAACATCCTGAATTTTGACCCGTTATCGGGACCAATAAAGCATATATTAATTCTCGTGTGATTCTAGTGAGTCTCGCCCGGACTTGATCAATCACGGGATACTAACCAAATGGGAAAGGCTAAATAGGAACAAGTACGTGGACCGAGAACCCGATCGCAATGGAGCGCCGATTTCGACGAATGTCGAGGGAATATTTTGAACCAATATAGGCCGATCTTGAGAAAATGACGGGTTGATATCGTCAGTAACGTACGATCGGATCGCGGGTGGTTCCGCACGACCGAAAGTACGCCTGACAAATGAACCCCGATTTTAATCCAAACTATCGCGACCCCCGGTGCTAGCGATAATCCCTCTCGCTCTCTCGAAATTGAGGCCATTACGACTCGAACAATCTTAGGTAGATACGCGTAACACCTAAACAGCCGCCCGTTAGTGAGAGACCCTAAAACTACAAAACGAGCAATTAGATCGCTATATTAGACCGAACTCCGATGTCAAAATCTCAAGGGTAGTTACGACTATTTTACAAGACGGACGTCATTTTAGAGTGGCCATTCTTGTTTGGGACTAGTTCGACTGAAAATTTAAAATTCGACGGAAATTGACAAAATTACGGTTTTGCCCCTGTGGGCACCGGGATTGGATTCGGAAGCCGTTCGAGGTTATTTTTCGCTGCCAAGGTCTTTTTGGGGTAGCCACGCGCATTTAGGGTGGTTTTGACCAAAAATTGGAATTTCGACAAAAATTGAAAAATAATATTATTTTATTCCCAAGACTTCGCATGCGATTTTCGCGGGCTTAGAAAGTGAATTTCGTGAATTCGACACCGTATTATGTCTTCCATGAATATATAGGACCGGTATGGACAAAAATTTAAATTTCGGTCCGGGATCGGAAAATTACAAAAATGCCCCTAGGCTATTTTATTTTATTCCGAATTTTTGATCAATTTTGGGGTTTAACTAGGGTTAAGTGAGGCCAACCAGACCTGGTCAGCCTTGGTTAGAGGGCATTTGACCATTTTGTCCTTGCATTATTGGGGGAGAGTGGCCCTAAGCCATTGGATCAAAGGGCAATTTGTCCAAGCCCTTAGATTTGTGACATGTGGATCCCACTAAACCAAATTTTGACCACTTTTGACCCACTTTTTCTCTCTCCTCAGCCTCTCTCTCTCAGCTCAGTCTCTCTCTTCCCCCGAGCAGCTCACGATCGTCCTCTTCACGCCGCTTCTCTGCCCGTCTAGCTCCGCCGACCACTGTTCACGCCGGAACAGCCACGCCGCCGGAGCCGCTGACCTCAGGCCGCCACGCACTGCCTCCTGGGACCACCCCAGCCACCGTCGACCTCCCTCTCCTCTGTATCGCCTCCCCCACAGCGGCTGTTCCAGGCGGAACCGTGAGGAACACTGCCGGTCTTCACACCGCCGGGGCCGCGCCGCCGTCCTCTGCCTACACGCCGCCCTCGCCGACCCCCTCACCCTCACCGTCCCCCTCTCGACCGTCCACAGCCCACTCCCCAGCAGCTCCCCTGTTTTTGGCCGAGTGTGAACCATGAGCCCACCGGTGCCGCCGTGACCACCGGCTTGCCCCCGGAGCGCCGCCGTCGATTCTCACCGCTTGCCGATAATCGACCACCCGCTTCCGTCGCCCCAAGACAATTTTAGGCGAGTAAAAATCCCTAAATCCCGAACTAGCCTAATTATGTGATTTAAGGGTAAATTTAGGGTTAATTAAGCTAAATTGTGGCCTCATTAAGTGTATTTGTGTATGGGCTGATTAGGGGACTTAATTGAGGATTAATAAGGCTATTTAGATGTGGTTTATGGCTGGAAATTGTATGCTGTCCAGCACTGTTCACCAGGATCCGAAATTGCATTAATTTGCCTAATTTGATCATTAAACGGACTAATGAGTAATGGCTTGTAATTGGGCAATTTACATACTATTTGGAGTTTGTATATATCTTAAGAGATGTCTCTATGTTCGAGGATTGAGGGGTCAAGTTTGATTGATCATGGTGGATCTTATGCGCAAGGAATTGGATCGATGTGAGTGCGCGGTACAAAGGGCCGGACTAATTAGGTTTGAATGGGATTAAATTGAACATGCTAGTGACGTATTGAATTTTGCCTAAATTATGGTAGATTGTGCTTGGCATGTTGATATTGATTTAAGTGCATGCCTATAAATGGGTTTGCATGTTTGTTGGAAATCGCAATGTTGCCTGAGTTTGGGACTGCAGACACACGCATTTTTGCATGCTAAGTATGGGCACATATTGGCGTTGGGGATATGTAAGATGCCATTACATGCGATTTCACATATTATGTTTCGATATGGCTGGAGTTATGAGTGCAAAATTACGCCTACCTGAAATGAATAAATTGTGGCCTTCGGGTCGGAGTAAATTGTGGCCTTCGGGTCGGGCCTTCGGGTCGGAGTAAATTGTGGCCTTCGGGTCAAGCCTTCGGGTCGGAGTAAATTGTGGCCTTCGGGTCGGGCCTTCGGGTCGGAATAAATTGTGGCCTTCGGGTCGGGCCTTCGGGTCGGAGTAAATCGTGGCCTTTGGGTCGATGTAATGGTACATGTTTTATAATGATATTAAATGCCTAATCTGCAGGGCGGGAATAGTGAATTGGGCTGTGAGCCCGGGTGAATTTATATTGGTTGTTATATTAGTTCAGTGATTCATGTGTTTTATTTATTCTCTGGAGGTACACTTTAGTCTAGTTTGGGATTAGTGATTTTATACTTGCTGAGTTTTCTCACGGTTGTGGTAAAACCAAATTTTTAGACCCCCGTTCATAGGATGCTGAGGGAAGCCCCTCTTTTTGGATTCCCGCAGCGAATCGAGTGGTCGTCTAGTGTGCACCCCTGCGGGGATGGAACGGCGTATGTTAGATACTATTCGGTTTTGTTTGTAAACGTGGGAGAGGACTACAGCCACACCCAAGAGTATGTAGCCTGGTGTCATAGGGGAGCAGATGGCGTGATAGGACCCCCGATCAGAACCTTTGACATTCCGGTGGATGTAAATGGCGTTATGATCCCTCAGATGGCGAGTGGTGAAGTGTCGGACCCTCCACCTTCCCTCAGCGTGAGTTTTCAGGATGAGACCGTGGATGGACCGGCAGCTATGGATGAGGAGGAGGAAGAGCAGCAAGTTATAGCCGTGGATATAGATCCGGTGGACGACGAAGAGTTTGATCTTGAGGCAATGGACGTGGATATCGATGCAGCCGGAGAAGTTGTTGAGGTTGGATCGGACGAGGAGATAGGAACTGAGAAAGATGATGAGTTAGGTCCTTACCTAGATCTAGAGTTAGAACTCGACTCAGAGGACGAGAGGATAATGGCAGAGGCCATGGACTCAGAGGAGTCTGAGGTTCAGGAGGATTCTTTCGAGGAGTCTTCAGAGTCATCCGATCCAGACTGGGAGTCTTAGATTAGGTCTCAGTGTTAGGAGTAGAGGCTAACCCCTTTTTGACTGTAGCCCTCTTCCCGATAGATAGTTGGATATCCCTAGGCCACCGATCCCTTTTTGCTTCGTGGCTCTTTTGATGTACTTTTTTTGACAAAGGGATATTGTATGTAGTTGTAATATAATGTATATTTTGGCTTAATAAGATCGGATCTGGTTATCTCAAGCTATTCATGGTTGCGTTCTAATTCGTCCGGGTGTATATGTATATTTAATTTATATATATATATATATATGTGTTTCCGCATGCGATGTATTCTCTCTTACGGTCTTCAGGTCGGTGACGTAATCCTGGGAGCGTCGCACTCTCGTAGACCTATACGCGGATGTCTATGCTTCGAGGGGTACGGGCGTGACAATATATAACCAGAATACAATTGACAATCAATTGACCTAAGCCCTCGGGCCCAGATCGAGCACACAATTGACCTTGCAGGTTAGGCATATAATAATCACAATAATGGCACATACGCGACAGGCTCAGTCACACGTATGTCGTGCACAGGTTAATGCTCATTAATGCCTACATCACACGCGAGTCACCGATACGCACATGCTTGCACAACTGCCAATGCACTCTTGCACACATATGCCACCAATATGTTCATGCTCATGATCTGGCTTGATAATGCACACTGCTCAATTCTCAATTAGAATTCGACCCGCGTAAAACGCAGCAGGTCTAACCCGCGTAAAACGCATCAGGTTTATATCAATTCTAACACTTCATGGCCCGCATAAAACTCATCAGGCCCAGTGTCTCTAGCCTGCGTAAAACGCATCAGGCGCAACACTGATCTCCATATACGAACTGAACCCACGCAAAAGGCATCAGGTTGGCCGTCTTGTGGCAATCCGGGCATCGTCCCGCGTAAAATACCTCAAGACGGTTTCATTACCTCGTGTAACACACATTAGGGCTTATAGTGATCACACGCTCATGTCAGGCACGCATACTCGCACAACTCACGATTCAAGCCAATGCTCAGCATGTGAAATGCATGGCCATGCAATCCGGCATTCGGGCAACAACACCATGCACAATGAGCACTCAATTTCACATATGCACAATAACAACTTATGCCAATTCAACGTGCATCTCAACATGCCTAATTCACATCATGACGTGCTCAATTACACTTAGCATGCCCAAGGAATCACTCGATTCAAATCAGCCACGACATGTCCAATTAACGCATTAACATGCCCAATTTAAACGACTCAATACAATTAGGCTCCGGCATACAATTAGCACATAATTCACGCAATTAGCACAACGCAAACTTGCACACTCGGGGCCCGTCACACCTCCCCTTTCTCGGCCACACTTAGGCACACGACATGGCATGATAGAATTAATCACCAATGAGCACAAATTAGCCAATACATCAATCAAATATGGCATGCTCGGGAATTCACGATTAAACCCCAAATTGATCGCTCTTAATCCAATGAAATCCCAAGTGGACAGCCAACAATCAAGCCAATCTAGGTAATTTCTCCACTTCCAAATCGGCATACTAGGCTCCCAAACCACCACATAATCCACCGTTCACTAATCAGCCCATAATTAATCATAAATCACCCTAAATAACCTCTAATCTAACCTTAATCCTATCTAGAAGTGTTTAATTATCCTAATTAGGGTTTAGAGGTAATTACTCACAATTTTCCTAAGCTCCAAACACAGCTGAACAGGTGGGGAAACGGGCGGACCGAGCGGGTTCGCGGCGGCGGACGACGGTGATCAACGGCAGTCCGGCGAACGGCGCGGCTAAGGGGGACTGAGGAAGAGAGAGGATGGACGGGCCTGTTGGTGGTGGCGTAAGGCGGGCGGACATATGGACGGGCGGTGGCGGCACTTCCCCAGCGGCGGTGGCTCACAGTCAACCAAGAGGGAGAGAGAAAGAGCTGGCGGGATGGAGAGGGGGAGTGGCCGGTGAGGATGAGGTGAGGAATGAGGGAGAGAGAGAGAGAGAGAGAGAGAGTTTAAACAAGAATGGGTTTAGTGGGGTGGTTGACCTAACTTGCACTAAATGACCATCTTGCCCTTCCATCAAGGACTTGGATTAATTCTTGAACAAATATCTTGGGGCAATATGGTCTTCTAAATTCCAGCATTATTGGGGTTAATTAATCCAATTTAAAACTCCAAATTCGGAATACAAGGCTTAGGGCACAAGGGCAAATCGGTAATTTTCCGATTCCGAGCCAAATTTCCATTTTTCAACCGTACCGATCCCTATTATGGTTGGCCACACTAAAAATGACGTCGTTCTCGCAAAATAGTCACGTACGTCCATAAAATTCGACGTCCAAGTCCGGATCCAATTTCACAATCAAAATTGCTCAATTACAATTTTAGGATTTCTCATTAACGGGCGGCTGTTTAAGGGTTACGCGTATCGGCTTAGGATTACTCGAGTCGCGACAATCTCAATCTCTCAAAGAACACGAGGATTTATCACTGTTCCGGTGGTCACGATCGTTTAGAATGAGTTCTGGATTATTCGCCACGCGTACTCTCGGTCGTGCGGAATCACCCGCGATCCGATCGTACATCGTTGGCCAAACCAAAGCCATCACCTTCCTTGGATCGGCCCACATTGGCCCAAAATATTCCCTCGTTGTTCCTCGGAGTCGGACTCGATTCACGGTCGAGTTCTTGGGTCCACGTACCGTTTTCCTAGTTAGCCATTTCTTATTAATCAGTATCCCGAGAATGATCAGTTACGGGCGAGACTTCCTAAAATAAAATGAGGAATAACATCGATTTCATTGATCACGAAAGTTGGTCAAATTCAAGACGTTACAAGAAAGGGTAAGGACTCCTGTGATTGTAATTACTGGTTGTAAATGACTCTGTTTGGGGCTATAGCCTATCTGTGCATTAAATAATGGCAAATTGAGTATTCATCGCCGATGACTTGTTGTCGCTAGAAAGGATTGCACGTTTAGGGCGCACCGAGGCGAGTTGGTTTCCTAGCTGCGGTTTAGGACTTTGACTTACTGAGTTTATCTCAACCCGTTGTGGTTAAACATTTTCAGGTCCATAACATGGAGAACCGGCTCGTGGTGCGGTTCGTGGCTGTGTTAGGATGGAGTAGATTAACCCTGGCCTTACTGGTTTTATTTGCTTGTTAGGAGGTGCCCGTTTGCAGGGCTTGTACTTATACACTTTCTAGGATTAATCAGATATGAAAAAGGTGGTGTTTTTGGAATGTATATGTTGATATCTTTCTGCTATCCCTGTTGTTGATATTGGTCAGGTGATGTTTGAATTGCTTCCACATGTGTTTAATACGAAAGATAAAATGAATGGTCGGCAATACATCCTGGGATGTCGCATTCAAATGACCGAGTTGAAATGGAGGTTGTTGCGTGCTCGAGGGTTGAGGCATGACAAAGTTGATGAGGCCATATTAATTCAAGTTTTGAAGCAAAGGCCATTAGAAACAAGGATTAATACCATTAGAACTCCAAATCGGTATATCTTTGACAAATTTATCCCAAATTGGTACACTTGCGACTAATTTATCCTATGTTAATTTTTATTAAATTTTACTATTAAATTGCTGAGTTTGATGACTCATGACATTAGTGTGCCAGTTTGGGATTTTACTCTTTGTTTGTCACAGTTGTAACAATTTCGTGGCATTAATCCAATTTAATGGAGGGTATATTTGTCACAAATGTACTAGTTTTGGATTTTTGAAGTTCAAAAAAATTAATTTTAGGATAAATTTGTCATATGTGTACTAGTTTGGATTTTTTATGGTTATTTGGGATAAATTGGTTATAGATGTATAGGTTTGAGATTTTTGTGGTAAAAGAATTAATTTAAAATAAATTTATCACGGATGTATCGGCTTAGAGTTTTTTGTGATATTAACTCTATAAACAAAACAACAGCGTAAGAAAAAAAATTAGAGGGTTTAAAGTTGTTTTGCCCGTCCACCTGTGATGTGATCTCTGTTCTTTCTTTTCCGCCGCCTTAAACTAATAAAACAAACTCATCTATCGTTTGCTGATGATTTTATCTTTTTGGTGAATTTTCAAATGTAGTTGTTATGTTAAATCAATATTATTATGCCACGGCTCAAGTTATTAATTTGAATAAGTCAAGAATCCTTTTCAGCTCAAGATGCCCTAGGAGATTAAGCCAAAATATGGCCCATGCATTGTCTGCTTTGGAAATTGGCAAAACAAAAAAATATTTGGGAATACGCCCAGCTTGACTGCGTTACTTATTTTAACGTGTCAGTACCTGCATGCCTCCAATTCCTTGTGTTTTACATCCCAGAGCTTAGACGATACAGTTGAGGGACTTATTTAGGTCCGAAACTCATTTGTCGTTTGCCGATGATTTTATCTTTTTTCGTCAGTGAATTTTCAAATCTAGTTGTTATGTTAAATCAGTATTATTATACCATGGGTAAGGTTATTAATCTGAATAAGTCAAGAATCCTTTTCGGCTCAAGATGCCCTAAGAGATTAAGCCAAAACATGGCCCATGCATTGTCTACTTCAGAAATTGGAAAAACAAAAAAATATTTGAGAATGCGCTCAGATTAGGGACCATCAGATAAACAAATGATTGCGTTGATCCTTGCTAGTGTGAATATAAAACTGGAAGGGTGAGAATAAAGTTTGACATCAAAGGCAGGAAAAGAAGTCCTACTAAAGGTGGCGATTCAAACTTTACCATAATATGCGATGTCAATCTATAATTCCCTTATCCATATCTCATGCTATAGAGCAAAATACTTACCGCTTTTTAGTATAAGAATGGGGGACCGAAAGTTGGAATACATATGAAAAAATGGGATTTACTTAAAATAAGGAATGACAAAGGAGGCTTGGGCTTCAAAGGCTTAATCACCTTCGACAAGGCCATGCTAGGTAAAAAGCTTGGAGAATTGCCCAGTCTTTATTAGCGTAAGGGAGCAAACTCATGAGCTCCGTTTATTTCGCGAAAAATATTCTTAAAAAAAATATTTTTCTCATTTTCTAGTATTTGGATCTCTTAGGAATATGAATCAATGGAAAACCTATGTTTAAATTCAAGAAAATGACTTCCTCTTTAAAAAAATCGGAAAACCCAAGTCACATGGGTACCTGAAAAGTTTGTCGATTATTGAGCATTTATGCCTTTGATTTGTTGGTGATACAATGACTTGGAAGATGTCATCAAGAGACTTGGTGACTACAAAAGGAGTTGAAGAGGGGATGTGGTCTAATGGCTTGGTTAGTGATGTTAATGCGTGACATTCAA
Organism: Syzygium jambos; assembly: GCA_031216235.1. Taxonomy (NCBI): domain Eukaryota; kingdom Viridiplantae; phylum Streptophyta; class Magnoliopsida; order Myrtales; family Myrtaceae; genus Syzygium; species Syzygium jambos. The sequence continues at coordinate 16,552,235 of CM062224.1, forward strand.
TTAATATGGTGTCCAATAGAAGCCAAAGATATCATTGGAGAGCCAAGCTCCTCAGTTACCGAAATTTCCATGTCAGATATATCATGTCAGGAGAGGATGCGACCGTAATGTCTGTAATTGTTAAGCGCCATTGAGCGTTGGGAGAGCTGAGATGGATAATGGGCACTATGCCGTGGCTTGAACGTCGAGTCAACATGGATATTGTTGAGAATACGTCTTTAGTTTGAATAGGTTTTCTAGTTTGAGTAGATTTTCCTAAAAAAAAGTTTTCTATTTTGGCTAAGAACAACATATCTACTCTAATATTAGCTACAGCAAAGCAAATAAGAGGAGTATCAGATTTTCTCACTATGATTTTTCCGAGTGAGTTTTTTTATGATAATTTGTGAGAAAATACTTATGAGTTTGTTTTGGGCTTAGTCAAGGTGTGAGAAACACTCGATTGTATGAGCGATTATAACTCTGTAATTCTTCGATTGATTAATGGGTTATTTGCTGTTAGCTCTTTCTGTGGAGTAGGTATTAACACTCGAACCGATCACATAAATCTCTAGTATTTGGGTTAATACCACGAAAAACCCTAAACTGGTACACTTGTGACAGATTTACCCTAAACTATTTTTTTGACCATAAAAAACCCCAAACTGGTACATCTGTGACAATTTTACTCCAAACTATTTTTTTGACCACCAAAAACCCCAAACTGGTACACCTGTGACAATTTTACCCCGAACTAATTTTTTAATATTATTTTTTTTTGAATTTTTTTAGTTTTTCTTTTCTTCTCTTTTTCCTTTCCTTTTTTTTTCCTTCATCTTCATTGGACCAACAATGGATTGTTATATTGTAATTGATACCACAAAAACGTGACACGTAACATAAATGCTACATTTTGACCCAAAAAAAAACATAAATGCTAAATGAAAGACTTTCTTTTATATGCATGAATTTTCATGCCAACCACTTTTTTCTACATTTAAATGTCTCGTGTTTCATTTATTATATATTTCAAGTGATCATATTGATTTATGAATCGCCATGCACATATAATATCTCTCATCTTATATATAAAATATACTAATTTTGTAAATTAATCTGTTAAATTAAATTGGCAAGCAGGAACTATAGAAATTGTTGATTAGCTGTACTCCAAGCTTAGGTAACAAGCCTACGTTGGACCCCATCAGTTTGCCTATCCACTTGCACCCAAAAATAAGAAAGACACGACAACAATATAATGCCTTTTTCGCAAGACATTTAAATGTAGAAAAAAGTGGTTGGCATGAAAATTCATGCATATAAAAGAAAGTCTTTCATTTAGCGTTTATGTTTTTTTTTTGGGTCAAAATGTAGCATTTATGTTACGTGTCACGTTATTGTGGTATCAATTACAATATAACAATCCATTGTTGGTAAAATGAAGATGAAGGAAAAAAAAAAAAAGGAAAGGAAAAAGAAAAGAAAAGAAAAACTAAAAAAATTCGAAAAATAAAAAAATAATATTAAAAAAATTAGTTCGGGGTAAAATTGTCACAAGTGTATCAGTTTGGGGTTTTTGGTGGTCAAAAAATACACTACAAAAAATACGGATTTTTGCCACGAAAATTTTCCAACGAAAAATTTTCGTCGCAAATTTGCGACAAATTTTCCAACGAATGGCAAAATTCGTTGGAAATTTCCAACGAAAATTTTTTCGTTGGAAAATTTGTTGGAACTTTCCAACGAAAATCTTTTCGTTGGAAATTTCGTTGGAAATGTCCAACGAAAAATTTTCGTCGCAAAATTCGTTGGTAATTTCCAACGAAAAATTTTTCGTTGGAAATTTCCAACGAAATTTCCAACGATTTAAAATAAATTTGATTTTATTCGGCATTTTTTATATTCGTTGGAAAATTCGTTGGAAATTTCCAACGAAATTTCCAACGAATGTCGATTTTCCGGCAATTTTTTCATAGTGTACAATTTTCGTTGGAAAATTCGTTGGTAATTTCCAACGAAAAATTTTTCATTGGAAATTTCCAACGAAATTTCCAACGATTTTAAAAAAATTTGATTTTATTTGGCATTTTTTATATTCGTTGGAAAATTCGTTGGAAATTTCCAACGAAATTTCCAACGAATTTTCATTTTTCGGTAATTTTTTCATAGTGTACAATTTTCGTTGGAAAATTCGTTGGTAATTTCCAACGAAAAATTTTTCGTTGGAAATTTCCAACGAAATTTCCAACGATTTAAAAAAAATTGATTTTATTGGGCATTTTTTATATTCGTTGGAAAATTCGTTGGAAATTTCCAACGAAATTTCCAACGAATTTCCATTTTTCGGCAATTTTTTCATAGTGTACAATTTTCGTTGGAAAATTCGTTGGTAATTTCCAACGAAAAATTTTTCGTTGGAAATTTCCGACGAAATTTCCAACGATTTAAAAAAAATTTGATTTTATTCGGCATTTTTTATATTCGTTGGAAAATTCATTGGTAATTTCCAACGAAAAATTTTTCGTTGGAAATTTCCAACGAATTTTCCAACGATTTAAAAAAAATTTGATTTTATTCGGCATTTTTTATATTCGTTGGAAAATTCGTTGGAAATTTCCAACGAAATTTCCAACGAATTTTCATTTTTCGGTAATTTTTTCATAGTGTACAATTTTCGTTGGAAAATTCGTTGGTAATTTCCAACGAAAAATTTTTCGTTGGAAATTTCCGACGAAATTTCCAACGATTTAAAAAAAAATTGATTTTATTGGGCATTTTTTATATTCGTTGGAAAATTCGTTGGTAATTTCCAACGAAAAATTTTTCGTTGGAAATTTTCAACGAAATTTCCAACGATTTAAAAAAAAATTGATTTTATTCGGCATTTTTTACATTCGTTGGAAAATTCGTTGGAAATTTCCAACGAATTTTCCAACGAAAAGCCTTATTATATTTTCCCGCTCGTTCAATTTCAAAATTTATTCTTTCTCTCTCCCCCCTCCCCTTTTCCCGCCGGTCACCCCCTCCCTTCACCACCCACTCCCACCAACTCCTTCTCTCTCCTCTCCCTCTTTCTTTTCTTTTTCTTTTTCTTTATTCCTTTCTTCTTCTCCCTTGCTGCTCTTCTGCCCGTGCATCTTCTGCTTCTGGCTTCCGTTCTTGCTGCGCCGTCGACCGCCTGCACGCCGGCGACCAGCCCAGCCGTCTGCACGCCGCCGCCTGCCTTGTGTAGTCGTGCCGTCCGTCCAGCCGCTCCTCCCCTCCCCTGTTCGCGTGCGGCTCCGAGCTTGCCGTCGCGCCCGGCGCTGTCCAACCGCGCCCCGCCGCCGCGCGTCGTCGCCCTCAGCCACCACTCGCCGCTCCACCAACCCCATCAACTCCTTCTCTCTCCTCTCCCTCTTTCTTTTCTTTTTCTTTTTCTTTCTTCCTTTCTTCTTCTCCCTTGCTGCTTCTGCCCGTGCATCTTCTGCTTCTAGCTTCTGGTTCCTGCTTCGCTGCTCCCTGCCGGCCAGCCCCTCGCCGGACTGACCACCGCCGGCTTGTCCTCGTTGGAACCAGCGCCGCCGCTCCTCGCCCCTCGGCCTCCTCCGCCTCCTCCCCCGCTGCCCCCTTCTCCTTCTCCCTCTGTCTCCCCCTCCGCCTCCTCCCCCGCTGCGCCCCCTCCTCCTCCGGCTCCGCCCCCGACGCCATCAAGCCTCGTCGCCGGCGAGGGTCGAGCTCGGCCATCGCCGGCGACGAGGCTGGCCCTCGCCGGCCATGGCGAGGGCCGAGCTCGCCATGCCCGGCGAGCTCGGCGCTCGCCGGCGACGATGCTGGCCCTCGCCGGCGACGAGGCTGGCCCTCGCCGGCGGCGAGGGCGATTTTTTCGAAATAAAATTTCCGAAAAAAAAAATTTAAAAAAAAATTCGAAAAAAATTGCGAAAAAAAAAATTTCGTTGGAAAAAAATTTTCACAATTTTTCGAACAAAAAAAAATTTGTAATTTTTCCAACGAAAAATTTTTCGTTGGAAAAAAAATTTTCACTATTTTTCGACCAAAAAAAAATTTTGTAATTTTTCCAACGAAAAATTTTTCGTTGGAAAAAAAATTTCCACTATTTTTCGACCAAAAAAATTTTTTTTGTAATTTTTCCAACGAAAAATTTTTCGTTGGAAAAAAAATTTCCACGATTTTTTGACGAAAAATTTTTTTTTTGTAATTTTTCCAACGAATTTAGCCACGAGTTTTCCAACGAATTTTCCAACGAAATAAAATTCGTCACAAATTTCCAACAAAAATTGAAATTTTTCGTTGGAAAAATTTCCAACGACCTATTACCAACGAATTTTTTTTCGTTGGAAAATTCGTTGGAAATTTATTTTCCAACGAATTTTTTGAAATTTTTCGTTGGAAATTTTGTCGGAAAAAAACAGTTTTTTTGTAGTGATAGTTCAGGGTAAAATTGTCACAGGTGTACCAGTTTGGGATTTTTGGTGGTCAAAAAAATAGTTCGGGGTAAAATTGTCACAAATGTACCAGTTTGGGGTTTTTTATGGTCAAAAAAATAGTTTGGGGTAAATCTGTCACAAGTGTACCAGTTCAGGGTTTTTCGTGATATTAACCCTATTTTTTATTGTTCCTCGTTTATTTCTCTAATGATTTCGTATTAATTTAATTGCAAAATCTGTTTGCATTTCCGCATTATATCACACCAGTTTTAAACGAGTACTCGCTTCCTTTTTGAAATCTTTTAGATGCAAAGATTACCTATAACAATTGACACCGAGCAGGTATCAGCACTTCTTCCACTCCTTCCCTCCTATTTTCTTCTCTGAGTAATCATTTCACCTAACTTGCTCCATTTTCCTATTTTTCTCTGCATAAATGCACATATTACGACCTTTCTTCCTTGTTTTAGCACACATGTCATGTGGGTGCATGATGGAACCTTTTAACCTCAGGATTAGGCCTAAATTTCCCTGAAGGCCCTTACGACAACAGAGATATATCAAATATCGTTTACTTTCAAATGAATAAGAACATGATTTTCGCATGGTCAATATACTTTCTTCATAATTCCATAATCACACCTATGTTTTTCCTATTTGTACTCGGTAGAGCAGTAAAAGAAGTAGGGGGTAAGATTTGCTTAGACTTGGTGTAAGATCAGTTTAACACAATATTTCACTTATACAGAGCTCAAGTTGTAAGCCACAATAAAATCTCTTATCAAGATTATTAATCTTACTTGTACTATGTTTTACATAAAAGACATAGTATGAATAGGGATTAATGATCATCGCAGTGGAGAGATCGCGGGGCTGAGTGGCGTGGCTGTGGCTCTGGCTGTGTTGGGCTCGTTATGGTGGTTGGGATGAAAGCAAGCAACGACTGTGGCAGCAGAGCACGGTGGAGGTTGCTCAGAGGGAGAGGAGAGAGATATTGGGAGCAAGTGTTTTAGGCTCCGTTTGGTAACGCTCCAATTTTTCTGTTCTTTTGTTTCTTAGAATATAAAAAGAATAGAAATCCATTTGGTAACGTCGGCTAGTGTTTCAATTCCCGGGAACAGAAAATTATTCCAAGGAATAGAAACAAGAAGTAGAAAAAAGTAATTTCTTATTCTTGGGAACAATTTCTAGAAGAGTGTTTCTTTTGTTTGTCTTTCTCTTTGACTGCCGGTTGCCGCTACTCGTGCCCACCGCTTGCTGCCCACCGCAAGTCGCCGGTCCCGCCGTCGACCGCTGTCGATCGCTAGTCTGGCCACCAGCTACCAGTGACCGCGATGACCGGCGTCCGGCGGCGGTCGTCGAACGTTGGACGTCGATCGCCGGACAACGAACGCCAACCACTGGTCGCCATTCGCCGCTGCTACCGAAAGAAGAAGAGAATAGAAAATTTATGGATCGTACTAAACGCATTCCTATTCTTTTTCTATTCAGAAAATAAAACAATTTTGTAGTTACCAAACATGTTATTTTACTCAAAAATTATTTTAGGGGATAGAAATAGAAAAGAACTATGTCTGAAAAAAATTATTCTCAAGAGTAGAAATGTTATCAAACGGAGCCTTACTCAATGGGCGTGTGATTTTCAAGGAATCTGGGGGCATTTTGGTAAAGGCGAGCATTTTTGGGAGATGTGGGCTGATCTAAAAAGCGCTCAATTGGGTTGCCGAGGTATCCGTACATAAAGCAGGATTGAATTTAAGATGTAAAATTATTCCTAATTTGGATGATCTGACTCTAAGGCTCCGTTTGTTTGACGGAAAATATACTCTCGAAAAATATTTTGCGGGTTTTCTGGTGTTCGGGGGGCGGAAAACGTTTTTCGTGGGAAAATATTTTCCTTCCCCCCTCACAAAATAGCCTAAGTCTATGGAAAATGACTTCCGCTTCTTCAAAAGCGGAAATCATTTTCCGGAGCTTCCTCTTCTTCTTCTTCACTAAGGTCGCCGGCCGCCGCCGGTATTCGGCCGCAGCGGCCGGTCGCCTGCCGCCGCCGGCGGCGAAAAATATTTTCCCAAACTTTTTCATATTGATCGCCGAACACCGAAAAATTATGTTCCGGAAAAACAATTTCCAGGAAAATGACTTCCGGGAAAATATTTTCCAAAAGGAGAATATTTTCCGCCAAACGAACGGAGCCTAAAAGGTTAATTGGAAAAGGACGTCTCGAATATTTATTGTATACTTTGACCACAATTTGCTAAGCGAAGCATCTAAATTGCTACATTACTATTTATCTTTTTTTTTGTCGAACATTACTATTTATCTTACCTCCCTACTTTTTTCTAGGGAGGTTGAAAATGCTGTGGTTGCTTTTGTTTAAGAAGTTTCATTTGACTTGATTTGGTTAAGAAACTAATACACATTTCTAGTAGTATATTTTATCTATTGTTGGGAAGGCTACTTCTACTCTAGTATTAGAATAGAAATGATCGATCCTATACTCAAAAATTTCCTTATCTTAAAATAAGAACCTTTACAGTCAGTACATTCACCTACTCACTATCATAATGGAACCAAATCTCACAACACTCCAAGTCTCCTTCACAAAGTCAATGACCGCCATTGCCTCTCCACGTGCCTTGTCCGCAGCGTCGCACCTCAATAGGGCCGGTAGGAATAGCCACAACGCTGTCGCGAGGATGAAACTAATAGTCATTGGTCTCGAAATTGCCCTCGATAGACGGAATTTGCCAGCGAACACTTTCTTGGCCGCAATCTTGACGGCCACGCAGAGGCCATGCACAAGGAAGAAGGAGGTGACCACCCACCTCGGCTCCTTATGTCCAATGTAGTAGAAAAACAGCTCATGCATGAGGCCCGAGACTAGGAAGCATGCGAAGGATGCTGGCAGTGTGGCCCATGTCCTCCCGATCACACGACTGGAAATGGACATGGTATAAGACAAGGAGGCGAATGCATCATATACTGAATTCTTTTTAGGGCTTTGCTAGCATAACAGTTTTTGGGTTACTGTGAGAATAACAATCTATTGTAAGTCACAAATTCTTAAAAGGAATGGACCCCATCTATGTTTTTTGGAGTTTGGAATATTAGGGGAATTGTAAATCCCCTAAGACAAGCTGAAATTCGCACTTTCATTAGGGTAAATCGGCTTTCCTGTATCGGAATTATTGAAACTAAAGTAAAAAGCTCTCTTTTTGCTAGTATTTCGCAAAGTTTATGTACTAATTGGTGCTGGACTTCAAACTATGATTGGTCTCCCCTTGGTAGGATTTGGGTAGGTTGGAATCCGGATGAGGTGGACACTAGTCTTCTTTATTCTTCCGACCAAATGATCCATATCCAGCTCAGGCTTCGTAGTATGAATAAATCTTGCCTCTTCACTGTTGTGTATGGCGAGCATTCCTTTGTAAAGCGGCGACCGTTATGGGCTGACCTCTTACATATGTCTTCTTGTGACTCACCGTGGATTGTTGCGGGGGACTTCAATGCAATCAAAGACCCAAGTGACAGAATAGGCAGCTCAACTCCCTGGATCCCGGTTTTCAATGAATTTGGGGATTGTCTAGACCAGGCGGGACTGGAAGACCTTCGCTATGTGGGGCACAGGTACACTTGGACCCATTCTTCTGGTGAGAATCGGAAACTCCGGAAAATTGATCGAGTACTCGCAAATGACTTATGGATGCAACAGTTCTCCTTCTCGGAAGCTAGTTTTCTCTCTCCTGGGATTTCAGACCACTCTCCCATGGTGATAAAAATTCTCTCGCCTCTTAGCTCGAAGAAACCATTTAAGTTCTTCAACTTTTGGACTTCACATCCTAGTTTATTGGGTCTAGTGGAACAAGCTTGGAATACTCCTGTTGTGGGTACTCCTATGTACTGTTTATGCTGTAAACTGCGAGTCCTTAAACAGAAACTGAAATTACTAAACAGGAGCTCTTTTTCTGATATCTCCGCAAGAACTGAGCAAACAAGAACAGAATTGTATTCTGTACAGGCTGCCCTTGAGCGTCATCCCTTTGACCAGAGCCTCAGAGATAGAGAAGTGGAGCTCACACGCTCCTTCTCTACTATGAGAATACAGGAGGAATCTTTCTACAGACAGAAATCCCGCATCCGTTGGCTTAAGGAAGGAGACCTTAATACAAAATATTTCCACCATTTTGTTAACAAAAGATGCGTACAAAATCGAATTCTCTCGGTTTTAGCAGAGGATGGGTCTTCAGTTACTGATCCTCAGGCGATCAGATCTCATATTGTGAATCACTTTCGGGAGATACTCAATGGTGCTTCGGCTACCACTTGGCCCTCTGTTACCGAGATAGGTGCTTTCCTAGGCCGGGTCCTAAGTGACAATCAAAGGAACCTTTTGGCGCTTCCGGTTACAGATGATGAAATCCGGTCCACACTTTTCTCTCTTGCCAAAGGTAAAGCCCCAGGTCCAGATGGTTACAATGTTGAGTTCTTCAAAACTAGCTGGGAGATCATTGGACCCTCCACTCTTGCGGCGGTAAGAGGCGTCTTTGAGTCAGGATATCTTCTTAAAGAGATCAACAGCACCATTCTCACTCTTGTCCCGAAATCCCCAAACGCTTCAGGTATGTCGGATTTCCGTCCTATTGCTTGCTGCAATACTATTTATAAGTGCATATCCAAAATCTTGGCTAGGCGGGTAGCGCGTGTCCTCCCAACGCTGATTGGTCCAGCCCAAACGGCGTTTGTTAAAGGACGCAGGATAAGCGATAACATCTTGCTAACTCAAGAATTATTTGCTGATTTCCACCACCGACCCTACCTTTCCAAGTGCGCTATAAAAGTGGATTTTCAAAAAGCATATGACACAGTGGATTGGACCTTCCTAGAAAAGGTGCTGATGGCTTTCAACTTCCCTCCTTCCTTTATTAAGCTGGTCATGGATTGTGTGTCTACACCAAAATACTCGATCTCCATTAATGGGGAATTGCATGGCTACTTTGGGAGCTCTAGGGGCATTCGCCAAGGAGACCCATTATCGCCATACCTCTTCATACTGGTGATGGAAGTTTTCTCTGGCATCCTGAAGGCTAAAACTGACATGCCGGAATTTCGCTGGTTTTGGCGATGCAAGAAGACCCGACTATCACACCTATTCTTCGCGGATGACGTGCTGCTGTTTTCAGAAGGCCACATGAGGTCAGTTGAATTAATAAAGGAATCCCTCCTCTTGTTCTCTGCTTGGTCTGGGTTAAGACCGAATAATGCAAAAAGCAACATCTTTATCTCGGGAGGAACCCAGACGTTGCATGACCAGATAACCCAATGCCTTGGGTTCCAGCGGGGCACACTACCATTTCGATACCTAGGGGTGCCTATTATTTCATCTAGATTGCGTAAGGAGGATTGTAAAGTTTTGATTGATTCCATTACTGTTCGGGCTCGATCTTGGTCTCAACGTTTTCTCTCCTTTGCTGGTCGCCTACAGCTCATTAAGTCGGTATTGCATTCCATTCAAGTTTACTGGGCCACTATCTTTTCTCTGCCCAAATCAATGCTTTTTAGTATTGAAGCTATTCTACGGCAGTTCCTTTGGAAAGGTCCTGACCTTGGAGTTGGTGGAGCTAAGGTAGCCTGGAATGCTATTTGCTTACCCAAGGAGGAGGGTGGCCTAGGCATTCGTAGACTTGTGGATTACAATAATGCCATGATCTTGAAACACATTTGGATTCTCTTTACAGACAAGGAATCTTTATGGTGTAAATGGGTTCACTCCACATTTTTAAAGAAGGCTAACTTTTGGGTGGTGTCCAAACCTACGTTTTGCTCGTGGACTTGGAAAAAAATCCTTGATATACGTGTCACAGCCCAATCGTTGTTCAGGTGGGAGATTGGAAATGGGCGCTCAATCTCCTTCTGGTTTGACTGGTGGCACAGTAGGGGCCCGCTCTACCAGCACTTCAGTAATGCAGCGATTTACCAGTCTCGCATTCCTCGGGAGGCTACAGTCCGGTCTTTCCTCGATGGCTCTTGGCAACATTCTAACACTCTTGCTACTATCTTGAGCTGGATGGATGCACCTCTGACTAGTATGGGTAGTTCAGAGGATAACTTTATATGGACTCCCCACTCATCTAAAACATTTTCTGTTACTAGTGCTTGGAATCATATCCGCAGGAAATGGCATACAACACCGTGGCATGTCTTCATTTGGGACCGCCATATAGCGCCTAGGCATGCATTCCTCCTTTGGCTGATAACTCTTAACCGGTTACCTACCCAGGTATACCTATTACATTATCACAGGATTAATAATGCCTTATGCGCTTTTTGTGGTTCTACTCCGGACTCAATCAACCACCTATTCTTTGAATGTACCTTTACCAATAGATTGGCGTCTCTCTGGGCGACAAAATGCAATCTTCCCTGGCGTAATCGTCCATGGAATGAACATATTATGTGGGTAATGCAAGTTTGCGGAGGTTCCTCGTTTGCTAACTGCATATCTAGATTTTCCTTTGGAGCTTTATGTCACATTATTTGGACTGAAAGGAACAATGCGATATTCAGAAATGAGAGCATCTTCATCCCTGGTATGCGTAAGCACCTCATCAAAGTCGTCAAGGACAAGGCTATCTCTATGGGGAGAGTTGAGGACACATATAGGAACCGCATCTTACAGAGAAAGTGGGACCTTCCTCCTTCTATTTTTGGTTAGTGCTGATACTGGACACTCCGGCGTCTCCTACAGTGGATTTCGGAGTTTTGGACGTCGCCCTCCTCCCTGCGGTTGGCTTGGCTATTTTTGTTTTTCTGGCTTTATTTTGCTTATCCTTAGCCGTCCTTCGACTTGATGTATAGTTCCTGCTGAACCCTCTTGACCATGGTTGGACATTACTATGTCCTAATATGGTCTTGAGTTGGTTTGAGCTTAGGTTGTACTTGGTGTTTGAAAAGTTATACATATTATTACCTTACCAAAAAAAAATAACAATTTATAATTATTTATTATTTGATTTTTTGGAATTCAGAACAGACTGTTATTCTCACAGTAAATTAAAAACTATCACCCCTTCTCTTCTTTTTATACTAAGATGGGTAACTATATAAAGTGTATAGCTTTGACTAATCGCGAGTGAATATTTCATAAATGGTTCAAGCATCGAATGAGAATTGCTACTTTGTGAGCCTTTTTTTTTTGGTATGAAGTCTTAGTTTGTCTAACATTTATGGAATTTTTTTATAGTCCATTAGATAGTATACAATTGTATTATGTAGTTAACCATCAATGTTTCATACGTAAGACTTGCCTTTCTTTTCTTTTTTTTTTGGTCGATAGGTAAGACTTGACTTACATGTATGTAATTAAATATGACAGACATAAATCTATTGTAGTATAGAAAGTATTTGGAACTACGTATTTTTCCCCTCAAGTTTGACTCAAACTTAGTCAAAGATTATTCAAGGAAAAATATACATATAATACCAGTAAAAGCTAATTGATCCATACCAAAACTGTTCTATGAGCGCCGATCCATTGGATATTCATATATAATACCAGTAAAAGCTAATTGATCCATATCGAAATGATCTAAAAGTCAATTCAACATAATAATGAACGATGAAATTATTTTGGATCTTAAAAAAAAATCTAAAGAAAAATAGTATCTCACCTGACAGGTAAATATAGGCAAGGCGAAGTATATTCGTGACCATGAGGTTCCTATCTCCTCCCCCAAAAGTCTTGTAGCGAGGTCGAGAGATATGGCTCTTCGAATTGTGGCTCAAGCCTGATACCGACAAGTGCTTGGACCATGGCTCTGACCATAGCTAGGGACACCTCCAATGCGACATACACATGCACACAATACATCAAGTTAATCATCACCGGATGAACTCGATCCTTCCTCTCATAGGTGGGCAAAAAGGCAACTATCACCAAGCACTTGATGACATAATTCATCAGCGACTTGAGGCCTCTCTTGTTGATTTCTGAACATGGGTGTTCGTCATTTTTGGTGCTCTCAATTGGGTTATGAATCTTGATAGGCAGGCAAGCAATGGGAATGAAGTATGCCAACGAGCAAGATTGGCTTGAAGACAATGGGCTTTTGTCATAGGCGAAGAGGATGAGCTTAAAATTGCAAAGCCAAGCAATGAAGAATGAAGTGAGGCCTCCGAGAGAGATGGTAGTGAGGCTCAGAGGGAGGATGAAGAAGAGGCCAATGACGGGTGAAATGGCCAGGAGCCTCTTGTTTCCACTAGGGACGGTTTGACTGATGGTGTGGCAATAGGTGAGTGATATCACCACCAAGGTCCATACCATGATAGAGTTGTTGATCTCTCCCTCCATGTTTACTCACTAGAGGCACACACTTGCGGTAGCGAAGCTTGTGTAAACAGTTAGTGTTGTCCAGGTGAAGTTGCGTCATATGATTGAACTCTAGCTCTCTCTTTGCTCGAGAGACTGGTCTTAAATTTGCATTTATAAGGAGTTGTTGGGAGGGTTGATGCAGGGCATGTTTTGAAGAATCGGGAATTAAATTTAATGAGAACTATTACCGGAAATAAATTAATTGCTAGTCAATGCCGGTCATGATGAGAAAGAAAAAGTACGTGGCACTGCAAGATTGACCGTTTCTAATTGCCAACGTGGTGCGGGGTGAAAGGGTTTCATCAATTTTGAATCGGCCCCATTTTTAAACTCAGTCAATTCCATATTATAGTTTTTAGTACAAAATAAATTGTTTTGTAATCATGTATGCATTCAATCAAAATTAATTGGTTTATGAAAGGTATTTTTTTTTATATATTCTACTCTATCTCTCAATTTATTTTTAAACTTTTACCCTTTCTCTATGTAGAGTGAGGGAATTGAAACCCACACCTAAAACTTTCAACTCCCCCTAAAAAGATTATAAATGAGATTTTGACATAAATTATTCATGAAATTTAATTAAATGTGAAATGTTTCCTCACACCTCTATCAACTATATAAATGATTATTTATTGTTTATTTCCTGGGTGGATGAGGTAGTCCGTAATTTGCGGGGTCTTCGATTGTCAGCCTGCGGGGGAGGTCTTTTCTCCGACAATGTCAAGGAGACTATCGTCAGCAGCTCACTTTTCAATATTTCTCATCTTCGAAAATAACTAATGCAGATTCTGAACCGCTAAAATCCAAGAGCAAAAGCGAATCAAAAGATTCCAGTCAAATTTGGTGACAGACTTAAACCACACCCATATTTTCAAGTCTTCCTAAGAGAAAAGTCACTTGAGGCATACTCAGGAGTCAACAATGGAGTAAATACCACGTATGTTCCAGAAGAATTGCTCACGATGCGTTTTAACCATAATTTCTTGGGGAAAATAAGCATGGCCAGTTTCATGCATTCCACATAGGTGCCTTTGTATACATGTCAATCATTCACTAAAGGGATAATGATACAAATAATCCATGAACTTTGACCCAATGTTAAACATAATCCGAGAATTTTTAATTTATTCAATATGATACATGGACTTTTGATACATGTTCAATTTAGTTCATAAATTATATAAAAACTTTCACTATTGTCCTCTCAATAATTAAAGTTCAGGGACAACATTGAATATGTTCATATAATTTAGGAACAAAATTAAACATATACTAAAAGTTCAGGCACCACATTACATAAATTAAAAATTCAGAGATCACATTACATATTGAGTCAAATTTCAAAGATTATATATGTCATTTTCCCTTCACTAAATATAAAAAAAGAGATGCCATCCAAGCATAAAAAATTTGGTGAACTCCTACTTTTTTCAAAGTTTCAAGGCATTTAAACCTACATAGCTTACCATTTCTTTTATACAGTGAAAATACACCTTATGTAATAATAATGCCCAGCCTAATTCCTTAAAAACCCTTCAACTTTAGATTCAATCTCAATTCTGTCGTGAACTTTTTTTGCTTAAAAAAAATCACTAATTTTCAATCTAGTCCCAAATCTACTCTGTTAACTCATCATCCAAAAATTGCCGTTGATTTTTTCAAAATTATTACATCAAGAGGCTATTGTTGTTCTATATGAATGTGAGGGTGTTGATGAAGACGCGGATTCTGACAAAAAACATTTACATGGCATTGATGTTGCCATTTTTTGATGCCTGGGCATTTTTGCAAGTAGAATGAAAGTTGGTGGTCTCTGTTTTTTAAAAAAAATAAGGTTCAAGGTAAAATTGGGAATGGAACTAAAGTTGAGAGTTTTTTTTAAGGGAATTGAGCCAATAATGCCCATCAAGGTGCAGCATAATTCCTCAATAAATTAAAACCCTCACATAATCAGGTCTACTGCTTGCGGAATAATTTTTCGAGCTATATATACGAATACTTGCCATTAAACTGCTTTGGAGCAATTACCTTTAATTAATTGACATTTTATTGGAAGAAGACACACTCAAAAGTAAAAAATAACAATGAGATGACTAACAATTAAGTAATAACGCTACGAAACGACAAATTACATGTAATGGGTGAATTTGAGTGTGTCACCCATCGATTAAAGGTAAGCAGGGATGCAAGTACGGTTCACATGAACAACATTGATCTTCCCATGTAACAAGTTCGTTTTGGTGTTCCTTTGTACGGGGACTCGTTGTTAAGGAAAAGGCCACCGGGACTCATCATTATAAAATATGTGGAACCATGGAAGATTATATGATGCCTGGGGTCTCACTTTAATTACCTCCACAAATATGCTACACTTCTTCCCTAATATATTGCCTTACCATGTTAATGAGTGATCCTAATGTGGGAAAAGTTATCAAATCTGTATTAAAATTACTGTACGGGTGTCAATTCAGTTATAAATATTTTAATTTAATCAATGTAATTTTAAAACCTTCATGCGACACTTCAATGTAGTTACTCTAGCCAATTGCTGACATTATGGTCCACATAAGATGTCGTTTCGAGTAACCTTGTCCCTATCATGTACCATGTACGATGACAGGCGATGGCTGGACACAATGTCAACAATATTCCACAGCAATTGACCAAAAGGACTATATTAGAATTTCGTACAAATGTTTCAAATTATATTGGTAAAATTGAAAATTTTATGACTGAATTGGCATTTGTACAATAAGTCTAACAATGATTTGATAATTATCTCTCTTACCGTGAGTGGATTTGGTCATGTCATATAGAAATAGTATTTCAAGATCAATTCCGTATCCTAGGCAATTTCTTTTTCTCAGCATCCATTATTTTGGCACAGATACCTCTTGTTCTCAACTAGAAACACCCTGAGGAGGTTCAATTGTCTGAAATGAATTTGTAAGTTTGCAGATTTCTAATATCAAGTTCGTAAAAAGAATCAAATTATTGTTCTGACAATTCAATTATGTTATATATGATAAATAATTATTAAAAGCTTGTTGCTTGTATTCTATTCCGGATGTCGATGTTGGAAATCGCATGACTTGCATTCTAGTCATAGTATGTGTATTATGAAGAATATTATAGGACTTAATCCATTTCTTTTGCGAGCCAAATTCGAGTGACATCACTATATCCCTCTTGTGAGATTGAAATGTCATATAATGGATCAATAGTTTTATATTCTAATAATGAATAACATCTAAAATTCAACATATACTAAACATAAGATAAGTAAGTTGAAAATAGAAAGCAAGGGATTACTCCTTATCTTCTTCTTAGTCTTTTCCTTCACACAAGAAAGAGTTTCTCCTCATTTCATTCTCGTGTCGACATAAAAGCGTTTTTCTTATCCTATTCATTAAAGATGATTACTATTAGTATTAAATTCTTCTAGGATTATGAAAACCTATTTTTTTTATATTTATTATATATACATATTGGTGACACCTGATTTTTAGTCGACGTATCATCAAAGGCAAAAAAATTTTATTAGTGTTTCGGATCGTGATGGAACATGTTTCTCAATAAAAAAAAATGTCACATTTGTACCTTATTTCCTTTTCATTTTCATCAAATTCCAAAAAGTCAAAGATTTTACTTTTGAGTTTGACTTTTTAATCAATACTTTAACCAAAAAGTCAATCCCGAGTCAAAATTTGGTCTTTTACACAAAAAATTTCAAAAGGACCTCAATTTCACTTTTGCATTGTAAATTTTCAAAAAAATCGAAGTTTGACCCATTAATTGACGTTTTAGTGATTAGTCACCAAAATGTTGACTTTTTGGCCAATACTTTGACCAAAAAAAGAAAATTTTCAAAATCCTGAAATCATATTCTTTTTGCTTCAATTTAACTTTGGCGTAAATTTTTTTACAAAAATCAATTAAGAACCTAGTTTTCCAATTTTTTTCGGATTTAGGTTTAAAATTAGCCAAAAATGAAATTACTTTGTTTTTAGTCATTTTTTAGCATAACTTTATTCACAACATATGATCTAGAGGTCATCCCGCTTCCAATCGTTGAAGCAATTTTGGAATTTTCCATTTGGGATAAAAATTTCCAATTTTTAGCCCTAATCAGGGGTCGCAATTAATTTTTCATGGTTTGAGCAATTATACACTTAATGAGCTCATTTCCTTAGTGGCAATTCGAATCCGATATCAATTTAGGCAAATTCATGTTGGAACTTCTCAATTTGACAAATTCGGTTCAACCGAGAAAGTTGCGAAATCGAGCTAATGTGGTTCGATTGAGCCGATTCAACTTGGCCCATTATAGAGTAGAGTTTAATTGAAGTAGTTGAGCTTCAATTTGGCCAATTGAAGTACAATTACAACATAGGTCTAGCTTGCGGCCTCAATTCAATAGGAATTCAATAAATCTAAGCATTTCGTGCACAATTAATCAACTTGGGATGATCCAATTGCACTTAAATTGATCCAATTCACATAGGAAAATTTTAATTTCATTCGAATTGGACAAAATTAGAAATCTAGGACGAAATTTGTAAGGACCCCAACTCCATCTCCAGGGTCTTGATTGACAGGGGTTATTTTCGCGACGTCCCAATCTCGTTATCGTCCTGATTCTTTTTATCTTGTTAATAAGCACTTGTAGAAGACGTGAACAAACAAACTCTCTAGACAAACAACAGCTGAAATACTGGAATATACATCACACAGAACACACTACTTTATATTACAATAGTATATTTACAAGCCATTTCTCTACGGGCTCTCTTTCCTATTTAAATCACACTATAAGTATCCACATAGATCGAACGGTTTCTATCTCCTCTAGCGTGACTGTAGCTCCCAAAATTGATGTGAGACTTCCATGCCTACAACTCTGAATGATAAAGAAGTGAGTCAAGGGACATAGTAAGTAAAATTCCCAATTCTCTACTAGGAAAGCATCTCATCATCAAAGTCTAGCACGTATAGCACTTGCAAACAGTGTTGATGGCATATCAATAGCAAATTAAATGCTACACCTTGACTATGTGCAAGATTCTCAGGCAATTTTCCTTCGGCTTATCAATGAACATATCAACACATCATATTTATGCATAACCGGCACACATAAACGATTCATTTAACTTCATCTCTGCTCAACCAGGCTCTCTTGGCTCAACCGAGACTTCCAGCTTTATATTGGGCATCATGGCTCAACCGAGGCATCTCGAGGGCTACCTTATTCGAGACATCCAGGCTCAAACCCAGGCATCTTGTTGGCGTGAGGACATCCTCACCACCTCAAGTGGCGATGAAATATCTGATGTAATGATGATGTCAATCATAATTGATCTATCTACTGAGAATTTCGCATGCGAGTTTGAGCAACAGGTTGAAGGTCCCTACGATGAGATAGTAAATAGAGCAAGAATATTCTTGTGAACCTATGAAAAGGAAACAATTATGATGAGATACTAAATAAAGCAGACTAGGCAGTCTAACAGAGGGAGTAGAGGATTGCGCGGCAGAGGATTGCGAGGGGCATGTGGCGGCGTGATCCATGGGTCGGGATCAGGCCGGTCAGCAAACTAGTGGTGGCAGAAGCCATGCGCGCCTGCTGGTTGCCCTTAAAAGCAAGGGACGGGTTCGGAAGAAGGGGGGGCTTGCTCGGGAGAGAAAAGAGGGAGAGTGAGGAGAAAGAGCAGCGAGGAGAAAGAGAGCAAACAGATTAATTCGCTCACACAAGTAGGTAAGTGAGGGCTCGGGCGGCTGAGTAAAACGGGAAGAGAAAAATAGCGCTCGCTTGAGAGAAGGGCACGATAGTTATTGAAGCTGCACACCAAACCTGGGAACCATAGCCAATCGACGTCGATCGCTGCCTCCGAAACGCTATCCACTCGCCACCGCTCGTCGTCGTTGCCCTTGGCCTCATCGGAATACCAGATGAGCTCCATTTTGCTCTACTTCGCAGTAAAGAGTTTTTGAGCGGAAGGTTCCGAGCGAGTTAAATCTCATCATCAGGTGATTTCGTTCGTAGACTGTCATTGAAGCTTCTACATCAACGCTCATAGCCTTGGTTTGGCACGTTGAATAGGGTAAGGTTAAGGTCTGAAACTTGCACTCAAAGTAGACGCCACTTGTTCAACGATTTGCCCATGAGAAGTGTTGAATCTGGTGTGGCATAATCGGCCATGCAATAGGTGTTTAAATCTAGTATTAATGGGCATTAGCTTCGTTGATTGTTGAGTTGAAGCTAATGCTGAGTTTTATCTCATTTTCGTGCACTTCGGTTCCAGTCATCCAGGGACACGCGAGTTTGGAGTTGCTTTTCTCAACCTTTCGTCGCCGACGATGTCGCAGCTCGTGGCGCCAAGTCAGTTCATTCTTCACTGTTTTAGTATGCTTTAGTGTGTTTCCTACGCTGTTTTGTGCGATTTTTTAGCTCAAAATTTTCTCGTCGAAATGGCTCGGTCATGGCTGGAGTAGCGGTTGACGGGGATATTTAGTGACGGTTGGCGATGTCAGGTACCGACTCGGACTGGTAGGGTTTCCAGCGTGAGCCTGTGCAGTTTGGTTCAAGCAAGTTCGTTAATGGTGGTTCTGCAAAAGAAATGACGTTCGGGTGAAGTTGCATGTGAAGAAGACGACTTCGGGAAGGAGATGAGTCAAAAAAAATAAAGACAAAATAGGGAAAAAGAAAAGAAAATGAGAAAAAGCCAAAAAAAAAAAATAGAAAGCAAAAAATGGGCTTCGGTTTTGCTTCAATTGTGGGCTGGAGGCTGAGTGGGCTTTTTTTAAAAAATTTAATGGGCCAGTTTAGCTAATTCGGAGTAGGCCTTAGAGCCGGCCCGGTTTAGTCGGACCGGGTCCGAATTCTTCTTTTTTTATAATATAAAAATTTTAAAATTTTAAAAAATGCAGCAAATTCTAGAAAATCAGAAAATTCATAAAAATTGGAAAATTCTTAAAAAAAAAATAGAACCCAAGATTGGACAAGCCTTTAGGGCTTTACAATAGAATTCTTTGTTTTGGATTGTCTTTTTCTTTTTAAGGACTATATAAGATGCCTGTGTGTTTTTTTTCCTTTGTGATTACACTTGGTTGTGCATTTCAATATCTTGGATGTTATTTTCTTTGTTTTAGAATGGTTAGGACGAAACCTAGATTTCTTCGATAGGTTGCTATGGCATTAGTTAGCACGTGATCAAGTAAGGTACCGAAATGACATTAATTTTAGGATTAATGTAGTCAACTTCCAAAGTTTGGAATCTTTGGTTCTGCAAATAGTAAGATATTCTCCCATATTTTATTTGGTTTTTAGCCGACCAAAAAGACTAGTGGCTACTCCTCGTTAGAAAATTTTTACGAATACTCCAATGTCGCCGAGTATGGGCTTGAAAGAGTCCGCGCCTAATCATGAGTTGTCGGCCCATTTTTTAGGCAATGCCCCTAAACATATTCGCTTTCCTGAGGGATAGGTCGCGACGTTATGTCACAAACTAGTTGTTTTGTATAGCTTAATAATGTTTATTTGGTCATGCTTCGCCTATATTAACTGGTGGCTTGGCCTTGATGGCATGTCTTAAGAATAGTATGCATATGTTCAATCCCCTAAAGGTTTAGATCATAGTGATTATGAGCATGAAACAACTAACTCATTATCCAACCATCTACAAAATCAATTCTGAATCCATTTCATAAATTGGGTTCACAAATCATATAGCCTTTCATAATTTAACAATCAAGCAGAATACTTTTTACATAGCATTTCTCAAACCTTATAACAAATAATCAACTCACAAACAATTTTAAGAAATAATTTACCGTGCAATTTCCAATGAACAAACGGGTAGTAATTACTCGATCTAGTTTTATGCAACTGATATGCTCAAAACACATTTTTCCTTTTTAATAAGTATGATACCATGCAATGTCTCATTGGCGCTTTAACATATTTGATTTCTATAATTTTTAAGACATGGGTTTCCAAATCTTATAAGAGAAAAGCATCACTCACCTAACATTAGGAAACCAAACAATGAGACTATTTTGAGTACAAAAAACTGGAAATCTTATCAATTGAGAAAGAAATAGAAATCAAAAGCAAGTAGATAACTACCCTAAACAAGATTTGATTAAACTAAGTTTATTCCTAAATAAAACTACTCTGATGCACCAACGGAAAGCTTACTCAAAGTGGGAATAAACGGAGAGGCAATAAGAGGCAAATAAAATCTAGAAATCAAAATAATCAGGGCTCTTATTGCACTTGTGAAAAACATAACGCTCGTCAGTGTTACCGGAACACAAGGGCGTACTTTCTATATGGGAAGATAAGACATGTAGAACGAGATTGTTCTATAGTGAGGATGCTCCAAATGATAATATGTCATGCTTTTTATGCGGGCAACTTAGATATATAGCACACAATTGATCTATGCAGAGGAATGCCCCTACATTGGTAGACCACAGAAAAACCTACAAAAGTAGAGGACGATCAGGAAAAGTTTTTGCCATGCCTGATTAGGAGGCAACAACATCTAATGCATTCAAATTTTTCTATTGAATTATCACTTTTTATTTGCCTTACTTACCAACCATTTCTCTATGATTGGATTACCAACTAACTTTGTGTCACTAACTCATTATTTGAGTCAGTTACCAAAATTTTATTTAATTACCAATTTCTCTTATTGCCGACAAAAAATAATGCGAAAATTCTCAATAAGGGCTTAAAATGCTATTATTTTCTCAAATAAGGGTCTGAAGTAGATTTTGTTTCAAATAAGAGCCTAAAAGAGCTATGTTAAGGGCCTGACTTTCCAAAGGATATTTTTGTCCTTTACCTTTTTTGAATTTTTTTCTTTTTTTCCTTTTTTGTGTGGGTTGCAACCCTTGTCCAGGCCCTCACCTAGCGACAAAAAAAAGGAGAAAAGAGAAAAGAATAAAAAATAATTTAAAATTAAAATTGTATTTTGAAAAAAATACCCTTGATCGGCCAGAATATTTAGTTGGCTAATGACCGACGAAGTCAGGCCCTTATTTGAAATAGTCATGCCACTTTAGACCCTTATTTGAGATAGACACGGTTACTTCAAACCATTATTTGAAACAATGTCCACTTCATATCCTAATTTCATAAAGTTATGGCACTTCAAACCCTTATTTGGAATTTTCTCCAAAATATTCTCTCATTATTTCCAACTTTTATTTAGCTTCCTTACCAATACCATAAATGAGTATGATTAAAGTCACATCATTGGATGAATAAGTTTATTTTGGAAATATGACTGCTCACCCGTCCTTGATCATATGTATATGATTTGAGCTTTAGCAATAGCCTAGTTGACTCTTCAAAGTAGCGCCTCGATGTTACGGATGTCTCCATTATTTGGTTGAAATACTCTTGGGGCGTTACAAATGGTTTCACCTTATACCTTTTTTTATTAGATAAAACTTATAATTATGTTTGGCCAGCGAAATAGGGTAGGAAATGGAATCATAGTTAGGGGTGAGCATCGGTCCAGGGTTCCCTAGACTGACCCTGGATCGGCCCAACCTGGCAAGTTCTGGTCCGATTTCTAAGAGGACTGGGACGGTCCTTGGTTCTAGGAACCTTTAGACCTTGCATTGTGCAAATTGGTCCTCGATTCTGAAAGTTTAGGGATGGTCCAACTGGGACCAACCCTGTCCATAATATATATTATATATGTTTGCCTACTCTAAATTTTAGCACCTTGTCCTTTGTTGTTTATGAGTTTATTGTGTAAATTAGAAAGTAGAAAAAAACTTAGCCCTAATTCTACATAAAAAAAAAACCTTCTTCACTCACCTCGGCCTCACTTGCCTGCCTCGACCTTGCTCGCCTCTCTTCACTTACCTTGCTCGCCTCTCTTCACTCGCCTCCCTACTCACCTTTGTTCCCCCTCCTCGCATGCTCGTCATTATGGCTTGTTGCTTTTAGCAAGTGTAAATTTTTATTGTTACCTTATTTTATATTTATGTTTAATATCTATTGATGTTTATAGTTTGGTTGCTCAATGTCGCATTGTTGATGAATATCTAATTTGAAATAATATATTTATTCTTTTAAGAAGTACATAAAATGAAATAAAAAAATAATTAATTGGTCTCGGGTTGACCTTGGAACCAGACCACACTCATCGGGTTGGTCTGGTCCTCGGTCCAAGGCTTAATCAGGTTGATCCTCGATCCCAAAAATTGAGGATCGATATTGTGCGGGTTCGTCCCCGGGTTAGGTGCCAGACCAGCCCAACCCAAACCATGCTCACCCCTAATCATAGTGCCTATGGGTGAGCGGTTTCAGACTCTTTACAGGTTCCATTTGGAACTTGAAACTTACCCTTTGGTATAGGTTTTTCATTTTTTAAAACCTCAAATCTATCCGTCGAAACTTGAAACTTGGAACCTACCCTGTTACAGGTTCCAGGATCGACTCCAGGGTCTAACGGGTTCTTTCTTTTTTTTAGTTAAGCAAAACAAAAATAAACGTAACAATAAAAATAAATAATGATCTTATTATTGGTTGCCTAATAATGAGTGTCTATATGCCCTTGTTGAATATTATTAAGAAAATTTTATGGTTTTCAATGCACTAATTGCTTTTGTATTATACAGAATCACTATCTTGAAAGAAGTAATTGCCCAAACATAACAACATCAAAGAAGCAATTGGAGCTTTCACTAGGGGTGGGCGGTTGTAGGTTCTGTACAGGTTCCACTTGAAACCTACCCTGTCACAGGTTCCAGGATATGTATTATTAATTAAATAATTACAGTGAATTATCATATTTAATGACCACAACTTGCTGTTACAATTCACTCGCCATAACTTATATTTAGATGCACAAAAAATATGAAATATTAATAAAATAAAAGTCTCAATCATAAAATAGAAACTCAGACTAGTGATTTCAAATTATACAATTATCATCAAACGTCATACACAAAAACTTGTTTTAAGTTTTAATTTATAGGTTTCAGGTTCCATCAACCTAGAACCTATAATCTACCTATCGAAATAAATTCTCTAATTTTTGGAATCTAAAACCTACCTTACATACCTTAGAACCTGAAACCTCATAAATCCCTATTGGTTTGGTTCTCAAGTTTCAGGTTATATCCTAGAACCATGCTCATCCCTAATAGTGCCTATACTACTTGTAAAGTTTTGCGGCTTAATCTTAACTATTCCGAAAATTTAAGTTATTGGAAGAATCCGTGATTTAGCTTTTAATTTCATAATACTCACTACAAAAAAATTGATTTTTTTCGACGAAATTTCCAACGAAAAATTTGAAAAAATTCGTTGGAAAACGAATTTCCAACGAATTTTCCAACGAAAAAAAATTCGTTGGTAATAGGTCGTTGGAAATTTTTCCAACGAAAAATTTCAATTTTCGTTGGAAATTTGCGACAAATTTTATTTCGTTGGAAAATTCGTTGGAAAACTCGTGGCTAAATTCGTTGGAAAAATCACAAAAAAAAAATTTTGGTTGAAAAATCGTGGAAATTTAATTTTTCGTTGGAAAAATTACAATTTTTTTTGGTCGAAAAATCGTGGAAATTTTTTTTCCAACGAAAAATTTTTCGTTGGAAAAATTACAAATTTTTTTTGTTCGAAAAATCGTGGAAATTTTTTTTCCAACGAAATTTTTTTTTTCGAATTTTTTTTTTCGAAAATTTTATTTCGAAAAATCGCCCTCGCCGCCGGCGAGGGCCAGCCTCGTCGCCGGCGAGGGCCGAGCTCGCCCAGATCTGGGCGAGCTCGAGCTCGCCGGCGATGGCGAGCTCCGCCCTCGCCATGGCCGGCGAGGGCCAGCCTCGTCGCCGGCGAGGGCCGAGCTCGCCCAGATCTGGGCGAGCTCCAGCTCGTCGCCGGCGAGGCCCAGCCTCGTCCCGGGCGTGCTCCTCGTCGACCTGCACCACCCTAGACCCCGCGACCCCCTTGCAATACAGCAGCCTCATGTCGAAATTCACGTCGAACCCCCGGCCCAGCGCCTGCACCGCGTTCGCTCATCCCCCGGTAAACCCACCCCGACCCCTCTCCCCGATTCCGCCCCCAATCGAAAACCCTAGGAGACCCTCCTCGAGCCCCCACCCTTCCTCCACAGCGACGAGGGGCTCGCGCGCTAGGCGGAGTCCAGCTGGAGCTCGCGAGGCGGGCTTGCATCGCGACGAGCTCCTCCAGATCTCGAACGACAGCCCATCGATGGAAGAAGATGAGCCGCGAACCTGCCTGCGATCTCTCTCTCTAGAATGCGGGAGCTTTGTCTCTCATCCATGGCCGGCGAGGCCCAGCCGGAGCCGGAGCCGAAGGAGGAGGGGGGGCGGCGAGTGAGGCGGCGGAGGGGGAGGCAGAGGGAGAAGGTGAAGGTGAAGACGAGGAGAGAGAGAGAGACTCTGTGAGAGAGAGAGAGAGAGAGAGAGAGAGAGAGAGAGAGAGAGAGAGAGAGAGAGAGAAAATGTGGAAATTGAGAGAATGGGCGCGAAAATGTTGAATAAGAAAGAAGTAGGGTTTTCGTTGCAAAATTCGTGGGAAATTTCCCACGAATTTTGCAACGAAAATTGTACACATTAAAATAATTGCTCAGAAAATTGAAATTTGTTGGAAAATTCCTTGGAAATTTCCAACGAATTTTTTTTCGTTGGAAATTTCCAACGAATTTTCCGACGAATATAAAAAAATCCGAAAACTACCTGTTTTTTTGAATTCGTTGAAAATTTCCAACGAAAAAAAATTCGTTGGAAATTTCCAACGAATTTTCCAACAAAAATTGTACACACTAAATAATGGCCCGGAAAATTGAAATTCGTTGGAAAATTCGTTGGAAATTTCCAACAAATTTTTCAACGAATATAAAAAAATCCGAAAACTACCGGTTTTTTTTTGAATTCGTTGGAAATCTCGTTGGAAATTTCCAACGAAAATTTTACACACTAAAATAATTGCCGAGAAATTGAAATTCGTTGGAAATTTCCAACAAATTTTCCAACGAAAATTGTACACACTAAATAATGGCCCGGAAAATTGAAATTCGTTGAAAAATTCGTTGGAAATTTCCAACGAATTTTCCAACGAATATAAAAAAATCCGAAAACTACCGGTTTTTTTGAATTTGTTGGAAAATTCGTTGGAAATTTCCAACGAATTTTCCAACGAATTCAAAAAATCCGAAAACTACCGGTTTTTTTTTGAATTCGTTGGAAATCTCGTTGGAAATTTTCAACGAAAAAAAATTCGTTGGAAATTTCCAACAAATTTTCCAACGAAAATTGTACACACTAAATAATGGCCCGAAAATTTCCAACGAATTTTCCAACGAATATAAAAAATGCCGAATAAAATCAATTTTTTAAATCGTTGGAAAATTCGTTGGAAAACTCCAACGAAAAAAAATTTGTTGGAAATTTCTAACGAATTTGCCAACGAAAATTCTACACTATGAAAAAATTGCGGGAAAATTGAAATTTCGTTGGAAATTTCCAACGAATTTTCCAACGAATATAAAAAATGCCGAATAAAATCAATTTTTTTAAATCGTTGGAAAATTCGTTGGAAATTTTCAATGAAAAAAAATTCGTTGGAAATTTCCAACGAATTTTCCAACGAAAATTGTACACTATGAAAAAATTGCCGGAAAATTGAAATTTCGTTGGAAATTTCGTTGGAAATTTCCAACGAATTTTCCAACGAATATAAAAAATGCCGAATAAAATCAATTTTTTTAAATCGTTGGAAAATTCGTTGGAAATTTTCAACGAAAAAAAATTGGTTGGAAATTTCCAACGAATTTTGCGATGAAAATTTTTTCGTTGGAAATTTTCAACGAATGTTGCGACGAATATTTTTCGTTGGAAATTTCCAACGAATTTTGCGACGAAAAATTTTTCGGTAGAAATTTCCAACGAATTTTGCGATTCGTTGGAGAATTTGTCGCAAATTTGCGACGAAAATTTTTCGTTGGAAAATTTTCGTGGCAAAAATCCGTTTTTTTTTGTAGTGACTAATTATTCTACATGTTTATATATGTGTGGATTGATTTTTACTTTTTTACTTTTTTTATTTTTGGTTTTCTTAAATCTTGTGGCTCAAGTGTGTTGACTTTGTTGAGTTCTCCAGATTCACATATAATGTTATTTTAAAATTTGAATAGTTTTGTTAATATTGGCAAGATTGAAAGAAGGTACTTTCTTTATTTAGAAAATGCATAAAAAAACGGTTATTCCATAATTGGGATGGTAGCCGATGACTGGTTGGTTTAAAATGAGTCCAATACAAGGGCAATAATGGAAATGTGCAGTTTCTTTCCCAAATTCATTTAATTAATTAAGCAAAAGCTAACAAAAGAATAACCTCATGTCTTTCAAATGTGGCAACCAAATAGAGAAGTTTGACCCCTCTTTCATTTCCTTTGTGCTAAACCCAGCCCTAGTGCAATTCCTTGAACTGATATCTAACGAAGAGGATTAGTGGTGTCTTATCATCATGTCCCATCCATGCAAAGCTAGGCATCAAGTGAGTAAAGAAGGACATCAAAGCTTGAGAGAATCTTAACCAACTTTTCTTTGTATTGCCTCATTTTTGTCGGCCATTTAGCCTGGAGATTTCTCACTGCTTTCTGATCTCAAAGCTAGAGGGAATCTTGACCAACTTTTCTTTGTATTGCCTTACTTTTGTCGGCAATTTAGCCTGAAATTTTTCTCCTTGCCTTCGTATATAGGAGAAGAAAGTACTGGTTGAGTGTTACGCGTACCAAACTTGATCGGAACGCAAGATTTGGTACGTCCCATAAGGGTCCCCCGTGGATCCCATCCCAATAGATAATTCAGATACAGTTTGGTACGTGTAACACACCCATCAAATAATCTCTCAACATATGCAGCCTTTTGTTTTTCTCAAAAGCAATGTTTTAAGTTGTTAGAAGAATAAGTGATTTAGTTTTTTATTTCATAACACTAATTACTGTAAATGTTCATATATATATTTGATTGACTTTTATTTTTCACTTTTTGACTTTTGCTTTTCTTAAATATTGTGACTTAAGTTTGTTGACCTGTTCTAGTTTCCTAGATTCACATATAATGTTTCATAACCTTTCAAAATTTGAATAGTGTTCTTAATATTTGCAAAATTGAGAAAAAAGGTACATTCAACGAGGGCATCGCGAGCCCTCGCCCAAATCCAGCAAGGGCTGTAACGCTCACCCATGGTTGCAAGGGCTGTAACGCTCACCCATGGTTGCAAGGGCTTCGCATCCCTCACCTAGGTTTTGACGTAGGTTGCCGGCCCTCGGCTAGTGGCCGGTGGCCTTGCTAGCTCAATGAAGAAGAAAAGAAAGAAATTAAAAAAAAATATAACATTTTTAAAAAAAATTATTAACGATAGCACTGGCCATGCCACATAGGAAGGCAAACATCGATTGGACCGCTACGCTAGAAATTTCTTGTCAAAATTAAATTAAATGACTATATTGGCAATTCATTAAAAGGTTTATAACTAAATTAGCAAATCGTCAAAATGTTTATGACTAAATTGGCATAATTGAAAGATTTAGAACTGAATTGGCAAGTTGTCAAAAGATTTAGAACTAAATTGAAGAAATTAAAAGGTTTATAATTGAATTAGCTATCGTACAATAGGTTTATGACTTTTTTGACAATTTTCCCTAGATAATTGTGCTAGATAGCGGGGGGAAGGAGGAGGGGAGGCCTTATCTACTTGATTTATAACTAACATGGTCATTTTCTGGTTATGAGATATTGTTTCTCTTTCCAATAAACTTATCTTGGGCTGATAAGACATCAAGCACATATCATATCTTACTAATCTCATGGACCAAGTAGGATACGAGTCAAAGGCTAGGTGAATGAATGGCCTAATAGAAAATTGTTTGCATTTGGTGGTGCGAGAAATTGAACTCATGTGACGTATCAAAGCCGCACACACAATCCCATTACTTAAAATTGTGCAAATCCCACCAAATTTATGTATCTTTTCACATGATATTTTTCCCTGTTATATATAGATCATTTCTCGTATTTCAATCTCAAGTAATGCAGTTAACATACATTGACTCTCGTTAGTATATCCTTGCGAGGAATTTTGAACATCTTCCATCTATTTCTTGTATATAGTATATACATTGACAAATGGATTAAACGCAATAAACATAAGTTGATATGTATTACTAATGGATTTGACTGCATAGTTTAATTATGTTATTCTTATTCTGAAACTTTCTCAAAAGATTAATTGTGGTTTTATTTTTCAGGAATCAAGCTCTCACGGGACTTGTAACTGTTTTAAAAGCTTGGCGAAGTTTTGATGACCACTAGCGTCATTCTTGTTGGCATGCAGGGAACAAAGGATCATATTATTTACTGGGCCAATGCACTAAAGAGTCTAAAATTAGGTATTGCATTAAAAAAAAATAGCCGTGAAGGCATAATCGAACTATAAATAGATTTGAAGCAGTTTGTTGATGCAAAGTTTTGCTTGAAATTGATGATTTGATATTGAATTGTTGAGTACGACAAAATTTGGTTTCTCAACCCCATGCATGAATTTAAATCTATGTAGTATCCATATTTAAGATTAAACTCAATTTGTTTCAATTATTAGAAACTTAAAAACCAAATCACGATGTGAAGCTTGAACTTCATCACAAGTTCTCATAAAAATAAAAGTAAAGATAATATTTTCCTAACATCCTTTAAATTATTAACACGGTTTGCAAGCCATATCAACTTAGTACTACAAATTATGACTCCTACAACATGGCAAATCATACACACACACACACACATCGTGAGATTTTCATTGGTTCTTTCAAAGGATTTGGCACTACATGTAGTCTTCAATTATGTAGTGATAGAGAGTTCTACTGTATATTAAATTCATCATTTTAATAGAGTAAGTTATCTTTAGATCACTATATACTAACACTCCTGTCAAAGATCATATTATATCCCATATCTATTATCTAGAGATAGAGATTTAACAAATACTTTCTATTCATGCGCTAAAGTTGAAGATTCTTTTTTTCGATCTTCGTAGGTGGATAGCAGGAGGAAGTTTCCTTCTGATGAGGGCCTTCCCTAGGAGTCCGCCTTGCAAGAAGAGAGTGGCGCCTAGCAGGGATGCAATCTTTATTTTTACTTGTTGGTACCCGCAATCCTCATCCCCCCTTGTTGGAAGTGAATCTTTTTCATCCCCACTTCTAGTGATTACTAATGATTGTCACAATGCAATGAGCCTGAATGTTGGCAAGCTCGTTCACTAAATCATCCTCACGCTGGTTCTCCCTGGAGGGTTATTAACTTGTGCAATCTTACGGGTGTCAACCTAGCCACTATCTTTTTCGAGGCGTGGGAGCTACCTCCACCCTTCTTAGTTTTATGCTGGAAGGGAACCACAGAGAGGGATTGGCACCTATCAGCTGACTATATCCCACCATAGGATGCAGCCAAATCCTTTAGGAGTCTTACGGGCTTTAGCCCAGCCACTATTTTTATCGAGGCGTGGAAGCTGCCTCTACCCTCCTTAGTTTTATGTCGGGAGAAACCCTAAGGTGGGGCCGACGCCTATTAGCTGACTGCATCCCACCATAGGATATGGCCTGCTCCTTTAGGAACAAAAGTATAAGGGGTCATCCTCCCCAGGAGAGTTCTCTTCTTTGTTTTCCCGTAGGCTTTTTAAGGACCTGCCTAGGTCCGAAAGTTGGAGATTCTAAGGGTGGGCATTTCAAGTCAATTTGAAATTGAAAATAA
The DNA here is from genome assembly GCA_031216235.1 of Syzygium jambos. Classification (NCBI taxonomy): domain Eukaryota; kingdom Viridiplantae; phylum Streptophyta; class Magnoliopsida; order Myrtales; family Myrtaceae; genus Syzygium; species Syzygium jambos. The sequence goes on from CM062224.1 coordinate 16,582,814, forward strand.
CGATGCTAGCTAGCTATATTTTTACAGTTTTTTTATTATTAAGTTAATACTACAAAAAACCCTAAATTGATACATTTGTGATAAATTTACTTCAAATGACCACAAAAAACTCCAAACAGATATATTTGTGATAAATTAATCCCAAATTAATTTTTTGATAGCAAAAAAAAAATCTAAACTGGTACATTTGTGACAAATATATCTCCCTTTAGATTGGATTAATACTACAAAAATCATAAAACTGATACAACTGTGACAAATGGAGAGTAAACTTTTAAACTGGTACACTAGTCAACTGTCAATGTCATCCAACTTGGTAATTTGATAGTAAAATTTAATGAAAATTAACAAAATAAATTTATTGCAAGTGTACCAGTTTAGGCTAAATTAGTAAAAGGTGCGCTACTTTGGGGTTTTTGGAGGTCAAAAAATTAATTTGGGTAAATTTATCACAGATGTACTAGTTTAGGATTTTTTTTTGTGATATTAACTCTTTATTATATGATTAACATTTGCAATATAACCTGTATAATTTCTTTTTCATTGATATAGCCTTCCATCACCATTCATTTGAGTAGTTATTACAATTTAAAAATATAATTACTCACATCAATGAGGGTAGTTGGCCATCGCCTTGGCCGGTAATGGCTGGCCGATGACCTCGCTAGCCCACAATTGGGAAAAAAACGGAGAAAGGAAAGAAATGAAAAAGAAAAAGAAGAATAAGAAAAGAAGAGAAAAAAAGAAAAGAAAAAAGTAATAAAACTTTAGAAAAATAAAAAATTGTTCATATGAACACCGGCCATGCCACGTAAATCATCTAGCCTCAATGTTAGTGATTTTTTGGTCAAAATTGGTTGAATGGACTCCATTGGTAAATTGTCAAAAGGTTTACGATTCAATTAGCAAAATTAAAAGATTTAAGACTGAATTGGCATAAATACAATAAGTTTATGACTTTTTTGGCATTTTTCCCCTAATATCTCACTTATACTGAGATCAAGTTGTAAATCAAAATAAAATATCTTATCAAAACTATTAATCTTACTTATACTACATTTTACATAGAAAAAAAATCATAGTATGAGTAGGGATTAATAAGCATCACAATGGAGAGAACATGGAGCTGAGCAGTGTGACTGTGGCTATCTTGGTGGCAGCTAGGCTTTTCACGGTGGTTGGGATGACGGCGAGCAACGATTATGGCGGCACAGCGCGTGGAGGTGGCTCAGAGGGAGAGGAGAGAGAAATTGGGAGCAAGAGTTGTCCTTAATGGATATGATTTTCAGAGAATGCGGGGGCATTTTGGCAAAGGTGAGCATTTTTGGGAGAAGTGGATTGATCTAAAAGCCCTCAATTGGGTTGCAGAGGTATCCGTTTATAAAGCGGAATTGAATTTAAGATGAAAAATTATTTCTAAATTTGGATGATATGAATTCGAAAGGTTAATCGGAAAAAGGCATCTCGAATATTCAATGTCTACTTTGACAACAATTAGCTAAGCCAAGCATCTAAATCACTACATAACTATTTACCTTGCTTCTCGACTTTGTCAAGGAGGTTGAAAATACTTGTGATTGCTTTTGTTTTAGAAGTTAGTAGCTTTTTTTGCTAGAAGTTATTAGTTATTAGTTTTAGAAGTTATTAGTTGATTTGAATTAGTTTAGGGATTGATAGAGATTCCTAGCATTATTATTTTTTATTTGTTGTCAGGAAGGCTACTCTGAACTAGTATTAGAATAGAGAGGATCAATGCTGGACCTCGGAATTTCCTTATTAAAAGTAAAACAGATATCGATAAGTTGTGATTTTAATAGTATCCAATATCTTTCTTTTTTTTTGTCAGTCCTACTCCTACTCCTACGCTACCTCTTAGCTCACATACAGATTTGTGTCCTGCCTCTTACAGGGCGTGGAAGTCGTAACCCACTTTAGAAACTACGCGTTCCTACCCCTAGCCTCTCCTTAGAATGTGAGGAATCGAACTCCCCATCTCCCCTTTCTCAAGCGAGAAAGGTGGCCACTGAGATAAACCCCCAGTGATTAGCATCAAATATCTAGCAAGTGTGCTTTATGTCAACAATAAATACATTCACCTATTCACCATCAAAATGGAGCTAAATCTCACAACACTCCAAGTCTCCTTTGTAAAGTCAATGATCGCTGTGGCCTCTCCACATGCCTTGTCCTTAGCATCGCACCACAAATAGGGTTGGCAGGAATAGCCATAATGCCATTGCGAAGATGAAATTGATTGCCATTGGTCTAGAAAATGCCCTCGGTAGATGGAATTTGCCGGCGAACACTTTCTTGGCGATGATCTCGACAACCACGTAGAGGCCGTGCACGAGAAAGAAAGAGGCGAGCACCCACTTTAGCTCCTTACACCCTCTTAGTAATATTAAGATATTTACTTGATTATGCATATCTTTTAGAATTATGCATATATCTCATTTGATGATAATGCATGTCTCTTTTCTGTCTTTCGTATTATTACATTTTAGAGTAAACATATACAGAGTCCGGCTGGGCAAGCATGCGAATGATGCCGGCAGTGGGGCCCACGTCCTGCCAATCACCCGGGTGGAGGCCCCATGCACTGTGCATACAGCTGGAAGCCACGCTCAGGTCGCTTGGAAGACTTCAAAGTCTTCAAGCTCCGTTTCCTCACTCGACACGACACCACTTCTTTGAGAGCTAGGGTTTTTTCCGTGTGCAGAGCAGAGGAGGCCACGACCTTCTTCGCAAACCCAGCGATCAACGTCCCCCCACGTCGTCCCGAGCGACTCCGGCAACCGACCCCTCCGACGAATCGGCTAGCCAGTACCAGGAGCCATTGATATTCATCTTCAGGCAGCCCTTTCCCTGCAGCAACCACGAACACGGTACGATTCTCTTCAACTTGTTGTGGGTTTGCCCTGAACAGTTCTGAATGAGTGTGTTGTTCACAATCGAGGCCCAGATCTGGTCGTCGGGACTGAAATACCCGTCTGTATTTTGTTGCGTTCCTTCCTGTGTATTTGCACCAAATGTCTCCCCGATCAGCTTCTTAACAAGAATAGACAAGTGGATTTATGAAAAAGATTGCGGGCTAATCTCAAACCTTTCCAAAAATTCAAGTTTTTTTAGTAAAATCCGTGATTTAGTATTTTGTTAATACCACGAAAAACCCTAAATTTTACCAAAAAAAAAAAACGAAAAACCCTAAATCGGTACACTTGTGACACATTTACCCCAAACTATTTTTTTGACCATCAAAAACTCAAAATTAGTGCATCTATGACAATTTTACCCTGAACTTACCACAAAAAATTCTAAACTAGTACATATATGACAATTTTACCATGAATTAAATTTTAATATTATTTTTTATTTTTTTCGAATTTTTATTTATTTTTCTTTTTTTTTTCATCGTCAGCCTATCGGCGACCGGGAAGATGAAAAAAAAATAAAAATAAAAAATTCAAAAAAATAAAAAAAATAATATTAAAAATTAGGTCGTGGTAAAATTGTCACATGTGTACCGGTTTTGGGTTTTTTTGTGATATGTTCGGGGTAAAATTGTTACAGGTGTACCAGTTTGGGGTTTTTTATGGTCAAAAAAATAGTTTGGGGTAAATGTGTCACAAGTGTATTAGTTTAGGGTTTTTCGTGGTATTAACCCTTTAGTATTTGATTTCATAAGACTAATTATTTTACATGTTTATTTATATATGTTTGAATTGACTTTTATGCTTTGCTTTTTGAGTTTTGGCTTTCTTTAGTCTTGCGGATCAAGTTTATTTATATATGTTTGAATTGACCAAAGTCTACCCCGATCAGCATCTTAACAAGAATAGACAAGTGGATTTATGAAGAAGATTGCGGGCTACTCTCAAACCGTTCCAAAAATTATTGTACATGTTTATTTATTTTTGTTTGAATTGACTTTTTATTTTTTACTCTTTGAGCTTTCGGTTTTCTTAAGTCTTACGGAGCGAATTTGTTTTTTTTTTTGGTAAAGTAAGATTTTATATAACTTTCCAAAGAACCAAATACAACCTAAGCACAAACCAGGACCAGACCTTATTAGGACAAAATGATGTCCAGACAAGGTCTAGGGAGGTTTAGCAGGAACTAAAGCAACAAGCCAAGTACTAAACTAATACAAGGACAACTAAACCCAAGAACAAGGGATCAGCCCAACCGAAGCATGGAGGTTAGCCTAACTCCAGTAGCAGCAGCAACACACAGCAGCGTAGTGGAGAAAGCCGAGAACTCCGGGAGCAGCAGCAACGTAGACACCGGACAGTCATCAGCAGCAACTACTCTGGCGGGGCTTCAAGGGTCTAAGGGACGGAAGCAGCAGCAAGCTGGTGGAGGGGGATCCACTCCAAGCCAGCGACAGGAGCCTCCTAAGCATGGAAGTCAGCCGAGAGCTCCAGCAGCAGCAGCAACATATCCAGCAAGGGCCCCAAGACAGCGAACAGCCGGGCCATCTGTAGCAAAATGTCGCACACAGCAACAGCAGGCCAGCGAGACAGAAGCACAAGACAGCGAGAGCAGAGGGGCTGCAGCAAACACAGCCAAGAGGAAGACAAGCCGGCTGGTGGGTCATCCTTGCCTCCGGATAAGAAGTAGACTGTCCCATACACCGAACCGGCAGCAGCAACCATACAAGCAGAGAGGGCTCCAAAGGAACCCCGGTGTAGTGGAAAACACCAAAGGCTCCAATGGTCATCCAGCTAAGGCTCAGGCACCTGTGTTGCGTCAAAGATTGAGGCTGGTAGCTCCCATTTCCTCTGGAGAGCACGATTCCGAGGAGAGTCCTGGACTTTCCCAAAAGAGATGGCCTTATCCTTGACGACTTTGAGAAGATGCTTGCGCATACCCAGGATGTATACGCTCTTGCTCCTGAACAGTGCATTGTTTCTCTCCGTCCAAATAATGTGGACTAGTGCACCAAAAGAGAACCGGGAGAGGCGATGTGCAAACGAATCTCCACCGCAAATCTTCATTGCCCAAGGAATGAGATCATGCCAAGGGCGGTTGCGCCATGGGAGGTTGCACTTAGTCGCCCAGAAGGAAGCAAGCCTACCTGTGAAAGGACAATCAAAAAATAGGTGGTTGACCGAGTCCGGCCTAGAACCACAAAAGACACATAGAGCAGCAGAATCAATCCTTCGATTTTGGAGAAGGAAGACTTGGGTGGGCAACCGGTTGAGAGAAATAATCCATAGAAGAAAAGCATGTCTGGGAGCAATGTGGTGGTCCCAGATAAAAGAGTGCCAAACAACTGGATTCCCTTTTCTTCTGATATGGCTCCAAGCTGACATTACCGAGAAGGAGCCCGAAGGATGTGGGGTCCATACCAGCCTATCAGTAGCATCATCTACTAGTGTGGGCAGGGGGTCAGGCCAACTCAAAATAGTGCCAAGAGTATTAGAGTTTTGCCAAGTACTGCCGAAGAATTGCCGTACCGTTGCTTCCCGAGGGATCCGCGATTGATAAATCTCGGCATTACTGAACAAGAGATAGAGTGGGCCTTTTGAGTGCCACCAATCAAACCAGAAGGATACAGAATGTCCATTTCCTATCTCCCATCGGAATAAATTCCGAGCGGACTGCCTCAAATCGAGGATTTTCTTCCAAGTCCAGGAACAAAAAGTCGGCTTGGATACAACCCAGAAGTTAGATTTTTTTAAGAAAACCGAGTGGATCCATTTACTCCACATTGATTCCTTGTCAGAGAAAAGGAGCCAAATGTGTTTGTGTGTCATCGCTCGGTTGTAATCCTCCAGTCGTCGAATTCCAAGTCCTCCTTCTTCTTTGGGCAAGCATATATTAGACCAAGCTACCTTGGCTCCCCCGGTGCCAAGGTCGGGGCCTTTCCAAAGGAATTGCCTCAAGATGGTCTTAATTTTATTTAAGACCTCTTTTGGAAGGGAGAAGATGGTAGCCCAATACACCTGGATGGAGTGTAATACCGATTTGATGAGCTGCAGCCTTCCCGCGAAGGATAAGAAACGTTGAGTCCATGAGCGGGCCCGAGCCGTTATAGAATCAACTAGAGTCTTGCAGTCTTCTTTCCGCATTCTGGACGAAATGATAGGCACCCCTAAGTAGCGGAAGGGGAGAGTGCCTTGCTGAAAGCCAAGGCAATGTATAAGTTGGGTGTGGAGCGCCGGAGATCCACCCGAGAGGAAAATGTTGCTCTTGTTTTTGTTTGGCGTAAGCCCAGACCAACTAGCAAATAGATCAAGGGATTCCTTGATTATTTGAACTGATTTGAGATGGCCTTCAGAGAATAAAAGGACGTCATCTGCAAAAAAGAGATGAGAGATACGCGGCTTTTTACACCGCCAAAACCAGTGGAAATCCGTCGTATTTGTTTTCCTCGCTAGAATTCCAGAAAGAACTTCCATAGCAAGGATAAAGATATATGGCGAAAGCGGATCGCCCTGACGGATACCACGGCTGTTAGAAAAGAAACCATGTAATTCCCCATTGATTGAGATGGAGAATTTAGCAGTAGTGATACACGCCATGATCATCTTGATGAAGAAGTCGGGAAAGTTAAAGGCCTTGAGTGTTGCTTCAATGAATCTCCAATCAACAGTATCGAAGGCCTTTTGGAAATCCACTTTAATGGCGCATTTAGGGAGGTACGCCTCATGGTGGACATCCACAAAGAGTTCCTGTGCAATCATGATGTTGTCACTGATTCTGCGACCTTTAACAAACGCCGTTTGGGGAAGACTGATTAGAGAAGGTAGGACATGAGCAACCCGCCTGGCTAAGATTTTTGAGATGCACTTGTAAATAGTGTTACAACATGAAATAGGCCGAAAGTCCGTCATGGCTGAGGCATTCGGAGTCTTTGGCACTAGGGTTAATATGGTATTATTTATCTCTTTGAGCAACTGACCGGACTGGAAGAAATCACTAACCGCTTTAAGGATAGAGGGGCCAATGATTCCCCAGGAGGCTTTAAAGAATTCAACATTGTAGCCATCCGGCCCAGGCGCCTTGCCTTTGGCCAGTGAAAATAGGGTAGCCTACGGAGCGAATTTGTTGATTGTTGGTCTTTCCCAGTTTCCTAGATTCACATGTAAATGTCTCACAATCTTTTGAAAAATTGGAATAGTGTTTTTAAGATTTTTCTTTTTGGTCCATAATAGTGTTTTTAAAATTGGCAAGATTGAAAAAGGCACATTCTTTGCTTAGAAAATGCATATAACACACCCGTCAAATAACCTCTCCACGTATACAATCATTTGTTCAAAACGTCTTCCTAAAATTTCGTGAGTGGAGAAAAGTATTTGGCAAAAGCAATGTTATGCAGGTGTTTCGTAGCATTGACTTACAAATGATAGGGATCATTGAGAGTTTGAATATAATAGGACCATCTAAATACTTGCTTTTTGTTTTATTGTTATTCTGTAATTGAATTTATATATTGGTAATCTCACTCCTGATATATTCACACGATATGTTCGTGGTTGAAACCTTCAGTTAGCCAAGGGCAAAGGCCTCTTTTGTTCACACACGAGGGACAGAGCTACTAAACTTCAAGTTAAAATGGAGAGCTCAGATGCAGCAGAATGCGAGCATCAAGTGTTCTTGAACTTCAGAGGACCCGACACTCGTAGTGCATTTACTGACTTCGTCTACGATGGCTTGACCGAGACTGGCATTGACGTCTTTCGAGACAGTGACAAGCTCCATGTTGGTGAAAGAATTGATGGAGCGCTCAAGAGAGCAATTGACGACGCTAGGATCTACATACCCATCTTCTCTCGAAAATATGCTTCGAGCAAATGGTGTCTCCGCGAGCTCGCACAGATTGTGGAGAACACCTCCAAGTCGAACGGAAATAAAGAGATCCTACCTATTTTCTTCAACGTGAAACCTGACGATGTTAAGCTGAAAACCCCATTGTATTGCGATGCCATTTCCAAGTTGGAGCGTGAGAAGCAGTTGAGCACTGAACAAGTAGATACCTGGAGAGAGGCTTTGAAGGAGGCTGGTGCAGTAAAGGGATGGGAAGTCAAGAAATCCGATGCGTGAGCTTTCTGCATTCTAAGATCCTTATTTTTCCCTAATATTTTTTTCTTGTTTGCAAAAACTAAGTAAATAATTCATAGATAGAAGGAACATATTAGTTGCGGGTAGGAGGAGAGAATTAAAAAACATAAAAATTCATGCTAGAGCTACTAAAATTGTTAGTGTTCTTGATTTCACTATAGGCACTTTCATATGTCTATTTTTAATGAAGAAATAAAAATATAAACGGAAGCTCATTTTTTTTCCTTTGGTTGATGGTCTATATAAATTTTGTTTCATTTTCACCTGTCATTTAGTAAGCAGCTCTTAGTAAAATTCTAACGCTTCTAGAACTAGTACTCAAAACTTAATAACATAGATATATCACCACAATTGAGGTGGAACTTCCGCTACTAATAATACCAAATGGTATGTGTGTAAAAAAATTTGAAACTGCTGGAAAAAAAGGCATTTTATATAATGGGTGATAAAGTGGAATAATTGAGTACCATGTACGTTCCTGTCTAATAATTTGATCTTTCAATTAATACATCAGACATTTCTCCTTGTGAACATATAATGTCCCACTCCTAAGGTTGTCCCATGGATATAACTGAGAAAATGCTAATTCACGATGCATAAATAGTTGTGCGTTTATCTTGCACAAACAACATTAACATAATTGGAAGATTGCTAATCACATATTGAGATCAAGTCAATTTTTGAATATGATGACACAATGCGACACGTGGCACTTAGCAATGTGCACTGAAAGTGCGTTTGAAAGTGATGTAGATTAATATTATTTATGGTTACTTTGAATTAGCCAGAAATATCAAATTCGAAATCCTTCGGGTCGATTCCATCTTTCTCGTCAAAATGTTTGTGTTATGCATGCTTGGTGTTCTTTTGGAACTTTACAAGATCAAGTACTCGTAAGGCTTGCGCTACAAATCAAATGACAAATGTTAAGTTATCAAAAGCAACAGCTAAGAAAACCGTACATTCAATGCGAAATTTGAGAAGACACGTCTTGATCGTTGATGTCCCATTAGTTATTGAGTTGTTGCGCAGTTAAGCAGATGCAAGTGAATAACATCAACTGCTAGGAAACAAAAAAAAAAAAGAGATTCCGTTGAATTCCAATGGAATTGTATCACGAATGAAATTTAATTACCAGATTTTTTATATATTTCTTTTTGGGCAATTTTCCCCTATTGAAATGGTTTTCCTTCGTGACAGCCAAAGCAAACTAATCAGGTCAGTCGTTGAGGAGGTTCTGATTAAGTTGAAGATAAAGCAAAAGTCCTTGCCTGAACATCTAATTGGAATCGATGATCAAGAGGTAGAAGTGAGAAAATTGTTAGATGTAGACTCTGGAGGTGTGCAGCACATTAAAATTCATGGCATGGGGGGAATCGGTAAAACGACTCTTGCCAAGGTCGTGTTCAATAAACTTTCTACCCACTTTGGAAAGTGTTGCTGCTTCCTTGAAAATGTTCGAGCAAAGTCGTCGAGTACCGATGGATTGGTTAAATTGCAAAAGAAGTTATTATCTGAAATAGGAAGTGCCTCAGGATTAGAAAGTATCGATGACACTGAAGATCTAATGAAGAGGATCCAAAGAACACTTAGTAAAAAGAAGGTCCTCATTGTACTCGATGACGTTGATAACAATGAACAAGTGGAGAAATTAGTTGGAAAAGGTGCTTTGGGTTTAGGGTCTAGAGTACTGATTACTACTAGAAATAAGGATGTTTTGCAAAGCACTGGACTAGATTATGAAATGAAGGTGATGAGAAGTGATGATGCGCTTAAGCTTTTCAGCAGACATGTATTTGGCAAAGACTCTCCTTCGCATGATTGCTATAATATTTCAAAGGAATTTGTAAATGCTACCGGAGGACTTCCTTTGACTATTAGAGTAATTGGTTTATATCTGAAAAATGTAACACGAGAACTATGGGAAGAAAAATTGGACAAGTTACGCAAAGCACCTCCGGATGATGTTTTCAAACAGTTGAAAATTAGCTATGATGCATTGACTTTTGAGCAAAAACAAATTTTTCTGGATATTGCATGTTTTTTCATCAGTGAGGAAAAGACAAACGCAATTTACATGTGGAAAGACTGTGAACTTTTCCCACTTACTGCAATTAAGGTCCTCACAGATAGGTCCTTGATAAAGATTGGAAAGGACAACGAGTTTTTGATGCACGATCAGCTCAGAGATCTCGGAAGAAAAATTGTTCACGACGAAAATCCGATGAATCCTGAAGTGCGTAGTAGGTTATGGATTAAGGAGGAAGTCATCGATACAATAAAGACAACGAAGGTGGAACACTTGATGAGAGAACTGATGGATTCTCTTTTTTCTTCATGGTTTTATTACTTTTCCTCGATAAAATAGAATGCTAAATACTACTCGTTTCTTGCTCTCATTTGCAGCCGAAGAACGTTGAAGCAATGGTACTGTCTTCTCCAAAAGAGTCTATCAAAAGTGAAGAGATTGGAAGGTTTAAAGAGCTGAGATTCCTTAGACTTGTTGGAGGAACCTTTGATGGCAACCTAATGGATTGTTTTCCCAAATTAAGATGGATTTATTGGAATGCTTTTTATTTAAAAAGTGAGCTAACCAATATGTGCTTAGAGAATGTAGTTGTCCTTGCATTTTGGTTCATTGACGGTTTGGATGATCTGAAATTATGGAACTTAATAAAGGTGCGTCATATGCTTATTTCTATTCTCTGTCCTTGAAAGCAAAATTTGAACTACTCTTCCATTGGATAATGCATTCACTTTTTACAGGAGGCAAGAAAATTGAAAGTTCTTGAGCTTGTTGCCTGTCATCGCATAACCAGAACACCAGACTTATCAGGATGCTCAACTTTAGAGAAGCTAACTTTCGGCGATTGCAGCAGTTTAAGGAAGATTGACCGCTCCATTGGGAAGTTAAAGTGCCTGATAGACTTAAAGTTTGATCGTTGCTATCAGCTTGAAGGTTTGCCTAAAGAAATCGGGGACCTAGAGAATCTAAAGCAATTCTCTCTAACGCATTGTGATGGAATAAAAGGACTACCAGATTCCATATTTAAGTGGATATCATTACGGGGGTTGCATCTTTCAATTTCATGTCCAGTGGAGTTATCGGCTGCTATCGGAAAGCTTGGAAATCTGGAAGTGCTTTGGATTGAAGACAATTTGAAAGGTCAACTTCCTTCTGAAATTGGCTTGCTTGGACGGCTGCAACAACTGGTGTTGAGAGGGTGTTATGAAATCCCAGAGTCGTCGGCACTCCCAACTAGTTTAATCAATTTGGAAATGTCATCTACGTCATTGCAGGTTGTCCCGGACCTCTCAAACTTGACTAATTTGGTTGAGTTGACGCTAAGTGACGACGACTTTCGAATTGACGAACGAGATAGAAGAGTTCATACCGGTGACTTAAGGTGGATCGGGAGGTTATCCGAACTGGAAAAGTTGAGCTTGCGTCTCCTCCATGTCCCTGCTCCCAATGAGTTGGCTTCCCGTCCTAAGCTTAACCAACTCCGTTTATCTGGATTGGACCTGCAAACCTTCACGCAGGTTCCCTCTTCTCTATTAGAGCTAACCCTTGAGGATTGCCAATCAACTGCGTTACTCTCCTCCAACTTAAAGAATTTGTCAAATTTATATCTCAATCGCTCTCAAATGCAAGAGATTAAATTCGATGGGCTTCAGCTTCCAAATTTAACGGTACTTTATCTTGATGATTGTGTACCCCTCGAGAAATTCATGCTATCCAGCATGAGGAAGCTAAAAGAGGTCAGCGCGAGAAACTGCCCAAAACTCGATGTGATACACATTGCTGGGGTGTTGGAATCGTTGGAGGAATTGCGTATCGATGGGTGCGATTCCTTCGGAAGGCTAGTGTATGTCGACACGCAACAACAGGAATCTTCTCCTGAATCTTCACTAATCCTTGCATCGGGAGTCTTCAGTAAGTTGCGGAATCTGTGGCTAGAGCATTGCTATAAGATACTTAGCATTCAAGTTGTTGGTACGCTGGAATCGTTGGAACTGTTGTCACTTTATGAGTGTCGTCATTTGCAAAGTCTCAGTGGTTTGTCAAACTTAAGGAATCTCAAGTTTTTGTGCATAATTGACAACGATGAGCTACGGATTGTCGAGGGCTTCGACAGGTTGGAGTTTTTGAACGACTTAACTCTTTTGAGCTGCCGATCGTTGGAAAGTCTGATCGATGTATCGACCACCCAATTGCCAGATGATTGCCGCTTATGTATCAACAATTGCCCGAAATTACGTTTACGTGGGGCTAAGCAAGGATTCGAAGGCTCCGTCCAGAGTTTCAAGGATTATGAGGTGAGTCAGAACCATCCCCAACAACTTTGGGCAGATTTCTAAAAGTCGTGGAAATTCAAAACAATAATCATACAAACATGAATTAAACTTGGACTCACTTACTTTAAAAGCCAGTTGACGCACGTGATGTTTTCTCTTCTTTTTTTTTTTTTCTGTATATGAGAAAGTTTCATAGTTGCAGTAAGAGAAGTTCAGTTTTTGTCACAAATGTCTGGAAAAACTTCGTATTGTTGGACATATATATAGAATAGCTTAGAGCCTATTATTTAAAATGTTTTCTCATTTTACATGAAACGAATGGTTTTATTTAGCTTTTTTCCTACATAATATACTCCAATATTTTTTGTCCATTTCTTACTTAATACCAATTATTATGACGACGACTTTCATGATTTACGATATTTACAATGAAGATAGAACATTAAAGGAAAATTTACAAAAACTGCAATCGAGTCATAAAATTTATCGATTTGATACAATCGAGTCTCTTCTTTAATTTTGTCCAATTTGATTAATAAAAAATGCTGGCCACGCATTTTTCATTCATTTCTCTCTCCTAAGTGGCAAAAACGTCTCCCCTCTCGAGGATTGCCCCAAATTCCCAAGCCCTAATTGAGTTTTCCTCTCAAGTTCTCCTCGCCTCTTCACCGGTCTTTCTCGTCCATAGCGTACACTTCTTGCTCATGGAGCCCTCTTGTTATTCGTCCGAGTATCCCCCTTCTTCTTCTCTGTCGAGTCCTCCTCGCACAACTGCTCGATGAGGCCAACGACGAACGCCAAGTCCTCTTCTTCCGAGCCCGACGGCATGAACGAAGGTGTTAAAATCCCCCTTCTCTTGTATTTTGATTTCGTCCCCGTGGAGATATGGTCACTCATTTTGAGGTGTTTTCTCTTGTGGATTGAATCGGTCTGAGGTTTGGGAATGATGTCAATGAGTATACGCAGAGACACAGAAAGTTCTTGCGATCTTTCTAGTCTTAGCAAAATAAGAGATGGGATCGTCCCAAAACAAAACAAAACAAAAAAAAGACACGGATTGTTCGCATGATTTTGTTTGGGTTAATTAAGGGGGGAGCAAACTATATATAATGCTCAATTTCGCGGTTCTCTACTTGGGGAACATGCTAAAAAAATTGGGGATATGGCTTGATTATCATGCAAACTGCCTCTCCGAAATTTTTTGAAAATTCAATTTCAAATTATTATCAATACATCTTTTGGCCTGGAGAGTCAAAATAATGGTGTCATCTTTAGTTCAAGTGCTATTTGTTCACTTAGAATCTCCAGAATATCCAATTATTGTGCGATTCCTTTAGTATTGTATTTGGGACATTTTCAATTGAGAGCTTGAATTAGCCTACATAATTTATTTGACTACCTAAAGTGTTATTTATTTTTGGAGTGCCAATTTTCAAGGACAATCTGGTCTGAGGTGCTGAAACTTCTACTGGTACAGGACCATTTGTGCTTTGGGTAAAAAAAAAAAACAGCATGTTTTTGTTGTTACAATCATCAGCATTAGATAGAGACTTGGGGAAGACGGTATTCCTTTTTCTTCTTTCGCGTTGCCAAATTTGTTGCTTGGAGCCCTTCAGGCAGTGAGACTAAAACCTGGATAAAATGTGTTTGTTTATGAGTCTTAAAATTGGTCTGGTCAGTTCTTTGTCAAGTCAAATTTGAGTAGGGCCAACATGTGGTTATTAGGTGTCCTTTGTCTGGTGAGGCCGCGAAAATGGTGATATATAATGCCACGGGTTTTGTTAATGTCTCTGGTTTTTGCAGGAGGAAGAGAGTGTGCCGGCTGCATTCACAGACCCATTGATGGTTTGTTGTGCAGAGGGCAGCGCACAAGAAGGAATGCACGTACCAGGAAATATGGAGGAACTCCTGGCTCCATCTGAGGTAACTTCCTGTCGGTAGTCTAGCCGTATGCCTGAAGTTTGAACACTTGGTTTGGTTGCATTCAGTGGGGACTGTACTGAAGTGTAAATGCTTGGTTTATTAGTATTCCTCCTCACAGCCAAGATGGTGGAATATATTTGGTTTATCAGTGGGGACTGTACTGAAGTTTAAATACTTGGATTATCAGAGGTCGCCAGGTTTCTGTGGCTTACTTGGACTCACTTACTTTAAAAGCCAGTCGACGCATGCAGTGTTTTCTCTTCTTCTTTTTTTCTTTTTGTATATGAGAAAGTTACATAGTTGGAGTAAGAGAAGTTCAGTTTTTGTTACAAATGTTTGGAAAAACTTCATATTGTTGGAAATATATATAAAATACCTTAGAGCCTATTATCTAAACTGTTTTCTCGTTTTACATGAAAAGATTGGTTTTGTTTATCTTTTTTTTCTACGTAATATACTCCATTTTTTTGTCCATTTTTTACTTAATACCAATTATTATGAAGATGACTTTCATGATTTACGATATTTATAGTGAAGATAAAACATTAAAGGGAGACTTACAAATATTGTAATCGAGTCATTAAACTTGTCAATTTGATGTAATTGAGTCTTCTTTAACTTTGTCTAATTTGATTAATGGACAATGTTGGCGGCGCATATTTTATTCATTTCTCTCTCCTAAGTGGCATAGAGCTTTAAAAAAGGGTTTGTCTCCAAAAACGTCTCCTTTTAAGGATTTCCCCATATTCCCAAGCCCTAATTGAGTTTTCTTCTCAAGGTCTCCTCACCTCTTCACCGGTCTTTCTCGTCCATAGTGTACTTCTTGTTCGTGGAGTCCGCTGCTTATTTGTCGATCCTCCCGTTCTTCGTTCGAGTGTCCCCCTTCCTCTTCTCGAGTTCGCAAATTTCCTCTTCATTCGAGTGCGATGACGTCGAGTCCTCGCACAAGTGCCCAACGAGGCCGACGACAACATTGAGTCATCTTTGTCCAAGCCCAACGGCATGAATGATGGTGTTGCAAGCCACTACATTGAGCTTAATCCCGTTTCTTGTATTTTGCTTTCGTTCTGATGGAGATATGTGAACTCATTTGAGGTGTTTACTATTGTGGATTGATTAAATCTGAAGTTTAGGAGTGATGTCAATGGGTATATGCACAAACACAGAAAGCTCTTGTGATCTTACTAGCCTTAGCAAAACGACACGGATTGTTCGCATGATTTTGTTTGGGTTAATTAAGGCGGGAGCAAACTATATATAATGCTGAATTTCGCGGTTCTCTACTTTGGGAACATGCTAAAAAAATTGGCGATATGGATTGATTATCATGCAAACTGCCCCTCCGAAATTTTTTGAAATTTCAATTTCAAATTATTATCAATACATCTTTTGGCCTGGGGAGTCAAAATAATGGTGTCATCTTTAGTTTAAGTGCTATTTGTTCATTTAGAATCTCCAGAATATCCAATTATTGTGCAATTCCTTTAGTATTGTATTTGGGATATTTTCAATTTAGAGCTTGAATTAGCCTACATAATTTATTTGACTATCTAAAGTGTTATTTATTTTTGGAGTGCCAATTTTCAAGGACAATGTGGTCTGAGGTGGTGAAGCTTCTACTGGTACAGGACCATTTGTGCTTTGGGTAAAAAAAAGCATGTTTTCGTTGTTACAATCATCAGCATTAGATAGATACTTAAGGAAGACGGTATTGCTTTTTCTTGTGTCGCGTTGCCAAATTTGGTGCTTGGAGCCCATCGGGCGATGAGACTAAAACCTGGATAAAATGTGTTTGTTTATGAGTCTTAAAATTGGTCTGGTCAGTTCTTTGTCAAGTCGAATTTGAGTAGGGCCAACATGTGGTTATTAGGTGTCCTTCCTCTGGTGAGGCCGCGGAAATGGTGATATACAATGCCACGGGTTTTGTTAATGTCTCTGGTTTTTGCAGGAGGAAGAGAGTGTGCCGGCTGCATTCACAGACGAATTGATGGTTTGGCATGCAGAGGGCAGCGCACAAGAACAAATGCACATACCAGGAAAGATGGTGGAACTCCTCGCTTTATTTAAGGTAACTTCCCGTCGGTAGACTAGCTGTAGGCCTGAAGTTTGAACACTTGGTTTGGTTGCATTCAGTGGGGACTGTACTGAAGTTTAAATGCTGGGTTTATTAGTATTCCTCCTGATGGCGAAGATGGTGGAATTTACTTGATTTATCAGTGGGGACTGTACTGAAGTTTAATTACTTGGTTTATCAGACGTCACCAGGGTTGGAAGAAGACCATGAAGCAGGCGAGCAAGCAGCAGCCCCTGCAACAGGCTCAGCAGCGGTGGCGGCAGCAGCAGCAGCCTATCCTGCAGAACACGGCGGGGAGCTTGAGTTTCAGCAGCAACATGTCGCTGTTGAGGGAGGGCGAGGAGGTGTCGAGTTTGGCTCCATCCACTTTCAGGGCCAAGGAGGAGGAGATCGAGAGGAAGAAGATGGAGGTTCGTATCCTCTCTCACTTGGGTCGGATCGAGGGAGAGACCGAACGCATGACCACTATTGGCGAGGTATGAAACATGAAATCCCCACATGAAAATGGTTTAATTGGGGGCTTTTTCTTTTCTATGTTATGGTAATAGCAATTAAGAGGTGAGGGGTTTTTGTGGTTTTATTCATGGAGAGTTTTTTGTTACTTTGTTTTGCGAAATGAACAGAAAAACGGCAGCGGAGATGACGGTGGCAAGGATGAAGCTGTTGAGGAACAAGAGATAGGCGGTGCTGAAGCAGATGAGGCGCGACATCACGTTGCTTCTTCAGTCTGGTCAGGACGCCACAGCTCATGTCCGGGTACATCTAGTTCTTCCACTACGATTTGCATTTGGTTATTGCATTGGCAGTTGGTGTGGTTTTTTGTATTGGACGGAATTCATGTCTGTTGAGAAATTGGTCTTGAGCAAAAAGGTTTATTCTCAAATTTCCAGTGGTTTTTGTACGTCTAATTTATAATTAGAATGCTTTGAGAGTGCTGAACTTGAAATAATCATATCGGTTTTTGGTTGCATTCAGTCATTTGTATCATCCGGTGTGAAAAAATAAAAATTCATATTCGGATGAATTTTTGAGATTTTGAATCTGCATCTTATTTGATTCATGAAATGATCTTCACATAACACGGATTTCTAGAAGACTTAACATTCAAGTAGGAATGCTTTTATATGCGAATCAATCACCCGAGACTTCGGCATTCCAATCGGCGAGGCTAGTAAAAAAATATGGGGGACCTACCTAAAAAGCCTAAAGGTGGCTTGCATATGTGAGGACACAAGTATTTAAACCTCTGATAAGCCGTTGGGCTGAGGAAATGAAAACAACGAGGCTTCATTTTATTCCTCCTGCTCTGACCATTCAGGGTCAAATTTTTAATCACTGACTATGGTGGAATGTTTCCTGCTCGAGGGGGTTGTCATTTCATTGTCTCGCTTCTGGGGCACCTCTGATAGAACCCAGATCAGCATGTGTAAGTTACACCTGGTGACCAGCCGGCAATTCATGGATATATTAGACTATACATGAGGCCAAAGCTGTTAAGTTCCCTAGAGAATTTTCGTAACAGAATGAGAAGGAATCAGAAGTTCTCCAATAAGAATGGGAACAACGATGAAAGCTTTCTGCAGATTGCCAAACAGCCAATAACTTTCCATCAGAATATCTAGTTTTCAATAGTAAAGCAACTCTGAAGCATGAAGCGGGAACAAGTACTGAAGATGAGGGAAGTAGGATTTTCAGTATTTCAACCTGACACCAATGGACACACCCGCCTCCATAAACTATGGAAGGCTTAGAAACTTCCCACCAACTCTCGCATTAGACACAACCAGCATAATGACACAACAACTGCATAGAACAACTGACAATGAATATATCATATTTTCTTTCTTCACTCGTGGGAGCTCTTCCTTTTAACATTTATACTTCCCCCATTGAGCCTTGATTTCAGCTAGAAGTTAGCTCATGTCAACCTTGTCGCACCTCGATTGACTTGATTCGCATGATGCTTGATTCCTTCAAGGAAGTCGGCTATCATGTCCCTTGCTCGATCTGGTGTGTTCTGATCAACCCCACGACTTACCACAACCATAAAAGCAATTCCTACATTTTTCCATGCCTTTGCTATGAGAATTGGTGATTGAAGACCACAAGAGTAATTAAGCTCTGAGTCAATCTCATTAGGAGTTAACACCACTTGATTTAGACGTTGGCGCCCTCTATATTCTGGCCGCCATTCTTAGATTTGGCAATTGAGATTCTACTAATTGCAACAGAAGCAACAGAAAAATGCTCCAGAAGAAACGTATGTTGACTATCAGGTTCATATCAATAATTCTACTAGGGGCTTCTTCACTATAACAAGACAATGCAAAGCAAAAGGAAAAGCATCCGCATAAAAAAGAAGTGGGCTTCGTTGTTGCAAGAAGAATAATGAATTCACAGACATTACCATGTATAACCTGATCACTAGAGCATCGAAGAAATTGATGACTTTTAAGAACAAAGTGTTAGCTGCATTACAACTCAAGTCATGTGAAGGTAAAGTGTAACTCCCGTTTTGGACTATAACAATGCTACGAAGAGATTGGTCATCCCAGAACCTTCACATCTTGCAAGAACTTTGAATTCTGTCTCATTTTCTTTTTCGTGCTCTGACTTTTATTCCTTATTGGGCTGCCATTACGGGTGTGTTTGTCAACGTACCAAATAGTAACTGATTCTATTCTGTTGATCTCGGGAATAGATTTAGAATATAAATCCGTTTGGTAAATTTTTTTGTTCCCAGGAATGGAATAAAAAAAAATATTCCCCGAAATATATTTGAAACAGAATCAAAAATAAAAAAAAAGTTGATTCTTGTTTTCGAAAACAACTCCACAATCATTTTCTTCTTCTCTTCTCTTCTCTTTCTTCTTCTTCTCCTCTCTTCTTCTCTTTTCTTCTTCTTCCCAGCCGGTTGCCGAACTGCCATCGGCAGTCACCAGCGACCAGCTGGGCGAGGTCCGGCGAGCTCGCTAGAGGCTCGCCTAGACACCGGTGAGGCTCCAGTGACCTCCCCCTAGCCTGGCGAGGCTCTAGCGAGGTCGCCGAACCTCACCCAGTCGATAGCTGGCCGACATTGTTGCCAGCAACCGGCAATGAGGAAGAAGAAGAAGAAGAAAATAAAAGGGGGAGAGAAAAGAAAAATATAATAAAATATTAAAAGAAATTATAAGTCACAAAAAAACTTAAGGGTCATACCAAATGTATTTCTATTCTAGGAATAGAAATTTTGGATAGTTATCAAACACATTCAAATGCTCAGAAACTCGTCTAGGGAACACAATAAAAAAGAATAATTTCTCATTAGAAATTGTTTTTAGGAAAAAAATCGTTACCAAATGCACCCCATATGTGGGTGAAATAGAGAGAATCTGTTACAAGAGCTCGCCAAATTCTACATGAGTGACTACCAAAAGACAAACATAACAGGAACACAGACGTATGCTAGCCTCGCTGAGGAGCTGCAAAGCGAGATATGTAACTGCCCATGAAAGACAGATTTTCTTTTCTGTTTCCCAAGCGTTGTCTCAAGATTTATAAAGCGAATCAGAACTGGAGCTAATAAAAGAGCGGATAACACAAATGATGATGATTGCAATTAGAGATCATGACGCTAATAGAAGGGTACCCATAGCACCGGATGCTCACAAGGAATGACCGAACAACAGCAGCCACTTACCAGTAGAACGAACGAAGAAGGAAAGGAGATATTCATTCTTTTAGTCGTGAAGGTTTCATGTCGGGCAGAATATAGTGTCTACTTCTGCTTCTCATTTAACTTTTGATGCCTAGGTTGAGTCTTGGTTTTAGCTTCCACTATAATTTAGTCGATTGTGTACGTGAAAAATTCTTAATTTAGCTGGATTGAGAACAAAACATCATCAAAGTAGTGATAAAATTAACAATACACAATGTATTTATGTGTATGCATAGATGAAATTTAATTAGCTTTCCTAACTATGCTAGAAAGAAAGGGGGAAAAAGGAGGAGGGAAAGCATTATCCACTTTTCGTTCTTTGGTCGAAAGACTTTATCTACTTGATTTGTAACGAACCTTTTTTCATTTTCCGGTAATAAGATATTGCTCTCTTCTAGAAACTTATATCTTGGGCAGCTAAGACGCCAACCCCATTGACATATGTTACTATTCTCATCGACCACGGAGGGTATGAGTCAAAGATTAGGTTAATAGTTTTGGTATAAAATTGTTTCCATTTGGTGGTGTGAGAAATTGAACTCATGTGACGGGGCCAATCCGCATACACAATCCGGTCTTTAATGACTACACGAATACCATAATATTTACGATATTTTTTTTCACATGATATTGTTTCCTCTTATATATTGATCTTTTCTCATATTTTAATATCAATGACTGCAATTAACCTGCAGAATGACTTTCGCCAGCATCTATTTGAGGAATTTCAACATCTTCTATCTAATTTCTTGTATATAGTGGATCAATCCGCTAAAAGTGTCTAAAATTAGGTATCTTATTATAATAAAAAAATGCTATTAAGGCCCAATCAAGAAATTCATTTGAAGTAATTTGTCAGTGCAAAGTTTAACTTGATGTTGATGGTTTGATATTGGACTATGAGTACGACAAAACTCGGTTTCTCAATCCATGTTTGATATTAGATTAAACTCAATTGAACTCAATTATTAATAACTTATAAACTAAATCACAATGTGAAGCTTGAACTCCATCTCAAGTTCCCATTAAAAAAAGAAGTAATATCATGCTATAAATGATATTGATTATAAAGGTTGACTAATAAAGTTAAATGAAAACTCTTTCAGCTCTATTGCGTTTTAATTCTATGTATATATATCTCGATACTTTTATCTCGATTTTTTTTTTGGTTTTATGCTATAAATGATTCCCAAGAAATTCTTGGGGGAAGATGTGGGACTAGTCGGACCAACTAAATCCGTAACAAGATTCCGAGTGGTGCACTATGTTCAGACAAGTAAACGGGCTCCTGCCCATCCCCAGCCCAAAACTCCATTGGGCTCAAACAAATAGCGAGGCTTGCCTATGCCACCAATTTTCTTGGTTGAGTCTGCCCATGATCATGGTCTATTAGTAACTTAACAAGCGCTCCATAACACGTTGGCAAAATAATTTAAATTTTTTTAAAAATAAGGTCAATTAACTGAATACATGCACATGCGAATGCAATATAAGCTAGCTTTGTTGATGGGTTGCTTTCCGATGCTTAGGAAACCTTGTGCATGAAACGCAAAAAGATGCTTACGCTCAACTGTTTCCTAAAGTAAAAGACGAGAGCGGTTTTCTCCGATTCAGCCTCTTCATTTTTAGTCCTGGTTCACGACATTTGAAGTGGAAAAGGCCGTAAGCCTCTCTCTGTATATATATTTATCTTGATTTTGCATGCTACGGAGGATTCCCAAGAAGTTCATATCGAAGAAGTTCAAGGAGGCGAGTGTATTACAGCTTCATGCTTGGTAGACAACCAACTTCAGATGGTGGAACTCTTATTGAACTTCCTAATGATTATGTTTTCCTTTATAAAAGCAACCAAGTCACTAGTCACAACAAAAGGCAAATACTTCTCGCGGATGGACTTCATCCTTCTTCTCGCAATGCGGAAAAATTGTCTAGACATACAAGAGGATGACGGTCAATTTTTCCTCAGCCTCCACAATTTATCAGACTATCTAGATTGCGCTATGTACAGTACCAATGCAAGAAAGGGATAATTAAACAAGGTGGGTTCAGAGAGGGAGAGAGATACCTTATGTCCGAGAGAGAATTGCTGCAACAAAAACACTAAGTTGTTGTGTTTTTTATTTTTTTCTGTGCATTTTGAAGCAATTTTAACAGCAGCTTAGACATACAGCTGCAGATCGCTAACATAAGGTTCGACTACACATAAAAGAGGTCCTATCTTGGCTATAAAAATTTTTCTAGCCTCGTCGTATCTTGAAGATGTGGGAATCATAGTAGTTCTTCCAATGAACTTTCTCCAACAAAGAACACTAGTAGTTTGTTTTGCTCTTCATTGTTTGCTGGACCTAGGACATTTATGTCAAAAACGAATAGTTAGAATGCGGGCTCGACAATGATCACTATACCTTTGATGATGACACTAGCCTCATCCCTTCGAGTGTGGGTCATGAGTCGACAATGGTGAGCACAAAATGATGTTTGGAGATCTCTATTGGGTGTTATGATGGTACATCATCTTACAAATCATATGAGTGTAGGAAAGGACTAGGCATAATCGGCGTGAAACCAGCACAAGAAGTAGAGATCACTTGAACATCCCACAATTAAACCTTCAATAATTTGGATTGGCGAAGGATTTAGAGAAAAGCTTAGATCACAGAAAGTAAAAAAATTAAGGAATAGAGGGGCTCATAATATATCTGTAAAGCATATCAAATCATAGACAAGATATTACGTAATTGCTCTAAATGCTTATTTCTTAAAACAGAATGAGCAAAACGCGATCAGCCACGTCTTCCATCACTTGAAAAAAAATGCAGAGACGTGAATAGAGGAGCTCCATTCACTTCGTTGCGAAAAACATAGTCGTGAAGTCCATTGACACAAACTCAATGCTGTGTGGCCCAAGCATCTAATAAACACTACAGCCAATATTGAATGGCTGTAAACCCAAAAAGCAGAGTTCACAAATCACAATGATTACTGTAGTCCAGTAAACTTGAGAAGTTCAATTATGAAAATAGAAGCCTAACCTTGAGAGCAAGAAGAAAACCCATACATCAACAGAGGCCATTTCCAAGCATTTGATTGTGTCCCTCAACCACTCTCCAGTGCCAAAACGGGCAACATTTCAACTTCTCTTCAATATGAAAGATACCACAACACTCCAAGATCTATACAAAGAAGGAAAATAGAGCTCAGCAGTGACTAATAAGGGCAATCACTTGTATACTTAAAAATGAACAAAAAGGACAAAGGCATAATGCAAGAGAAGTAAACTCAAAACATGATTTAGTCACAGCAAAAAGAAAAAAAAACATGGTTACACCAAGCTACATTTGTATTCCACTTTCAAGTTCCGTTGAAGCGCTCCTCATGTCAAGCTCATGTTTCAAGTCTATCCACCTATATTCTCTTTAAAACCACCTTAGCGTCCAATATCCAGGTCACTCGGCATTTAGTAAATAAAACACCTTTCACTATTTTAACATTCAATGAAATTAGTCACTCCCCATGGCTCATGACATACTTACCTCGTCCAGATCTTATGAGACCACTTCAAGTCCTCCGCATGCTAACAATTCTGTTTAATAGTAGTCATCTTATTGAGCCTCTAACTCTTGTGCATCTCCATTTGTCTTTTATAATTGCTCGTTTGTTGGTTTCAGTATTTCCTTCAACTTGTAAATCTCTTCATTTTTTCTCATTCTCGGACCTTAAGTTCTCGGTTGGAAGACAACTAGACTTGGAGGCCCCAAATCATTCGAGCATGAGCTATGCCCTAGCATCGGACACGTCCAGGTTTCTCTTTTCCTAACATCAGAGAAATAGAATTTCAAGCGCGTATCGCTCTTTCCAAGTTCCAAATATACCTTCATGAGATCACTCATACTTCCCTGCAGTTTAGCAACTTAAAAAACTTATTAAACTAATGATACAAATTTTTGGCGAGAACTTTTAAGCTGAATTCATAAATACGCACGATTGCCTTTGATTCCTAACTATGCTTCCGATCATGTGCCAGAACTTGCTTAGTTAGCAGAACTGACTTTCTTGTGAAACAAGAAAAGATGTCCAGAGATATGAAATTGAAAAAGCAATCACATTAATTCTTCCTTTCTATAGTTGTTCCTTGCTGATTGTTATATGACTTGTCATCCACCAAAATCATATGAAAACACACACTAGGAAGTTAGACTTTTGGTTTTAATTTTAGACTATTTATTCCAGCTTGCCTTCTTTTCTTGATCCTTTGTCTTCTACTCAGGTAACTGTATAAATTCCAAATACGTTGCAGCAGCAATGTTGTCATTGCCGAGACTGCATAACATTTGCTAACACTAGATGAACTATATTGAATGGCTTTTCAACAATTGTGGGGACGGGTACATGCATGTGAAATGGCACAGCTAAGGATTGGGTATTTTAGGGCTGCAGTACTTCTCTGTTTTTCAATCTCTCTCATTAAACCAATCTGCACTCACATTAGCAAATTACTAGAAATTTGTACAGATTTCGTCATCTACAATTCACTTTACAGCTCTAGTTGCTGCACAGCTCTTTTATTAATGTTGGTGAAGTATCATGCTAGATAAACCTGAACCAAGTTGTGGATTGCGTAGCAAATCCAAGTCACAGAGCTAAGGGAATAACAAGATATCAATGCAGGCGCTAAGAACATAGACAATCTTAGGGAGGCAATTCTATAACACATCCTATGTTTTCTTCCTATGACAACTGCTGTTAAAACACGCGTATTGTCGGAAAAGTGGCAAATACCTCTGGCAATCTTTTCTTAGATACAAAGATGTATCACCTCAGCAGAATCTTTTCTAAAGCGAAATTATTGATTACACTGGATATATCACTTACAGGGAAACACAAAAATTTAAGGGGAAACATGAGAGTCCCTTTGCTGCTGTTATTCTAGCAAATTTTTTGTTCCCGAAGGTGTGTTGTATCTTTTGTTTTGCTCTGTTGGCCTCCTTATTTGCGTCACTCAACGTCTGCAATAAAGAAAAGGGAAAAAACCACAAAAACCCCCAAACTTTATAACCTATCATACATTTATCCTGAACCTTTTTTTTGTGACACCAAAAACCCCAAATTATGCTATTTGTGACATATTTACTCCAATATACTTTAGTCCACGGGCATTTTCGTCTCTTTTGCTTTTTCTTTTTTTTTTCCTTTTTTTTCCTTTCCGGCGAGGAGGGCCCTCGCCGGCGTCGGGCGAGGGCCGCCCTCGCCGGCGTTCCGGCGAGGGACGGGAACGGTTGGCCGGCGATGGCTCCGACAACGCATGGCAGGGCCCACGGCTCCACGAAAAACTCGTTGGCACGACGAAACGACATGGACGACTGCTGGTCAAGACCGAGCAGCAAGGAGAAGAGCTGCAGCGGCGTTGGCTGGTCGCAGTGGCCGGCTAGCTCGCGGTTGAAGGAGCGGCGAGCGGCTGAACGGTGGCCGGCGACGTACAGGGGACCAGCAGCAGCGGTTCACGGCGGCTGAGTGTCCACGGCTGAGGGGGGCTGAGGGGGAGAAGGAGCGAGGGAGAGAGACCGAGGGAAAAACGGCAGGGCTGGCGGCGGGCTATGGCAGCGCGGCGGAGGGCGACGGGCGGCGCACGGCGAGTGGCGGTGGACGGCAGCAGTTGCGGCGGCGGCAAGGCGGAGGCGGCGGCTTGCGGCGAAAAGAACAGCAGCTTCCCGACCAAAGAAAGAGAGAGACACGGGGTGGCTGGGCTGCTGGGCTGACGGTGAGCCGGGGCGTTTGGCGGTCGCGCAGCTCAGCTGGTCCACGGCAGAGGGTGACGGCGAGCTGAGGCGGCAACGGCGAACGGAAAGGCAGAAGCGGCTCGTCGTCCCCAATCCGAGAAGACATAGAAAGAGAGAGAGCAAGGGGGGCCGAGACGAGGGCGGTGGCTGGCCGGCCGGTGACTCGCATGGCGGCGCGCAGCTGAGGCGGAGGCTGCAGCGCGATGGCGAGCGGCGGACGGTGGCAGCACGGCTTCGGTTCGCCCAGCAACCGAAGAAAATAAGAAGAAGAAAAAAGAAAGGAAGAAGAAGAAAGAGCAAAAGGGCGTGCGGGTGGAGGGTGAAGGGGGGCAGGTCGCACGGGGAGAGAGAGAGAGAAGGAGATGGGACAGCTGCATGGGGGGAGAAGGGGCTGAACGTGCGGATGGGGAGAGGAGAGGAAGAGAAAAGGAAAAAGAAGAAAAAGAAAAAGAAGAAAAGCGGGGGAGATGGGACCGGCCGCAGAAAGTTGATGGGCTAAAATGGAGGAGGGGCTTCAAGGGCAGAGGCACGAAGTGAAGCAGCTTTCCCAGCCCAAGACATAGGTTAAGAAGCGGAATGGGGCAAGGCCGAGGAACCGCATCTCTTTTCATTTGTTTTGGCTATTACCTAGCCTTCGTCAATCACACTAAAGCGGAGCACCCAACCATGGCAAGGCCCCCTTCTATAAGGGCTAGGTTAGTCAATCCGGCCCAAGACGCGTTCGTTGACAAAACCGCCGTAGGAATGGAGACCTTTAAAAGGCATTTTGGGTTGGATCTACAACCTGCTCAGGTGAGGCTCAAGTAAGTTTAGATATCCAATAGTGTAAATCACTTCCAACCTTGGACCTTTAGACTGGTAGATTTAACACCTACTGATGTTGCTCAGAAAAAAAAATGAAAAAGGCCTCTATAGCTGATTCCATAAAACAGGACACAGACTTAATATTGGGTATCATTTATAATAACCTTTATAAGACATTGCCATCTCTCTTTTTCTTTTTTTGGAATTTAATTAGGAAGATATTGGGTGGATTCATTTAATTATATTAGTCCTATTCAGTATAAGCAGGCAGTTCAAATGGCAACAATTGGGCATCGCCGAAGTTTTGCTAAGTGTCCGCTTTAATGCCCTTATATAGCATCCTTTGGCCAGCGAGGTGGACTTGGACGCTACAGCTCATGATGTGATCTATCTAATCATAATCAGCAGTTCTTCAAGCTCTGCTTTCACATGCACAGCTACAAGCGGAGAGTGATCAACATGGGAAAAAGCCAGTTATAATAGACTCTCTTCAGAAGTCTGTTGCATCAAAGGTGAGCCCATCAATCTCAGATGTCGAGAAGAGAAGACTCTATACAAATTCTTTTCATTCTTTGAATTCCCTCATCTCTCCCCAAAACTACAATTGCGCATCTCCAATCAGAAAATCCAACTGGGGATTCTGATAGTTGCTTATTATGCATCTTTGTACATCAGTAGATCATTGATGAGCATACCTCCTCTGCGTAGTCTACTTGGCCTCATAATTTATATGACTATTAATCTTTGTGAATTCAATAATGTGCTTAATCCTTGCAGTAACATTCTCGTAAGGGGTAATGCGACTGTATAGGATATTCATCTTGGTGAGCAAATTAATAAGGTGGCATGCTCAGGTTGGCTTTTCAATTACCAGTCACAAATTTCCAATAGCGAGCAGTGGCTGGAGCGATCCCTTTGCATTAGAAAATCAAAGAAATTAGGATGAAATTATTTCCTTTTGACAGCAGCTGCTATTTCCACAGCTTCTTTGTCTTTGAGCACCTCATTCAAAGTGAGGAGACAATTTAACCCCTAGCAAAAATCGACCAAAGCTGTGGAACCCCATCTTCAAAACCTTTCATCTCTAATTATAATTAACTTCTGCCCCTACCCAAATGTTGTTCACTTCAGAAACTACAAAGCCTAACAAAACGTGCGCTCGCTATCCGGCGTTGGTGAGCGACATTGAAAATTATGAGCCTGAGTAGTGCTAGCCTGGAACAACAATCTTTCCGGCAACTCAACAGTACAGTCCACCATCTATTTTCCAGAAACTCCATATTAATGAAATTCTCATGAAATTGTTTGCACTATTTCAGTCACATTATTTGTTATCATTGAATTAAAGCGTTTGATGAACTATGCTCAAATGCACAACCAGTCAGTATTGTCACACTGAGTCTTTCTCGAGTCTTTTTTTTTTCTTTAGCTTGGAAGAATCTTTCTATAAGGCTTGTCTAATCGGAGAAACTCAAATAATCATGAATATGTTGAGGCACAAGAGTACAGGTCATAAATTACATAATAACATGTTCAGGACCTAATAACATGCACAGGCTTGTCTAATCGGAGTAATGTTAGATTTCAAACATGGTGCCCACCTTGAAAATAACATGATAATATGTTCAGGACATGATAACCTTATAAATTTGCGAGTGCGCGCACGCTTGCGAACAATCTGGACAAATGGATAATAAATCTAGACCCCACACAATGGAGCTAGAGATGTGTCAAGTTCTAGAGGCAGAAAATTTAAGATGTAAATTTACCTCCCTAAATGTAGAGAATCTTAATCCCTTATCATATTCCGTTATATTCTATCTTATTTTGTTTGGTCGAATATTTTGGACAACCAATCACAGTTATAGTAAAATAGCATTAAAGGCTCAAGGCCATCGATCGATTAGAACCGTCATCACTTGGATTAAATTCCTTGGCGAAAAATAGTCGATTTAACCATAATTAACTTAAGGTTTGGGCTTGGCATTAATATGAAAGAAAATTATGCTAACGAAAAGAAGAAAATATATGAAGGAAGACATTGAGTACTCTTTGGTCCTTATACGGATACTTCTACAATCTTTCGAAAAAGCATTATAAGGGGGCTGGTAATTTTCGAATCACAAAATAATGGATCGCAACCATGACTTCTTCAAAACTTTTCAACTTTTGCAAATAACTACAGTTAGCGTTAGAAAATATGATAACTTGCGCATACTTACAATATACTATTACAAGAATTGTACCATCAAGGAATCATAGAAGGGAAATAGTTGAATTGATCATGGTCTGTGGACCATATGCAATCACATTAATTAATTTTTGTGAGGTCCATGTGAAACTTATATGATTAACATTTTTGATAAACCAGGCTTATGTGACCCGAAATACTGGCAGATCGAACCCAATCAAGCCTACTTGAGTTAGGAGAGAGAACGAACTTCTTTGAGAAACAAAGATGTATCTGTCTTTTCTCTTTGCTTATAATATACACAAGTCCATTCTCAAGTCTTTGTCCGACCCACTTGTGAAGGCAAAGGAGAAAGCACTAACGTATGTTTTGTCTAGTCAATTCGTTTGTTATGCATTGGTCAGCACACAGCAAAATTCCACATCAAATAGACTCCATGTTCTTGTATTCACATTACACAAAGCGTGTTTTACAATTTCAGTTCCTGGAAAATACCAGGAAACTCAGGTTGATATCACAAAAAAATCATAAAGACACGCATTCAAGAATAAAATGTTTCAAAAATCTCAATTTTGTTGGAATCATTGTGAAGAAGGAACCACATTTTCCACGCAATTTCCATGAAGAATTTGCTAAATCCATCTGTCAGGACTCTTTAGCTCAATAAAAGGAATCTATTATGTACATGTAGTATGCAGAACAAAGCTCAGATTGCGTAAAAGATTAAAATTAGCACGGACCTGAAATAAAAGAATATACAACACTTCAACCAACATCTTTTGACTTTTCGAATAAATAAGTCAATTTAAAGTACATACATTCCGAAGAAGTTAGCCAATTAAAATTGCACAATCTATTATGTATAGTTAAAGACGGAGCCAAGAGATTGTTTGCTCTTGTGCTTGCCATGTGGCACTTCTCTTTAGCTCCATGCTTGCCTCATGGCATGATATTTGGCATTGTGTTGCCACGTGGCCAAATATCATGCCACGAGGCCTAAAAGCCTTATCGATTATTTACGTGTCACTCTGCCCTCCTATACGTTTTTTTCAACGGCTAATTATAGATAAAGTCAATATTTCAACATCTTTAAATGCTACAAAAAGATTTTATCTAGTGTTAAACTTAGTCGAAAAAATTGATTTAAAATTAGCCTCAAATATTGAATTAAACAAAGAATAGAATAGAGTTGTGTGTTTTCTGTATTAGAATTTGATAGTAATTTTTGCATTAATCGTCTTCATCCTCCTCCAATGATACGTTTTTACACAAATTGGCAGCCTTTTCTTTTCGGCATAGCTCTAACATATGCAAACAGTGTTATTTTTTGCATTTTTTCAATTTGAAAACTTAAGAAGGACAGTTGTCTTGGAAAAATGCGGGAACCAAAATCTAAGGTCTGGGGATATGATTACACTCGCAAAAAGTGTTAGCACTGGCCCCATCCCTTGTGTCACCCAAGTGCGGGAGGCTATTATACATGTAGTTTATCTTTTCGAGAAAAAAGGAATATAAAGAGAACTTACAAGGAGATCTCTTCATCATAAGGAAAATTCCTTTCCCTGTCTTCTCTTGAGCCTTTTAAAATCCTGCTCACGACCAACAATAATGTCTTTTCAACACCACATTTCTCAGCTGAATCTTTTAATGTTAAATTATAAATCGAGTTTGAGCCATTTATGGAAAGTGACTTGCTTGGATAAATTTTCATATTTGACTACGAAGATATCATTTACTGTTGGAGATAATATTGAAGATTGCTCGCAAAAGGAAATCCTCTTCTGGTTTGTACTGTGGAGTGGACGTCTTCAGCAGAGAGGGCATATTGGCACTACAGGACTAAAGATGGGCAAACGTGTTCTACGATTCATGTATTTCTTTTAAGGGTAGTTTGTGGGCCCAAGGGTAAAAGAAAAGAAGATCAGAGCGTTCACTTGTGCGGTTGAAGAGTTTGTTCTTTCGTCTTATCCAAGGGCATAAAGGTCATTGTGAGGGAAAACAACAAAAATCAAAGGGCTTGTTTTTCTCTTCTCTAACCTACAGTGGCCACGTCGATATATAAGGGGAAAATAACCGTGGGTTTTCTTTTAAGCCGAGAAGAGCCACACAAGAAGAAGTCGCGATCACCGAACAGAAATCGTACGAAAGAATTCTCCGAATACGGTGATTTGTGTAATAAGTTTATTTCGTCCAATTAAGTTATTTATTCATAAACACTTTGAATTTGGGCTTAAATTTAGATATGAAAAATACTCGAGCGTTTCAGCGAATTGTAACTCTGATTCTCCGATTATAGTGGATTATTTGTTAGTGGCTTTCACCGTGGATGTAGGTACCGATATTCGGACCAAATCATGTAAATCTTTGATGTCATTTATTGTTCATCGTTTATTTCTCTGACATTTTCGCATTAGCTTAATTTGCAAGATCCTGTCGTTTCCGTGTTATATTTCAACATTTAACGTGGAACTATTGTAAGTTTGTCTATTTGGTATTGTTATATTCACGTCCTATGTCATGCATGTAAGAATCAACGTACACACTTACACGTGAGGCAAAATATCAATTAATATGCTATTTGCACATTATTACTGTGTCATTTCCTGACTGTTTAAATTTTTAAGAAGAATGAGTTCTCCAATATCCACATTTTTAATATTTACTCAACTGGGCACTAGGGAAGCATTCAATCATGTTTGATAATATTGCGCCTCTATAGCTTTTGAATCAGAAGGGAAGAACAAAATCTCCTTGTTTTGATACCCAAGCTACTCCAAACAGCAAAGATTGAGCCGAGCTCAAGTTAGCGGCTTGATTTGCACCTCTAATCAACTCACTTTCTAAAATGCCTAACCATGTTTGATACGAACATGCATATGCAACTATTGAATCTTTTCAGCACGATACATGCATAAAAAACTAATGAGCCCAGAAGAAATGTTGAATTAATTTAAGAAACAACTCGACCTCTCTATGTACAAACAAAATTGAATTTGTGCTGTCAATACTAATGGTGAAATCCCACAAAATTTCGCCCAAAAAGGCCCACAGAACAGTTATCGGGAAAAAAAAAAGCGTACGATATTTGAAAAGTAAATTAGCCCAATATTAAAAATGAATTAGCTAATTATTATAGGCGAAGCAGATATTTTCAAGGGGAAGCGATTGTCCCCACTCCCCCAATCATTGCTTGAAGGAGAAATAAAACGTGTGGTGGAAAGTGACGCAGAGCACTCCCTCTCTCTCTCTCTCCGCGTTTTCCTCTTCGAAGACTTTCCATCAATAATTTTGTCAGTCTGAATAGTTTCTTCACTTACGAAGGAAGGCCGCAGGTCACTTCCAGGCAAACGCAGCGAAAGTGAGCGATCTCTCTCCGTTGCTTTATCAAGAGAATGTGAAAGATCCCGACAAGCGTAGTGGGGTTTGGATTCAAGAGGGATCCATAGACATGCTAAGGAGTAAAGAGGTAAATTCCCTGGCATCTCGTATACTCAAGGATAAGGTTGTCAATCACCAAACCCTTATTTGGCTTTCTTATGTTTTCGGTCTGATTTCCCGTTTCATTCTCCATGGTTCCTTTTTTTTTACCCGCTCTGTCATGCTTGCAGAATATACGATCATTAGTACTATTACCGTTATAAGGTTTGGGGGAATTGGATTTGTTACTTATTACATACCTGTCATTGAGATTAATAGAAAGATTACGGAACGGTCAAAGCCGGAAGGGATAAAACGTATTCATATAGGTAGTCGTCCAAAGTTAAGAGCTATTAAAGGCCTCAACATCTTAGGATATTCGTAGAATGTATCCCTAGAAAGGTAGCCTAGTGGCGAAATCAACGAAGTCCAACCCACCTTTTGAAAAAGGTTATTGGATGCAGATCCGTATCTAGGATGTTGGTTATGATGTTCAGCATCTTGGCCATTAGGACAATTAGTATGAAGCACCATTTGCCCACGATGACCATAATTCCTTGAAAGCTAGATGAATTTCAGCTTAAAACTTGATAAAACTTAACCTCAATTTGAACTCAACCTTCATGAGACTTCATCTACCAAACATGGACTCCCAAAAGTCGCCGAAAAATGGTGCAAATGTCCTCAATTTTCGCACCAAAGTTCTGCGGGATACCTTTGTCCCACCCTTTTTTCTCACTTTTTTCTCTCTAGTGGCCGGCCAAACCGAAAGGTCGAAGATAAATGGGTGGAATCCACGTGCCAAACTTAGAGTCGCTAACTTTTCTTGCATAAAGGAGAGTGGTCGGCCACTAGTAAAATTTACAATTTGGTCTGTTGGAGGATCCAATTTTATGAGGCCTTTTTTCATTTTTGTCGGGTCAACTCGATCTTAGATGCGTAGATGCGTGGGCAATCTTTCGGATCTCTGGGATTGATTTACTGGGTGATGAGGAGAGTGAGCTGAGGTGAATCCCTCAGTAGCTTATGATAATTCGAACTGAATTGACATTGATCAGCCTAATTAATCCCTCAGTAGTAGTTCATGTCCATATTGCCACAGTTCGCATTAGAAAGTAGAATACGTTGATGATACTTACGTCAAGCTCTGACTGGAATTGATCCATCAAGGAACAATAGAAGGGAAGTAGTTGCATGGATCATGGTCCATGGATCATATGCAATCACATTCATCAATTTTTGTGATATCTATGTGAAATTTATATAACTAATGATTTTGATAGACCCGTTTTTATGGGGATTTGGGTACCGACAAGTCTAATCTAATGAAGCCTATTTGAGTTAGGAGAGAGAATGAACTTCCTTAAGAAACAAAGATGAACCTGCCTTTTCTCTTTGCTTATAATGTACACAGGTCAGTCCTCAAGTCTTTGTCCGACCCTCTTGTGAAGGCAAAGGAAAAAGCACCGAAGTATGTTTTGTCTAGTCAATTCGCTCGTTATGCATTGGTCTGCACATTGACAAATTGCACCTCAAATAGGCTCGCAATTCGTGTGTTCACACAAGTACACACAAAGATGTCAATACTTACAAGTTTCGATTGGAGATTGGCAACCCACTTGCAAGACTGGCAAAGCGTGTCTTGAAATTTCCGGCCCTAAAAAATACGGGGAAACTGAGGCTGATGTTATAAAAAATAATTAAAGTCACACCTTTGAGAATAAATTTTTTTTGAAAGATCTCAACTTTGTTGGAATCAATGTGAAGGAGGAACCACATTTTCTTGGCAATTTCCATAAGATATCAACATCCAATTAAGCGAATATGAGTCCAATGCCAAATCAACCAATAAACAGATGATAGAGACGAATCAAATCCTGACAAATCAGCATTTGATTTAAATATCAGTGCAATTTTATTCGGTGTACAATTTCAATCGGCGAGCAATTTCATTTTGTCATCGTTCAATCTACCATGGAAGTGCAATCATAACATGCAATCTTAGTCTATATTCAATTTCATGTAACTTTATCGCAATAGCTAATGATTTCTGAGTATAAATGGCTTTTTGGGTTTTTTTATATACGAAGGAAGGCCGCAGGTGGCTTCCATGCAAATGGCACATAGTACCAAAGTAATGGCAAGTGAAACTCACTTTAAGTTGTCCAGCTACATCCACCATTTAACCGTTCATCAACGCGCAACTTTTATTTCCAAGACCACCTGCTCCTCTTCGACGATTTTCATCAATTATTTCTTAAACTTAGCCTGAATGCTTTTATTTGCTTATGAAGGAAGGTGGCCGGTGATTTCCAAGCAAACGCAGACGAAGTGAGCGATTTCTCTCTATTGCTTCGTCAAGTTGTTGCAAGGATCAGACTCAAACTTCCCAAGTCACCAGGTGGACTCAATTCGGAGATCCATCACTCCATCGTCCTCCAGGAATGAAGAGAAAGTGGGAGGGAGAAGAGACAGCTTCGGCAAGCAGTAGCCGTGATGATGGATCGGGAAGGGGCTACGAGGTGTTTCTGAGTTTCAGAGGACCCGACAC
Organism: Syzygium jambos; assembly: GCA_031216235.1. Classification (NCBI taxonomy): domain Eukaryota; kingdom Viridiplantae; phylum Streptophyta; class Magnoliopsida; order Myrtales; family Myrtaceae; genus Syzygium; species Syzygium jambos. The sequence goes on from CM062224.1 coordinate 16,617,614, forward strand.
CCGCTTAACCATCGCTGATTGTCTCTACAATGACATGGTCCGCGCAGGGATCCGTGCTTTTAAAGACAATGAAGAGCTCCGATTTGGCGAAGAGATTGAAGGCGGTCTCTTGCAAGCAATCAATGACTCTAGAATTTACATCCCGATTTTCTCCAAAGACTACGCTTCAAGTAAGTGGTGCCTCCGTGAGCTGGCACACATAGTGAAGTTATCAAGAGATAATGATAAAAAAGTGATCCTCCCTATCTTCTCCGACGTGGACGCGGATGACGTTAAGCTTAAGACTGAGTTATATCGGAAAGCCCTCCAAAAGCATGAGAGCGACTACGGGAAGGATGTAGCAAAGCAGTGGGAGGAGGCTTTAAGAGAGGCTGCCAGAATTAGTGGAATGAATCTAAAAGATCACGGGTATTGTTTACTTCTCCGTTGACTTTGGTTTCTTGTTGACATTTTTGATTTCTCGTTCCTTCAAAGAATAATTAGATTCAGTTTGCTGCTGTCCAACGTTATGTAATGTTTGGTTGGATTTGACGCAATGAGGGAGCCAGAAATTTTGCTCAGAGGGCGAGGTTTCTTGCACAAATTGACTTTTCAATTTTAATACCAAGTTTTGATAACAATTAGTTTTAAAGTATATCAACTTAATTAATTAATCTACAATGGCAAAAAACCAAGATATCCATGAAGATCTAAGATGTGATACAATAGTATGACCATATGTGTATGAAAAATAAAAAAAATTCAAGTTTCTTAACTTCAATTGCATTCCGTACAGAAAGTTGAAAACTACCGGTACAATTTTCTCGACCTTATGCCTATGATGTTTGCCTAAAAAATTAGATTGAGTTTGATATTAGATCTCTTTTCCTTTTGTTATACTAATGAAATCTGAGGAAGAATCGGCTCAAAATAAGAGGCTCAGTAAGAAGCTTCTTTATGTTTTCCGAGCTCTTAATGGTGATAGTTAGTTCATACTTGTTAGTGTATGATGTACTCTAGGGAAACGAAAAAATGCGGAGGAAACATAGAGGAAGTCTAAGGGATATTTTTTTCAAAAACTTACGGCAAAGGGGAAGAAATGATGGAGTTGACCCCCCTTGGCATTGACCCAGTGACGAAGACGTTCCCATACTTTTAGCAGAGGAACCGATCGTTGTGGATTCGGTTTTGGCCTCTGGGAGCTCATATGTTTTGCTACTGCTTCCCTTGAGGTAATAGGTCAAATACGGTCATACCCCTGAGTTACACAAAAATTAATGGAGCTTTTGTATGATGGTTTTTCTAGTTGGTCGGAATATACAAGACCGAACACTACAAAGATCTTTGCATGCCATTATCCGAAAGAACATAAAAAAGATCTCTACCTATCTTAGAGGCTCAATCCTCCATTCTATTTCTGATTACAGGGAAACCTGAGTTAATTGCACAGGACTGACTTAGGTTTAGGTGGATTATCGATTTTGGGCTTTTGCTTTCATCGTGGTGGGGCAGGAGTCATAGGCTCCTCTAGTGGCTTAATTGTGCAAACGAAAAATTTGCGGCCTTAAACTGAACATTCTTCTATAGGTGATCTATAATTTGTCACCGTAAAACACCCTTTATGCTAGTAAAAATTTAAAAAAAAAAAATTTTGGTTCGTGCTCTTGCTTTAACCAGGGAACTATTCATGGCCCCAGGTCTTAATTAGCCAAAAATTCACCTAAGGGACTTCTGGGTAGTTATAGTTATGGTTAGAGAAATCTAGGAATGTCTAGAAAATGGATAAGTAATTTAACAATTCTAATTACCTTGAGATATGTAGCTACTCTCTACCCTAGTTTGTGGTGGTTTTTCTACAAACCCTGGTCGTTACTCTCTGCTTACCAACATCCTTCTTCATTAATACTTACCGTTTCTGTTCTGCTCCCTATATCCTCTAACATCATTGCCAATGGAGGAAGAAGAACGAGTGGATCCGAGAATGGGGAAGGGCAGGCCCATTACCGACCATTTTAAAGTTATCAATTTTTATATGAAATTACCAATTTTAATTTGTGTTTTACCAACTTCTTTTTCAATTATTTTACCACCTGGTTTTAGCTTACCGTCTTTTATTTGGGTAATTTACTAAGTTTATTACATCATTTACTGATGTACAACTTTTGTACAACTTAACAAATCGTTTACTTCACGTTTCAAAATTACCAAGTCTTGTACCAAATTACTAACTCTAATATAAGTATCTTATTAACTAATCTCTAAGTAAGTTACTAACTAGTCTAAGTTTTTTATTTTGTCAAAACTAACTAGTTTAAGTTACTCATTCTTATTTGAGCCACTTATCATTATTTAAATTTGTTTCAAAATCACCAATCTTTATAATAACATTTGTTAATAATTCACCAACTTTTATTTGTAAGGTTACGTTATTAGGCTCTGAATTCTGTTATTGAATTACTAACCCTAATTTGAGTTACTTACCAATTTATGTCGATTAAAGTATCCAATAGTTTATTGTTATCAATAAAGAATTGGTAACCTCAAATTAGTTGTAACTTATTTGGAGATATGTTTGTTGGTAGCTCAAATTAAGGTTGATATATATTCTAGAAAGTACTCCTCATCTTCGTGTACGTTAAGAAAAATGCTTAGGTAACTACTTAGTGAGAATTTTTCTTTTGCCACCTTCAAACTCATCCCAAGTGCTTGAGGAGATAGATGATTAGGACCGGGTTTACCGAGGACTTGATATCTAGGCACACCTCTAGAGGTCTCGCTATGTGTGACAAGAAGAAACCAACCACTGTAAAAAAAGTATAAAGTGAAATGGAGGCATAATTATTGAAGCAATTCTAATTTTACTGTACGGAAGCCAATTCACTCTTAAACATTTCAATTTTATCAATGTAGTTATAAACCTTTTCGTGAAAATTCAATACAATCATTTTGGCCAATTGTTGCGAAAAAGTATTAATGTGGTGTTCAGTCATCACTGACCATCCTACGTGACACACTAACGTGAACAATTTTACTCAAAATAACGTCTTATGTAGATTGCCACTTCAGTAATTCCCGAAAGAAATTGATTAGAATGACTATATTACAATTTCATGTAAAGCTTTAGGACCATATTATTAAAATTGAAAATTTTAGGACTGAATTGACATATGTTGAATAGATTTAGGAATGATTTGGTAATTTTCCCCTGAAACGGAAGGGAAAGGAATGAAACCGAGGTGCACAACCTGTTGAAACCCAACAGCGCGTGGCAATTATTAGGTGACAATATGTCGGAGCGACTTCTAGTCGAAGCCTAATTAGACCCTCAGTCATGAAATAACCTTTTCCTGCCATTTACTGGACCAATGAACCTTGATAGTAGTAGCTTTCCATTGTGATGAAGGTCCCTCCTCCGCCTCCTGCCCTCGAAAGAATCTGTTTCTCTGGTTTTTTGTTTTCAAATGGCTCACAGCTTCATGATCACTTTTTCTGTGCTGGTTGCTTTAAAAGCAAATTACTTGGAACTTGATGATAACCTTCCAATGCCACGTAATGCATGCATGGTTTCCATATATTTGGTTTTTTAATTTGAGCTGATTACATCTTATGTATGTGGTAGCCTAGATGAACTTAAAAATCTCACAGTCAAAGAGGTTTCTAGTTTGTTATGGACAAGACGGACAGATGTGCCTGATCATTTGGTGGGAATTAAGGGCCCAATGGATGACATTATGAAGAAGTTAGATCTAGGAGCTTTGGATGTACGGTTTATCGTGATTCATGGTATGGGTGGCATCGGAAAGACGACCCTAGCCGATGTCATCTTCAGGCAAATCTCCCCTCAATTTCAAGGTCATTGCTGCTTTATTAAAGATGTTCGGACTCATGATATAATGAACTTACAAAAGAAATTGTTGTCCGATATTCTCAACCTGAGCTGCATAAACCTCTCCTTCATTGACGAAGGGGCAGACATGATCAAGACGAGGTTTCATGACAAGAAAGTCCTCATTGTTCTTGATGACATCGACAATGGGGAACAAATTGTGAGACTTGTAGGCGAGCCCAATTGGTTTGGTCGAGGAAGTAGAATCATCATAACGACAAGGAATATTGAATTCCTGGTAAAGGAAGGTGAGGATGACAATGTCCGAGCCTCTAAAAGCGGACAATTTTCATTCTATGATATGCCAGAGATGAATTCACACAATGCTCTTAAAATTTTCTGTGAGCGTGCCTTGGGATGTGCCGAGCCTCCAGCTGATTACATAGATATTTCAAATAAGTTAATCAATGCGCTTGGACGACTTCCGCTGGCTCTCGATGTAGTAGGTTCCACACTCCGTGGAAAATGCTATAGAACATGGGAAGACGTCCTATGTAAGTTAGAGAAAGTGATGAACGAGGATGTCAAGAAGAAGTTGATGATAAGCTACGAGGCCTTGGACTCTCGTCAACAAGAGATTTTTCTTGATATCGCATGTTTCTTCATTAACCAAGAGAAAATAACTGCAATTAAATATTGGGACGCGATTTTTGAGTATCCCACCGAATTTGAAGTCAAGATCCTCACACGTATGTCACTAATAAAGATTAGGGACTACGATAAATTATGGATGCACGACCAACTTAGAGACCTCGGAAGGGATATCGTCCACCCGAAAAGTTGCAACATACTTTTAAGGGGTAGTAGATTGTGGTCACCCAAGGACGCCTTCCATGCAGTGCAGAGAAAGAAGGTAATTTTTACCTCTAAATGTTTTTCTGTTTATTCAATTGTAATATTACCTTATAAATCTAACTCAGTACTCATTGGTTGCCATTTTGATCTTCTAGTTAACGGAGAACTTAGTGGCGAACATATTAGCGCTTAATCTTCGCACATTTGAACCTGGTGCAACGTACATATTTAAAAGTACGGAATTTACGAGGTTGGTGAACCTTAGGTTCCTTCAAATTGACTGTGGAAGCTTGGAAGGAGACTTTGAGGATCTTTTCTCCGAGTTAAGATGGCTCTCTTGGAGCAATTGTCCTTTGGAATTCCAAGCTACCAATTTAGGAATGAAGAACCTAGCAGTTCTTGAGCTTTTTGAGAATTATATTGCTGATGAGTGGGGAGGATGGTGTCAAATCATGGTATGCTCTCACGACATACTTTTGCATTACATTTACTCTTCGTCTTTTTTGAGTTTGAACTCAATTGCTTTATAGGTAGCAAAACAGTTGAAGGTCCTAAAACTCGTGGATTGCGGCTCCCTTACAAAGACGCCCCCATTCTCCGCATTCTCGAAACTGGAGATATTGATTCTCATAAGATGCCCTAAACTACGTATGATTGATGAGTCCATCGGCAATCTACATCATCTTGATCAGCTAAAAATAGAGCATACAGATATCGGGTCACTACCAAAGTCCATTGGCGGTCTACAATCTTTAACAGAGCTAAGAATAAATTCTGAGAAATTCTCAATGTTGCCTCACTCGATTGGTAATTTAGTGAAGCTGAAGCATCTAATCTTAATATGCCATGAACTTCAAAAGCTTCCCGACTCTATTGGACAACTGGAGTCGCTGCTTGAGCTAGATGTCACATATACAAGCATTAAAGAATTACCTTATTCCATTGGAAACCTAGAAAGGTTGAAATTTTTTATGGTCCCACGTCGCGGATTAGAAAAGCTACCAGACTCGATTGGGAGGCTCCATTCATTGGTCAAGTTGGCTCTGACAGGATCGAACATCAGGATCTTACCTGATTGTATTGGAAATCTCAAAAAGTTGAAAGTACTAAATCTGGATGGTAGCGATATAAGTGAACTTTCGAAAACCATAGGAATGCTGGAAAATCTGGAAGAGTTACATGCCTTCTCTACACAACTGGAGGGGGAAATTCCAAGTGAAATTGGGGCACTATCCTCGTTGAAAATTCTAAACTTATCCTTTGGCGGCTTTAGTGGAGGATTGCCGACAACCATCAATCGGCTTACAAATCTCCAAACACTTGATTTACGGGAGTGTCATTCAATTCAACAGTTGCCGGAGCTTCCAAAGAGTCTAACGGCGTTACGCTTATCATCGAACTCGCTGACCACAATCCCGAACTTCCCAAATTTAACCAATTTAGTTGAGCTTTCTATAATGGGAACATTAGTGCAAGAAGCCCAAATAGAGGGGCTCGGGAGATTACGTGCGCTGAGGGAATTGACCCTCCGCGTTGGAAAAATGGCCTTGCCTCCAACCGATTTCAGTTCCCTCTCTCAGCTACAACGCCTCTCGGTAAGTTGTGCCGACTCCCGATCTCTTACCAGGCTTCCATCTAGCCTCCGAGTGTTGTATTTAGGGGATGTCCAGTCACCGATTGATTGGTCACTCTTTTCCAACTTGGAGAATTTGTCAAGACTGGATATTAGAGGATATACGCTCGGAGAGATTCGATTCGAGGTTCTTGGAAAGCTACGGAAATTCAATGAATTGAGGATAACCGACTGTCCATCGCTCGAGACGCTGACCGTTCCGCCAGGTCTGAAGGAGATCCAGGATTTATATTTGTTACAGTTGCCTCAGCTAACTGAGATTCAGGGTTTGGGAGAATTGAAATCATTGCGGACATTGCGGATCTGGGATTGCGATTCCGTCAAAAGCTTAAACGAATCTGATCTGTCTAATTTACATAATCTGAAAAGTTTGGAGTTCCATGGGTGTGCATCACTGGAGAGCGTGCTGGGTGTGCCAAAATCTTGCCAACTAGACGTCAGTGGTTGCCCGAGGTTCAATAGAGACGGATAAGGTATGTATCATTTGATTGGCAAAGACAGTCGATGATAGTAAGTCCATAGGATTAGTGAGGCTTCTTATGTAGACGGTCCTTTTTTCTTTCGATGTGTTAGAGATGAAGCCTAATTGTTGCTGCGTCCTGTTTTGTGAGTTTTCCTTTAGCTAACCTTTCATCTTTGTTCTGGAACCGCCTCTTGTATTCGTTCATCCTGTTATAATGTCGGGGTTGACATGCTTCACCGCACCTAACTTGCTTAGTAAAAAGCGGATAAAATGGAACGGAACTTTTAGATAGTAAGCAAGCTGAAGATGCTATCACATGCTAGGTTTTGTTGTAAGGCAGAGGTGGCTGAGAGTACTGGTCTCACCTTATATAGTGTTTTTAATTTCACTTGAGAACAATCAAGATTTATGAGGAATGAAATATAGGAATTAATGCCTGGTTAGCAAAAGAGTCAATTGTTGATACCTTTTATGCAGTATGAGTTACTTCCTTCGTGGAGAATTGGAGATGCTTTTCTAGTCACTTCTAAATTGGAGTTGAGAAGCCTCAAGTCTTGACTCACGGTGTGATTTGTGAAGTATCTTTCTCCATTCTAGTATCTAGCCATTCATGCGTGAAATTTGCGCCGGGAGACAATTGATATTGGAGTAAACTTGTCGATATGGTCAAGCCACCATGTCATTGAAGAGTAGGTTCAGTTGCATTGAATTGTGCATTCTGCAGTTGCTGGTGCTAGGAAAGTGCAACTTTGTGCCCGATAGGAAAGTGCGAAAGAGATGTTCTCTGACATGAGCTGAAGGGGCTGTAATATGTCATGTTTTTTCGTCATAACTGTGGCATTATCCATACATGCTAGTTTTCAGTGTTAGAGGCCATGTACTAGTTTAAATGAGGATTTCAGTTTTATAAAGCAGACTATGGGGTCATTCATTCAACACGCTCCCGTATTCATAAGATTTATTGCATGGAAAGATTTCAGATAGCATCCTTTTGCACCCAATTTGTGTGCACTTGAGTTTGGTAATACTTTGCTTAATTACAAGATTTAAGTGACTGGCTTGCCTTGTTCTATTCCTGCATTTTGTCAGTAACGAAACTTCTTATGGGTTATCATGGAGAGAAGGAATGAACATAATTATTCCCTTTGATCCATCAAAATATTTAAATAATGTTGGGTGTACTAAGAAGGTATACAGAATTTGGTTTGACAAGAGGTATTTTCAACAATCAACTAACTCAATTTTCCTCTCCCTTTAATGTTCATTCTCAAAAGAGAGGGAAATTACATTTTTCTTCTCTGTTTGTTTCCTGTTCGTTCTTCTCTGGTTGGGGAAGATGTTGCGATTTGCCCAATAAATCATTTACATTCTTGAATTCTTATTTGTGGTGCTGATGACACGTCTTTTTCTTTTCCCTTTGCTGTTTTGAGCTGGGTCTGGGAATTTGGTGACTCTGACTCATCGATGAATTAAATTAGGCAAATGCATTAACCTGGGTTGCTCCCTTTTATATCATCTTCGTTTCCTGTAGTTCCAGAGATTGAACTAGGATTATCTGACATTGCACAATCAAAGATCACTGTCTGGTTTACTCCACATCTGATGCCAATGGTTATAGTTGCAATTTTTATTCTTAAAGTTGAAGTTCTGCTTCTCCAACTATAATTATTAGCTTTCTTCATTTATTTATGTAGAGTCCTGGAATGCAGTCAACTATTCATGCTAAAATGTCTTCAGGTGTAAAGGTGGGAATCTACATGAGCAACTTAAAGTTGTTTGCTGGGAAAACTTTTTTTGGCTAACAATCCTATTCTGCTTAGGCATTCAATGGCTTAATGTACTAAGTATTAACCTGAGCTTTTGTGTGTTGAAGTACTTATTTTTAGTACTCACAATTAGCTTAATCAAAGTACATAATATATTTCATAGATCTTGGTAAGTCAGTCAAGTAGTAGACATGTTGGGGGACTGAAACTTAAAAGATCCGCGGATTCCTCTCATATTCTTGAGTGTGCTTCCCACATACTTCATGCTGTTTGATTGCTTAATTCACTTTATCTTGCTGGATGAGGAATTTGTTATTTTGTTAGAGAAGGGAGTTGTTCCTCATACTCAACATATGCGAGGATCCTATTATTGTTTTATGATTGTCTTTCCTGATGGAGTATATGGACGAGCAATACTAATCTATGTAGTAGGTTGCCAAATGTCTTTTTCCATGAAGTGCTTTACTTTATGTGTAACATCAAAGTCATCTTTTGATGGTAAGCTGTCTAAACCTCTTTTTGCAGATTGACAATCTAGGGAAGGGAGCTTATGGTCAAGCTCTGCAAAATCTCAAAGAGATGAATGGATTACCTGGGATTGTAGGGCTTAACTACCTACCATTGTTTCCCTAATGCATTCTTGTGAGTGAGCGAGATTATGCATGGATTTTGTTGAAGAGAAAGCTTATTAAATTACATTGGTTGTGTCTGAGCTGTAGCTTTTGTTTATTGTTTTTGGTGACGTATTACACCTTTCCTCATCTCTCTCTCTCTCTGCTAAAATGTGGTTATTGTTAATTTGTCAAATAAACCTATTTGATCTTCGTGTCTATGATTCTTACATTTGCTGGCAAAGGCATGGTCAAATGTTCTTTTACATGGACGTTTGGGCTTTGGCAAGGCACACATTGTTGGAGCTGCAGCAGCAGCTTTTCTCTTCAATCCATATCAGTGAAAGGGCTGAGCTGTTGAATATATACATTGGTACTTGTGAGCAAGCTGTAAGAGGCTTCTTTTCAGCTTCACAGATGTTGATTGAAGTCCATTGTGCAATCTTGTATTAAGCTTTGTTATTTCTAGACATTTCACAAGTTTGTGCTTTCTTCTGTTGCTTTTGTATGCATTTAATAGAGGTCCCTTCAAGTATGCCAGCAGTCGAAATAGGATAACTAGCTGCAGCAATGAGGATCCTCCTGCTGCAGCCGAGGTGTTCTAAGTATATTGTATTCAACAACAGCGACAAGGATCCTCCCATATAACCACTGAAGTGGCCAAGATAAAACGGTTGATGAGTCTCGTCACGCATGAATGAAAGGATCCTCTATGACCATTTGATTAAGAGAAAGATTAAGATGTAAATTGCTTGAAGCGTTTCTCTACTAGAAATTTGAAATTGGTGATCAAATTTCTACTGGATTTTGTATCTGCACATTGATGGCATTGATTTTGTCGGCAAACTAAAGAGATTATGAATATTTGAGAGCAATGGCAATTAGAAAATTACGGGTTCTGGATATATTCTCGAAGGCAGCACAGCTGCAGCACTTTGCCTTCTTTTTTTCGATGAATTTGATTCCATTGCTCCGAAGAGGGGGCATGATAATACGGGGGTCATTGACCGTGTCGTCAATCAAGTTAGTTTCCTACATTCAATAGCACTTATAAGGTGGTCATGTGAAATCTATTTGATGGTATGACTCACTAATGGTATGTCATTCATTGGTGCAGTTTTTCAATGAATTAGATGGTGTTGGAGGGGACAAGGAAATAATTTCGTCTTTCATGGTAACATAAAGTACAGTCTTCCATCAGCACACTAACTGTAAACTAATATTGGAAATTGCACGGCTATTATAAATGCTTTGACAAACATTTTCTACGAAGCATTTAGTCTGGAGACAATGTAATGACCTGACCTTCAAGGCAGACTATAAAATGTTAGACATGACTTTTCCTTGATTTAGAACTGTTTTAACTTTGGATACACAATATCGGATAAACTACATATGTATCAAAGAAGGTAACAAAAGATGGGCTTGCATGAATTACTTTTCAGTTGCTGAAGTAGCTTACAAGAAGTGTATTAAGCTGGTCTTGAGCCTCTTCAACAGCCATCGACTGATGCTGATCGTTTCAGTCTTTTGACATCAAGCATAGTGCGATTCTCATTTATATATAACATCTTTGCCGCATGAGGTGCTCTTTTGTTTTCCTCAGGGATCATGGGTTCATCTATCTCCTAATAACTCTATTTCACTTTTCTTTCTTGGGATTCCAGTTATGTGCTTTTAGTTCTAATCGAGTTGCATTTGATGTGAAGCAGGATAACACTTACTTGATGCTGCACTGCTGAGACCTGGCAGGCTTGAAGACTTCTGTTCTGTGATTTTTCTTCTATACAGGAGAGACTGGATATCCTTAAAGTTTTATCAAGGAAGGTAGAAACTTAGCTTCCATCCATCTGCCTGTGCTTGCTTTTAGCATTTCATCTTTGACATGGTCCGAAACAGGTTGTACAGATCGAAATATATGAGATTACTTTGTTAAAGAAGTACATGTCCGCAATCTTATTTTTCGAGAAGATGCATCAGAAAGATTACATACGAACAGAGAATTGTTAAAAAAAAGAAAAAAGAGAGTTAGAAACTGATTCAATCTGAGCAGCTGAGAATCCAGTTTAGAACATACGGCATCTGACACAGCACATTTAGAAAAAAACACTGTAAAAGGCATTTTCGGTTGGATCTACAGGTGAGGCTCAGGTAAGTATAGATGTCCAATAGTGTAAATCACTTCCAACCTAGGACCTTGAGACTGGTAGATTTAACACCTTCTGTTGTTGCTCAGAAAAATAAGATGAAAAAGGCCTCTATAGCTGATTCCATAAAACAGGACTCAGACTTACCACTGGGTATGATTTATAATAACCTTTCTAAGACATTGGCATCTCTCTTTCTCTTTTTGGGATTTAATAAGGAAGGTGTTGGGTGGATTCATTTGATTATATTAGTCCTATTCAGTGTAATCAGGCAGTTCAATTGGCAACAATTGGGCATCGCTGAAGTTTTGCTAAGTGTCTGCTTTAATGCCTTTATGCAGCTTCCTTTGGCCAGTGAGGTGGACTTGGACGCTACAGCTCAAGATGTAATCTGTCTCACCATAATCAGCAGTTCTTCAAGCTCAGCTTTCAGATGCACAGTCGCAAGTGGAGATGGATCAACATGGGAAGAAGCCAGTTATAACGGACTCTCTTCAGAAGTCCGTCACATCAAAGGCAAGCCCATCGATCTCAGATGCCGAGAAGAGAAGACTCCATAAAAATTCTTTTCATTCTTGGAATTCCGTCATCTCTCCCCAAAACTACAGTCGTGCATCTCCAATCAGAAAATTCAACTGGGGATTCTGATAGTTGCTTATTATGCATCTTTGTACATCAGTAGATCATTGATTAGTATACCTCCTCTGAGTAGTCTACTTGGCCTCATAATTTATATGACTACTAATCTTTGTGAATCCCATAAAGTGCTTAATCCTTGCAGTAACATTCTCGTAACGGATTGTGCAACGTGTATAGGATATTCATCTTGGTGAGCAAATCAATAAGACGACATGCTCAGGTTGGCTTTTCAATTACCAGTCACAAATTTCTAACAGCGAGCAGTTGCTGGAGCGATCCCTGTGCATTAGGAAAATGAAAGAAATTAGGATGAAAAGATTGCCTTTTGACAGCAGCTGCTATTTCCACAGCTTCTTTGTCTTTGAGCACCTCATTCAAAGTGAGAAGACAATTTATCCCCTAGCAAAAATCGACCAAAGCTGTGGAACCCCATCTTCAAAACCTTTCATCTCTGATTTTAACTTCTGCCCCTACCCAAATGTTGTTCATTTCAGAAACTACAAAGCCTAACAAATCGTGCATTCAACCACCCGCCTGGGTGGCGCTGCTGGAGCGCGCACTCTTCCTCTCGCAAAAGATTGAGTGTTCGAATCCCGAGCGCCGCAGGGTGACTTAACCGGTGGCACGTGTGTGGTGGCTAGCACGTGTCGCCCCCAGGGTTTACTCCCCGGCTGTCGGCCGTGCGGGAGTTCCCTGGGTTATCAAAAAAAAAAAAAAAAATCGTGCATTCACTGTTCGGCATTGGTGAGGGACATTGAAAAATTATGAGCCCTATTAATGCTAGCCTGGTACAACAATCTCTCCGGCAACTCAACGGTACGGTCCACCATCTATTTTCCAGAAACTCCATATTAATGAAATTCTCATGAAATCGTTTGCACTATTTCAGTCATTATTTGTTATCATTGAATAAAAGCGTTTGATGAATTGTGCTCAGATGCACAACTTGTTAATATTGTCACACTGAGTCTTTCTCGAGTCTTTTTTTTTCTTTAGCTCGGAAGAATCTTTCTATAAGGCTTGTCTAATCAGAGAAACTTAAATAATCATGAATATGTTGAGGCACAAGAACACAGATTATAAATTACGTAATAACATATTCAGGACCTAATAACATGCACAGGCTTGTCTAGTCAGAGTAACGTTGGATTTCAAACATGGTGCCCACCTTGAAAATAACATGATAACATGTTCAGGACATGATAACCTTATAAATTTGCGTGTGTGCGCATGCTTGCAAACAATCTGGACAAATGGATTGTGAGATCCCACATCGGTTGGAGAGGGGAACGAAGCAGGCTTTATAAGCTGTGGATACCTCTTCCCCCAGTGACGCGTTTTAAAACCGTGAGGGCTTGGCCCAAAGCGGACAATATCACGTGAGGCGGTAGGTCCGGGCTGTTACAAATGGTATCAGAGCCGGTGCCGGGTCGGTGTGCCAGCGAGGACGCTGGTCCCTCTACGGGGGGTGGATTGTGAGATCCCACATCGGTTGGAGAGGGGAACGAAGCAGGCTTTATAAGCTGTGGATACCTCTTCCCCTAGTGACGCGTTTTAAAACCGTGAGGGCTTGGCCCAAAGCGGACAATATCACGTGAGGCGGTAGGTCCGGGCTGTTACAAATGGTATCAGAGCCGGTGCCGGGTCGGTGTGCCAGCGAGGACGCTGGTCCCTCTACGGGGGGTGGATTGTGAGATCCCACATCGGTTGGAGAGGGGAACGAAGCAGGCTTTATAAGCTGTGGATACCTCTTCCCCCAGTGACGCGTTTTAAAACCGTGAGGGCTTGGCTCAAAGCGGACAATATCACGTGAGGCGGTAGGTCCGGGCTGTTACATGGATAATAAATCGAAACCCCACACAATGGAGCTAGAGATGTGTCCAGTTCTAGAGGCAGAAAATTTAAGATGTAAATTTACCTCCCTAAATGTAGAGAATCTTAATCCCTTATCCAATTTCCATTATATTCTATCTTATTTTGTTTGGTTGAATATTTTGGACAACCAATCGCAGTATAGTAAAATAGCATTAAAGGCTCAAGGCCATCGATCGATTAGAGCCGTCATCACTTGGATTAAATTCCTTGGCGAAAAATAGTCGATTTAACCATAATTAGCTTAAGGTTTGGGCTTGGCATTAATATGAAAGAAAATTATGCTAACGAAAAGAAGAAAATATATGAAGGAAGACATTGAGTACTCTTTGGTCCTTATACGGATACTTCTACAATCTTTCGAAAAAGCATTATAAGGGGGCTGGTAATCTTCGAATCACAAAATAATGGATCGCAACTGTGACTTCTGCAAAACTTTTCAACTTTTGCATATAACTACAGTTAGCGTTAGAAAATATGATAACTTGCGCATACTTACAATATACTATTACAAGAATTGTACCATCAAGGAATCATAGAAGGGAAATAGTTGAATTGATCATGGTCTGTGGACCATATGCAATCACATTAATTAATTTTTGTGAGGTCCATGTGAAACTTATATGATTAACATTTTTGATAAACCAGGCTTATGTGACCCGAATACTGGCAGATCGAACCCAATCGAGCCTGCTCGAGTTAGGAGAGAGAACGAACTTCTTTGAGAAACGAAGATGTATCTATCTTTTCTCTTTGCTTATAATATACACAAGTCCATTCTCAAGTCTTTGTCCAACCCACTTGTGAAGGCAAAGGAGAAAGCACTGACATATATTTAGTCTAGTCAATTCGTTTGTTATGCATTGGTCAGCATACAGCCAAATTCCACATCAAATAGACTCTGCATGTTCCTGTGTTCACATTACACAAAGCGGGTTTTGCAATTTCGGTTCCTGGAAAATACCAGGAAACTCAGGTTGATACCACAAAAAAATCATAAAGACACGCATTCAAGAATAAAATGTTTAAAAAATCTCAATTTTGTTGGAATCATTGTGAAGAAGCAACCACATTTTCCATGCAATTTCCATGAAGAATTTGCTAAATCTATGTGTCAGGACTCTTTAGCTCAATAAAAGAAATCTATTATGTACATGAAGTATGCATAACAAAGCTCAGATTGCATAAAAGATTAAAATTAGCACGGACCTGAAATAAAAGAATATACAACACTTCAACCAACATATTTTGACTTTTCGAATAAATAAGTCAATTTAAAGTACGGACATTCCGAAGAAGTTAGCCAATTAAAATTGTGCAGTCTATTATGTATACTTAAAGACGGAGCCAAGAGATTGTTCGCTCTCGTGCTTGCCATGCGGCTTTTCTCTTTAGCTCCGTGCTTGCCTCATGGCATGATATTTGGCATTGTGTTGCCACGTGGCCAAATATCATGCCACGAGGCCTAAAAGCCTTATCGATTATTTACGTGTCACTCTGCCCTCCTATACGTTTTTTTCAACGGCTAATTATAGATAAAGTCAATATTTCAACATCTTTAAATGCTACAAAAAGATTTTATCTAGTGTTAAACTTAGTCGAAAAAATTGATTTAAAATTAGCCTCAAATATTGAATTAAACAAAGAATAGAATAGAGTTGTGTGTTTTCTGTATTAGAATTTGATAGTAATTTTTGCATTAATCGTCTTCATCCTCCTCCAATGATACGTTTTTACACAAATTGGCAGCCTTTTCTTTTCGGCATAGCTCTAACATATGCAAACAGTGTTATTTTTTGCATTTTTTTCAATTTGAAAACTTAAGAAGGACAGTTGTCTTGGAAAAATGCGGAAACCAAAATCTAAGGTCTGGGGATATGATTACACTCGCAAAAAGTGTTAGCACTTGCCCCATCCCTTGTGTCACCCAAGTGCGGGAGGTTACTATACATGCTGTTTATCTTTTCGAGAAAAAAGGAATATGAAGAGAACTTACAAGGAGATCTCTTCATCATAAAGAAAATTCATTTCCCTATCTTCTCTCGAGCCTTTTAAAATCCCGCTCACGACCAACAATAATGTCTTTTCAACACCACATTTCTCAGCTGAATATTTTAATGTTAAATTATAAATCGAGCTTGAGCCATTTATGGAAAGTGACTCGCTTGGATAAATTTTCATATTTGACTATGAAGATATCTTTTACTGTTGGAGATAATATTGAAGATTGCTCGCAAAAGGAAATCCTCTTCTGGTTCGTACTGTGGACGTCTTCAGCAGAGAGGGCATATTGGCACTACAGGACTAAAGATGGGCAAACGTGTTCTACGATTCATGTATTTCTTTTAAGGGTAGTTTGTGGGCCCAAGGGTAAAAGAAAAGAAGATCAGAGCGTTCACTTGTGCGGTTGAAGAGTTTGTTCTTTCGTCTTATCCAAGGGCATAAAGGTCATTGTGAGGGAAAACAACAAAAATCAAAGGGCTTGTTTTTCTCTTCTCTAACCTACAGTGGCCACGTCGATATATAAGGGGAAAATAACCGTGGGTTTTCTTTTAAGCCGAGAAGAGCCACACAAGAAGAAGTCGCGATCACCGAACAGAAATCGTACGAAAGAATTCTCCGAATACGGTGATTTGTGTAATAAGTTTATTTCGTCCAATTAAGTTATTTATTCATAAACACTTTGAATTTGGGCTTAAATTTAGATATGAAAAATACTCAAGCGTTTCAGCGAATTGTAACTCCGATTATCCGATTATAGTGAATTATTTGTTAGTGGCTTTCACCGTGGATGTAGGTATCGATATTCGGACCAAACCATGTAAATCTTTGATGTCATTTATTGTTCATCGTTTATTTCTCTGACATTTTCGCATTAGCTTAATTTGCAAGATCCTGTCGTTTCCGTGTTATATTTCAACATTTAACGTGGAACTATTGTAAGTTTGTCTATTTGGTATTGTTATATTCACGTCCTATGTCATGCATGTAAGAATCAACGTACACACTTACACGTGAGGCAAAATATCAATTAATATGCTATTCGCACATTATTACTGTGTCATTTCCTGACTATTTAAATTTTTAAGAAGAATGAGTTCTCCAATATCCACATTTTTAATATTTACTCAACTGGGCACTAGGGAAGCATTCAATCATGTTTGATAATATTGCGCCTCTATAGCTTTTGAATCAGAAGGGAAGAACAAAATCTCCTTGTTTTGATACCCAAGCTACTCCAAACGGCAAAGATTGAGCCGAGCTCAAGTTAGCGGCTTGATTTGCACCTCTAATCAACTCACTTTCTAAAATGCCTAACCATGTTTGATACGAACATGCATATGCAACTATTGAATCTTTTTTTTTTTTTTGGTAAGGACTGTTGAATCTTTTCGGTACTATATATGCATAAAAAACTAATGAGCCCGGAAGAAATGTTGAATTAATTTAAGAAACAACTCGACCTCTCTATGTACAAACAAAATTGAATTTATACTGTCAATACTAATGGTGAAATCCCACAAAATTTCGCCCAAAAAGGCCCACAGAACAGTTATCGGGGAAAAAGGAAAGCGTACAATATTTGAAAAGTAAATTAGTCCAATATTAAAAATGAATTAGTTATTATTATAGGCGAAGCAGATATTTTCAAGGGGAAGCGATTGTCCCCACTCCCCCCATTCATTGCTTGAAGGAGAAATAAAACGTGTGGTGGAAAATCGCAGAGCTCTCCCTCTCTCTCTCTCTCCGCGTTTTCCGCTTCGAAGACTTTCATCAATAATTTTGTCAGTCTGAATGGTTTCTTCACTTACGAAGGAAGGCTGCAGGTGACTTCCAGACAAACGCAGCGAAAGCGAGCGATCTCTCTCCGTTGCTTTATCAAGAGAAAGTGAAAGATCCCGATAAGCTTAGTAGGGTGTGGATTCAAGAGGAATCCATAGACATGCTACAGAGTAAAGAGGTAAATTCCCTGGCATCTCATAAACTCAAGGATAAGGTTGTCAATCACCACACCCTTATTCGGCTATCTTATGTTTTCGATCTGATTTCCCGTTTCATTCTCCATGATGCCTTTTTTCCTACCCGCTCTGTCATGCTTGCAGAATCTACGATCATTAGTGTTATTACTATTGTAAGGTTTGGGGGAATTGGATTTGTTACTTATTACATACCTGTCGTTGAGATTAATAGAAAGATTACGGAACTGGTCAAAGCCGGATGGGATAAAACGTATTCATATAGGTAGTTGTCCGAAGTTAAGAGCAATTAAAGGTCTCAACATCTTAGGATATTCATAGTATGTATCCCTAGAAAGGTAGCCTAGAGGAGAAATCAACCAACGAGGCCCAATACATCTTAAGAAAAAGGTTCTTGGGTATAGATCCGTTTCTGGGATGTTGGTTATAATATTCAGCATCTTTGCCATTAAGACAATAAGTATGAAGCACCATCGCCCACAATGACCACGAGAATAATTCAATGAAAGCTAGATGAATTTCAGCTTAGAACTTGATAAAACTTAACCTCAATTTGAACTCAACCTTAATGAGACTTCAACTACCAAACATGGACCTCCAAAAGTTGCCGAGAAATGGTGCAAATATCCTCAAGTTTCGCACCAAAGTTCTGCGGGACACCTTTGTCCCACCCTTTTTTCTCACTTTTTTCTCTCTAGCGGCCGGCCAAACCGAAAGGGTGAAGATGAGTGGATGGAATCCACGTGCCAAACTTAGAGTCGTTAACTTTTCTTGCAGAGAGGAGAGTGGTCGGCCACTAGTAAAATTTACAATTTGGTCTGTTGGAGGATCCAATTTTATGAGGCCTTTTTTCATTTTTGTTGGGTCAACTCGATCTTAGATGCGCAGGCAATCTTTCGGATCTCTGGGATTGATTTGCTGGGTGACGAGGAGAGTGAGCTGAGGTAAATCCCTCAGTAGCTTATGATAATTCGAACCGAATTGACATCGATCAGCCTAATTAATCCCTCAATAGTAGTTCATGTCCATATTGCCACAGTTCGCATTAGAAAGTAGAATACGTTCATGATACTTACGTCAAGCTCTGACCGGAATTGATCCATCAAGGAACCATAGAAGGGAAGTAGTTGCATGGATCATGGTACATGGATCATGTGCAATCACATCCATTGATTTTTGTGATATCTATGTGAAATTTATATAACTAATGATTTTGATAGACCTGGTTTTATGGGGATCTGGGTACTGATAAGTCTAATCTAATGAAGCCTATTTGAGTTAGGAGAGAGAATGAACTTCCTTAAGAAACAAAGATGAACCTGCCTTTTCTCTTTTCTTATAATTTACACAAGTCAATCCTCAAGTCTTTGTCCGACCCTCTTGTGAAGGCAAAGGAGAAAGCACCGAAGTATGTTTTGTCTAGTCAATTCACTCGTTCTTCATTGGTCTACACATTGACAAATTGCACCTCAAATAGGCTCGCAATTCATGTGTCCACACAAGTACACACACAAAGATGTCAATACTTACAAGTTTCGACCCACTTGCAAGATTGGCAAAGCGTGTCTTGAAATTTCGGGCCCTGAAAAATACTGGGAAACTGAGGTTGATGTTATAAAAAATAATTAAAGTCACACCTTCGAGAATAAAATTTTTGAAAAATCTCAACTTTGTTGGAATCAATGTGAAGGAGGAACCACATTTTCTTGGCAATTTCCATAAGAGATCAACGTCCAATTAAGCGAATATGAGTCCAATGCCAAATCAACCAACAAACAGATGATAGAGACGAATCAAATCCTGACAAATCAGCATTTGATTTAAATATCAGTGCAATTTTATTCGGTGTACAATTTCAATCGGCGAGCAATTTTATTTTGTCATCGTTCAATCTACCATGGAAGTGCAATCATAACATGCAATCTTAGTCTATATTCAATTTCATGTAACTTTATCGCAATAGCTAATAATTTCTGAGTATAAATGGCTTTTTGGGTTTTTTTTATATATGAAGGAAGGCCGCAGGTGGCTTCCAGGCAAATGGCACGTAGTACCAAAGTAATGGCAAGTGAAACTCATTTTAAGTCGTCCAGCTACATCCACCATTTAACCGTTCATCGACACGCAACTTATATTTCCAAGACCACCTCCTCCTCTTCGACGACTTTCATCAATTATTTCCTCAACTTAGCCTGAATGCTTTTATTTGCTTATGAAGGAAGGTGGCCGGTGATTTCCAAGCAAACGCAGATGAAGTGAGCGATTTCTCTCTATTGCTTCGTCAAGTTGTTGCAAGGATCAGACTCAAACTTCCCGAGTCACCAGGTGGACTCAATTCGGAGATCCATAACTCCATCGTCCTCCAGGAATGAAGAGAAAGGGGGAGGGAGAAGAGACAGCTTCGGCAAGCAGTAGCCGTGATGATGGATCGGGAAGGGGCTACGAGGTGTTTCTGAGTTTCAGAGGACCCGACACCCGCTTAACCATCGCTGATTGTCTCTACAATGACATGATTCGCGCAGGGATCCGTGCTTTTAAAGACAATGAAGAGCTCCGATTTGGCGAAGAGATTGAAGGCGGTCTCTTGCAAGCAATCAATGACTGTAGAATTTACATCCCGATTTTTTCCAAAGACTACGCTTCAAGTAAGTGGTGCCTCCGTGAGCTGGCACACATAGTGAAGTTATCAAGAGATAATGATAAAAAAGTGATCCTCCCTATCTTCTCCGACGTGGACGCGGATGACGTGAAGCTTAAGACTGAGTTATATCGGAAAGCCCTCCAAAAGCATGAGAGCGACTACGGGAAGGATGTAGCAAAGCAGTGGGAGGAGGCTTTAAGAGAGGCTGCCAGAATTAGTGGAATGAATCTAAAAGATCACGGGTATTGTTTACTTCTCCGTTGACTTTGGTTTCTTGTTGACATTTTCGATTTCTCGTTCCTTCAAAGAATAATTAGATTCAGTTTGCTGCTGTCCAACGTTATGTAATGTTTGGTTGGATTTGACGCAATGAGGGAGCCAGAAATTTTGCTCAGAGGGCGAGGTTTCTTGCACAAATTGACTTTTCAATTTTAATACCAAGTTTTGATAACAATTAGTTTTAAAGTATATCAACTTAATTAATTAATCTACAATGGCAAAAAACCAAGATATCCATGAAGATCTAAGATGTGATACAATAGTATGACCATATGTGTATGAAAAATAAAAAAAATTCAAGTTTCTTAACTTCAATTGCATTCCGTACAGAAAGTTGAGAACTACCGGTACAATTTTCTCGACCTTATGTCTATGATGTTTGCCTGAAAAATTAGATAGAGTTTGATATTAGATCTCTTTTCCTTTTGTTATACTAATGAAATCTGAGGAAGAATCGGCTCAAAATAAGAGGCTCAGTAAGATGCTTCTTTATGTTTTCCGAGCTCTTAATGGTTATAGTTAGTTCATACTTGTTAGTGTATGATGTACTCTAGGGAAACGAAAAAATGCGGAGGAAACATAGAGGAAGTCTAAGGGATATTTTTTTCAAAAACTTACGGCAAAGGGGAAGAAATGATGGAGTTGACCCCCCTTGGCATTGACCCAGTGACGAAGACGTTCCCATACTTTTAGCAGAGGAATCGATCGTTGTGGATTCGGTTTTGGCCTTAAGGAGTTCATATGTTTTGCTACTGTTTCCCTTGAGGTCATCGGTCAAATACGGTCATACACCTGAGTTACACAAAAATTAATGGAGCTTTTGTATGATGGTTTTTCTAGTTGGTCTGAATATACAAGACCGAACACTACAAAGATCTTTGCATGCCATTATCCGAAAGAACATAAAAAAGATCTCTACCTATCTTAGAGGCTCAATCCTCCGTTCTATTTCTGATTATAGGAAACCTGTGTTAATTTGCAGAGGACTGACTTAGGTTTAGGTGGATTATCGATTTTGGGCTTTTGCTTTCATCGTGATGGGGCAGGAGTCATCGGCTCCTCTAGTGGCTTAATTGTGCATACGGAAAATCTGCGGCCTTAAATTGAACATTCTTCTATAGGTGATCTATAATTTGTCGCCGTCAAACACCCTTTATGCTAGTAAAAAGTTATAAAAAAATAATTTGGCTCGTGCTCTTGCTTTAACCATGGAACTATTCATGGCCCTAGGTCTTAATTAGCCAAAAATTCACCTAAGGGACTGCTGGGTAGTTATAGTTATGGTTAGAGAAATCTAGGAACGTCTAGAAAATGGATAAGTAATTTAACAATTCTAATTACCTTGAGATATGTAGCTACTCTCTACCCTAGTTTGTGGTGGTTTTTCTACAAACCCTAGTCGTTACTCTCTGCTTACCAGGATCCTTCTTCATTAATACTTACCGTTTCTGTTCTGCTCACTATATCCTCCAACATCATTGCCACTGGAGGAAGAAGAACGAGTGGATCCGAGAATGGGGAAGGGCAGGCCCATTACCGACCATGCCCAACTCGTGCCGTGCAAATTTTAGAGTTATCAATGTTTATATGAAATTACCAATTTTAATTTGTGTTTTACCAACTTCTTTTTCAATTATTTTACCACCTTGTTTTAGCTTACCGTCTTTTATTTGGGTCATTTACTAAGTTTATTACATCATTTACCGATGTACAACTTCTGTACAACTTAACATATCGTTTACTTCACATCTCAAAATTACCAAGTCTTGTACCAAATTACTAACTCTAACATAAGTGTCATATTAACTAATCTCTAAGTAAGTTACTAACTAGTCTAAGTTTTTTATTTTGTCAAAACTAAATAGTTTAAATTACTCATTCTTATTTGAGCCACTTATCATTATTTAAATTTGTTTCAAAATCACCAATCTTTATAATAACATTTGTTAATAATTCACCAACTTTTATTTGTAAGTTTACGTTATTAGGCTCCGAATTCTGTTATTAAATTACCAACCCTAATTTGAGTTACTTACCAATTTATGTCGATTAAAGTACCCAATAGTTTATTGTTATCAATAAAGAATTGGTAACCTTAGATTAGTTGTAACTTATTTGGAGATATGTTTGTTGGTAACTCAAATTTAGGTTGATATATATTCTAGAAAGTACTCCTCATCTTTGTGTACGTTAAGAAAAATGCTTTTGAGCTAGTATTCTTGTTCCTTCAAGGTAACTGCTTAGTGAGATTTTTTCTTTTGCCACCTTCAAACTCATCCCAAGTGCTTGAGGAGATAGATGATTAGGACCGGGTTTACCCAGGACTTGATATCTAGGCAAACCTCTAGAGGTCTCGCTATGTGTGACAAGAAGAAACCAACCACTAGAAAAAAAGTATAAAGTGAAATGGAGGAACAATTATCGAAGCAATTCTAAATTTATTGTACGTAAGCCAATTCACTCTTAAACATTTCAATTTTATCAACGTAGTTATAAATCTTTGCGCAAAATTTCAATATAATCATTTTGGCCAATTGTTGCGGAAAATTATTAATGTGGTCTCTAGTAATCATTGGTCATCCTACGTGACACGCTAACGTGAACAATTTTACTCAAAATGACGTCCTACGTAGATTGCCACATTAGTCATTTCAAAAAGAAATTGGTCATAATGACTATATTATAATTTCATGTAAAGTTTTAGGATCACATTATTAAAATTGAAAAGTTTAGGACTGAATTAGCATATGTTGAATAGATTTGGGAATGATTTGGTAATTTTCCCCTAAAATGGTAGGGAAAGGAATGAAACCGAGGTGCACAACTTGCTGAAACCCAACTGCACGAGGCAATTATTAGGTGACAATATGTCGGAGCGACTTCTAGACGAAGCCTAATTAGACCCTCAGTCATGAAATAACCTTTTCCCGCCATTTATTGGACCAATGAACCTTGATAGTAGCTTTCAATTGTTATGAAGGTCCCTCCGCCTCCTCCCCTTGAAAGAATATGGTTTTCTGGTTTTTTTGTTTTCAAATGCCTCACAGCTTCATGATCACTTTTTCTGTGTTGGTTGCTTTAAAAGCAAATTACTTGGAACTTGATGATAACCTTCCAGTGCCACGTAATGCATGCATGGTTTCCATATATTTGGTTTTTTTAATTTGAGCTGATTACATCTTATGTATGTGGCAGCCTAGATGAACTTAAAAATCTCACGGTCAAAGAGGTTTCTAGTTTGTTATGGACAAGACGGACAGATGTGCCTGATCATTTGGTGGGAATTAAGGGCCCAATGGATGACATTATGAAGAAGCTAGATCTAGGAGCTTTGGATGTACGGTTTATTGTGATTCATGGTATGGGTGGCATCGGAAAGACGACGCTAGCCGATGTCGTCTTCAGGCAAATCTCCCCTCAATTTCAAGGTCATTGCTGCTTTATTAAAGATGTTCGGACTCATGATATAATAAACTTACAAAAGAAATTATTGTCCGATATTCTCAATCAGAGCTGCATAAACCTCTCCTTCATTGATGAAGGGGCTGACATGATCAAGACGAGGTTTCATGGCAAGAAAGTCCTCATTATTCTTGATGACATCGACAATCGGGACCAAATCATGAGACTTGCAGGCGAGCCCAATTGGTTTGGTGAAGGAAGTAGAATCATCATAACAACAAGGAATATTGAATTCCTAGTAAAGGAAGGTGAGGATGACAATGTCCAAGCCTCTAGAAGCGGACAATTTTCATTCTATGATATGCCAGAGATGAATTCACACACTGCTCTTAAACTTTTCTGTGAGCGTGCCTTGGGATGTGCCGAGCCTCCGACTGATTACATAGATATTTCAAATAAGTTAATCAATGCGCTTGGACGACTTCCGCTGGCTCTCGATGTAGTAGGTTCCACACTCCGTGGAAAATGCCATAGAACATGGGAAGATGTCCTGTGTAAGTTAAAGAAAGTGATGAACGAGGATGTCAAGAAGAAGTTGATGATAAGCTACGAGGCATTGGACCCTAATCAACAACAGATTTTTCTTGATATCGCATGTTTCTTCATTAACCAAGAGAAAATAACGGCAATTAAATATTGGGACGCGGTTTTTGGGTATCCCACCGAAATTGAAGTCAAGATCCTTACACGTATGTCCCTGATAAAGATCATGGACTACGATAAATTATGGATGCACGACCAACTTAGAGACCTCGGAAGGGATATCGTCCACCCGGAAAGTTGCAACACACGTCTAAGGGCCAGTAGATTATGGTCACCCAAGGACGCCTTCCATGTAGTGCACAGAAAAAAGGTAATTTTTACCTCTAAATGTTTTCATGTCCATCAGTTAGTGTCATTACCTTTTAATCTCACTTCAAGTCAAATTGAAAAATGTACTCATTAGTTGCTACTTTCATCTTTCAGGGAACTAAGAATATAATAGCGCTCAATCTTGCCACGCCTGAACCTGGTGCGATGTACAAATTTAAATGCAAGGAATTTGCGAGGTTGGTCAACCTTCGGTTCCTTCAATTGAGCCATGTAAACTTGGAAGGAGACTTTAAGGATCTTTTCTCCGAGTTAAGATGGCTCTCTTGGAGCAATTGTCCTTTGGAATTCCGAGCTACCAATTTAGGAATGAAGAACCTAGCAGTTTTGGAGCTTTTTTTGAATAATATTACTGACGAGTGGGGAGGATGGTATCAAATCATGGTATGATCTCACGACATACTTTTGCATTACATTTACACTTCCTCTTTTCTGAGTTTCAACTCATTTGCTTTACAGGTAGCAAAACAGTTGAAGGTCCTAAAACTTGTGAATTGTTGGTCCCTTAGAAAGACACCCCCATTCTCCGCAATCTCGAAACTGGAGATATTGATTCTCAAAGGATGCACTAAACTACGTATGATTGACGAGTCCATCGGCAATCTACAGCATCTTGATCAGCTAAAAATAGAAGGTACAGCTATTGAGTCACTACCAGAGTCCATTGGCGATCTACAATCTTTAATAGAGCTAAGAATAAATTCTAAAAGACTCTCAATGTTGCCTCACTCGATTGGTAATTTAGTGAAGCTGAAACATCTAATCTTGAAATGCCATGAACTTCGAAAGCTTCCCGACTCTATTGGACAACTGGAGTCGCTGCTTGAGCTAGATGTCGAATGTACAAAAATTAGAGAATTACCTTATTCCATTGGAAACCTAGAAAGGTTGAAAATTTTTATGATCCCGTGTCATGAATTAGAAAAGCTACCAGACTCGATTGGGAGGCTCCATTCATTGGTCAAGTTGGTTCTGACAGGATCAAAAATCAGGATCTTACCTGATTGTATTGGAAATCTCAAAAAGTTGAAGGTACTAAATCTAGATCGTAGCTTTATAAGTGAACTTCCGAAAACCATAGGAATGTTGGAAAATCTGGAAGAGTTACGTGCCTCCTTTACACAACTGGAGGGGGAAATTCCAAGTGAAATTGGGGCGCTATCCTCGTTGAAAATTCTAGTCTTATCCTTTGGCCGCTTTAGTGGATTGCCGACAACCATCAATCAGCTTACAAATCTCCAAACACTTGATTTACGGGAGTGTCATTCAATTCAACAGCTGCCGGAGCTTCCAAAGAGTCTAACGGAGTTATGCTTATCATCGAACTCGCTGACCACAATCCCCGACTTCTCAAATTTAACCAATTTAGTTGAGCTTTGTATAACGGGAACATTAGTGCAAGAAGCCCGAATAGAGGGGCTCGGGAGATTACGTGCTCTGAGGCGTTTGATCCTCTCCGTTGCAAAAATGGTCTTGCCTCCAACCGATTTCAGTTCCCTCTCTCAGCTACAATTCCTCCAGGTAAGTTGTGCCGACTCCCGATCTCTTACCAGGCTTCCATCCAGCCTCCGAGTGTTGTATTTAGGGGATGTCCAGTCACCGATTGATTGGTCACTCTTTTCCAACTTGGAGAATTTGTCAAGACTGGATATTAGAGGATATACGCTCGGAGAGATTCGATTCGAGGTCCTTGGAAAGCTACCGAAATTCAATGAATTGGCGATTTCCCACTGTCCATCGCTCGAGACGCTGTCCGTTCCGCCAGGTCTGAAGGAGATCCAGCTTTTAGCTTTGTTCCGGTTGCCTCAGCTAACTGAGATTCAGGGTTTGGGAGAATTGAAATCATTGCGGGCATTGGAGATCTGGGATTGCGATTCCATCGAAAGCTTAAACGAATCTGATCTGTCTACTTTACAGAATCTGAAAAGATTGGTGTTCATTCGCTGTTTATCACTGGAGAGCGTGCTGGGCGTGCCAAAATCTTGTGAACTAGACGTCAGTGGTTGCCCGAGGTTCAATAGAGATGGATAAGGTATGTATCATTTGATTGGCAAAGACAGTCGATGATAGTAAGTCCATAGGATTAGCGAGGCTTCTTAAGTAGACGGTCTTTGTTTTTTCTTTCAATGCGTTAGAGATGAAACCTAAATATTGCTGCGTCCTGTTTTGTGAGTTTTCCTTTAGCTAACCTTTCATCTTTGTTCTGGAACCACCTCTTGTATTCATTCGTCCTGTTATCTCTGAGGGAAAATCTTTTTCATGTATGGTGAACATGCGATGCTTTCGCTCACCTCGACGGTGGTGATTCTTAGCTGGTTTATGCTGCGCATCAGCAGAATGTCGAGTTTGACTTGCTTCCCGGCACCTAACTTGTTGTAAGTTAGAGGTGGTTGAGAGTACTGGTCTCACCTTATGGAGTGCTTTTTTAATTTCACTCGAGAACAATCATGATTTGTGAGGAATGAAATATTGGAATTAATGCCTGGTTAGCGGAAGAGTGAAGCCTCAAGTCTTGGGTCACGGTGTGCTTTGTGAAGTCTCTTTCTCCATTCTATTATTTAGCCATTTATGCGTGAAATTTGCGCTGGGAGACCATTGATATTGGAGTAAACTGGTCGATATGGTCAAGCCACCATGTTGTTGAAGACTAGGTTTAGTTGCATTGAATTGTGCATTCTGCAATTTCTGGTGCTAGGAAAGAGTAACTTTGCGCCGTACAAGAAAATGTGAAAGAGATGTTCTTTGACATGAGCTGAAGGGGTTGTAATATGTTATGCTTCTTCATCATAACTGTGGCATTATCCATACATGTTAGTTTTCAGTGCTAGAGGCTATGTACTAGTTTAAATGTGAATCAGTGACAGATTATAGGGTCGTGCATTCAACACACTCCCATATTCATAAGATTTATCGCCTGGAAAAATTTCAGATAGAATCTTTTTGCATTCAATTTGCGTGCACTTGAGTTTGCTAATACTTTGCTTAATTACAAGATTTAAGTGACTGGCCTGCCTTGTTTAGCTCCTGCATTTTGTCAATAAACGAAACTCTTTATGGGTTATCATGGAGAGAAAAGGAATGAACATAATTATTCCCTTTGATCTATAAAAATATTTAAATAATGTTAGGTTTACTAAGAAGGTATAAAGCATTTGGTTTGACAAGAGGTATTTTCAACAATCGACTAACTCAATTTTCCTCTACATCATTTCTCTTTAATGCTCATTCTCAAAAGAGAGTGAAATCACATTTTTCTTCTCTTGTTGTTTGCTATTCGTTCATTCCCTCCCATCTTAAATTACCAAAAACAGTTGGGGAAGATGTTGCAATTTGTCCGATAAGGCATTTACATTCTTGAATTCTTATTTGTTGTGCTGATGACATGTCTTTTTCTTTTTCCTTTGCTGTTTTGAGCTGGGTCTATGAATTTGATGACTCTGATTCATCGATGAATTAAATTAGGCAAATGCAATAATTATTAGCTTTCTTCATCTATTTATGCAGACTCCTAGAATGCAATCAACTATTCATGTTGAAATGTCTACAGGTGTAATGGTTGGGTATCTATATGAGCAACTTTTAGTTGCTTATAGGGCAGACCTTTTCTGGTTAACAATCCTATTCTGCTAAGGCATTCAGTGGCTTAATGTACCGAGTATTAACCTTAGCTTTTGTTTACTGGGGTACTTATTTTCAGTACTCATAATTAGCTTAATCAAAGTGCATAATTATTTCATAGATCTTGGTAAGTCAGTCAAGTAGTAGACATGTTGGGGGACTGAAACTTGAAAGATCTGCAACTTGCTTTCATACTCTCGAGTGTGCTTCCCACATACTTCATGCTATCTATCACTTAATTCACTTCATCTTGTTGGATGAGGAATTTGTTATTTACTTTGAAAAAGGGGTTGTTCCTCATACTTAACATGTGCGAGGATCCTATCGTAGGTTCCCAAGTGTCTGTTTTCTGTTAAGTGCTTTACTTTTCGTGTAACATCAAAGTCATCTTTAGGTGGTAAGCTGTCTAAACCTCTTTTTGCAGATTGACAATCTAGCTAAGGGAGCTTATGGTCAGGCTCTGCAGAATCTCAATGAGATGAGGCTTAACTACCTACCATTTTTTCCCTGATTCATTCTTGTGAGTGAGCGAGATTATGCATGGATTTTGTTCAACAAAGTTTATTTAAGTGCATTGGTTTTGTCTGAGCTGTAGCTTTTGTTTATTCTTTCCGGTGACTCATTCTCTCTGTCTCTGCTAATAATGTGGTTAATGTTAACTTGTTAAATAAACCTACTCATCCTCTCTGTCTCAGCTGATAATGCGGTTAATGTTAACTTGTTAAATAAACCTATTTGATCTTCATGTCTATCATTCTTACATTTGCTGATGAAATGTTTTTGCACGAGCTCCTCTAAGGCCATGGTCAAATGTTCTTTAAATGGACATCTGGGCTTTGGCACGACACACATTGTTGGTGCTGCAGCAGCAGCTTGTTCTCTTCAATCCATCTCAGTGAAAGGCTGAGATGTTGAATAAGTACATGGGTACTTCTGAGCCAGCTATAAGAGGCTTCTTTTCAACTACACTTACGATGATTGAATTCCATTGTGCAATCTTGTATTAAGCTTTGTTATTTCCAGACACTTCACGATTTTGTGCTTTCTTCCATTTGTTTTGGATGCATTTAATAGAGGTCCCTTCAGGTATGCTAGCAATCGAAGTAGGATAACTAACAGGACCAATGAGGATCCACCTGCTGCGGTCAAGGTGTTCTGATTAAATTATTTTCAACAACAGCAATGAGGATCCTCCCATAACCATTGAATTGGCCAAGTTAAAACAGTTGATGAGTTTCCTCACGCATGAATGAGAGGTTCCTCTGTGACCTTTTGATTAAGAGTGAGATTAAGATGTAAAATATTTGAAGCTTTTCTCTACTAGATATTTGAAATTGGTGATGAAATGTCTACTGGATTTTCTATTCTGAATGTTGATGGCATTGATCTTGTCAGCAAAATGGAGAGATTTTGAATATTTGAGAGTAACGACAATTAAAAAAATACAGTTTGGATATATTCTCGAAGGCAGCAGCTGCAGCACCTTGCCTTCTCTTTTTCGATGAATTTGATTCCATTGCTCCAAAAAGGGGGCATGATAATATGGGGTCACTGACCATGTTGTCAATCAAGTTAGTTTCTTGCATTCAATGGCACTTATAAGATGGTCATGTGAAATCTATGTAATGGTATGACTCACTACTGGTATGTTATTCTTGGGTGCAATTTTTGAATGAATTCGGTGGTGTCTCAGTTTAACCGGTGTGTTTGTGTTTGCAGAAACATGGTAATAATTTTGTTTTAAATGATAACAAAAAGTACTCTCTTCCAATAGCACACTACCTGTCAACTGCTATCGAAAATTGCATGGCCAATATGAATGCTTCGACAAACATTTTCTACAAAGCATGTAGTATGGATACTATGTAATAACCTTCAAGGCAGACTATAAAATGCTAGACCTGACTTTTCCTTGATTTAGAACTGTTTAACTTCGGATACACAGATATTGTTTAAACTACATATGTATCAAATGAAGGTAACAAAAGATGGGATTGCATGAATTACTTTTTAGATGCTGAAGTAGCTTACAAGAAGTGTATTATGCTGGTCTTCAGCCTCTACAACGGCATCAACTGATGCTGATTGTTTGAGTCGAGCATGTGCAATTTCTCAGTCATCATGAAATCTCTGCTGCATGAGGTGCTCTTTTGTTTTGCTCAGGGTTCATCTATCTCCTAATAATTCTAATTCACTTTTCTTTCTAAGGATGCTTTTTCTTTATTTTCTTTCTAAGGACGCTAACTGAGTTGAATTTGATGTGAAGCAGTAGAGCGCACTTACTTGATGCTTCACTTCTGTGACCTGGCTGGCTCAACTTATGTTCTGTGATTTTCCTTCTATTCAGAAGAGGCTGGATATTCTTAGACTTCTATCCAGGAAGGTAGAAACTTAGCTTCCATCCACCTGCCAGTGCTTTTGCTTTTAGCATTTCATCTTTGACATGGTCTGAAACAGGTGGTACACATTGAAATTTATGGGATTACTTGTTAAAGAACTATATAACCGCAATCCTACTTTTTCAAGAAAGATGCATCGGAAAGATTACATATGATGTAACATCCCGGATTTTGACCCGAACTTCGATATCAAAATTTCAAGGGTAATTACGATTATTTTGCAAGACAGACGTCATATTAGTGTGGTCATTCATGTTTGGGACTAATGCGGTTGAAAACTGAAAATCCGACAGAAATTGAGAAAAAGACGGTTTTGCCCCTGTGGACACCGAGACCCGATTCGGATGCCGATCGTGGTTATTTTTTGCGGCCAAGGTCATTTTGGGGTGGCCACACGCATTTAGAGCGGTTTTGGCCAAAAAGTTGATTTTCGACAAAAATTGGAAAATAATATTATTTTATTCCCGGGACTTCACGGACGATTTTCGAGGGCTTAGAAAGTGAATTTCGCGAATCCGACACCGTATCATGTCTCCCAAGAATATATAGGACCGGTATGGGCAAAAATTGGAATTTCGGTCCGGGGTCGGAAAATTACGAAAATGCCCCTAGAGTATATTATTTTATTCCGAATTTTGAATCTAATTGGGGTCTAACTAGGGTTTGTTGGGACCAACCAGATCTGGTTAGGCCTTAGTTAGGGGTGTTTTACCATTTTGCCCTTGCTTTATTAGTGGGATTTGAATTTGAGCCCTTGGATCAAAGGGTAGAGTGTCCTAGGCCTTGGATGGTTGACATGTGGATTCCACTAGCACAATTTGACCACCTTTTTGACTTGCTTTTTCTCTCTCTCTCTTCTCTCTTCTCTCTCTCTCCCCGATCGGCTTCTCCCTCACGCTTCCCTTCGCCGGATTCTGGTTCTTGCTCCGCCGGTGCTGTTCACGCCGGAGACGGTCGCGACGCCGGAGCTGCTGGGCTCGTCCGCCGCCCGCCGGCCCCCTGGCGCCGTCCCAGCTCCGTCGACCACCGTTTCCCCTCCATTCTGCCGCCCCAGCCGCTGTTCTGTTCCAGGCGAGAGAGGGCAGCGTCGCCGGTTCCGTCTCGCCGGTGCCGCGCCGCCGTCCGCCGCCGTGCGTCGCCCCAGCTCCGGCGACCGCCTCGCCTCCTCAGCCCCCTCTCTTCCCGTCCTCAGCCCCCTCACCTCAGCCCTCCCCTGTTTTGGCCGAGATTAGCCTTGAGCCGCCGGAGTCGCCGTGACCGCCGGCTTGCCCCCGGAGCGCCGCCGTCGATTCTCACCGCTTGCCGGTAATCGATCGCCCGCTCCCGTCGCCCCAAGACCAACATTAGGCGAGTAAAAATTTCTAAACCCTAATTAGCCTAATTGTGGAATTTTAGGGGTAAATTAGTGGGGTTAATTAAGCTAATTTGTGGTTTAATTGTGTGGAAAGTGTATGGGCTGATTTGAGGACCTAATTGGGACTAAATAAGGTGGTTTGGAGGTGATTCAAAGCTGGAAATTGCATGTTGTTGAGCACTATTCATGGGGATCCGAATTTGGATTATTTCGCCTAAGTTGAAATTAATTGGTTCAATAGGTGGTGGGTTGATTTTGGGCAGTGTATCGGTTAATGATGATGTGTATATTTGACTTATATTTTGATTATATTTGGTGGTATTTTGGGAAAATATTCGAATAAATAGAGTGAAATTTATTTGGTTTTATGCATTGTGATTAGGTGATGGTGAATGATGCAATCGCGAAGATTTTGGACGTTTTTGAGCTGTTGGTTGGGATTCTGCATGTAAAAGATCTATTTTCCAGATATCCGTGCTCACGGCTTAAGATCGCGCGGTTGTAAAGCTGGCGCAGAATTTGAAGACATGATTTGGCCATTAATTTCCATATTTTCAGATTTGATTGTGGAGGATTTTTGTACTTAAATAGGACTCTTAATTAGGGACATTAGGGAGAAGATTTTGCCTTTTTTTCTTTCCATGTTGGATAGAATTTCTTCTTCTAGACTTTCTTTTATTTATTTAAGAGGTTGAACGCAAGAGGAGACTTAACTCCAGAAAATTCAGAAACACATTTTTTTCTCTTTTGCGCATTTTGTAGCCATGTGTGGCTAACTCCTATTTAGTCTAGCAAAGGATTATCAAAGTTCAAGTTCATTTAAGTTGTGAGATCTAAACTTAATTCTCCTTCTTAATTTCTGCAGTATTTATATATTCTCTGTTTTATTGTTTACCATTACTTTGTTAGTTGTTACAATAAGAGCTCGTTGTGCAATTGACAGGGTGATAGTTTGCCAATTGAAATACCCAAACCCGTAATTGTTTAGGTGTTTTAATAATAATGGCAAATAATATGACTTGATTAAAACCAGATTTTCAAGTTGTATTATGAGAATATATGATCTAGCTTGAATAAGTTACGCGTGTGATTTATTGGCTAGGGTTGGGTTTTTCTCTCTTTTCACGCTATTAGCGAATTGAATCCTAGACGCGTGTCGGGGTTATTCGTTAATAAGGGATTAATCACAGGCGCGTGTCCGGTTAATCTAATATTAAGGAAAGATTAGGTTGTTAGAAGCGTTTCAACAACCATAACCAGTCTATTGCAGTGTTTGAGATTATTCATTTGATTCAATGATCAACTTCTGAACTTGAATGAGATTACCTTTGCTAGATGTTGCATAATCTGATTTTCTTTAATTTCTGTTTGCTTATTTTATTTAAATCTATTCTGCATTAACCCCCCTTTTTAGTTTCGCTTTTATTGTTTACTTGGTTTTCAAAGAATTAACAATTCGTCAGTCTCTGTGGATTCGACTCTGCTCACCCTAAGTACAATTTATTTGTGATTTAGAGAGTAGGAATTATTTTTGGTGAATTCGACCACCACCAAATTTTGGCGCCGTTGCCGGGGACTGATTTTAATTGATTTTATTCTTTGATGACCAGGTCTGATCGTACAGGTGAACTCCAGTACGATACTGAGATAGAGAAGACAGCTAAGAGGTTAAGAAAAGAAGCAAAATTAAGAAAACAAGCGTCTTCATCTACAATTTTAGCGCCTAAAGACGAAGCATCCCCTGAACCGCCTTATTCTTCCAGCGAATCTGATCAAGAAGAAAAGATGGCCGAAGAAAATAGGACTTTGAGAGAATTAGCGGCCCCTCCAGTCAATCAACAGCCTTTGTGCATCACTTACCCAAATATGGAGGCTCCATTTGAGTTGAAATCAGGTTTAATCCACTTGCTGCCGACTTTTCGTGGATTAGAGAATGAAGATCCTCATAAACATCTCAAAGAATTTCATATAGTTTGTTCCACCATGAAACCACAAGGAGTAACGGAAGAGCAAATTAAGCTGAGGGCCTTTCCATTTTCTCTAGCTGATGCAGCCAAGGAATGGCTATTTTATCTACCTCCTGGGACTATTACTTCATGGACAGGCATGGTGAATATTTTTCTTGACAAGTTCTTTCCTGCCTCCCGAGCCGCTGGAATAAGAAGAGGAATTTGCGGGATTAAGCAACGGGATACGGAGACTCTCCATGAATATTGGGAGAGATTTAAAAGATTGTGTGCAAGCTGTCCCCAACATGGAATTCCAGATCAGGCCCTTATTCAGTATTTTTATGAAGGATTATTATCCATGGAGAGAAAGATGATGGATGCTGCAAGTGGAGGAGCTATTGTCAACAAGACACCCCAAGCTGCCCGTGATTTAATTACTACCATGGCTGCCAATTCCCAGCAATTTGGGTCTCACCAAGAACCCTCAAGAAGGGTTAATGAGGTAAATGCATCTTCCCTTGAGAGCAAAATCAATCAACTAACCTCTTTGGTTCAAAATTTGATTGTAGGGAATACACAACAAGTCAAAGTGTGTGGGATTTGTGCTTATACCGGTCATTCTACGGATATGTGCCCTACTTTGCAAGATGATACCCCTGAACAAGCAAATACCGTTGGGAATTTTCCGAACCTACCGCAAAGGAAGTATGATCCATACTCAAATACATACAATCCGGGATGGAGAGATCACCCAAACTTTAGTTATGGATCTAGAGCGCAAAATTTCCAACAATTTCAGCAAAGACCATCAGCCCCACCGCAGCAAAATTCTTCAGCACCAGGTATGTCTCTTGAAGAGATAGTTAAATCTCTTGCAACTAACACTCAACAATTTCAACAGGAGACAAGGGCGAGCATACAAAATTTGGAGAATCAAGTTAGCCAATTGGCAACGTCCCTAAGCAAGCTGGAGTCTCAAGGAAAATTGCCTTCTCAAACAATAGTGAACCCAAAAGAAAATGTGAGCGCAATTACCTTGAGAAGTGAAAAAGAGCTGGAATCTATTGCTGGAAAAAGACGTGAGTATGGCTTGCAATCAGAGAAAGAAACAGAGGTAATAGTTAAGAAACAGACGGAGCAGCCTGAGAAGTCTATACCTGAGAAGCCCAAAATTTTGGAGACCAAACCTCCTTTTCCAGAAAGATTTGCCAAATCAAAGAAGGAAAAGGAGAAGGAAGAAATTCTTGAAACATTCCGAAAGGTGGAGGTAAATATACCCTTGCTTGATGTAATTAAGCAAATACCCAGGTATGCAAAATTTCTTAAAGAGTTGTGCACTAATAAGAAAAAGTTGACCGGGTATGAGAAGGTAAGTGTGGGGGAAAATGTGTCTGCTATTCTCCAAAAAAAATTACTACCCCCCAAATGCAAAGACCAAGGTATGTTTGCTATATCTTGCACTATTGGGAATGTGGGAATAAAAAGGGCTATGTGTGATTTGGGAGCTTCGATTAATGTGATGCCATGGTCCATTTATTCTTCTTTAAATGCTGGTCCATTAAAAGAAACTGGGGTAGTAATTCAACTTGCCGATAGGTCAATTATTTACCCCAAAGGTGTGTTAGAGGATGTGTTAGTTCAGGTCAATGGTCTGATTTTTCCTGCAGACTTCTTTATTTTAGATATGGAGGATGATAAATCCTCAAACTCATCTGATATTCTGCTAGGAAGACCTTTCCTTAGTACTGCTAGAACAAAGATCGATGTGCATAATGGTACATTAACTATGGAATTTGATGGTGATGTGATTAAATTTAATGTTTATGATGCCATGAAATATCCTGATGATGTATCTTGTGTTTTCAGCATTGACATTATTGAATCATTAACTCAAAAGACATTTGAGTTAAGTGAGGATGACAAGTTGATGGTCTCGCTTTGCAAAAGCATGAGTCTGGACAGCATTGGTAAGGTTGAAAGAAAGTTTTTAATTGATGATGAATTGCAAGAAGTAGTGTACGAATTGGAGGCACTTAAGCCTAAGGTAAGATCTAGTCCTTCTATGGACTTGCCCGCATCTTACATCATTCTTTTATCTTCTGTTTTGCAGCCTCCTAAATTGGAATTAAAGCCGCTGCCCAGCTATTTAAAGTATGCATTTTTAGGTGAAGGGGATACTCTCCCAGTGATCATCTCAAGTAAACTCAGCAAGGGAGAAGAGGAAAAGTTGATTAAAGTGTTAAAAGAGCATAAAAGGGTTGTAGGATGGACAATTGTAGATATCAAAGGAATAACCCTGGACAAGATTAATGAGGGGGAATGAAAATGCAGGTCGTCTAGCCTAGGACGTTAAACAAGGGCGCTTTAGGGAGGCAACCCAAGTTTAAGGCGTGCCCACGCCTTATTTCTAGTTCATTTTCAGTTCATTTTATTTATTGTTATCTTCTCCAATAATTTACCCTAATTTTCTGTTCTTTTATTTACCCTCATACATGTCTACTCACAATGTAAAACTAGAGCCCGTTTCAACAAGCAGAAGCGCTTCAAAGTACCCTGCAATTTGAAGATGCAGCCTACCAGGCCAGGTATAAAACTCTTCAAGGATAGCCCATCGTGCCTTGTCCGATTTTCCCACAGGAATAGTGCACTACTTGAACTCCCGACGCGTGGACAGTTTCTGCGTCCACTTCAGCTGCCCGTCTTAGATTGCCGTGATTCCATATCCTCCACCATTCAGGGAAGTTAAACTCCTCTTTCTTTTCCATTTGTGCTTTTTCTTTTTCCTACACATTGAGGACAATGTGTCTATTAAGTGTGGGGGAGGAGCTTGCTTATCACTTTGTTTGTCCTTGACCATAGCTTTTATCTAGTTAAATCATTAACTTCTAGTTTGAATTTGTGCAACTCTTCTTATCTTGAATTGATAAAATATGCTAAATTATGTAATAAACTTAATATGACCAGATTTATTCTTAATTTTTCGTGAAATAAATGGTTGATTTTGGTCGTTCTTCTTATCATAAAATATGAGGCTTGAATTAATGAGGTGAAATATGCTTAACTTGCTTGATTTAAATCTACGTCATATGCATATGGAATTTTCACTAAACTTGCCTAGTCACATAATTATTCACATGTGAAAATGTGATGGAAATGAGGTTGCTGAAAAAAAAATTGAGAAAAATATTATGTTTGATTATGTTTGCTCCGCTGTTCTGCTCTATTTGAGTAACCAGGGGTCTTCATGTGCCCCATGTTGACACTCAGGCCAAAAAAACAGTTAGCAGAATATGAGCAGTGCTAGTAGCCACTTAGGGTTGTGATGGGCTGAGTAACCGGGGGTAACCACCACAACTGGTTTACTTTCGCGTCAAAAGGTCTATGACACCCTAAGCAAGCCTAAAAGTGTTGCAATAATTTAAAAGCACCTCAATTTCTTGTTTATTGCTTGAATTTGTGAAAGATTTGTGACTTGGCAGGTTGAGGGATGATTCTTTATGCATTAACTTATATAAAGCTCATTTGAGTGAATATTCTAAAAATGTTCGAGCCTTGTGTTTTATGATAATAAGAATTATTAAAATCAGTTATTTATTGCTTGAGAAATTGAAACTTGTTGGTTATGTTGAGTTTATTATTTTTTTTTAGCATGTTGAATCATGGATTAATGAGGGATTTGTGCGAGTGATGGCTAGACGTTGTCAGTTGACAGATTTGGGTTATGCTTGAGGACAAGCATTGGATAAGTGTGGGGGAGTTTGATGATGTGTATATTTGACTTATATTTTGATTATATTTGGTGGTATTTTGGGAAAATATTCGAATAAATAGAGTGAAATTTATTTGGTTTTATGCATTGTGATTAGGTGATGGTGAATGATGCAATCGCGAAGATTTTGGACGTTTTTGAGCTGTTGGTTGGGATTCTGCATGTAAAAGATCTATTTTCCAGATATCCGTGCTCACGGCTTAAGATCGCGCGGTTGTAAAGCTGGCGCAGAATTTGAAGACATGATTTGGCCATTAATTTCCATATTTTCAGATTTGATTGTGGAGGATTTTTGTACTTAAATAGGACTCTTAATTAGGGACATTAGGGAGAAGATTTTGCCTTTTTTTCTTTCCATGTTGGATAGAATTTCTTCTTCTAGACTTTCTTTTATTTATTTAAGAGGTTGAACGCAAGAGGAGACTTAACTCCAGAAAATTCAGAAACACATTTTTTTCTCTTTTGCGCATTTTGTAGCCATGTGTGGCTAACTCCTTTTTAGTCTAGCAAAGGATTATCAAAGTTCAAGTTCATTTAAGTTGTGAGATCTAAACTTAATTCTCCTTCTTAATTTCTGCAGTATTTATATATTCTCTGTTTTATTGTTTACCATTACTTTGTTAGTTGTTACAATAAGAGCTCGTTGTGCAATTGACAGGGTGATAGTTTGCCAATTGAAATACCCAAACCCGTAATTGTTTAGGTGTTTTAATAATAATGGCAAATAATATGACTTGATTAAAACCAGATTTTCAAGTTGTATTATGAGAATATATGATCTAGCTTGAATAAGTTACGCGTGTGATTTATTGGCTAGGGTTGGGTTTTTCTCTCTTTTCACGCTATTAGCGAATTGAATCCTAGACGCGTGTCGGGGTTATTCGTTAATAAGGGATTAATCACAGGCGCGTGTCCGGTTAATCTAATATTAAGGAAAGATTAGGTTGTTAGAAGCGTTTCAACAACCATAACCAGTCTATTGCAGTGTTTGAGATTATTCATTTGATTCAATGATCAACTTCTGAACTTGAATGAGATTACCTTTGCTAGATGTTGCATAATCTGATTTTCTTTAATTTCTGTTTGCTTATTTTATTTAAATCTATTCTGCATTAACCCCCCTTTTTAGTTTCGCTTTTATTGTTTACTTGGTTTTCAAAGAATTAACAATTCGTCAGTCTCTGTGGATTTGACTCTGCTCACCCTAAGTACAATTTATTTGTGATTTAGAGAGTAGGAATTATTTTTGGTGAATTCGACCACCACCAGTTAATTAGGACTCGTTGGGATCCTAAGGAATGATACTATATTCGGGGGTTCAATGGTTGAGTTTGGTTGGCTATATTGAGTCCTAAACGGATTGGGATTGTGTATTACTAAGTTGTGTTTTGAATGCCGGGTGTAAATGGACTAAAATGAAACGTGCTAGGCGTGCCGACAATGAGTTGAATGAGTGAAGTCGTGATTTATGGTACTTGGCACATCGGGGCACGATAATTAAATTGAGTCCCGCGGCATGTGAAATTACATGATTGGCTTGGATGTAGTTGAAATTGAAATTGTCGATGCACGTGTCTGACGAGACAAATTGTGGCCTTCGGGTCGGGCCTACGGGTCGTTACAATTGTGGCCTTCGGGTCGGGCCTTCGGGTCGTTACAAATTGTGGCCTTCGGGTCGGGCCTACGGGTCGTTACAATTGTGGCCTTCGGGTCGGGCCTTCGGGTCGGGCCTTCGGGTCGTTACAATTTGTGGCCTTCGGGTCGGGCCTTCGGGTCGTTACAATTGTGGCCTTCGGGTCGGGCCTTCGGGTCGTTACAATTTGTGGCCTTCGGGTCGGGCCTTCGGGTCGTTACAATTTGTGACCTTCGGGTCGGGCCTTCGGGTCGGGCCTTCGGGTCGGGACAATTTGTGGCCTACGGGTCGGGCCTACGGGTCGGTTCAATTGTTGTGGCCTTAGGGTCGTGGCCATCGGGTCGTTATAACTGCATATTCTTTTTATATATTGATATTGAAAGTCTAATCTGCAGGGCAGTGTAATGAATTGGGCTATGGGCCCGGGTGAATTTATATTGATGGATATACTGGTTTATTTAATTATGTATTTTATTTACCCTCTGGAGGTACACTTTAGTCTAGTTGGGATTAGCGATTTATTACTTGCTGAGTTTTCTCACGGTTGTGGTAAAAACCGAATTTTTCAGATCCCCGGTCATGAACTTCGACGATGCACCGTTACGCTTTGGGATTCCCCACCATATAGAGCGTTCGATGACTGTGCACCCCGTGGGGAACGGGGAAAAGTACTTTAGACACTATACTTTAGTATGGGTAGATGTAGGTTTGCCCCACTACGAGACTCACGAGTACCTAGCATGGTGTTTCCGGGATCGTTTTGGGGATGAGTTCGGTCCCATTAGGTCTGCTGATGTTCCGTTTGTGGGAGAGGGCCTGTTAGATATCCAGTGTCCGGATGGCGATATAGTGGATGTCGATATGGATGGCGATCCCGACTCTGAGGTTGAGTATGAGGTCGTGGAGGATGAGGAAGAGCATGAGGAGCTTGGTGGCTTAGCCTTTGAGCCGGAGGTAGTCGACCCAGCTCCAGAGCAGGCGGACGCTGAAGGCCCTGAGCCCATGGACATAGATGGGTACGAGGAGCAGGATCTGGAGCCGGAGACGGAATCGGAGGCCATGAGTTCTGAGGAGGACCAGGAGCAGCTAGAGAGTTCGTCAGAGTCGTCGGGTTCTGATCCCGACTGGGCACCGTAGGTTAGGTGTCAGTGCAGGAGTGAGGGCCGCCACTTTTTGACTGTAGCCCCTCCTGGTAGATAGCGACACCCCTAGGCCACCGATCCCTTTTTGCTTCGTGGCCCTTTTGGTGTACCTTTTTGTTTATAGAAAGGGGTAAAGTATGTAAGTTTGTAAAGAATATATATATATATATATATATATATCAAGGTTTAAGTTATCGTTTAATTGTTATCTTTTGCTATTCATGGTCGCGTTTTAAAATGTCCGGGTGTATATATATTCATTATACATATGTCGTTTCCGCATGTGGCGTGTTTTCTCTGATTTGGGTATTAGGGTCTCTGTGACGCAATCCTGGGAGCGTCGCACTCTGTTTCGACCCCACGCGGATGTTCATGCTCACGTTGGGTGCGGGGCGTGACATCCCCGCCTGAATTGGTATCAGAGCAAGGACAGCTCGGTCCAATCTAGCCGAACCCTGGAGTGATAAGGAGGAGTGACCATGGGTAGCCATAGGTTGATCTAGTGTGCTAAGTGTGCCTCCAGATTGTTTGTGTTTGAATGTTGTGGTGATTATTTGAACCAGTATTATGCAGGTGCGGCAGGACCCAAGGTAAGTGTGCGAGTCCTTGGGTGAAAATTCTGTGCCGTTGTGTTAGTTGCATGCTGAGTGCTTAATTGCTTTTGTTGATACCTGCCTAGGACTTAGACCGGATAGTTGGTTTAGGTTTCTAATTCCTGGACGGAATTATAGCAGGTAGTTGAGCATTCAGATTAGGAAGGATGAGCAGCGAAGGAAGGAATGTGGGAAGAGTCCCAAGGAGGGGTACAGGAAGAGGATCTAGAGGTGGAGGTCGTGCTCGGGCTAGAGCTGTAGAAGACCTCGGGATGGGTGCTAGAGCAGTGGAAAACCCTGGAGTTAATGCTGGAGCTGCAGCAGATCCCAGAATGGAACAAGTGATCGAAACCTTAAGAGAAATAGGGAATGTTATGGGCAGGCAGGCCCAAGAGAGAGCAACAGTCATTGCTGAAGCTGCTGAGGCTGCAGCAGCCGCTGCCATCCACGGTAATCAAGCCCAAGCCCAGCAGGCTCAAGCTCAACCAATGGTGGCACCTAGACCAATGCACCAGTTGGTGGAGCAGTTCCTCAAGCTGAAACC
This sequence comes from Syzygium jambos, assembly GCA_031216235.1. Lineage (NCBI taxonomy): Eukaryota > Viridiplantae > Streptophyta > Magnoliopsida > Myrtales > Myrtaceae > Syzygium > Syzygium jambos. The sequence goes on from CM062224.1 coordinate 16,659,635, forward strand.
GCCCAAGTTCACGGGCAGGGGTGACCCAGAAACCGCCCCGCGTTGGGTGGAGGAGTTAGAGAAAACATTCGACCTGTTGGGGTGTACTGAGATGGAAAAGATTTCGCTGGCGACTTATCAGCTGCAAGATAATGCCCACGACTGGTGGAAGGCGGTTAAGGATAGAGTATTTCCAGAAAACATGGAACAGACCTGGGCGATCTTTATCGAGCATTTCTATGGACAGTATTTCTCAGAGAGTGCCTAGGAGAAGAAAATGGCAGAGTTCATGAGACTTCGTCAAGGGTCAATGACAGTAGTTCAGTATGAGGCAGAGTTTGCAAGATTGTCCAGATTTGCCCCAAGGATGGTTGAGAATCCCCTGGATAAGGCTCGAAGATTCCGAGATGGACTGAGGCCGGATCTTCGCACCCAGATGCTTTTGCTGAATATCAGGGATTACAGGGAATTGTATGAGCGAGCTCAAATCATGGAGAGAGATCAAATGGAAAGGGTAGCAGCATCGGGTTCAAGGTTTAATCAGAGCAGGGACAATCGTCGCTTTGGAAAGAAACCGATGACCGACAACAGACGGTTTGTTCCACCACCGAGAAGGAATATCGGGAAACCCAACCAGATGCCAATTAGACCTGGAGCTTGCTTCCGTTGCGGGAGGTTGGGACATCAGATAAAGGATTGCCCGCAGCAACGATTTTCGGGGCCCTCGGGACAACATCAGCAACCCAGAGTGGGAAATCAGGCCGGAAATCCCCCACCAGCTATTCAGGGCAGACCACCGGCACAAGGACGGGTATACGCAATGGCGCGCAAGGATGCCGAGGATGTGCCAGGCGTGGTCACAGGTACCATTTCTCTCTGTGATCATGCTGCCTATGCGTTATTTGATCCCGGGGCAACCCACTCGTTTATTTCGGAACAGTTTGTTAGATTGGTTGGTTTGGAGCCAGTATTACTTGAAAGCATGTTATGTGTGACGACCCCACTGCATGTTAGGGTGTTAGTATCATTGGGGTGCATGAATTGTAAAATTTTAATTGGAAATGTAGAGGAAAAGATTGATTTGGCTGTGTTAGCCATGTATGATTTCGATGTGATCATCGGTATGGATTGGCTGGCTAAGCAGAAAGCCGTTATGGATTGCGGTAAGAGGACGATCCAATTCAATCCGATTGGACGTCCTAGATTTGAATTTCAGGGAAATCGAGGAGGAACCTCGATCCCTTGGATTTCCTCAGTAGAGGCAACTGAGATGCTTGAGGAAGGTTGTGAGGGATACTTGGTTAATGTTAAGGATCCGACATTGGTGGAACCTAAATTGGAAAAAATTCCTGTTGTGTGCAATTTCCCCGAGGTTTTTCCTCAAGAATTACCGGGTTTACCGCCAGATCGGGAAGTGGAATTCGTAATAGAATTGGCCCCAGGAACCGAGCCAATTTCTAAGGCCCCGTATCGGATGTCTTTATCGGAATTGAAAGAATTGAAAGTCCAGATGCAGGAATTGTTAGACAAAGGGTTTATTCGGCCTAGTGCGTCTCCATGGGGAGCGCCAGTCCTGTTCGTGAAGAAAAAGGACGGGACATTGAGATTATGTATAGACTATCGGCAGTTGAATCAGGTGACCATAAAGAATAAGTATCCACTGCCAAGGATCGACGACTTGTTTGACCAGTTACAAGGAGCGTCAGTGTTCTCTAAGATTGATCTACGGACCGGGTATCACCAGTTAAGAATCCGAAAGGAGGATATACCCAAGACTGCATTTAGAACAAGGTACGGGCATTACGAGTTTACAGTCATGCCGTTTGGTTTGACGAATGCCCCCGCAGCTTTCATGGACCTGATGAACAGAGTTTTTAAGGAATTTCTGGATCAGTTCGTTATAGTGTTCATTGATGATATTCTAGTATACTCAAAGAGTCCGGTAGAGCACGAGATGCATTTGACTGAAGTACTACGGACATTGAGAGAGCATGCGCTTTATGCGAAATTTAGTAAATGCGAGTTTTGGCTTAGCAAGGTAGCATTCCTTGGACATATTGTATCGGGAGAAGGAATAACTGTGGATCCGATTAAAATCGAAGCAGTGCTTAAGTGGCCCAGACCGACATCAGTGACGGAAATCAGGAGTTTCTTAGGATTGGCCGGCTATTATCGACGATTTGTAGAAGGATTCTCGTCGATAGCCATGCCACTAACAAGACTGTTGAAAAAGGAAACTAAGTTTGAATGGGATGATAAGTGCGAGCGAAGTTTTCAGGAACTTAAGCACAGACTGACAACCGCTCCAGTCTTAACTATTCCGTTTGGACCTGGTGGATTTGAGGTATACAGCGATGCTTCGCTCAGAGGACTTGGTTGTGTGTTAATGCAGCATGGGAAAGTAGTTGCTTACGCGTCACGTCAGTTGAGGCCTCACGAATTGAACTATCCGACGCATGACCTAGAGTTGGCTGCCATTGTTTTTGCACTAAAGATTTGGAGACATTATTTATGTGGAGAAAAGTTCCAGATTTATACGGATCACCAGAGTCTCAAATACCTGTTTTCGCAGAAAGAGCTGAATATGAGACAGCGCAGATGGATGGAACTTCTGAAGGATTATGATTGCGACATCATGTACCACCCTGGCAAGGCAAACCGAGTGGCGGATGCCCTAAGTCGCAAATCGAGTATGGCGCACATGATGATTAAGGAGTGGACACTCTTGGAAAGACTTCGAGACTCGGAATTTAAACTGGAATTGGGCCATGTATCGAATCTGCTAGCTACCTTGAGAATAGAGCCAGAGATTCAGACCAAGATTAAGGCTCTACAGTCCACGGATCAAGAGATTCAGAAAATTGTGGAAATGGATGCCACCACAAGGAAGCCAGATTTCCAAGTGTCAGATGATGGAATTCTAAAATTTAGAGGACGATGGTGTGTACCCGATGATACTGAGCTTAAGGAAGAAATACTAAGGGAAGCTCATCGCAGCAATTACAGTATACACCCCGGTAGCACTAAAATGTACCAGAATCTACAGCAATATTACTGGTGGAATGGAATGAAAACAGATGTGGCAAAGTATGTGGCTAAGTGTTTGACATGTCAGCAAGTAAAGGCGCAACACTGTAAACCGGGAGGACTGCTACGACCGTTGGAAATTCCTGAGTGGAAATGGGAACACATCACCATGGACTTTGTAACCGGATTACCAAGAAGCCAGAGAGGGCATGATTCTATTTGGGTAGTCGTGGATCGACTTACAAAGTCGGCACATTTCTTAGCGGTACGAAAGGATTTTGAGTTAGAAAAGTACGCAGAACTTTATGTGAGGCAAATTGTCAGACTGCATGGAGTGCCGGTATCAATTACGTCAGATCGTGACCCAAGGTTTACGGCAAATTTCTGGAAAAGTCTACAGGCGGCTTTGGGAACAAAGGTGCAGTTCAGTACAGCTTACCATCCGCAGACTGACGGTCAATCAGAGAGAACGATACAGACCCTTGAGGATATGTTGAGAGCTTGTGTACTGGATTTCCAGGGTAAATGGGAAGAACAGCTACATTTGGTGGAGTTTGTGTACAATAACAGTTATCAGCAGAGTATTCAGATGGCTCCATTTGAGGCTTTATATGGCAGAGCGTGTAGGACTCCAGTGTGCTGGGATGAGGTTGGTGAACGAAGCATTACGGGCCCAGAGTTGGTACAGCAAACAGTGGAAGCTGTCGAGGTTATCCGTGAAAGATTAAAGACAGCACAAAGTCGACAGAAAAGCTATGCCGATCGGAGACGACGACCTTTGGAATTCCAAGTTGGAGACCATGTGTTTCTCAAGGTGTCACCTATGAAAGGATTATCCCGATTTGGCAAGAAAGGGAAGCTGAGCCCGAGGTTTGTCGGACCGTTCGAGATTTTGGAAAAGATTGGCGATATGGTGTATAGACTTGCCCTGCCACCGAACTTATCCTGGGTACACAATGTCTTCCACGTATCGATGTTAAGAAGGTATGAACCAGACCCGACGCACGTTCTAAGATATGAAGAAATAGATGTGGACGACAGGGTGTCGTACGTGGAGAGACCAGTCAGAATTGAAGATCGGAAAGATCGAGTACTACGGAATAAGACAATCCCGATGGTCAAGGTATTATGGGAGCACCACGGGACAGAAGGCGCAACCTGGGAAAGCGAAGAGGCCATGCGACGTCAGCACCCCCAGTTGTTCGAGGAGCAAGTATGAAGTACAAATTTCGAGGACGAAATTTTTGTAAGGGGGAAAGAGTTGTAACATCCCGGATTTTGACCCGAACTTCGATATCAAAATTTCAAGGGTAATTGCGATTATTTTGCAAGACAGACGTCATATTAGTGTGGTCATTCATGTTTGGGACTAATGCGGTTGAAAACTGAAAATCCGACAGAAATTGAGAAAAAGACGGTTTTGCCCCTGTGGACACCGAGACCCGATTCGGATGCCGATCGAGGTTATTTTTCGCGGCCAAGGTCATTTTGGGGTGGCCACACGCATTTAGAGCGGTTTTGGCCAAAAAGTTGATTTTCGACAAAAATTGAAAAATAATATTATTTTATTCCCGGGACTTCACGGATGATTTTCGAGGGCTTAGAAAGTGAATTTCGCGAATCCGACACCGTATCATGTCTCCCAAGAATATATAGGACCGGTATGGGCAAAAATTGGAATTTCGGTCCGGGGTCGGAAAATTACGAAAATGCCCCTAGAGTATATTATTTTATTCCGAATTTTGAATCTAATTGGGGTCTAACTAGGGTTTGTTGGGACCAACCAGATCTGGTTAGGCCTTAGTTAGGGGTGTTTTACCATTTTGCCCTTGCTTTATTAGTGGGATTTGAATTTGAGCCCTTGGATCAAAGGGTAGAGTGTCCTAGGCCTTGGATGGTTGACATGTGGATTCCACTAGCACAATTTGACCACCTTTTTGACTTGCTTTTTCTCTCTCTCTCTTCTCTCTTCTCTCTCTCTCCCCGATCGGCTTCTCCCTCACGCTTCCCTTCGCCGGATTCTGGTTCTTGCTCCGCCGGTGCTGTTCACGCCGGAGACGGTCGCGACGCCGGAGCTGCTGGGCTCGTCCGCCGCCCGCCGGCCCCCTGGCGCCGTCCCAGCTCCGTCGACCACCGTTTCCCCTCCATTCTGCCGCCCCAGCCGCTGTTCTGTTCCAGGCGAGAGAGGGCAGCGTCGCCGGTTCCGTCTCGCCGGTGCCGCGCCGCCGTCCGCCGCCGTGCGTCGCCCCAGCTCCGGCGACCGCCTCGCCTCCTCAGCCCCCTCTCTTCCCGTCCTCAGCCCCCTCACCTCAGCCCTCCCCTGTTTTGGCCGAGATTAGCCTTGAGCCGCCGGAGTCGCCGTGACCGCCGGCTTGCCCCCGGAGCGCCGCCGTCGATTCTCACCGCTTGCCGGTAATCGATCGCCCGCTCCCGTCGCCCCAAGACCAACATTAGGCGAGTAAAAATTTCTAAACCCTAATTAGCCTAATTGTGGAATTTTAGGGGTAAATTAGTGGGGTTAATTAAGCTAATTTGTGGTTTAATTGTGTGGAAAGTGTATGGGCTGATTTGAGGACCTAATTGGGACTAAATAAGGTGGTTTGGAGGTGATTCAAAGCTGGAAATTGCATGTTGTTGAGCACTATTCATGGGGATCCGAATTTGGATTATTTCGCCTAAGTTGAAATTAATTGGTTCAATAGGTGGTGGGTTGATTTTGGGCAATGTATCGGTTAATTAGGACTCGTTGGGATCCTAAGGAATGATACTATATTCGGGGGTTCAATGGTTGAGTTTGGTTGGCTATATCGAGTCCTAAACGGATTGGGATTGTGTATTACTAAGTTGTGTTTTGAATGCCGGGTGTAAATGGACTAAAATGAAACGTGCTAGGCGTGCCGACAATGAGTTGAATGAGTGAAGTCGTGATTTATGGTACTTGGCACATCGGGGCACGATAATTAAATTGAGTCCCGCGGCATGTGAAATTACATGATTGGCTTGGATGTAGTTGAAATTGAAATTGTCGATGCACGTGTCTGACGAGACAAATTGTGGCCTTCGGGTCGGGCCTACGGGTCGTTACAATTGTGGCCTTCGGGTCGGGCCTTCGGGTCGTTACAAATTGTGGCCTTCGGGTCGGGCCTACGGGTCGTTACAATTGTGGCCTTCGGGTCGGGCCTTCGGGTCGTTACAATTTGTGGCCTTCGGGTCGGGCCTTCGGGTCGTTACAATTGTGGCCTTCGGGTCGGGCCTTTGGGTCGTTACAATTTGTGGCCTTCGGGTCGGGCCTTCGGGTCGTTACAATTTGTGACCTTCGGGTCGGGCCTTCGGGTCGGGCCTTCGGGTCGGGACAATTTGTGGCCTACGGGTCGGGCCTACGGGTCGGTTCAATTGTTGTGGCCTTAGGGTCGTGGCCATCGGGTCGTTATAACTGCATATTCTTTTTATATATTGATATTGAAAGTCTAATCTGCAGGGCAGTGTAATGAATTGGGCTATGGGCCCGGGTGAATTTATATTGATGGATATACTGGTTTATTTAATTATGTATTTTATTTACCCTCTGGAGGTACACTTTAGTCTAGTTGGGATTAGCGATTTATTACTTGCTGAGTTTTCTCACGGTTGTGGTAAAAACCGAATTTTTCAGATCCCCGGTCATGAACTTCGACGATGCACCGTTACGCTTTGGGATTCCCCACCATATAGAGCGTTCGATGACTGTGCACCCCGTGGGGAACGGGGAAAAGTACTTTAGACACTATACTTTAGTATGGGTAGATGTAGGTTTGCCCCACTACGAGACTCACGAGTACCTAGCATGGTGTTTCCGGGATCGTTTTGGGGATGAGTTCGGTCCCATTAGGTCTGCTGATGTTCCGTTTGTGGGAGAGGGCCTGTTAGATATCCAGTGTCCGGATGGCGATATAGTGGATGTCGATATGGATGGCGATCCCGACTCTGAGGTTGAGTATGAGGTCGTGGAGGATGAGGAAGAGCATGAGGAGCTTGGTGGCTTAGCCTTTGAGCCGGAGGTAGTCGACCCAGCTCCAGAGCAGGCGGACGCTGAAGGCCCTGAGCCCATGGACATAGATGGGTACGAGGAGCAGGATCTGGAGCCGGAGACGGAATCGGAGGCCATGAGTTCTGAGGAGGACCAGGAGCAGCTAGAGAGTTCGTCAGAGTCGTCGGGTTCTGATCCCGACTGGGCACCGTAGGTTAGGTGTCAGTGCAGGAGTGAGGGCCGCCACTTTTTGACTGTAGCCCCTCCTGGTAGATAGCGACACCCCTAGGCCACCGATCCCTTTTTGCTTCGTGGCCCTTTTGGTGTACCTTTTTGTTTATAGAAAGGGGTAAAGTATGTAAGTTTGTAAAGAATATATATATATATCAAGGTTTAAGTTATCGTTTAATTGTTATCTTTTGCTATTCATGGTCGCGTTTTAAAATGTCCGGGTGTATATATATTCATTATACATATGTCGTTTCCGCATGTGGTGTGTTTTCTCTGATTTGGGTATTAGGGTCTCTATGACGCAATCCTGGGAGCGTCGCACTCTGTTTCGACCCCACGCGGATGTTCATGCTCACGTTGGGTGCGGGGCGTGACATATGAACAGAGAATTGCTTGAAAAGAAACAAAAAGAGTTAGAAACAGAGTCAATTTGAACGGCTAAAGATCCTGTTTAGAACTTATGGCATCTGACAAAGTACATTTGGTGAAACACGTTAAGTTAAAGGTTAAAACCCCTTCTCCGATGGAGTTCTCTAAAAGTCCTTCCGCCCCAAATCATCCTAAACATTGTGAATAACAAGAGAACATTGTAAAAGGCGTTGTGGGTTGGATCTGCAACCCGCTCAGCTGAGGCTTGGGTATGTTTAGATGTCCAATAGTAAATCACTTTCAACCTCGGACCTTGAGACTGGTAGATTCAGCATCTACTGATGTTGCTCAGAAAAAAAAAAAGAAAAAGAAAAGAGGAAGGCCTTTATAGCTGATTCCATGAAAACGGAACTAAGACTTACCTTTGGGTATCGTTTAGTATAACCTTTCTAAGATGTCGTCATCCTCTCCTTTTCTTTTCTTTTCGTTAATTAGGAAGCTATTGGGTGGATTCAATTAATTATATTAATCCGATTCTGTATAATCAGTCAGTTAAAATGGCAACCAATGGGCAACTGTCACGCCCCGTACCCAACGAAGGCTGAACATCCGCGTATTGGTCGACTTGAGGTGCGACGCTCCCAGGCTTATTGCGTCACCGACCCTAAACCCAAATCAGAGGAAATACACGCCACATGCGGAAACAACGTATATATATATATATATATACACCCGGACATAATAACAGACTCAACCATGAGCAGCAACCGATATATGAACATATGCACTCTTCTTTAAAACTTATACAAACTATTTATTTACAACCAAAAAGAATACATTAAAAAGGCCACTAAACAAAAAGGATCGGTGGCCTAGGGTTAGTCTAACCCCTAACACTGAAACCTGCTCTACGGCTCCCGGTTTGGATCGGATGGTGCTGCAGATTCCTCAGAAGAATCCTCCTCCGATAGTATTTCCTCGTCCGATCCAACCTCTGCTACTTCTCCTGCTGCTTCAGCATTTTCACCTATCACTTCCAGATTTAATTCTTCATTCTCCTCAGGGTTTTGATCGACGGCTATCACTTGCTGATCTCCTTGCTCCTCGTCCATAGCTATAGGTCCATCCACTGTATCGCCTACGCTGCTCACACTAAGGGAGGCTGGAGGATCAGAAACTTCACCACTCGCCATCTGGGGAATCATAACGCCATTAACATCTACTGGAACATCAAAAGTTCTGATCGGGGGTCCAGTTACACCATCAGTTCCCCTATAACACCAAGCTACATACTCATGGGTTTGGTTAAACTGCTCTCCCACGTCTACCAGCACAACCGAGTGATATCTAACGTACGCTGGCCCGTCTCCACATGGATGAACGCTAACACCTCTCTGAATCCGATGTGGATATCCAAAAAGAGGGGCCCTCCTCGGCATCCTATGTACGGGGGTCTGAAAATCGGTTTTACCACAACCGTGAGATAAACTCAGCAAGTAAAAACCCCTAATTCTAAACTAGACTAAAGTGCACCTCCAGAAGTAAATAAAATGCATGAATTGCTGAACCAGTAATTGAATCACATTAAAATCGCTCGGGCCCTCAGCCCCAATTTCTCTACTCCAGCCCTGCAGGTTAGGCTCTCAGTAATAATACAACTCATGAACAGTTTAATCGACCCGAAGGCCATGACTCAGTGGTCATATATCATTCGACCCGAAGGCCCGACCCGAAGGCCCACAGTTGTATAAATCGACCCGAAGGCCATGACCCAATGGTCATCACAATTAAATCGACCCGAAGGCCTGACCCGTCGGTCACAATTATATTCGACCCGTAGGCCTGACCCGTCGGTCACAATTATATTCGACCCGTAGGCCTGACCCGTCGGTCACAATTATATTCGACCCGTAGGCCTGACCCGTCGGTCACAATTATATTCAATTGGGAATTCAACGTGACCAATCGATCTCAAGTGTTAAATCCATAAACATGGCATCATCCTCGAACATTCCAACAATTTCCCATTGGGCCTCAAACAAGCCCAGTTTAAGTCCTCATTCAAAAGCCCATTAATTCTCAATTTGGGCCAATTGTGAAATTTCGGATCCCTTGAGGCCCACCCCAAAACAGCCATCAAATCTTCTCTAAATCACCATTAAACCACCATAATTAGTCCTAATTAGGTCCACTAATCATCCCTTGCACAAAACACACCCAATTAGGTCCTAATTAGCCTAATTACCCTAATCAAACCCCTAATCTAGCACAATTAGACTAATTCAAGGATTAGGGATTTTACTCGCCTATTAACGACGCGAGGCGACGGGAACGAGCGGCCGATCACCGACAAGCGGTGCAATCGACGGCGGCGTCCCAAGGCAAGCCGGCGGCTCACGGCGGCTCCGGCAAGCTCACGGCCACAATCCGGCCAAAACAGGGGAAGCGCCGGCAAGGCTAGGCTGAGGTCAAGGGAGAGAGAGACGGTAAGGGTGAGGCCGGACGGAGGGGAGGCGCACGGCGGCTAGTGACCAGCAGCTCCGGCGAGGACAACTATTCCGGCGTGAACAGTGGCCGACGGTGCTGTTCGGTGAAGGAGAAGTGAAGCAGCCGAGAGAAAGAGAGAGAAGCGGGAGGAGAGAGAGAGAGAGACGCGGGGAGTGAGTGAGCTGAGGAGAGAGAGAGAGTCAAAGATGGTCAACATACCCCTTGGTGGAAGCCACATGTCAAGATCCTAGCCATTATGACCAAAATGCCCTTAATCCTAGGGCTAAAAACTCTCCCAAACCAATAATGCAAGGGTAAAATGGTCAATTGCCCCTAACCATGGTTAACCCAACCCTAGTTAACCTTAACCAACCTTGATTAATTCCAAAATTGCCCCCTAAATTCGAAATAAATCAAAATGACCTAGGGGCATTTCCGTCATTTTTCCGTCCCGAACCGAAATTCCAATTTTCGCTCATACCGGTCCTAAATATTCATGTGAGACCTAATCCAGAGTCGGAATCGCGAAATTCACTTTCTAAGCCCTCGAAAATCGTCTGCAAAGTTTCCGGGAATAAAATAATATTATTTTCTAATTTTTGTCGAAATTCTACTTTTTGTCCAGAATCACTCCAAACACACCTGGCTACCCCAAAATGGCCTTGGCCGCGAAAAATAACTTGAAACGACCTCCGAATTCGGCCTCGGTGTCTCCAGGGGCAAAATTGTCCTTTTTCTCAAATTCTGCCAAAACTTCAGTTTTCAACCGTTTTAATCCCAAACATGAGTGGCCATTCCAAATTGACGTCCGTCTTGCAAAATAGTCGTAATTACCCTTGAAATTTTGATATCGAAGTCCGGGTCCAATATCGCGATCTAATTTACTCGATTTGTCGTTTTAGGGTCTCTCACTAACAGGCGGCTGTTTAGGCATTACGCGTATCGACCTAAGATTGTCCAAATTGTGAGGGTCTCAATATCGAGAGAACGAGAGGAATTATCACTAGCACCTGAGGTCACGATCGTTTGGATTAGAATCGGTTTTCCTTTGTCAGGCGCACTTTCGGTCATGCGAAATCACTCGCGATCCGATCGTGCGTTGCTGACAATATCAACCTGTCCTTTTCCTGAGATCGGCCTATAATGGTTCAAAATATTTCCTCAACGTTCATTGAAATCGGCGCCCTATCACGATTGGGTTCTCGGTCCACGTACCTGATCCTATTTAGCCTTTCCCATTTGGTTAGTATCCCGTGATTGATCAATTCCGGGTGAGACTTACTAAAATTACACGAGAATCAATACATACTTTATTGGTCCCGATAACGGGTCAAAATTCAGGATGTTACAACTCTTCCCCCCTTAAAAAAATTTCGTCCTCGAAATTTGCACTTCAAACCTGCTCTTCGAACAACTGGGGGTGTTGACGTCGCATAGCTTCCTCGCTTTCCCAAGTAGCGCCCTCTGTCTCGTGGTGCTCCCAAACTACCTTAACCATCGGGATTGTCTTATTCCGAAGCACTCGATCCTTCCTATCTTCGATTCTGACCGGTTTCTCCACGTACGACACCCTGTCGTCCACATCTATTTCTTCGTATCTTAGAACGTGTGTCGGATCCGGTTCATACTTTCTTAACATCGACACGTGGAAGACATTATGTATCTGGGACAAATTTGGTGGCAGGGCCAGTCTGTACGCCATATCACCAATCTTTTCCAGAATCTCAAACGGCCCAACAAACCTCGGACTCAACTTTCCTTTCTTGCCAAATCGGGATAATCCCTTCATAGGCGACACCTTTAAAAATACATGGTCCCCAACTTGAAATTCCAGATGTCGTCGTCTCCGATCGGCATAACTTTTCTGTCGATTCTGTACTGTTTTTAACCTCTCTCGAATGATCTCAACAGCTTCCACTGTTTGCTGCACCAACTCTGGGCCCGTAATGCTCCGTTCTCCCACTTCATTCCAGCACACGGGAGTCCTACACGCTCGGCCATACAAAGCTTCAAATGGGGCCATTTGGATACTCTGCTGATAACTGTTATTGTATGCAAACTCTACCAGATGCAGCTGTTCTTCCCACTTACCCTGAAAATCCACTACACAAGCCCTCAACATATCCTCAAGAGTCTGGATAGTTCTTTCTGATTGCCCATCAGTCTGCGGATGATAAGCTGTACTGAACTGCACCTTTGTCCCCAAAGCTGTCTGCAAACTTTTCCAGAAATTCGCTGTAAACCTCGTATCACGATCTGAAGTAATCGTCACTGGCACTCCATGCAGTCTCACAATCTGTCTTACATACAGTTCTGCATACTTTTCCAATTCCAAATCCTTGCGCACTGCCAGAAAATGCGCTGACTTAGTCAGTCTATCCACTATCACCCAAATGGAATCGTGCCCTCTCTGACTCCTTGGTAGTCCCGTTACAAAGTCCATGGTGATATGTTCCCATTTCCACTCGGGGATTTCCAATGGTCGCAGCAATCCTCCAGGTTTACAGTGTTGTGCCTTTACTTGCTGACACGTCAAACACTTAGCCACATACCTGGCCACATCCGTTTTCAATCCGTTCCACCAATAATGCTGCCGTAGATTCTGATACATTTTCGTACTACCAGGGTGGATACTGTAATTGCTGCGATGAGCTTCTCTTAATATTTCTTCCTTAAGCTCAATATCATCCGGCACACACCATCGTCCTCTATACTTCAGGACTCCATCTTCTGATACTTGGAAATCCGGCTTCCTTGCCGAGGCATCCATTCCTACCATTTTCTGAATCTCTTGATCCGTAGATTGCAGAGCCTTAATCTTAGTTTGAATCTCCGGCTCGATCCTCAAAGTAGCCAGCAGATTCGACACATGGCTTAATTCCAATTTAAATTTCGAGTCTCGGAGCTTTTCCAATAACGTCCATTCCTTAATCATCAAGTGTGCCATGCTAGACTTGCGACTCAGTGCATCTGCCACTCTATTCGCTTTTCCAGGGTGATACAGGATGTCGCAATCATAATCCTTAAGAAGCTCCATCCATCTACGCTGCCTCATATTCAATTCTTTCTACGAGAACAAGTATTTGAGGCTCTGATGATCCGTATAGATCTGAAACTTTTCCCCACATAAATAGTGTCTCCAGATTTTGAGTGCAAAGACGATGGCAGCCAACTCTAAGTCATGCGTCGGATAATTCACTTCATGAGGTCTCAACTGACGTGACGCATACGCAACTACTTTTCCATGTTGCATTAACACACAACCAAGTCCTTTGAACGAAGCATCGCTATAAACCTCAAATCCACCAGGTCCAGAGGGAATAGTCAAAACTGGAGCTGTTGTCAGTCTGTGCTTAAGTTCCTGAAAACTTCGTTCGCACTTATCGTCCCATTCAAACTTAGTTTCCTTTTTCAGTAATCGAGTCAAAGGCGTGGCTATCGACGAGAATCCTTCCACAAAACGTCGATAATAGCCAGCCAATCCTAAGAAACTTCTGATCTCTGTCACTGACGTCGGCCTGGGCCACTTAAGCACTGCTTCAATCTTAGTCGGATCCACGGATATCCCTTCTCCCGATACGATATGTCCAAGAAAGGCTACCTTGCTAAGCCAGAATTCACATTTGCTGAACTTCGCATAAAGCGCATGTTCCCTTAACGTCCGTAGAACTTCAGTCAAATGCACTTCATGTTCTTCTGAACTCTTCGAATACACCAGAATATCGTCAATGAACACGATGACGAACTGATCCAGAAATTCCTTAAAAACTCTGTTCATCAGATCCATAAAAGCTGCAGGGGCATTCGTTAAACCGAAAGGCATGACTGTAAACTCATAATGCCCGTACCTCGTCCTAAATGCAGTCTTGGGTATATCCTCTTTCCGAATTCTTAACTGATGATACCCTGTCCGTAGATCAATCTTGGAAAATACTGACGCCCCTTGCAACTGATCGAACAAGTCGTCGATCCTTGGCAGTGGGTACTTGTTCTTTATAGTCACCTGATTCAACTGCCGGTAATCGATACATAATCTCAACGTCCCGTCCTTTTTCCTCACAAACAGGACTGGCGCTCCCCATGGAGACGCATTAGGACGAATAAATCCTTTGTCTAACAATTCCTGCATCTGGACTTTCAGCTCCTTCAGTTCCGACAAAGACATCCGATACGGGGCCTTAGAAATTGGCTCAGTTCCTGGGCCAACTCTATTACGAATTCCACTTCTCGTTCTGGTGGTAAACCCGGCAACTCTTGAGGAAAGACCTCGGGGAAATTACATACTACAGAGATTTCTTCCAATTTAGGCTCCACCAATGTCGGATCCTTAACGTTAACCAAATAGCCCTCACAACCTTCCTCAAGCATCTCTATTGCCTCCACTGAGGAAATCCAAGGGATCGAGGTTCCTCCTCGGTTTCCCTGAAATTCAAACTTAGGACGACCAATCGGATTAAATTGGATCGTCCTGCTGCCGCAATCCATAACGGCTTTCTGTTTAGTCAGCCAATCCATACCAATAATCACATCAAAGTCATACATGGCTAACACAGCTAAATCAATCCTTTCCTCAACATTTCCAATCACAATTTTATAGTCCAAGCACCCCAATGATACTAACACCCTATCATGCAGTGGGGTCGTCACACACAACATAATCTCAAGTAAAACAGGCTCCAGACCAACCAATCTAACAAACTGCTCAGAAATAAATGAATGGGTTGCCCCGGGATCAAATAACGCATAGGCTGCATGATCGCAGAGAGAAACAGTACCTGTGACCACACCCGGCGCGTCCTCAGCATCCTTTCGCGCCATAGCATATACTCGTCCTTGTGCCGGTGGTCTACCCTGAGTAGCCTGTGGGGGATTCCCGACCTGATTTCCCGCTCGGGGTTGCTGCTGTGGTCCTGGGGGTCCCAAAACTCGTTGCTGGGGGCAATTCTTTATCTGGTGTCCCAAACTCCCGCAACGAAAGCAAGCTCCGATTCTATTTGGCGCTTGACTGGGTTTCCCGATAATCCTTCTCGGGGGCGGAACAAACCGTCTATTACTGGCCATTGGTCTCCTTACAAAGCGACGATTGTCCCGATTAGGAATAAACCTCGAACCCGATGCTGATGCCCTTTCAATCTGATCCCGCTCCATAGTCTGGGCTCGCTCATATAACTCTCGATAATCTCTGATATTCAACAAAAGCATCTGAGTGCAAAGTTCCAGTTTCAGTCCATCCCGGAACCTTCGAGCCTTGTCCAAGGGATTCTCAACCATCCTCGGGGCAAATCTGGATAGTCTGGTGAACTCTGCCTCGTACTGTACCACTGTCATCGATCCCTGACGAAGCCTCATAAACTCTGCCATTTTCTTCTCTTGAGCACTTTCTGAGAAGAACTGTCCATAAAAATGCTCTACGAATATCGCCCAGGTCGGTTCCATAAATTCTGGAAACACTCTATCCTTAACCGCCTTCCACCAATCGTGGGCATTATCCTGCAGTTGATACGATGCCAAGGAGATCTTCTCCCTCTCAGTACACTCTAACAGCTCAAATGCTTTTTCCAACTCCTCCACCCAACGCGGGGCTGTTTCAGGGTCACCTCTACCCGTGAACTTGGGCGGTTTCAGCTTAAGGAAATGCTCCACCAACTGGTGCATTGGTCTCGGTGCCACCATTGGTTGAGCTTGCACTGGCTGGGCTTGAGCTTGATTCTCATGGACGGCAGCAACTGCTGCGGCCTCAGCAGCCTGAGCGGTCGCGTTCTCTCTTTCCTGCGCTTGTCTATCCATCACATTCCCAATTCGGTCTAACGCCCTAAGAACTCCTTCCATGCGCGGGTCTTCCGCCTGCCTAACTTCAGCTCTGGGGTCCACTGCAGCCCCAACACCAACTCTAGGGTTCTCTCCCTCTCTAGCACCCGCAACTATGTTCTCTATTGCTCTTGCTCTACCACGACCTCCACCTCGAACTCCTCTTCCTGCGCCCCTCCTTGGGGCTCTTCCCACTCTTCCTCTCTCACTGCTCATCTTCTTACCCTGAGTGCTCGACTACCTGCTATAATTCCATCCAGGAATTAGAGACCTAAACCAACTAACCGGTCTAAGTCCTAGGCAGGTATAAACACAGAAACAATTAAGCACTCAGCATGCGGCTAATACAACAGCACATGAATTTTCACCCAAGGACTCGCAAACTTACCTTGGGTCCTGCCGCACCTGCACAATACTGGTTCAATCAATCACCACAACAGTCAAACACAAACATTCTGGAGGTACACTTAGCACACTAAGTCACCCTACAGCTACCCATGGTCATTTCTCCTTATCACTCCAAGGCTCAACTATATCAAACAGAGCTGTCCTTACTCTGATACCAATTCGAACGGGGATGTCACGCCCCGTACCCAACGAAGGCTGAACATCCGCGTATTGGTCGACTTGAGGTGCGACGCTCCCAGGCTTATTGCGTCACCGACCCTAAACCCAAATCAGAGGAAATACACGCCACATGCGGAAACAACGTATATATATATATATATACACCCGGACATAATAACAGACTCAACCATGAGCAGCAACCGATATATGAACATATGCACTCTTCTTTAAAACTTATACAAACTATTTATTTACAACCAAAAAGAATACATTAAAAAGGCCACTAAACAAAAAGGATCGGTGGCCTAGGGTTAGTCTAACCCCTAACACTGAAACTTGCTCTACGGCTCCCGGTTTGGATCGGATGGTGCTGCAGATTCCTCAGAAGAATCCTCCTCCGATAGTATTTCCTCGTCCGATCCAACCTCTGCTACTTCTCCTGCTGCTTCAGCATTTTCACCTATCACTTCCAGATTTAATTCTTCATTCTCCTCAGGGTTTTGATCGACGGCTATCACTTGCTGATCTCC
Organism: Syzygium jambos; assembly: GCA_031216235.1. NCBI lineage: Eukaryota > Viridiplantae > Streptophyta > Magnoliopsida > Myrtales > Myrtaceae > Syzygium > Syzygium jambos. The sequence continues at coordinate 16,676,639 of CM062224.1, forward strand.
TTGCTCCTCGTCCATAGCTATAGGTCCATCCACTGTATCGCCTACGCTGCTCACACTAAGGGAGGCTGGAGGATCAGAAACTTCACCACTCGCCATCTGGGGAATCATAACGCCATTAACATCTACTGGAACATCAAAAGTTCTGATCGGGGGTCCAGTTACACCATCAGTTCCCCTATAACACCAAGCTACATACTCATGGGTTTGGTTAAACTGCTCTCCCACGTCTACCAGCACAACCGAGTGATATCTAACGTACGCTGGCCCGTCTCCACATGGATGAACGCTAACACCTCTCTGAATCCGATGTGGATATCCAAAAAGAGGGGCCCTCCTCGGCATCCTATGTACGGGGGTCTGAAAATCGGTTTTACCACAACCGTGAGATAAACTCAGCAAGTAAAAACCCCTAATTCTAAACTAGACTAAAGTGCACCTCCAGAAGTAAATAAAATGCATGAATTGCTGAACCAGTAATTGAATCACATTAAAATCGCTCGGGCCCTCAGCCCCAAATTTCTCTACTCCAGCCCTGCAGTTTAGGCTCTCAGTAATAATACAACTCATGAACAGTTTAATCGACCCGAAGGCCATGACTCAGTGGTCATATATCATTCGACCCGAAGGCCCGACCCGAAGGCCCACAGTTGTATAAATCGACCCGAAGGCCATGACCCAATGGTCATCACAATTAAATCGACCCGAAGGCCTGACCCGTCGGTCACAATTATATTCGACCCGTAGGCCTGACCCGTCGGTCACAATTATATTCGACCCGTAGGCCTGACCCGTCGGTCACAATTATATTCGACCCGTAGGCCTGACCCGTCGGTCACAATTATATTCAATTGGGAATTCAACGTGACCAATCGATCTCAAGTGTTAAATCCATAAACATGGCATCATCCTCGAACATTCCAACAATTTCCCATTGGGCCTCAAACAAGCCCAGTTTAAGTCCTCATTCAAAAGCCCATTAATTCTCAATTTGGGCCAATTGTGAAATTTCGGATCCCTTGAGGCCCACCCCAAAACAGCCATCAAATCTTCTCTAAATCACCATTAAACCACCATAATTAGTCCTAATTAGGTCCACTAATCATCCCTTGCACAAAACACACCCAATTAGGTCCTAATTAGCCTAATTACCCTAATCAAACCCCTAATCTAGCACAATTAGACTAATTCAAGGATTAGGGATTTTACTCGCCTATTAACGACGCGAGGCGACGGGAACGAGCGGCCGATCACCAACAAGCGGTGCAATCGACGGCGGCGTCCCAAGGCAAGCCGGCGGCTCACGGCGGCTCCGGCAAGCTCACGGCCACAATCCGGCCAAAACAGGGGAAGCGCCGGCAAGGCTAGGCTGAGGTCAAGGGAGAGAGAGACGGTAAGGGTGAGGCCGGACGGAGGGGAGGCGCACGGCGGCTAGTGACCAGCAGCTCCGGCGAGGACAACTATTCCGGCGTGAACAGTGGCCGACGGTGCTGTTCGGTGAAGGAGAAGTGAAGCAGCCGAGAGAAAGAGAGAGAAGCGGGAGGAGAGAGAGAGAGAGACGCGGGGAGTGAGTGAGCTGAGGAGAGAGAGAGAGTCAAAGATGGTCAACATACCCCTTGGTGGAAGCCACATGTCAAGATCCTAGCCATTATGACCAAAATGCCCTTAATCCTAGGGCTAAAAACTCTCCCAAACCAATAATGCAAGGGTAAAATGGTCAATTGCCCCTAACCATGGTTAACCCAACCCTAGTTAACCTTAACCAACCTTGATTAATTCCAAAATTGCCCCCTAAATTCGAAATAAATCAAAATGACCTAGGGGCATTTCCGTCATTTTTCCGTCCCGAACCGAAATTCCAATTTTCGCTCATACCGGTCCTAAATATTCATGTGAGACCTAATCCAGAGTCGGAATCGCGAAATTCACTTTCTAAGCCCTCGAAAATCGTCTGCAAAGTTTCCGGGAATAAAATAATATTATTTTCTAATTTTTGTCGAAATTCTACTTTTTGTCCAGAATCACTCCAAACACACCTGGCTACCCCAAAATGGCCTTGGCCGCGAAAAATAACTTGAAACGGCCTCCGAATTCGGCCTCGGTGTCTCTAGGGGCAAAATTGTCCTTTTTCTCAAATTCTGCCAAAACTTCAGTTTTCAACCGTTTTAATCCCAAACATGAGTGGCCATTCCAAATTGACGTCCGTCTTGCAAAATAGTCGTAATTACCCTTGAAATTTTGATATCGAAGTCCGGGTCCAATATCGCGATCTAATTTACTCGATTTGTCGTTTTAGGGTCTCTCACTAACAGGCGGCTGTTTAGGCGTTACGCGTATCGACCTAAGATTGTCCAAATTGTGAGGGTCTCAATATCGAGAGAACGAGAGGAATTATCACTAGCACCTGAGGTCACGATCGTTTGGATTAGAATCGGTTTTCCTTTGTCAGGCGCACTTTCGGTCATGCGAAATCACTCGCGATCCGATCGTGCGTTGCTGACAATATCAACCTGTCCTTTTCCTGAGATCGGCCTATAATGGTTCAAAATATTTCCTCAACGTTCATTGAAATCGGCGCCCTATCACGATTGGGTTCTCGGTCCACGTACCTGATCCTATTTAGCCTTTCCCATTTGGTTAGTATCCCGTGATTGATCAATTCCGGGTGAGACTTACTAAAATTACACGAGAATCAATACACACTTTATTGGTCCCGATAACGGGTCAAAATTCAGGATGTTACAGCAACTCTAATGTTTTGCTGAGTGTATGCTCTAATGCCCTTGTGCAGCTTCCTTTGGCTAGTGATGTGGACTTTGATGCCATAGCTCATATGACAAAAGGATCCAGCAGAGCGGATCTTCAAGCTCTGCTTTCAGATGCACAGCTTCAAGCTGTTCACGATCTTCTAGACAACAGCGAGGGCGGTCAGCATAGGAAAAAGCCAATTATAACCGACTCTCTTCCAAAGTCCGATCCTTCAAAGGCGAGGCCATCAGCCTCAAATGTCGAGAAGAGAAGACGCCATACAAATTCTTTTCATCCGTCGAATTCTATCGTCTCTCCCCAAAAATAAGAATTGGGTATCACCAATCGGAATTTCGATTGGGATTTTGATAGTGGCTTATTATCCCATCTGTTGTAGCTAGTCCTTGCAGTGATCTCATTCTAGTATAGGATAATTCACCAAGTGGGTTTTCAATTGCTAGTCACGAATATCGACCGGTGAGCAGTTGCATCTCTTTGCATTCGAAAATTGAAGAAATGGGGTTGAAATGATTGCCTTTTGGTAGCAGCTGCTATTTCCACAGCTTCTTTGGCTTTGAGCACCGTATTCAAAGTGAGGAGACAATTTTACCCCTTAGCAAGAAATCGACCAAAGCTGTGGACCCCCATCTTTAAAACCTTTCATCTCTGATTATAAGTAGCTTCTGCCCATACCCAAATGTTGTTCATTTGAGAAACTACAAAGCCTAACAAATCGTGGGCTCAAGATTCGGCTATGAGGAGCAATGGAAAATTATGAGCCTGAGTAATGCTAGCTTCGTAGAACAGTCTCTCCGCTAGGTCAACAGTATGGTGCACCATTTAGTTTCCAGAAACAGCACATCAATGAAATTCTAGAGAAATCATCCGTATTGGATCAATTTCGCGTGCTTTGGACTCCTTGGCCGAAAACAGAGCAGAAAAGAGTACTTTGCTGTACAGCTTGAAGACGCCTAGGGCGACGGCAATAACCGCAATGAGTGGCTCGAAATTGATAGAAAAAGATATATGGGAGAATTTTCTGTGAGCTCTTTGTAGCTGAAGAATAACGCTTTGCTTTTATGTCCGACCCTATCTGTTTTAGGATTTGATCGCACTTTTTGAAAGTTTTAGAATTTAATTACACTTTTGTGATAAATTTTAAGACCAAATCGCACTTTCGTGATATGAAACTGAGAGGAAGGAGACGGACGAAGGGCGGCGATTGTGGCTGTCGCATGCTTAGGCCAGTGGTTGCTTTGCTGAAGACGGAGATGGCAAGTGAAGATAGAGACCGTGGGAGCCGTCGTGGCTATGGAAAGAGCTACGAGAAAAGGAGCAAAGAACGACAGCGAACAATTTTTGCAGTTGGGACAAATCTGGCCAACTGTTATTTACTGTTCAAAAAATTTCTTTTCATTACTTTTGTTGCCCTTCACAGTTCGTATATTTACATAATTGCCACTAGAGCGGAACATTCTTTAAGAAACCTAATTTTCATTCTTTCTTCATATGAAAAAAAAAAGAAACATATCTAACACATAAAGATAGTTCACATTAAGGCAGATACCTAGTTCTGGTGCTTTTGCTCATCTAGATGGTGAAAAACATGCACTGAAACGATAAATGGATGGGTCATATTGATTTGTCTGCCGACAAAAGTTAGAGCATATGCTCCAAATGCTAAGTTTCAATTATGTGAATTGTAAAAAAAAATTATACGAATTGTAGTTAATGCTCAAATGCTTTGGAAATTCTAGGGAAATAGTAGAAAAGGAGATCTTTTAAATGCTCTGATAAAATTACAGATTTGTGACGTGCTGTTTTGACAGCTACACGGTTACACCTATGAACTTTACATTTCAGTTTGGATAGAATTGTTCAAAGAAGGAAGTTTCAAATTGTGGCAAAGGAAAAACTTTAGACCTTATAAATCTGGAAAGCCATCAAGTCATAAGCAAAAAGACTAACCTTATGGACAAAGAGAGAATCAGAGACTTTAAAAGGAAAAATGGAAGAGAACCTCGTTGTCCTTTGGGTAAACCTTTCGGAGCATTCACTGTTGTTGGGTTTGTGGATCAAAAGCCCGCAAGGCTCATGCTTTTCTACAAAAGTATCAATGAACAGAGATCTCCATAGAAATATTCATTGTGAGTCTTTATGTCAAACTTGCTTTTGAACCTTCAGATGAGCAGGAACTCGAAAACTTACACTTTGAGGTTCAACCTATCTCCGTCGTCCTATCAGAATGTGAGACAAACGAAGAAGATACAAATCAGTGGACCAGACAATTATTCAGGATGAACGCAGATGAGATGAGATGGTACCGCTGGAGTCAACATCCCAGCTATCAACTTTCAATATGATGATCCATCAGAATGATTTCTGGAATGGAGGTTGGGTGCTGTAGATATCAGGCGGCTTATAGATTTATTACTTAAAATCAGTCATGGATGTCTCGCAATGAGAGTCAACGCTCAAGGGTCGTGTATCGAAAGTGAAACTCTAAATGTACCTCTGCTAAATCTCCCAAAGATTAGAGAAACAAGGGCAAGAACGAAAGGCACGTCACATTATATACCAATAAAGTTAATCCATATAGCACTAGTACCCTATTTCTTCTTCCCGCTGATTGTCCTGTGATTGCAGTTGTACTATAAACAAGATGGAGAAAATTAAGATATCAGTTTACATCACGAACAAAGCCAATCTAGAACACCAACCTACTTGGTTCCAAGTCCATACAAATTATCTGACGACTTTGAACGGTCGTTGTTTGGGGAATTCGTTAACTCTAAGAATTGAATCTTTTCTTATAATTAGGATGAACCCCCAGGCTAATCATTTAGTGTATCACCCTAGGAGATAATTTACAGACTGGTCAACACCTCAAATCTTTGGGGAGAAACTTTTTCAGAATAAAGGATCATTCAAAGCAGGTTCACACAATTCTAGGCAATTCCATAGGCGAGAAGTTAAACCCCTTGGAAGTTGGACGATGGTAGAACCTATCGGAGCATCTAGAAGGATTAGTATATCTCCAGGCCAGCCAAGCAGAGGAAGAATAACCCTAATGTTAGGAGAATCGTTAACATCCTCTAAACTCGAAACATGGCAGTCTATTAAGGAATTTGGGATTTCCGACCCTTTTACAGGACGAGAAGTCAACTGGGATGAGGTTTCATCTCAAAGATTAAACATCTATCACATTATATTTGAGAAATCAGTAGACATAAACTTCTTACATTATTGGTACAATCAAAAGTATAATGCGTTCACAAGGCATCTGGACTCCAGTTCATGTGTCCCTGGATTATCGAAAGATACATAGTATTTATACCCCGTTGCCTGTTAGTACGAGATAAACAGATTGTATGAAAGGATGGTGTGTACACTGATGTACATTAAGTCTCTCCATTATTATCTTGTCCCTCTTTGAGTTCTTGAGATATATAAATTTCATTAAATTACTAACAAAACAAAAATAAAGAGTCGCCCAATGGTTACAATCCAAATTCTCTTTCGAATTAATTTTTTTATTACTATTTTGGAAAATTTGAAGAAACTTGTAATGTATCATGCTGCACAGAAGTTATAGTCATATTTAAATCTGACAAGCTATGTAGAATGAATCAAACTAACACCAGTAATGTAGCCATAAATTGATCAGCAAAATCTAAACTCATTCACTTCGTCTAATGTTTGACTCGGTATTGATTTGCACATAACTTATCAACCTCGATTGAGTTTAACATTACCCATCTCAGTAAAATTGTTAATTTTCTTACTTCTTGTGAAGCTGTCACCCAAAAAAACCAAAGTTGTTTGTTTCAGTGCCCATTTTTCCAAGGTTTGCTTTTGTAAACTTACGGGGATCAACTTAGACAAATCCGCTCCTTCAAGGTCACAATGACTCGGGTTCCAAACAAGAGCACATACCTTTGGTTTCTTTACAACACAAGAATCTTTTTGTTTAAACAAAAGACAAGAGACATAGTTTATAGTCCATTCATTGTCGTGATCGACACTTTGAAGTATCCGCCTGCTCTTTGGAAATATAATAACATTTCCGAGACGACCCCCTCCTCTTCGAAGATTTTGATCAATTATTTCCTCAACTTAACCTCCTATTTTGTGCGAGTCTTGATGGTCTTTTTTACGTATGAAGGAAGGCTGCAGGTGACTTCCAAGCGAACGCAGCGGAAGTAAGCGAGCAATCTCACTTTGTTCCTTTTTGTCAAGTTGTTACAAGGGTCAGACTCAGACTTCCCCAGTCACAGGGCGGACCTCAATTTAGAGATCAATCTCTCCATTGTCCTCACGGTATGAAGAGAAAGAGGAAGGGAAAAGAGACGGAGACAGCAACTCCGATAAGCAGTAGCCATGATGGCAGGTCGGTGAAAGGTTATGATGTATTCCTAAGCTTCAGAGGGCTTGACACCCGCTTAGCTATCGCGGGCTTGACACCCGCTTAGCTATCGCGGATTCTCTCTATCATGCCATGCACCATGCAGGGATCCACGTTTTCAAAGACGACAAAAAGCTTCAAGTCGGTGAAGAGATTCGACACAGCCTTTTACAAGCGATCAACGCCTCCAGAATTTATATCCCGATTTTCTCCAAAAATTACGCTAGCAGTAAGTGGTGCCTCCGTGAGATTGCCCACATAGTGAAGTTATCGAGAGACGACGATGAGAAAGTGATCCTTCCTATCTTCTGTGACGTGGATGCGGATGATGTCAAGTTTAAGACCAGCTTATATCGGAAAGCCCTCCAAAAGCACAAGATGGAGTCCGGGAAGGATCTAGCCAAACAGTGGGAGGAGGCTTTAATAGAGGTTGCCAGAATTAAGGGATGGAATCTAAAAGATCACGGGTATTGTTAGTTTCTTCCGTTGACTTTATTTTCATTTTGTCAATTTTGAGAATTTATTTTATAATACTGTTTCCAGATTAATTAGATTCGGTTTACTGTGTCCAATCTTATGTGATGTATAACGCATTGAGGAAGCTAGAAATTCTGCTCAAAGAGCGAGGTTTCTTGCACAAATTGACTTTTCACTTTTAGTCCCAAGTTTTGGTAATAATAGTCTCAAGGTATATCGACTTAATGAATTAATCAATAATAAAAAAAACCAAGATATTCATGAAAATCTAAGATGTGATAAAATAGTAAGACCACATATGTGTGAAAAAAAAATTTAAATCTCTTAACTTCACATCTCACTGTATTTGTATTCATGAAGAAATAAAATCAATTTTAATACAAAGTAAAATTTTGCATTTAAATACACACGTAAATCTAAATAATACTTTGATATGCACACAAAGTTATTGGAGATTTATAATATTGTTTGCGTTAATATGAAAGATCATCGGTAATGTCAGCTTCTCCCATTGACTTTCTTTTTTCTGTTTAGCATTTCTCAGACCTTGTGCGAGAAAATTGCACAAAGTCCTAAATTTTATTTATGGAATGCAATCAAGTTTTAAACCTTCCATTGATTCAATTATGTTATAAACCTTCTTCAAAAAGTAATATTGAGTCCTTTCATTGAACAATACCTAAAATTGCATATATCTCACTCAAAAAGTACTTATGTGGCATCCTGAAATTGCATTTGTCAATATGAGTTTAGGACTTAATTGCATTTTTCGATATATGTTGAGGACTTAATTGAACTAGTTGAAAATTTTAGGACTCAATTGCACTTTTGGCAAATGTTTAGGACTTGATTGAACCAATTTAAATATTTATGACTCAATTGCATTTCGTACATAAGGTTTATGCCTAAACATTCATTTTTCCCGACCTTATGCCTATAATACTTTCATGAAAAAATAGATTGACTTTGATGTTAAACCTTTCTTCCTTTTGTTATACTAATGAGAGATGAAGAAGAATCGGCCCAAAAAGAGAGAACTAGGTAAGGAGCTTCTTTATATGTACCGAGCAATCAATCGCTAGTCCATACTGTTGGGACGTGTTGTACTCTTAACAGACGTAAAAATGTGTGGGGAACTGAGAGAAATTATTTACCAGAAACTTACGACCAAGAGGAAGAAATGACGTAGCTAACCCACTCAAGGATTGATTAGTGATAGGGAGTTCTCTTACTTTTAGCTTGGGAACCGATTGTGGTGTGCAGGTAAAATCTGTGGCCTTAAACTAAACGTTCTCCTCCGGCGTTTTATAGTTTGTCAATGTTTAACACCCTTTTCGGCTAGCAAAAAGGTTTAAAAAAACTTTGGCTGTTGCACTTGCTTTAACCATGGATCCATTCATGGCCCCAGATCTTATTCAGGGTTCCATGGGGTGCGGATTTTCTTTGCCTTGTGACTATCCTCGTGTTAAAATTGTCAACTTCTATATGTAATTACCAACCTTATTTTGTGTCTTACCAAACTTTTTCGATTACTTTACCAACTAATTTTAGGTAACCATATAGTTTATTTGAATCATTTACCAAGTTTATTTAATCGTTCGCCGATTTGCAACTTTTGTAAAACCTCCCATCTCTTATTTGAATTGTTTACTTCATATTTCTAAATTACCAATTCTTGTACCAAATTACTAACCCTAAAATGACTGTCGTACTAACTATTCCCTAATTAAGTTGCTAACTAGTTAAGTTATCCATTCTTATATGAGCCACTTATCAATATTTATTTTTTGTTTCAAAATTACCGACTTTTTTAACAAACTTTTGTTAACAACTGACAAGCTTTTATAAGCATAGTTCACGAACATTTTTTTTTTGTGTGAATGTAAGTATTATAAATCAGATGAAGTACAACACTTTAGGGGCATCCCCCAGTATTACAGATAGTGTTAATAATTCAAAAGGATGGAGGTAAGAAGTCTCCATATGGTAGCCAATACAACTTTTGTCTAGGAAGGTCTTATTTTTAGATCTACCTCTAACATTTTTATGTACCTTAATCGAAAGAATATGAAAGTCAGTTGACTTGTTTTGAAATCGTCTATTGTTGCACTCTATTCAAATGCAATATATGATTGCTAGGAAGGACAACTTAAGAAGTCTTGCTGCCAAGTCTTTGCCTTTTGTTGCCCTAATCATCCATTGAAGTTCTTCATTCCATCCTCCTAAAGGGCGCTTAATCCCATGTTGTGCTAGGATACAATGTCATATGCTACTTGTCCACTCACACTAAAAGAACAAATGTGTTCTGTCTTCAATATTAGACCTACATAAATTACTGTGGACATTAGCTGAAGGCATCCATTGTGCAACAATCCCTGCTGTAGGTAGTCTATCACTGCAAACTAGTTAGCCAATAAAATTGTTTTTGTTAATGTTGCTGGTCCAAATAAGTTTATACCACTCCACAATTGGTTCTACGTGTCTGAGTTCATCATATATATCTTGGCAACAGTACCTTGAGCTTGGGATAATCGAGATCAGGATGGATCGTAGTTTAAGGAGATATCTCTAGCTCCAAGCCATACATCCCTTAATATTGAACTACATAATTGGGATGAGTCTACATTTGGTGTTGTGAACTCAAATACTCCAAAGGGAAGAGGTTGGACAATTGATGAGGTTCCGTAGCATGCGATCTAGCAATACTTTGTTCCATATATTTAGATTAAGCAACTCTAATCCTCCTTCCCTTTTAGGTGAGCAAACTACTTGACATGCAACCTTGTGCGAGCCATGATTTACTATATTACTAGCCTATAAGAACATTCTTAGGTTAGGAACTCTATTATCAAATTAACAAGCATAATTTGAGTTAATAATCAACTTATTCGTATAAATGATTGTTGGCAACTCAAATAAAGGCTGATAATTACTCCAAGAACTGTTCCCCATTTTCGGTTACAACCCAATTCCTCGGGTACATTAAGAAAAATGCTTTTGAGCTTTCTTGTTTCCTAAATTCAAGGTAACTACCTGGTGAGGTTTTTTTTTTTCTAAAGAGAGTAAAAGACAACCTGTTCGAACACAACTGCCTGCAGAACTAGGAGGTCACAATTTGCCAGACCGATGGAATTCTAGTCAAAGCCCAATTAAACCTTTGTCACAAAACAACATTTTCCCACCATTTACCGGACTAAAGAACCCTGTTAGCAGTAGCTTTGAATTGTCATTAAGATCCCTCCTCCTCCTTCTCCTCCTCTTGAAAAAATGTCTTTTTGGTTTTTTTTTTTCAAACAGCTTACAGCTTGAATGATCACTATATCTATGCTGGTTTCTTTCAAAACAAATTACTCTAAACTTGATGATATCCTTCCAGTGCCACGTAATGCATGCACGGTTTCCATATATGTTTTTTAAATCTGAGATGATTTCATGTTATGCATGTGGCAGCCTACATGAACTTATAAATCTCACAGTCCAAGAGGTTTCTAGTTTGTTATGGACAAGCTGGACAAACATACCTGATCATTTGGTGGGAATGAAGGATCCAATGGATGAGATTATGAAGCGGTTACATCTGGGAGCTTTTGATGTACAGTTTATCGTGATTCATGGTATGGGTGGCATTGGAAAGACGACACTAGCTGAGGCTATCTTCAAGCAAATTTCCCCTCAGTTTCAAGGTCATTGCTGCTTTCTTAAAGATATTCGTACTCATGATATAATAAACTTACAAAAGAAGCTATTGTCCGACATTCTTAATCTCAATTGCATAAAGCTCTCCTCCATTGATGAAGGGGCTAACGTGATCAAGATGAGGTTCCGTGGTAAGAAAGTCCTCATTGTTCTTGATGACATTGACAAATGGGACCAAATCATGAGACTTGCAGGTGAGCCCAACTGGTTTGGTGGGGGTAGTAGAATCATCATAACGACAAGGAATATTGAATTCCTAGTAAAGGAAGCCGAGGATGACAACGTCCCAGCCCCAAATAATGAACATTTTTCATTCTACGACATGCCGGAGATGAATTGGGATGATGCACTTCAACTTTTTTGTAAGCGTGCCTTGGGATGTGCCAAGCCTCCACCTGATTATATGTATATTTCAGAAAAGCTAATCAATGCACTTGGAAGACTTCCATTGGCTCTCGATGTCGTAGGTTCCACACTCTATGGAAAATGCCAAAGTACATGGGAAAATGTCCTATATAAGTTAAAGAAGGTGATGAATGAGGATGTCAAGAAGAAGTTGATGATAAGCTATGAAGCATTGGACCCTAATCAACAACAAATTTATCTTGACATCGCATGTTTCTTCATTAACCAGGAGAAAACAACTGCAATCAAATATTGGGATGCAGTTTTTGGGTATCCCACTGAAATCGAAATCAAGACCCTCACACGAATGTCTTTGATAAAGATCACGGATTGCGATAAATTATGGATGCATGAGCAACTTAGAGATCTTGGAAGGGATATTGTCCACCCGGAAAGCTGCAACATACGTCTAAGGGGTAGCAGATTGTGCTCCCCCAAGGACGCCTTCCATGTAGTGCAGAGAAAAAAGGTAACTTTTACCTCTAAATGTTTTCTTGTCTATCCATTAGTATCATTACCTTTTAACTTGTACTTCAAGTCAAATTGACGAATGTACTCATCGGTTTCTACTTTTATCTTACAGGGAACTAAGAACGTAGTAGCGCTCAATCTTGGCACACCTGAACCGGATGCGACATACATATTTAAACACGAGGAATTTGCGAGGTTGGTCAACCTTAGGTTCCTTCAATTGGACGGTGGAAACTTCGAAGGAGACTTTAAAGATCTTTTCTCAGAGTTAAGATGGCTCTCTTGGAGCAATTGCTCATGGGAATTCCGAGCTACCAACTTTGGATTGGAGAACCTAGCGATTCTCGAGCTTTCTGGAGATTACCTCAATGAAGACTGGGGAGGATGGGGTCAAATCATGGTATGATCTCACGACATACTTTTGCATTACATTTACTCTTCATCTTTTTTGAGTTTTAACTCAATTGCTTTATAGGTAGCAAAACATTTGAAAGTCTTAAAACTTGTGGATTGTCCATCCCTTACAAAGACACCACAGTCCTCAATTTCGAGATTGGAGAGATTAATTCTTAGCAATTGCATTGGACTGCGGAACATTGACAAATCCATCGGCAATTTACAGCATCTTGATTACCTACGAATAGATTGTGGAGCAAAGGAGTTACTACCAACACTTTCAATGTTGCCATGCTCGATTGGTAAATTAGTGAAATTGAAGCATCTATTCTTAAAATGTCCGAAGCTTCAAAAGCTTCCTGAATCTATTGGGCAACTGGAGTCATTACTTGAGCTACAGGTCGAATTTGCAAAAATAAAAAAATTACCTTATTCCATTGGAAAACTTAAAAAGTTGAAAGTTTTAACGATTGATCTTTGCAAATTAGAAAAGCTACCAGACTCGATTGGGGGGCTCCAATCATTGCTCAAGTTAGATCTGACTTGTACAAAAATCAAAAGTTTACCTGATAGTATTGGAAATCTCAAAAAATTGAAGGAAGTACAGCTCAGTGGTACCCTCGTAAGCGAACTTCCAAAAACAATTGGAATGGTGGAAAATCTGGAAAAGTTTATTGCTATTGAATGTCAAATTGGGGAAATTCCAAGTGGAATTGGGGCACTATCGTCATTGAGATTTCTAGACTTATCATCTAACAGATTTAGTAGATTGCCGACAACCATCAATCAACTTACAAATCTCCAAGAACTTACATTAGATGATTGTGATTGGATTCAACAGTTGCCAAAGCTTCCTGAGAGTCTAACGTTGTTACGGTTTTCATTGAAGTTGATGACCACAATCCCCAACCTCTCAAACCTGACCAATTTAGTCACTCTTGGTATCATCTCCTACAAGGGAAGTCTAGTGCAAGAGCCCAACATAGAGTGGATTGTGAGGCTGCGTGCTCTGAGGCAGTTTGACCTGATTGTTGAAGATATGCCCTTGCCTGCAACCGATTTGAGTTCCCTCTCTCAGCTTCAACAACTAGCAATAACTTGTGTTGAACCCCGATCTCTTACTGGGCTTCCATCTAGCATTCAAGAGTTGAATTTAAGAGATGTCGAGTCCCCGATAAATTGGTCAATGTTTTCCAACTTGGGGAATTTGTCAACTTTGATTCTCGTGGGATATTGGCTAGAAGAGATTCAATTCGATGTGCTTGGAAAGCTAAGGAATTTAAATACATTGAGAATGTGTTATTGTCCATTGCTCGAGACGTTGCCCGGTCTGTCATGTTTGAAGAAGATCCGGAAATTGGATGGGTTGCCTCAACTACCTGATATTCTTGATTTGGGAGAATTGAAATCATTGCAGGAATTGAGCATCCACAACTGCAATTCCATTAAAAGGTTAGCCGAAACTAGTCAGTCTAATTTACAAAATCTAAAATATTTGAGCTTCAAGAACTGTAGATCACTAGAGAGCGTGCCAAATGTGCCATACACGAAAACATCTTGTCATCTCTGGATATCAAATTGCCAAAGGTTACCTGATTTTTGTGGCCCTTACCGGTTCTACAGAGAAGGATAAAGTATCTATCATTCGGGTGGCAAATGAAGGGATGTATCGAGAACCGAAACAGAGCGATCACGCAGAAAACAGAGAAAATAGACGATGCACGAATTTACCCAGGTTCACCCTCGAATAGGGCTACGTCCTGCAAAGAGATTTCACTATATTTTTGATTTACAGCCACTCAACTCGTTACAATGATCAGAAAAACGAGCAAAATATATATATGCCATAAACGGGCCCAAAACCTAAACCTATATGAAATCTCTTAATTTCGCACCATACGGGCCAGCCCAAACCCGTTGAGGTTTCGGGGGCGCTGCCCCCGAGCCCCCGCCCGCTCACCGGCGAGCGGGACAGCCGTCCGCTGACCGGGCAGCGGAACCCCCGTCGGGGGGCGCTGCCCCCGAACCCCCACCCGCTGACCGGGCAGCGGGGCACCCGTGTCGGGGGCGCTGCCCCCGAACCCCCGCATTCCGCACGCATGGGTCACATGTCGTCGGACAACACTTCAGTTTCCCTAAGCTCAAGTGGGCGTACCCGGTGTGAGAAACAAGGGTCCCCGAAGTATTCGCCAACTCCAACAACAAAGACAGTCGATCAATGTAAGTCCATAACAATGAGCCTGTCAGATCGCATCTTTTTCCGCTCTAATTTGCGTGCATATGAAATTGCTAAAACTTTGCTTAATTAAAAAAAATTAAGTGACTGAATTGCCTTGTTCAGTTCCTAAATCGTAAACATTGAAACTTCTTACGGGTTATCATGGAGAGAAAGGGAATGAATATAATTATTTCCTATTATTCATAAAAAAAAACGCTTAAATAATGCCAGGTATACTAAGGAATACAGAATTTGGTCTGACAACAGGTATTTTGAACAGAGGTTTGCGAAATCACACATTCTTTTATCTTGCAGATTGGGACTTGAGGATGAGATCGCTAATCGTGAGTACTGCTCGTTTTGAATAAGGCATGTTTTTGCAAGGTCTGCACCTGTTATCCATCTGGTGTGAGAATATCATCAAATAAATGCTTAATTGCAAAAGGACTGCTCAGTTTATACAATAAAGTTCCTCAATTGCGAACCAACCGTGGCGAACTAAACAGAGGCGTCTTGAAATTTTGATTACTTTGAATGTCGCCAATGTTTTTGAATCAGTGTAGTAATAAGTGAATGCAAAAATGTCTCTGGAGCAATAAGTAGCTGCATGTGAGAGCATCTGTGGACGTGGCTGTTCTTGGAGCTAGTGGGTCTGCGGTTTTATATAGTCATATGCTTGTTGTATTAGGAAATTTACGTAACCAGATGTTGCTGTTTGCTGGGGGATTTGTTCTTGTTCTTACCTATTGGAATTGGGAAGCAAGGAGATTCTCTGCGTGGAAATGATCAGAACTTTTGGTTTTGTGATTATGTAGTTTAAGTCGCAAATTTCTCACTTTCACAACATATGAGATATCTGAGCTTGTCTACACGTGGTTTCGTCTCAACTAAAGTTGCCTGGTAGTTAATTTTTACTTTTTTATTTGTCTGGTCCTACCCTATCATATATCTATTTTATAGGCCACTATGTATATTATTTGCTTTATACAGGCTGCGAAACCTTGCTTCCTCATTCATGCATTCCTACCCGAGCGTCTCAAGAAGGTGGAGAATTGAACTCTCCAACTTCCCTTTCCAAGTGAAAATGATGGCCACTGGGGTGAACCCATTGGTTACTTTTTACTAGATGAATGGTGAATTTTGAAAGAAGATGTATCATTACCTTCTCATAAACAGATGCTGCATCCAAACGGTTATCTTGGTAGTCCTCGTTAAGTCATTAATTGCAGCATTCGGATACTTTCTATGGTTTGAGCCAATAGAGAGACTCTTTTCTGTATCGTTTCTTTTCACTTTATTGAAAGAGTAATCTAGCAATTAATGTTCAAATGGGTTACAATTTTCTTCATGATAGTGCGCATTTACTTGTTCTTGATAAAATGACTTAGCGCATTCATCATCAGCGAAGTTAGCCTATTCGTGGTAAACCTTTAGTCTTTGGGAGATCACCGGTCTAGCACATCATACAATCATCAATAAAGTGTGCCTATTAGTGGTAAACCTTATTTAGTAGTGATAAACCTTATTTCTCCATGATTAGTTTTCTTATGTTAAAGAACAAGTTGCATTTACCAAAAACATCTAAGGTTTGCCATTTTTATTTATCTTAAAAATAGCTTTCTCTTGGCAAATGCAAGTTGTTCCCGGTAAATGCAAATTGTTATCATAAGTACCAGTTGTTCGTAAATCTAAATTGTTTGTGGTACTAATAACTTTTTCCTATTAAATGTAATTTTTTTTCTTTTCTCATTAGTTATAGAAAAGTAACTTAGCTTATGATGACCATGATTTAAGGAGTAAAAACCTATTTGAAGTTATATTTGTTTGATTTAAAATATCTACTGTAAATGAACAATTAGGCTTATAGCGAACTCATGCACTTTACCATAGATGAATCAGATCAATCACGATCTGAGATATAACCTGCTCTCAGTAGATGCAAGTCGGCGAATAAAATTTAGTCTTGGTAGATGATAGTTTTTCTTTTTAGAAAAATTATGTTTTCAATTTTTTGCTTAAATTTTTCTTATTTTTATTTTTAAAAATATTTTTGATTAATTTTATTCGGGAGGTGTTCAATTGAAAAGCGTTGTAACGCATGTGTTGGTTTACGTAATCAAAGTCTAATTTCTTTTATTTTCATATTTTTATAAAACATAAATGAAATCGTTGTGAATTGATCCATGTTTGTCTTATTATCATATTTTCATGTTGACATTCCTAAATCATTTAAGATCTGAGTTGTTTCTGGACGACTGGTACTAGTTTTGTTGTATTCGAAGTAGTTTTGGATACAAATTACCTTGATTATATATGCCGGGGTTCTATTTATGCGTTGTCCATAACCTATTCGATAAAATGCATATGAGAAATAGTTGTGAAATAGTCCTTGCCATTGGTCAATCCAAACAAGTATTGATACATATCGCATATGTTACCATCCGTGTTGTCAGTTATTAGGGGAAAATTTTCCGTATGTTTCACAATCACTTAGAACATTTCTTAATTGTCTCTTGTTTTCTTTTCTATTTTATGTACAGAGAGCCTACATGTTTTCTTAAATTCAGACCCACTCAATCCAGCTTGCATACGGACCGGGCCCAAGGGCATAGCCAGTGTCCCATTTTGTCAGAATAAATAATAAACAATATAAAAATAAAAAAAAATAAAAAATTGAAAATAAAATTTGGAAAATGATTAGAAAAAATATGCTTTGATTAGGTTATTAGATTTTAATATTAGATTTAATTTCATATAGTTGGTATACATATAATTTAGGGATTTTAAAAGATATCCGCGGTTTAGATAGATTAGCCTTTTTTGAAGAAATTGGATTTTATTTTAATTAAGCTTAAGGGGGTTGTTGTCCCAAGTTTTAATAACGAGGTTATGTTATATTCTTTGCCCAACTTATATCGGGTTATTTTACTTCCTTTTTTTATTTATTACTTGTTCTTTTATTACTATCTTTGATGAAATGATTGTGATTCCTTTATATTGCTTCAATGTGGTGATTTGCTCGTTTTAGTTGAATGTTAGGTTACATTTTAGGATCATAATAAACACAAATACATTGCATGTACATTTAATAAACAAGAATTTTAGAACTCATAATTGGATATAAAAGACCACATGAGACATTTGGTTGATAGATAGTCAAGTTTAGGTACCGAAAGAGTAGTAGTTAGATAATTAGTGTAATTAAGTCCTTGTAGTTAGATCTCTGATTGTGTAGGATGTAAGGTATACTCTTGTACCTCACTTGGCCCTTAACTAGCCCCAATAGCTATTGGTGACTCAATTTTCATATGTTAATAACATAAAATGAACTTCTCCACATCGTGCGAGGTAAGAGTTCGGTAGAATTCACATTGATTGAGGACCGTTGGTTACCTCTAAACCCGTCTTCCCTCCGGGGACTGCAATAATTTGAGGACTAAAGAGGAGAGAGAGGGACGAGGGGCGGTAATTGCGGTCGTCACATGCACAGGCCAGCGATTCCTTTTCCGGTGGCGGCGATGGCAAATGAAGTTAGGGACTATGGGGAGTCGTGGTGGCGATGAGAAGAGTTAGGAGGGAAGGAGCAAAGAGTTTTCTTGGTTTTATAAAGTTGCCACACCGCCATGGCCCATGGCCAACATTTTCTTCGATGATAACAGAAGATGGTGATAGGGCCCCCTCCTCCAGCGTCTCCTATAGAGCAATCTTTCCTCGCTAAGAGGCATTTAACTGTACATTTCGAGACAATCACAACCCCAACTTTCAAGGACGACAAGTAAAGGGCACCAACTTTCAAGTTCTTTTCTTTACCTTTTTTTTTTTTTTGGGTTCTTCACAGATTCAAGTACTTGAGAAATACCATTAGAGCTATATTTTCCTTTAAAAAAAGCCTAATTCTCATTCTTTCTCCATATGGAAAAGTAAAATAAACATTTCTAATAAATAAAAAATGGTTCATATTAAGGCCTGTACTTAGTTCTTGCGCTTTTCTTAATCTTGATTGCGAAAAATGTGTATCTGAAAATATGAACGAACGGATGACATTCATTCGTCTGATGGGAAAAGTAGGGCCATATAAAGTGCAAATGCTACGTATGACTAGACAGAGAATGAAAATATGGAGAGAAAATTTGTCACGGCCCACAGCCACGACCTTGATGGGTGGCGGCCCAAAGAGTCGGGCCAGGCGGCCCGCCCGATCACCCGACCCGTTTATCAGACCTCCCGATCCGTCCGCGCAAGCCCGGACCGACCCGACCCGAGGACCGACAGCGACGCCGTTTCTCTGCAGCACCAAGCTTTCTCTCTCTAGAACCGCCGGCCGGCGCTTTGCTCGGAGGAGGGAGAGAGAGAGAGATAGAGAGGGCGAGGGGGAGGAGGGAGGAGGGGAACGATGGCGTCGTCATCGGGCTCCGACGAGGCGGCGACGGAGAGGAGGGGGATGCCGGGCGCTCAGTTCGTGGAGGACGTCCAGACGTACCTCGCCCAAGCCGGCCTCGACGCCAACTCCGCCCTCGCCCTTCCTCCAAGAGCGGTGACTCCCGAATCGCGCCCCTCCTCACTTGCCGGTCGTGCTCGACGTCGAAATGGAATGCCGTTGCGCGCTCGATCGACTTGGATTGGGTATGATTCAAATTCCATGGTCACCACGTCTTCACTGCGACTTCTCCGACAGATCCAGGGAGATATAGTGTCTGATGGCAACATGTAAGTAGGTGATCTGTGGATTCTCATTGACTTTACTACAGCTAGTAGTATCCGTTTGCATGCATCCTCCTTCTTCTGTTTCGTTTTTTCTTTTTTGTATATTGGCTATTTTTTCATTCACTCCCGAGGCAATCTCTCGCGTGGATAACCCGTGGTGCCGAATGGTCCGTGTGATTTTCATCTTCTGTGCAGCTAATACCCCCGCCTCTTCTTTAGATAGAATCCTTGCCTGTCTCTTTAATACCAGCTATCTTGTGGAAGAGAACTAAAATTTGGTAATCTCATTTTCTTCTGGTTACCAGTCTCTGCGTAAGTGATGACTTCTACATCCGATAATTTCTGCCATCGACAAAGTTTCCTGCTCGTTTGCTGTAATTTCCATATCTCTGCAGTGGGCAAGAATCTGAGAGATTTATCCTTCCCCATTATTCCTTTTAAAACATCAACTATGAGGTAGCCGGGCATTTCAGCCTATCTGCCAAGATCCCTCCCTCCCTCTCTCTCTCTCTCTCTCTCTCACACACACACACACACCCAAACATATGTACTACTATGTGCTGCCTCCATCTTTCTTTGCACTGAGGTTTTCTCCATCAAATAGGTTACAACCTTTGACCCTCTGAAGGTACATAGACAAAAGGTGTGATATCTCTCTCAATATGAAAATCCAGCATTTGAATTGATCCGTCATTTCAAATTGGGGCACCTTGATGCAACAGTTACTTCACTCCATTCGACCACAGAGATACCTCTTGTTGAGGCTCTAGTTTATTCCATACTTAACTAGGAACCTGCATAATGACTGAAGCAAACTGGCTGATCTGAAAGGGTGCTCTATACCAAAGTGACCCTCCCATTTTTCACAGTCACCTTTTCAACCTGCAAGTCTGTATTCAGAGAGCGCAATGATTGGATCCCAAAATTTCTTTGGACACTGAGTGGGAGGCTTAAATTTTCTATAGCAAAGTAACCTGTGATTGAGCATGCCATTATGTGTGTGCTTCGATTACATATTTCTATTACCGTAAGATTGAACCATGGCGTCAGTATTGGAATTTAAGATTGAAATTCAAGCTGGACACTTTTCGGTGTATGTATTTTAACTGAGGATGCATAGTGGGTATCTGTCAGACTCATGCTGTTGACTGTTGAGGCTTTTTTCAAAGTAAACTTGTTATCTCACAAACAGATCATATTTTTCCAATCCAGAGTTCTTTCCGTTTTATGCCCTAATGTTCTTTGTATTGTCATGGAACCCACCAATTTTTTCCTTCGCAGTTTCTCTTTTTCATCTGGAATTCTTGACAGTCTTATCAGTCATCGTTCATGTGTGATGTTAACAAAATTTCTCATAATCTTATTATGCTGGAAAATTTGCATGTTCAACAAGCTTCTTGCTCCTCGATGGACTCTTAGCTGATCATATCACTCCTTTTTTCTTTAACAAAGCTTAGAGGATACGCTGGTCTAATTCTTGCCATACTAGGAACTACTTTTGGTGCGGTTGACATGATGTGGAATATTCGATTTCTCTTCTTCTTCTTCAGAAATGCACTTCTGGAAGCAATTTTCCTCATAATTTAGGTTAGGGCTTTGTAGAGCCCATGTTGATCTCAATAAGTGAGAGGTGGTTTTAGATTTGGACACCTGAATATCTCCAGTAATATTTAGCTAGTTGCTTTGATGTCCGTAGGTCCTATTAGAAAGTGAACTGGGGTGGGATTACTTTATTGGGCTTTAAAACCTAAGACCATCGCAACTTCTATGAGCAAAGGGTAACAGGCACCAAATTGACTGGTTTTTATGGCTCTTTATTTTGGATATAGGCACTCCTTGCTGATTTTGAAGTCTCTGATGGCATATATTCACGAGCTCGCATTGAAGATACTGATTCAGTATGTTTATGGCTGGGAGCAAATGTTATGTTGGAGTATTCATGTGAAGAGGTCGTACTCGAGTATAAGCAATGTCCCTTCTCTCTCCAGTAATGATGTCGAGTATCTTATTTATTGCATAAAAACTTGTTGCAGGCCACAGCTCTTCTACAAAAGAACTTAGAAAATGCTAAAGCAAGTTTAGAAGTTCTTGTTGCTGATCTACAATTCTTAAGGGACCAAGTAACAATCACACAGGTACGTCAGAATTATTTGGTAGTTGGAGTTCCATGTTTGTTTCAAGCCATTTACTGTCAGTTTGGGGTAGGTCAATATCGTTGAACTACTGATGCTGTATTTTTATTATTGGCTTGAGGCTATAAATTGTGAAGACGTGTTAATTTGCAACAGCCTGGAGTATATGGTAATATCGCACAGCTCGTTCTGGGACCATATTCTTTAGTTTATCATGGCAAGGCCCTTGGAAATTTTCTTCTTTTTTTGGGGGTAAACAGCCCTTGAGAGGTGAATTACTCTTTGGCAGGTTACGATTGCTCGTGTGTACAACTGGGATGTTCACCAAAAGAGAATCCGTCAAGCTGGTGCTCCTGCCAAAGACTCTTAAAGGAATCTTTTCAACTCGAATCATGGTAGCAGAATGTGTACTTCTATATGAGAGTACAAATTTTACAAATTTGATCTCCCATTTTCAACTAGGTGAATGAACTGTGTATTGCTTTGTGATCGTATGGTTAGATTTTGACATCAAGTGATTTTGCTTAGGTTCAGTGAGATTTACTGCATTACAAAAAGCTTGTCATGTAAACGATTTTGATTGAGAACCTCTTGGGTTTGAGTTTTCACTTTTTGTATTTTGAGTTAATATATGGTCCATCTATTTGGTCTCGTTTCACCTTGATTATGTATGTTTAATAAAGAACCGATTCACATTTGAATTCGGGGAAAAACATGAACCTGCCTGAGCTCCATGTGAGATACATGTCAGAGAGAGTGATTTTGAATCAAGTGACTTAGTGCTGTAATTGGGCGGGTCTCTTGTTGTCAGACCTTACCTTATTTTAAACCCTTAAAGGCTCATGGATCTTGGAGATTTCTAGTTTATAAGAGCAATGCCCTGGTATGGTCTGCTTACAATGTCCATATATTGTGACTGATTGCAAGTGATCAATGAAATAATTGGGCCATATTCAATAGCCCAATATCAGTTAGAACATATTGAAGATCGATCACGAAAGAAGAGACTTGGGAGAGGATTGTTCAGCCTTCTGAAATTAGATGACGCCACAGCCACTTGCGGTGAAGTCTACTGGGAGGAGATCAGGAGATCATGATAGTTGTGGAATTGAAGAAAGCTAAATTGCTGTTGAAGGAAAGCATCTTGTACTGTTTATATAGAGTTTTGAGAGCTAAATTATCTTTTCTTTTCTTATTGAATTTTGAGATTTTATTAACGATGGATGGGACGATTAAATAGCTTATTTGCTTCGGCGGTTCCGAGGGCTAAACCCCTTTTGGAATTAGCGTGCTTGGCTTTGTAAGCTCAACAGGAAAATATCAAGGGAAGAAATAAGAGGATTAATTACACGGAATTCGCTAGGTGATTATAAGGGCATCTACATATCAAATCATCCTTATGTATCTATAGAATTTTGAGAAGTGTCGACTATGGATGAGATGATTTAAGTAGTTTTACCTAGCACAGCAGTTGTATGGGTTAAACCCCTTCCATTATATAAAGATATTACAAATATTACACCTCATAAGGAAACAATATAACAATGAAAAATAATAAATAAAGATTTCATTTATTACAAGAGTTGTCAATCCCTTGATTTTGGCATTTTCAAGAATCAAATTGTGATTTTGACTGATATCTCCGGATTCTTCTTCATTAATTGATAAATCAATGCATTTATTAACATGTAAAAGACTTGGAAACATGTCCACTCACGACCTTCTTTCAGGGCAACTTAATTACTCTCTTTCCATGTTCACTATCACCTCCTTCACTATATTTGCTTCAACACAAGTGACGCTCAATGATTTCTAGTGCATAAAACAAAGATCATTGTCAAATCACAAGTAATGAACACCGCCGTTCTCAAGAAGCTCAACCTCATCCTCCTGTTAACCATCGTGATATCGGCATTTGCCGTGTCTGGCTATTTAGTCCACACCATCAACCAATTGGGCGATGGCAAGGCCCTGAAGGTGCACTGCACCGTCGACCTGTCAACGGACATGGGTGAGCAGACCATTGCGAATGGCGGTTCGTATGAGTGGAAGTTCAGTGAGGACGCGACCCACACTACTCAGTTGTTGTGCGACGCGAGCACGCCCGAGGCTGGCGTGCTTCACTTCGCAGCATACGTCTAGCGTAGGGACTCGTGCATCGACGATTGTGATTGGAAGTTCACTAGTGGCGGTGTTTTCCGGTTGGTCGATGGGCAGTGGGAGTTTTACATCTCCTGGCCTAACTAAGAATTTATGTCCCTTTTTGGAACATAATGATTGTGCCTTTTTCTTCTCTAATGGTGGTGATTAATAAATTTGACATTGCTGATCGAAGTTGCGTGTTACTACTGCCATTTTTTTGAAGAATTTCATATATCTGAATAGTTAGTATTTTGTATGTTTGGGAAATTTTTTTGAAGAATTTCAAATATCATTAGTATCTCAACATATCAGCTCCCACTCGATTGGGCCCTCTTGGGCTCGTGCCATTCATTGGACCAACTGAGTTTTGGGTGGGCCTAGGCCCAAATCTTTTAAGTGGAGTTGGCCTTTGGTTGGGCGAGTGGGCTTTTGGGCCACACGGGGCCATTATATTTTTTAGAACGGTTCATTGTTCAGTGACCGTTTTTGGCCCAATGGTTGGTCTCCATCAAATGGGAAAATTACCAAAATAGTCTAAAATCTATTGTAATTGTGTCAATTTAGTCCTAAATCTTTTGCAATTGCGCCGTTTCAATCCATCTGGCCAATTTTGGCCGGTCCGGCGGCAAAGGGAAGAAGGAAAGGAAAAAAAAGGAAAGAGAAAGGAAAAACAATAAAAAAATCAAAAGAATAAAAATATTTAAAAATTGCCATGTCATTGTCAGTTGGCAAAAATTGGTCGGATGGACTGAAACAGTACAATTACAAAAGGTTTAGGATTGGATTAACAAAAAAAAATATATTTAGGACTGAATTGACACACTTGTAAATTTGTAATAGGTTTATAACTGTTTTGGTAATTTTCCCTCCATTGGACCAACAAAATAAACTCCCAAATGCTCTATAAACTAGGGGCCCCCCTTCTCTCATTCTCACCATTCATCACTCTCTCCCAAGTTCTCATTCTCTTGCAAATTTTCAATTTCTCGCAAATTCCCACTTTCTATGTATGATTTACTCCTTCGTTGGAACTCGCAATGGACTCACAATCGGATGAACAGAGTGATTAAAATGAGTTCAAAATGGACAGCTTAGGTGGGGTGAGGAGAGATGACGAGGCAGGCCATTCGAAGGGGTGAAAAGGGTTCGAACGGATCCAAGGGTGAGGATAGATGAAGAGGGGGTGGTCAACCGTAGGATTAAGCGACAAGCATTTGACGAGACGACAACAATTGACACCCGTTTGGAATTATCGCTTAACTTACTGTTCGGACCCTAAAATTTCAACAATCTTGTAAAGCATGTTCCATGGCTCATCGAACTAAATTTGAGCACCCAACACGTTAAATCCTAGGCTTGCCTTACCTCTTGAACTCGGTTCGAGCTCTAGAAAAGTTGGGAATTTAAGTTCGAGCTCACTTCCTATGCTTGAACTCCAAGAATCTTGGAAACTTCATTTTAAGCACATTTCTTCGCTATGATTGCCCATTTGAGCTCACTTTTTTCATGGCAAGTTGGATTTCGAAGTTCTATCTCATGCCAGGCCACTTCTCGAGGTCACCTCTAGTTCCCTGTATGTGTGCCAGTCCTAAAATGTAATAAAAATGCAAATGTAAATCTAATGCGAATTATGCAACATTGATATTTTTGTTTAAAGTTCGAATTTGATCCCTAATTTCTCATTAAATGAATAACTAATCCACAAGCCAAAATTAGGCGTCGATAATTGGGAATGGATCGGATGTCCATTGTTCAGACCGTGGGTGTCCAGCCCACTTTTGGTCTGTTGGAGACTCTCCAGGTCGGTCCTCGATGGTCCCTTTTGTATGTGATCGCTCTAGAATTGTCGAGGGTCCGCTTTGGGTCCCTATTTTAGCTCGGGGATAGGCTGAATGTCTACTGTCCAGGCCGTCTTCGGTCTGAACAGTGAGCATCCAGCCCACTCATGGTTGGTTTCCGCGTCACCGGACCGGTACTTGGGCAACCCCCCTTTGTTTATTTATCCGTTTTAGCATCACATAAAATATAGTCACACGTATAGGAGTCACTTTCAATGAAATTCCAGCATTCATTGCATTCTCATATACATGAGTTTGCATTCACGTGTCTTTTTAGCATAAAAGCAAAAACAGAGATGTCGACTAGGTATCGATTTCATTCATAACGTATTCCGGCTCAGAGTTTAGATGTGTTGTTGAAGCCAAATGATTGAATAATAAAATAGACAGAATAAAAAAAATAAATTTGACACGAAGTTTACGTGATTTGGTCGTAGTGACCTATGTCCATATGGAGAGCAGCAATAAATTCCACTATAGATCAAGTGATACAACGGAGATTACGACCACACTCGAGTCACTCAAATACTTTCGGTATTTCCCAAATCTCAATTACACCCAATAACTTACACAGTATTTAGCCTAACAATTTCTCATGAAATAATCTCTCAATCTTACGAAGGAATCATATACAAATCTTATCACAAGATTTTCATAGCTTGAACAGTGACTTCACGAATGTAATTCACGAGTTCCCTCTTCGCTTCTTGGCACACCAAGCACTCAGGCCCAAAGCGGCGCTTCCAGTCTCCTTCAAGAAAAGAACATCCCCTGACTTGTCTCGCGTGTATATCTATAGTAGTCAATATAAAGCCATTCGTCAAGACCCACTAAAAATCGACCGCTAAAAAATTGTGTTATTTCCTTTTCTGTTACCATCTTGACTTAGACTTAACGAATGTGGAAACATGATTTCCATATATTTTCCTTCATTGACACGTGTTGACCGAGTCCAACCTGAAGAAGGAAAGAAGGATGCTCTTGATCGCCACATCAATACGGAAACAATTTCTGCGTTACGTATTGCTCGACTTTGGACGTTCACAAAATATTCAATTCAGAATATATAGATATCCACAGATAAAAATTAATCTTGGGTCAAGTTTCGTTTATCAGGCTCAAAATCTAGACATATTTTAACAAGATGTCATCTCTTTTTGATTACGTGTTTATTATATTCCAGCATTTAAGTTTATTTATATATATATTAAGATAATCTCGTTGTATTAATATATAAAAACAGTATAAAAAGAAGCACTTTGATTACGTTTAGGACTTTTTCGCAGTACATTATAGGATGAGATTAATTTTTGTTATTGCTAGTTTCGTCATATTGCGTTTAGAATTTATTTCTCATCACATAGATTAGGAAATTTTCATTTATTAGACTAGTGCATTTTTATATTAATTTTTATTATGCTCACAGGGTCCTGTCCTAGGGGTTTATAAAAGGGCGTTGTATTATTTTGTCCGATAAGGCTTGGGTTGCTTTTTAATGCTCTTTCTTTATCTTTGGCTCCATCATCGATTGTTTAAATTTATTGTAAAAAGAGTATTTATGCATGAAAATAGAGATCTACATGTTTGAGAAATGAAAAAACGAAAAGACATTGAATGAAATAATATTTTATTAAAAGAGAAAAGGTCCTGGTGATGGGCATTAGGCAAAACCCACGTCCAAAATCTCTGGTTCGCCAAATTAGGTGAGCTCCCGTTCCTTACTCGGCTCACAACCGGCTTATAATAGATTTGTGGCAACTCTGATCAAAATTCATCATATATTAAAAGAGAAATCAAGTTGTGGTCGATAGGGTTTGGGAGAGCCTTACGAAGCGTAAGCGCCACTAGCAAGAGGGTTATATGTCTCCGCCTAGCAATTCATTAAATTCTCTTGAGGTTCACCTGGGCTGGGCCACGACAACATGCATAATCATGACATGTTTGATTAAAATTTAGTATTTCGTTCATAATGCAATCATCAAATTTCATATCACAAATCAATATTTAGAAAAGTCATCCATGACATTCAAAGAATGGATGCAAATTTTTCGAAAAATGGGGTCGGTTTTACAAGGAAGTCATTCTTTTTATAATATTTGAGAATAGTTATTCAAAAAATATCGCAGACATGGAGTCTCGGTACATGGACTGACCACGTTCGAGGACTCCGCTCATCCATTTCGTCGGATGATTTCCCTTAGCCGCCTTTTTGGTGCGAACTCGAATTGGTTTTTTTAACTTAATAAGGCCGCAGGTGACTTCCAGGCAAATGGAACACAACGACAAAGTAATCATGCAATTAAGTCGTCCAATACGTCCAACATCTAACTAACATGCAATCATAAAATTTCCAAGACGACCTCCTATTTGGTACGAGTCCGAATGGCTTTTTCTGTTTTTTTCAACTTGTGAAGGACGGCCGTAGGTGATTTCCGGGCAAATGCAGCGAAAGTGAGCGGTCTCGCTCTGTTTCTTTAGTGAGTTGTTGTAAGATGAAGACATGATCAGTGACTGCTTGAGTCTATGGAATTGGGACTTGCACAGTAGAACATGTGTTTATGGGCGTGTGAATTACGTACGAGCCATCTGTTTCCTTATGGTCCATGTTGTACTCCAGCTAAAATTAACGTCTCCGAGACGACCTCCTCCCCTTCGAAGACCTTGATCAATTATTGCCTCAACTTAACCTCCAATTTTGTGCGAGTCTGAGTGGTCTTTTTTTACGTATGAAGGAAGGCTGGAGGTGACTTCCAGGCGAGCGTAGCGGAAGTAAGCGAGCGATCTCACTCGGTTGCATTTTGTCAAGTTGTTACAAGGATTAGACTCAGACTCCCCCGGTCACTGGGCGGACTGAATTCAGAGATCAATCTCTCCATTGTCCGCACGGAATGAAGAGAAAGAGGGAGGGAAAAGAAACGGAAATGGCACCTTTGACAAGCAGTAGCCGTGACGACGGATCAGGGACGGGCTACGAGGTGTTTCTAAGCTTTAGGGGGCCCGACACCCGCTTAATTGATTCTCTTTACAATGACTTGATCCGTGCAGGGATCCACACTTTCAAAGACAACGAAGAGCTCCGATTTGGTGAAGAGATTGAAGGCAGCCTCTTGCAAGCGATCAATGACTCCAGAATTTACATCCTCATTTTCTCCAAAAATTATGCTTCAAGTAAGTGGTGTCTCCGTGAGCTAGCTCGCATAGTGGAGTTATCAAGAGATAATGATGAGAAAGTGATCCTCCCTATCTTCTACAATGTGGACATGGATGATGTCAAACTTAAGACTCCGTTATATCGGAAAGCCTTCCGAAAGCACAAGAGTGACTCCTGGAAAAGGATTTAGCAAAGAAGTGGAAGAAGGCTTTAAGAGAGGTTACCAAAATTAAAGGAAGGAATCTAAAAGATCATGGGTATTGTTTGCTTTTCCATTGACTTTTTTCTTATTGACATTTTCGATTTCTTGTTAACAATTAGATTTAGGTTGCTGCTGTCCAACCTTATGTAATGTATGGCTGGAGTTGACGCAATGAGGGAGCTAGAAATTTTGCTCAGAGGGCGAAGTTGCTTGCACAAATTGACTTTTCACTTTTAATATCAAGTTTTGATAACAATTAGTGTTAAGGCATATCAACTTAATTAATTAATCCATAATGCCAAAAAGCCAAGATATCCATGAAGATCTAATTAGATTTGATAAAATAGTGAGGCCATATATGTGTGAAAAAAAAACTAAGTTTCTTAACTTCAGTTGTATTCAGTACATAAAGTTAAGGACTTTGGATGCAATTTCCCGACCCTATGCCTATAATGTTTTCCTGAAAAGTTGGAGTGAGTTTGATGTTAGATTTCCTTTTGTTATACTAATGAAAGCTGAGGAAGAATTAGCCCAAAATAAGAGAGCGCAATAAGGAGCTTCTTTATGTGTTCCGAGCTATCAATGATTGTAGTTAGTTCATACTTGTTAGTGTTTGATGTACTTTAGGGAGACGTAAAAATGTGCAGGAATCATAAAGAAATTATAGCATAGACTAAAGCTTCTTTCGTTTTACGGAAAATAACTTTCAAGAAAACATTTTTCGAGTTTTCCATCATTCATTTCACGAAAAATAAACTAGCCATGGAAAACATTTTCCCTCAATGGACAAATCACCTTCAAAAGCGAGGAAAATGTTTTCCTCTTTTTGAAAGGAGGAAAACATTTCCCCCCTCCTTCTTTTATCATTCATGATAATTATTTTTTTTTAAAATTATTATTTTTTATTATTTTTTAATTACATTTTTTTTATTTTTCTTTCTCTTTTCTATCTTCTTTTCTGGCCGATTGCCGGCCATGGCAGCAGCTAGCGACCGGCAACAGGCGAGGTAGAGCCTCGCCGACTTGTGGCAAGGCTCTGCCTCGCTAGAGCCTCGCCGACCTCTGGCGATGTCGGGCGAGGCTCGAGCCTTACGCAGCTTGCCGGATCTAGTGAGGCTCGAGCTCGCCAGATCAGGTGAGATGGAGCCTTGCCATAGGCCGGCGAGGCTCGATCTCTCCTGTGGCCGATCGACGGTGGCCGGCGACCGGATGGAGAAGAAGAAGGAGGAGGAAAAAAAAGAAAAAGAAAAAAGGAAAAAAATTAAAATTAAAAATATTTTTTAAAAATAAAAATAAAAATAAAAAAATTATTAAAATAGTGCAAGAAGGAGAATCTTTTCCATACTGAACAACAGAAAATATTTTCCAAGACTTTTTCAGATTTCAGCTGAATATTGGAAAATTGTGCCATTTTCCAGTAAAATGGCTTCCCGGAAAACATTTTTAAAAAATGTAACATTTTTCACGAAACGAACAGAGCCTAAGTCTATGCGACATCCAAGAACTTATGGCCAAGAGGAAGAAACCAATCCTTGTGGATTTGGTTTCGGCCTTATGGAATTCATATGCCTAGCTACTATTTTCCTTGAGGTAACCGGCTAATTACGGTCGCACCCCGAAGCTACACAAAAATAATAGAGCTTCTTTATAATGATAGTTTTACAAGCCCATAAGAGGAAGCTACAGGTCATGGTTTTAATAACTTACCATATTGTTTACTCCATATTTCAAAATTACCAGTCCTTGGACCAAATTAGTAACTCTAATAGTCAAGGTAACTGCTTTGTGAGATTTTCTCTTTCACGTTAACCTTCAAACTCATCCCAAATGCTCGAAGAGATGATCGAGACGGGTTTACCGAGGACTTGATATTTAGCCCAATTTCTAGAGGTCTTGCAATCAGCTATATGTGACAAGAAGAAACCAACTGGTATAAAAGAGTAAAAATGAAATGGAGGATAATTATCAAATCTGTCCTAAATTAAAGCGTATGGATGTCAATTCAGTTTTAAACTTTTAGTTTTGCCAATATAGTTCTAAACTTTTGCGTGATATTCTACAATATTGGAATTTTATGTAAAAGGTTTATGACTATATTGTTAACATTAGAAAGTTGAGGACTAATTAGTATATGATAGAATTAAGAATGATTTGGTATATTTCCATGAGATGTAAGAGAATGGAATGGAATGGAGGTGCACAACCCATTCAAACACAACCGTGCGTAGCACTAGTTAGGTGACGATATGCCGGAGCGACTTCTAGTCGAAGCCCAATTAGACCTTTAATCACGAAATAACCTTTTCCCACCGTCTACTGGACCAAAGAACCTCGATTGCAGTAGCTTTCAATTGTGAATAAGGTCCCCCCTCCTCCTCTTGAATATATATGTTTTTTCGTTTTTTTTTTGTTTTCAAATGGCTCACGGCTTGAAAGATCACTTTTGTATGTTGGTTGCTTTTAAAGCAAATTACTTTAAACATGATGATGATCTTCCAGTGCCACGTAATGCGTGCAAAGTTTCCATATATGTGGTTTTTGATTTAGAGATAGTTGCATGTTATGTATTTGGCAGCCTAGATGAACTTAAGAATCTCACGGTCAAAGAGGTTTCTAGTTTGTTATGGACTAGACAAACAGACATGCCTGATCATTCGGTGGGAATTAAGGATCGGATGGATGAGATTATGAAGTGGTTAGATCTAGGATCTTTTGATGTGCGATTTATCGTGATTCATGGTATGGGTGGCATTGGAAAGACGACACTGGCCGAGGCTGTCTTCAGGAAAATCTCTCATCAGTTTCAAGGTCATTGTTGCTTTCTTAAAGATGTTCGAACCCATGATATAATAAACTTACAAAATAAATTGTTGTCCGACGTTCTCAAACTTAGTTGTACAAACCTCTCCTTCATTGATGAGGGGGCTGACGTGATCAAGACAAGGTTCCATGGGAAGAAAGTCCTGATTGTTCTAGATGACATCAACAACCGAGACCAAATCATGAGACTTGTTGGTGAGCCCAACTGGTATGGTGGGGGTAGTAGAATCATCATAACAACAAGGAATATTGAATTCCTAGTAAAGGAAGGTGAAGAGGACAATGTCGAGGCCTTAGATACTTCACATTTTTCATTCTACACTATGCCGGAGATGAATTCGGATGATGCTCTTCAACTTTTTTGTGAGCGTGCCTTGGGATGTGCCAAGCCTCCACCTGATTACATGGATATTTCAGAAAAGGTAATCCATTCACTTGGAAGACTTCCATTGGCTCTTGATGTCGTAGGTTCCACACTCCGTGGAAAATGCCATAGTACATGGAAAAACATTCTATATAAGTTAAAGAAGGTGATGAATGAGGATGTCAAGAAGAAGTTGATGATAAGCTACGAAGCATTGGACCCTAATCAACAACAAATTTATCTTGATATCGCATGTTTCTTCATTAATAAAGAGAAAACAACTGCAATTAAATATTGGGACGCAGTTTTTGGGTATCCCACCGAAATCGAAGTCAAGATCCTCACACGTATGTCTCTGATAAAGATCATGGACTACAATGAATTATGGATGCACGACCAACTTAGAGACCTCAAAAGGGATATCGTCCACCCGGAAAGCTGCAACATACATCTAAGGGGTAGCCGACTGTGGCTACCCAAGGATGCCTTCCACACAGTGCAGAGAAAAAAGGTAAACTTCTACCTCTAAATGTTTTCCTGTCTATCCATTAGTATCATTACCTTTTAAATGTAACTGCCTGTCAAACCAACACATGTACTCATTCGTTGCTACTTTTATCTTCTAGGGAACTAAGAACATAGTAGCGCTCAATCTTGGTACACCTGAACCAAATGCAACTTATAGATTTAAACACAAGGAATTTGTGAAGTTGGTCAATCTTAGGTTCCTTCAATTGGACCATGGAAACTTCCAAGGAGACTTTAATGATCATTTCTCTGAGTTAAGATGGCTCTCTTGGAGCAATTGCCCTTTGAAATTCCTTGCCACCAACTTTGGGTTGGAGAACCTAGCAATTCTTGAGCTTTTTGGGAATAACAATACTGAAGACTGGGGAGGATGGCGTCAAATCAAGGTATGATATCATGATATACTTTTGCATTACATTTACACTTCTTCTTTTCCAAGTTTCAACTTAATTGCTTTATAGGTAGCAAAACAGTTAAAAGTCCTAAAACTCATGGATTGTCCATTACTTAGAAAGACGCCAAAGTTCTCCGCAATCTCAGGATTGGAGAGATTGATTCTTAGATGCACTCAGCTAGGAAAGATTGACAAGTCCATTGGCTATCTACAACATCTTGATTACCTAGAAATATTTTCTCAGGAACTTATGGTGTTGCCTCACTCAATTGGTAATCTAGTGAATGTGAAGCATCTAATCTTGTCATGCTGGGAATTGCGAAAGCTTCCTGAATCTATTGGACAATGGGAGTCACCAGTTGAGTTGGATGTCAAACATACTAGTGTGAGAGAATTACCTTATTCCATCGAGAACCTAGAAAGGTTGAAAATTTTTATGATCCCAAATGGCTATTTAAAAAAGCTACCAGACTCGATTGGGAGGCTCCAATCATTGGTCAAGTTGGATTTGAGTCTTTCATGCATCAAGAGGTTGCCTAATTGTATTGGAGATCTCAAAAAGTTGAAGGCATTGAATCTGGATCATAGCTGCATAAGTGAACTTCCGAAAACTATAGGAAAGTTGGAAAATTTGGAAGAGTTGAGTGCCTCATGCGAACACCTGGAGGGGGAAATTCCAAGTCAAATTGGGGGACTATCCTCGTTGAAAATTCTAGAGTTATCAGGTGGCTGCTTTAGTGCATTGCCCACAACCATCAATCAGCTTACAAATCTCCAAAAACTTAATTTATGGGATTGTAGGTCAATTCAACATTTGCCAGAGCTTCCTAAGAGTCTAAGGTCGTTAAGCTTTTCATTGGATTTGCTGACCACAATCCCTAACTTCTCAAACCTAATCAATTTAGTTCATCTTGATATAAGCGGAACACTTGTACAAGGCAACTTAGAGGGGCTTTTGAGACTACGTGCTCTGAGGAAGTTGACCCTGTGGGTTGGAAAAATGACCTTGCCTCCAAGCAATTTGAGTTCCCTCTCTGAGCTACAAGAACTCTTTGCAAGTTATGTTGACCCCCGATCTCTTACTAGGCTTCCATCCAGCCTTCAACAGTTGACTTTAGTCGATGTCCAGTCACCAATAGATTGGTCACTCTTTTCCAACTTGGAGAATTTGTCAAGGCTAATTATTGAAAGATATTTGCTAGGCGAGATTCGATTCGATGAATTTGGAAAGCTACGGAGTTTCAATGAATTGAAGATGTTCGATTGTCTGTTGCTTAAGACATTGCGCATTCTACCTTGTTTGAAGGAGATCCAGCATTTGTATCTACGCCAATTCCCTCAACTAATTGAGATTCAGGGTTTGGGAGAATTGAAATTATTACGGACATTATGGATCTGGAACTGCAATTCCCTCAAAAGTTTAAACGAATCCGATCTGTCTAATTTACAGAACCTGAAAAGATTGGATTTCAATCGGTGTGAATCACTAGAGAGCGTGTTGGGTTTGCCAAAATCTTGTGAACTCACCATAAGTTACTGTCCCAGGTTCAACAAAGATGGATAAGGTATGTATCATATGTTTGCTAATACTTTGCTTAATTAAAAGATTTAGGTGACTTAGCTGCCTTGTTCAGTTCATGAAATTGTCAATATGGAAACTTCTTAAGGTTATCATGGTGAGAAAAGGAATGAATAATTCCCTTTGATCCATAAAAATATTTAAGTAATGTCAGGTATAATAAGAAGGTATACAAAGTTAGGTTTGACAAGAGGTATTTTGAACAATCAACTAGTTCAATTTTCCTCTTCATCTTTTCTCTTTAATGTTCATCTCCAGTGAGGGTGAAATTACATTTTTCTTCTCCGTTTGTTTGCCATTCGTTCATTCCCTCCCATATTAAATTACCAAACATAGTTATGGAAGATATTGCAATTTGCCCGAGAAGTCATATACATTCTTGAATTCTTATTTGTTGTGCTGATGACATGTCTTTTTCTTTTTTCTTTTTCCTTTAATGTTTTGAGCTGGGTCTGGGAATTTGATGACTCCGACTCATTGTTGATGGATTCAATAAGGCAAATGATATAAGCTGGGTTGCTCACTTTTGTATCATTTTTGTTCCCTGCAATTCCAAAGATTGAGCAGGGTTTATCTGATGCTCCACAATCAAAGATCACCGTTAGCTTTACTCCACATTTGATGCCAATGGTTATAGTTGCAATTTTCAAGTAATACTGCTTCTCCACTCTCAAAGTTGAAATTCTGCTTCTCCAGCAATACTTATTAGCTTTTTCATCTATTTTTGCAGAGTCCTAGAATGTAGTCAACTATTCATGCTAAACTGTCTTCAAGTGTAATGGTGGGGATCTATTTGAGCAACTTCAAGTTGCTGGCTAGGCAAACTTTTTTCTTGCTAACAGTCCTATTCTGCTTAGTTATTCAATGGCTCAATGTACTAAGTATTAGCCTGAGCTTCTTTTTTACTGAAGTACTTATTTTCAGTACAAATTAGGTTAATCAAAATACATATTTATTTTAAAGATCTAGGTAAGTCAGTCAAGTAGTAAACATGTTAGGTGACTGAAACTTGAAAGATCCACGACTTCCTTTCATATTCTCAAGTGTGCTTCCCACATACTTCATGCTGTTTGATCGATTAATTTACTTTATCACAATGGATGAGGAAAATCTAGAAAAATTGTGTGCCTCAATGTGAGAATGCCTAGAGGGGGAAATTTCAAGTGAAATTGTGTTGCTATCCTCATTGAGAATTTTAGATTTATCACTTTGTAGATGTAGTAGATTGCCGACAACCATCAATCGACTTACAAATCTCCAAGAACTTCGTTTAGCGCAATGTGATTGGATTGAAGTATTGCTAGAGCTTCCTAAGAGTTCAGAGTTTTTAAGTTTTTTAGTCACGTCACTGAACGCAATCCCTAACATCTCAAGCCTGACCAATTTAGATTGTCTTGTAATGGACGGAAGTCCGGTGCATGAACCCAACATAGATTGGCTTGTGAGGCTACGTTCTCCGAGGAGTTTGACCCTGGTTTTTGAAGGTATCACCTTGCCTCCCACCGATTTGAGTTCCCTCTGTCTACTAAACTACCTTTATATAAATTGTGTTAACCCCCAATCTCTTACTGGCCTTCCAGCCAACCTTGAATATTTGATTTTAATAGATGTCCAGTCACCGATAGATTGGTCACTCTTTTCCAATTTAGAGGACTTGTCAATGCTGTATCCCCTTAAATGTCAGCTAGGAGAGATTCAACTCGATGTGCTTGAAAAGCTCTGGAAATTCGATGATTTCACAATGTGTGAGTGTCCATTGCTCAAGACGTTGCCCCTTCTGCCATGTTTGAGGGAGATCTCAAGTCTGTTTTTGGTGGAATTGCCTCAGCTAATTGAAATTCAGGGTTTGGGAGCATTGAAATTATTACGGACGTTATATATTGAAGATTGTGATTCCATTAAAAAGTTAACCGAAACTCGTTTGTCTAATTTACAGAATTTGAATATTGTGGAGATATATGGGCGTGAATCACTAGAGAGCGTGCCGGATGTGCCATACACGAAAACATCGTGCCATCTCGCTATAAAAGGATGCTTGAGGTTACGTGATTTTGATGGCCCTTACCAGCTCTATAGAGACGGATAATGTATTTATCATTTGTATGGCAAAGTCAGTCGATGATATCATCTTTTTGCACCCAATTTGCGTGCATTTGAGATTGCTAAAACTTGGCTTAATTAAAAGAATTAAGTGACTAACTTACCTTGTTTAGTTCCGGATATTGTCAACATTGAAACTTATGGGTTATCATGAATGGAAAATGAATGAATATAATTGTTCCCTTTAATCCATAAAATTATTTAAATAATGTCAGGTATACTAAGACAAGATGGTATACAAAATCTGATTTGAACAATCAGCTAACTCAAATTTCCTCTACATTATTTCTCTTTAATGTTCATCTCCAGAAGAGAATGAAAATACATTATTCTTCTCTGTTTGTTTTCCTTTTCATTCATTCCCTCCCCCATCTTAGATTACCAAACAGAGTTAGGTAAGAAGATGTTGCAATTTGCCCGAGTTATTTATTTCTTGCTTATTTTGCGTTAAATGTAATGAAATATCTTGGAGAAATTTTAAAGTGCAGGGATTTATAAAGTGAGATCAATTAGTGTCTTCTATTATAAGGATGCATGTGTCACACTCACTATAAACTTGATTAAAAAATCAATTTCTACTTAAAAGACTAGGACCATGAGAATAATTCCATGAAAGCTAGATGAATTTCAGCTTAAAACTTGATAAAACTTAACCTCAATTTGAACTCAACCTTCATGAGACTTCATCTACCAAACATGGACTCCCAAAAGTTGCCGAGAAATGGTGCGAATATCCTCCAGTTTCCGCCAAAGTTCTGCGGGACAGCTTTGTCCCACCCTTTTTTCTCACTTTTTTATCTCTAGTGGCCGGCCAAACCGAAAGGGTGAAGATGAATGGGTGGAATCCACGTGCCAAACTTAGAGTCGCTAACTTTTCTTGAATAAAGGAGAGTGGTCGGCCACTAGAGGAGTCCATAATGTACACAAGTCAATCCTCAAGTCTTTGTCCGACCCTCTTGTGAAGGCAAAAGAGAAAGCACCGAAGTATGTTTTGTCTAATCAATTCGCTCGTTGTGCATTGGTCTGAATATTGACAAATTGCACCTCAAATGGGCTCGCAATTCGTGTGTTCACACAAGTACACACACAAAGCTGTCAATACTTACAAGTTCCGATTGGAGATTGGCAACTCACTCGCACAACCGGCGAAGCGTGTTTTGAAATTTCGGGCCCTGAAAATACCAGGAAACTGAGGTTGATATTATAAAAAAATCATAAAAGTCACAACTTCGAAAATAAAATGTTCAAAAAATCTCAACTTTATTGGAATCAATGTGAAGGAGGAACCACATTTTCTTCGCAATTTCCACAAGAGATCAACGTCCATTTAAATGAATATGAGTCCAATCCCGAATCAACCAATAAACAAACAATATATACGAATCAAATCCCGACAAATCAGCCTTTCATTTAAAAATTAGTGTGCAATTTTATTCGGTGTACAATTTCAATCGGCGAGCAATTTCATTTTATCATCATTCAATCTATCATGGAAGTGCAATCATAATGTGCAATCTTAGTCTATATTCAATTTCATGTAACTTTTTCGCAATAGCTAGTAGTTTCTGAGTATGAATGGCTTTTTGGGTTCTTTTATTTATGAAGGAAGGCTGCAGGTGGCTTCCAGGCAAATGACAAGTAGTACCAAAGTAATGGCAAGTGAAACTCATTTTAAGTTGTCCAGATACATCCAACATCTAACCGTTCATCAACATGCAACTTATATTTCCGAGACCACCCCCACCTTTTCGACGACTTTCATCAATTATTTCCTCAACTTAGCATGAATGCTTCTGTTTGCTTATGAAGGAAGGTCGCAGGTGACTTCCAAGCAAACGCAGTGGAAGTGAGCAATTTCACTCTGTTGCTTTGTCAAGTTGTTGCAAGGATCAGACTCAAACTTCCCGAGTCACTGGACAGACTCAATTCGGAGATCAATACTCCATCGTCCTCTCGGAATGAAGAGAGAGTGGGAGGGAGAAGAGATGGCTCCAACAGCTCCGGCAAGTAGTAGTCGTGATGATGGATCGGGGAGGGGCTACGAGGTGTTCCTGAGCTTCAGAGGACCTGACACCCGCTTAACCATCGCTGATTGTCTCTACAATGACATGATCCGCATGGGGATCCATGCTTTTAAAGACAACGAAGAGCTCCGATTTGGCGAAGAGATTGAAGGCGGCCTCTTGCAAGCAATCAATGACTCCAGAATTTACATCCCGATTTTCTCCAGAGACTACGCTTCAAGTAAGTGGTGCCTCCGTGAGCTAGCACGCATAGTGGAGTTATCGAGAGATAACGATGAGAAAGTGATCCTCCCTATCTTCTACGACGTGGACGCGGATGATGTCAAGCTTAAGACCGAGTTATATCGGAAAGCCCTCCAAAAGCATGAGAGCAACTCTGGGAAGGATTTAGCAAAGAAGTGGGAGGAGGCTTTAAGAGAGGTTGCCAGAATTAGAGGAAGGAATCTAAAAGATCACGGGTATTGTTTGCTTCTCCATTGACTTTATTTTCTTATTTACATTTTCGATTTCTTGTACCTTCAAAGAATAATTAGATTCAGTTTGCTGCTGTCCAACCATGTGTAATGTTTGGTTAGATTTGACGCAATGGGGAGCCCGGAATTTTGCTTAGAGGGCGAGGTTTCTTGCACAAATTGACTTTTCATTTTTAATACCGAGTTTTGATAACAATTAGTGTTAAGGTATTTCAACTTAATTAATTAATCTATAATGGAAAACAACCAAGATATCCCTGAAGATCTAAGTTGTGATAAAACAGTATGACCATATATGTGTGAAAAAAAATAATAATTAAGTTTCTTAGCTTCAATTGCATATTGTACATAAAGTTAAGAACTCCTGGTATCTCGACCTTATGCCTAAAAAATTAGATTGAGTTTGACATTAGATTTTTTTTTCTTTTGTTATACTAATGAAAGCTGAGGAAGAATCAGCCCAAAATAGGAGAGCTCAGTTAAGGAGCTTCTTTATGTGTTCCGACCTATTAATGGTGATAGTTAGTTCATACTTGTTAGTGTTTGAAGTTATTCTAGGGAGACGAAAAAATGCGCAGCAAATATAGAGGAAGTCTTAAGGGATATTTTTTTCAAAAACTTACGGCCAAGGGGAAGAAATGATGGAGCCGAACCCCCTTGGGATTGACCCAGGGACGAAGACGTTCCAATACTTTTAGCAGAGGAATCGATCGTTGTGGATTCGGTTTTGGCCTTAAGGAGTTCATATGTTTTGCTACTGTTTCCCTTGAGGTCATCGGTCAAATACGGTCGTACCCCTGAGTTACACAAAAATTAATGGAGCTTTTGTATGATGGTTTTTCTAGTTGGTCTGCATATACAAGACCGAACACTACAAAGATCTTTGCATTCCATTATCCGAAAGAACATAAAAAAGATCTCTACCTGTCTTAGAGGCTCAATCCTCCGTTCTATTTCTGATTACAGGAAACTTGAGTTAATTTGCAAAGGACTGACTTAGGTTTAGGTGGATTATCGATTTTGGGTTTTTACTTTCATCGGGGTGGGGCAGGAGTCATAGGCTCCTCTAGTGACTTAATTGTGCATACGGAAAATCTGTAGCCTTAAACTGAGCATTCTTCTATTGGTGATCTGTAATTTGTCACCGTCAAACACCCTCTATGCTAGTAAAAAGTTCTAAAAAAATTTTTTTGGTTCGTGCTCTTGCTTTAACCATGGAACTATTCATAGCCCCAGGTCTTAATTAGCCAAAAATTCACCTAAGGGACTTCTGGGTAGTTTTAGTTATGGTTAGAGAAATCTAGGAACCTCTAGAAAATGGATAAGTAATTTAACAATTCTACTTACCTTGAGATATGTAGCTACTCTCTACCCTAGTTTGTGGTGGTTTTTCTACAAACCCTAGTCGTTACTCTCTGCTTACCAACATCCTTCTTCATTAATACTTACCGTTTCTGTTCTGCTCACTATATCCTCCAACATCATTGCCAATGGAGGAAGAAGAACGAGTGGATCCGAGAATGGGGAAGGGCAGGCCCATTACCGACCATGCCCAGCCCGTGCCGTGCAAATTTTAAAGTTATCAATTTTTATATGAAATTACCAATTTTAATTTGTGTTTTACCAACTTCTTTTTCAATTATTTTACCAACTAGTTTTAGCTTACCGTCTTTTATTTGGGTCATTTACTAAGTTTATTACATTATTTACCGATGTACAACTTTTGTACAACTTAACATATCGTTTACTTCACATTTCAAAATTACCAAGTCTTGTACCAAATTACTAACTCTAATATAAGTGTCGTATTAACTAATCTCTAAGTACGTTACTAACTAGTCTAAGTTTTTTATTTTGTCAAAACTAACTAGTTTAAGTTATTTATTCTTATTTGAGCCACTTATCATTATTTAAATTTGTTTCAAAATCACCAATCTATATAATAACATTTGTTAATAATTCACCAACTTTTATTTGTAAGGTTACGTTATTAGGCTCCGAATTCTGTTATTAAATTACCAGCCCTAATTTGAGTTGCTTTCCAATTTGTGTCCATTAAAGTACCCAATAATTTATTGTTATCAATAAAGAATTGGCAACCTCAAATTAGTTTTGACTTATTTGGAGATATGTTTGTTGGTAACTCAAATTAAGGTTGATATATATTCTAGAAAGTATTCCTCATCTTCGTGTAC
Organism: Syzygium jambos; assembly: GCA_031216235.1. Taxonomy (NCBI): domain Eukaryota; kingdom Viridiplantae; phylum Streptophyta; class Magnoliopsida; order Myrtales; family Myrtaceae; genus Syzygium; species Syzygium jambos. The sequence goes on from CM062224.1 coordinate 16,718,098, forward strand.
GTTAAGAAAAATGCTTTTGAGGTTGTATTCTTGTTCCTTCAAGGTAACTGCTTAGTGAGATATTTTCTTTTGCCACCTTCAAACTCATCCCAGGTGCTTGAGTAGATAGATGACTAGGACCGGCTTTACCGAGGACTTGATATCTAGGCAAACCTCTAGAGGTCTCGTTATGTATGACAAGAAGAAACCAACCACTATAATAAAAGTATAAAGTGAAATGGAGGCATAATTATCGAAGAAATTCTAAATTTATTATACGGAAGCCAATTTACTCTTAAACATTTCAATTTTATCAATGTAGTTATAAACGTTTGCATGAAATTTCAATATAATCATTTTAGCCAATTGTTGCGGAAAATTATTAATGTAGTATCCAGTCATCACTGGCCATCCTACGTGACATACTAACGTGAATGATTTTACTCAAAATGACGTCCTACGTAGATTGCTACATCAGTAATTTTCGAAAGAAATTGATCAGAATGACTATATTATAATTTCATGTAAAGTTTTAGGACCGCATTATTAAAATTGAAAAGTTTAGGACTGAATTGACATATGTTGAATAGATTTAGGAATGATTTGATAATTTTCCCCTGAAATGGAAGGGAAAGGAATGAAACTGAGGTGCACAACCTGTTGAAACCCAACCGCGCGGGGCAATTATTAGGTGACAATATGTCGAAGCGACTTCTAGCCAAAGCCTAATTAGACCCTCAGTCATGAAATAACCTTTTCCTGCCATTTACTGGACCAATGAACCTTGATAGTAGTAGCTTTCCATTGTGATGAAGGTCCCTCCTCCGCCTCCTCCCCTTGAAAGAATAAGTTTTTCTGGTTTTTTGTTTTCAAATGGCTCACAGCTACATGATCACTTTTTCTATGTTGGATGCTTTAAAAGCAAATTACTTGGAACTTGATGATAACCTTCCAGTGCCACGTAATGCATGCGCGGTTTCCATATATTTGGTTTTTTAATTTGAGATTATTCCATCTTATGTATGTGGCAGCCTAGACGAACTTAAAAATCTCACAGTCAAAGAGGTTTCTAGTTTGTTATGGACAAGACGGACAGACGTGCCTGATCATTTGGTGGGAATTAAGGGCCCAATGGATGACATTATGAAGAAGCTAGATCTAGGAGCTTTGGATGTACGGTTTATCGTGATTCATGGTATGGGTGGCATCGGAAAGACGACCCTAGCCGATGTTGTCTTTAGGCAAATCTCCCCTCAATTTCAAGGTCATTGCTGCTTTATTAAAGATGTTCGGACTCATGATATAATAAACTTACAAAAGAAATTGTTGTCCGATATTCTCAATCCCAGCTTCATAAACCTCTCCTTCATCGATGAAGGGGCTGACATGATCAAGAAGAGATTTCATGGCAAGAAAGTCCTCATTGTTCTCGATGACATTGACAACCGGAACCAAATCATGAGACTTGCAGGCGAGCCCAATTGGTTTGGTGGAGGAAGTAGAATCATCATAACAACAAGGAATATTGAATTCCTGGTAAAGGAAGGTGAGGATGACAACGTCCAAGCCTCTAGAAGCGGGCAATTTTCATTCTACGATATGCCAGAGATGAATTCACACGATGCTCTTACACTTTTCTGTGAGCGTGCCTTGGGATGTGCCAAGCCTCCAGCTGATTACGTAGATATTTCAAATAAGTTAATCAATGCGCTTGGACGACTTCCACTGGCTCTCGATGTAGTAGGTTCCACACTCCGTGGAAAATGCTATAGAACATGGGAAGACGTCCTATGTAAGTTAAAGAAAGTGATGAACAAGGATGTCAAGAAGAAGTTGATGATAAGCTATGAGGCATTGGAACCTAATCAACAACAAATTTTTCTTGATATCGCATGTTTCTTCATTAACCAAGAGAAAATAACTGCAATTAAATATTGGGACGCGTTTTTTGGGTATCGCACCGAAATTGAAGTCAAGATCCTTACACGCATGTCCCTGATAAAGATCATGGGCTACGATAAATTATGGATGCACGACCAACTTAGAGACCTCGGAAGGGATATTGTCTGCCCGGAAAGTTGCGACACACCTCTAAGGCCTAGTAGATTGTGGTCACCCAAGGACGCCTTCCATGCAGTGCAGAGAAAGAAGGTAATTTTTACCTCTAAATGTTTTTCTGTTTATTCAAAATGTAACATTACCTTTTCAATCCTTACAAAAAAAAAACATTACCTTTTCAATCTAACTTAGTACGCATTGGTTGCCATTTTGATCTTCCAGTTAACGGAGAACATAGTGGCGCTCAATCTTGGCATACATGAACCTGATGTGATGTACAGATTTAAACGCAAGGAATTTGCAATGTTGGTCAACCTTAGGTTCCTTCAATTGGACCATGGAAGCTTGGAAGGAAACTTTAAGGATCTTTTCTCCGAGTTAAGATGGCTCTCTTGGAGCAATTGCCCTTTGGAATTCCAAGCTACCAATTTAGGAATGAAGAACCTAACGGTTCTTAAGCTTTCTGGGAATAATATTACTGATGAGTGGGGAGGATGGTGTCAAATCATGGTATGATCTTACGATATACTTTTGCATTACATTGGCTCTTCCTCTTTTCTGAGTTTCAACTCAATTGCTTTATAGGTAGCAAAACAATTGAAGGTCCTAGAACTCGTGGATTGTTCGTCGCTTACAAAGACGCCCCCGTTCTCTGCAATCTTGGAACTGGAGATATTGATTCTTATGGGATGCATCAAATTAAGTATGATTGACGAGTCCATCGGCAATCTACAGCATCTTGATAAGCTAAATATAGAATATACAGATATCAAGTCACTACCAGAGTCCATTGGCGGTCTACAATCTTTAACAGAGCTAAGAATATATTCTCGGAAACTCTCAGTGTTGCCTCACTCGATTGGTAATTTGGTGAAGCTGAAGCATCTAACCTTAGAATGCCATGAACTTCAAAAGCTTCCCGACTCTATTGGACAACTGGAGTCGCTGCTTGAGCTAGATATCTCATGTACAAGCATTAAAGAATTACCTTATTCCATTGGAAACCTAGAAAGGTTGAAATTTTTTATGGTCTCAAGTCGCGAATTAGAAAAGCTACCAGACTCGATTGGGAGGCTCCATTCATTGGCCAAGTTGGTTATGACAGGATTAAAAATCAGGATCTTACCTGATTGTATTGGAAATCTAAAAAAGTTGAAAGTACTAAATCTAGATCGTAGCTATATAAGTGAACTTCCGAAAACCATAGGAATGTTGGAAAATCTGGAAGAGTTACATGCCACCTTTACACAACTAGAGTGGGAAATTCCAAGTGAAATTGGGGCACTATCCTCGTTGAAAATTCTAAACTTATCCTTTGGCCGCTTTAGTGGATTGCCGGCAACCATCAATCAGCTTACAAATCTCCAAGCACTTAATTTACGTGAGTGTCATTCAATTCAACAGCTGCCGGAGCTTCCAAAGAGTCTAACAGAGTTATGCTTATCATCGAAGTCGCTGACCACAATCCCCGACTTCTCAAATTTAACCAATTTAGTTGAGCTTTCTATAATCGGAACATCAGTGCAAGAAGCCCAAATAGAGGGGCTCGGGAGATTACGTGCGCTGAGGCAATTGACCCTCTCCGTTGGAAAAATGGCCTTGCCTCCAACCGATTTCACTTCCCTCTCTCAGCTACAACGCCTCTGGGTAAGTTGTGCCGACTCCCGATCTCTTACCAGGCTTCCATCCAGCCTTCGAGAGTTGGATTTAGAGGATGTCCAGTCACCGATTGATTGGTCACTCTTTTCCAACTTGGAGAATTTGTCAACACTGTATATTAGAGGATATGCGCTCGGGGAGATTCGATTCGAGGTCCTTGGAAAGCTACCGAAATTCAATGAATTGAGGATGTCCCAGTGTCCATTGCTCGAGACGCTGACATTTCTGCCTGGTCTGAAGGAGATCCAGTGTTTATTTTTGTTCCAGTTGCCTCGGCTAACTGAGATTCAGGGTTTGGGAGAATTGAAATCATTGCGGACATTGGAGATCCGGGATTGCAATTCCGTCAAAAGCTTAAATGAATCTGATCTGTCTAATTTACAGAATCTGAAAAGATTGGCGATCTATTCGTGTGCATCACTGGAGAGCATGCCGGGTGTGCCAAAATCTTGCCAACTCCTCGTCCGTGGTTGCCCGAGGTTCAACGGAGACGGATAAGGTATGTATCATTTGATTGGCAAAGACAGTCGATGATAGTAAGTCCATAGGATTAGTGAGGCTTCTTAAGTAGACGGTCTTTGTTTTTTCTTTCCATGTGCTAGAGATGAAGCCTAATTGTTGCTGCGTCCTGTTTTGTGAGTTTTCCTTTAGCTAACCTTTCATCTTTGCTCTGGAACCTCCTCTTGTATTCATTCGTCCTGTTATCTCTTAGGGAAAATCCTTTTTCACGTACGGTGAACATGCGATGCTTTCGCTCACCTCGACGGTGGTGATTCTTAGTTGGTTTATGCTGCGCATCCGTATAATGTCGAGGTTGACATGCTTCACGGCACCTAACTTGTTGTAAGTTAGAGGTGGTTGAGAGTGCTGGTCTCACCTTATGGAGTGTTTTTTTTTTTTAATTTCGCTCGAGAACAATCGTGATTTGTGAGGAATGAAATATTGGAATTAATGCCTGGTTAGCGGAAGAGTGAAGCCTCAAGTCTTGGGTCACGGTGTGCTTTGTGAAGTCTCTTTCTCCGTTCTATTATTTAGCCATTTATGCGTGAAATTTGGGCTAGGAGACCATTGATATTGGAATGGTCAAGCCGCCATGTTGTTGAAGACTAGGTTAGTTGCATTGAATTGTGCATTCTGCAATTTCTGGTGCCAGGAATGAGTAACTTTGTGCCGGACAGGAAAATGTGAAAGAGATGTTCTTTGACATGAGCTGAAGGGGTTGTAATATGTTATGCTTCTTCGTCATAACTGTGGCATTATCCATACATGTTAGTTTTCAGTGCTAGAGGCTATGTACTAGTTTAAATGTGGATTTCAGTTTCATGAAACAGACTATAGGGTCGTGCATTCGACACACTCCCATATTCATAAGATTTATCGCCTGGAAAAATTTCAGATAGAATCTTTTTGCATTCAATTTCAGTGCACTTGAGTTTGCTAATACTTTGCTTAATTACAAGATTTAAGTGACTGGCCTGCCTTGTTCAGCTCCTGCATTTTGTCAATAACGAAACTCTTGCATTTTATCATGGAGAGAAAAGGAATGAACATAATTATTCCCTTTGATCTATAAAAATATTTAAATAATGTTAGGTTTACTAAGAAGGTATACAGAATTTGGTTTGACAAGCGGTATTTTCAACAATCAACTAACTCAATTTTCCTCTACATCATTTCTCTTTAATGCTCATTCTCAAAAGAGAGTGAAATCACATTTTTCTTCTCTTGATGTTTGCTATTCGTTCATTCCCTCCCATCTTAAATTAACAGACACAGTTGGGGAAGATGTTGCAAGTTGTCTGATAAGGCATTTACATTCTTGAATTCTTATTTGTTGTGTTGATGACATGTCTTTTTCTTTTTCCTTTGCTGTTTTGAGCTGGGTCTATGAATTTGATGACTCTGACTCATCGATGAATTAAATTAGGCAAATGTAATAATTATTAGCTTTCTTCATATATTTGTGCAGACTCCTGGAATGCAATCAACTATTCATACTGAAATGTCTACAGGTGTAATGGTTGGGGATCTATATGAGCAACTTTTAGTTGCTTATAGGGTAGACCTTTTCTGGCTAACAATCCTATTCCGCTAAGGCATTCAGTGGCTTAATGTACCCAGTATTAACCTTAGCTTTTGTTTACTGGGGTGCTTATTTTCAGTACTCATAATTAGCTTAATCAAAGTACATTATTATTTCATAGATCTTGGTAAGTCAGTCAAGTAGTAGACATGTTGGGGGACTGAAACTTGAAAGATCTGCGACTTGCTTTCATACTCTCAAGTTTGCTTCCCACATACTTCACGCTATCTATCGCTTAATTCACTTCATCTTGTTGGATGAGGAATTTGTTATTTTCTTTGAAAAAGGGGTTGTTCCTCATAATCAACATGTGCGAGGATCCTATTATTGTTTTATGAGTGTCTTTCCTGATCGAGTATCTGAACGAGCAATACTAATCTATGTCGCAGGTTCCCAAGTGTCTGTTTTTTGTTAAGTGCTTTACTTTTCGTGTAACATCAAAGTCATCTTTAGGTGGTAAGCTGTCTAAACCTCTTTTTGCAGATTGACAATCTAGCGAAGGGAGCTTATGGTCAGGCTCTGCAGAATCTCAATGAGATGAGGCTTAACTACCTACCATTGTTTCCCTGATTCATTCTTGTGAGTGAGCGAGATTATGCATGGATTTTGTTCAACAAAGTTTATTTAAGTGCATTGGTTTTGTCTGAGCTGCTTTTGTTTATTCTTTCCGGTGACTCATTCTCTCTGTCTCTGCTAATAATGTGGTTAATGTTAACTTGTTAAATAAACCTACTCATCCACTATATCTTAGCTGATAATGTGGTTAATGTTAACTTGTTAAATAAACCTATTTGATCTTCGTTTCTATCATTCTTACATTTGCTGATGAAATGGTTTTGCACGAGCTCCTCTAAGGCCATGGTCAAATGTTTTTTTTTAAATGGACTTCTGGGCTTTGGCACGACACACATTGTTGGTGCTGCAGCAGCAGCTTGTTATCTTCAATCCATCTCAGTGAAAGGCTGAGATGTTGAATAAGTACATTGGTACTTCTGAGCCAGCTATTAGAGGCTTCTTTTCAACTACACTTATGATGATTGAATTCCATTGTGCAATCTTGTATTAAGCTTTGTTATTTCCAAACACTTCACAATTTTGTGCTTTCTTCTATTTGTTTTGGATGCATTTAATAGAGGTCCCTTCAGGTATGCTAGCAGTCAAAATAGGATAACTAGCAGCAGAAATGAGGATCCTCCCGCTGCGGCCAAGGTATTCTGATTAAATTATTTTCAACAACAGCAATGAGGTTCCTCCCACAACCATTGAAGTGGCCAAGTTACAACGGTCGATGAGTTTCCTCACTCATCAATGAGAGGATCCTCCATGACCATTTGATTAAGAGAGAGATTAAGATGTAAAATATTTGAAGCTTTTCTCTGCTAGAAATTTGAAATTGGTGATGAAATGTCTACTGGATTTTCTATTCTGCATATTGATGGCATCGATCTTGTCAGCAAAATGGAGAGATTTTGAATATTTGAGAGTGACGACAAATAGAAAATTACAGGTTTGGATATATTCTCGAAGGCAGCAGCTGCAGCACCTTGCCTTCTCTTTTTCGACGAATTTGATTCCATTGCTCCAAAAAGGGGGCATGATAACATGGCGGCACTGACCATGTCGTCAATCAAGTTAGTTTCTTGCATTCAATGGCACTTATGAGGTGGTCATGTGAAATCTATCTAATGGTATGACTCACTACTGGTATGTTATTCTTTGGTGCAGTTTTTTACTGGATTCAGTGGTGTCTCAGTTTAACCGGTGTGTTTGTGTTTGCGGAAACAAGGTAATAATTTCGTTTTAAATGATAACAAAAAGTACTCTCTTCCAATAGCACACTGTCAACTGCTATTGAAAATTGCATGGCCATTATGAATGCTTTGACAAACATTTTCTACGAAGCATGTAATATGGATACTATGTAATAACCTTCAAGGCAGACTATAAAATGCTAGACATGTCTTTTCCTTGATTTAGAACTGTTTAACTTCGGATACACAGTATTGGTTAAACTACATATGTATCAAAATGAAGGTAACAAAAGATGGGATTGCATGAATTACCTTTTAGTTGCTGAAGTAGCTTACAAGAAGTGTATTATCCTGGTCTTGAGCCTCTACAATGGCATCAACTGATGCTGATTGTTTGAGTCTTGTGACATCGAGCATGTCCAATTTCTCAGTCATCATGAAATCTCTGCTACATGAGGTGCTCTTTTGTTTTGCTCAAGGTTCATCTATCTCCTAATAATTCTAATTCACTTTTCTTTCTAAGGATGCTTTATCTTTATTTTCTTTCTAAGGATGCCAACTGAGTTGAATTTGATGTGAAGTGGTAGAGCGCACTTACTTGATGCTGCACTTCTGAGACCTGGCTGGCTCAACTTATGTTCTGTGATTTTCCTTCTATTCAGAAGAGGCTGGCTATTCTTAGACTTTTATCCAGGAAGGTAGAAACTTAGCTTCCATCCATCTGCCAGTGCTTTTGCTTTTAGCATGTCATCTTTGACATGGTCTGAAATGGGTGGTACATATTGAAATTTATGGGATTACTTGTTAAAGAACTATATAACTGCAATCCTACTTTTTCAAGAAAGATGCATCGGAAAGATTACATATGAACAGAGAATTGCTTAAAAAGAAACAAAAAGAGTTAGAAACAGAGTCAATTTGAGCGGCTAAAGATCCTGTTTAGAACTTATGGCATCTGACAGAGTACATTTGGTGAAACACGTTAAGTTAAAGGTTAAAACCCCTTCTCCGATGGAGTTCTCTAAAAGTCCTCCGCCCGAAATCACCCTAAACATCATAAATAACAAGAGAACATTGTAAAAGGCGTTGTGGGTTGGATCTGCAACCCGCTCAGCTGAGGCTTGGATATGTTTAGATGTCCAATAGTAAATCATTTTCAACCTCGGACCTTGAGACTGGTAGATTCAACATCTACTGATGTTGCTCAGAAAAAAAAAAGAAAAAGAAAAGAGAAAGGCCTTCATGGCTGATTCCATGAAACGGGACTAAGACTTACCTTTGGGTATCATTTAGTATAACCTTTCGAAGACGTCGTCATCCTCTCCTTTTCTTTTCTTTTTGCTAATTAGGAAGATATTGGGTGGATTCAATTAATTACATTAATCCGATTCTGTATAATCAGTCAGACAAAATGGCAACCATTGGGCAACGCTGAGGTTTTGCTGAGTGTGTGCTCTAATGCCCTTGTGCAGCTTCCTTTGGCTAGTGAGCCAATTATAACCGACTCTCTTCTGAAGTCCGATGCTTCAAAGGCGAGGCCATTAGCCTCAGATGCCAAGAAGAGAAGACTCCATAGAAATTCTTTTCGTTTGTCGAGTTCTATCGTCTCTCCCCAAAACCAGGATTGTGCATCTCCAATCAGAATTTCGACTGCGGATTCTGATAGTGGCTTATTATGCATCTGTTGTAGCTACTCCTTGCAGTAATCTCATTCTAGTATATGGAATACGCAATATTTATAGGATAACTCACCAGGTGGGTTTTCATTTTCCAGTCACGAATTTCGACCAGTGAGCAGTTGCTGGGGCGATCTCTTTGCATTCGAAAATGGAAGAAATGGGGATGACAAGATTGCATTTTGGCAGCAGCTGCTATTTCCAGAGCTTCTTTGGCTTTGAGCACCGCAGTCAAAGTGAGGAGACAATTTTACCCCTCGGCAAGAAATCGACCAAAGCTGTGGAACCCCATCTTTGAAACCTTTCATCTCTGATTATAATTAGCTCCGCCCCTACCCAAATGTTGTTGATTTGAGATACTACAAAGCCTAACAAATTGTGTGCTCAAGATTCGGCTATGAGGAGCATTGGAAAATTATGAGCCTGAGTAATGCTAGCTTCGTAGAACAGTCTCTCCGCTATGTCAACGGTATGGTCCACCATTTAGTTTCCAGAAACAGCACACAATGAAATTCTAGAGAAATCATCCGCATTGGATCAATTTTGCGTGCTTTGGACTCCTTGGCCGAAAACAGAGCAGAAAAGAGTACTTCGCTGTACAGCTTGAAGACGCCTAGGGCGACTGCAATAACCGCAATGGGTGGCTCGAAATTGATAGAAAAAGATCCATGGGAGGATTTTCTGTGAGCTCTTTGTAGCTGAAGAATAACGCTTTGCATTTATGTCCGGCCCTCTCTGTTTTAGGATTTGATTGCCCTTTTTGAAAGTTTTAGAATTCAATTACACTTTCGTGATAAATTTTAAGATCAAATCGCACTTTAGTGATATGAAACTGAGAGGAAGGAGACGGACGAAGGGCGGCGATTGTGGCTGTCGCATGCTTAGGCCATTGGTTGCTTTGCTGAAGACAGAGATGGCAAATGAAGATAGAGACCGTGGGAGCGGTCGTGGCTATGGGAAGAGCTACGAGAAAGGGAGCAAAGAACGACAGTGACCAATTTTTGCGGCTGGGACAAATCTGGCCAACTGTTATTTACTGTTCAAAAAATTTCTTTTCATAACTTTTGTTGCCCTTCACAGTTCGTATATTTACGTAATTGCCATTAGAGCGGATTATTCTTTAAGAAACCTAATTTTCATTCTTTCTTCATATGAAAAATAAAAGAAACATATCTAACACACAAAGATAGTTCACATTAAGGCAGATACTTAGTTCTCGTGCTTTTGCTAATCTAGATGGTGAAAAACATGCACTGAAACGATAAATGGATGGGTCATATTGATTTGTCTGCCGACAAAAGTTAGAGCATATGCTCCAAATGCTAAGTTTCAATTATGTGAATTGTAAAAAAAAAATTATGCGAATTGTAGGTAATGCTCAAATGCTTTGGAAATTCTAGGGAAATAGTAGAAAAAGGAGATTTTTTAAATGCTCTGATGAAATTACAGATTTGTGACTTGCCGTTTTGATAGCTACACCTATGAACTTTACATTTCAGTTTGGATAGAGTTGTTCAAAGAAGGGAGTTCCAAATTGTGGCAAAGGAAAAACTTTAGACCTTATAAATCTGGAAAGCCATCAAGTCATAAGCAAAAAGACTAACCTTATGGACAAAGAGAGAATCAGAGACTTTAAAAGGAAACATGGAAGAGAACCTCGTTGTCCTTTGGGTAAACCTTTCGGAGCATTCACTGTTGTTTGGTTTGTGGATCAAAAACCCGCAAGGCTCATGCTTTTCTACTGTTGACACCTAAATTTTAACTAATCATTTAGTGATTAATTACACAGAAAATTAGGGATTAAATTTTAGTCCCTAACAAAAATATTAAAGTTAAATTACATAGCATTTAGTTTTAAGAACATTTATTAAGTAGTTGCATTTGCATCGGATTGGTGGCGGATGGGCTTAACAAAATTTAATTGAACTGGAGTTAATGGACTCAAGTACAGAGGTTCTGAACCCAATGGAATTAATTGGATCAAGCCCGTGTGAATTAAAGATTCGGCCCAATTCGTTATTCCCTCAAGTGGTCAAGATTGACATGTGTGTTGCGCGTATGGCACATTGGATTAGGAAATATTGAGAAAATATCATGAAAATCTTTGGGTCAAGAAACAATTGGAAAGCAAAGCGTTATCAGAGCAAGAATTAAGGAAAGAGGATTCACTCAAGTTGGTGGATATAAACTTGCGGATAAAGGGATTAAAGAAAGGAAAGAGAGGATTGGTAAGAGGATGTGGGCTCTGGAGAAACAACAAAAGAAGGAAAAGAATAAAAATATATATATTTCAATGCATCCACAATTGGAAGCTGCATCACGTTCTTTCCTTGGGGACTCTATGTTTTTTTACATATAAAAGGGAGGCCACGGACTTGACAGGGGGGGAGGACCATTAAGAAGAAAAAATCGTGGGGGTCTCCGCTTTAGGACTGAGAGCTTGCTTTCTCTGCCAGATCCATCGTCCACAGAGAAACTCACGGCCACAATTGAGAAATATGGTCACGTAGAGAGAAGAGGCCACACAATTGAAAATACACGGCCACAAATTGAGGGAAAAGCGAGAGTTGGGAGAGAGAGGGGCGGCGTGCCTCTTGTCCCGATCGTTGTCCTGCAGATCATCCGCGCGGTCTAACTATTTTCTGCAGGTTTTCAACGTCAGTGTGGTTCGTCACGCTTTAGCACTACTTCGGACTTCACGCAGCGAGGCCGGTCTTCACTAGCAAGTTCACAGTGATCGCCATCTCCGTGCGTCTTTCTTGACGACGAGCACGGCCGCACTCCCGACGACGAGCACAGCTGCACCTCCAACGGTCCTCGGCGTCCAGCAAGCAGATCCTGAAGACTCCAGCAACTTCTATCGCGGGCCAACGCCATCCAGCAACAGCCTTCTAACGATCGGATACCTACGCATCAGTCCATGCAAGCTTTTGAAGTCTTCTGACGATCCTGACCCAGTCCCGGCGTCTTCTTATCCAGGGTGTTTCATCTGCGATCGTCTCATATCAATGTTCTCAACACAAAGAGACGCCAAGAGTTGATAGAACAGAGAAGCTTGAAGCGATGGTTTTGTTTTTTGTTTGCTGTTGTGGGAAGCAAAAGTCATAAAAAGGACAAGCCAATTTTGGTTAAAACTGGAACGTGGGATTGTTTGGTCAGAGTAGAAAAATAAAGAAAAGCTTTTTATGCAGGTGTTATTCGTGGACGATACGCTCAGGGGAAAAGAGAGAAAAGTTCATACTTTTTTCCGCATCCACTTCCCACGAAACTGAGCGCTACTCGAGACACCGCCACCGCCACCACTCTGCGAGCCACAATCACCGGTGCATCACCATAGCCACCACAAGTCGCTTTGCTAGTCACTGGGGCCGAGTCACACCGCAAGCCACCATCCGTCGAGTCTCGCGATCCACAATCCGGATCCGTCGTCCGTTCGAATTTGGAAACGCTATTCGAGCAATATCGTGAATTAGGTAAGAATCTTCATTGATTCGATTTTCGTATATTTTGTTGACTAATTTGTGAAATTGCATTATTGTTTGAATCTTCAAATCGTCAAGTAAATTCAAATTAGGAATTATTTCCTAATTTCATAACGTGCTATGGTCGTCAATCCGATCTCCTGCCCGAGATACGATTCGTGATTGCACGGAAAATTGTCAATCCGATCTTTCGCCCGAGATACGATTCGCGATTCCATTGAAAATTGGCCAATCCGATCCTCATGCCCGAGATGTGATTTGTCAATTTATTTTCCAAATTTGAATAGACATGGATGATATCTTGGGTGATTGGATGCTATCTTTGATTTTGGTTTGAATCTTTGTTTTGATTTGATTTGAATCTCCCAAAAAGATTAGATAGGATCAAGGTAAGTTTTTTTTAATAGATTGCATGCTTTTATAGGGTTTATCTAGTTAAGATAATATTCCAATTTAAATTAGGATTTGACCTAGTTTATTTCCTAAAATGAAATGGATAATATCTTGCACTAGATAATAAAGTTTCATTATTTTCTAATTCCGAATTTCATTGGGAAAATACCAAAAATAAATCATTTGTCTGTCATTAGAATTAGGTCATGTCGTCGCATGACATATAGTTCGCATGATTAGGCTGCATTAATCGTATGTTAATTTTTGCACGTCATTACATATAGGTTAGCTTTCATTTAAATAAGTGAAAATCCTAAAAAAATATTGAGTGAACTGCTTGTTAATTAGAAATCATATTAGGATTGCTGATGTGATTTTCTAGCTAACCATGCCGATGCTTACGTTGCTTCGAGATAAGTAATTCTCCCAATTTTGCAATTTATTTAATGTTTTGATTATTGGGTGTTATTTTGGTGGTTTGCGCACCCGCATGAACACCTCACATGTTAGTGATTAGGCTATAAAATGGATCCAGACTGCATGCAAAATATTTTTTGAAAAGAAAATGTACCGAAAGGGCGTTAGACTAGATCTAGCGTAATCAAGTCCCCGAACTTAGAATCTCTGGTTCGTAGGAATAAAACATATCTCCCTATGTTTTATTTTAGGTTTCTAATCGACCTACCATAAATAGATTAGTGGCGACTCCAAGCATGAAAACATTTGCACGTTAAGAACTTAAATCCTAAGTTGCGAATTGGTAGGGCTTGGGAGGGCCTGAGTTAAGCTTAGTCTTAACAATCCATTAGCCTGAGGAAATTTTAGGTCGCGACAGCTTGACGACTCCGCTGGGGACTTGAGTTAAAACTCTTAGTAGACTTAGGCCAGTTTTTCTTTTAAAAAAAAAATATTTTTGCTTGGCAGCGAGGAACCCAGGTACGTCCCTAACGTTTAAGGTGTTAAATGTTTTTGCAGAACGGGAGTTATAAGGGGTGGAGTGTTTGTTGACCATTTTCTTGCAGGGAGGTGTTGAGATTAGTTGTTTTAATTTTGATATTGAAGCGCTGTTTGCATATGATCTGTTGTGCATGCCTGTGCATTTTCACTACACTCTAGCACACACAACCTGTCGCCGGACCTGGGCCGCATAGGATCACCTAGGATGGTATTGAGATGGATACCACTCCGACCGTCCGCCCGCGGTACGAGTTGCCCATCTCAATCCCGATATTTCTTTCTTGATGTCAAAGAGATTACCACCCCGGTCCGCATGCTCGCGACATGGGTCGGCTCTTTGATGATGCCGGAGTCACGAGGACCTGACTTAGTCCGCATGCCCGCGGCTAGTCCGATCATTCTCGTGGCTCCACTTTGTTAAGCCTTCTAGAGTAGAAATCGAGCCACGTAGCATGCGTATGTCTATGTGATTGTCACCCAGTTATTGGTAAAGTAAGTCTTTTGAACTTTTTCTTCGCAATTTATTTACTTTATCGTATTATTTGGTCGGTCCATGACATTAGGTTGATTGCAAGTCTTGGTCAATATACAATGGGAAATTCCGACATTCGACTTATTCTCCCTCCCAAGAAGGAACTCAACGCGTGGTGGGACAAGCTAGACCAAGCTAGTCGTGAGTTCGTGGAATCAAGAATTGGCCAACTCCTCCCTCTATTGCGTATCAACATTCATGGCGGCCTCATTCAAGCACTAGCCCATTGTTGGTGTCCGGAGACAACTACTTTCATCTTCGGTAAGCATGAGCTCACTCCGACCTTGGAAGAATATAGCGTTGCCATTGGAAAACCTTTGGAATCAGAATTAATTAGTCCACCTATCGGAATAAATCCTGTCTCGATTTTATCTGATTTTCTGAGAATCAAGGAAGAAAAGATAAGAAAAATTTTGAAAGGTCACCGCAATACTTGCCCGTTTTCATTTCTTGATGAATGTTTTCAAAATTGCACTTCATTTCAAATGAGAAGGATTTTCCTATTAGCATTCTTTGGATTTATACTTTTCCCTCATTGTAAGAATGCTATTAATCCTTTGATTGCTAAGTTAGTGGGGCAAGTGTATGGGGGAATGAACTTTGTTAATGCCCTCTTGGCAGAAACTTTTCTTTCCCTTTCTCGATTTAAAGAAAATGGTGATAAAATCTTTCATGCTTCTCCGGAGCTTTTGCAAATTTGGTTCTTATCTCACTTAAAAGGGTTTGGTGGTTTAATGATTATACGTGAAGTTAGCAACTCTGATCACCCTATCATGAGATTTGAGAATAAATAAAAACATGCACCGGATTATCATTATTCTAATTGGCTGGCTTTCTTTAAAAATCCAAAGTCCAAATGTTTCCTATGGCATGCTAAATGGTTCCAAGTTCATGAGGCTAGACTCACATGTGGACGTGTTGGCCCAATCCCTTTACTGGGATTCACCGGGGCAATGGAATATTACCCGACTAGGGTAACTCGCCAGTATCAAGTGGTGCAAGAGCTTCCCCCAGCTTTGAAGCAGGATGATTCAATTCGAGTCAACTTCACCGATGGAGACCTCGACCATGAGGATAGCATTTCTTTAATCAAGTCGCTGTGGGATATGTGCCATCCACAAATGCTCATATGGCCCGAAAAAGAATTAGAGGGTAAAGAAAGGAAGTATTATGCTACGACTGAATACATTCAACGACATAAGATTCCAGACAATTTACTCCCGAAGATACCAATGGTGCCTGAGAAGATTACCAACCGCGCTGAGAAAAGATGTCTCAAGAGAAAAGCTGAGAAGTTACAAGAGCAAGTTACACACTTGGCTGAGGAGAATAAGCGATTACGTTTGGAAATTACATCCCAATTGTATATTGATGAAGCCAAATGAAATGGCTTATGTCTTTTAAGATTCGTTGTTTAGGAAGTTGGGTCATTATTTTAGTATATTTGTTTAGGGGATTTCAAGTTGTTGCTTTCATAGTTTTTGTTCAAGAATCCGTTATGAATAAAGTTTTTTTTATATAAAGCGAGTAGACCAATGTCATAGATCGGCGTGTGATTCTTCTTGACACTTATGTATGCCTGTTTTATCCGTGAACTAGGTAATTACGGACCGATCACGATCGCCTATTCGCACGCGGTCGAGAACTAGAATGGCCGATCAAACTGACTTACCAGATCGTGTCGTTGGCATTGAGGACCAAATGAGGCAAATCCTTGTCGCAATGCAACAAATATCCGCTGAGATCAAAACCTTTCGGCTGGCTCCTATTCCTGCATCCCCTGAGGCATCAGCCCCGAAGCATAAATGAGGGAAGAATGCCGATAGTGAGGAAGATGACGATCTTCCCGATTTAGTAGATGACCCCGTCCAGATTATTGTCAACAAGGAAAAACCTGATGAACGGGTCAACAAACTTGAAGAAAGAGTGAAGCAGTTAGAAGACTCACATGATTCGCCCTCAATCGGCTTGTCTCTTTACTCACAGATCAAAATCCCGAAGAAGTTCAAGATGCCAGACTTTGACAAGTACAATGGCACCTCCTGCCCGAAAGCTCACTTGCAGCTATATCACGTACAAATGACACCGTACATTGATAATGAACTCCTGATGATTCATGCATTTCAAGCAAGTTTGACGGGTCCTGCCCTGAACTGGTATCTCATGAAGAAGATAAATGGCCTCAAAACCTGAAGGGAAGTTAGTGAAGCATTTCTAAAGCAGTACAGGTTCATAACGGACATCATTCCCACCCGCGATGACCTCGAGCGTGCTCAGATGAAGAAGAATGAGTCATTCAAGGATTATGCTATCAGATGGAGAAATATAACCGCTCAGGTTGTCCCGGAATCTATAGACAGTGAATTGAAGAGGATGTTCATTAAAACTCTCCCGTTCGAGTACCGTAACCCGATGTTAGCCATTCCGGCTGACAACTTCAATCAAATCATCCCCATAGGCGAACAGATTGAGATAGGACTGAAAGATGGGTGGTTTGTCGAGCCGCCTTCCTCGACTAAAAGATTTGGTGTAAGAAAGGAGAAAGAGCCGACAGCTGAAGTCAATGTGACATATACCCAGCCAAGTCGAAAGAATGTTAATGTCGCTCCAGCGATCCAAGTGTCAGAGGCTCAACAACATAACACGGGTCGTCAACCTTCTCAGAGGAGGAATAATAAGAGGCAATTCACCCCCCTCCCCGGGTCGTTGTCTCAAGTGCTAGCGGTCCTCTGGAAGAAAGGTTTGCTTACCACTGAGCCAAAGCGGCCCAACTCGGAGCAGTTCTATAACTACGATCCGTCCAAGAAATGTGATTATCATATGGGTGAAGTGGGGCATTCAACTGATGACTGTATCACTCTCAAGCATCGGATCCAGAACTTGCTTGATACGAGGGCGTTTTCCTTTCAACCCGCTAAGCCAAATGTTCAGAGCAACCCGCTCCCAGATCACGCGGGCAATGTGAATGCCATATTTAGCTTCGATGCTGGTCGAATCAAGAATGTCAAGGTGTACACCATCGACGTCTACGGTGAGTTAGTGAAAGCCGGTTATTACCCGAGTAATGAGGTCCTTCCCCTAGCTATCATGAGAGAAAGAATCTCAAGAATGGTAGAAGCTGGGATAATCGTTTATGCTGACCACACTGGCATCGTTTCCACTATCTCTAAAGTGGTTATTAATTACGAGAAGGAGTTTGCTACATTGAACACCGGGAATGACAAGCTCGACCCTTTGCTTGAAGACATGCCTCCGCTCGAAGACGCGAGCACGCCTAAAGCTGATGAAGAAAAAAGAGATGGATGAGGAGGTATGGATGATCCAACTCCTCTAGTGACAGAAGATCCTGATGATGCAATGGAGGGAATCACTGCCCTGTTCGATAATTTCTTTATCGGAGCCATCGAGGAAGGACCGTTGGAAGGAATGGGCACTGGCCCGCAAGAGTAACACCTTTACTTTTTTCGCACATCCCCTGCACGGGAATTTTTACTGCTTTATAGGACTTGCCCTGTCTCGGGAGTTGCTTTTTAGGATTTTTCATTTCTAGGACTCATTGTTGCAATTTCCATTCAATAAATGTAATTCATTTGGTAATAATCAATGAAATTACAAATTATTTTTGAGGGCATGTTGAAGTACATCAAACCAGCCCAGTGATGATATCCCACCAATAAAAGAAGAATATAGTCCAAGGAGAATTCTGACGCCTGGGCTTCTTCATGCTTCCTCATGTTAAAACTTTTTTGAAAAGAATTTCGAAAAAAAAAATCGAAAAAAAACCAAAATTTAGAAAAAATGCAATATTTAGCCCCGTTTGTCCTTTTGAATCCCTTACTTTATGTTTCAGGGGTAATCTTGTGACACGCGAGGGTATGGGAACGGTCAAATCTGGTGCATTATATTCAGTCGATGACAATCTTGATGATCCCGATGATTTTGAGGGTTCCTCGGAAATGTTGCGCAGCCAAACTGTCACTTGGGTGATGCGGAGGAACCCAGAGAAGCGAAGAGAGGGGAAAATTCCCCTAAGAGTGAGACGAAACGCCCGATCCAGTTGCCGCATGAGTAGGTAAGTCTTTCAACTAAAAAGTGCGTCAAAGACACTTCAAGGTAAATGATCTAGTTCTGAGGAAGGTACTCCTGGTCTTTTCTGTTCCCGGAGGCAAATTCGCCCCAAACTATATCAGTCCATACGTGGTTAAAAAGGTGCTCCCCAAAGGTACCTCGATTCTCGCAAAAATGGAAGGTTGTGAGTTTTCTACTCCGGTTAATTCTGATGCTGTAAAGATGTATTATCCTTTATAGGATCTAACATTTTTGCGGCAAAAGTTTTCAAATGTTTGGTTTTATACTCTGAGTCACAAGCATTTCACTTATGAATACATGGTTTCAATCAATTTAAAGATGGAATGTGTGCTTTGGCTTTAAATTCTGCTTGATCATTTTGTCAATCCGCATCATCGATTTCAAAAGGGGAATATAATTGGACAATCTGATAACTCATGTGGAATGAATTGATTGTGTTGAATGAGTTACATCGGAATGATGAAAGGCAAGCCCTATCCTATATACAGTCCCATGTACTAATCCCTAATGAGTTGAGCGGAAAAATTCCATGTCGGTAAGGTAAAGAGTTATCTCGCAAAAGGTACGGCAACCGAAGTGACGAAAGGCAGTTCATTTCTCTATCCCAAACACTACATGTTATCCATTGTTTCACCACTTTGAGCCTAAACGCTTGGAGAAATCCTTTCAAATTATCCCTGTCAAGAACCACCCCACATCGGGGCAAACTGGAGGTAAGTCAACATTATAAGGTGAAAAATGAATAGAAATTTTCTTGCTCTCACTTGCATCAATATTCGAATGTTGCTTTTTCAGATGAATTCACACGAAGTTCAAGTGCCTTAAGATGATGAAGAGCATTTCTTTCTCTATCCTATACACACTTTATCCTTTGCTAAGCCCAATTAAGCCTGTAAATTCATTTCTTAAACCCAGTTGGTGATCATCCCTCACACTGGGGCAAGGTAAAAGCCATCACTATCCACGCAGCATATCTGGAGCGCCGATAGAAGATGAAGACCCTGAAAGTGCAAATGTTAGTCATTCGGTCAAAACAAGCCAAAGTGTGGCTGGCCAATATATGCATTGTAAAAAAAGAGAGAAAAACTAGGGGCATGAAAAAGCAGTGTGCCTAGTAAAAGCAAGGCCAATGCCCATGAAAAAGAAAAAAAAAGAAAAGAAAGTTGAAAAAAAAGGGAGAACTTTAGAGAAAAAATGTCAAGATACGACATGTCAAAGTCATGAATCCCAATGGAGCAGTGGTCTTACAAGTCTCAAAAGAATCAAGTGGAGAATTCAAGTCCAATGAAACATTTACTGAAATGACAATGCCTGAGGATGAAGAAAAGGACTAGTGATAATGCCAAGATGATCACCAACTTATCCACCCCAATTATACACATTTTGAGCCTAATGATCCATTCATTTCTCAACCCATGAGCCTAGCCTACGTTACGTCCCTTACAAAGTTTTTTCAGATTATGGCACTTGAACTAACGTAGGATTCAGATGTTTATAAGCTTAGCTCGAAGAAGTGCGAGCAAGTCCATTTCTATCTCATTTTGCAGGGTTCTTGACTTGTAAACCCAGAGATGATTGCGGAGTATATAGCCTTGACTCAAAGAGTCCCCTTTTGCTAAGCCATTGACCGAGCCAATGTTACAGTCCTAATAAAGATCTCTTAGATTGGTAAGGTCGTACCATTTGCGAGAATACTCGGACCCTTGTTGACATGATAATGGTGAGATAGAGTGATTCTCATAAATTAGCCATTTTTCGATGAGAGTGAGCGAAAGCCCTTTCAGACCGAAAGTCCCTCATTTGACATTTTCAGGATACCCACCTGTGAGTTCGAATTGTCTTATTATGATTCTCCCCAGTGAAGTTTGGCAATGCTGATCCGACAAAATCATCATGCATGAAAATCGGTTGAATTTATAGTACATGAGTACATGTGTTCTTGATTGTCCATGAATGCATATTACATATTGCCTAAAATCATTTCTAGCAGGAGACACGCCCTCAAGAGTCGGAGATATCACCAGATAAGTGTATCTTTATCCCTTGGATGCCTGTGACTATCCAGGTATCCCTAACCTGTTCGAGCAATCGTCAGGCCCCATATTTGATCATTTTGTTGCGATCTTTAGATGCCTTTGACGATATCCAGGTATCTATTGATCAAGCCTTTTCAGGTACCTCTGATGATATCCAGGTACTTTGTCAAGGAATCTCCGAGCATTTGGGCTAGCCCCTCTGTTCGCCAAATCGTTAAATACCTCTGACGATATCCAGGTATTTATCGGTCAAGTCCTTTCAAATATCTCAGATGATAACCAGATATTTTGTGAGGCACGCCTTTCAACAATTTCGAAAGTTCCTTGTTGAACACCTCTGACGATATCTAGGTGTTTAGCAATTGACTTTTTCCAATTACCTCTGACGATATCCAGGTATTTCGTTAAAAGTAGGAATGTATTCCAATTTGTTGAATTGCTTTTCAGGTACTTTAGATGATAACTAAGCACCTTGTTAAGCCCCCTTTCTAGCAATTTGGAAAAAGCCCCGCATTAGGCACCTTTGACGATATCCAGGTTCCTAATGGATAATTTTCTCGAGTACCTCTGATGATATCCAGGTATTTCGACAAAACGTGGGATAAATTCCATTTAGCTAGATTATCACTGGACACCTCTGACGATATCCAGGCGTTCAGTGGAAGGTCCATTTCGAGTATCTCAGACGATATCCAGATATTCGAAGTAGTCTTCCATTCTTTGATTTCTAGATACCTAAGATGATATCCAGGTGTCTATTGATCACCATCTTCGATTACCTCAGACGATATCCAGGTAATTCGAACTACCCTTCGCGTGTCCTAATTGAATTATAGGTCACCGAAATCTATCAGCGTTCATCAGGCAATACCTTTGGGACTGAGACCATACATTTGCCATACAACCACAAGAATCAGAGTCATGCCTCGGATTCTATTACCAATCCTGTCAGGTAAGTAACTTCAGGTATGTTTTATTCATGTTAACATGCATCATGATATACTGCATTTCAAAATGGGACTCATGCTCCCACAAAAAATAACATTCATTGCATTTGCATAGTCAAAATTTATGTATCATCTAGTCTTTGAATGCAACCTCTTCGAGCTCATATTCAAAGAGGGGCAGCTGTTGACACCTAAATTTTAACTAATCATTTAGTGATTAATTACACAGAAAATTAGGGATTAAATTTTAGTCCCTAACAAAAATATTAAAGTTAAATTACATAGCATTTAGTTTTAAGAACATTTATTAAGTAGTTGCATTTGCATCGGATTGGTGGCGGATGGGCTTAACAAAATTTAATTGAACTGGAGTTAATGGACTCAAGTACACAGGTTCTGAACCCAATGGAATTAATTGGATCAAGCCCGTGTGAATTAAAGATTCGGCCCAATTCGTTATTCCCTCAAGTGGTCAAGATTGACATGTGTGTTGCGCGTATGGCACATTGGATTAGGAAATATTGAGAAAATATCATGAAAATCTTTGGGTCAAGAAACAATTGGAAAGCAAAGCGTTATCAGAGCAAGAATTAAGGAAAGAGGATTCACTCAAGTTGGTGGATATAAACTTGCGGATAAAGGGATTAAAGAAAGGAAAGAGAGGATTGGTAAGAGGATGTGGGCTCTGGAGAAACAACAAAAGAAGGAAAAGAATAAAAATATATATATTTCAATGCATCCACAATTGGAAGCTGCATCACGTTCTTTCCTTGGGGACTCTATGTTTTTTTACATATAAAAGGGAGGCCACGGACTTGACAGGGGGGGAGGACCATTAAGAAGAAAAAATCGTGGGGGTCTCCGCTTTAGGACTGAGAGCTTGCTTTCTCTGCCAGATCCATCGTCCACAGAGAAACTCACGGCCACAATTGAGAAATATGGTCACGTAGAGAGAAGAGGCCACACAATTGAAAATACACGGCCACAAATTGAGGGAAAAGCGAGAGTTGGGAGAGAGAGGGGCGGCGTGCCTCTTGTCCCGATCGTTGTCCTGCAGATCATCCGCGCGGTCTAACTATTTTCTGCAGGTTTTCAACGTCAGTGTGGTTCGTCACGCTTTAGCACTACTTCGGACTTCACGCAGCGAGGCCGGTCTTCACTAGCAAGTTCACAGTGATCGCCATCTCCGTGCGTCTTTCTTGACGACGAGCACGGCCGCACTCCCGACGACGAGCACAGCTGCACCTCCAACGGTCCTCGGCGTCCAGCAAGCAGATCCTGAAGACTCCAGCAACTTCTATCGCGGGCCAACGCCATCCAGCAACAGCCTTCTAACGATCGGATACCTACGCATCAGTCCATGCAAGCTTTTGAAGTCTTCTGACGATCCTGACCCAGTCCCGGCGTCTTCTTATCCAGGGTGTTTCATCTGCGATCGTCTCATATCAATGTTCTCAACACAAAGAGACGCCAAGAGTTGATAGAACAGAGAAGCTTGAAGCGATGGTTTTGTTTTTTGTTTGCTGTTGTGGGAAGCAAAAGTCATAAAAAGGACAAGCCAATTTTGGTTAAAACTGGAACGTGGGATTGTTTGGTCAGAGTAGAAAAATAAAGAAAAGCTTTTTATGCAGGTGTTATTCGTGGACGATACGCTCAGGGGAAAAGAGAGAAAAGTTCATACTTTTTTCCGCATCCACTTCCCACGAAACTGAGCGCTACTCGAGACACCGCCACCGCCACCACTCTGCGAGCCACAATCACCGGTGCATCACCATAGCCACCACAAGTCGCTTTGCTAGTCACTGGGGCCGAGTCACACCACAAGCCACCATCCGTCGAGTCTTGCGATCCACAATCCGGATCCGTCGTCCGTCCGAATTTGGAAACGCTATTCGAGCAATATCGTGAATTAGGTAAGAATCTTCATTGATTCGATTTTCGTATATTTTGTTGACTAATTTGTGAAATTGCATTATTGTTTGAATCTTCAAATCGTCAAGTAAATTCAAATTAGGAATTATTTCCTAATTTCATAACGTGCTATGGTCGTCAATCCGATCTCCTGCCCGAGATACGATTCGTGATTGCACGGAAAATTGTCAATCCGATCTCCCGCCCGAGATACAATTCGCGATTGCATTGAAAATTGGCCAATCCGATCCTCATGCCCGAGATGTGATTTGTCAATTTATTTTCCAAATTTGAATAGATATGGATGATATCTTGGGTGATTGGATGCTATCTTTGATTTTGGTTTGAATCTTTGTTTTGATTTGATTTGAATCTCCCAAAAAGATTAGATAGGATCAAGGTAAGTTTTTTTTTAATAGATTGCATGCTTTTATAGGGTTTATCTAGTTAAGATAATATTCCAATTTAAATTAGGATTTGACCTAGTTTATTTCCTAAAATGAAATGGATAATATCTTGCACTAGATAATAAAGTTTCATTATTTTCTAATTCCGAATTTCATTGGGAAAATACCAAAAATAAATCATTTGTCTATCATTAGAATTAGGTCATGTCGTCGCATGACATATAGTTCGCATGATTAGGCTGCATTAATCGTATGTTAATTTTTGCACGTCATTACATATAGGTTAGCTTTCATTTAAATAAGTGAAAATCCTAAAAAAATATTGAGTGAACTGCTTGTTAATTAGAAATCATATTAGGATTGCTGATGTGATTTTCTAGCTAACCATGCCGATACTTACGTTGCTTCGAGGTAAGTAATTCTCCCAATTTTGCAATTTATTTAATGTTTTGATTATTGGGTGTTATTTTGGTGGTTTGCGCACCCGCATGAACACCTCGCATGTTAGTGATTAGGCTATAAAATGGATCCAGACTGCATGCAAAATATTTTTTGAAAAGAAAAGGTACCGAAAGGGCGTTAGACTAGATCTAGCGTAATCAAGTCCCCGAACTTAGAATCTCTGGTTCGTAGGAATAAAACATATCTCCCTATGTTTTATTTAGGTTTCTAATCGACCTACCATAAATAGATTAGTGGCGACTCCAAGCATGAAAACATTTGCACGTTAAGAACTTAAATCCTAAGTTGCGAATTGGTAGGGCTTGGGAGGGCCTGAGTTAAGCTTAGTCTTAACAATCCATTAGCCTGAGGAAATTTTAGGTCGCGACATCTACAAAACTATCAATGAACAGAGATCTCCATAGAAATATTCATTGTGAGTCTTTATGTCAAACTTGCTTTTGAACCTTCAGATGAGCAGGAACTCGAAAACTTACACTTTGAGGTTTAACCTATCTTTGTCGTCCTATCAGAATGTGAGACAAACGAAGAAGATACAAATCAGTGGACCAGACAATTATTCAGGATGAACGCAGGTGAGATGAGATGGTACCGCTGGAGTCAACATCGCAACTATCAATTGTCACGCCCCAAACTCCGTCGAGCTCACGACTCACTTCTCTGGTTGATTAATGCGACATCCCAGGGTATCGCCGACCTCACTTATGATTATCAGAGATTTAAAACGATCAGCGGAAACCACAAATATCCGGACAATAAGAAATGGGGCAATTAAGGAGAATAAACATACTCGTTCCTCATTCAAACTTATATAATATTCACAACTTACAAACCGCCATATACATATACACACCGTACTATAACCACCGATAACAAAAAGATCGATGACCTGGGTATTCTATCCTCCAAAAATGGTACATCTCAAAAGTCTATTCTCAACCTCTACGCTAGCCCCTATGCCCACGAGACAGTGTCCATTCTAAGTCCGATTCATCATCCTCCGAATCCGAATCTCCCTGAACCGTCTGCTCCTCTGAGGATTTCGGGTCGGCCTCAATCTCGATCGGGTGATTGATGTCCCCCGACTCCGCTGGAACCTCGCCCTGCTCCTCCGAGTTGGACTCCTCATCAGACCTGTACTCTGGCACAAAATCGGGGTCAACCCACTGCTCATACGGGAGAATATACACCGGTTCTTCTTCGGGCTCGTCCTCAGGCTCAATAGGTTCATCCTCGGGTTCGGCCTCGGGCCCTTCCTCTTCCGGTTCTTCCTCTGGAATCGGCTCGAGATCCACATCCATTGGATCGTACCCCACCTGCGACTCATCAAGTTCTAGCTCATGCTCGGCCTCCGAGGGCTCAGGTGCTGCAGGCGCTTGTTGCAATCCAGATTGCGCCAGACTAGTCTCCACACTAGTCAACTCGCCGTCGGGAGGAGGTATAGCAGACGGGTCCCAGTCCCCGACTCCATCAAATGAGACGTCAAATCCTCCGACGGGACCAAACTCATCTACCCCGTCTCGAAAGAACCACGCAGTGTAGGTATGGGGTTGCCAGGGGGTAGTCTTATGTCTACCTAAACTATAGTCGTGTGCTTAACCTAAGTCATATTCTTATCTATAGGATACTCTACAATATTGTGGTCGGTGTGCATTGGTACTCCAAAATGCTCAGGCGGCGGCGGAGGATTCATTGTTCAGGCCGGGGCTCTGAAATGTTTGGTTGAAACAATCATGAGAATATATCTCAGCAAGCATATACATTAAACCCTACCTAGGCTATCACGTACCTTTAGACAATTACAAATACAATCATACACTCAACCATCATACAACAGGCACACAATTATGCTTACCTGGGCCTTTCTAGCGTGCAACCTGCACGTTAGCCACAACAACACCACATCCAATCACATGCACGTTCAAATTTTATTTCATGCACTTATTCTTGTCTCATCACATTATTTTCACCCACTCGCTAGTGACCTGTGTAATGAAACCGCCTCAGGTACACTGCGACCATCTCACACTTGCCTTGCCAGTGGCCTGCGTAATGGTACCACCTCAGGCTCACTGCAACTCACTTATAACAACACTTCAGGGCCCGCGTAGTGGTACCGTCTCAGGCCGTGTATCTTGCCCGCGTAGTGGTATTGCCTCATGCTCAACACCTACCACCTACGACGCAACCCGCGTAATGGTACCGCCTCAGGTTGAAAAGTAATAATTGTACCATGAGAGTTTTCAACAATAGTTGAAAAGTCATGCACTCGCTCCCAAATTTGATCACTGGTCAATCTAAATGGTGGAGGTGTTCTTTCAATCCTATTCTTGATGAACTCTTTTTTATTTCTTCTAAATGTATGATTTATCGACAAAAATTATTTATGACAATCAAAATAGCTAGCCTTCTTACCATGTTATAATCTGAATGACTTTGATCTCTCTAGACATATTGGACATCCTAAGATCCCAGCTGTACTCCATCTAGATAACATTCTATAAGCTGAAAAGTCATTAATCGTCCAAAGAAGAACAACCTTCGTTATAAATGTTTGATCAGTAGAAACATCATACGTAACAATACATTCATCTATAGCTATTGTAACTCTACAATCAATGGCTGCATATAAACATCTATCAACTTTTTCGGATTTTACGGGCCACTCACGATCAATGTAAAAAACATATAAGGTGTCTTCGTGCACATATCAGATGAAAGATTGTACGGAGTTAAGATAAATGGCCAACATGAATACCTTTTTCCCTGATTTCCCAAATGAGACAAATCCATCAGCACAGAGACCTAACATGATGTTTCGAGGCTCCATCACAAACTTAGGGTATGTTCTATCAAAATGTTTCCATGCCTCTGCATCTAAAGGATGACACATTAGACCATCTTCTGTTTCATGATTTGCATGCCAAGTCATGTGTTCAGCAGTGGCTTGAGATGCATAAAACCTTTGCAATCTGGGGATTAAGGGCAGATAAAATATTTGCTTGCATGGTCTACGCTGCTGATTACAACTCTGCTTCATGTTAATCTTATACCTAGATTGGCTACGGAATTTGCAAGATTTTACATTTTCATCATCTCTCCAATATAACATACAACCCTACTACATACATCAATCATTACAACTAGAAGACCTAAATTATTTACTAGCTTCTTCATATCGTAAAAATCACTTGGCATGATGTTATCACGAGGCATTGTTTCCCTCATTACTTCAACAAAAAAGTTAAAGCAATTCTTAGACACATTATGCTATGTCTTGATATTTAACAATCTTATTGTCATTGATAATTTAGTGTGATTGTCACAACTTGCCCATAAAGGTTTATCTGCTGCTTTCAACACTTCTCAGAACTGATTAGATGGAAAAGTTCCGCCACACACATTTTCATCAAAACCTATTGCTCCTACCTCTTCCAATTGTAATACATGACTAGTACTCACTTGTTCAAGTGTAAGAATAAAACTCATACTTGCATGATTCAATGCTGAAACAAAATTCTAACCAGCTGCATCAATCACTATCCTCTAGTATGAGTTCAATTGATTATAATAGTTACATTCTTCCCTAACTAAAAATCGGTCACTTTTTCGATATCCTTTATCAGATATAAATGGTTCAACATGGCAAGTCCAATTATAGTAGTTCGGAGTAAACCCAAATCTACAAAGATATTATCTAACTTTATCACATACATAAAATTTATCATTATTACACTTTTTACACGTACATCTTAACTTATTTCTATCCATAAACTCAAATTTACTACTAGCAAAGTCCAAAAACTGTTCCATCCCAGTACGAAACTGATTGGTCAATCCTCGATGTCTAGGTAAGTTCTTATTATGCATCCAAGCCTTGTCTCTTTGCATTGTATATGTATAAAAATTAAAAAATTTCATAAAATATTTAAAATATCATATCTATTGTTTAATATTCTTAATTCAAACCATAAAATTCTAAAAATTTTAAAAAAATTATGACGAAACAATTACTTTGAAATTGGAAAAAATGAAAAAAAAAATTACCATGGCAATATTTTAATAAATTTCTATTTATTTTCGAATTTTTTTTATTTTTTTGACTTTTTTTCTCTTTCTTTTTTTTTCCTATCTTTTTCCTCGGTTCGACGATCGGCGTCCGGCGAGAGGTTGAGGCTAATGAGTTCGACCTCGTCGGCCATGGGCGAGATCGAGCGGCCTCGCCCGCCGGCCATGGGCGAGATCGAGCGGCCTCGCCCAGATCTAGGCGACGGCGAGGGCGAGAGGCAGCCATGGGCGAGGCCGCTCGACCCCGACTAGATCTGGGTGACGGCTGAGGGGCCTCGCCATGGCCGCCATTTAGCCATCGCCCCAGATCTGGGCGAGGTTGAGCAGCCTTGCTCATGGCCGGCCTTAGCCTCTCGCCGATCGCCAGACCGCCGACTGGGGAAGAAGATAAGAAAAAAAAAGTAAAAAAAGTAAAAGAAATTCAAAATTAATGACGAATTTAGCGACGATTAGTTCTGCAACGAACCGTCTTCATCGCCAATTAGTAATGAATTTAGCTACAACACTTACCGATAGAAAAGCTTTAGCGAGATTGATTTGCGCGCGCGCAGAAATGTTAATTGAGACAAACGAAAGAGGGAGAGGGAGGGAGAACGAGTGGGGATATGAGGAATCAGCAGAGAGAGCAAGAGAAATTGGAGGTGAGGGTGGGTAGATTAGCCACGAATAAGTTTTTATCGCAAAGTTAGCGACAAATTTTTGCAGCGACCAATTATTGACGAAATTAACAACGAATAAAGTTCGTCGCTAATTTTGCAACGAATTCTTTTTCATCGCTATTTCCTTCGCAAATTAGCGACGAATTTGATTTCATCGCTAATTTTCAATTAAGTTCGTAGAAAAATTTTTTATTTGCGGAATTAGTAAATTAGCGAAGAACCTTCGTCACAAAATTTTTTGTTTGCTGAATTAGTAAAGTAGCGATGAATAATGTTCGTCGCTAATTAGCAACGAATTTAATTATCGACGAATTTTGCGACGAATGTGCCACAAAAGTTATTTTCGTCGCAAATTAACGACGAATTATTTTTTGTCGCTAATTTTCCGTCGTAAATTAGCAATGAATTATTTTTGTCGCAAATTCCGTCGCAAATTAGCAGCGAATTATTTTTCATCGCAAATTCCGTCGCTAATTTACTACGAATTCTTTTTCGTCGCAAATTCCATCGCAAATTCGTGACGAACTTTTTTTCGTCGCACATTCTATCGCAAATTAGCGATGAATTCTTTTTCGTCTCAAATTAGCGACGAATTTCTTTTTCGTTGCAAATTAGCGACGAATTCTTTTTCGTCGCTAATTTTTCGTGGCTAAATCCTTGTTTTTTTTATAGTGCCTCCATCAGCCTTCGTGATGGCTGACGGCAGTCGCCAGCTACTAGTGGGGGTAAGGCCTAAGACGCTCTCATCGACCACAAGCGAGACCAACCCTACCCCTTACCAGATCCGACGAGGGATGCCCTCGCCTAAATGAGGTCCCTCGCCAATGCCAGAGACCGGAAAGGCCACCCCTCGCCACATCTGGCCGGGGGACCCTACAGCAAGGGCGGCCTCGTCCAGATGGCTAGGGGCCTCTTCCAAGAGAGGAGTGGCCTCGCCAACCCTTGCTAGCCTCTGGCGTAGGGGAGGGGCCTCGTGCGAGTGAGGCTGGCCCTTGCTAGAGGTCGGCGAGGGCTTCTCAATGCTTGTCGGCCTCAAGCAAGCATCCCCTCGCTAGATCTGGTGAGGGATGACCTCGCCCAACCCTCCTTGGCCCTCTCCAAAGGCTGCGAGGGCTGGTCTTGCCTATGGCTGGTGAGGCCGTCTCGAGCCTTACCCTCGCCGGTAGCCAACAATCGCCATCGGTAATCACATAGGTTGGTGGAGGAAATAAGAAAGAAAGAAAAAAAAGGAAAAAAAGAAAAAGGAAAATTAAAAAAAAATCAAAAAAATTATTACGTATTATTAAAAATGTCCACATCAGTGCCGATCGGCCGACCAGTGTCCACATCAGCAAATTCTGGTCTAAATTGATCAGATGGACTGGATTGGTATAAATATGAAAATGTTTATGATTAAATTGGTTTAATTAAAAGGTTTAGGATTGAATTGGAATCAATGCAATAGGTTTAGAACTTTTTTGATACTTTTCTAGTCATTTTTCTTGAGGACTGAGAAAAAAGATTTTTCTTTTAGTCTTCACGTTTTATTTATTCCAAATGGTAGAAAACTTTCTGTTGTGTAAGGTTGCAAAGTAGGGTTCAGTGTTATAAAATACATTTTATTTTTTTGGAATTATTCGATGGATGTACAATTGTTTTTGTTGTGCTTTCTGTAAAGTTGGGACCCGTGGTGTTTGAGATAGTTACTTATTCATGGGGTGGGGTGGGCAAGCATTTAACTACTTTGTTCTTAGTAAAATGCACATTATAAACCGAAAAAATGATAAGGTGACGGAGCTGTTACCGGGAGACAAGCAACGGTGATTTCGTCATTGCAAAAGTTCATAGATTCTAGCCCATTATTACATTATTGTTCCTGGCCCATTGATCCTCTTTCGGTGTGAACAAAACTCGTCTTCCAAGTCGTAATTTTCAATACAAGTTCATGGTATCGAATATCCCACGGATCCCATAAATGGGGAAAATTCGAAAGCCTAATGCAGATTGCCCCCGGCCCAAGAAGGAAGAAACTGACGATATCTTGGTCGAAATGGTGGAGGATTGTTGGCCTAGCCGAATAAGGAGTGAAAAACCAATATGGGCTTCTGGGGGGTGAGTTCTCGTCTGGTTGGTGAAGATACCGGCAATTCCCAGGAACATCTAAAATCCGCAGGCTCTCGATCAGGAGGCAGCGAGTTTTCAAGTTCGAAGAAGAGCAAACCTCTGATTCATTCTTCAAAAAACTGTGAAGGCATTGACTGTAATCAAGGATTATCAGTTTCATTGGTGCCATTTTCTTCTCTCGAGTTCTCATTTTGCACCCTTTTGAGACTCTACTTCTTGCCTTGTTTGTTCTTTGGTTCTACTACAATGTCCTCTAGGAGAGATTCTGTTGGTGAATGGAGGATCAGTTCCTGTGCTCATTCATCTATGAACTGTGGTTCAGGCATACAGTCCGTCATTTCCGAATTTGATGGATGTTCCTGATGATTCTTAAGACCTAACTGTAGAGGATCCAGTGGAAACTAACTTACAATAAACGCTCACTTATTGAAGATCACTTGACACCACTCATTATTTTGGTTGGGAACTTCGCAAGACACTCTCTCCCAATGTTCACACAAGAGTGTATGCCTCACTGTTGTTTCCTCTTTGCGCGCTCTGCCACTCATAAGACACCGCGCGCACTCTTCCACACGCCCTTCCACACAACACTCTTTCTTATCCTCTCTACACACACATGTCAAGAAGGTGGGCTGCCTATTTATAGAGAGTTCCCCACCAAATACAAAAGTGGTGGTACGAGGGTTCAACGTGGACTCATGCAATACAAACTTCAATTACTCCCTAGGTGATTTTTAACCACACAACTTACCCAACGCTAAGGACACGCATAATAATCATTTTATTTTTGTTCAAAAACTATTTTTTTAATCCAAATTTGTTTTTGAAATAGAAATATGTTTAGTAAAATAATTTCATTTTTTCTATTTCTAGAATAAAATTTTTATTCCAGAAATAGGTTTGGAATAGAAATGAGAAGTAAAAATTTTCTACTTCTTTATTTCTGGAACATAAATGTGAAATAAAAATTCTTTTTATTGCTTGTCCTTGCTACTAGTCGATCACCCACCTCCCATTCGCCGCCACTAGTTGCCGCCGACCCCATTGCCACTTGTCGTCTGTTGCCACCGGCCACCTCCCTCGCTGGTCATCGTCAGCGCCGCCATAGCTGCCGCCTTCCGCCACCTCAGTTGATCACTGCCGTTCACCACCACCACCGTCGACCCCGCCGACATCTACCGCCACCTATCGTAGCCTGCCCTGTCGTTGTCGACCGGCCCCCTCGGTCGATTGTCGCCGTTCACCACCACCACCATCCACCCCGCCGCCATCTGCCGCCACCTATCGTAGCCAGCCCTGCCGTCGCCGACCGCCCCCCTCGCCAGATGCCGCCATCCACAGCTGCCACCACCGCCTTTCGCCACCACCGCCGTCCATTGCCACCTTCTGCCATCGCCGCCAATCACCACTGTCCGTCGCCTCCTCCGCCACCGTTTGTAGCCGACCCCGTCACTGGCCGCCCCCTTCGCCGATTGTCGTCGCCATCGTCGCTACCGCCATCGCTTAGGAGAAAAATTTTGTGTCGTTATCAAATAAATTTCTATTCTGGGAATAGAAATTTTATGTCATTATCAAGCACGCTTTTTTGCTTAAACACTCATCCATGAACATAAATAAAAAAAATCAATTTCTGATCAGAATGGTTATCATTTGCGCTCTAAGAAACTTCAACACCACAGTTACTAACTAGCTATTGTATATATTTGTTTCTAGACAAGTAGAGGGAGAGGCGGTGATTCCTCACTAACTGCACATGAAAAACTTCGAAAGTACATGTTTTTAGGTTTGAATTGTTTACCCATGCTTCCTCCTAAGAATATTTGCCATGTCGTGTCCATGCCCTCAATTCATTTTGTTACGGCTGATCTTGGTTCCTCAAACTTATACTATAGAATGTACCTGCCAGATTTATGGGGAGTCATATCTAGAAAAGCTCATAGTTTGTGACGCTTAAGTATATGAAAAGATCACGGTCAGTGTAGTTATTCAAGCATTCAGAGAACTGCTGCTCTGGGAAATTATCTGAAGGTCGGTCCGTGTTCGCAAAGCAAACTTTTCCGGGAGAAGGAGACGCTCACGTGTTCGAACTGGTTGAGAGAAACCGTTGCTGTGACCGAAGTCTCTATTTGCAGGGGTTCTGATTACACTAAAAAAAGTGCAACAACCAGTATTCTGATTCGCATGATCTTTTGGAGAATGATAGTAGTACAGATGTATTATTAGCTAGAAGTGTAATCTTATGAAGTTTTGATTCTTCTTTTGCACTTTGTTGACGTCAAATCAGCCATTGTAGTTGTTAATTACCGTGCTTTTGGCCAATGAAAGTGGTTCTAAAGTTTCTAATCACTCTCTCTTCTTCATTCGCTCTTGGGGGAATTTTCAAAAAAGGGCCCGAAGTGCCCTGATTTTCTCAAATAATGGCCCGAAGTGGACCTTGTTTCAAATAAGTACATGAAATACCATAACTTTCTCAAATAAGGGCCTAAAGTTCATCTTGTTTCAAATAAGGGCATGAAGTAGTTATGTATGTTTTAAATAAGGGTCTAAAGTGGCTATGTCTGCTTCAAATAAGGGCCAGACTTTTTAGCAGTCAAGGGCGTTTTCGTCATTTCTCCTTTTTTCTCTTTTTTTTTCCTAGTTCTTCTTCCTTGTTGTTGGTGTTGGCCAGTCGGCCACCAGTGATGCCCACAGAGGGCTGGGCGAGGGTCGCCCTTGCCCGATCCGGCGAGGGCCGCCCTCGCTGGCCATAGGTGAGGGACGGCCTCCCCTAGGTAAGCTGGGGCAGGCCACCCCTCGTGGCCACCAGCAAGGGTCGGCCCTTGCCAAATCTGGCGAGGGTGGCCTCGCCAGTGGCCAGGGAGGGCTCGATGCCCCTCGCCTGCTGCCGGCGAGGGCCATCCGCATCCATTTGAATCTTCGCCGGGACCCCATCGCTCAAGCTCTGCACATCACCCACCTATGGCTGGCGAGGGTGGCCCTCACCAGATTGGGTGAGGGCGACCCTTGCCCAGCCCTTTGCGGACATCACTGGTGGCCAGCCGCGGGCCACCAACAACAAGGAAGAAGAACCAGAAAAAAAAAAAGAAGGAGAAATGACGAAAATGCCCTTGATCGGTTGGAAAATTTAGCCGGTCGGTGACTGGCAAAGTGAGGCCCTTATTTGAAATAACCATGGCCACTTTAGGCCCTTATTTGAAACAACTATGGCCACTTCAGGCCCTTACTTGAAATAAAGTCCACTTCAGGCATTATTTGAGAAAATTAGGGCACTTCGAGCCATTTTTTGGAATTTTCCCTTCGCTCCTATTATGGTTTATCAGCAGAACTTATTTGAACAGTAAGGTGTATTTGATTCCAGATATCTAATTCCGATAAGAAGATTACATCTAAAAATTGTGCGTCGTGCGCGGATACTTACTAATGGACGAATGCTGATCACACAGTTTTGGTCCTCTAAGTTTCACTGTTTAAACGATTCGACCTTTGAAATTTATTTCTATGCCAATTAAGTCCTCTTATCTCTTTTGATTTGTCCAATCAAGAAATTTTTTTTTATCACTATGAGTAGCTGGCTTCTGATTTTGTGTACCTTCCAAGAAACTGATAAAATCATGGAGTGAAACTGGAGATACCAAGACTCCCATTCACACAGTATGCTGTAACCAATGGGTATTAGGTTGACAAGTCGATTACAAGACACTATGCAAAGCTCTGGTCAACCTAGCAGGTTCCTTAGCAGGAACCACCTCCTCACTCCAAGCGCGGAAGGCTTCTATACCATTCTACTCGACAATAGCAAGTATCGTAGTATTGATGTGTATCTACCTTCACCACTGAAGTACCCCCTCCGTTCTGTTGGGAAAAAGAACAATATTTGTGGAGAAGGCCGGATAATTTTGCCACTACTATTTCTGTGAAAATTAAATAGAATAAAATATCGGATAAAAGCAATAAAGATGAATAGTAAATAACACTAGAATTTTAACGTGGAAAACCCTTCAAGGCGAAGGGAAAAACTACAGGACTGTAGTCCACTTCAAACTTTCACCATGATAAATAATGGGATACAACTTCATCCTATGGTGGATCTCTCACTGTCTTTAATTTGTAGATCTGAACCTCTCACAAACTGGATAACTTACTCAAAGATAGCTCTCTTGGAAGAAGAAGACTCTTTCTTCCGCTATGCTACACTGCCTTGCTTTTTGTGTATTCTTCTTCGTTGAGGACTCCTATTTATAGGAGCAAATGCAATCCCCAATTGGACTTGTACGATATGAAAATCACGTTAATTTATCTCCTAATCTCTCGTGATTTTCTGGATGTGGGAAGATGAGATTTGTTTCCCAATCTCCCTTGATTTTCTGGATGTGGAAGATCATGTTGATTATCTTCCGATCTCTCTTGATTTAGTTTCCTCCTCCCTTTTTTTTTCTTTTTCTTTTTACACACTCACCACTACACATATTCTACTATAGATATATACAATTGCGTTGGTCTCTCCAATTGGTGGTGACCTACTCAACACGTTCCTAGGTGGATCTTTTTCTTCCCCATCTAGGAGGAAATACGAAAGGTAACATTGCAAAATCTCTCACCCCATGACAGATCTCCTACCTGATTCTTCTCACTTGAGCCTTTTAAGGACCTGCTTAGGTCCAAGCTTCTGATTTTGTGTACCTTCCAAGAAACTGATATAATCATGGAGTGATACTAGAGATAGACTCTCATGCTAATGGCTTTACTAAATGATGCGAAAAAGCATGTGATTATTTAAATTAGTGGGTCCATTTAAAATTCCGAATCCTATTAGTATATCAATTTGAATATACTTAGCATTGTTCAAATTAATCCCGTTGGTAGACAGAATGATGGTAAGAAAAGTAAACAGTTTGGGAAGAATTATGGCACTAACCTTCAAGTATTTTATGAGATAGACGTGTGTAACACTTTAAGTTCAATGGCAAACACAGGAAAAAAATTTCATGCCGCCTAGAGATATATGAGCCAATGAACTGTCTCAAATATTACTAGGAAATCAGTGTTCATACGAATAATCATCTTCACCAAACGTACCAGCTTTCGCCTTTTGAGAAGCCGAAGCTGATGCTGATTTCGACTGTTTCATCATTTTGAGATCGACATTCACTGTCATCGTATCAATGGTAAGTCTCCACAATCTCAAGGAGGATCTTCACTCCTGCCACTGAATAAGTCTGAAGAAACGTTTGAGGACGGATTCGAATTTAGCATTGTAAGCATGAGATGGAAGCAACATCGGCACTAGAGCATCCCCTCTGGGGCCTCGAAAAATTTCTCAAGACCCACTGGCAGGAGCAAAGCTAACCTAGGAATGGCCTCCACCCGTCACCCATTTGCACATAATTCTTCATGTCTCACCGAGAGCCCAATGCAAAGGAAAAGATA
Organism: Syzygium jambos; assembly: GCA_031216235.1. Classification (NCBI taxonomy): domain Eukaryota; kingdom Viridiplantae; phylum Streptophyta; class Magnoliopsida; order Myrtales; family Myrtaceae; genus Syzygium; species Syzygium jambos. Next base: position 16,754,777 of record CM062224.1, read on the forward strand.
TCACCCAAATGACCGGGTTCGGTTTGTTATAATAATTTTAATGTGATCCCACATTCAGTTTAAAATTGCCCACATTAGAATATTTATTATCTAAATCTAATTGTTGATAACTATGGAAATTGCCCATATACTAGAACTAGTCTTGATGGAATACTATATCTACTAGAATTTATATGGGCATTTGAATATAAATAAGTTATCTAAGCCAAACCCTCACGGTATTATGATAAATCCGATTATTCTGATTATCTGTGAATCGGAGAACACACCATCAATGTAGAGAGGGCAATTGGCTAGAAGTGCCTATTCTCGATCGTTCAAGCTTTGCGCATCTATTCTCGTTTTCATTAATGGTTGGAGGTTAGTACACAATTCTACACGTTTCCGCATTCGATCCCGATTATTGAGATCATGGATTTCCACAAATTTATCTTACACAGTTCACATTCACAGTTGAATGAATGAGCAAGACTCTCTAGTACAAACAAGAGGTGATTGGTTTCGAAATAGGCAAGTTTCAGACTAAGAAACTGTAACCTACCCTCTTAGAACCGGTTCCCAGTTTTTGGAACCTGAAATTTACTTTGCTTGCACTGAAATCAATCTTTGATCCTATTCTGTTTTTTCGATTCAATTTCAAGGTCTATCTAAGAACCTAATTTTCTTTTATTTAGTGGCAAGAGTGAAAATCCTCCTTGAGATTGTGGAGACTTACCATTGATACAAGGATAGTGTATGTTGATCTCAAGAGTCTCATAAAAAAATGAAGCAAAAAAATTTAAAGTTTCCCATTGAAGAGTCATCCTAGTCATTTGTTGAGAGGTTAATTGAAATTTTTTTTTTAGTTTTCAATGCACGATCTTAATATGGCAGGAGCGGCACTATACTTCATACTCTATTCCAATAATTTTTTTTTGGTATAAAATGTTGGTATTATAAATCGAGTGAAGTACAACAGCTTAGGGGTATCCCCCAGCATTATAAAATGGTGCAAGTAGTTCGAGAAGATGGAGGTAGGAAGTCTCTACATAGTAGCCAATACAATATTTGTCTGAGAAGGTCTAATGTTTTGGTACAGTGAAACTCTACCTCTTACATTTTTACGCACGTTGGCCAAAATAATATGGACATCAATTGACTTGTTTTGAAACCGGTTGCACTCCATCCATATGCCATAAATGGTTGCTAGAAAGGAAACCTTAAGGAGTCTAGCCGCCAAATCTTTGTCCTTTGTTGCCCTAATCATCCATTGAAGAGAGAAAAACAATGTACAACTGAAGAAGATAGAGTAATTAGAAACTTTACAATCAATTTCATTCACCATCACCATAGCACAGTTCCAAAGCACATTAGAAAATTTTACAGTCACTTTCATTCACCATCGCTAAAGCCCAGTTCTTAGGACATTTCAATTTACAGATCCATCGGTTGTCAAAAAGAGACAAAAGAACAAGGAAAAAAAACTTGGTAACATTGTATGTCTAGTTGATTACACTACTGATATCATTCTCCAAAATGATGCCAAGCATAATGGTGGCAATAAACCACTTCTAAGCGTAATCAGAATTCCTGAAAATGGAGACTTCAAGCACGGTGGGACTTCGCTTAGTCAGTTCAAACACACAGACATCCCCTTCACACAGAGTTGCTCTTGCGAACGCGAGCCAACCTTGAGATAACTTTCCTCGGTCCCTCGAAAACTTGATCAACTTCACTGGCCACAAATCCTTCTTGTGCTTAAGTGTCACGACCTGCATGCTTCTCTTGATATGAGTCCGCATAAATTTCACTGGTACATCCTGCATAAGAGTTTTATAAACCGATATTCGATATTAGCCTTCTCAAAGTAAATTGGTTCCATGATCATGTCAAAATATAAACATTCTAAGTAGGAGGATAAGGAAAAATAATAACCCAAAACATGTACTCTCCAATGTTTTCATGAACTGAGGAAACAACGCGGTCTCAGAGTTACGCAGATGTCAATGATGAAACTAGGTCACCAAGAATCTCACCGCACAAGAATTTTTAAGATAACAAGGGTACACCACGAGTATGAACATGGGATGCTTCGATTTGAAATCTTGTGCCATTTCAAGAGCAGCAGGACATGGCACATAACATCTACGAGCAACCGGCGTAGCAGGGCTTGCTCTGCTTGCACACTTTCTGATCATGCCTGTAGATAGTTAAAAAAAGGAAAAATATTTCATCTTAAAATCCAAAATTAGATGATACAATTCAGAAAGGATATGAGCCAATGAACTGACTCAAATGTTACTAGGAAATTGGTGTCCATAGGAATAATCATCATTTTCACTACCCATACCGGAGTTCACTTTTCGAGAAGCCGAAGCCAATCCTGACTTTGATTTTTTCCTAATTTTTGGTCTAGGCTGACAATCCTCCGAGATTTTGGCTGAGATATCATCAGTTTCTTCCTTCTTGAGCAGAGGAAGTTCACATTCTGGTTCTGTTTTGTCCATAATCACAGGATCGGTTGGATATTCAATCTCTGAAGCGCTCATGTCAAAGATCATGACATGGAAGACAGAGCTCGGTTCGTATCTGAAAACTAGGAATTGGCCAAAACCAATGGAGTAATAGTCTGTGAACTTCTGCCAACCTTGGCCAAGCAGAACCTTGCCACCACTCCGCTCCAACTCCACTGGCCAAACTGTTGTGCTGCTTGGGACCTTGAGAAACACTGAACCAGGGAGGTCACTACCATGTCTCTGCAGAAACCTCTTTGGTATCTCCTATTGAGCAAAAGAAAAAAAAGCAGATTCAATAAATTGTTCAATCATTTTTTCACTTAAATTTATGATATTAAGGTTCTTGCTCAAAACAAGTAGACTCAATAACATAGTGAACCGCAACCTTAGTTAACACTGTCACCAGAAATTTTTGGATTCAGGTAGTGAACAAGTAAGTTTTACAACTTCTTTTCAGGCTCCCCACAAAAATATCTACGACTCCATCAGCAACTTTTTGTATGCAACATGCAAATGCAATTACCGTGTTCAGTAATTCTCAGTGTGACACAAGGGAATGAGCTTGTGATAAGAAGTACCTACACCACCCAATTAGAGTAACTTGGGTTGCCTGCATCCGGGGAATTAGTCACACTGCGGGCTTGGATACCAGTATTACTCTAAGGGGGCAAAAGAATTACCGGCCCTACATTTTGCTCAAATTCAAAATCACATAGAAGAAGCTTCAGTATATGATTCGCATATGAGCAAGCAATAGCATGAATTCTATTCTCCTTCACAAGAAACTTCTTCTCAGTTGAACATTGGTTCTGGTAAATTAATGTCATTTCCTGAACGAAATTCAACATAATTAGGAAAAAGAAAAAAAACTCAGGAACATATTCTAATGGGTAGAAGTCATGCGGGTTTCAATCCAAGGACTAGTCCAGAGACTACACTGAAAAACAGAACAGTTTTCCTGCAAGTGAAACACCTTGCATGGATGTATTTTGCTCACTTGGTCACATACAACTGTCAACTCAGTCACACAATTAGCCAGTAAGGAGGACCCTTCACAGTCAAGAAATACATCGAGCAGCTGGTGGGCAAAGAAGAATAAAAAAGAAAATCAAGAATCACTCGGAGAGAGAGAGAGAGACAGAGAGACAGAGACAGAGACAGAGACAGAGAGAAAGAGAGAGAGAGGGAGGGAGGGCATGCTCACAAGCTTTCCGCTCTGAAGGGTATCGGAGGAGAGTACGAACTTGAAAAAATGAGTAGACTCGGGCGGTTCAAAACCCTTCGGACGACGCGAAGTCATCCTCTTGAAAGAACCTCCTTTCAAGGTCATGCAGTCGCCGTTGTCTCCCCTGCCTCAGGAGTCGTGCCATCCACTGTCATTAGCGTTTTAATCGGTCAGAGCAACCAAACAGCTGCTTTAGAGTAGTTTGTACTAGAGCTGAGCAATTGGATCAGTTGTATTTGAGAATCGGATTGGACCGGTCTGATTTCCGATTTTGAGTAAAGAACCATTTGGAAACCGGACTAACCGGACCAAATTTAGAATTAGTTACATAAAGCCTATAAAACCTAGTTTCTTTTGGCATCTCTTTTTTTTTTTCTAATCTCCCTCTTTTTCTCCATTCTCTCTAGCCTTATCCAGACATGCTCTCTGTCTCTCACTCACAACTCGCTCACTTGTGGCTTGCCCTCACTCATTTGAGCCTTGCACCCCTCCCGATTCGCCTTCACTTGTTTGCCCGCATTCATTTTTTACTTTTGAACTATTTTGTTACTCATATATTTTGCTGTAAAAAATAAAACAAAAAAGGAATAAAAGAAAAACAAGTTATTATATAGACTCTAAAACCGAACTAGAAAAACAGAAAAGGTTCCAAGATTTGTTCCAGGACAAACAAGGCAGATTTCAAGTTCCAAAAATTGGGCACCGGTTCTAAAAGAGTAGGTTCCATTTTCCTAGTTTGAAATTTGCTCACCTTGAAACTAATCACCTCTAGTTTGTACTAGAGAATCCTGATGATTCATTCAACTGTGATATCTTTTCCTTCGCATTGGGCTTTGGGTGAGTGAAGAAGAATTGTCTGCAAATGGGTGACGGGTGGAAGCCATTCCTAGGTTAATTTTTGCTCCCACTAGTGGGATTTGAGAAAATCTTTGAGGCCCCAGAGGCGATGTTGCTTCCATCTCGTGCTTGCAATGCTGTGTCAAATCCGTCCTGAGACATTCCTTCATACTTTTTCAGTGGCAGGAGCAAAGATCCTCCTTGAGATTATGGAGACTTACCATTGATCCAAGGAGAAAAGTAATAGAAAAGCCCTAAACCTATTGCATTTGAGATAATTTAGTCATAAACCTTTTAATTATGTCAATTTAATAAATAACATTGTGAACTAGTGTCAATTTAGTTTCCAACTTGAGGCTTGTTAGAGGGTCATGGGCTCACAATTAATCGAAGTTGGAGTCATCTTCATCGGCCTATCCTTCTCTAGGAGTGTTTCCACCTACGAGAGCTGCCAACGGTAGTCCCTCCGGCAAGGGTACCCAGCCTGATTACATTCTTTATTTTAACATTCGGTACCCACTTGCCTCGCACTCCTTGTTCCAAGTTGTATATTTTTTTCCCCAACAAGGTGGGAATGCCTCTGTATTTTACGTTCCCAAGTTCAGACAAAGCAGTTTAAGGACTTACTCAGGTCTAAAGAGAGACTTACCTTTGATATAAGGGGAAATGTCAAAAAAGTCTCAAGTCTATTGCATTGATAACAATTTAGTCATAAACCTTTTAATTATACCAATTTAGTCATAAACCTTTTTGACTTAGTGTCAATTTAGTCATTTTGGCTAATCTGATGTGGACGCTGGTTGGCTTATGTGGCACCGTCAGTGCTGACATGAATAATTTTTAATAATATATTAATTATTGTTTTGATTTTTTGTTTCTTTTTTCCTCTCATTTCTTCTTCCTTTTACCAGTGACTTGTCATCGGCCATAGTTGGGCGGGTTGGCCTTGCTTGGCCATAGTGAGGCTGAGCCCCGGCGAGGGTTGGCCTCGCCAAATTTGGCTTGGGTGAGCTGACCATTGACTGGGCGAGGGTAGCGTCAGCGAAGGGAAGCCCTAGCGAAGGCTCTCCTTGTCAAATCTAGTGAGGCCAGCCCTCACCCAAGCTAGGGCAACCTCACCAGGGCTCACCCTCGCCAAGGTGAGGCTCAGCAAGGGTTGACTTCACCAGGCTAGATTTGGTGAGGCTGACCCTCGTCAAGGCTCAGCATCGTCAAGGCCAGCTCGTGCAGCCATCATCTATGACTAGCACTAATCACAGGAAAAAGTAAGAAGTAAGAAGAAGAAATAAATAATAATAATAAATTGAAAAATTATTAAAATATTATTAGAAATTGTCTACGTTAGCGCCGACGATACCACGCAAGTCGGCCAACATTCCTATCGGCAATATTTTGGCCGGAAAGATTGAATTGACACAAGTTCAAAAGATTTATGATTAAATTGTCATCTTTAAAAGATTTAAAACTAAATTGACACCAACACAGTAGATTTATGACTTTTCTAACACTTTTCTCTTGATTCAAGGATAGTGCATGTTGATCTCAAAAGTCCTATAGAAAAAAAGAGCGAGAAATTTTAGAGTCACCCATAGAAGAGTCATCCTAGTAATTTGTTGAGAGAGTAATTGATTTTTTTTTATAGTTTTCAATGGGCGATCTTAATACGGTAGGAGTGTTGCATCCCAAAAGCACAATACTTCATAATCTATTCCAATAATTTAAGTATGCTTGACGAGAGAAAAACAATGCACAACTAAATAAGATAGAGTAACTAGAATCTTTGCAATCACTTTCATTTTATTTTTTTGGTAAAAAGAAATTTCTATTCGTTACCAAAATGACATATGAAAAAATGTATAGGAAATCCCAAAATTCACCATAACAAGGTAATCCATAAAGCTCCAAAACAAATAAAAAAACCAGAAATTAAGGTTTATCTTAGGGTCTAGTTGGCAAATGTAGCCACACACTCGTCCTTCAAGCATAAATCTATGACTGCGAATTGATAGGGTCGGAGTATGATTCCACATTACTTAAATGTGTGTGATAATGTGTCTTATATACACATAGTCTCCTCTGCTAGGCTTAAGGGTTAGAAATTCTAACATAGCATCATATCACAAGTCAATAGTTCGAAACTTGGCACTCCAGCTGGCTGACACAAAATAACATTTATGCCCATTGTATAATAACCGAGTTGAATCAAGGAAATGTAAGGGAGCGACTTACATTCGATGGGGAGCATTAATATAATCCCATAGTAGTAGTTGTGGCCTGCAACCATTGCGACAAATGTGACCACCACGACGATGGTCGCTGCAGACGAGCAACCACCATCATCGAGCCAACCATCACGACAATAGTAGCTGGCTCTGTTCAGCCACCCACAATTCCCTCCCTATGTTTTTTATTTCTAGTTCTTTTTCTTTTAATGATATTAAGTAGCATTTTGATTTATAATTTTTATTTATTTGTATAGTTATATCTGACATGATATTCAATGTTTTACTAGACAAAAAATAAGCGATAACAATTCCCCGCATTCTTGATCCTATTTTATCATTTCCTATTACTATTCTACAACCAAATGCAATCTAAAACTTTATCATATCATCTTTTTAATTAATTTTTTTTGGAGATTCTTTGGAACCTTCTTTGAATAGAACATTTTTCCAAGTCTACTTCTCGATGGTCGCCCAGCACATTCATGGACTTGCCATTTTCAAATTACCTGCAAAAGAGTGCTTGTGCCCAAGAGCTCACCGTAATCTTTTGGGAATGACGGAACGGTTATCTTAGCCGGGTTCCTAGTTGTGATATGCATTTTACTTGTAAAAAAAGTAGTTAAGTGCTTGCCCATCCCATGAATAAACAATTAGCTGAAACACCTCGGGCCCCAACTTTTCACAATGGCCAACAAAAACAAACGTGCATATCCATAAACATAATTTCAAAATATGCCACCGCTTGAAAAGGTTGAGAACTCATAACAGTAGTCCCACAATTTCATAGTCTGCAAAGTCAGCTCCTCTGCTGAGCAAGCTGATCACTTGCTCAGCAGGTAAACAGATAACCTAAACTAAGTATTGGGTGTATTTTCAGCAAAGATCCAGTAAATAATTTGGTGGCAAATTATAAGTAAAAAACTTAAGATTCGCTTTCCCAGTAACTCCTCTAAATTCTTTATGAGCGAATATGATTAAAATGGTGCTTTTCCTTCACATTTGCAGACAAATCCATCGACTGCACCAGCGAGCTCAAGCTCAACGCTCCATTCTCCCATGGCTGCTAGTGCTGGTGCTCCCTCTGACATTGGCTTTTCACTGTCTCGTGCTCATCTGAAGCAGCTATCTCTTGGGTTTAGCTGTTCGATTACAAGCAGTGCCTCTAAGTTCGTTTCCTTCCCTTCCAATTTCTCCCTCAGGTACCTCTAGTTCATCTTTTGCTTGTCGTTTTCGCTGGGATATTTCTAGTTTTGATTCTGGGTTTGTGTAGAAACGCAATCATCTTCTGTTATATTTCGAAGTTGATTTGATCCTTGTGTTGTATGATTGTGGTGGGTTCTGGATCTCCTCCTGCAAATATGAATATACGTTTACTCTTGAAAACTTTTATCTTGCTGTACTTGAGTCGTTCGGTTTCACTGCTGATGATCCTTGTCACTTGCCAGAGGTGTAGTTAATACTAAGGAATTCAAGTCGCCTAGACTAACTCCAATGGTGACAGCACAAGGTGGTCCAGGACAAATGGACGTTGACCTCACTCTGAGTCCAAGAGTGAATGCTGTGAAGCCTTCGAAAACGTTGGCTATCACTGACCAGGCGACTGCTCTCTTAAAGGCTGGTGTACCTGTTATTTCCTTAGCAATTGGAGAACCTGATTTTGATACACCTTCTGCCATAGCAGATGTAAGAAATTTTCAGGTCCCTTCATCATCTGATATCTATAAGACCGAGAGAATTGATAATAGCTTCTTTCACTTTTGTTCCCAAGGCTGGAATTAAAGCTATTTTGGAAGGTTATACAAGATATACACCAAATGCCGGCACATTGGAACTCCGCACAGCGATCTGCCAGAAGTTAAAAGGTTTTTCTCTGTTACTCAGTTCATTAGCATCAGAGAGGGCTGACCAATGGGTTGACAGTAAGTCCTAAGCAATAGTTATGACAATTTCTGGTTATTGCTTTGCTTATTTTTGCTTTCTATATCTGTTGTAAGAGGAGAATGGGATCTCATATACACCGGATCAGATTGTTGTTAGTAATGGTGCCAAACAGAGCATTCTTCAGGCAGTTTTGGCGGTCTGTTCTCCGGGAGATGAGGTGTGCCCGCTGCTTAAGAAAATCATGCCAGTGAAATTTCGTTGATTATGATACATGTTCTATTATTTCCTGTTTTAATTCCAATTCCAAAAGCCATAAACGTTGAAGCGTGGCAATTTTGCCTATTATAGGAATCTATAGATATATTTGAACTGTTGGAGTCAAATAACAGTTGACAGCAGCTTTAAGCCACATCTTGTTTCATGCAAAGTCTTCTGATAGGTGACTTGACTTTGCATCTGTGAGGTTGTTTTGAGTGATGACATCTTGGCTATATAGTCATAGTAGTTATTTATGAATCTGGCTGAAGAAATAATTCCCCACTTTTGTTATTGAATGTTGTAATTGAATTAGTGAAATTAACACTAACAGTCTCTAAACTTTGGCCCAATATGTAATGTCATCTTTGGACTTTTAATTCATCAAATACGGTTTTTGAGCAATTTCTAAATGTTCAATATAGTTTGTAAACTTTCAATTTGTTCAATCCAATCCCTCAACTTTACACAACAATGTGAAATCACTCTTTCGTACTATTCACAAGTTTATGTAATTACACTACTACCCAAATTTTTTAATATTTTTTTCATTTCAATCCATTTCCTATATCAACAAAAAAATGTGCCATCTTTTTACTAACCTTGTACTTTATGGTTTTTCTAAATATTACATTAGTTCCATTAAGATATATTTCAACTTTGATCTTTATGATAGTAAAAATAGACTCTAATCTCATGTTATATTAAGTTGACATTCATGTTGTTTTAGTAAAAAGTTTTTTCATAAGGAATTCTAACAATGATATTAACTATTTATAAATACTCATGATTATATTAATGTAAATCTCCTAACTAGTTTTTTAGATAGATAAAATTTTCAAGTTTTTTGTATTTCTTGTTCTCTTAACTAAACTCAGTTAAATTTGTGAATTTGAAAATTAAAACAACGAGAATATTTAGAGATATTGATGAGTTTCTACTTTTACTATAATAGAGTTCATTAACTAAAATATAATTAAATGAAACTATTATAATATTCACAAATACCAAAAAGGTAAAAAAAAGTAATACAAAGATAGCATATTTTTGGTTTATTAAGGAAATGGATGGACATGAAAAGGTATCATAAAATTCGAGCAATATTGTAATTATGAAAACGTGTGAATATTACTGAATGGCTTATTTGGCTTTGTTATTAATAGTTGAGGAATTAAATTGAAAAAATTGAAGGTTTAGGACTAGATTGAGCATTTAGGAATAATTTAAGGACTACATTGAACAAATTAAAAGTTCCAATAATTGACAAAAAAAAGTTTCAATGATGAAATTGAACAATTGCTAAAATTTGAGGACTAATGATGTCATTTTCATAGTGGATTATAAACTTTTTGTCTTGAGTCTCGCTCTCACCTATACATCCTCTTGAAGACATATAATTAGATCTCAACCTATGATTGAGCATGTCATGAATGGCCGGACATGGAAGTCTACTGCATGCTTTAGGCATGTGATTTGGCATACTTTACTTCTAATATCCTTGCAGTTCTGTGAGAACTCTGTGATGTTGTTGGGTTTTCGTTTATCGATGAAAACTATATTCTAGAAGGATGTGCAATTGGGGCCTTGGCGTAGATCTCGTTTGCTGTGGTGCTGCAAGTAATGAATCAATCTATACTTCCATTTTTTAAATTGCAATGCAAGGTGATGAAAAAGGATAGTGGCAATGGCCATATGTTCATAGTAAGAGAAAGGTGTGTAAACCATGAAGTTTAAATAGTTGAATATGGTGGAAGTTCAATCTTATCAATTTCTCTGGTGAAGTTAGAGCAAAATGGCGGATACATATCTTGTATCAGTTAGGCATCAGAACCCTCATTTTCAATCATCCAGTCTAGGCAGCTACGCCTTTAGTTTGATCCAAAGTACATGCATTCTGTCACTCTAATTCTTCTGCAATGCTCGGCTATTTGCTTTGTATTTTGCCTGTCAATTTTGGACTTGCCACCATTATTTTCCCTTATAAACTCTCCACTGCTATCGTCTTGGCCAGTGCATTGATTTCATCAGCCTTTCTCCTTAAATCATGTTGATCATTCTAACCAATTTTTTCACCCTTGGCTATGGTTAAATCAGTTTGTTGCATCGTTATTTTTTTCATTTTCTTACACCTGTACTTTCGCACTTGCATAACATTTCCTTGCATAATGCTTCTTGCAGGAACTTTAAGTGCTGTTGTTCTAATTATGGTTGTGTTTTTCCCTTGTGTATTTACGGACCAGATTCTTGTCCCAGGTCATAATTCCAGCTCCCTGTTGGGTGAGTTACCCTGAAATGGCAAGGCTTGCTGACGCCACCCCTGTAATTGTTCCAACAAGCATCTCTGAGAATTTCTTGATGGACCATAAGCTTCTTGAAGCCACGCTTACTGAGAAATCAAGGCTTCTGATTCTTTGTTCTCCGTCAAATCCCTCAGGGTCTGTTTACCCCAAAAAATTGCTCGAACAGATTGCTGCAATCGTCGCAAAGCATCCCAGGCTTCTGGTACTAGAAGCAAATTAATATTTTTTTCCTGCTCCTTATGTATGTCAGATTGACTTGACAAGTTATGGAAAAATTCCATGGCAAACTTTTCAGGTACTGTCTGATGAAACGTATAAACACATCACGTATGCCCCAGCTACGCATACAAGTTTTGCATCTTTGCCAGGCATGTGGGAGAGGACACTCACTATCAATGGGTTTTCTAAGGTAATTGGAAGCCTTTCCTTCTCAATAACTATTCACATCCTAAATTTCGATCTCATGAAATTCATCTTTTTCAACTAGTTTTGCTTCTTTGCTAGACTATATTCTACCTCATGCTCGTTAAAAAATATCTAATTTTAAGATATTGGAACATCTGTAGGCCTTTGCAATGACTGGCTGGAGGCTTGGTTATATTGCTGGTTCGAAACACTTCATATCAGCTTGTGCAAAGATCCAGAGCCAGGTATGGTGCAGCGTCAAAATCTAATCGCGCAAATGATGAAGCTTTCAACAGAGGTTGCCTAGAGTTGACTGAAATTAAACTTGGTATAGAAGAAATTTTATGTCAATGAAAGAAATTTATATCTGGGAGAGAAAGCATTGGTTTCTGATGCCCAATATGTTGAAGTACACTAAATATTGGATGAAGCAAGTTACTAAGGTGAAACCAGCATGTGTAAACAACCTGTCGAAGTGATTGCTTTCTGATTCAATTTCCCGAGTTTTGTGTCTCGCACTATCTATCAGCGTTGGCCAACTGGTTGAATTTGTTTTGCATTGTGGCAGCTTACTTCAGGTGCCAGTAGCATAGCTCAGGAGGCTGCATATGCCGCTCTGTCGATGGGTTATTCTGGAGGTGAAACTGTTGCAACTATGGTAAAAGATTTTAGGGAACGGCGAGATTTCTTGGTTAAAAGCTTTGGGGAACTGGAGGGTGTGAAGATTTCAGAGCCTCAGGTACTAAATCAGAGATTGACCCGGCATACAAACTAATGATTCTCATTTGGTCTTCCATTGCAATTTCGAATTCCACATGCTGCTATATGCAGGGAGCCTTCCATATTTTCATCGACTTCAGTTGTTACTATGGAGCTGAGGTCAAAGGCTTTGGTGTAATCGACGGCTCGGAGTCACTTTGCCGCTACCTGCTTGACTTGGCGCAGGTATGCATCATTGAAGTGCTTGTTTTTATCTTCCTCTAGATGCAGGAGAAAAAGAAAAGCTCTTGCAGATGTGTTCGTACCAACTTCCTTTGTCGTCCCTCACCAAAACTTTAACATCTCATATGCTGAGATTCTCAATGCTATATCTTGTGTAGGTTGTGTTGGTCCCAGGGGTTGCATTTGGGGATGACACTTGCATCCGCATCTCTTACGCCGCTTCCCTCGCGACTCTAAAAGAGGCTTTTGGGAGGATTAAGAAAGCACTTGTCACACTGACACCCGCCGCCCCTGTTTGATGGTCACAATGCTGCCGCAGCATTGGGGACACCTTACTCCAATTAGCTGCCGCTGTTCTATTTCCTATCATACTTATTTGTTTGGATAGACTCTGTCATAGTAATTTATTTGTGCTTGTCTCCTTGTTTTGTTCATCATAATCAGCAAAGACGAGAGCAATGATTAGATGCAGATTTATGATATATTTCATTCCAAAGGAAAATGTCAATGTGAATTGTTATTTCATTGGTTTTTATTGGGAGCAGCCCAACATGTTCGGGAGTCAATTTGAAGTATCCAGATAATTGCTCATTAAGAATACCTAATAAAAAGGAGTCCTATTATGGTAGGACGCTGAAAAGGAAGAAATCTAAATAAATAGTTTCATTTAGGAAAAATACTAGGATGGAATCAATTTTGGTGATTGCCCAAATGAGAGGAATACCGGTCAATTAGGGAGGATTCCTAACTTGGATGAAGGTCTACCACTATAAACAAGAGGGCTTGGGTACCCCAAGCCAGACCCCAAAAGGGTCGTGTGAAATGGTGAACATCCATCATATTCTGAAATGACAGAATGTATGCCTGTACCACAAGTTCATGGATGAATGAGCACATGAACTGATTGATAAGATCTCAGCACATCCGCCTTTCAATTACGAAATCTCTTCTTGAGGACATTGTAGTAGTACCAAAGAGCAAACAAGGCAAGAAGTAGAATTTCAGAAGGTTGCAAAAATAGAACTCGAGAGAAGAAGATGACATAAGTGAAACTGATAATGCTTGATCACAGTCACTACCTTCACAATTTTTTGAAGAACTAATCAGAGGTATGTTCTTGTTTGAACTTGAGAACCATCTGCCTCCCCGATCAAGAGCGTGTAAATGTTATGCGTTCACGAGAATTGTTAGTATCTTCACCAACCAGACCAGAATTCGCCTTCCCAGGAACCCATTTCGGTTTTTCACTCTTTACTTGGCTTAGCCGACAATCCTCCAAGATTTTAACCGAGATATCATCAGTTTCTTCCTTCTTGGGCAGGGAAAATTTGCATTCAGCTTTCAATTTATCACCAATTATGGGATTCGTGGAATATTCAATCTCTGGTGAACTCGTATCGAAAATTACAGCTTGGAAGGTGGGGTTCTGTTCGTATCTAAAGAGCATCGATTGGCCAGGAACGATAGAGCAATGATCTACGAACTTTTGCCATCCTTCCCCAAGCAAAAGCCTGCCATCACTCCATTCTAGCTGTACTGGCCAAATTTCACCATCTGGAAACTTAAGAAAACACTAAGCTCGAGAGGTCATTTCCATGCTTTTGCAGAAACCTCTTTGGTATGCCCTGAGGAAGCCCTTCAAAATCTATCACTAGAAATGAGAAAAGGATTAGTATAGGTTATGATTAACTAATTGATGCCATAGGTCCGTTAGTCATCCCAAGGCATTTGCAAAGTGATGAACGGAGAAAAGTTTGCGATCAAAAAATAAAAAATTGAGAAAAGTTTGTAATTTTTCAATACATGGTTTTATATGATATGAGGGTTGTATCCCTTAAGCACTATATTGTATTTTTTGTATTTCAAGTATGATCAAAACTTAGAAAGAGAACAACAAGAAACAACTAAAGAAGATAATAGTAGCTAGAAGTTTTTACTATCACCTTCATTCACCATCGCTGAAGCTCAGTTCTTAAGACATTTCAATTTACAGATCCATCGTTCGTCAAAAGAGACAAAAAAACAAGAAAGAAAAACTTGGTAACATTGTATGGCCAGTTATAACACAACTGATATCATTTTCCAAAACGATGCCAATATGGTGGTGATAAACCACTCCTAAGTGTAATCAGAACTCCTGAAAATTAAGATTTCAAGCACGGTGGGACTCTGGTTAGTCAGTTCGAACACACAGACATCCCCTTCACACAGAGAAGTTGCTCTTGCAAACACGAACCAACCTTGAGATAACTTTCCTTGGTCCCCCGGAAACTTGGTTAACTTCGCCGACCACGTATCCTTCTTGTGCTTAAGTGTCACGACCTGCACGATTCTCTTGATATAAGTCCGCATAAATTTGATTGGTACACTCTGCATAAATGTTTTACAAACCAATATTCGACATTAGCATTCTCAAAGTAAATTGGTTCCATGATCATGTCAAGGCATAAAAATTCTAAGTAGGAGGATAAGGAAAAATAATAACCTAAAACATGTACTCTCCAAGGTTTTCATGAACTAAGGAAACAATGCCATCTCTGAGTTACGCAGATGTCAATGATGAAACTAGGTCAATGAGACCCTCACCGCAGTGGAATTTTTAGAACTAGGGTACGCCACGACTATGAATGTGGGATGCTTCGATTTGAAATCACGTGCCATTTCAAGAGCAGCAGGACATGGCACATCACATCTACGAGCACCAGCGTAGCAGGGCTTGCTCTACTTGCACACTGTCTGATCATGCCTGTAGAAAGTTAATAAAAGGAAAAATATTTCATTTTAAAATCCAAAATTAGATGATACAATTCAGAAAGGATAAGAGCCAATGAACTGAATCAAATGTTACTGGGAAATTGGTGTTCATAGGAATAATCATCATTTTCACTACCCGTACCAGAGTTCACCTTTCGAGAAGCCGAAGCCAATGCTGACTTTGATTTTTTCCTAATTTTTGGGCTAGGCCGACAATCCTCTCAGATTGTGGCTGAGATATCATCAGTTTCTTCCTTATTGAGCAGAGGAAGTTCACATTCTGGTTCTGTTTTGTCCATGACCACAGGATCGGTGGGATATTCAATCTCTGAAGCACTCGTGTCAAAGATCACAACATGGAAGACAGAGCTCGGTTCATATCTGAAAACTCCACTGGCCAAACGGTTGTACTGCTTGGAACCTTGAGAAACACTGAGCCAGGGAGGTCACTACCATGTCTCTGCAGAAACCTCTTTGGTATCTCCTATTGAGCAGAAGAAAGAAAAGCAGATTCAATAAATAGTTCAATCATTTTTTCACTTAAATTTATGATATTAAGGTTCTTGCCCAAAGCAAGTAGACTCAATAGCATGGTGAACCACAACTTTAGTTAACATTGTCGCCAGAAATTTTTGGATTCAGGTAGTGAGCAAGTAAGTTTTACTACTTCTTTTCAGGCTCCCTGCAAAAATATCTTCGACTCCATCAGCAACTTTTTGTATGTGACATGCAAATGCAATTACCGTGTTCAGTAATTCTCAATGTGACACAAGGGAATTAGATTGTGATAAGAAGTACCTACCTCACCCAATTGGAGTAACTTGGGTTGCCTGCATCCGGGGAATTAGTCACGTGGCAGGCTCGGATACTGGTATTATTCTAAGGGGGAAAAAGAATTACCGGCCCTACATTTTGCTCAAATTCACATTCACATAGAAGAAGCTTCAGTACATGATTCGCATATGAGCAAGCAATAGCATGAATTCTGCTCTACTTCACAAGAAAATTCTTCTCGGTTCAACATTAATTCTGATAAATTAATGTCATTTCCTGAACAAAAATTCAACATTATTAGGAAAAAGAAAAAAAAATGCGGGAATATATTCTAATGGGTCAAAGTCATGCGGGTTTCAATCCAAGGACTAGTCCAGAGACTAAACACTGAAAAACAGAACAGTCTTCCTGCAAGTGAAACACCTTGCATGGCATGGATGTATTTTGCTCACTTGGTCGCACACAACTGTCAACTCAGTCACACAATTAGCCAGAAAGGAGGACCTTTCACGATCAAGAAATACATCGAGCAGCTGGTGGGCAAAGAAGAATAAAAAAGAAAATCAAGAATCACTTGGAGAGAGAGAGAGAGAGAGAGGGAGGGAGGGAGGGAGGGAGGGCATGCTCTCAAGCTTTCTGCTCGGAAGGGCATCGGAGGAGAGTATGAACTTGAAAAAATGAACAGACTTGGGCGGTTCAAAACCCTTCGGACGACGGGAGGTCATCCTCTTGAAAGAAGCTCCTTTCAAGGTCATGCGGTCGCCTGTGTCTCACCTGCTTCAGGAGTCGTGTTCCCCACTCTGTTACTAGCTTTTCAGTCGGTCAGGGCAACCAAACCGCCGCATTAGAGCAGTTTGTACCGAGGCTGGGCAATCAAATCGGTTCACCCCAAAATCATTACGAACGGGGGATGACATGGTTGTACTTTCATTCGAACGACGCAACCTCAAACCATCAAAATCCAACTCTCAAAAGTCTCATCTTCGCTATCGCTCTCATACTACTTATTTTATTTTTTTGGTAAGGTTCTCATACTACTTATTGCTAGCTAAAAGAACCTGAAAAAAAAAATTAGAAAATAGAGAGGTGAATAACCACAGCTCAGTGAGTAATGCATTACTTCAAAGTGGATCGAATATTCACTATGCACATTTATAAACACGATATCACTATTTATCAATCCCAAAAGCTAGAGTACTGTATACACAAAATATCAAAAGTAGCGTATGAATCAATAATAATATCAGTTATCAATGGTCTATTTCATTGATTAATCTCATTTAACTACACACCAATGGTCCATTCAATCGACTAATCTCAAATCGCATGTCAATAGTCTCCTCCATTGACCAAATCCAAATCACATGTCAATGGTCCACTCCAATGACTAAACTCAGCTCAAATATCTAGCCATGGTCACAAAAAAAGCCCCATGACAAGGCGATCAAGATTCCTCCCTTGGTTAGGTCTCTAACTATTATTAGCCGGTGACTCGGCCCGCAATAATATATTGGACTAATATGCATATACCCACAAGCCCCTCACTGAGCTCATAGTGATATTGAGCATCAATACCAACCCACAACAACATCCTCCACAGTATTTACAAAGCCAAATTCAGAAATCATTTCATATATCACTAAACGCTTTCGCTACTGAACTCATCCGCTATAAATACTTTCAATAAAATATTCTCAAATCATTTCAAGACTCGTCCCATAAATCAGTTTTACAAATCAAATCAAATCAAATACATGTCATAAAGCATTTCGCAAATCGATATCATTCCATAAACCGTACTTAAAGTCTCATAAGAAGGTCTTGCAAACCCAAAGTATATATTACTTCTTAACTTCGTTCATCAAACAAAATAGATGTTTCCATCAAACAATTCTCATACCATTCACAAATACAAAAATGTAATAGATGCTCAATTCAAATTTTATGCAACAAACATGCTTATTCATAACTCATAATATCAAATCTTTATTATCTTGAAGACATGAGTTCATAAATTTTTAGAAAAGATAGTACCACTTACCTCGGAATGACAATGACAAAACAAGCATTACTCGAATCGTTGAACTCGCAACCCTATCAAATAAGTGAGAAACAACGTTAAAATTGAATAACGCACTATTTCAACTATGAAATGGCTATACTATGCCACTCCTATGCACTAACGAATCGCATAACCCAAAGCGATTATTCAAGCTGTTTGTTACATGGAGCTTGAGCGCGAAACTTTGTCATGCCTTAATTCTCTCCATTGAATCTCGTTTCAAACATACTTGCAGTCAAAAGAAGCTCTTTCAACGTACTACAAGAACCCCTACTTAACCGTTCCAAAATCAAGCAAAAAAGCAACGAAATATGGCCCCGAATTAACTGGACATGCACTGATCATCGCGTGCAAGAAACTTTAAAATTTTGTTACAGGCAAACTGTACACTTAAATTGAGATCTGTAAAATCCTACAGCTCTACAACACCATAAACTATCATTTTTATATAAATACGCAGCTCAACGATTCAAAAATTGAACTTTGCTACTCGAATCACCAACAATTCTGAATTTCAAGCCCTAAATACGAAACTACTCCGATTGAACAAATGAGGGATGCGAGCACTTATCAGATGTTGCGATACGGTGTTGAGTTGGCTTGGCGAGGCTCCCATGACGAGAATGCACGAAGCCCTCTCTCTTTCCTTTCTTTTTCTTATTCTCTCCCCTCTCTTCTTATCTTTTGCCCAAACGTGCTTATTTCTTCTCCCTTTATCTCCTCCTTTTTCTTTTCCTTTCTTTTTTTTCCTTCTTTTTCCTCTCTCCCTCAAAGCTCTTAGTTTATGCTGAAGCTTCCACTCTTTTCCTGTTCTTTTTACCGTTCAACTCTCCTCTTTTCTTTTTTTGACTGGGTCAAAAACCCATATTTTACACAAAGCCTAAAAAACCTAGTTTCTCTTGACATCTTTTTTTTTCTCTCTTGTTCAATTCTCTCTAACCTCATTAAGATACTTCACCACCCTCTCTTGCTCGCGACTCACCCTTCTTGCTCGCTTGCGGCTCGCCCTCACTTGTTCGAGCCTTCCAACCCTTGCTTGTTCTTACTCATCTTCGCCCTTGTTTATCTTTACTTTAAACTGTTTTTTTCCTCATATTATCTTGCTGTAAAAAATGAATCAGAAAAAGGAATTAAAGAAAAATAGGTTCTTGGATAGACCCTACTGGACCAAAAAAATAAAATAGGTTCAAGATTGGTTTCGGGACAAGCATGGTAGCTTTCAAACTCCAAAAAACTTCTAAGAGGATAAGTCCTAATTTCCTAACTTGAAACTTACCCACCCTAAAAGGATAACTTTTAGTTTGTACTAGAGAATCCTGCTCATTCATTCAAACTATGAATGTGAACTAAACTCAATCATCCCAATGATATCTTTTACTTCGCATTGGGCTCTCGGTGAGAGAAGAAGAATAGTCTACAAATGGGTAACCGGCGGAAGCCACTCCTAGCTTGGTCTTTGCTCCAGCCAGTGGGTCTTGAGAAAATTTTCGAGGCCCCGGAGGTGATGCTGCAGCGGCAACCTTGCTTCCATCTCGTGCTTCCAATGCTGTATTCGAATCCGTCCTCAAACATCCCTTTGGACTTACTTAGTGGCACGAGTGAAGATCTCCATGAGATTGTAGAGACTTGCCATTGATCCAAGGATAGTGCCTGTTGATCTCAAGTCGTATAAAAAAAAAAAGAAATTTTAGAGTCCCCCATTGAAGAGTAATCCTAGTCATTGGTTGAGAGATTGATTGAAATTTTTTTTATAGTTCTCAATGCACGATCTTAATATGGTAGGAGGGTTGTATCCCAAAAGCACCTATGCTCCATACTCTATTCCAAAAATTAAAGCATGCTTAAAGAGAGAAAAACAAAGTACAACTAAAGATGGAGTAACTAGAAGCTTTACAATAACTTTCATTCACCATCACCAGAGCACAGTTCTTAAGCACCTTGAGTTTACAGATCCAGCGAATGTCAAAAAGAGACATTAAGAAACTCATAAAATTGTATGTCTAGCTGTTAATACTACTAATACAATGGATTGTGATAGCTAATTGTGATTGTGGTGGCTTGATTATACTTAATCTATATTTAGTTGTAATTATTGAATTAAATTGGTTTATGTTAAATTATGCTATTAGTCTTGAGCTATGGCTAATTTTCTTATAAGTGTGGTTTAATTAAAGAAATGGTGGTTTTGTATTAAATAATGGTGATTATGTATTTTTGGATATTAATGATAATTATCTATATATTATTAATTATTTATTTCTAGTAAATAATAATTATTAAATAAATTTATAAATTATTGGGAACCATTATTTGTGAGTAAGAAATGTTTATTTATGTGGAAAGTTAATTGGTTAATTATTTTTATGGAATTAGATATTTTTTGGAAACTAATTAATTATTATGGGATAATAATTATTTATTTATTTTGAGTAATAATTGAATTTCGAAAATTGGAAATTAATTATTTTGTGAGAGAAAAATAATTAATTCCTTTTGGAAATGGAAATGATTTATTTTTTTTTTGGGCGATAAATAATTAATCATTTTGGATGAGAATTCATTAGTTAATTGAGTTTTAATTAATGAATGATTTTGAGGAAAAGTATTATTGTTGCAAAGTAAATCACGAATTACTTTGAATAAGAATGAGTTATTTTTAGTGGATAACGAATGGTTCACGTTGGAACGTTATCCAATTGATATTTCTAGTGGGTTGTTTTTTTTTTTTTTTGGGTAAAGTAAGATATATATATACTTTTAACGCACCAAGTACAAAGAAAGGACGTCGTACTCAAAAACCTCGTACCCTTGGGAACAAGGATGGTGTTCCCAGGGGTACAAGTTGTACGATTGAGAAAAGAAAAAAGCCGCAAGGGCAGAAGAAGGAGGCCGAACACTCCGGCGAAAGCCAGATATACAACTGCTACGCAAATACTAGGAATCAAAAATAGAGGCAAAGATGCCCCAGTTTGCTTGAACTCTCCGGTTGCGGGGACTATCTTCGATGGGTTTAAAGGATAGACCTCTATCTCTCGTCACCTTAATAAGATGGTTGCGGATGGCCGGTATATAGAGTGGTTTGATCCTAAAAAGGATATCATTTCTTACCGTCCAAATAATGTGGCATAAGGCGCTAAGGGAGAAGCGAGCAATGCGTTGATGGAAACTATGTCCACCAATGACCCGTATAGCCCATCGGAGGTTGTTAAACCACGGTTTATTGCGCCAGGAAAGATTGCATTTGGAAGCCCAAAAGTTAGCAAGGGAGCCCGTGATGGTATAGCCGAAAAAGAGGTGGTTGATGGAATTCGGTCTGCGGCAACAAAAGGCACAGGCCCCTTCGTCGATCCTATGGTGCCTCAATAAATACTCCTACGTAGGAAGCCTATTCAGAGTAGTGAGCCATAACAGAAATCCGTATCTAGGGGCGATGGAAGGATCCCAGATGAATGAACTCCATTTAACTTTTTGGCCCTTGATCCTTATGGATTCCCACGCCTTGGCAGAAGAAAAGTCGCCGAAGGGATGTCCCTGCCAAGAGAGACTATCGCTAACTCCTGGTTGAAGAGAACCAGTAGGCAGCCAGGAGCGAAAAGTGTCTAGGACCGAAGACTGGGGCCATTCGGATGAGAAAAAATCCCTAACCGTAGAGCTTCTTGGAATCCTGGAGTTGTAAATCTCTCTATCCATGAATAATTTGTAAATAGGACCCCTAGGGTGCCAATTATCAAACCAAAAGGAGGTGATAACTCCATTACCAATGTGCCAGTAGAATTTTGAGTTAGAATGCATGACGGAGGTCTAAAATTTTTTTCCAAGCCCCAGAACATACCGTTGGTTTGGGTGCAATCCAGAAATTCTTGTTCTTCAAGAAATTAGAGTGAATCCATTTACACCACAGAGATTCTTTATCAGTAAAGAGAATTCATATGTGCTTGAGTAGGGTTGCCCGATTGCATTCAATGAGTCTACGAATTCCCAGTCCTCCCTCATCCTTAGGAAGACAGACTTCTTTCCACAACACTTTCGCGCCCCCTGACCCCAGATCCGGGCCTTTCCACAAAAACTGCCTAAGAATCAATTCAATTTTGGAAAGAACATATTGAGGCAATGGGAATATAGAGGCCCAATAGACATGGGTAGCATGGAGAACTGATTTAATAAGCTGGAGCCGACCCGAAAATGAGAGGAAACAATGCGACCATAAGCGAGTATGAGCAGTAATGGAGTTGACAAGGGAAATGCAATCTGTCTTGCTCAATCTGGACGCAATGATAGGTACACCGAGGCATCTAAAGGGAAGCATACCTTCATTGAAGCCAAACAAGAGCCGGTTTGGGTTCGCAACTCTTCAGAACCACCAGAGAAGAATAATTCACTTTTGTTGACATTAGGGTTGAGCCCTAACCAGGACGAAAAAAGAAGAAGGCCTTCCTTTAGAAGGGTAGCCGATGCAAGCTGTGCCTCCACAAAAACGAGCACATCATCGGCAAAGAATAAGTGTGTAAGACGAGAAGGCTTATAACGCCAATAGTACTTGAATGACGGGAGCGTAGCCTTGGAGTTAAGGATTTCGGAGAATACTTCCATCACCAACGTGAACAAATAAGGGGATAGGGGGTCACCTTGACGGATGCCCCTTCCACTTTTAAAGAAACCATGAAGTTCTCCATTGATGGATATAGGGGAAGTAACACATTCCATAACGAGTTTAATGAACATTTGGGGAAAGGAAAAGGAATGTAATACCTTTTCCAAGAATGCACAATCCACTGTATCATATGCTTTCTGGAAGTCTACTTTGATGGCACACTTGGGTAAATATGGGTTATGGTGAAACCCGGCAAAGAGCTCCTGAGCGAGCATGATATTGTCGCAATCCTTCGTCCCCTGACAAAGACATTCTGGGATGGTCCAATGATGGAGGGCATAATAGTTGCAATTCTATTTGCCAGGATCTTAGTGATGCATTTGTAGATTGTGTTGCAACAAGCAATCGGTTGAAAATAACTCATAGTCGAAGCATTAGGTACCTTCGGGATGAGAGTGAGGATTGTGTTGTTGGTCTCCTTCAGTAACGAGCCAGAGCGGAAGAAATCCTTGATGGCCATGATAACTGAGGGGCCAACAACATCCCAAGAGGCTGTGAAAAAATCCACGTTGAACCCATCCGAACCTGGAGCCTTACCCTTGGCAAGGGAGAACATGACGTTGCGGATATCACTGTCCGTGACTTCCCGGGATAAGAGGATGATTTGTTCCTCATTAAGGATCCGCTTCTTCATGGAACGAATGTCAGCCACAGATGGGCTTGATGTACCAAGGCTAGCCGAGTATAAGGTCTCATAATAGGAGACAATATGGTGATGAACCGCATCTATTCCCAGCATCATCCGTAATCGAGAGGATACGGTTTTGGAGGTGACGTTGTTTTACGAAGTGATGGAAATATTTAGTGTTCCTATCCCCATCATTGAGCCATTTGATTCTGGACTTTTGCTTGAAAAAAGATTCTTCTTGGAGGCGCAAAGTAGCGAAGAGCTGGAGCTGCTCTTTTTCCAGGTTTGCCAATTCAATGTTACTAGGGTCTAAAGTGAGTGCATCCTATGTAGAGAAGAGATCAAACCTGGCCTTAGCTGTGCGATCAAAGATATCCGAAAAGGAGGCTCGGTTAAGCTGTTTAAGCCGGCCTTTGAGGCACTTCAGTTTCTGGCACACTCTGAACATGGGAGTGCCACTGTTAGAGGAGTCCCAAAGCTGTGAGATAATGGAGGGGAATGCCAGGTGTGACATCCAGCAATTAAAGAACTTGAAGGGTTTCCTGGCCGAGCTCACAAGAACTATTCTTATGAAATAGGATTATGATCAGAAACTCCGGAGGCCAGGAAAGCAGCTTCCGAGAAGGAGAAAGAGTTGGTTCATTGATCATTTATCAGCACACGATCTATCTTTCTTTGTTTCCGAGAAGGACCCGAAGAAGTCGACCAGGTGAATCTATGGCCAACGTAACGGAGGTCGTCAAGACCCGCGCTATTTAGGCATGAATCAAGTTCATCAAAAGCTGGGATCCACGCATTAGTGCTGCCCAGTCTATCCGAATTATCCCGAATAGCATTGAAGTCCCTAGCAACCATCCAAGCTTCCAACTCATAGAGAGAACTTGAACTGATAAGATCTGCCCATAAAGACTGGCGGGATGCAAAGGTGTGTTCGGCATAAATAACCGAGAAGACACAACTCTTGTTTAATGCCCGGATGCCAACACGACCATGGATGACTTGGGTCGATTTGGATAGAATTGAGAGGTCAAAAACCTGGGGTTTCCACCCAATCCATATGTGTCCCTAAGGGAAATGACTAATTATTTGTCCATAACCAACCCGGTAGCAAACCGGAGGATATTTCATCAAAAAGAGCAGGCTTGACCTTAGTCTCAAGAATACCAATACAGGAAATATTATTAGATCTAACGAAGTGTCGGATCTCAGCCTGTTTGATGGGATCTACTAGTCCCCTAATATTCCACACGCCAAAAAACATAATTGAGGAATAGGAGTGTTACCTCTTCTTGTAGCCACCCCGCTTCTTGGATCCCGGATTGGCCTTGGGCCGAAGGGCCTTATTAGCTGGAGACACGGCCGGGGCCTGGGATCTGGGTGGTTGTTCTACCGCCTCTGGAAGGGGGGGAAACTTTCTTAGGCTGGGGATCCACCCCAGATGGCTTAACACTAGGATCCGGAGTAGTAGAATGCAGAGCCAGATTTTTCCGCGAGCTGCAGTCGCGTGTGCTTGTCTGACCAGGAGAGGGGGAGTCCATATTACTGGAGACGTCACTTGCCAGATCTTCGTTACTCTCTTTCGATTCGAAGGAGGCAGAATAAGCACTATGAGGGGATATATCATGTCCTGAGGGGACTCTTTCGTCCACCAAGCCTTGACGGGACAATGGTATCGGTTCTGGGGGTGACGGAGCAGTAAGGGGAGTCTTGTTTCTGGAACTCCCTGGTGCTTGCCTCTTTTTGACCAGCTGCCAAGATTTCTCCTCCAAAGGGGGGGGGATGGATTGAACCAGAAGGCTGGGACGTGACCCTGTCAACCGCATGGAGTGGATCCTCTCCTATTTCTGTAGCTGGCTCACGAGTCTTGCCACTAGTAGTAGGCAAGGGATCAGGTGCGCATTTGTGACCAAAGGTATAACATTTAGGACAAGAGATGGGTCTCCACTCATATTCAATCTTTACCGTCCAAGTTTGGTCATTTAGTAGAAGGTCTACTGAATCTGGCAACTGTTGTGCTGGCCTGATCTCAACACAAACTCTCGCGTAGGATATCATACACATCTTTTCCGTTTGAATGTCAACATGCAGGGGTTTGCCAATTGTGCTAGCTACGGCACTAATGCCTGGCGCTGACCACAGGACTACTGGAATGTCCCTTAACTTGACCCGTACCGGAAGGGTATCATGCTGTTTTTTCTTGAGCTGGATGGCCGGGTGCCATTGCTGTAAAATCATGGGGATCCTTAGAATGGTGATTGGTCCCTTATCCAGGATCTTCCTGCGATAAATAGAAGAACCATCATTATTAGCTAGAACATCCACTAGTTGATGGTCCCAGACTTTCTTTAAGGCTGTTTCAGTTAATTTGAATGGAAACTTCTTCCCAACAAAATAACCAACAAGGCACTCTTTCTATTTCAGGTCAGAACTCTGAAGAATGTCCTCTAATATTTCCACACATAGTTTTCCATCAATCAAAGCGGGAAGGATATACGATAGAGAGTATCCCTTCTCAGCAGATTTAGCTATGGCTGCCCAAGAACGTTGAGCTATTGGCTGCACCGGTTTTGGGCTTGGGGCTTTTGCTAGGGCTTTACCCCTACTTGGACTCCTCTTAGATTGAGAAAGATCACCTCGAGGCACTCTGGCCATCGAATTCCCCCTGCTACGGCCACGGGAATGATTTTGCCTTCTATCAGAAGCGGCTCTAGAGGAACCGGCCACTGTATTTTCTTTCTGGGTTTTCGCTTGCCCAAATACCACCGAGGAATCGGGCCTTGGAATGGCACCTGAAGATCCCACATTGGGTTTTGGAGGCCGCTGAGGGATAGCTTCATCCGTTGTAGCCTTGGCTACAGGGTCAATAGACTTAGGCATCAGGGCCATCACACTTTCACTGGGTTTGTTGGCCATATGAGCTCAGATTCGAATGGCCATGGAGAAAGCGAGGTGTGAATCACAAGTATCAATGAAGGGGGTAATAAAGCGCCCCCCTTATCCGAAATGTATCACTGTAATCTAAAGCCAGGCATTCACAAGTACTGGAAATCAGGACATGAAGAGCAAAACCCAGAAACTTACCCAGATCTGCTTACACGCCTAGGAGGATAGCCCAATGAGAATTCCCTCCGGTTGAAGAGGGAAGGGCTTAAATGTGACCACAGACTCAAAAGCTCAAGGGGATACAACGGTGAAGTCAAACCAGTGCGATAGCTGAGCAGACACTGAAGAACCTAGAACGAATAGGTAAAAACCCAAATCTATTCCTCAGCTCAAAGGGAGGGATGAAACACCGATCTATCCGGGAGAAGGATAGGATCCTTCAAGACGACCTCCGACACCAAATTTCGGCCGGACCAACAGCCGGAATGGTCCTAGCGCACCAAGGCAATCGGACGACAAGGAGTCCACAATCTCCACCAAAACGAGAGGATTTGAATAGTAACCCGCATGAGCAGTATTAGTGGGCTAGTTCTATTAGGTTGTTCGTATTTTTTTTTTTTTTTGGTAAAGGTAAATGTATATATAACTTTCCAAAAACCAAATACAAACTAAGCACGAACCTAACCTGACCCTGTTGGGACAAAGATGTCCAAATAGGGTCAAGGAAGGCCCTGCAAGGCTATACAGGCACCGAAAAAACTAAAGAGAGCCCGGGAAAAAACAAAAGACCGGGAAACAAGGAGGATCAGCCCTCGTCAAAAATAGAAGGCGGGAGGCCCCACTGTCTTTGGATATGGCGGTTCCTGGGAGTGTCTTGAACTCTTCCCATAGATAAAGCTTTGTCCTTGACAACCTTGAGAAGGTGCTTGCACATACCTGGGAAGTAGATGCTCTTGTTCCTGAAAATGGCGTTATTTCTCTCTGACCAGATGATGTGGACCATCGCCCCGAAGGAAAACCGAGAGAGGCAGTGTGCAAAAGAAGAGCCGCCACAAACCGACATAGCCCAAGTGATGTGCTCATGCCACGGCCGGTTCCGCCAAGGGAGGTTGCACCTGGTAGCCCAAAAATAGGCTAGTCTTCTAGTGGAGGAGCAGCTGAAGAAGAGATGGTTGATCGAGTCCGGTCTTGTACCGCAGAAAGCACAAAAAGCCGCCTCAATCCTGTGATTTTGTAGAAGAAGAGCCTGCGTAGGCAGCCGATTGAGGGTGACAAGCCATAGGAGAAAGGCATGGCGGGGTGCAATGTGGTGATCCCAAACAAAGGAATGCCAAGGAACCAGGTGACCTCTGCTCCTGAGGTGGTCCCAAGCGGAGGAAACCGAAAAGGAATCTGAGAAATTTGGGTTCCATATCAGTTTGTCCGGTGCATCCACAAATATAGGCGGCAGCTCATTCCAGCTGAGAATGGAGTCAAGAAAGGGTGAAGGTTGCCAGATGCCTTCATAAAAATCCCTAACCGAAGTATCCCTGGGAATCCGGGACTGGTAGATGTCGACATTAGAAAAAATAAGATAAAGAGGTCCTCTGCAATGCCACCAGTCAAACCATAGGGAGACAGAGCGACCATCGCCTATCCTCCATCGGAAAAGAGTCCTAGCTGAAGGACGCAGGTCCAGTATCTTCTTCCAGGTCCAGGAACAGAACGTGGGCTTGGAAGCAATCCAAAAGTTAGATTTTATAAAATTGGAATGAATCCATTTGCACCATAATGATTCCTTGTCCGAGAATAGGAGCCAAATATGCTTTAGTGTTAAAGCCCTATTGTATTCTGCCAACCGACGTATACCAAGGCCACCTTCTTCCTTGGGAAGGCAAATATTGTTCCAGTCTACCTTTGCACCGCCTGGGCCAAG
This sequence comes from Syzygium jambos, assembly GCA_031216235.1. Taxonomy (NCBI): domain Eukaryota; kingdom Viridiplantae; phylum Streptophyta; class Magnoliopsida; order Myrtales; family Myrtaceae; genus Syzygium; species Syzygium jambos. The sequence goes on from CM062224.1 coordinate 16,783,009, forward strand.
ATCAGGTCCTTTCCAGAGGAACTGTCTCAAGATGGTCTCAATATCGTTTAAAACTGATTTTGGGAGGGAGAAGATAGTAGCCCAGTAAACCTGAATGGAGTGTAAAACAGACTTGATGAGCTGGAGTCTCCCTGCAAAAGATAAGAAGCGTTGAGTCCAAGATCGGGCCCTCGCCGTTATTGAGTCGACTAAGAACTTGCAATCCTCCTTACGAAGTCTGGAGGAGATAATAGGAACTCCTAGATAACGGAAGGGGAGGGAGCCCAATTGGAAGCCCAGACAATGAAGTATTTGGCTATGTAAGGTTGGAGGCCCTCCCGATAAGAAAATACTGCTCTTACTATTGTTTGGGAATAGGCCAGACCATCCAGAGAATAAGTCGAGCGATCGCTTAATAATCTGAATAGATTCCAGGTGGGCTTCACAAAAGAGGAGCACATCGTCCGCAAAGAACAGGTGAGATATGCGGGTCTTTTTGCAACGCCAGAACCAATGGAAATGCGGAGAGTTCGCATTTGACTTGAGGATGCCTGAAAAGACCTCCATAACCAGGATGAAAAGGTATGGCGAGATCGGATCCCCTTGCCGTATACCACGGCTACTAGAGAAGTAACCGTGTAATTCCCCATTTATAGAGACGGAGAATTTTGCTGTAGAAACACATGCCATAATCAACTTGATGAAGGAAACCGGAAACCGGAATGCCTGGAGTGTTTTTTCAATAAAGGTCCAGTCAACGGTGTCAAAGGCCTTCTGAAAGTCGACTTTAACAGCACATTTGGGGAGATAAGCTTCATGATGAAAGTCAGCGAACAGTTCTTGAGCAATCATGATGTTATCGGTGATTCGGCGACCCTTGACAAACGCAGTTTGAGAGGGGCTGATCAAGCTTGGGAGAATATGTGCTATACGCCTCGCCAAGATTTTAGAAATGCACTTGTAGAGGGTATTGCAACAAGCTATAGGACGGAAGTCGGTCATGGACGAGGCATTGGGAGACTTCGGCACTAGAGTGAGGATGGTAGTATTAAGTTCCTTCAGCATGTGACCAGTCTCGAAAAATTGTCTAACCGCCTCAAGGATAGAGGGACCAACAATTTCCCAAGATGCTTTGAAGAAATCCACATTATATCCGTCAGGCCCGGGGGCCTTACCCTTAGCCAACGAGAAGAGAGTATCCCGGATTTCTCTATCGGTGACTGGTTGGGATAGGTAGATACATTGATTATCATCAAGGGTCTTACCAATGAAGCGGCCTATCTCACCAATAGCTGGATGGGAGAGCACAGGATGACCATTGAAAAGCCGCTGAAAGTGGTGGACAATATGGTTCCTTACCTCTGATGGGTCTGAGAGTTGGATACCATCATTGGTGAACACCGAGAGAATATGGTTCTGAGTACACCGCTTATTGACAGAGTGATGGAAGAACCTGGTGTTCAGATCCCCTTCTTTAAGCCATCGGATACGAGATTTCTGCCTGAGGAAGGATTCTTCTTGCAATCTTAAAGTGGAGAAGGACCGGAGTAGATCCACTTCTTCATCCAGTAGGTTCTGGTCGAAAGGTTGTAGTTCCAAGGCCGACTGAACAGCAAGGAGATCGGATCTAGCCTGCTCCGTTCTTGAGGAAATGGCAGAAAAGGAACTCCTGTTTAATTGTTTTAACTTAGCTTTAAGCAGCCTAAGTTTACAACAAACCTTAAAAAGAGGAGAGCCGACCAACGGTGAGTCCCAGGCTTGGGCTACAAGTTCGAGGAAGCTGGGATGGGAGGCCCAAAAGTTAAAAAACTTAAAGGGTTTCCTTGAACTTTGTGGCGTAGAAATTTTGACGACCATTGGGGAATGATCCGAAATGCCCGGCAAAAGGAATGTGGCTTCCGAGAAAGAAAGGTGCTGAGACCACAGGCTATTGATGAGAACACGGTCTATCTTACGGAGTTTCCTGTTGGTGCCGGAAGAATGGGACCACGTGTATCTGCATCCCGTATATCTGAGGTCATCAAGCCCAATTTGGTTGAGACAATCCCCAAACTCATCAAAAACTGGAATCCACGGAGTTGAGCTTCCAAGTCTATCCTGTGGGTCCTTAATAGCGTTAAAATCCCCTGCAACTAGCCAAGGAAGGTCAGAGGGGGAGAGACGGATGAGATCAGCCCAAAGCGGACGTCGGTGTGAGAATGTATGTTCCCCATAGACAACAGAGAGCAAGCAGGTTTTGTTCAAAGAGAGAAGTTTGAGCTGCATGTGGATTAGTTGACCTGAAGTATAGAGCAATTCCATTTCTAGCACAAACGGGTCCCAACCAAACCAAATGCGGCCTAAAGGTGAAAAGTTGTAGTTGGACACCCAACTCCAATTGTTATATAAGCCCTTAGAAATATCAGCAAAAAAGGGCTCCTTGACTTTGGTCTCAATGATGCCGATACAAGAGAGACGATTATTTCTAATAAGAGAACGAATCTCAGCTTGACGGAGGGGGTGAACAAGACCCCTAATGTTCCAAAAACCAAAAAACATAGTGGCAAAGGGAAAGCTATTTTCGAGATTTCCTCGCCTTCCTCTTCTTGTCTTTCTTCTTCGAGGAGGACGAGTTAGCGCCTTGATTGCTCAAGTTGGGTATTGGTCCCAAGGATGCTTTGGAGGGGTCTCCAATAGTGTAAGAAGCCAACTTTTTGGAGCGGGTGGTTGGGGGGGACAAAATGACATCCTGCACCACTTGGTCTTCGGCATTGCTGAAGTCCTCTTCAGCTTGTGAATCAGAGAAATCTTCGGAGGAGGAGTGGGAGTTGATGGAAGAGTCCCGAGGTGGGTATACTGCAGGAGGCAAGGGACCAGGAGCCTCAGAGATCATGTTCAGAGAGCGGTGTAATGCTGATCTGCTCATTTCCTCTACAGGTCTGGATGGACTGGAGCTAATCTGAACATTACCAGCAGAGACACATTGCAGATGGATCTGAGGTTGAGGGTTGTCAAGAACAGGGGCTATAGGAGCCCCTTCCCTGTCGTTCACGAAGAGAGGCTGGGCTGGTGCTGGACAGATCACAACCTCTGTAGGTCCAGCTGGACTGAAGCTGATCTGATCAGGAGGCTCTGCTGCACAAGGAGGAGAGGGTCCTGATAGAGATTCCAAAACAGGCCTCAAATCAGTGTCACCTAAATCAGCTTGTAAAGAAGAGGGCAAGTGAGTCAGCTGTGGCTCTGCAGGGTTGAAGGTCGCAACAGGTACAGCTGGGTTATCTACCGCAGGTCGAGACGAGTCTGGGGTGGGCAGAGAGGAAGATGCATCTGTCGCTGGACGGGACATCCTAGCATGGGCTTTGCCCTTCCGAGATTGCACTTGAGTCCACTCATCATTCCTCTGTACAGGAGCAGGCTGAGCTGCTCTAGTTCCGTGACTGAGGATTGAGTCTCTGTTAATGGAGTGATCAGCTGAACATTTGAATCCAGCAGAGCCTTCTTTGTGGCCGAAGGTGCCACAGGAAGTACAAGCTATTGGCTTCCATTCGTATTCCACTTTTATAACACTCAGTTCATCCTCCCAGAGTACCTTTACTTGGTCAGCTCTTGGTTCCGAAGCCTTGACTTCCACACAAACTCGAGCGTAAGAGATTCTCGCCATTTGTTCCGTCTGTACATCAACATATAGAGGCTTTCCCAATGCGCTGGAAATTCTCCCAATGCCGGCAGGGGACCATAGAGAGAAGGGTAAGTCCCTTAATTTGATCCAAACGGGAACAGAGTCCAGGACTCCTTTTTGGAGCTTTAACTTGGGATGCCACTGTTGTAATAACATGGTGCAGCTGAATATGGAAATGGGACCAGAATCAATGAGCTTCCTGCGGCAATCAGCGTCTGGAACTCTAAAGAAATAAAACCCATTCTCATGGAGTTTGATGTCAGACACTTTATCACCCCATGCTTTCCTAATAGCCTCTTCAGTAAGTTTAAAAGGCACTTTTTTCCCAATGTAGTGTCCAACGACACATTCAAGCCAGAAGGGATTCACCTCAGGCATCATCTCCGGTGTAATATCCACAAACAGTTCACCATTTGCCTTTCTAGGGGGAGTATAAGAGAGGTTGTAGCCCTTGGTTAGAACTCTAGCCACGTTTGCCCAAGATCTGGGTTTAGGAGCAGGAGCTGGGAGTCCTTGTGGATTGGTGTTTTTATCAGAAACATGTGCATTCCTTTGGATATTAGGTTGGCGACTCGTAGAGGCCGAGACCTGACCATGCTTAAGAGTACGGCTTCTAGACTTCGACCTTCCCCTACTCAAACTTCGGTTTGGTCTAGCCACAGCAACATTTCCAGCAGCAGGGGCAGAATCCTCAGTCAGTTTATGGCTAGAAGTACCTTTAAGAATAGGTCTAAGACCCATGGCTTGCTGAGCCTCATTGACAGGAGGAGCCGTGGTTGCTGCCAAGTTCGCATCAGATGCAGTAGCAGCCTGCAAGGTCTGTGTAGATTGGAGAGATACAACAGCAGGAGATCTTCCTCTAGATGCAGCAGCATCTGCATTGTTGAGGACAGATCCATTCACCACTTGTAGTGCAGAAACATCAGAGGGGTGATCAGTAACCGGAGCAGAAGAGGCCTCAGTCGCTTGAAGGGATCCTTTCATTGGGACATAAATGCGAGCACCTACCGGTCAGCCCAATCCAAACCGGGGGAAGGGTAGGCAGCGAAACAGGAGGAATCCCAAATAAATGCTACCACTATATCACCACTACCAGCACCCTACCAGCACCTAGTCAACAGCAACATATATGGCCAGAACAGAAATCGATCGAGCCCCAGACAGTCCACTCGCAAAGTCGGTTCCGGAACAGGGGAGCACTTCAGACTTACAGATGATTACCTCAGATCAAGCAAGAACCAACCTGAGATACCAGCCCACAACGTAACCTGAGGTGGAGACAGGGAGGAAATCGACGGAAGACCGTCGGAGAATCCCAGCTTGAGTCCAATCCTCACTTCGTTCGAAGCCACGCTCGGGGAACCACGAACAGCGTGAACACAGATCTATAATCCCACTCTCAGAACTATACGAAGAGAGAAATCCTTCTGAGGGAAGGTAGACGAGACTCCCAGGAGCCGGCTCGCCAAGTTTCAGCCCCAACCGTGGCCGGAGGCAGCCGGAATCAGCAGAAAACCGGCCGGTGTACTGTACCGGCGAGAAACCCTACCGAGAGCTCCATGGAGTGAACAGTACCCGCGCGAATTTTGCAGTCGACTCAATTGTTCTGACTTGGTTTTGTGAAGTTTGCTGGTAGGTGAAGATGGCGGAGTGGAATCTGGAGAAGGATTTGCTGGTGATGGTCAGGTTGTTCGTATTTGATTCTTTGAAAGGACAAGAATTACGATTGAAATGTCAATTGGATTGATTACAACTAATGCACTGTCAAATGAGATTGTTTCTGCAAGTTAATATGTGGTCAATATGTTTGGCATGATCGTATGGCCGCATGGGAAGTATTCTGGCATTGTGCATGTGAAAGATGGAGTAAATTGTCATGTGTAAGCATGGATCATGTCTGCATCGACTAAAATGCAAGATAATGAAATGATCATGAGTGATTGATGTGTTTGCGTGATCAATTAATCTATCGTCACCCAGTGGAAGATATGTGGTGGACATAGTCCGTTTTAACGGAAACTGAATGCGTGATCAATTAATTTGCTGTCACCCAGTGGGGGATTTGTGGTGGACGTAGTCCGTTTTAACAGAATTTGATCCCGGTGTTTGATCCGAAAGTCGAGTCACGGTAGAGGCCAGATCGATAATTTTGCTCCATATGGAATGCAGTGGGTGGGAGCCCTATGATGTCCTATGGATTGCTCCATTGCTCCCTATAATCTGCTGTCTGGGCGAGAACCCCATGACGTGGAAATGGAATGTCGTGCCCAAAGGTTGTGGGACAACGCCTAGCTATGCTGAAAGATAGTATCCCCCCTTGTGTACAGTAATTAATCGGAGCACGACTGAATGCATTACGCATGAGAAAGCACATGATATGTTCTGGTTAAATGTATGATGTGCCTTTGCGTTGAAATGTGCCATTTGCATTGAAATGTGCCATGAGATGGACTGTATCATGCAGGTCGTGTATGGCAAGAAATGTCACGCCCCGAACCCTACGGCTCGCGACAATCCGGCCGAGGTCGATTCAAGTGCGACGTCCCAAGACGCGTTGCCAACCCGACACCCAACGCAAAAAACCATGCACACGCGGAAGCAACATAAACATCCGTACAATTTAAAATCACATGACCAAGGATAGCACAAATAACAAACACCATTATGAATATACACTTGCATTAACATCTGGAAACATATACAATATTCATTTACAGCATAAGCACAAAAACCAAAAGCGGGTCAATGGCCACTACTAACAAAAAGGGGGTAGGTGGCCAGGCGGTTAGTCTACTACCTAAGGTGGGGTTTCGATCAAAAAGGTACTGACCCGACCTAACTGAGGCTAAGGCTAATCTTACGAAACCCAGTCCGGGTCAGATCCCGAGGACTCAGAGGAACTGTTAGACAACTCGACCTCGGAGTCTAGGGAATCCAGCTCGGACTCGGCCTCTACCGGCTCCTCCTCAGAATCCATCTCCTCAGGCTCGCCCTCCTACTCAGAGTCCTGCTCCATAGGCTCTGGCTCCTCATCCGACTCCATCGGCTCCGGATCAGAGTCTCAATCCATCGGCTCCTTGTCCATAAAGTTTGGCTTGTCCATCTCCCAGACAACAGGTCCGTGCCCGACATCAGCACTAGAACTCCCCTCGGAAGTATACTCGGGGCTCACCAGGTCTCCGTCAGCACACTGGAGATCTAGGTCACCTAGCCCGTTGAACGGGACATCAAAAGTCCTGAGGGGTCCAAAAGTCCCGATGTAATCCCTAAAACACCAAGCTATGTACTCGTGGGCCTGGAAGTGCTGCTCGCCCACGTCGATCCATACGGTGGTAAAGTGTCTAATATATGTATCCTCGTTCCTTATGGGGTACTCGATCACATCCCGATCTTTCCGAGACGGAATCCCAAAACGTATTAGTACCTCAGACATCTTCAGGGCCGGAGATCTGAAAAGTTGGGTTTTAACAATAATGAGAACGAATCTCAGCGAGTAAAACCCCCTAAATCAAAACTAGGCTAACATGCACCTCCTAACAGGCAACAAATCATATATAACCAGAATACAATTGACAATCAATTGACCTAAGCTCTCGGGCCCAAATCGAGCACACAATTGACCTTGCAGGTTAGGCATATAATAATCACAATAATTGCATATAGGCGATAGGCTCAGTCACACGTTTGCCGTGCACATGTTAATGCTCATTAATGCCTACGTCACCCGCGAGTCACCGATACGCACATGCTTGCACAACTGCCAATGCACTCTTGCACACATATGCCACCAATATGTTCATGCTCATGATCTGGCTTGATAATGCACACTGCTCAATTCTCAATTAGAATTCGACCCGCGTAAAACGCATCAGGTCTGACTCGCGTAAAACACATCAGGTTTATATCAATTCCAACACTTCATGGCCCGCGTAAAACTCATCAGGCCCAGTGTCTCTAGCCTGCATAAAACGCATCAGGCGCAACACTGATCTCCATATACGAACTGAACCCGCATAAAAGGCATCAGGTTGGCCATCTTCTGGCAATCCAGGCATCGTCCCGCGTAAAACACCTCAGGACGGTTTCATTACCTCGTGTAACACGCATCAGGGTTTATAGTGATCACATGCTCATGTCAGGTACGCATACTCGCACAACTCACGATTCAAGCCAATGCTCAGCATGTGAAATGCGTAGCCATGCAATCCGACATTCGAGCAACAACACCATGCACAATGAGCACTCAATTTCACATATGCACAATAACAACTTATGCCAATTCAACATGCATCTCAACATGCCTAATTCACATCATGACGTGCTCAATTACACTTAGCATGCCCAAAGAATCACTCGATTCAAATCAGCCACGACATGTCCAATTAACGCATTAACATGCCCAATTTAAACGACTCAATACAATTAGGCTCCGGCATACAATTAGCACATAATTCACGCAATTAGCACAATGCAAACTTGCACACTCGGGGTCTGTCACACCTCCCCTTTCTCAGCCACACTTAGGCACACGATATGGCATGATAGAATTAATCACCAATGAGCACAAATCAGCCAATACATCAATCAAATATGGCATGCTCGGGAATTCACGATTAAACCCTAAATTGATCGCTCTTAATCCAATGAAATCCCAAGTGGACAGCCAACAATCAAGCCAATCTAGGTAATTTCTCCACTTCCAAATTGGCATACTAGGCTCCCAAACTACCACATAATCCACCGTTCACTAATCGGCCCATAATTAATCCTAAATCACCCTAAATAACCTCTAGTCTAACCCTAATCCTATCTAGAAGTGCTTAATTATCCTAATTAGGGTTTAGAAGTAATTGCTCACAATTTTCCTAAGCTCCAAACACATCTGAACAGGTGGGGGAACGGGCGGATCGAGCGGGTTCGCGGCGGTGGACGACGGTGATCGACGGTAGTTCGGCGAACAGCGCGGCTAAGGGGGGCTGAGGAAGAGAGAGGATGGACGGGCCTGTTGGTGGTGGCGCAAGGCGGGCGGACATACGGATGGGCGGCGGCGACGCTTCCCCAACGGCGGTGGCTCACGGCCGACCAAGAGGGAGAGAGAAAGAGCTGGCGGGATGGAGAGGGGGAGTGGCCAGTGAGGATGAGGTGAGGAATGAGGGAGAGAGAGAGAGAGAGAGAGAGAGAGAGAGAGAGAGAGAGAGAGAGAGAGAGAGAGAGAGAGAGAGAGATAGAGTTTAAACAAGAATGGGTTTAGTGGGGTGGTTGACCTAACTTGCACTAAATGACCATCTTGCCCTTCCATCAAGGACTTGGATTAATTCTTGAACAAATATCTTGGGGCAATATGGTCTTCTAAATTCTAGCATTATTGGGGTTAATTAATCCAATTTAAAACTCCAAATTCGGAATACAAGGCTTAGGGCACAAGGGCAAATCGGTAATTTTCCGATTCCGAGCCGAATTTCCATTTTTCATCCGTACCGATCCCTATTATGGTTGGCCACACTAAAATGACGTCGTCCTCGCAAAATAGTCACGTACGTCCATGAAATTCGACATCCAAGTCCGGATCCAATTTCACGATCAAAATTGCTCAATTACAATTTTAGGATCTCTCACTAACGGGCGGCTGTTTAGGGGTTACGCGTATCGACTTAGGATTACTTGAGTCGCGACGATCTCGATCTCCCAAAGAACACGAGGATTTATCACTAGTTCCGGTGGTCGCGATCGTTCAGAATGAGTTCGGGATTGTTCGCCACGCGTACTCTCGGTCGTACGGAATCACCCGCGATCCGATCATACATCGTTGGCCAAACCAAATCCGTCACCTTCCTTGGATCGGCCCACATTGGCCCAAAATATTCCCTCGTCGTTCCTCGGAGTCGGACTCGATTCACGGTCGAGTTCTTAGGTCCACGTGCCGTTTTCTTAGTTAGTCATTCCTTATTGGTCAGTATCCTGAGAATGATCAGTTACGGGCGAGACTTACTAAAATGAAATGAGGAATAACATCAATTTCATTGGTCACGAAAGTTGATCAAATTCAGGACGTTACAAGAAAGAGTAAGGACGCCTGTGATTGCAATTACTAGTTGTAAATGACTTTGTTTGGGGCTATAGCCTATCTGTGCATTAAATAATGGCAAATTGAGTATTCATCGCTGATGACTTGTTGTCGCTAGAAAGGATTGCATGTTTAGGGTGCACCGAGCCGAGTTGGTTTCCTAGCTGGGGTTTAGGACTTTGACTTACTGAGTTTATCTCAACCCGTCGTGGTTAAACATTTTCAGGTCCATAACATGGAGAACTGGCTCGTGGTGCTGTTCGTGGCTGTGTTAGGATGGAGTAGATTAACCCTGGCCTTACTGGTTTTATTGGCTTGTTAGGAGGTGCCCGTTTGCAGGGCTTGTACTTATACACTTTCTAGGATTAATCAGATATGAAAAAGGTGGTGCTTTTGGAATGTATATGTTGATATCTTTATGCTATCCCTGTTGTTGATATTGGTCAGGTGATGTTTGAATTGCTTCCACATGTGTTTAATACGAAAGATAAAATGAATGGTCGGCCACACATCCTGGGATGTCGCATTCAAATGACCGAGTTGAAATGCAGGTTGTTGCGTGCTCGAGGGTTGAGGCATGACAAAGTTGATGAGGCCATATTAATTCAAGTTTTGAAGCAAAGGCCATTAGAAACAAGGATTAATACCATTAGAACTCCAAATCGGTATATCTTTGACAAATTTACCCCAAATTGGTACACTTGCGATTAATTTATGCTATGTTAATTTCTATTAAATTTTACTATTAAATTGCTGAGTTTGATGACTCATGACATTAGTGTGCCAGTTTGGGATTTTACTCTTTGTTTGTCACAATTGTAACAATTTCGTGGCATTAATCCAATTTAATGGAGGGTATATTTGTCACAAATGTACCAGTTTTGGGTTTTTGAAGTTCAAAAAAATTAATTTTGGGACAAATTTGTCACATGTGTACTAGTTTGGATTTTTTATGGTTATTTGGGATAAATTTGTTACAGATGTATAGGTTTACGATTTTTGTGGCAAAAGAATTAATTTAGAATAAATTTATCACGGATGTATCGGCTTAGAGTTTTTTGTGATATTAACTCTATAAACAAAACAACTGCGTAAGAAAAAAAATTAGAGGGTTTAAGGTTGTTCTGCCCGTCCACCTGTGATGTGATCTCTGTTCTTTCTTTTCCGCCGCCTTAAACTAATAAGACATACTCATCTATCGTTTGCTGATGATTTTATCTTTTTGGTGAATTTTCAAATGTAGTTGTTATGTTAAATCAATATTATTATGCCACGGCTCAGGTTATTAATTTGAATAAGTCAAGAATTCTTTTCAGCTCAAGCTCAAGATGCCCTAAGAGATTAAGCCAAAATATGGCCCATGCATTGTGTGCTTTGGAAATTGGCAAAACAAAAAAATATTTGGGAATACGCCCAGCTTGACTGCGTTACTTATTTTAACGTGTCAATACCTGCATGCCTCGCATTCCTTGTGTTTTACATCCCAGAGCTTAGACGAAACAGTTGAGGAACTTATTTAGGTCCGAAACTCATTTGTCGTTTGCCGATGATTTTATCTTTTTTCGTCAGTGAATTTTCAAATCTAGTTGTTATGTTAAATCAGTGTTGTTATACCATGGGTAAGGTTATTAATCTGAATAAGTCAAGAATCCTTTTCGGCTCAAGATGCCCTAAGAGGTTAAGCCAAAACATGGCCCATGCATTGTCTACTTCGGAAATTGGAAAAACAAAAAAAATATTTGAGAATGCGCTCAGATTAGGGACCATCAGATAAACAAATGATTGCGTTGATCCTTGCTAGTGTGAATATAAAACTGGAAGGGTGAGAATAAAGTTTGACATCAAAGGCAGGAAAAGAAGTCCTACTAAAGGTGGCGATTCAAACTTTACCATAATATGCGATGTCGATCTATAATTCCCTTATCCATATCTCATGCTATAGAGCAAAATACTTACTGCTTTTTAGTATAAGAATGGGGGACCGAAAGTTGGAATACATATGAGAAAATGGGATTTACTTAAAATAAGGAACGAGGCTTGGGCTTCAAAGGCTTAACAACCTTCGACAAGGCCATGCTGGGTAAAAAGCTTGGAGAATTGCCCGGTCGTTATTAGCGCAAGGGAGAAAACTCATGAGCTCCGTTTATTTCGCGAAAAATATTTTTAAAAAAAATATTTTTCTCATTTTCTAGTATTTGGATCTCTTAGGAAAATGAATCAATGGAAAACCTATGTTTAAATTCAAGAAAATGACTTCCTCTTTAAAAAAATCGGAAAACCCAAGTCACATGGGTACCTGAAAAGTTTGTCGATTATTGAGCATTTATGCCTTTGCTTTGTTGGTGATACAATGACTTGGAAGATGTCATCAAGAGACTTGGTGACTACAAAAGGAGTTGAAGAGGGGATGTGGTCTAATGGCTTGGTTACTGATGTTAATGCATGACATTCAATTAATATGGTGTCCAATAGAAGCCAAAGATATCATTGGAGAGCTGAGCTCCTCAGTTATCGAAATTTCCATGTCAGATATATCATGTTAGGAGAGGATGCGACCATAATGTCTGTAATTGTTAAGCGCCATTGAGCGTTGGGAGAGCTGAGATGGATAATGGGCACTATGCCGTGGCTTGAACGTCGAGTCAACATGGATATTGTTGAGAATACGTCTTTAGTTTGAATAGGTTTCCTAGTTTGAGTAGATTTTCCTAAAAAAAAGTTTTCTATTTTGGCTAAGAACAACATATCTACTCTAATATTAGCTACAGCAAAGCAAATAAGAGGAGTATCAGATTTTCTCACTATGATTTTTCCGAGTGAGCTTTTTTATGATAATTTGTGAGAAAATACTTATGAGTTTGTTTTGGGCTTAGTCAAGGTGTGAGAAACACTCGATTGTATGAGCGATTATAACTCTATAATTCTTTGATTGATTAATGGGTTATTTGTTGTTGGCTCTTTCTGTGGAGTAGGTATTAACACTCGAACCGATCACATAAATCTCTAGTATTTTTTATTGTTCCTTGTTTATTTCTCTAATAATTTCGTATTAATTTAATTGCAAAATCTGTTTGCATTTCCGCGTTATATCACACCAGTTTTAAATGAGTACTCGCTTCCTTTTTGAAATCTTTTAGATGCAAAGATTACCTATAACAATTGACACCGAGCAGGTATCAACACTTCTTCCACTCCTTCCCTCCTATTTTCTTCTCCGAGTAATCATTTCACCTAACTTGCTCCATTTTCCTATTTTTCTCTGCATAAATGCACATATTACCACCTTTCTTCCTTGTTTTAGCACACATGTCATGTGGGTGCATGATGGAACCTTTTAATCTCAGGATTAGGCCGAAATTTCCCTGAAGGCCCTTACGACAACAGAGATATATCAAATATCGTTTACTTTCAAATGAATAAGAACATGATTTTCGCATGGTCAATATACGTTCTTCATAATTCCATAATCACACCTATGTTTTTCCTATTTGTACTCGGTAGAGCAGTAAAAGAAGTAGGGGGTAAGATTTGCTTAGACTTGGTGTAAGATCAGTTTAACACAATATTTCACTTATACAGAGCTCAAGTTGTAAGCCACAATAAAATCTCTTATCAAGATTATTAATCTTACTTGTACTATGTTTTACAGAAAAGACATAGTATAAGTAGGGATTAATGATCATCGCAATGGAGAGATCGCGGGGCTGAGTGGCGTGGCTGTGGCTATGGCTGTGTTGGGCTCGTTATGGTGGTTGGGATGACAGCAAGCAACGACTGTGGCAGCAGAGCACGGTGGAGGTTGCTCAGAGGGAGAGGAGAGAGATATTGGGAGCTAAGTGTTTTAGGCTCCGTTTGGTAACGCTCCAATTTTTCTGTCCTTTTGTTCTTTAGGATATAAAAAGAATAGAAATCCATTTGGTAACGTCGGCTAGTGTTTCTATTCCCGGGAACAGAAAATTATTCCAAGGAATAGAAACAAGAAGTAGAAAAAAGTAATTTCTTATTCTTGGGAACAATTTCTAGAAAAGTGTTTCTTTTGTTTTCTTTCTCTTTGACTGCCGGTTGCTGCTACTCGTGCCCGCCGCTTGCTGCCCACCGCAAGTCACCGATCCCGCCGTCGACCGCTGCCGATCGCTAGTCCGGCCACCAGCTGTTGATGTTTAGAGTCAGAGAGAAAACAACGACAGAGTGTTTATGGTGGCTCAACCCCAATTAGGGTTGTATGATATGTATTTATAGGAGTGACTAATTACAGAAAGGGTACAGATAAAAGCATAATCACATAAATACCCCATAATACATATAAATTACATATTAATACTTGTTGACACCTAAATTTTGCCCAAATCATTTAGGATTTTATCGCAAAAAAATTAGGGTTTAATTCTTTAATCCCTAAACAAAAAATATTTTCGTTAAAATTCCATGGCACATAGACATTAGATGCATTTGCGTTAGTAGGATCGATCAGGACATATTCTACTTAAATTTCAAAAAAAAAAAAAATAGCTGAGTCAGTCGACCCGTCCTTCGTCTAGCCCATTTAGTCTCTTCCTTCTTTTTTTATTTTATTTATTTATTTATTTTTACTATTTTATTTCTCCTTCTTGCGCGGGCCGGCCCATTCCTCTCGGGCCCGGTCCGCGCACTGCTCATCTCCCCCCCTCCTCAGTCAACGTTTCAGAGGGTACGGGGGAGGAATAGTGGCAGAGGGCCACAGATGAACAGAAAGCAGAAGGTAGAGGCGCGGGGGAGTGCCGGCGTGATCCGCGGGTCGGGCGACCGACCGGCCGCGGCAGGCTGGCGGTGGCAGAGGCCATGTGCGCCAGCCGGCAGCAGGGGCCATGCGAGTGTGTCGGCCAGCTCCTTAAAACCAGATCTGGACGGTGAGAGAGGGGAGGGGGTTCGGAGATCAGAGAGAGAAGGGGGAGAAGAGCTGGAGAGGGAGAGAGAGAGAGAGAGAGAGAGCGGGTTCGGAGATCTGAGAGAGAGAGATCGGAGGAGAGAGTGAGGCCGAGAGCCTTGGCGAGGGAGATCCGAGACTGAGCGGGCTTCCGTCGACGACCGCGGCTGGCGGAGCTCCGACGCTCCTCACGGTAGGTCTCGGCTCGAGTCCTCGTCGGACTTTACTCCGTTTTTGTTTGATTTTAGGTGTTTTCCCGAGGATTCCGGCTTGGAGGCGCACGAGACGACCGGATCTGGTCTGACCTCTCACGGTCGACCCCGTTCGCCGCCACCGAGCCGGATAGGGAGAGCTGCATGCGACCGCCCCCTCCTCCCCTTGTTTCTGTTGTGTTCTTCGGTCTTGGGCTCACTGGCCGGAGCTCGCGGCCGTCCGGCTCGCGCGAGTTCCGGCCCGTGACACCCCGAACCGACTCCTGCTTGCCCGCGCGTCGCTGTGTGCGAATCTCGGATGCGTTTGAGACTTGATTGCGCCGGAAATCCTCCGTTGTTGTAATGCACGCCGACTGCTCGATGTTATGCCTGCACTAGATCTGGGATTTGGGTTGCTGTGCTTGATCGCGAGGAGTCGAGTAGCGGCCGAGCAAGGGCTCGGTCGCGCCGTCGAGAGCCCCGACCACGGAGGTCGGGGCGTGTCGCTCGACGGCCGAGCACGGGCTCGACCGTCGAACTGGTAACCTCGGCCACGAAGGCCGAGGCTCGGCGAAGCGGCCGAGCAAGGGCTCGGTCGCGCCGGCGAGAGCCCCGACCACGGAGGTCGGGGCGTGTCGGGCTCGGCCGTCGAACTGCGAACCTCGGCCAGGAAGGCCGAGGCTTGGCGAGGCGGCGGCCAGCCGGTGTTCCGGCGAACACCCCTGGGCGCGGTGCGGCCGCGAGTCGGGTCGGAGAGTCGGGTCGTGACCGGGTAGGGTTTCCCGCCGGGTCGGGTCGCGGGTCTGACCGGGTGGATTTTATTTAGTGTGTGGGCTTTAGGTCCATTAGGTCTTTCTGTGATTTTTGGGCTTTCCGCGGTTGGGCCGAAATTAGGATTTGGGCTGAAGTGTTATTTTTGTTTTATTTTCTTAGTGGGCTTTTCTTTTAAAAAAAGAAGTTTCCGGGCTCAATGAATGAGCCCGACCCGTGGACCCGGGCCGGCGTGCCCGGGTCAGTCTCGGTCCGGGTCGGGTGTGGAGATCCGACCCGGATCCGATTTATTTTAATATCGTATTATTTTAATATTCTAAAAAAAATAAAAATTAAAAAAAATTTAAAAAAGGGCTCGAATTTTATTTTATTTACTTTATTACTTTATTTTATTTTATTTTTAATTTCTTTTTTCAAAAAAAAACCCCAAAAAAAAATTTCGAAAAAAAGAAAAAGTTCAAAAAAAATTCAAAAAAAGCTTCAAAAAAATTTCAAGAAAATTTCAAAAAAATTTTCAAAAAAAAATAATAATAAAAAAAATTCGAGAAATTTTCAGAAATTCCAAAAAAATTTAAAATTTAAAAAAAATTAATTAAAAAAAATTTTATTTTTTAAAAAAAAAAAAATCAAAAATCAGAATTTTCACTTGGGTCTCGGAGTTGGGTTTTCTTGCCCTATTGTGAGGTTAATGTCATATTTAATTGCACGTCACTCGGTTCACATACTTTGAATTGCGTGTTTAATTCAATTTCGCATGTAGTTGATTATGCGTGTTAGGTTAATGTAGGGTTTGTTGCTTCCCCTAGCTTGGTTAGGAATGAATTTTTGAGACTCCCGATTAGCGAGAACATGTTAGGTGGTAAATTGAACAAGATTAGGTACCGAAAGGGCACTAATTAGTTGATTAGTGTAATCAAGTCCCCGTACTCGTTGAATCTCTGGTTCGTAGAAGTGAAGCTCTTCTCCCGTGCTTTACTCAGGTGTCTAATCGACCTATCGAAAATTGATTAGTGGCGACTCCAAGATGAAATTGATTTGCATGTTAACAACTTAAACTTAAGTCGCGAATTGGTATGGGCTTGGGAGAGCTCGAGCTAGGTCTAACTTAGTAATCCATTAGCCAAACCCCTTAGGCGGCGGTGCCGGCTCGGGGAGGTCGCGACAGCTTGGCGACTCCGCTGGGGATTCTTTTAGAGGACTTAGGCCGTTTATCTTGTTTGAGTGCATCCCTAACGTGAATGTCTTGCCACTGACTCCTTATTTTGCAGGTTTGAGATTTGGGGAACGAATGTTTATTTTCAGGCGCTCGAAGCGTTGTTTGCTTATAAATTGTTGTACCTGCATTAAATGTTTTAGCACTACACTATGGCACACACAACCATGCTGCCGGACCCGGGCTGCGATAGGATACTTTAGGATGGTGTTAAGAAAGATACAACCTCGAACGCGAGACCGCGATGTAGAGGTTGCCTTTCTTCTCCCCGAAAATTCTTTCCTGGTGTCGTAGGTGTTTATCCTTATCCGCGAGACCGCGTGACTATAGGATATCTCTTTCGACTGAGCCGGAGTTAAGAGGACCTGACACCAACGCGAGACTGCGACGGTCAGATCACCCTCTTAGCTTCACCTTGTTAAACCGTCTAGATAGAAAACGAACCTCACAAGTGCATATGCATGTCTTTGCGTTTTTTTTAAAAGAAAGAAAAAGAAAAAACGATCGTCACTCACTGTAAGTATGATTCCTCTCATTATTAGCTCACTTTGAATTGAAATTTTCATTTTTGAAATTCGCGGAAATCAATCAAGTGTCCTAGGTGATTTGAGCTTATAATGGAAAATTTTAGACAATCATTTTTTACAGTGAACCTGGAGCATAAATCTCAAACACCTGTGATTTGGCCCTACCCAAAACAGATGGTTTTGTCTAAACTTTCAGTTATAGGCTTTAAATCACATTTTTTGTGCGGAAATTCTTTCAAGTCAAGATTGCATCTTGGGGCATAAAATTGAAATCACATTTTCAATAAAATTCTTGTGCACATTTCAGAATCAAAATTCAAATCACTTTTTGTGTATTAATTTTTTAAAATAGGAATCACCTCATTTTTGCAAAAGTAAAATCACAAATCAGTCCTTCAAAATTGGTGCCTCATTTTGCGATGAAACTTTTGGAATAAAAAGGGCGCTCGATTGATAGCCGCGATTTGATTTTTTAATGATGTCTCCACTTACGATGAAATCTTGGTGAAATACTAAATGCCAACAAATAGGAACCATGGGGGCATATATTATTGCCTCGCTTTCGTCATAAGAGGCGGCATCAGTAAAAGATCACTTTTTCATTCACATACTAACGTTGTTTTCCTTTCGCAGGTTATGCGTAACAGTCATCCCTTGAAATTCTCTTGCTTAATCATGCAAGGAACCGGAGTTTAGAGTTAGAACGTGAATTGCTTGTTTACACTCATCTATTCAAAAGTTTCTCGAACTTTATCCCTCTATTATCATTAGGAATTGCGTTTTCCATTTTGGGTTTTAATGTGAACCCAATCGATGTTTTTGAAAATCATGCGACTCATATCTTTGAGTGGTGAGATTCTAATTTGTAGCATTGTTCTTTGAAAGTACTTGAAGTGTTTCAAACTAACATGCTGGGTTGGACTTTCTTACCTTACCTTTAAAAAATTTTGAAAACGAGTTTTAAAAAAGACTCGCGTAAACTGGCATCTCTTCACCTAACTAATTTCGCAGGTTAATTCGCAAAACGACACTGTGAGATGGTAAATCTGTAATCGTTCCAATTAGAACTTCTTGTACAACAATTGACTTGTTCATTCATTTTTGTCAAAATAGGTGAAGGGGCGAAGGGTGAAGGACGCTTGGGAACAAGTTGAAAACGTGCCACCGAGTCCCTCAAAATAATGATCACCCACTTGACAAAAAGGACGATTCAAGAATAGCTTACTCTCAAATAAGAGTAAGAGGGGCACCGATGTATCCGCGGAGGATGAAGATGAGGATCGCACGATAGACCCATTGGAGCACCAAGAGATGCGTAATCAAGAGATAAACTGGGGGCATGGAATGTCAAAACCGTCCAATTCAATGAAAAAGGGTGTATTTTGTTCTCAAAGTTCATTCACTTTAATATAGAAATGATACTTCCTTTTCTTTTTGCCTAGGGTGGATTTGAATGAAAGACCTAACAAGAGCATGGCGAAGCAACGTACATTAAAATTATCTGACTAAAACACGAAGTGCATGTGATCAAGAAGCCAACGTCCCCACTAATGACGCACAGGAAAACATTTGATTCAGCATGGAGCGCGATGAACTCCCCCTCATCCCCGCCAAGGAAGCATTAGAGACAAAATTATCAACTTTGTCATGAAAGGGTGTATACCGTTCCTAAATTCAATCCAATTGAGAATGAGAATAACATGTTTTATCTCATTTCCGCAGATGACGAATGAGGCAAGTCACCCAAGGGGTAACCATTGCCTATGAAGTATAATAAAGTGAAGTCGACTAGTTCAACACAAAATAAAGAATGTCTTTGACCATAGCAATAATGCTTCCAGCTAGAAAGACATGACAAGGCCAAACCGTCCATCCCATTGTGACAAATGAAAGGTTGTGTTATGATGGGGCAAAATAGTGCATTTGAAGAACTTCTGTCCATCGAACTAGGGACGTGTGACAAATCGTCGGGGGCACGAATAGTCAAGATGATCAAAAGTGGAAGACCCGAGCAAAGGACAATGAAAATTAAACAAGTGTCTGTAAGAAGGCATGAAGGAGTATTGAACATATTGAAGTCTCCGGAAGAGAAAGCATCTGGCTGGGGCAAGTGTCATCTAGTTGGGGCAAATAGCTTTAATATAATCAAGCCTGTGAGTAAGTCCCTTCTCCTCCAACAAGTGGATGGATGCAAAAGAGACATATGCCAGACAGATAAATGTAGGGCAGGTCATGTTGTGGATGGTGCCTCCAAACACTTAAGAGGGAATATCAAGCAACTTTGATGAAGGAGTTGCAAAGGAAATGCTCAAGCGACGAGATTGCACGAAGAGGACAACTTAATCCAGAACTGAGCTATCCCCAAAACAAAAGGGTGTATATCGTTCCTGAATTATTCCAACTAAGAATGGAAATGACTCGCCCCGTCTCTCATTTTGCAGACAAAACGATGTGTTTGATCAAGGCGACAACACCTTCTTCCAAGAAAGCACGATGAAGACAAATCATCCATTTTGCTGCAATGAAAAGGGAAAGCACCCATAGGACAATGCCCTCAAACGTTGAAATAAGAAGTGCCAAAAAGTCAAAGGTTGACGAAAGCGGATGAAGGGAGTTGTCAAATACCCAGGAAGGAAAATTCAAATGAGAGCAAAGGGTATCGTTTTCAATTGTCCATTTTAATACCATTTTTGCCATGATTCTTTTTTCCTTTGATAGGAAGCATCAAAGACTCGAAGGACAAATGCAAGTGAAGGGTAATGATGTGTCGTTTCCAATCTTTTGATATATAAAGATTCATGCACTAACACTTTCTTTCTAATTCTTTATAGGGTTGCCAAGTGCCATGCTGCAGGTAAGTACCCTTCTTCCAAAATTCAAATAAAAATCGAATGAAAATTTTCTTCATGAACAAATGGGGGAGTTTATGATGTATTTGAGAAATAGTACAAAATAGAATTGTAAAAGCAAACTTTTCACAAAAATTTCGAATATCGTCTTTATCCAAAAATTGCCTTGGTGTTTGACGGATCATTCATTTTGAATCAAAATTCCCTATGGAGATTAATCTATCCGTGATGATCTCGACAAAATGAAAGGGAGATATTAATCATGCCAAGTGAGAGGTACTTAGAATGAGGAAAGGCGAGCTATTCCCAAACACGTCCCATAAACACTTTGAGAGTTAAGCGGAAAAGAAAACATGTGTCGTTTAAGGACAAGAGGTTCATTCGCGAGTAGTACATAGATCAAAGTGAAAAGAGGCATTTCTTTCCTCTACCCTATACACTACAGGTGACCATAGTAAAGCCCATTTGAGCCTTTACATATGGATGATTTGTACAAAATACCCCTGTCAAGAACCACCCCACAACGGGGCAAATTCGGGGATTTTGGTCGACATTCTTTGGAGGAAAAGATGAGAAAGACTTCATTGTCCTTACTTGCGTTAATCTTTTTGTGGTAACTTCAGGTGAGTCCTTATGGAAGCTTGAAACATCCTAAAATGAAGAAGAGCATTCATTTCTCTACCCAAACACTCATACCATTTGCTTAGCCAAGTTGAGCCTGAATATTCATTTCTAAAGCCCGAGTGGTGATTGTCTTCCCACCTTAGGGAAAGGCACATGATTTACCATGGTGATTGGTGCTTATGTCACAACAAGTAAAAAAATCTCGAAAGTCCTAGGAGCTCAAAGGATTCAAATAAGCAAAAGTCAAATGAAAGCTAGGGGGCATAAAAAAGCAGTGTGCCTGGTAAAAGCAAGGCCAATGCCCGTTAAAAAAAAAAAGAGCAAAAAGTAGTATCAAGAGAAAAACTCTTTTGCGAGAAAAAGTATCAAAAGCAAAATGCTTGCATGAAAAGAAAATCATCGCAAATGCAAAAGTCATTAGAGAAAAGAGCGAAGCTCTTGCGTTGAAATGAATAGCCAATGGACTTTCGAGACAAGTTGGATTTCAAAAGTCGAGTGCCTTCAAAAAATTGGATGATATGGTAACGATGCCATGATAATCACCAACTCCTAAATCCTATTTGAGAATTTCTGAGCCTTTCGAGACTTTCACCGAACCAATATTACAACCATTTCCCAAAGTCTCTTCTGATTGGGATGATTCAAGTGAAAATAAGGACTTTACAAAGAAGCTGTCGCTTGAAGAAGTGGGGGCAAAGCTGTCTTATCTTATCTAAAGGATTCTTGACTTGTAAACCTGGCGAAAATGATTATCAATAATTATTTCACTTCTTAGCCATCAATGATTATCCGTTGTTAAAACCATGACCAAGCCCGCATTATAGTCCTTACAAAAGACCTCTTGGATTGATCAATGTGTGCTTATTGCGAATGATTCTCGAAGCCTCCGACACTAATAGTGTGAGGTATACAGAGAGATCGGAATTACTTCCCACATTAATGGATGGGATCAAACAGCCTTTCTGAGAGTATGTGAGAAGTCCTTTCAGACTAAGGAATTCTTGTTTGGCATGCTTAATGGGCTCTCTTCATGAGTTAAGATCATTTTGACAAAAGACTTTCTCCTAAGGGAATTTGATGATTAATGGCGTCTTTCAAGCCTAAAGGCAATTTTGCGATATTGAAGGATGTTAAATGCTTTCCAAGCAATTGAATCTATCCTAAATTGCTCGTGCAATCAATGTTTTTTTATTGATGATACCATTTTGATATGGCCTCTTGTGTTGTTATCTTGCCTGGTACGCACTCGCTACCAGAGCACTTGTTATAACACGTACCTGTTATTATTAATCTGTGAGACAGGTGACGTTTCCTCGAGCACCAACCTTCAAGCTGATCTCAGAAATGTTTACATCCAAGCATTCATGAATTCCCAAGACCCTGCTAGAAAGGACACAATAGGCGGTCTATCAAACTCTCGGACAAAGAACCCCGAGTGCTCATTCGCTGAATCTTTCCAAGCCTCGCTGGCAAAGAGCTTTTAAGCAATCCGATCTGACCTACAGGTATGTACACCTAGGCACACTCTTTCAAAAGGTTTGTGGTCCAACCTTAAACCACGTTTTTCAAAAGGTTTGTGGTCCAACCTTAAACCACGCATCAAGGGTTTGTGGTCCAACCTTAAACCACGCATCAAAAGGTTTGTGGTCCAACCTTAAACCACGCTTTTCAAAAGGTTTGTGGTCCAACCTTAAACCACGCATCAAAAGGTTTATGGTCCAACCTTAAACCACGCTTTTCAAAAGGTTTGTGGTCCAACCTTAAACCACGCATCAAAGGTTTGTGGTCCAACCTTAAACCACTCTTTCAAAAGGTTTGTGGTCCAACCTTAAACCACGTTTTTCAAAAGGTTTGTGGTCCAACCTTAAACCACGCTTTTCAAAAGGTTTGTGGTCCAACCTTAAACCACGCATCAAAGGTTTGTGGTCCAACCTTAAACCACGTTTTTCAAAAGGTTTGTGGTCCAACCTTAAACCACGCTTTTCAAAAGGTTTGTGGTCCAACCTTAAACCACGCATCAAAAGGTTTGTGGTCAAACCTTAAACCACGCTTTTCAAAAGGTTTGTGGTCCAACCTTAAACCACTCTTTCAAAAGGTTTGTGGTCCAACCTTAAATCACGCATCAAAGGTTTGTGGTCCAACCTTAAACCACGTTTTTCAAAAGGTTTGTGGTCCAACCTTAAACCACGCTTTTCAAAAGGTTTGTGGTCCAACCTTAAACCACGCATCAAAGGTTTGTGGTCCAACCTTAAACCACGTTTTTCAAAAGGTTTGTGGTCCAACCTTAAACCACGCTTTTCAAAAGGTTTGTGGTCCAACCTTAAACCACGCATCAAAAGGTTTGTGGTCAAACCTTAAACCACGCTTTTCAAAAGGTTTGTGGTCCAACCTTAAACCACTCTTTCAAAAGGTTTGTGGTCCAACCTTAAATCACGCATCAAAGGTTTGTGGTCCAACCTTAAACCACGTTTTTCAAAAGGTTTGTGGTCCAACCTTAAACCACGCTTTTCAAAAGGTTTGTGGTCCAACCTTAAACCACGCATCAAAAGGTTTGTGGTCCAACCTTAAACCACGCTTTTCAAAAGGTTTGTGGTCCAACCTTAAACCACGCATCAAAGGTTTGTGGTCCAACCTTAAACCACTCTTTCAAAAGGTTTGTGGTCCAACCTTAAACCACGCATCAAAGGTTTGTGGTCCAACCTTAAACCACGTTTTTCAAAAGGTTTGTGGTCCAACCTTAAACCACGCTTTTCAAAAGGTTTGTGGTCCAACCTTAAACCACGCATCAAAGGTTTGTGGTCCAACCTTAAACCACGCTTTTCAAAAGGTTTGTGGTCCAACCTTAAACCACGCATCAAAAGGTTTGTGGTCCAACCTTAAACCACGCTTTTCAAAAGGTTTGTGGTCCAACCTTAAACCACGCTTTTCAAAAGGTTTGTGGTCCAACCTTAAACCACGCATCAAAGGTTTGTGGTCCAACCTTAAACCACGTTTTTCAAAAGGTTTGTGGTCCAACCTTAAACCACGTTTTTCAAAAGGTTTGTGGTCCAACCTTAAACCACGCTTTTCAAAAGGTTTGTGGTCCAACCTTAAACCACGCATCAAAGGTTTGTGGTCCAACCTTAAACCACCCTTTCAAAAGGTTTGTGGTCCAACTTTAAACCACACTTTATTCATTTTATTTTATTCTCATCTTATCTTGTTCTATTTTATTTTTCTCTTGCGTAAATCCAACTTTTGCTTGCCTTCCGCTGGCAAATTTAGGTGTCTTTTGTCTTTGAAAGGAACCTCTTCGAGCTCCCCTTCAAAGAGGGGCAGCTGTTGACACCTAAATTTTGCCCAAATCATTTAGGATTTTATCGCAAAAAAATTAGGGTTTAATTCTTTAATCCCTAAACAAAAAATATTTTCGTTAAAATTCCATGGCACATAGACATTAGATGCATTTGCGTTAGTAGGATCGATCAGGACATATTCTACTTAAATTTCAAAAAAAAAAAAAATAGCTGAGTCAGTCGACCCGTCCTTCGTCTAGCCCATTTAGTCTCTTCCTTCTTTTTTTATTTTATTTATTTATTTATTTTTACTATTTTATTTCTCCTTCTTGCGCGGGCCGGCCCATTCCTCTCGGGCCCGGTCCGCGCACTGCTCATCTCCCCCCCTCCTCAGTCAACGTTTCAGAGGGTACGGGGGAGGAATAGTGGCAGAGGGCCACAGATGAACAGAAAGCAGAAGGTAGAGGCGCGGGGGAGTGCCGGCGTGATCCGCGGGTCGGGCGACCGACCGGCCGCGGCAGGCTGGCGGTGGCAGAGGCCATGTGCGCCAGCCGGCAGCAGGGGCCATGCGAGTGTGTCGGCCAGCTCCTTAAAACCAGATCTGGACGGTGAGAGAGGGGAGGGGGTTCGGAGATCAGAGAGAGAAGGGGGAGAAGAGCTGGAGAGGGAGAGAGAGAGAGAGAGAGAGAGCGGGTTCGGAGATCTGAGAGAGAGAGATCGGAGGAGAGAGTGAGGCCGAGAGCCTTGGCGAGGGAGATCCGAGACTGAGCGGGCTTCCGTCGACGACCGCGGCTGGCGGAGCTCCGACGCTCCTCACGGTAGGTCTCGGCTCGAGTCCTCGCCGGACTTTACTCCGTTTTTGTTTGATTTTAGGTGTTTTCCCGAGGATTCCGGCTCGGAGGCGCACGAGACGACCGGATCTGGTCTGACCTCTCACGGTCGACCCCGTTCGCCGCCACCGAGCCGGATAGGGAGAGCTGCATGCGACCGCCCCCTCCTCCCCTTGTTTCTGTTGTGTTCTTCGGTCTTGGGCTCATTGGCCGGAGCTCGCGGCCGTCCGGCTCGCGCGAGTTCCGGCCCGTGACACCCCGAACCGACTCCTGCTTGCCCGCGCGTCGCTGTGTGCGAATCTCGGATGCGTTTGAGACTTGATTGCGCCGGAAATCCTCCGTTGTTGTAATGCACGCCGACTGCTCGATGTTATGCCTGCACTAGATCTGGGATTTGGGTTGCTGTGCTTGATCGCGAGGAGTCGAGTAGCGGCCGAGCAAGGGCTCGGTCGCGCCGTCGAGAGCCCCGACCACGGAGGTCGGGGCGTGTCGCTCGACGGCCGAGCACGGGCTCGACCGTCGAACTGGTAACCTCGGCCACGAAGGCCGAGGCTCGGCGAAGCGGCCGAGCAAGGGCTCGGTCGCGCCGGCGAGAGCCCCGACCACGGAGGTCGGGGCGTGTCGGGCTCGGCCGTCGAACTGCGAACCTCGGCCAGGAAGGCCGAGGCTTGGCGAGGCGGCGGCCAGCCGGTGTTCCGGCGAACACCCCTGGGCGCGGTGCGGCCGCGAGTCGGGTCGGAGAGTCGGGTCGTGACCGGGTAGGGTTTCCCGCCGGGTCGGGTCGCGGGTCTGACCGGGTGGATTTTATTTAGTGTGTGGGCTTTAGGTCCATTAGGTCTTTCTGTGATTTTTGGGCTTTCCGCGGTTGGGCCGAAATTAGGATTTGGGCTGAAGTGTTATTTTTGTTTTATTTTCTTAGTGGGCTTTTCTTTTAAAAAAAGAAGTTTCCGGGCTCAATGAATGAGCCCGACCCGTGGACCCGGGCCGGCGTGCCCGGGTCAGTCTCGGTCCGGGTCGGGTGTGGAGATCCGACCCGGATCCGATTTATTTTAATATCGTATTATTTTAATATTCTAAAAAAAATTAAAATTAAAAAAAATTTAAAAAAGGGCTCGAATTTTATTTTATTTACTTTATTACTTTATTTTATTTTTTTTAATTTCTTTTTTCAAAAAAAACCCCAAAAAAAAATTTCGAAAAAAAGAAAAAGTTCAAAAAAAATTCAAAAAAAGCTTCAAAAAAATTTCAAGAAAATTTCAAAAAAATTTTCAAAAAAAAATAATAAAAAAAAAAATTCGAGAAATTTTCAGAAATTCCAAAAAAATTTAAAATTTAAAAAAATTAATTAAAAAAATTTTTATTTTTTTAAAAAAAAAAATCAAAAATCAGAATTTTCACTTGGGTCTCGGAGTTGGGTTTTCTTGCCCTATTGTGAGGTTAATGTCATATTTAATTGCACGTCACTCGGTTCACATACTTTGAATTGCGTGTTTAATTCAATTTCGCATGTAGTTGATTATGCGTGTTAGGTTAATGTAGGGTTTGTTGCTTCCCCTAGCTTGGTTAGGAATGAATTTTTGAGACTCCCGATTAGCGAGAACATGTTAGGTGGTAAATTGAACAAGATTAGGTACCGAAAGGGCACTAATTAGTTGATTAGTGTAATCAAGTCCCCGTACTCGTTGAATCTCTGGTTCGTAGAAGTGAAGCTCTTCTCCCGTGCTTTACTCAGGTGTCTAATCGACCTATCGAAAATTGATTAGTGGCGACTCCAAGATGAAATTGATTTGCATGTTAACAACTTAAACTTAAGTCGCGAATTGGTATGGGCTTGGGAGAGCTCGAGCTAGGTCTAACTTAGTAATCCATTAGCCAAACCCCTGAGGCGGCGGTGCCGGCTCGGGGAGGTCGCGACAATACTCCCCCTCAATCAGAAGTAGGTGTAACAACTGAGAGATTGGATCTCAATAATGCGTGACGCGGACTAGGAAGTCCCTTGGTGAAGATATCTGCCAATTGATCTGTTGTAGGCACGTATCGAACATGTAGATCTCCAGAAGCAACCTGTTCTCGAACAAAGTGGTAATCCAACTCAATGTGTTTAGTGCGAGCATGAAACACGGGATTGATAGCAAGATAGGTGGCAGAGATGTTGTCACAATAAACGGTGAGAGGATTAGAAAGGGGGACCCCAAGCTCACGAAGTAAATGACGAATCCAAATAGTTTCAGCAACACATTGAGCGACAGCACGATACTCAGCCTCTGTACTAGAACGGGCCACTGTGGGTTGCTTCTTGGCACTCCATGAAACAAGATTAGTGCCTAGAAAAACACAAAACCCAGAAGTGGACCGTCTAGTATCGGAGCATCCAGCCCAATCTGCATCTGCATAAGCAGTTAAAGAAGTAGGAGAACACCGCTCAATGAGCAATCCATGAGTGGAGGTGCTAGCTAAGTATCGGTATATACGTTTGACGGCCTGGAGATGAGGTAAGCGTGGTTGATGCATGAACTGACTAACCAAATTCACAGCAAAACTAATATCTGGTCTGGTCATAGATACATACTGTAAAGCACCAACCATTTGTCGATACAATGTCAGAGAAGCGAGAACCTCACCATCATTAGCAGACAATAGAGTCTTCGAGGCTAGAGGAGTAGATACAGGCTTGACCTTAACAAGGTCAAATTTGCGCAAAAGGCTATCAACATACTTGGCTTGAGATAAAAGTGTACCGTCAGAGCGGTGATGAGCCTCAATGCCAAGAAAATAGTGAAGGGGTCCAAGATCTTTCATAGCAAATTCCTGTGAGAGTCGAGTAATCAAAGCTCGTAATAACTCAAGAGTATTACCGGTGATAAGGATATCATCAACATATAGCAGAAGATACACACGGCCCCGAGAAGAAGCATAGACGAATAATGAAGGATCGGCCTTACTCGCCATGAAGCCCAAAGATAACAAAAAGCTGCTGAAGCGTTGAAACCATGCACGTGGAGCTTGTTTTAAACCGTAGATGGCTTTCTGGAGACGGCACACATGATTCGGAAATTCAGGATGAGAGAAACCGGGAGGTTGGCGCATGTAAACTTCCTCACAAAGAATGCCGTGCAAGAAGGCGTTCTTGACATCAAGTTGACGTATGGCCCATCCTGAACAAATCGCAATAGAGAGAACAACCCGAATTATAGTAGGTTTAACGACTGGGCTAAAAGTCTCATCATAGTCCAATCCGGCCTGCTGCTTAAATCCCTGTGCAACGAGGCGAGCTTTGAAGCGTTCCACGGTTCCATCGGATTTTTCCTTAATCTTAAAAACCCATTTACAACCGACTAAATTCTTAGAAGGATCAGGTGGTACAAGATCCCACGTGTGATTGGTGACCAAGGCATTAAATTCGTCTGCCATGGCCGCTTTCCAACGTGGGTCAAGAATGGCCTTAGAATAGCAAGTCGGTGTCTCTTCATTAAAAGAATGAGAGAGATTAAAAATTTTCCTCGGTTTAGAAATTCCAGATTTTGCACGAGTCTGCATAGGATGAGTCGGAAGAGAGGAAATGGAAGTGGTGGAGCTAGATAGAGATGTAGAGGGGATTTGCGGGTTTGTTATGGGAGGAATTTGGTCGGGAGAGGAGTGAGGGTGAGACATAGTGACGGAGTTAGGAGAGAGGGGAGGTGGAGAAGAAAAAGAATTGGAAGTAGATTGGGTAGTACGAGAGGAGGAGAGAGGCAAAGTAGAAGGTTGGGTGTGAGAAGAAGAAAGAGGCGGACGAGAAACTTGAGGGCAGAAGGAAGTAGAAGGAAGAATAGATTGATTGGAGTAAACAAAAAGTGAAGGAGATGATCTAGAACAATGGGATACGGGATTATGATTGGAAGGTTTTGTTGAAAAAGGAAAATTCTCCTCATCAAACCGAACATGACGACTGATAAAAACACGACCACTCGACCGATCAAGGCAACGATAGCCTTTGTGATTTGACGCGTACCCAATAAATACACATGGCACAGAATGAGGTGCTAGCTTATGAGAGACACGAGACGGAAGAAAAGGATAACAAGCACACCCAAAAACTCGAAAGAAAGAGTAATCAAACTTGAACCCAAATAAACAGTGGAAAGGAGAAATATTAGATAAGACAGAAGTGGGAAGTCGATTAATGGTGTATACAGCAGTGAGAAGAGCATCGACCCAATATGAAGAAGGCATATGAGCATGGATTAATAAGGTCCGAGACATTTCAACTAAGTGTCTGATTTTGCGTTCGGATACACCATTTTGAGATGGGGTTTGTGGACAAGAAAAACGTTGAATAATACCATTTTCACGTAAGTATGTTTGGAACGCGTTACTGGTATATTCACCTCCCCCATCAGCTTGTAAAAATTTAATTTTGGCATTGCACAGATTTTCGATAAAACAACGAAAGCGATGAAAGTGTGTAGGCACTTCAGATTTATTTTTCATGGGAAATACCCAAGTAAACCGAGAATAATCATCTACGAATAACACAAAATATTTGAAACCGGTATGAGATAAAATTGGACTCGTCCATACATCAGAATGAATTACAACTAAAGGAAAAGATGCATGATGACTAACAAACTCAAAAGGCAATCGATGAGATTTGCCCACAAGACATGACTCACATGATATCGACTTAGAACTAGAATTGCAAACACGACTCAAAACTTGTTTATTTGGATGGCCAAGACGAGCATGCTAGCGAGTGAGTGAAGCAGAGGAAGCCACGATAGGATGAGAATGAGATGACACCATTAAGTTGGAAATCGGATAAAGACCATGAGAAGAATCAGCTTTGAGGAGAACTTTCCCGATTTGTTTGTCCTTCAAAGAAAAGGATGAACCATTAAAATCAATGGCACATGAATTTTTATGACAAAGTTGAGCAACTGAGATAAGATTACGAGCAAGATTAGGAACATGATAGACAGGAGATAACAGTAAAGATCGAGAACCAGTATGTAAAAAGGCTTTACCGACTTGCTTAACATGCAATAAACGACCATCACCAACCGAGACTTTTGTCAAATCGTAAAAAGGTCTAGGATTTAGGATATTACCAATATCACCAGTCATGTGTGCCGATGCTCCACTGTCAAGATACCAAGATGAATCAGAGATCTCACCAACAGAGAGAGCTGAGAACGAGTCCGACATATCAGTAGTGGTAAAAGCATGGTTGAATCGTTGTCGACATTGTAGTGCGGTATGCCCAACTCCGTTACATATCTGACAAGTAAGATGAGGCCTAGATCCGAGAATACCTCCCTGTGCGAAAGGGGGAACACAGGGCTTCGAACCACCACGAGACCGACCAGAGGAGGTGGAGGAGGCATAGGGAGCCGATAATGATTGCGAACCGAACCGATCATAGGAAGATTGCCAATTCGATTTATCACGCGAGAATCGTCCACCTTGTCCCCGACTCGATCTACGACCTCTAGAATTATGTCCACCTCGAGATCCTCGAAACAGTGGACTGGGTGAAGTGGTGTGACCAATCAAAGCATGATAAATATCAGATGAAGAGGATGCATTGGATTTTCGGAGAAATCGTTCTTCTTGGATGAGGAGACGTGACCGCAGATCACCAAAGGAGAGAATTGTAGGGCCGTTTGTGACCATAGTGACAAAGGGATCATACTCAGATGGGAGCCCATTGAGGGCTTGAATCACCAAGTCCTTATCAGAGACGGAGCAATTGATTGCGGTGAGAGAGTCCGCAATTGACTTCAGATGTTGGAGATAATCAGACATTGACTGATCGGGTTTCTTCACAGTATTCTGAAAATCCAATTTTAGTCCAATTTCCTTGGCCGCGCAGCGATCAGTAAAACGTTGGCCTAGAGCAAGCCAAATCTCCCGAGATGTCCGAAGGTCATGAACTTCACGGAAAATTTCGATTGTGAGAGTCGAATTGATCAAACTACGGACACATTGATCTGTCTTCACCCAGGTGGAATAGGAAGTATTGACCACTATAGTGCCAGTCTGATCATTAATTAGCTTCGGCGGACATGGAAAAGAACCATCCACATAACTCAGCAGATCGTTGCAGATTAAAATAGATTCAAACTGAGATTTCCACAGAAGATAATTGTCTGCATCGAGTTTGATGGAGACGAGACTTGTGATGTTGGGAAGAACAAGCGACGACGAGGATGATTGCACAGCCATAATTTGAGTAGCAGCAGAGATCGGAGCAGCAGTGAAGAGTGAAGAAGAGGGGAAAGTGGGCGCAATATTATTGGGAGGCGATTGGAAATTGGGATTAACAGAAAAAGAAGATGGTGGGTAAAGAGATGGTAGAGAAGAAGAAAAATTTAGAGATGTATTGGACATTGTTGAGATAGTAATTGGAGCAAAGGAAGTGTTGATTTGGAGTAGAGATGTTGAAGAATTCGATTCGTTTTCCTGCTCTGATACCATATTGATGTTTAGAGTCAGAGAGAAAACAACGATAGAGTGTTTATGGTGGCTCAACCCCAATTAGGGTTGTATGATATGTATTTATAGGAGTGACTAATTACAGAAAGGGTACAGATAAAAGCATAATCACATAAATACCCCATAATACATATAAATTACACATTAATACCAGCTGCCAGTGACCATGATGACCGGCGTCCGGCGGCGGTCGTCGGACATTGGACGCCGATCACCGGACAACGAACGCCAACCACTGGTCGCCATTCGCCGCCGCTACCAAAAGAAGAAGAGAATGGAAAATTTATGGATCGTACTAAACGCATTCCTATTCTTTTTCTATTCCAAAAATAAAATAATTTTATAGTTACCAAACATGTTATTTTACTCAAAAATTGTTTTAAGGGATAGAAATAGAAAAGAACCATGTCTGAAAAAAATTATTCTCAAGAGTAGAAATGTTATCAAACGGAGCCTTACTCAATGGGCGTGTGATTTTCAAGGAATCTGGGGGCATTTTGGTAAAGGCGAGCATTTTTGGGAGATGTGGACTGATCTAAAAAGCACTCAATTGGGTTGCCGAGGTATCCGTACATAAAGCAGGATTGAATTTAAGATGTAAAATTATTCCTAATTTGGATGATCTGACTCTAAGGCTCCGTTCGTTTGACGAAAAATATTCTCCCGAAAAATATTTTGCGGATTTTTCGGTGTTCGGGGGGCATAAGACGTTTTTCGTGGGAAAATATTTTCCTTCCCCCCTCACAAAATAGCCTAAGTCTATGGAAAATGACTTCCGCTTCTTCAAAAGCGGAAATCATTTTTCGGAGCTTCCTCTTCTTCTTCTTCACTAAGGTCGCTGGCTCCGAAACTTTTTCATATTGATCACCGAACACCGGAAAATTATGTTCCGGGAAAATATTTTCCAGGAAAATGATTTCCGGAAAAATATATTTTAAAAAGAGAATATTTTCCGCCAAACGAACGGAGCCTAAAAGGTTAATTGGAAAAGGACGTCTCGAATATTTATTGTATACTTTGACCACAATTTGCTAAGCGAAGCATCTAAATTGCTACATTACTATTTATCTTTTTTTTTGTCGAACATTACTATTTATCTTACCTCCCTACTTTTTTCTAGGGAGGTTGAAAATGCTGTGGTTGCTTTTGTTTAAGAAGTTTCATTTGACTTGGTTTGGTTAAGAAACTAATACACATTTTTAGTAGTATATTTTATTTATTGTTGGGAAGGCTACTTCTACTCTAGTATTAGAATAGAAATGATCGATCCTATACTCAAAATTTTCCTTATCTTAAAATAAGAACCTTTACAATCAGTACATTCACCTACTCACTATCCTAATGCAACCAAATCTCACAACACTCCAAGTCTCCTTCACAAAGTCAATGACCGCCATTGCCTCTCCACGTGCCTCGTCCGCAGCGTCGCACCTCAATAGGGCCGGTAGGAATAGCCACAACGCTGTCGTGAGGATGAAACTAATAGCCATTGGTCTCGAAATTGCCCTCGATAGACAGAATTTGCCAGCGAACACTTTCTTGGCCGCAATCTTGACGGCCACGCAGAGGCCGTGCACAAGGAAGAAGGAGGTGACCACCCACCTCGGCTGCTTATGTCCAATGTAGTAGAAAAACAGCTCACGCATGAGGCCCGAGACTAGGAAGCATGTGAAGGATGCTGGCAGTGTGGCCCATGTCCTCCCGATCACACGACTGGAAATGGACATGGTATAAGACAAGGAGGCGAATGCATCATATATTGAATTCTTTTTAGGGCTTTGCTAGCATAACAGTTTTTGGGTTACTGTGAGAATAACAATCTATTGTGAGTCACAAATTCTTAAAACGAATGGACCCCATAACAATTTATAATTATTTATTATTTGATTTTTTATAATTCAGAATAGACTGTTATTCTCACAGTAAATTAAAAACTATCACCCCTTCTCTTCTTTTTATACTAAGATGGGTAACTATATAAAGTGTAGAGCTTTGACAAATCGCGAGTGAATATTTGATAAATGGGTCTAGCATCGAATGAGAATTGCTACTTTGTGAGCCTTTTTTTTTTTGGTATGAAGTCACCATACGAGAACTCTATACGAGAACTCTATACGCACATTGCTACTTTGTGAGCCTTTTTTTTTACTCTTTCTCTATGCAGAATGAGGCAGTTGAAATGCACACCTGAAATTTCCAACTCCCTCTGAAAAAATTATAAATGAGATAATGACTTAAATTATTCATGAATTTTAATTAAATGTGCAATGTTTCCTCACACCTCTATCAACTATATAAATGATTATTTATTGTTTATTTCCTGGGTGGATGAAGTAGTCCGCAATTTGCGGGGTCTTCGATTGTGCAGCCTGCGGGAGGTCTTTTCTTCGACAATGTCAAGGAGACTATCGTCAGCAGCTCAATTTTCAATATTTCTCATCTTCGAAAATAACTTATGCAGATTCTGAACCACTAAAATCCAAGAGCAAAAGCGAATCAAAAGATTCCAGTCAAATTTGGTGACAGACCTAAACAACACCCGTATTTTCATGTCTTCCTAAGAGAGAAGTCTCTTGAGGCATACTCAGGAGTCAACAATGGAGTAAATACCACGTATGTTCCAGAAGAATTGCTCACGATGTGTTTTAACCATAATTTCTTGGGCAAAATAAGCATGGCCAGTTTCATGCATTCCACACAAGTGCCTTTGTACACATGTCAATCATTCACTAAAGAGATAATGATACAAATGATCCATGAACTTTGACCCAATGATAAATATGATCCATAAATTTTTAATTTGTTCAAAATGATCCATCAACTTTTGATACTTGTTCAATTTAATCTATGAATTATAAAAAAACGTTCAATATTGTCCTCCCAATAATTTAAGTGCAAGGACAACATTGAACATGTTCATATAGTTTAAGAACAACATTAAACATATACTAAAAGTTCATGGATCACATTACACAAATTAAAAGTTCAGAGATCAAATTGTATACTAGGTCAAATTTCAAGGATTATTTGTGTCATTTTACCTTCACTAAATATAAAAAAAAAAAAAAAGAGATGCCATCCAAGCATAAAAAATTTGGTGAACTCCTACTTATTTCAAAGTTTCAAGGCATTCAAACCTACATAGCTTACCATTTCTTTAATACTGTGAAAATACACCTTATGTAATAATAATGCCGAGCCTAATTCCTTAAAAACCCTTCAACTTTTGATCCAATCTCAATTCTGTCGTGAACTTTTTTTATTTAAAAAAAATCACTAATTTTCAATCTAGTCCCAAATCTACTCTGTTAACTCATCATCCAAAAATTGCCATTGATTTTTTCAAAATTATTATATCAAGAGGCTATTGTTGTTCTATATGAATCTGAGGGTGTTGATGAAGACACGGATTATGATAATAAACATTTACATGGCGTTGATGTTGCCATTTTTTGATGCATGGGCATTTTTGCAAGTAGAATGAAAGTTGGTGATCTATGTTTAAAAAAAAAAGGTTCAGGGTAAAATTGGGAATGGAACTAAAGTTGAGAGTTTTTTTAAGGGAATTAAGCCAATAATGCCCATCAAGGTGCAGCATAATTCCTCAATAAATTAAAACCCTCACATAATCGGGTCTACTGCTTGTGGAATAACTTTTCGAGCTATATATACGAATACTTGCCATTAAACTGCTTTGGAGCAATTTACCTTTAATTAATTGACATTTTATTGGAAGAAGACACACTCAAAAGTAAAAAAAAAACAGTAAGATGACTAACAAGTAATAACGCTACGAAACGACAAATCACATGTAATAGGTGAATTTGAGTGTCACCCATCGATTAAAGGCAAGCAGGGATGCAAGTACGGTTCACATGAACAACATTGATCTTCCCATGTAACAAGTTCGTTTTGGTGTTCCTTTGTACGGGGACTCCGTTGTTAAGGAAAAGGCCACCGGGACTCATCCTTATAAAATATGTGGAACCATGGAAGATTATATGATGCCTGGGGACTCACTTTAATTACCTCCGCAAATATGCTACACTTCTTCCCTAATATATTGCCTTACCATGTTAATGAGTGATCCTAATGTGGGAAAAGTTATCAAATCGGTATTAAAATTACTGTACGGATGTCAATTCAGTTATAAATATTTTAATTTAATCAATGTAATTTTAAAACCTTCATGCGACACTTTAATGTAGTTACTCTAGCCAATTGCTAACATTATGATCCACATAAGATGTCGTTTCGAGTAACCTTGTCCCTATCATGTACCATGTACGATGATAGGTGATGGCTGGACACAATGTCAACAATTTTCCACAGCAATTGACCAAAAGGACTATATTAGAATTTCGTACAAATGTTTCAAATTATATTGGTAAAATTGAAAATTTTATGACTGAATTGGCATTTGTACAATAAGTCTAACAATGATTTGATAATTATCTCTCTTACCGTGAGTGGATTTGGTCAGGTCATATAGAAATAGTATTTCAAGATCAATTCCGTATCCTAGGCATTTTCTTTTTCTCAGCAACCATTATTTTGGCACAAATACCTCTTGTTCTCAACTAGAAACACCCTGAGGAGGTTCAATTGTCTGAAATGAATTTGTAAGTCTGCAGATTTCTAATATCAAGTTCGTAAAAAGAATCAAATTATTGTTCTGACAATTCAATTATGTTATATATGATAAATAATTATTAAAAGCTTGTTGCTTGTATTCTATTCCGGATGTCGATGTTGGATATCGCATGACTTGCATTCTAGTCATAGTATGTGTATTATGAAGAATATTATAGGACTTAATCCATTTCTTTTTCGAGCCAAATTCGAGTGACATCACTATATCCCTCTTGTGAGATTGAAATGTCATATAATGGATCAATAGTTTTATATTCTAATAATGAATAACATCTAAAATTCAACATATACTAAACATAAGATAAGTAAGTTGAAAATAGAAAGCAAGGGATTACTCCTTATCTTTTTCTTAGTCTTTTCCTTCACACAAGAAAGGGTTTCTCCTCATTTCATTCTCGTGTCGACATAAAAGCGTTTTTCTTATCCTATTCATTACAGATGATTACTATTAGTATTAAATTCTTCTAGGATTATGAAAACCTATTTTTTTTATATTTATTATATATACATATTGGTGACACTTGATTTTTAGTCGACGTATCATCAAAGGCAAAAGAATTTTTATTAGTGTTTCCGATCGTGATGGAACCTGTTTCTCAATAAAAAAAAATGTCGCATTTGTACCTTATTTCCTTTTCATTTTCATCAAAATTCCAAAAAGTCAAAGATTTTACTTTTGAGTTTGACTTTTTAATCAATACTTTGACCAAAAAGTCAATCCTGAGTCAAAATTTGGTCTTTTACACAAAAAATTTCAAAAGGACCTCAATTTCACTTTTGCATTGTAAATTTTCAAAAAAAATTGAAGTTTGACCCATTAATTGACGTTTTAGTGATTAGTCACCAAAATGTTGACTTTTTGGCCAATACTTTGACCAAAAAAAGAAAATTTTCAAAATCCTGAAATCATATTCTTTTTGCTTCAATTTAACTTTGGCGTAAATTTTTTTTACAAAAATCAATTAAGAACCTAGATTTCCAATTTTTTCGGATTTAGGTTTAAAATTAGCCAAAAATGAAATTGCTTTTTTTTTAGTCATTTTTTAGCATAACTTTATTCACAACATATGATCTAGAGGTCATCCCGCTTCCAATCGTTGAAGCAATTTTGGAATTTTCCATTTGGGATAAAAATTTCCAATTTTTAGCCCTAATCAAGGGTCGCAATTAATTTTTCATGGTTTGAGCAATTATACACTTAATGAGCTCATTTCCTTAGTGGCAACTCGAATCCGATATCAATTTAGGCAAATTCATGTTGGAACTTCTCAATTTGAAAAATTCGGTTCAACTGAGAAAGTTGCGAAATCGAGCTAATGTGGTTCGATTGAGCCGATTCAACTTGGCCCATTATAGAGTAGAGTTTAATTGAAGTAGTTGAGCTTCAATTTGGCCAATTGAAGTACAATTACAACATAGGTCTAGCTTGCGGCCTCATTTCAATAGGAATTCAATAAATCTAAGCATTTCGTGCACAATTAATCAACTTGGGATGATCCAATTGCACTTAAATTGATCCAATTCACATAGGAAAATTTTAATTTCATTCGAATTGGACAAAATTAGAAATCTAGGACGAAATTTGTAACGACCCCAACTCCATCTCCAGGGTCTTGATTGACAGGGGTTATTTTCGCGACGTCCCATCTTGTTATCATCCCGATTCTTTTTATCTTGTTAATAAGCACATGTAGAAGATGTGAACAAACAAACTCCCTAGACAAACAACAGCTGAAATACTGGAATATACATCACACAGAACACACAACTTTATATTACAATAGTATATTTACAAGCCATTTCTTTACGGGCTCTCTTTCCTATTTAAATCACACTATAAGTATCCACATAGATCGGACGGTTTCTATCTCCTCTAGTGTGACTGTAGCTCCCAAAATTGATGTGAGACTTCCATGCCTACAACTCTGAAAGATAAAGAAGTGAGTCAAGGGACATAGTAAGTAAAATTCCTAATTCTCTACTAGGAAAGCATCTCATCATCAAAGTCTAGCACGTATAGCACTTGCAAATAGTGTTGATGGCATATCAATAGCAAATTAAATGCTACACCTTGACTATGTGCAAGATTCTCAGGCAATTTACTTTCGGCTTATCAATGAACATATCAACCCATCATATTTATGCATAACCGGCACACATAAACGATTCATTTAACTTCATCTCGGCTCAACCAGGCTCTCTTGGCTCAACCGAGACTTCCAGCTTTATATTGGGCATCATGACTCAATCGAGGCATCTCGAGGGCTACTTTATTCGAGACATCCAGGCTCAAACCCAGGCATCTTGTTGGCGTGAGGACATCCTCACCGCCTCAAGTGGCGATGAAATATCTGATGTAATGATGATGTCGATCGTAATTGATCTATCTACTGAAAATTTCGCCTGCGAGTTTGAGCAATAGGTTGAAGGTCCCTACGATGAGATAGTAAATAGAGCAAGAATATTCTTGTGAACCTATGAAAAGGAAACAATTATGATGAGATACTAAATAGAGCAGACTAGGGAGTCTACCAGAGGGAGTAGAGGATTGCACGGCAGAGGATTGCGAGGGGCATGTGGCGGCGTGATCCATGGGTCGGGATCAGGCCAGTCAGCAAACTAGTGGTGGCAGAAGCCATGCGCACCTGCTGGTCGCCCTTAAAAGCAAGAGACGGGTTCGGAAGAAGGGGGGCTTGCTCGGGAGAGAAAAGAGGGAGAGTGAGCAGAAAGAGCAGCGAGGAGAAAGAGAGCAAACAGATTAGTTCGCTCACACAAGGAGAGAAGTGAGGGCTCGGGCGGCTGAGTAAAACGGGAAGAGAAAAATAGCGCTCGCTTGAGAGAAGGGCACGATAGTTATTGAAGCTGCACACCAAACCTGGGAACCATAGCCAATCGACGTCGATCGCTGCCTCTGAAACGCTATCCACTCGGCACCGCTCGTCGTTGCCCTTGGCCTCATCGGAATACCGGATGAGCTCCATTTTGCTCTACTTCGCAGTAAAGAGTTTTTGAGCTGAAGGTTCCGAGCGAGTTAAATCTCATCATCAGGTGATTTCGTTCGTAGACTATCATTGAAGCTTCTACATCAACGCTCATAGCCTTGGTTTGGCACGTTGAATAGGGTAAGGTTAAGGTCTGTAACTTGCACTCAAAGTAGACACCACTTGTTCAACGATTTGACCATGAGAAGTGTTGAATCTGGTGTGGCATAATCGGCCATGCAATAGGTGTTTAAATCTAGTATTTGTTGTCACCTAGAATATCATACGTAATATGTTGATCACATACAATACGACATACGTACTTCAATAGTAGAAAACAAGAGAAGCCAACTAACCTGAGCGTACAACACAAGCAAGTTTGATCCGAGCCCAACGAAGTGACGTTGTTTCCTTAAGACAAATTTGCCCCCTCTTTCGGTACCCAAGGTCGATGGACAATTGTCTCCCAGGATAGAACGGATCCTTCCCTCAAAGCCGGCACTTGCTCGGAGGAAAACGGCGAACGGAACGTCGCGGAATTGATCGCAAAAGAAAGAGAGAGATTATTTCGAAAAATGCATGGCTAGCCTTTTGTTCGAAAACGAATGAGTTAAAAAATAGCAAGTCCGAAGAGTCACGAGTCAACCAGTTGGACGGATTGACGGTTCGCTCACCATTCAAGCGAACCGACGCAATGAAGGAACCGGTTCGGTACCCCCGAACCGTTGCAAATAAAAAAAAATAAATGAGTTGGATAATTTCTGTTCTGCCCGTTCCCGAACCGAGCCGAGCCGGCCGGCCGGGCGGCGGCGGCGGCGGCGCGCGCGCGCGGGAATGGACCGAGCTTGACGTAAGTCCTCTCTCTTCCACAAAAGTGGGGTACCCCTTGGGGCCCAACCCTTCATGGAAGACACAAGCTAATATATCCAACTTCAAGCTCCCATCTTTCCTATGTGGGACTCTCTCCTTCATCTTTAATATCATTCAAACAATTTGATGGATTTTGGCTCCAAAATTTGCAATTTGGAGTTCCCTCCAATTTGCTCAAAATCCCAACAGTATTAATGTGCATTAGCTTCGTTGATTGTTGAGTTGAAGTTAATGCTGAGTTTTATCTCATTTTCGTGCACTTCGGCGCCAGTCATCCAGGGACACGCAAGTTTGGAGTTGCTTTTCTCAACCTTTCGTCGCCGACGATGTCGCAGCTCGTGGCGCCAAGTCAGTTCATTCTTCACTGTTTTAATATGCTTTAATGTGTTTCCTACGCTGTTTTGTGCGATTTTTTAGCTCAAAATTTTCTCGTCGAAATGGCTCGGTCATGGCTGTAGTAGTGGTTGACGGGGATATTTAGTGACGGCTGGCGATGTCAGGTACCGACTCGGACTGGTAGGGTTTCCAGCGTGAGCCTGTGCAGTTTGGTTCAAGCAAGTTCGTTAATGGTGGTTCTGCAAAAGAAATGACGTTCGGGTGAAGTTGCATGTGAAGAAGACGATTTCGGCAAGGAGATGAGTCAAAAAAAAAAAAGACAAAATAGGGAAAAAGAAAAGAAAATGAGAAAAAGTCAAAAATAAAAAATAGAAAGCAAAAAATGGGCTTAGGTTTGGCTTCAATTGTGGGCTGGAATAGTTTGGGCTGAGAATAGAAATTGGAAGTGGGCTGGAGGCTGAGTGGGCTTTTTTAAAAAAATTTAATGGGCCAGTTTAGCTAATTCGGAGTAGGCCTTAGAGCCGGCCCGGTTTAGTCGGACCGGGTCCGAATTCTTCTTTTTTTATAATATAAAAATTTTAAAATTTTAAAAAATGCAGAAAATTCTAGAAAATCAGAAAATTCATAAAAATTGGAAAATTATTTTAAAAAAAAAATAGAACCCAAGATTGGACAAGCCTTTAGGGCTTTATAATAGAATTCTTTGTTTTGGATTGTCTTTTTCTTTTTAAGGACTATATAAGATGCCTGTGTGTTTTTTTTCCTTTGTGATTACACTTGGTTGTGCATTTCAATATCTTGGATGTTATTTGCTTTGTTTTAGAATGGTTAGGACGAAACCTAGATGTCACGCCCCGAGCCCCTCGAAGCGCCATCATCCCACGTACCGGTCTAATTTCCTGCGACGTCCCAGGACGCGTCGCCGACCCAACTCCCAACTCAGAGCATAAGGCACATGCGGAAGCAATTATTAAAACACCCGTACAAAACAATACATGACCAAGGGTAGCAGAACATCAATCCACGAATATCAACCAACACCATTAACCGCCATAAAAAAAACGCTTACAATATTCATCTTATACCTCAAATACAAACAGCCTACTATAAACAGATCAGCGGCCACTAAAATCAAAAGATTACTGGCCCTACCACTCTACGGCTAAGGTTGATCCTAGGAAATTAAATCGGGATCAAATCTTAATGACTCAGACTCAGCCTCGATTGTCTCATCCTCCGAGTCCATCTGCTCGACTTTGCCATCCTGTTCGGGATCTTGCTCTATAGGCTCCGGATCCTCACATAGATCGGGTACACCAGGTATCCTCTAACAGAGGTCTGAAAAACGGGGTTTAAACAACTATGAGACGAATCTCAGTGAGTAGGCCTCCTAAACCGAAACTAGGCTAACATGCACCTCCCGACAAGCAAATCAACACAACAACAAACCTAGGCCCTCGGGCCCATATCAAACATACAACTGACCCTGCAGATTAGGCATTTTATATAAATCACGGCACATACGCGACACACTGGTCACACGTACGCCATACGCATGCTCATGCTTCAAAGTGCCTGTCTCACACACGAATCACCGGCACGCACATTAGCCACATACTCTGGCACACATTTGCCATGCTTATGAATTTTCTCAAATCATGCACTCTGGCACACGGCTCATTTTGCAGTTTATAAACCGACCCGAAGGCCAATAGTTATTCCGACCCGAAGGCCCGACCCGAAGGCCAACAAATATTCCGACCCGAAGGCCCGACCCGAAGGCCAACAAATATTCCGACCCGAAGGCCCGACCCGAAGGCCAACAAATATTCCGACCCGAAGGCCCGACCCAAAGGCCAACAACACTTCACGGCCCGCACCGAAGCACATATGGCCCGGTGTCTCTAGCCCTCAGGCGCAACACCGATCTCCTCAATCTTCCGGACAAACCGGGCATCGTCCCGCGTAAACGCAGCGGACGGAATAGACCCGAAGGCCACGACCCAAAGGCCTTAAGTGATCACACGGCACACTGCCAATTTTATCTGAGCCCCGCGTAAACGCATTAGGCATTTAGGTGATCACACATGCTCATGTCAGGCACGCATATTCGCACAAAATTCCGTATCATGCTCACTCTCAGCATACAAAATGCGTGGCCATGCAATTCCCACACTCGGGACAATAATGCAATACACATGAGCATTTAACTTCAGCACGGCATTTCAACAAACATGCCAAATCAACGTACTCAAACAGCCAATTAATTGCCCATACTTATTCACACAACATGCGCGCTTGGCCAACTAGTACCATGTGGCCCAAAACATAATTCACGCGCTTGGGCAATAATCAATCACGCCAATGATTGGCCAATCACACACCGCAGTCAGTCGATCACACGAACACGCGGCATGGCAACGCCCCAATTGGGCCTCAACAAGCAACAATCAGCGATAATCCATCAACCCGGGCACACCCGGCAATCACACAGTCTAATTTCCAACTTGCCGATTTCTAATCCACCGAAGTCCCAAAGCGGACAGCCACTATTCGTCCGAACCTTAGCTTCCGATTCAGCTCTAATCGGCACAATAAACCACTAATCAGCTCGAGAGAGAAAAATCGAAAATATACAAAATCGGGTTCAAACTGGGCGGTTGCACAGTGACCGAAATCTATTTGAAATAAATAGTAAATAAATTCCAAAAATTCTGAAATTTGGATATGTTGTACAAAACATCTCAATGAACATTTTTCGTGAGGAACTCAAAACCCGGTTCTAACCTTAAACACCTCATTTTGACACTCAACTTCGGACAAAATCTGGTTCGCTCGGACAGCCCCTTAGGCCATCAAAATACAACTCATTAGGTACCCAAATCATTTTGGAAACCTCTGAAATTTTTATATGTTATAGCCACAAATGTCCCCAATAATGTTTCTGAAGGAAGTATTTTGAAAATAGGCCTGGAAAAATTTATAAAAATTCAAACAGACCCAAAGGTCGGGTGAACAGTAAATCGGGCAGACCCATTTCGGTCCAAAGATGGACTTCCGAATGGCATAAAATGATTTCCAAAAATTTCCAAATTAAATTATGTTATACTTCAAGATGTTGGGAACAAATTTCATGAAGAACTCTTCTTAAAATTCGGCCCATAATGATCACAACAAAAATAACAAAACACAAAGGTACAGTAAAATCCAGTAATCCGAGAATCAGTAACTTGCACCATTAAGCAAATCCAACTCATACAACCTCTAAACCAAGTCTCCACAGCCTTAAAACCATCCCTAAATTATCACTTTAGGCCCTTAAAATCACCACAACATCAGCCCAAATTAGCCTCCACTAATTACCCCTAAAACTTGTCCAAAGTGCACATAATTCTAATTAGGGGTTAGGATTTCCACTCACTTGGATTAAGCTTCCAAAATGG
Source organism: Syzygium jambos (assembly GCA_031216235.1). NCBI lineage: Eukaryota > Viridiplantae > Streptophyta > Magnoliopsida > Myrtales > Myrtaceae > Syzygium > Syzygium jambos. The sequence continues at coordinate 16,826,650 of CM062224.1, forward strand.
GCTGAACAAGGGGAAAAACAGGCTGAACAGCAGCTGGATCGAATCGGTTCAGCGGCGGCGCTCCGGCGTCCTCATGGCGGCGCAAACGGCGGTCCTCTCGCGCGCGACGGCGCTCCGGCGAGCGGCTTCTCCGGCGGTCGGCGATCCAAGGCCGAACAAGGGGAAGAGAGGGAGGAGGAGGTTTCGGTGGGAGGGAGAGGAGAAGGGGAAATGGCCGAATGAATAGAGAGAGAGAGAGAGAGAGAGTCAATGGTCTAAAATGGGGTTTTGACCCACTTTTTTCTTAATTCCAAATTTGCCCCTTAAACACTTGATTCTCATTAATCCAAGCCAAAATATCCAAGGGCATTTTGGTCTTTCAATAATTCTGAATTTTTCTTGATAATTATCCACAAATAAATCCCCAAAAATAGTCCAAAATTCGGAACCCCAAAAATAGGCTATAAGGGCAAAATGGTAATTTTCCGGTCCCGGGTCGAAATTCCATTTTTCGACCGTACCGATCCCAAATATGTGTGGCCACTCAAAAATGACGTCGGCCTCGCAAAATAGTCGTAGACACCCATAGAATTTCGACATCGAAGTTCGGGTCCAATTTGGCGATCGAAATTGCTCAATTCAAAATTTTAGAGTCTCTCACTGACGGGTGGCTGTTTAGGGGTTACGCGTATCGACCTAGGGTTACTCGAGTCGTGACGGTCTCGATTACCGGTATAGCGCAAGGAATTATTGGTTATTCCAGGGGTCACGATCGTTCGGTTCAGGTTCGGGATTTATTTGCCACGTGCACTCTCGGTCGAGCGGAATCACCCGCGATCCGATCGTACGTCGTTGGCCAAACCAAATCCGTTACCTTCCTAGGATCGGCCCACACTGCCCAAAATACTTCCCTGCCGTTTCTCGGAATCGGCGCCCGATTCGCGATCGAGTCCCCGGTCCACGTACCGTTTTCCTAGTTAGCCTTTCCCATTGGTCAGTATCCCGCGAGGGGCCAGCTCTGGGCGAGACGTACTAAAATCAGATGAGAAATAATATCCACTTCGTCGGACCCGGAAATGAGTCGAAATTCAGGATGTTACACTAGATTTCTTCGATAGGTTGCTATGGCATTAGTTAGCACGTGATCAAGTAAGGTACCGAAATGACATTAATTTTAGGATTAATGTAGTCAACTTCCAAAGTTTGGAATCTTTGGTTCTGCAAATAGTAAGATATTCTCCCATATTTTATTCTGTTTTTAGCTGACCAAAAAAAATAGTGGCTCCTCCTCGTTCGAAAATTTTTACAAATACTCCAATGTCGTCGGGTATGGGCTTGAAAGAGTCCGCGCCTAATCATGAGTTGCCGGCCCATTTTTTTAGGCAATGCCCCTAAACATATTCCCTTTCCTGAGGGATAGGTCGCGACGTTATGTCACAAATTGTTTGTTTTGTATAGCTTAACAATGTTTTTTTGGTCACGTAGGCCTTCGCCTATATTAACCGGTGGCTTGGCCTTGATGGCATGTCTTAAGAATAGTGTGCATATATTCAATCCCCTAAAGGTTTAGATCATAGTGATTATGAGCATGAAACAACTAACTCATTATCCAGCCATCTACAAAATCAATTATGAATCCATTTCATAAATTGGGTTCACAAATCATATAGCCTTTCATAATTTAACCAATCAAGCAGAATACTTTTTACATAGCATTTCTCAAACCTTATAACAAATAATCAACTTACAAACAATTTTAAGAAATAATTTACCATGCAATTTCTAATGAACAAACGGGTAGTAATTACTCGATCTAGTTTTATGCAATAGATATGCTCAAAACACATTTTTCCTTTTTAATAAGTATGATACCATGCAATGTCTCATTGGTGCTTTAACATATTTGATTTCTATAATTTTTAAGACATGGGTTTCCAAATCTTATAAGAGAAAAGCATCACTCACCTAACATTGGGAAACCAAACAATGAAGACTATTTTGAGTAGAAAAAACTGGAAATCTTATCAATTGAGAAAGAAATAGAAATCAAAAGCAAGTAGATAACTACCCTAAACAAGATTTGATTAAACTAAGTTTATTCCTAAATAAAACTACTCTGATGCACCAACGAAAAGCTTACTCAAAGTGGGAATAAACGGAGAGGCAATAAGAGGCCAAGAAAATCTAGAAATCAAAATAATCAGGGCTCTTATTGCACTTGTGAAAAACATAAAGCTCGTCAGTGTTACTGGAACACAAGGGCATACTTTCTATATGGGAAGATAAGACATGTAGAACGAGATTGTTATATATTGAGGATGCTCCAAACGATAGAATGTCATGCTTTTTATGCGGGCAACTTAGATATGTAGCACACAATTGATCTATGCAGAGGAATGCCCCTACATTGGTAGACCACAGAAAAATCTACAAAAGTAGAGGACGATCGGGAAATGTTTTTGCCATGCCTGATTAGGAGGCAACAACATCTAATGCATTCAAATTTTTCTGTTGAATTATCACTTTTTATTTGCCTTACTTACCAACCATTTTTCTATGATTGGATTACCAACTAACTTTGTTTCACTAACTCATTATTTGAGTCAGTTACCAAATTTTTTTTAATTACCAATTTCTCTTATCCCTGACAAAAAATATTGTGAAAATTCTCAATAAGGGCTTAAAATGCTATTATTTTCTCAAATAAGGGTATGAAGTAGATTTTGTTTCAAATAAGAGCCTAAAATGGCTATGTTAAGGGCTTGACTTTCCAAAGGATATTTTTGTCATTTACCTTTTTTGAATTTTTTTTCTTTTTTTCATTTTTTGCGTGGGTCGCGACCATTGTCCAAGCCCTCACCTAGCAACAAAAAAAAAGGAGAAAAGAGAAAAGAAGAAAAAATAATTTAAAATTAAAATTGTATTTTGAAGAAAATACCCTTGATCTGCCAGAATATTTAGTTGGCCAATGACTGACGAAGTCAGGCCCTTATTTGAAACAGTCATGGTCACTTTAGAACCTTATTTGAGATAGACACAGTTACTTCAAACCCTTATTTAAAACAATGTCCACTTCATATCTTTATTTCATAAAGTGATGGCACTTCAAACTCTTATTTGGAATTTTCTCCAAAATATTCTTTCATTATTTCCAACTTTTATTTAGCTTTCTTACCAATACCATAAATGAGTAGTGATTAAAGTCACATCATTGGATGAATAAGTTTATTTTGGAAATATGACTGCTCACCCGTCCTTGATCATATGTATATGATTTGAGCTTTAGCAATAGCCTAGTTGACTCTTCGAAGTGGTGCCTCGTTTTTAAGGGTGTCTCGATTATTTGGTTGAAATACACTTGGGGCGTCACAAATGGTTTCACCCTATACCTTTTTTATTAGATAAAACTTAGAATTATGTTTGGCCAGCGAAATAGGGTAGGAAATGGAATCATAGTTAGGGGTGAGCATCGGTCCAGGGTTACCTAGACCGACCCTGGATCGGCCCAACCCAGCAAGTCCTGGTCCGATTTCTAAGAGGACTGGGACGGTCCTTGGTTCTAGGAACCTTTAGACCTTGCATTGTGCAGATTGGTCCTCAATTCTGAAAGTTTAGGGATGGTCCAATCGGGACCAACCCTGTCCATAATATATATTATATATTTTTGCCTACTCTAAATTTTAGCACCTTGTCCTTTGTTGTTTATGAGTTTATCGTGTAAATTAGAAAGTAGAAAAAAACTTAGCCCTAATTCGATATAAAAAAAAAAAAAACCTTCTTCACTCACCTCGGCCTCACTCGCCTGCTTCGGCCTCGCCACCTCTCTTCACTCGCCTTGCTCGCCTCTGTTCACTCTTGCCTCCCTGCTGACCTTTGTTCCCCCTCCTCGCATGCTCGTCATTATGGCTTGTTGCTTTTAGCAAGTGTAAATTTTTATTATTACCTTATTTTATATTTATGTTTAATATCTATTGATGTTTATAGTTTGGTTGCTCAATGTCGCATTGTTGATGAATATGTAATTTGAAATAATATATTTATTCTTTTAAGAAGTACATAAAATGAAATAAGTAAATAATTAATTGGTCTCGTGTTGACCTTAGAACCAGACCACACTCATCGGGTTGGTCTGGTCCTCGGTCCAAGGCTCAATCAGGTTGATCCTCGATCCTAAAAATTGAGGACCACTATTGTGCAGGTTGGTCCCTGGGTTAGGTGCTAGACTAGCCCAACCCAAACTATGCTCACCCTTAATCATAATGCCTAGGGGTGAGCGGTTTTAGACTCTTTACAAGTTCCATATGGAACTTGAAACTTACTCTTTGGTATAGATTTTTCATTTTTTGAAACTTCAAACCTATCCGTCGAAATTTGAAACTTGAAACCTACCCTGTTACAGGTTCCAGAATCGGCTCCAGGGTCTAACGGGTTCTTTCTTTTTTTTAGTTAAGCAAAACGAAAATAAACGTAACAATAAAAATAAATAATGATTTTATTATCGGTTGCCTAAGAATGAGTGTCTATATGCCCTTGTCGAATAGTATTAAGAAAATTTTATGGTTTTCAATGCACTAATTGCTTTTGTATTATACAGAATCACTATCTTGAAAGAAGTAATTGCCCAAACATAACAACATCAAAGAAGCAATTGGAGCTTTCACTAGGGGTGGGCGGTTGTAGGTTCCGTACAGGTTCCACTTGAAACCTACTCTGTCACAAGTTCCAGGATATGTATTATTAATTAAACAATTACAGTGAATTATCATATTTAATGACCACAACTTGCAGTTACAATTCACTTGCCATAACATATATTTAGATGCACAAAAAATATGAAATATTAATAAAATAAAAGTCTCAATCATAAAATAGAAACTCAGACTAATGATTTCAAATTATACACTTATCATCAAACATCATACACAAAAACTTGTTTTAAGTTTTAATTTACAGGTTTCAGGTTCCATCAACCTAGAATCTATAATCTACCCATCGAAATAAATTCTTTAATTTTTGGAACCTAAAACCTACCTTACATACCTTAGAACCTGGAACCTCACAAGTCCCTATTGGTTTGGTTCTCAAGTTTCAGGTTATATCCTAGAACCATACTCATCCCTAATAGTGCCTATACTACTTATAAAGTTTTGCGGCTTAATCTTAACTATTCTAAAAGTTTAAGTTATTGGAAGAATCCGTGATTTAGCTTTTAATTTCATAATACTAATTATTCTACATGTTTATATGTGTGTGGATTGATTTTTATTTTTTTACTTTTTTGATTTTTGGTTTTCTTAAATCTTGTGGCTCAAGTGTGTTGACTTTTTTGAGTTCCCCAGATTCACATATAATGTTATTGTAAAATTTGAATAGTTTTGTTAATATTGGCAAGATTGAAAGAAGGTACATTCTTTGTTTAGAAAATGCATAAAAAAACGGTTATTCCATAATTGAGATGGTAGCTGATGACTGGTTGGTTTAAAATGAGTCCAATACGAGGGCAATAATGGAAATGTGCAGTTTCTTTCCCAAATTCATTTAATTAATTAAGCAAAAGCTAACAAAAGAATAATCTCATGTCTTTCAAATGTGGCAACCAAACACAAGAGAAGTTTGACCCCTCTTTCATTTCTTTTGTGCTAAACCCAGCCTTAGTGCGATTCCTTGAACTGATATCTAATGAAGAGGATTAGTGGTGTCTTATAATCATGTCCCATCCATGCAAAGCTAGGCATCAAGTGAGTAAAGAAGGACATCAAAGCTTGAGGGAATCTTAACCAACTTTTCTTTGTATTGCCTCATTTTTGTCGGCCATTTAGCCTGAGATTTCTCACTGCCTTCTGATCTCAAAGCTAGAGGGAATCTTGACCAACTTTTCTTTGTATTGCCTTACTTTTGTCGGCAATTTAGCTTGAAATTTTTCTCCTTGCCTTCGAATATAGGAGAAGAAAGTATTGGCTGAGTGTTACGCGTACCAAACTCGATCAAGACGCAAGATTTAGTATGTCCCATAAGGGTCCCCCGTGGATCCCAACCCAATAGATAATTCAGATACAGTTTGGTATGTGCAAGACACCCATCAAATAATCTCTCAACATATGCAGCCTTTTGTTTTTCTCAAAAGCAATGTTTTAAGTTGTTAGAAGAATAAGTGATTTAGTTTTTAATTTCATAACACTAATTACTATAAATGTTCATATATATATATTTGATTAACTTTTATTTTTCACTTTTTGACTTTTGCTTTTCTTAAATATTGTGACTTAAGTTTGTTGACCTGTTCTAGTTTCCTAGATTCACATATAATGTTTCATAATCTTTCAAAATTTGAATAGTGTTCTTAATATTTGCAAAATTGAGAAAAAAAGGTACATTCGATGAGGGCGTCGCGAGCCCTCGCCCAAATCCAGCAAGGGCTACGACCCTCACCCATGGTTGCAAGGGCTTCGCAGCCCTCAACTAGGTTCTGACGTAGGTTGCCGGCCCTCGGCTAGTGGCCGGTGGCCTTGCTAGCTCAATGAAGACGAAAAGAAAGAAAGAAAGAAAAATAGAACATTTTTTTAAAAAAAATATTAACGATAGCAATGGCCATGCTACATAGGAAGGCAGACACTGATTGGACCGCTATGTTAGAAATTTCTTATCAAAATTAAATTAAATGACTATATTGGCAATTCATTAAAAGGTTTATAACTAAATTAGCAAATCGTCAAAATGTTTATGACTAAATTGACATAATTGAAAGGTTTAGAACTGAATTGGCAAGTTGTCAAAAGGTTTAGAGCTAAATTGAAAAAATTAAAAGGTTTGTGATTGAATTAGCTACCATCAATAGGTTTATGACTTTTTTAACAATTTTCTCTGCATAATTGTGCTAGATAGCGGGGGGAAGGAGGAGGGGAGGCCTGATCTACCTGATTTATAACTAACATGGTCATTTTCTGGTTATGAGATATTGTTTCTCTTTCCAATAAACTTATCTTGGGTTGATAAGACGTCAAGCACATATCATATCTTACTAATCTCATGGACCAAGTAGGGTACGAGTCAAAGGCTAGGTGAATGAATGGCCTAATAGAAAATTGTTTGCATTTGGTGGTGCGAGAAATTGAACTCATGTGACGTATCAAAGCCGCACACACAATCCCATTCCTTAAAATTGTGCAAATCCCACCAAATTTATGTATCTTTTCACATGATATTTTTCCTTGTTATATATAGATCATTTCTCGTATTTCAATCTCAAGTAATGCAGTTAACATACATTGACTTTCGTTAGTATATCCTTTCGAGGAATTTTGAACATCTTCCATCTATTTCTTGTATATAGTATATACATTGACAAATGGATTAAACGCAATAAACATAAGTTGATATGTATTACTAATGGATTTGACTGCATAGTTTATGTTATTCTTATTCTGAAACTTTCTCAAAAGATTAATTGTGGTATTATTTTTCAGGATTCAGCTCTCACAGGACTTGTAGCTATTTTAAAAGATTGGTGAAGTTTTGATGACCACTAGCGTCATTCTTGTTGGCATGCAGGGAACAAAGGATCGTATTATTTACTGGGCCAATGCACTAAAGAGTCTAAGATTAGGTATTGCATTAAAAAAAATAGCCGTGAAGGCATAATCAAACTATAAATAGATTTGAAGTAGTTTGTTGATGCAAGGTTTTACTTGAAATTGATGATTTGATATTGAACTGTTGAGTATGACAAAATTTGGTTTCTCAACCCCATGCATGAATTTAAATCTATGTAGTATACATGTTTAAGATTAAACTCAATTTGTTTCAATTATTAGAAACATAAAAACCAAATCACGATGTGAAGCTTGAACTTCATCACAAGTTCTCATAAAAATAAAAGTAAAGGTAATATTTTCCTAACCTCCTTTAAATTATTAACACGGTTTGCAAGCCATATCAATGTAGTACTACAAATTATGACTCCTACAACATGGCAAATCATATATACACACACACACACATGGTGAGATTTTCATTGGTTCCTTCAAAGGATTTGGCACTACGTGTAATCTTCAATTATGTAGTGACAGAGAGTTCTACTGTATATTAAATTCATCATTCTAATAGAGTAAGTTATCTTTAGATCACTATATACTAACACTCTTGTCGAAGATCATATTATATCCCATATCTATTATCTAGAGATAGAGATTTAACAAATACTTTCTATTTATGGGCTAAAGTTGAAGATTCTTTTTTTCGGTCTTCGTAGGTGGATAGCAGGAGGAAGTTTCCTTCTGATGAGGGCCTTCCTTGGGAGTCCGCCTTGCAAGAAGAGAGTGGCGCCTAGCAGGGATGCAATCTTTTTTACTTGTCGGCGCCCGCAATCATCATCCCCCCTTGTTGGAAGTGAATCTTTTTCATCCCCACTTCTAGGGATCACTAATGATTGTCACAGTGCAATGAGCCTGAATGTTGGCAAGCTCGTTCACTAAATCATCCTCACGCTAGGTTCTCCTTGGAGGGTTATTAACTTGTGTAATCTTATGGGTGTCAACCTAGCCACTATCTTTTTCGAGGCGTGGGAGCTGCCTCTACCCTTCTTAGTTTTATGCCGGAAGGGAACCACAGGGAGGGATTAGTGCCTATCAGCTGACTATATCCCACCATAGGATGCAGCCACATCCTTTAGGAGTCTTACGGGCTTTAGCCCAGCCATTATCTTTATCGAGACGTGGGAGCTGCCTCTACCCTCCTTAGTTTTATGTCGGGAGTAACCCTAAGGTGGGGCCGACGCCTATTAGTTGACTGCATCCCACCATAGGATATGGCTCGCTCCTTTAGGAACAAAAGTATAAGGGGTCATCCTCCCCGGGATAGTTTTCTTCTCTGTTTTCCCGTAGGCTTTTTAAGGACCTGCCTAGGTCCGAAAGTTGGAGATTCTAAGGGTGGGCATTTCAAGTCAATTTGAAATTGAAAATAACAATGCTAGCTAGCTATATTTTTACAGTTTTTTTATTATTAGTTTAATACTGCGAAAAATCCTAAATTGATACACTTGTGATAAATTTACCCCAAATGACCACAAAAAACTCCAAACAGATATATTTGTGATAAATTAATCCCAAATTAATTTTTTGATAGCGAAAAAAAAATCCAAACCGGTATATTTGTGACAAATATATCCCCCTTTAAATTGGATTTATACCACAAAAATCATAAAACTGATACAACTGTGACAAATGAAGAGTAAAATTTTAAACTGGTACACTAGTCAAATGTCAATGTCATCCAACTTGGTAATTTGACAGTAAAATTTAACGAAAATTAACAAAATAAATTTATCGGAAGTGTACCAGTTTAGGCTAAATTAGTAAAAGGTGCGCTACTTTGGGGTTTTTGGATGTCAAAAAATTTGTTTTGGGTAAATTTATCACAGATGTACCAGTTTGGGAATTTTTTGCGGTATTAACTCTTTATTATATGATTAACATTTGCAATATAACCTGTAGAATTTCTTTTTCATTGATATAGCCCTTCCATCACCATTCATTTGAGTAGTTATTACAATTTAAAAATATAATTACTCACATCAATGAGGGTAGCTGCCCCTCGCCTTGGCCGGCAATGGTTGTCCGATGACCTCGCTAGCCCACAATTGGGAAAAAAAACAGAGAAAGGAAAGAAATGAAAAAGAAAAAAAAGAATAAGAAAAGAAGAGAAAAAAGAAAAAAGTAATAAAACTTTAGAAAAATAAAAAATTGTTCACATGAACACCGGCCATGCCACGTAAATCGTCTAGCTTCAATGTTAGTGATTTTCGGTCAAAATTGGTTGAATAGACTCCATTGGTAAATTGTCAAAAGGTTTATGATTCAATTAGCAAAATTAAAAGATTTAAGACTGAATTGGCACAAATACAATAAGTTTATGACTTTTTGGTATTTTTCCCCTAATATCTCACTTATACTGAGCTCAAGTTGTAAATCAAAATAAAATATCTTATCAAGACTATTAATCTTACTTATACTACATTTTACATAGAAAAAAAATCATAGTATGAGTAGGGATTAATAAGCATCACAATGGAGAGAACACGGCGCTGAGCAGTGTGGTTGTGGCTATCTTGGTGGCAGCTAGGCTTTTCACGGTGGTTGGGACGACGGCGAGCAACGACTATGGCGACACAGCGTGTGGAGGTGGCTCAGAGGGAGAGGATAGAGAAATTGGGAGCAAGAGTTGTCCTTAATGGGTGTGGTTTTCAGAGAATGCGGGGGCATTTTGGCAAAGGTGAGCATTTTTGGGAGAAGTGGATTGATCTAAAAGCCCTCAATTGGGTTGCGGAGGTATCCGTATATAAAGCGGAATTGAATTTAAGATGAAAAATTATTTCTAAATTTGGATGATATGAATTGGAAAGGTTAATCGGAAAAAGGGGTCTCGAATATCCAATGTCTACTTTGACAACAATTAGCTAAGCCAAGCATCTAAATCGCTACATAACTATTTACCTTGCTTCTCGACTTTGTCAAGGAGGTTGAAAATACTTGTGATTGCTTTTGTTTTAGAAGTTATTAGTTGATTTGATTTAGTTTAGGAATTGATAGAGATTCCTATTTTTTTTTATCTGTTGTCAGGAAGGCTACTCTGAACTAGTGTTAGAATAGAGAGGATCAATGCTCGACCTCGGAATTTCCTTATTAAAAGTAGAACAGATATCTGCTATTTTAACAGTATCCAATATCTTTCTTTTTTTTTGTCAGTCATACTCCTACTCCTGCGCTACCTCTCAGCTCACGTGCAAATTTGTGTCCTGCCTCTTGTAGGGCGTGAGAGTCGCAACCCACTTTAGAAACTACGCGTTCCCACGCCTAGCTTTTCCTGAGAAGGTGGGGAATCGAACTCCCCATCTTCCTCTTCTCAAGTAAGAAGGGTGGCCACTGGGGTAGACCCCCAGTGATTAGCATCAAATATCTAGCAAGTGCGCTTTATGTCAACAATAAATACATTCACCTATTCACCATCAAAATGGAGCTAAATCTCTCAACACTCCAAGTCTCCTTTGTAAAGTCAACAATCACCGTGGCCTCTCCACATGCCTTCTCCTCAGCATCGCACCACAATAGGGCTGGCATGAATGGCCATAATGCTATTGCGAAGATGAAACTGATTGCCATTGGTCTAGAAAATGCCCTCGGTAGATGGAATTTGCCGGCGAACACTTTCTTGGCGATGATCTCGACAACCACGTAGAGGCCGTGCACAAGGAAGAAAGAGGCGAGCACCCACTTTGGCTTCTTACACTCTCTTAGCAATATTAAGATATTTACTTGATTCTGCATATCTCTTAGAATTATGCATATATCTCATTTGATAATGTATATTGTTGATTGATTATATTTAATATTATATTTATCTTCTTACCTTTAATAATTATTTAATAAATATATAAATAAGTTCATGTACTATTTATCAATACATTAAAATATATTGAAATTTTCCATTTTCTGTATTTCATATTGTTACATTTTAAACATATAAAGAGTACCATGTGCAGAGCAGAGGAAGCATGCGCATGCTGGGAGCATGCGAATGATGCCGGCAGTGGGGCCCACGTCCTGCCAGTCACCCGGGTGGGGGTCCCATGCACTGTACATGCAGCTGGAAGCCACGCTCAGATCGCTTGGAAGACTTCAAAAAAGTCTTCAAGCTCCGTTTCCTCACTCGAGACGACGCCACTTCTTTGAGAGCTAGGGTTTTTTCCGTGTGCAGAGCAGAGGAGGCCTCAACCTTCTTCGCAAACCCAGCGATCAACGTCCCCGCGGTCGTCCGGAGCGACTCCGGCAACCGACCCCTCCAACGAATCGGCTAGCCAGTACCATGAGCCATTGATATTCATCTTCAGGAAGCCCTTTCCCTGCAGCAACCACGAACACGGTACGATTCTCTTCAACTTGTTGTGGGTTTGCCCTGAAGAGTTCTGAATGAGTGTGTTGTTCACAATCGAGGCCAGATCTGGTCGTCGGGACTGAAATACCCGTCTGTATTTTGTTGCGTTCCTTCCTGTGTATTTGCACCAAATGTCTCCCCGATCAGCTTCTTAACAAGAATAGACAAGTGGATTTATCAAAAAGATTGCGGGCTAATCTCAAACCTTTCCAAAAATTCAAGTTTTTTTTAGAAGAATCCGTGATTTAGTATTTGATTTCATAATACTAATTATTTTACATCTTTATTTATATATGTTTGAATTGACTTCTATGCTTTACTTTTTGAGTTTTGGCTTTCTTAAGTCTTGCGGATCAAGTTTATTTATATATGTTTGAATTGACCAAAGTCTCCCCCGATCAGCATCTTAACAAGAATAGACAAGTGGATTTATGAAGAAGATTGCGGGCTACTCTCAAACCGTTCAAAAAATTATTGTACATGTTTATTTATATTTGTTTGAATTGACTTTTTATTTTTTACTCTTTGAGCTTTCGGTTTTCTTAAGTCTTGCGGAGCGAATTTGTTGATTGTTGGTCTTTCCCAGTTTCCTAGATTCACATGTAAATGTCTCACAATCATTTGAAAAATTGGAATAGTGTTTTTAAGATTTTTCTTTTTGGTCCATAATAGTGTTTTTAAAATTGGCAAGATTGAAAAAGGCACATTCTTTGCTTAGAAAATGCATATAACACACCTCTCCACGTATACAATCATTTGTTCAGAAAGTCTTCCCAAAATTTCGTGAGTGGAGAAAAGTATTTGGCAAAAGCAATGTTATGCAGGTGTTTCGTAGCATTGACTTACAAATGATAGGGATCATTGAGAGTTTGAATATAATAGGACCATCTAAATACTTGCTTTTTGTCTTATTGTTATTCTGTAATTGAATTTATATATTGGTAATCTCACTCCTGATATATTCACACGACATGTTCGTGGTTGAAACCTTCAGTTAGCCAAGGGCAAAGGCCTCTTTTGTTCACACACGAGGGACAGAGCTACTAAACTTCAAGTTAAAATGGAGAGCTCAGAGGCAGCAGAATGCGAGCATCAAGTGTTCTTGAACTTCAGAGGACCCGACACTCGTAGTGCATTTACTGACTTTGTCTACAACGGCTTGACCGAGACTGGCATTGACGTCTTTCGAGACAGTGACAAGCTCCATGTTGGTGAAAGAATTGATGGAGCGCTCAAGAGAGCAATTGACAACGCTAGGATCTACATACCCATCTTCTCTCGAGCCTATGCTTCGAGCAAATGGTGTCTCTGCGAGCTCGCACAGATTGTGGAGAACACCTCCAAGTCGAACGGAAATAAAGAGATCCTACCTATTTTCTTCGACGTGGAACCTGACGATGTTAAGCTGAAAACCCCTTTGTATTGCGATGCCATTTCCAAGTTGGAGCGTGAGAAGCAGTTGAGCACTGAACAAGTAGATACCTGGAGAGAGGCTTTGAAGGAGGCTGGTGCAGTAAAGGGATGGGAAGTCAAGAAATCCGATGCGTGAGCTTTCTGCATTCTAAGATCCTTATTTTTCCCTAATATTTTTTTCTTGTTTGCAAAAACTAAGTAAATAATTCATAGATAGAAGGAACATATTAGTTGCGGGTAGGAGGAGAGAATTAAAAAACATAAAAATTCATGCTAGAGCTACTAAAATTGTTAGTGTTCTTGATTTCACTATAGGCACTTTCATATGTCTATTTTTAATGAAGAAATAAAAATAGAAACGAAAGCTCATTTTTTTGCCATTGGTTGATGGTCTATATAAATTTTGTTTCATTTTCACCTGTCATTTAGTAAGCATCTCTTAGTAAAATTCTAACGCTTCTAGAACTACTACTCAAAACTTAATAACATAGATATATCACCACAATTGAGGCGGGACTTCCACTACTAATAATACCAAATGGTATGTGTGTAAAAAAATTTGAAACTGCTGGAAAAAAAAGGCATTTTATATAATGAGTGATAAAGTGGAATAATTGAGTACCATGTACGTTCCTGTCTAATAATTTGATCTTTCAATTAATACATCAGACATTTCTCCTTCTGAACATATAATGTCCCACTTCTAAGGTTGTCCCATGGATATAACTGAGAAAATGCTAATTCACGATGCATAAATAGTTGTGCGTTTATCTTGCACAAACAACATTAACATAATTGGAAGATTGCTAATCACATATTGAGATCAAGTCAATTTTCGAATATGATGACACAGTGTGACACGTGGCACTTAGCAATGTGCACTGAAAGTGCGTTTGAAAGTGATGTAGATTTATATTATTTATGGTTACTTTGAATTAGCCAGAAAAATCAAATTCGAAATCCTTCGGGTCGATTCCATCTTTCTCGTCAAAATGTTTGTGTTATGCATGCTTGGTGTTCTTTTGGAACTTTACAAGATCAAGTACTCGTAAGGCTTGCGCTACAAATCAAATGACAAATGTTAAGTTATCAAAAGCAACAGCTAAGAAAACCGTACATTCAATACGAAATTTGAGAAGACACGTCTTGATTGTTGATGTCCCATTAGTTATTGAGTTATTGCGCAGCTAAGCAGATGCAAGTGAATAACATCAACTGCTAGGAAACAAAAAAAAATGAGATTCCGTTGAATTCCAATGGAATTGTATCACGAATGAAATTTAATTACCAGATTTTTTATATATTTCTTTTTGGGCAATTTTCCCCTATTGAAATGGTTTTCCTTCGTGACAGCCAAAGCAAACTAATCGGGTCAGTCGTTGAGGAGGTTCTGATTAAGTTGAAGATAAAGCAAAAGTCCTTGCCTGAACATCTAATTGGAATCGGTGATCAAGAGGTAGAAGTGAGAAAATTGTTAGATGTAGACTCTGGAGGTGTGCGGCACATTAAAATTCATGGCATGGGGGGTATCGGTAAAACGACTCTCGCCAAGGTCGTGTTCAATAAACTTTCTACCCACTTTGGAAAGTGTTGCTGCTTCCTTGAACATGTTCGAGAAAAGTCGTCAAGTACCGATGGATTGGTTAAATTGCAAAAGAAGTTATTATCTGAAATAGGAAGTGCCACAGGATTAGAAAGTATCGATGACACTGAAGATCTAATGCAGAGGATCCAAAGAACACTTAGTAAAAAGAAGGTCCTCATTGTACTCGATGATGTTGATAACAATGAACAAGTGGAGAAATTAGTTGGAAAAGGTGCTTTGGGTTTAGGGTCTATAGTACTGATTACTACTAGAAATAAGGATGTTTTGCAAAGCACTGGACTAGATTATGAAATGAAGGTGATGAGAAGTGATGATGCGCTTAAGCTTTTCAGCAGACATGTATTTGGCAAAGACTCTCCTTCGCATGATTGCTATAATATTTCAAAGGAATTTGTAAATGCTACCGGAGGACTTCCTTTGACTATTAGAGTAATTGGTTCATATCTGAAAAATGAAACACGAGAACTATGGGAAGAAAAATTGGACGAGTTACGCAAAGCACCTCCAGGTGATGTTTTCAAACAGTTGAAAATTAGCTATGATGCATTGACTTTTGAGCAAAAACAAATTTTTCTGGATATTGCATGTTTTTTCATCGGTGAGGAAAAGACAAACGCAATTTACATGTGGAAAGATTGTGGACTTTTCCCACTTACTGGAATTAAGGTCCTCACAGATAGGTCCTTGATAAAGATTGGAAAGGACAATGAGTTTTTGATGCACGATCAGCTCAGAGATCTTGGAAGGAGAATTGTTCATGACGAAAATCCGATGAATCCTGAAGTGCGTAGTAGGTTATGGATTAAGGAGGAAGTCCTCGATACAATAAAGACAACGAAGGTGGAACACTTCATGAGAGAACTGATGGATTCTCTTTTTTCTTCATGGTTTTATTACTTTTCCTCGATAAAATAGAATGCTAAATACTACTCGTTTCTTGCTCTCATTTGCAGCCAAAGAACGTTGAAGCAATGGTACTGTCTTCTACAAAAGAGTCTATCAAAAGTGAAGAGATTGGAAGGTTTAAAGAGCTGAGATTCCTTAGACTTGATGGAGGAACCTTTGATGGCAACCTAATGGATTGTTTTCCCAAATTAAGATGGATTTATTGGAGTGCTTTTCATTTAAAAAGTGAGCTAACCAATATGTGCTTAGAGAATGTAGTTGTCCTTGCATTTTGGTTCATTGACGGTTTGGATGATCTGAAATTATGGAACTTAATAAAGGTGCGTCATATGCTTATTTCTATTCTCTGTCCTTGAAAGCAAAATTTGAACTACTCTTCCATTGGATAATGCATTCACTTTTTACAGGAGGCAAGAAAATTGAAAGTTCTTGAGCTTGTTGGCTGTCATCGCATAACCAGAACACCAGACTTATCAGGATGCCCAACTTTAGAGAAGCTAACTTTCAGCCATTGCTACAAGTTAAGGAAGATTGACAGCTCCATTGGGAAGTTAAAGTGCCTGATAGACTTAAAGTTTGATTGTTGCTATCAGCTTGAAGGTTTGCCTGAAGAAATCGGGGACCTAGATAATCTAGAGCAATTCTCTCTAACGCATTGTGATGGAATAAAAGGACTACCAGATTCCATATTTAAGTGGAAATCATTACGGGAGTTGTATCTTTCAATTGCATGTCCAGTGGAGTTATCGGCTGCTATCGGAAAGCTTGGAAATCTGGAAGTGCTTTCGATTGAAGACAATTTGAAAGGTCAACTTCCTTCTGAAATTGGCTTGCTTGGACGGCTGCAAGAACTGGTGTTGAGAGGGTGTTATGAAATCCCAGAGTCGCCGGCACTCCCAACTAGTTTAACCAATTTGAAAATGTCATCTACGTCATTGCAGGTTGTCCCGGACCTCTCAAACTTGACTAATTTGGTTGAGTTGGAGCTAATTGACAACTTTGGAATTGACAAACGAGATAGAAGAATTCATAGCGGTGACTTAAGGTGGATCGGGAGGTTATCCGAACTGGAAAAGTTGAGCTTGTGTCTCCTCCATGTCCTTGCTCCCAATGAGTTGGCTTCCCTTCCTAAGCTTAACCAACTCCAATTATCTGGATTGGACCTGCAAACCTTCACGCAGGTTCCCTCTTCTCTATTTGAGCGAACCCTTGAGGATTGCAAATCAACCGCGTTACTCTCCTCCAACTTAAACAATTTGTCAGATTTATATCTCATTAACTGTCAAATGCAAGAGATTAAATTCGATGGGCTTCAGCTTCCAAATTTAACGGTACTTCGTCTTAATCATTGTGAACCCCTCGAGAAATTCATGCTATCCAGCATGAGGAAGCTGAAAGAGGTCTTCGCGAATGACTGCCCAAGACTAGATGAGATACACATTGCTGGGGTGTTGGAATCGTTGGAGGAATTGTGTATCGATGGGTGCAGATCCTTCGGAAGGTTAGTGTACGTCGACACGCAACAACAGGAATCTTCTCCTGAATCTTCACTAATCCTTGCATCGGGAGTCTTCAGTAAGTTGCGGGAGCTGCGGCTAGAGCATTGCTATAAGATACTTAGTATTCAAGTTGTTGGTACTTCGGAATCGTTGGAAGAGTTGTCACTTTATGATTGTCATCATTTGCGAAGTCTCGGTGGTTTGTCAAACTTAAGGAATCTCAAGTCTTTGTTCATATTTGGCGACGATGAGCTACGGACTGTCGAGGGCTTCGACAAGTTGGAGTTTTTGAACGACTTAACTCTTTTCAGCTGCCGATCGTTGGAAAGTCTGATCGATGTATCGACCACCCAATTGCCAGATGATTGCCGCTTAAATATCGACAATTGCCCGAAATTACGTGGGGCTAAGCAAGGATTCGAAGGCTCCGTCCAGCGTTTCAAGAATTATGAGGTGAGTCAGAACCATCCGCAACAACTTTAGGCAGATTTCTAAAAGTTGTGGAAATTCAAAACAACAATCATACAAACATGAATTAAACTTGGACTCACTTACTTTAAAAGCCAGTTGACGCATGTGATGTTTTCTCTTCTTCTTTTTTTTTTTTGTATATGAGAAAGTTTCATAGTTGCAGTAAGAGAAGTTCAGTTTTTATCACAAATGTTTGGAAAAACTTCGTATTGTTGAACATATATATAGAATAGCTTAGAGCCTATTATTTAAAATGTTTTCTCATTTTACATGAAACGAATGGTTTTATTTAGTTTTTTTTCTACGTAATAATATACTCCAATTTTTTTGGTCCATTTTTTACTAAATATCAATTATTATGGTGATGACTGTCATGATTTACGATATTTACAGTGAAGATAGAACAGTAAAGGAAAACTTACAAAAACTACAATTGAGTCATAAAATTTATCGATTTGATATAGTTGAGTCTTTTCTTTAATTTTATCTAATTTGATTAACGTAAAATGCTGGCCGCGCAATTTTTATTTATTTCTCTCTCCTTAGTGGCATAAAGCTTAAAAAAAAGGATTTGTCTGCAAGAACGTCTCCTTTTGAGGATTGGCCCAAATTCCCAAAGCCCTAATTGAGTTTTCCTCTCAATTCCTCCTCACCTCTTCACCGGTCTTTCTCGTCCATAGTGTACTTCTTGCTCATGGAGCCCTCTTGTTATTCGTCCGAGTATCCCCCTTCTTCTTCTCCGTCGAGTCCTCCTCGCACAACTACTTGATGAGGCCAACGACGAACGCCAAGTCCTCTTCTTCCGAGCCCGACGGCATGAACGAAGGTGTTAAAAGCCCCTTCTCTTGTATTTTGCTTTCGTCCCCGTGGAGATATGGTAACTCATTTTGAGGTGTTTTCTCTTGTGGATTGAATCGGTCTGAAGTTTGGGAATGATGTCAATGAGTATACGCAGAGACACAGAAAGTTCTTGCGATCTTTCTAGTCTTAGCAAAATAAGAGATGGGATCGTCCCAAAACAAAACAAAAAAAAAGACACGGATTGTTTGCACGATTTTGTGCGGGTTAATTAAGGCGGGAGCAACTATATTTAATGCTCAATTTCGCGGTTCTCTGCTCCGGAAAAATGCTATAAATTATTGGGGATTTGGCTTCATTATCTTGCATACCGCACTTTGAAATTTTTTGAAAATTCAATTTCAAATTATTATGAATACATTTTTTGTCCTGGGGAGTCAAAATAAAGGTGTCATCTTTAGTTCAAGTGCTATTTGTTCACTTAGAATCTCCAGAATATCCAATTATTGTGCGATTCCTTTAGTATTGTATTTGGGACATTTTCAATTTAGAGCTTGAATTAGCCTACATAATTTATTTGACTACCTAAAGTGTTATTTATTTTTGGAGTGCCAATTTTCAAGGACAATCTGGTCTGAGGTGCTGAAACTTCTACTGGTACAGGACCATTTGTGCTTTGGGTAAAAAAAGCATGTTTTTGTTGTTACAATCATCAGCATTAGATAGAGACTTAGGGAAGATGGTATTCCTTTTTCTTCTTTCGCGTTGCCAAATTTGTTGCTTGGAGGCCTTCAGGCAATGAGACTAAAACCTGGATAAAATGTGTTTGTTTAGGAATCTTAAAATTGGTCTAGTCAGTTCTTTGTCAAATCGAATTTGAGTAAGGCCAACATGTGGTTATTAGGTGTCCTTCCTCTGGTGAGGCCGCAAAAATGGTGATATACAATGCCACGGGTTTTGTTAATGTCTCTGGTTTTTTCAGGAGGAAGAGAGTGTGCCGGTTGCATTCACAGACCCATTGATGGTTTGGCATGCAGAGGGCAGCGCACAAGAAGGAATGCACGTACCAGGAAATATGGAGGAACTCCTGGCTCCATCTGAGGTAACTTCGCGTCGGTAGACTAGCCGTATGCCTGAAGTTTGAACACATGGTTTGGTTGCATTCAGTGGGAACTGTACTGAAGTGTAAATGCTTGGTTTATTAGTATTCCTCCTCACAGCCAAGATGGTGGAATATATTTGGTTTATCAGTGGGGACTGTACTGAAGTTTAAATACTTGGATTATCAGAGGTCACCAGGTTTCTGTTGCTTACTTGGACTCACTTACTTTAAAAGCCAGTCGACGCATGTGGTGTTTTCTCTTCTTTTTTTCTTTTTGTATATGAGAAATTGGAGTAAGAGAAGTTCAGTTTTTGTTACAAATGTTTGGAAAAACTTCATATTGTTGGAAATATATATAAAATAGCTTAGAGCCTATTATCTAAATTGTTTTCTCGTTTTGCATGAAACGAATGGTTTTGTTTAGCTTTTTTTTCTACGTAATATACTCCATTTTTTTGTCCATTTCTTACTTAATACCAATTATTATGAAGATGACTTTCATGATTTACGATATTTATAGTGAAGATAGAACATTAAAGGGAGACTTACAAATATTGTAATTGAGTCATTAAACTTGTCAATTTGATGTAATTGAGTGTCTTCTTTAATTTTGTCTAATTTGATTAATGGAAAATGTTGGCGGCACATTTTTTATTCATTTCTCTCTCCTAAGTGGCATAGAGCTTTAAAAAAGGGTTTGTCTCCAAAAACGTCTCCTTTTAAGGATTTCCCCATATTCCCAAGCCCTAATTGAGTTTTCTTCTCAAGGTCTCCTCACCTCTTCACCGGTCTTTCTCGTCCATAGTGTACTTCTTGTTCGTGGAGTCCGCTGCTTATTTGTCGATCCTCCCGTTCTTCATTCGAGTGTCCCCCTTCCTCTTCGTCGAGTCCCCAAATTTCCTCTTCATTCGAGTGCGATGACGTCGAGTCCTCGCACAAGTGCCCAATGAGGCCGACGACAACATTGAGTCGTCTTTGTCCAAGCCCGACGGCATGAATGATGGTGTTACAAGCCACTACATTGAGCTTAATCCCATTTCTTGTATTTTGCTTTCGTTCTGATGGAGATATGTGAACTCATTTGAGGTGTTTACTATTGTGGATTGATTAAATCTGAAGTTTAGGAGTGATGTCAATGGGTATATGCACAAGCACAGAAAGCTCTTGTGATCTTACTAGCCTTAGCAAAACGACACGGATTGTTCGCATGATTTTGTTTGGGTTAATTAAGGCGGGAGCAAACTATATATAATGCTGAATTTCGCGGTTCTCTACTTTGAGAACATGCTAAAAAAATTGGTGATATGGCTTGATTATCATGCAAACTGCCCCTCCGAAATTTTTTGAAAATTCAATTTCAAATTATTATCGATACATCTTTTGGCCTGGGGAGTCAAAATAATGGTGTCATCTTTAGTTTAAGTGCTATTTGTTCATTTAGAATCTCCAGAATATCCTATTATTGTGCGATTCCTTTAGTATTGTATTTGGGATATTTTCAATTTAGAGCTTGAATGAGCCTACATAATTTATTTGACTGAGCCTACATAATTTATTTGACTATCTAAAGTGTTATTTATTTTTGGAGTGCCAATTTTCAAGGACAATGTGGTCTGAGGTGGTGAAGCTTCTACTGGTACAGGACCATTTGTGCTTTGGGTAAAAAAAAAGCATGTTTTCGTTGTTACAATCATCAGCATTAGATAGAGACTTAGGGAAGACGGTATTGCTTTTTCTTCTGTCGCGTTGCCAAATTTGGTGCTTGGAGCCCATCGGGCAATGATACTAAAACCTGGATAAAATGTGTTTGTTTATGAGTCTTAAAATTGGTCTGGTCAGTTCTTTGTCAAGTCGAATTTGAGTAGGGCCAACATGTGGTTATTAGGTGTCCTTCGTCTGGTGAGGCCGCGAAAATGGTGATATACAATGCCACGGGTTTTGTTAATATCTCTGGTTTTTGCAGGAGCAAGAGAGTGTGCCGGCTGCATTCACATTCGAATCGATGGTTTGGCATGCAGAGGGCAGTGCACAAGAACAAACGCACATACCAGGAAAGATGGTGGAACTCCTGGCTTTATTTAAGGTAACTTCCCGTCGCTAGACTAGCTGTAGGCCTGAAGTTTGAACACTTGGTTTGGTTGCATTCAGTGGGGACTGTACTGAAGTTTAAATGCTGGGTTTATTAGTATTCCTCCTGATTGCGAAGATGGTGGAATATACTTGATTTATCAGTGGGGACTGTACTGAAGTTTAATTACTTGGTTTATCAGATGTCACCAGGGTTGGAAGAAGACCATGAAGCAGGCGAGCAAGCAGCAGCCCCTGCAACAGGCTCAGCAGCGGTGGCGGCAGCAGCAGCAGCCTATCCTGCAGAACACGTCGGGGAGCTTGAGTTTCAGCAGCAACATGTCGCTGTTGAGGGAGGGCGAGGAGGTGTCGAGTTTGGCTCTGTCCACTTTCAGGGCCAAGGAGGAGCAGATCGAGAGGAAGAAGATGGAGGTCCGTATCCTCTCTCACTTGGGTTGGATCGAGGGGGAGACCGAACGCATGACCACTATTCGCGAGGTATGAAACATGAAATCCCCACATGAAAATGGTTTAATTGGGGGCTTTTTCTTTTCTATGTTATGGTAATAGCAATTAAGAGGTGAGGGGTTTTTGTGGTTTTATTCATGGAGAGTTTTTTGTTACTTTGTTTTGCGGAATGAACAGAAAAACGGCAGCGGAGATGACGGTGGCAAGGATGAAGCTGTTGAGGAACAAGAGATAGGCGGTGCTGAAGCAGATGAGGCGCGACATCACGTTGCTTCTTCAGTCTGGTCAGGATGCCACAGCTCATGTCCGGGTACATCTAGTTCTTCCACTACGATTTGCATTTGGTTATTGCATTGGCAGTTGGTGTGGTTTTTTTGTATTGGACGGAATTCATGTCTGTTGAGAAATTGGTCTCGAGCAAAAAGGTTTACTCTCAAAGCTGTTTAAGTTCCCTAGAGAATTTTCGTAACAGAATGAGAAGGAATCAGAAGTTCTCCAATAAGAATGGGAAGAACGATGAAAGCTTTCTGTCAGATTGCCAAACAGCCAACAACTTTCCATTGGAATATCTAGTTTTCAATAGTAAAGCAACTCTGAAGCATGAAGCGGGAACAAGTACTGAAGATGAGGGAAGTAGGATTTTCAGTATTTCAACCTGACACCAATGGACACACCCGCCTCCATAAACTATGGAAGGCTTAGAAACTTCCCACCAACTCTCACATTAGACAAAGCCAGCATAATGACACAACAACTCCATAGAACAACTGACAATTAATATATCATATTTTCTTTCTTCACTCGTGTGAGCTCTTCCTTTTAACATTTATACTTCCCCCATTGAGCCTTGATTTCAGCTAGAAGTTAGCTCATGTCGACCTTGTCGCACCTCGATTGGCTTGATTTGCACGATGCTTGATTCCTTCAAGGAAGTCGGCTATCATGTCCCTTGCTCGATCTGGTGTGTTCTGATCAACCCCACGACTTACCACAACCATAAAAGCAATTCCTACATTTTTCCATGTCTTTGCTATGAGAATTGGTGATTGAAGACCGCAAGAGTAATTAGGCTCTGAGTCAATCTCATTAGGAGTTAACACCACTTGATTTAGACGTTGGCTCCCTCTATATTCAGGCCGCCATTCTTTGATTTGGCAATTGAGATTCTACTAATTGCAACAGAAGCAACAGAAAAATGCTCCAGAAGAAAAGTATGTTGACTATCAGGTTCATATCAATAATTCTACTAGGGGCTTCTTCACTATAACAAGACAATGCAAAGCAAAAGTAAAAGCATCCGCATAAAAAAGAAGTGGGCTTCGTTGTTGCAAGAAGAATAATGAATTCACAGACATTACCATGTATAACCTGATCACAAGAGCATCGAAGAAATTGATGACATTTAAGAACAAAGTGTTAGCTGCATTACAACTCAAGTCATGTGAAGGTAAAGTGTAACTCCCGTTTTGGACTATAATAATGCTACGAAGAGATTGGTCATCCCAGAACCTTCACATCTTGCAAGAACTTTGAATTCTGTCCCATTTTCTTTTTCGTGCTCTGACTTTTATTCCTTACTGGGCTGCCATTACGGATGTGTGCGTTTGTTAACGTACTAAATAATAACTGATTCTATTTTTTTTGTTTTCGGGAATAGATTTAGAACATAAATCCGTTTGATAAATTTTTTGTTCCTAGGAATAGAATATAAAAAAATATTCCCCGAAATATATTTAAAACAGAATCAAAAATAAAAAAAAGTTGATTCTTGTTTTCGAAAACAACTCCACAATCATTTTTTTCTTTTCTTCTCTTCTCTTTCTTTTTCTTCTCCTCTCTTCTTCTCTTTTCTTCTTCTTCCCAGCCGGTTGCCGAGCTGCCACTAGCAGTTGCTAGCGACCAGTTGGGCGAGGTCCGGCAAGCTCGCTAGAGGCTCGCCGAGCCACCGGTGAGGCTCCGGTGACCTCACCCTAGCTTAGCGAGGCTCCAGCGAGGTCGCTGAACCTCGCCCATTCGATAGTCGACCGACATTATGGCCAACAACTGGCAATGAGGAAGAAGAAGAAGAAGAAAATAAAAAGGGGAGAGAAAAGAAAAAAAGAAAAGAAAAATATAATAAAATATTAAAAGAAATTATAAGTCACAAAAAAAACTTAAGGGTCATACCAAATGTATTTCTATTCTGGGAATATAAATTTTGGATAGTTATCAAACGCTTTCAAATGCTCAGAAACTCGTCTAGGGAACAGAATAAAAAAGAATCATTTCTAATTAGAAATTATTTTTAGGAAACGAATCGTTACCAAACGCACCTATATGTGGGTGAAATAGAGAGAATCTGTTACAAGAGCTCGCCAAATTCTACATCAGTGACTACCAATAGACAAACATAACAGGAACACAGACGTATGCAAGCCTCGCTGAGGAGCTGCAAAGCGAGAGATGTAACTGCCCATGAAACACAGATTTTCTTTTTTGTTTCCTAAGCGTTATCTCAAGATTTATAAAGCAAATCAGAACTGGAGCTAATAAAAGAGCGGATAACACAAATGATGATGATTGCAATTAGAGATCATGACGCTAATAGAAGGGTACCCATAGCACCGGATGCTCACAAGGAATGACCGAACAACAGCAGCCACTTACCAGTAGAACGAACGAAGAAGGAAAGGAGATATTCATTCTTTTAGTCGTGAAGGTTTCATGTCGGGTAGAATATAGTGTCTACTTCTGCTTCTCATTTAACTTTTGATGCCTAGGTTGAGTCTTGGTTTTAGCTTCCACTATAATTTAGTTGATTGTGTACGTGAAAAATTCTTAATTTAGCTGGATTGAGAACAAAACCAGTTTTCATCAAAGTTGTGATAAAATTAACAATACACAATGTATTTATGTGTATGCATAGATGAAATTTAATTAGCTTTCCTAACTATGCTAGAAAGAAAGGGGGAAAAAGGAGGAGGGAAAGCATTATCTACTTTTCGTTCTTTGGTCGAAAGACTTTATCTACTTGATTTGTAACGAACCTTTTTTCATTTTCCGGTAATAAGCTATTGCTCTCTTCTAGAAACTTATATCTCGGGCGGCTAAGACGTCAAGCCCATTGACATATGTTACTATTCTCATCGACCACGTAGGGTATGAGAAATTGTTTCCATTTTGGTGGTGTGAGAAATTGAACTCATGTGATGGGGCCAATTCGCATACACAATCCCGGTCTTTAATGACTACACGAATACCATAATATTTACGATATTTTTTTTCACACGATAATGTTTCCTCTTATATATTGATCTTTTCTCATATTTTAATATCAATGACTGCAATTAACCTGCAGAATGACTTTCGCCATTATCTATTTGAGGAATTTGAACATCTTCTATCTAATTTCTTGTATATAGTGGATCAATCCGCTAAAAGTGTCTAAAATTAGGTATCTTATTATAATAAAAAAAATGCTATTAAGGCACAATCGAGAAATTCGTTTGAAGTAATTTGTCAGTGCAAAGTTTTACTTGATGTTGATGGTTTGATATTGGACTATGAGTATGACAAAACTCGGTTTCTCAATCCATGTTTGATATAGATTAAACTCAATTGAACTCAATTATTAATAACTTATAAACTAAATCACAATGTGAAGCTTGAACTCCATCTCAAATTCTCATTAAAAAAAGAAGTAATATCATACTATAAATGATATTGATTATAAAGGTTGACTAATAAAGTTAAATGAAAGCTCTTTCAGCTCTATTGCGTTTTAATTCTATGTATATATATCTCGATACTTTTATCTCGATTTTTTTTTTTTTGTGTTTTATGCTATAAATGATTCCCAAGAAATTCTTGGGGAAGATGTGGAACTAGTCGGACCAACTAAATCCGTAACAAGATTCCGAGTGGTGCAGTATGTTCAGACAAGTAAACGGGCTCCTGCCCATCCCCAGCCCAAAACTCCATTGGGCTCAAACAAATAGCGAGGCTTGCCTATGCCACCAATTTTCTTGGTTGAGTTTGTCCATGATCATGGTCTATTAGTAACTTAACAAGCGCTCCATAACACGTTGGCAAAATAATTTAATTTTTTTTAAAATAAGGTCAATTAACTGAATACATGCACATGCGAATGCAATATAAGCTAGATTTGTCGATGGGTTGCTTTCCGATGCTTAGGAAACCTTGTGCATGAAACGCAAAAAGATGCTTACGCTCAACTGTTTCCTAAAGTAAAAGACGAGAGCGGTTTTCTCCGATTCAACCTCTTCATTTTTAGTCCTGGTTCGCGACATTTGAAGTGGAAAAGACCGTAAGCCTCTCTCTGTATATATATTTATCTTGATTTTGCATGCTACGGAGGATTCCCAAGAAGTTCATATCGAAGAAGTTCAAGGAGGCGAGTGTATTACAACTTCATGCTTGGCATACAACCAACTTCTGATGGTGGAACTCTTATTGAACTTCCTAATGATTATTTTTTCCTTTATAAAAGCAACCAAGGCACAAGTCACAACAAAAGGCAAATACTTCTCGCAGATGGACTTTATCTTTCTTCTCGCGATCCGGAAAAATTGTCTAGACATACTGGAGGATGACGGTCAATTTTTCCCTAGCCTCCATAATTTATCAGACTATCTAGATTGCGCTATGTACAGTACCAATGCAAGAAAGGGATAATTAAACAAGGTGGGTTCAGAGAGGGAGAGAGATACCTTATGTCCGAGAGAGAATTGCTGCAACAAAAACACTAAGTTGTTGTGTTTTTTTTTTTTTTTGCATTTTGAAGCAATTTTAACAGCAGCTCGGACATACAGCTGCAGATTGCTAACATAAGGTTTGACTACACATAAAAGAGGTCCTATCTTGGCTATAAAAATTTTTCTAGCCTCGTCATATCTTGAAGATGTGGGAACCATAGTAGTTCTTCCAATGAACTTTCTTCAACAAAGAACACAAGTAGTTTGTTTTGCTCTTCATTGTTTGCTGGACCTAGGACATTTATGTCAAAAACGAATAGTTAGAATGCCGGCTCGACAATGATCACTATACCTTTGATGATAACACTAGCCTCATCCCTTCGAGCGTCGGTCATGAGTCGACAATGGTGAGCACAAAATGATGTTTGGAGATCTCTATTGGGTGTTATGATGGTACATCATCTTACAAATCATATGAGTGTAGGAAAGGACTAGGCATAATCGGCGTGAAACCAGCACAAGAAGTAGAGATCACTTGAACATCCCACAATTAAACCTTCAATAATTTGGATTGGAGAAGGATTTAGAGAAAAGCTTAGATCACAGAAAGTAAAAAAATTACTGAACAGAGTGGCTCATAATATATCTGTAAAGCATATCAAATCATAGACAAGATATTACGTAATTGCTCTAAAAGCTTATTTCTTAAAACAGAATGAGCAAAACGCGATCAGCCACGTCTTCCATCACTTGAAAAAAAATGCAGACACGTGAATAGAGGAGCTCCATTCATTTCGTTGCAAAAAACATAGTCGTGAAGTCCATTGACACGAACTCAATGCTGTGTTGCCCAAGCATCTAATAAACGCTACAGCCAATATTGAATGGCTGTAAACCCAAAGGCAGAGTTCACAAATCACAATCATTACTGTAGTTCAGTAAACTTGAGAAGTTCAATTATGAAAATAGAATCCTAACCTTGAGAGCAAGAAGAAAACCCATACATCAACAGAGGCCATTTCCAAGCATTTGATTGTGTCCCTCAACCACTCTCCAGTGCCAAAACGGGCAACATTTCAACTTCTCTTCAATATAAAAGATACCACAACACTCCAAGATCTATACAAAGAAGGAAAAGAGAGCTCAGCAGTGACTAATAAGGGCAATCACTTGTATACTTAAAAATGAACAAAAAGGACAAAGGCATAATGCAAGAGAAGTAAACTCAAAACATGATTTAGTCACAGCAAAAAGAAAAAAAAACATGGTTACACCAAGCTACATTTGTATTCCACTTTCAAGTTCCGTTGAAGCACTCCTCATGCCAAACTCATGTTTCGAGTCTATCCACCTATATTCTCTTTAAAACCACCTTAGCGTCCAATATCCAGGTCACTCGGCATTTAGTAAATAAAACACCTTTCACTATTTTAACATTCAATGAAATTAGTCACACCTCATGGCTCATGACATACTTACCTCGTCCAGATCTTATGAGACCACTTCAAGTCCTCCGCATGCTAACAATTCTGTTTAATAGTAGACATCTTATTGAGCCTCTACCTCTAACTCTTGTGCATCTCCATTTGTCTTTTATAATTGCTCTTTTGTTGGTTTCAGTATTTCCTTCAACTTGTAAATCTCTTCATTTTTCTCATTCTCGGACCTTAAGTTCTCGGTTGGAAGACAACTAGACTTGGAGGCCCCAAATCATTCGAGCATGAGCTATGCCCTAGCATCGGACACGTCCAGGTTTCTCTTTTTCCTAACATTAGAGAAATAGAATTTCAAGCGCGTATCGCTCTTTCCAAGTTCCAAATATACCTCCATGAGATCATTCGCACTTCCCTGCAGTTTAGCAACTTAAAAAACTTATTAAACTAATGATACAATTTTTTGGCGAGCACTTTTAAGCTGAATTCATAAATACGCACGATTGCCTTTGATTCCTAACTCTGCTTCCTATTATGTGCCAGAACTTGCTTAGTCAGCAGAACTGACTTTCTTGTGAAACAAGAAAAGATGTCCAGAGATATGAAATTGAAAAAGCAATCACATTAATTCTTCCTTTCTATAGTTGTTCCTTGCTGATTGTTATATGACTTGTCATCCACCAAAATCATATGAAAACACACACTAGGAAGTTAGACTTTTGGTTTTAATTTTAGACTATTTATTCCAGCTTGCCTTCTTTTCTTGATCCTTTGTCTTCTACTCAGGTAACTGTATAAATTCCAAATACGTTGCAGCAGCAATGTTGTCATTGCCAAGACTGCATAACATTTGCTAACACTAGATGAACTATATTGAATGGCTTTTCAACAATTGTGGGGACTGGTACATGCATGTGAAATGGCACAGCTAAGGATTGGGTATTTTAGGGCTGCAGTACTTCTCTGTTTTTCAATCTCTCTCATTAAACCAATCTGCACTCACATTAGCAAATTACTAGAAATTTGTACAGATTTCGTCATCTATAATTCACTTTACAGCTCTAGTTGCTGCACAGCTCTTTTATTAATGTTGGTGAAGTATCATGCTAGATAAACCTGAACCAAGTTGTGGATTGTGTAGCAAATCCAAGTCACAGAGCTAAGGGAATAACAAGATATCAATGCAGGTGCTAAGAACATAGACAATCTTAGGGAGGCAATTCCATAACACATCCTATGTTTTCTTCCTATGACAACTGCCGTTAAAACACGCGTATTGTCGGAAAAGTGGCAAATACCTCTGGCAATCTTTTCTTAGATACAAAGATGTATCACCTCAGCAGAATCTTTTCTAAAGCGAAATTATTGATTACACTGGATATATCACTTACAGGGAAACACAAAAATTTAAGGGGAAACATGAGAGTCCCTTTGCTGCTGTTATTCTAGCAAAATTTTTGTTCCCGAAAGTGTGTTGTATCTTTTGTTTTGCTCTGTTGGCCTCCTTGTTTGCGTCACTCAACGTCTGCAATAAAGAAAAAAAAAACAAGGTTATCACGAAATAGTCATTAACACGAAAATGTAGCAGAAAATGTTTATAGGGATAAGAACCATCTCCAATGGGCTTTTACAATCCAATCCGTTAACTTAGCTGGCTTCACGGGGGCGGCGGACGATTGAAACTCCTTTTAATTGGGCCAACATGCTTTTCCATTCCTAAAATAAGCACCGGAGGGCCCATGGGCTTAGAGACTAAGTCAGAAATGCACTGTACATATCGGCTTGGAAGCCACCACGCTCAGATCACTTTGGAAGACTTCAAAGTCTTCAAGCTCCGTTTCCTCGCTCGACACGACGAACACTACTGTGAGGGCTAGGGTTTTTCCGTGCGCAGAGCAGAGGAGGCCACGACCTTCTTCGCAAACCCAGCGATCAACGTCCCCGCGGTCGTCCCGAGCGACTCCGGGAACCGACCCCTCCGACGGATCGGCTAGCCACGACCAGGAGCCATCGATATTCATCTTCACGAAGCCCTTTCCCGGCAGCGACCCCGAACACGGTACGATTCTTTTCTGACTTATTCTGGATTTGCCCTGAAGAGTTCGGTTTGATGAAATCCTTGCTCAGAATGAGTTCGTTGTCCGCAATCGAGGCCGGATCTGGTCGTCGGGACTGAAGTACCCATTTTTATTTCGTTGCGTTCATTCCTGTGTAATTGGACCAAAGTCTCGCCCCATCTGCATCTTAACAAGAATAGGCGACAAGTGGATTTATGAAAAAGATTGTGGGCTAATCTCAAGCCTTCCCAAAAATTTAAGTTTTTTTAAGAAGAATCCGTGATTTAGCATTTGATTTCATAATACTACTGATTGTACGTGTTTATTTTTATATGTTTGAATTGACTTTTGTTTTTTACTTTTTGAGTTTTTGGTTTTCTTAATTCTTGCGAATCGAGTTTGTTGATTGTTGGTCTTTTCCAGTTTCCTAGATTCACATATAAATTTTTCACAATCTTTTGAAAATTTTGAATAGTGTTTTTTATATTGGCAAGATTGAAAAGGTGCATTCTTTACTTGGAAAATGCATATAACACGCCCATCAAATAATCTCTCCACATATACAACGTCTCGTTTTTTCTCAAAAAGTCTTCCTAGAATTTTGAAAGTGGAGAAAAGTATTTGGCAAAATCAATGTTATATGAGAGTTTCGTAGCATGGACTTACAAATGATATGGATCATTGGGTCTTTGAATATAATATGATCATCTAAATACTTGCCTTTTGTTTTATTGTCATTATGTTTCTGAATTTATATATTGGTAATCTCACTCATGATGTATTCACATGATATGTTAGTGGTTGAAACCTTCAGTCAGCCAAGGGCAAAGGCCTATCTTGTTCACACGCGAGGGAGACGGAGAGAGAGCTGCTAAAGCTAAAGTTTAAAATGGGGAGCTCAAAGGTAGGAACATCATCTGGAAGCGAGTATCAAGTGTTTCTGAGCTTCAGAGGACCCGACACTCGTGATGGATTTACCGACTACCTCTACCATAGCTTGACCGATGCTGGCATCTGTGTCTTTCGAGATGATGAGGAGCTCCGTGTTGGTGAAAGAATCGATGAAGCGCTCCCGAGAGCGATTGACAACGCTAGGATCTACATTCCCATCTTCTCTCAAACTTATGCTTCGAGCAAATGGTGTCTCCGCGAGCTCGTACAGATTGTGAAGAACACCTCCAAGCCGAACGGGAATAAAGAGATTCTACCTATTTTCTTTGACGTGGAACCTAAAGATGTTAAGCTGAAAACCCAGTTATATGAGAATGCCATTTCCAAGTTGGAGTGCGAGGAGCAGTTGAGCGCTGAACATGTAGATTCCTGGAGAGATGCTTTAAAGGAGGTTGGTGCAATAACGGGTTGGGAAGTCAAGAAATACAATGGGTGGGCTAGCTGCATTCTAAGATCCTTATTTTTCCCTATATTTTTTTTTCTTGTTTGCAAAAACTAAGTAAATAATTCATAGATAGAAGGAACATATTTGATGCGGGTAGGAGGAGAGAATTCAAAAACATAAAAATCATGCTAGAGCTACTAAAATTGTTAGTGTTCTTGATTTCACTAGAGCCGCTATCATATGTCTATTTTTATTGAAGAAATTAAAATAGAAACGAAAGCTCCTTTCTTATCCTTTCGTGGATGGTCTATGCGAATGTTGTTTCCATTTTCACCTCCGTCATTTAGTAAGCAACTCTTAGTAAAATTCTAACGCTTCTAGAACTACTACTCAAAACTTAATAACATAGATGTATCACCACAATTGAGGTGGGACTTCCACGAATGATACTAAATGGTATGCGTGTGTAAAAATTTGAAAATGTTGGAAAAAAAGCATTTTATATAATGGGTGATAAAGTGGAATAATTGAGTACCATACACGTTCCTGTCTAATAATTTGATCTTTCAATTAATGCATCAGACATTTCTCCTCCTCAACATATAATGTACCACTTCTAAGGCCATGAATATAACTGATAAAATGCTAATTCGCAATGCATAAATAGTTGTACATTTATCTTGCTCATACAAGATTAACATAATTCAAAGATTGCTAATGACATGCTGGGTCAAGTCAATTTTCGGGTGTCCTGACACAATGCGGCACGTGGCACCTAGCAATGTGCATGAAAAGCGCGTTTGAAAGTGATGTAGATTCATATTTTTATGGTTACATAGAATTAGCTAGAAAAATCAAGTCAAAACCTTTAGGGGTCGATTCCATCTTTCTCATCAAAATGTTTGTGTTATGCATGCTTGGTGTTACTTTGGAACGTTACAAGATCAAGTACATGTAAGGTTTGCACAACAAATCAAATGACAAATGTTAAGTTATCAAAAGCAATAACTAAGAAAACCTTACAATCAATATGAAATTTGAGAAGACATGTCTTGATTGTTGATGTCCCATCAGTAATTGAAGTATTGCACAGTTAAGCAGATGCAATTGAATAACATCAACTCCTAAGAAACGAACAAAAAAAAATTGAGATTCTGTCGAAGTTTGATGGAATTGTAGCACGAATGAAAATTAATTAGTAGATTTTTTTTTTCGCAATTTTCCCCTATTGAAACGGTTTTCCTTCGTGACAGCCAAGGCAAACTAATCAAGTTTGTCATTGAGGAGGTTGTGGATAAGTTGAAGATGAAGGAAAGGCCCGTGACTGAACATTTAATTGGAATCGATGATCGAGTGAGAACAGTAAGAAATATGTTAGACGTAGACTCTGGAGGTGTGCGGCTCATTCAAATTTATGGCATGGGGGGTATCGGTAAGACAACCCTCGCCAAGGTCGTGTTCAATCAACTTTCTACCCACTTTGGAAAGTGTTGCTGCTTTCTTGAAGATGTTCGAGAAAAGTCGTCAAGAACGGATGGCTTGGTTGAATTGCAAAAGAAGTTATTATCTGAAATAGGAAATGCCGCAGGAACAACAAGCATCGATGAAACTAACTACGGAATGAGGAGGATTGAAGAAACACTTAGCAAGAAGAAGGTCTTCATTGTACTGGATGATGTTGATAAAAGCGAACAAGTGGAGAAACTAGTTGGCAAAGGTGCTTTGTGTTCAGGGTCTAGAGTACTGATTACTACTAGGAACATTGATGTTTTCCCAATCACTGACCAAAAATATGAAATGGAGGTGATGAGTAGTGATTATGCGCTTCAGCTCTTCAGCAAACATGCATTTAACAAGGACTCTCCTTCGGATGATCGTTATGATATTTCAAAGAAAATTGTATCTGCAACCGGAAGACTTCCTTTGACTATTGAAGTAATTGGTTCACTTCTGTGCAATAAAACACAAGAACTATGGGAAGAAACATTGGACAAGTTAAGCAAAGGACTTCCGGAGGATGTTTACAAAAAGTTGAGGATTAGCTATGATGCATTGACTACTGAGCAACAACAAATCTTTCTGGATATCGCATGCTTTTTCATTGGTGAGGAAAAGACAAATGCAATTCATATGTGGAGAGATTGTAAGTTTTTCCCAATTAGTGGAATTGCGGTCCTCAATAACATGTCCTTGATAAAAATTGTAGAGGGCAATAAGTTTTGGATGCATGATCAACTCATAGATCTTGGAAGAAAAATTGTTTATCAAGAAAATCCGACGAATCCTGAAGAGCGGAGCAGGTTATGGATTGAGAAGGAAGTCCTGGATGCAATAAGGACAAAGAAGGTGGAGCACTTCATGAGAGAACTGATAAATTCTCTTTTTTCTTCTTGGTTTTAATACTTTTCCTTGATAAAATAGAATGCTGAATACTACTCGTTTCTTGCTATCATTTGCAGATGAGGAACGTTGAAGCAATGGAAATCGACTGGATTCATACAAATAATGTATGTATCAAAAGTGAAGATATTGGAACGTTTGAAAAACTGAGGTTCCTTAGACTGAAAAGTTTTTATGGAGGAACCTTTGTTGGCAACCTAATGGATTGTTTTTCCAACTTAAGATGGATTTGTTGGGATGCTCTTCATTTGAAGTGTGAGCTAACCAATATGTGCTTAAAGAATGTAGTTGTCCTTGAATTTTCACGCATTGACGGTTTGGACGATATGAAATTATGGAACTCAATAAAGGTGCGTCATATGCTTATTTCTATTCTCTATCCTTGAAAGCAAAATTTGAACTACTCTTCCATTGGATAATGCATTCACTTTTTACAGGAGGCAAGAAAATTGAAAGTTCTTAGTCTTGTTGGCTGTCATTGCATAACCAGAACACCAGACTTATCAGGATGCCCAACTTTAGAGAAGCTAACTTTCAGCCGTTGCGACAAGTTAAGGAAGATTGACAGCTCTATTGAGAAGTTGGAGTGCTTGACAGACTTAGAGTTTTCTGATTGCGGTCAGCTTGAAGGTTTGCCTAAAGAAATCGGGCGCCTAGAGAAGCTAGAGCAATTCTCTCTAAGGCATTGTCCTGGAATAAAAGGACTACCAGATTCCATATTTAAGTGGAAATCATTACGGAAGTTGTATCTTTCAATTGCATGTCCAGTGGAGTTATCGGCTGCTATCAGAAAGCTTGGAAATCTGGAAGTGCTTTCGATTGGATACAATTTGAAAGGTCAACTTCCTTCTGAAATTGGCTTGCTTGGACGGCTGCAACAACTGGTGTTGAGAGGGTGTTATGAAATCCCAGAGTCGCCGGCACTCCCAACTAGTTTAACCTGTTTGAAAATGTCATCTACGTCATTGCAGGTTGTCCCGGACCTCTCAAACTTGACTAATTTGGTTGAGTTGGAGCTAATTGACAACTTTGGAATTGACAAACGAGATAGAAGAATTCATACCGGTGACTTAAGGTGGATCGGGAGGTTATCCGAACTGGAAAAGTTGAGCTTGCGTCTTCTCCATGTCCCTGCTCCCAATGAGTTGGCTTCCCTTCCTAAGCTTAACCATCTCCATTTATCTGGATTGGACCTGCAAACCTTCACGCAGGTTCCCTCTTCTCTATTTGAGCTAACCCTTGAGGATTGCAAATCAACTGCGTTACTCCCCTCCAACTTAAACAATTTGTCAGATTTATGTCTCATTAACTGTCAAATGCAAGAGATTAAATTCGATGGGCTTCAGCTTCCAAATTTAACGGTACTTTATCTTAATCATTGTGAACTCCTCGAGAAATTCATGCTATCCAGCACGAGGAAGCTAAAAGAGGTCAGCGCGAATTACTGCCCAGAACTAGATGAGATACACATTGCTGGGGTGTTGGAATCGTTGGAGGAATTGTGTATCGATGGGTGCAATTCCTTCGGAAGGTTAGTGTACGTCGACATACAACAACAGGAATCTTCTCATGAATCTTCACTAATCCTTGCATCGGGAGTCTTCAGTAAGTTGCGGAATCTGCGGCTAGAGCATTGCTATAAGATACTTAGTATTCAAGTTGTTGGTACGTTGGAATCGTTGGAAAAGTTGTCACTTTATGAGTGTCATCATTTGCGAAGTCTCGGTGGTTTGTCGAACTTAAGGAAGCTCAAGTCTTTGCACATAACTAACGGCAATGAGCTATGGATTGTTGAGGGCTTCGACAAGTTGGAGTTTTTGAACAAATTAACTCTTTTGAACTGCCGATCGTTGGAAAGTTTGATCGATGTATCGACCACCCAATTGCCAAATGATTGCCGCTTATATATCGACAATTGCCCGAAATTACGTGGGGCTAAGCAAGGATTCAAAGGCTCTGTCCAGCGTTTCAAGGATTATGAGGTGAGTCAGAACCATCCCCAACAACTTTGGGCAGATTTCTAAAAGTCGTGGAAATTCAAAACAACAATCATACAAACATGAATTAAACTTGGACTCACTTACTTTAAAAGCCAGTTGACGCACGTGATGTTTTCTCTTCTTTTTTTTTTTCTGTATATGAGAAAGTTTCATAGTTGCAGTAAGAGAAGTTCAGTTTTTATCACAAATGTCTGGAAAAACTTCGTATTGTTGAACATATATATAGAATAGCTTAGAGCCTATTATTTAAAATGTTTTCTCATTTTACATGAAACGAATGGTTTTATTTAGCTTTTTTCCTACGTAATATACTCCAATTTTTTTGGTCCATTTCTTACTAAATATCAATTATCATGATGATGACTTTCATGATTTACAATATTTACAGTGAAGATGAAACATTAAAGGAAAACTGACAAAAACTGTAATTGAGTCATAAAATTTATCGATTTGATATAGTTGAGTCTCTTCTTTAATTTTGTCTAATTTGATTAATGTAAAATGCTGGCCGCGCAATTTTTATTTATTCCTCTCTCCTAAGTGGGATAAAGCTTAAAAAAAAAAGGGTTTGTCTGCAAGAACGTCTCCTTTTGAGGATTGCCCCAAATTCCCAAGCCCTAATTGAGTTTTCCTCTCAAGTTCTCCTCACCTCTTCACCGGTCTTTCTCGTCCATAGTGTACACTTCTTGCTCATGGAGTCCTCTTGTTATTCGTCCGAGTATCCCCCTTCTTCTTCTCCGTCCAGTCCTCCTCGCACAACTGCTTGATGAGGCCAACGACGAACGCCAAGTCCTCTTCTTCCGAGCCCGACGGCATGAACGAAGGTGTTAAAATCCCCCTTCTCTTGTATTTTGCTTTCGTCCCCATGGAGATCTGGTAACTCATTTTGAGGTGTTTTCTCTCGTGGATTGAATCGGTCTGAAGTTTGGGGATGATGTCAATGAGCATACGCAGAGACACAGAAAGTTCTTGCGATCTTTCTAGTCTTAGCAAAATAAGAGATGGGATCGTCCCAAAACAAAACAAAACAAAACAAGAAAAGAGACACGGATTGTTTGCACGATTTTGTGCGGGTTAATTAAGGCGGGAGCAACTATATTTAATGCTCAATTTCGCGGTTCTCTGCTTCGGAAAAATGCTATAAATTATTGGGGATTTGGCTTCATTATCTTGCATACCGCACTTTGAAATTTTTTTAAAATTCTATTTCAAATTATTATGAATACATCTTTTGGCCTGGGGAGTCAAAATAAAGGTGTCATCTTTAGTTCAAGTGCTATTTGTTCACTTAGAATCGCCAGAATATCCAATTATTGTGCGATTCCTTTAGTATTGTATTGGGGACATTTTCAATTTAGAGCTTGAATTAGCCTACATAATTTATTTGACTACCTAAAGTGTTATTTATTTTTGGTGTGCCAATTTTCAAGGACAATCTGGTCTGAGGTGCTGAAGCTTTTACTGGTACAGAACCATTTGTGCTTTGGGTAAAAAAAGCATGTTTTTGTTGTTACAATCGTCAGCATTAGATAGAGACTTAGGGAAGACGGTATTCCTCTTTCTTCTTTCGCGTTGCCAAATTTGTTGCTTGGAGCCCTTCAGGCAATGAGACTAAAACCTGGATAAAATGTGTTTGTTTATGAGTCTTAAAATTGGTCTAGTCAGTTCTTTGTCAAATCGAATTTGAGTAGGGCCAACACGTGGTAATTAGGTGTCCTTCCTCTGGTGAGGCCGCGAAAATGGTGATATACAATGCCGTTGCTTTTGTTAATGTCTCTGGTTTTTGCAGGAGGAAGAGAGTGTGCCGGCTGCATTCACAGACCCATTGATGGTTTGGCATGCAGAGGGCAGCGCACAAGAAGGAATGCACGTACCAGGAAATATGGAGGAACTCCTGGCTCCATCTGAGGTAACTTCGCGTCAGTAGACTAGCCGTATGCCTGAAGTTTGAACACATGGTTTGGTTGCATTCAGTGGCAACTGTACTGAAGTGTAAATGCTTGGTTTATTAGTATTCCTCCTCACAGCCAAGATGGTGGAATATATTTGGTTTATCAGTGGGGACTGTACTGAAGTTTAAATACTTGGATTATCAGAGGTCGCCAGGTTTCTGTTGCTTACTCGGACTCACTTACTTTAAAAGCCAGTCGACGCATGCGGTGTTTTCTCTTCTTCTTTTTTTCTTTTTGTATATGAGAAAGTTACATAGTTGGAGTAAGAGAAGTTCAGTTTTTGTTACAAATGTTTGGAAAAACTTCATATTGTTGGAAATATATATAAAATAGCTTAGAGCCTATTATCTAAATTGTTTTCTCGTTTTACATGAAACGAATGGTTTTGTTTACCTTTTTTTTCTACGTAATATACTTCATTTTTTTGTCCATTTCTTACTTAATACCAATTATTATGAAGATGACTTTCATGATTTACGATATTTATAGTGAAGATAGAACATTAAAGGGAGACTTACAAATATTGTAATTGAGTCATTAAACTTGTCAATTTGATGTAATTGAGTATCTTCTTTAACTTTGTTGTGGAAAATGTTGGCGGCGCATTTTTTATTCATTTCTCTCTCCTAAGTGGCATAGTGCTTTAAAAAAGGGTTTGTCTCCAAAAACGTCTCCTTTTAAGGATTTCCCCATATTCCCAAGCCCTAATTGAGTTTTCTTCTCAAGGTCTCCTCACCTCTTCACCTGTCTTTCTCGTCCATAGTGTACTTCTTGTTCGTGGAGTCCGCTGCTTATTTGTCGATCCTCCCGTTCTTCATTCGAGTGTCCCCCTTCCTCTTCGTCGAGTCCCCAAATTTCCTCTTCATTCGAGTGCGATGACGTCAAGTCCTCGCACAAGTGCCCAATGAGGCCGACGACAACATTGAGTCGTCTTTGTCCAAGCCCGACGGCATGAATGATGGTGTTACAAGCCACTACATTGAGCTTAATCCCATTTCTTGTATTTTGCTTTCGTTCTGATGGAGATATGTGAACTCATTTGAGGTGTTTACTATTGTGGATTGATTAAATCTGAAGTTTAGGAGTGATGTCAATGGGTATATGCACAAACACAGAAAGCTCTTGTGATCTTACTAGCCTTAGCAAAACGACACGGATTGTTCGCATGATTTTGTTTGGGTTAATTAAGGCGGGTGCAAACTATATATAATGCTGAATTTCGCGGTTCTCTACTTTGGGAGCATGCTAAAAAAATTGGCGATATGGCTTGATTATCATGCAAACTGCCCCTCTGAAATTATTTGAAAATTCAATTTCAAATTATTATCAATAGATCTTTTGGCCGGGGGAGTCAAAATAATGGTGTCATCTTTAGTTTAAGTGCTATTTGTTCGTTTAGAATCTCCAGAATATCCAATTATTGTGCGATTCCTTTAGTATTGTATTTGAGATATTTTCAATTTAGAACTTGAATGAGCCTACATAATTTATTTGACTATCTAAAATGTTATTTATTTTTGGAGTGCCAATTTTCTAGGACAATGTGGTCTGAGGTGGTGAAGCTTCTACTGGTACAGGACCATTTGTGCTTTGGGTACAAAAAAGCATGTTTTCGTTGTTACAATCATCAGCATTAGATAGAGACTTAGGGAAGACAGTATTGCTTTTTCTTCTGTCGCGTTGCCAAATTTGGTGCTTGGAGCCCCTCGGGCAATGAGACTAAAACCTGGATAAAATGTGTTTGTTTATGAGTCTTAAAATTGGTCTGGTCAGTTCTTTGTCAAGTCGAATTTGAGTAGGGCCAACATGTGGTTATTAGGTGTCCTTCGTCTGGTGAGGCCGCGAAAATGGTGATATACAATGCCACGGGTTTTGTTAATATCTCTGGTTTTTGCAGGAGCAAGAGAGTGTGCCGGCTGCATTCACATTCGAATCGATGGTTTGGCATGCAGAGGGCAGTGCACAAGAACAAACGCACATACCAGGAAAGATGGTGGAACTCCTGGCTTTATTTAAGGTAACTTCCCGTCGCTAGACTAGCTGTAGGCCTGAAGTTTGAACACTTGGTTTGGTTGCATTCAGTGGGGACTGTACTGAAGTTTAAATGCTGGGTTTATTAGTATTCCTCCTGATTGCGAAGATGGTGGAATATACTTGATTTATCAGTGGGGACTGTACTGAAGTTTAATTACTTGGTTTATCAGATGTCACCAGGGTTGGAAGAAGACCATGAAGCAGGCGAGCAAGCAGCAGCCCCTGCAACAGGCTCAGCAGCGGTGGCGGCAGCAGCAGCAGCCTATCCTGCAGAACACGTCGGGGAGCTTGAGTTTCAGCAGCAACATGTCGCTGTTGAGGGAGGGCGAGGAGGTGTCGAGTTTGGCTCTGTCCACTTTCAGGGCCAAGGAGGAGGAGATCGAGAGGAAGAAGATGGAGGTCCGTATCCTCTCTCACTTGGGTTGGATCGAGGGGGAGACCGAACGCATGACCACTATTCGCGAGGTATGAAACATGAAATCCCCACATGAAAATGGTTTAATTGGGGGCTTTTTCTTTTCTATGTTATGGTAATAGCAATTAAGAGGTGAGGGGTTTTTGTGGTTTTATTCATGGAGAGTTTTTTGTTACTTTGTTTTGCGGAATGAACAGAAAAACGGCAGCGGAGATGACAGTGGCAAGGATGAAGCTGTTGAGGAACAAGAGATAGGCGGTGCTGAAGCAGATGAGGCGCGACATCACGTTGCTTCTTCAGTCTGGTCAGGACACCACAGCTCATGTCCGGGTACATCTAGTTCTTCCACTACGATTTGCATTTGGTTATTGCATTGGCAGTTGGTGTGGTTTTTTTGTATTGGACGGAATTCATGTCTGTTGAGAAATTGGTCTCGAGCAAAAAGGTTTACTCTCAAAGCTGTTTAAGTTCCCTAGAGAATTTTCGTAACAGAATGAGAAGGAATCAGAAGTTCTCCAATAAGAATGGGAAGAACGATGAAAGCTTTCTGTCAGATTGCCAAACAGCCAACAACTTTCCATTGGAATATCTAGTTTTCAATAGTAAAGCAACTCTGAAGCATGAAGCGGGAACAAGTACTGAAGATGAGGGAAGTAGGATTTTCAGTATTTCAACCTGACACCAATGGACACACCCGCCTCCATAAACTATGGAAGACTTAGAAACTTCCCACCAACTCTCACATTAGACAAAGCCAGCATAATGACACAACAACTCCATAGAACAACTGACAATTAATATATCATATTTTCTTTCTTCACTCGTGTGAGCTCTTCCTTTTAACATTTATACTTCCCCCATTGAGCCTTGATTTCAGCTAGAAGTTAGCTCATGTCGACCTTGTCGCACCTCGATTGGCTTGATTTGCACGATGCTTGATTCCTTCAAGGAAGTCGGCTATCATGTCCCTTGCTCGATCTGGTGTGTTCTGATCAACCCCACGACTTACCACAACCATAAAAGCAATTCCTACATTTTTCCATGTCTTTGCTATGAGAATTGGTGATT
Organism: Syzygium jambos; assembly: GCA_031216235.1. Lineage (NCBI taxonomy): Eukaryota > Viridiplantae > Streptophyta > Magnoliopsida > Myrtales > Myrtaceae > Syzygium > Syzygium jambos. Next base: position 16,868,273 of record CM062224.1, read on the forward strand.
GAAGACCGCAAGAGTAATTAGGCTCTGAGTCAATCTCATTAGGAGTTAACACCACTTGATTTAGACGTTGGCTCCCTCTATATTCAGGCCGCCATTCTTTGATTTGGCAATTGAGATTCTACTAATTGCAACAGAAGCAACAGAAAAATGCTCCAGAAGAAAAGTATGTTGACTATCAGGTTCATATCAATAATTCTACTAGGGGCTTCTTCACTATAACAAGACAATGCAAAGCAAAAGTAAAAGCATCCGCATAAAAAAGAAGTGGGCTTCGTTGTTGCAAGAAGAATAATGAATTCACAGACAATACCATGTATAACCTGATCGCAAGAGCATCGAAGAAATTGATGACATTTAAGAACGAAGTGTTAGCTGCATTACAACTCAAGTCATGTGAAGGTAAAGTGTAACTCCCGTTTTGGACTATAACAATGCTACGAAGAGATTGGTCATCCCAGAACCTTCACATCTTGCAAGAACTTTGAATTCTGTCTCATTTTCTTTTTCGTGCTCTGACTTTTATTCCTTATTGGGCTGCCATTACGGGTGTGTTTGTTAACGTACCAAATAGTAACTGATTCTATTCTTTTGTTCTCAGGAATAGATTTAAAACATAAATCCGTTTGATAAATTTTTTGTTCCCAGGAATAGAATAAAAAAAAATATTCCCCGAAATATATTTGAAACAGAATCAAAAATAAAAAAAAGTTGATTCTTGTTTTCGAAAACAACTCCACAATCATTTTTTTCTTCTCTTCTCTTCTCTTTCTTCTTCTTCTCCTCTCTTCTTCTCTTTTCTTCTTCTTCCCAGCCGGTTGCCGAACTGCCACCAGTAGTCGCTAGCGACCAGCTGGGCGAGGTCCGGCGAGCTCGCTAGAGGCTCGCCTAGCCACCGGTGAGGCTCCGATGACCTCACCCTAGCCTGGCGAGGCTCCAACGAGGTCGCCGAACCTCGCCCAATTGATAGCCGGCCGACATTGTGGCCAGCGATCGGCAATGAGGAAGAAGAAGAAGAAGAAAATAAAAGGGGGAGAGAAAGAAAAAAAGAAAAGAAAAATATAATAAAATATTAAAAGAAATTATAAGTCACAAAAAAACTTAAGGGTCATACCAAATGTATTTCTATTCTGGGAATAGAAATTTTGGATAGTTATCAAACGCATTCAAATGCTCAGAAACTCGTCTAGGGAACAGAATAAAAAAGAATCATTTCTGATTAGAAATTGTTTTTAGGAAAAGAATCGTTACCAAATGCACCCCATATGTGGGTGAAATAGAGAGAATCTGTTACAAGAGCTCGCCAAATTCTACATCAGTGACTACCAAAAGACAAACATAACAGGAACACAGACGTATGCAAGCCTCGCTGAGGAGCTGCAAAGCGATATATGTAACTGCCCATGAAAGACAGATTTTCTTTTCTGTTTCCCAAGTGTTGTCTCAAGATTTATAAAGCGAATCAGAACTGGAGCTAATAAAAGAGCGGATAACACAAATGATGATGATTGCAATTAGAGATCATGACGCTAATAGAAGGGTACCCATAGCACCGGATGCTCACAAGGAATGACCGAACAACAGTAGCCACTTACCAGTAGAACGAACGAAGAAGGAAAGGAGATATTCATTCTTTTAGTCGTGAAGGTTTCATGTCGGGTAGAATATAGTGTCTACTTCTGCTTCTCATTTAGCTTTTGATGCCTAGGTTGAGTCTTGGTTTTAGCTTCCACTATAATTTAGTCGATTGTGTACGTGAAAAATTCTTAATTTAGCTGGATTGAGAACAAAACCAATTTTTATCAAAGTTGTGATAAAATTAACAATACACAATGTATTTATGTGTATGCATAGATGAAATTTAATTAGTTTTCAACCTTACCAAAAAAAAATTAATTAGCTTTCCTAACTATGCTAGAAAGAAAGGGGGAAAAAGGAGGAGGGAAAGCATTATCTACTTTTCGTTCTTTGGTCGAAAGACTTTATCTACTTGATTTGTAACGAACCTTTTTTCATTTTCCGGTAATAAGCTATTGCTCTCTTCTAGAAACTTATATCTTGGGCGGCTAAGACGTCAAGCCCATTGACATATGTTATTATTCTCATTGACCATTCTCATTGACCACGTAGGGTATGAGTCAAAGATTAGGTTAATAGTTTTGGTATAAAATTGTTTCCATTTGGTGGTGTGAGAAATTGAACTCATGTGATGGGGCCAATCCGCATACACAATCCCGGTCTTTAATGACTACACGAATGCCATAATATTTACAATATTTTTTTTTCACATGATATTGTTTCCTCTTATATATTGATCTTTTCTCATATTTTAATATCAATGACTGCAATTAACCTGCAGAATGACTTTTACCAGTATCTATTTGAGGAATTTGAACATCTTCTATCTAATTTCTTGTATATAGTGGATCAATCCGCTAAAAGTGTCTAAAATTAGGTATCTTATTATAATAAAAAAAATGCTATTAAGGCACAATCGAGAAATTCATTTGAAGTAATTTGTCAGTGCAAAGTTTAACTTGATGTTGATGGTTTGATATTGGACTATGAGTATGACAAAACTCGGTTTCTCAATCCATGTTTGATATAGATTAAACTCGATTGAACTCAATTATTAGTAACTTATAAACTAAATCACAATGTGAAGCTTGAACTCCATCTCAAGTACCCATTAAAAAAAGAAGTAATATCATACTATAAATGATATTGATTATAAAGGTTGACTAATAAAGTTAAATGAAAACTCTTTCAGCTCTATTGCGTTTTAATTCTATGTATATATATCTCGATTTTTTTTTTGTGTTTTATGCTATAAATGATTCCCAAGAAATTCTTGGGGAAGATGTGGGACTAGTCGAACCAACTAAATCTGTAACAAGATTCCGAGTGGTGCAGTATTTTCAGACAAGTAAACGGGCTCCTGCCCATCCCCAGCCCAAAACTCCATTGGGCTCAAACAAATAGCGAGGCTTGCCTATGCCACCAATTTTCTTGGTTGAGTCTGCCCATGATCGTGGTCTATTAGTAACTTAACAAGCGCTCCATAACACGTTGGCAAAATAATTTAATTTTTTTTTAAAATAAGGTCAATTAACTGAATACATGCACATGCGAATGCAATATAAGCTAGCTGTGTCGATGGGTTGCTTTCCGATGTTTAGGAAACCTTGTACATGAAACACAAAAAGATGCTTGCGCTCAATTGTTTCCTAAAGTAAAAGACGAGAGCGGTTTTCTCCGATTCAGCCTCTTCATTTTTAGTCCTGGTTCACGACATTTGAAGTGGAAAGACCGTAAGCCTCTCTCTGTATATATATTTATCTTGATTTTGCATGCTACGGAGGATTCCCAAGAAGTTCATATCGAAGAAGTTCAAGGAGGCGAGTGTATTACAGCTTCATGCTTGGTATACAACCAGCTTCAGATGGTGGAACTCTTATTGAACTTCCTAATGATTATGTTTTCCTTTATAAAAGCAACCAAGTCACAAGTCACAACAAAAGGCAAATACTTCTCGCAGATGGACTTTATCTTTCTTCTCGCGATCCGGAAAAATTGTCTAGACATACTGGAGGATGACGGTCAATTTTTCCCCAGCCTCCATAATTTATCAGACTATCTAGATTGCGCTATGTACAGTACCAATGCAAGAAAGGGATAATTAAACAAGGTGGGTTCAGAGAGGGAGAGAGATACCTTATGTCCGAGAGAGAATTGCTGCAACAAAAACACTAAGTTGTTGTGTTTTTTTTTTTTTTGCATTTTGAAGCAATTTTAACAGCAGCTCGGACATACAGCTGCAGATTGCTAACATAAGGTTCGACTACACATAAAAGAGGTCCTATCTTGGCTATAAAAATTTTTCTAGCCTCGTCGTATCTTGAAGATGTGGGAATCATAGTAGTTCTTCCAATGAACTTTATTCAACAAAGAACACAAGTAGTTTGTTTTGCTCTTCATTGTTTGCTGGACCTAGGACATTTATGTCAAAAACGAATAGTTAGAATGCAGGCTCGACAATGATCACTATACCTTTGATGATAACACTAGCCTCATCCCTTCGAGCGTGGGTCATGACTCGACAATGGTGAGCACAAAATGATGTTTGGAGATCTCTATTGGGTGTTATGATGGTACATCATCTTGCAAATCATATGAGTGTAGGAAAGGACTAGGCATAATCGGCGTGAAACCAGCACAAGAAGTAGAGATCACTTGAACATCCCACAATTAAACCTTCAATAATTTGGATTGGAGAAGGATTTAGAGAAAAGCTTAGATCACAGAAAGTAAAAAAATTAATGAACAGAGGGGCTCATAATATATCTGTAAAGCATATCAAATAATAGACAAGATATTACGTAATTGCTCTAAAAGCTTATTTCTTAAAACAGAATGAGCAAAACGCGATCAGCCACGTCTTCCATCACTTGAAAAAAAATGCAGACACGTGAATAGAGGAGCTCCATTCATTTCGTTGTGAAAAACATAGTCGTGAAGTCCATTGACACGAACTCAATGCTGTGTTGCCCAAGCATCTAATAAACGCTACAGCCAATATTGAATGGCTGTAAACCCAAAGGCAGAGTTCACAAATCACAATCATTACTGTAGTCCAGTAAACTTGAGAAAGTTCAATTATGAAAATAGAATCCTAACCTTGAGAGCAAGAAGAAAACCCATACATCAACAGAGGCCATTTCCAAGCATTTGATTGTGTCCCTCAACCACTCTCGAGTGCCAAAACGGGCAACATTTCGACTTCTCTTCAATATAAAAGATACCACAACACTCCAAAATCTATACAAAGAAGGAAAAGAGAGCTCAGCAGTGACTAATAAGGGCAATCACTTGTATACTTAAAAATGAACAAAAAGGACAGAGGCATAATGCAAGAGAAGTAAACTCAAAACATGATTTAGTCACAGCAAAAAGAAAAAAAAAACATGGTTACACCAAGCTACATTTGTATTCCACTTTCAAGTTCCGTTGAAGCACTCCTCACGCCAAACTCATGTTTCAAGTCTATCCACCTATATTTTCTTTAAAACCACCTTAGCGTCCAATATCCAGGTCACTCGGTATTTAGTAAATAAAACACCTTTCACTATTTTAACATTCAATGAAATTAGTCACACTTCATGGCTCATGACATACTTACCTCGTCCAGATCTTATGAGACCACTTCAAGTCCTCCGCATGCTAACAATTCTGTTTAATAGTAGACATCTTATTGAGCCTCTACCTCTAACTCTTGTGCATCTCCATTTGTCTTTTATAATTGCTCTTTTGTTGATTTCAGTATTTCCTTCAACTTGTAAATCTCTTCATTTTTCTCATTCTCAGACCTTAAGTTCTCGGTTGGAAGACAACTAAATTCCTTCAACTGACCTTAAGTTCTCAGTTGGAAGACAACTAGATTTGGAGGCCCCAAATCATTCGAGCATGAGCTATGCCCTAGCATCGGACACGTCCAGGTTTCTCTTTTCCTAACATTAGAGAAATAAAATTTCAAGCGGGTATCGCTCTTTCCAAGTTCCAAATATACCTCCATGAGATCATTCATACTTCCCTGCAGTTTAGCAACTTAAAAAACTTATTAAACTAATGATACAATTTTTTGGCGAGCACTTTTAAGCTGAATTCATAAATACGCACGATTGCCTTTGATTCCTAACTCTGCTTCCGATGGCGAGCACTTTTAGGCTGAATTCATAAATACGCATGATTGCCTTTGATTCCTAACTCTGCTTCCGATCATGTGCCAGAACTTGCTTAGTCAGCAGAACTGACTTTCCTGTGAAACAAGAAAAGATGTCCAGAGATATCAAATTGAAAAAGCAATCACATTCTTCCTTTCTGTAGTTGTTCCTTGCTGATTGTTATATGACTTGTCATCCACCAAAATCATATGAAAACACACACTAGGAAGTTAGACTTTTGGTTTTAATTTTAGACTATTTATTCCAGCTTGCCTTCTTTTCTTGATCCTTTGTCTTCTACTCAGGTAACTGTATAAATTCCAAAGACGTTGCAGCAGCAATATTGTCATTGCCGAGACTGCATAACATGTGCTAACACTAGATGAACTATATTGAATGGCTTTTCAACAATTGTGGGGACGTGTACATGCATGTGAAATGGCACAGCTAAGGATTGGGTATTTTAGGGTTGCAGTACTTCTCTGTATTTCAATCTCTCTCGTTAAACCAAACTGCACTCACATTAGCAAATTACTAGAAATTTGTACAGATTTCGTCATCTACAATTCACTTTACAACTCTAGTTGCTGCACAGCTCTTTTATTAATGTTGGTGAAGTATCATGCTAGATAAACCTGAACCAGTTGTGGATTGTGTACCAAATCCAAGTCACAGAGCTAAGGGAATAACAAGATATCAATGCAGGCGCTAAGAACACGGACAATCTTAGGGAGGCAATTCTATAACACATCCTATGTTTTCTTCCTATGACAACTGCCGTTAAAACACGCGTATTGTCGGAAAAGTGGCAAATACCTCTGGCAATCTTTTCTTAGATACAAAGATGTATCACCTCAGCAGAATCTTTTCTAAAGCGAAATTATTGATTACACTGGATATATCACTTAACAGGGAAACACAAAAATTTAAGGGGAAACATGAGAGTCCCTTTGCTGCTGTTATTCTAGCAAAATGTTTGTTCCCGAAGGTGTGTTGTGTCTTTTGTTTTGCTCGGTTGGCCTCCTTATTTGCGTCACTCAACGTCTGCAATAAAGAAAAAAAAAACAAGGTTATCACAAAATAGTCATTAACACGAAAATGTAGCAGAAAATGTTTATAGGGATAAGAACCATCTCCAATGGGCTTTTACAATCCAATCCGTTAACTTAGCTGGCTTCACGGGGGCGGTGGACGATTGAAATTCCTTTTAATTGGGCCAACATGCTTTTCCATTCCTAAAATAAGGACCGGAGGGCCCATGGGCTTGGAGACCAAGTCAGAAATGCACTGTACATATCGGCTTGGAAGCCACTGCGCTCAGATCACTTTGGAAGACTTCAAAGTCTTCAAGCTCCGTTTCCTCACTCGACACGACGAACACTTCTGTGAGGGCTGCGGTTTTTCCGTGTGCAGAGCAGAGGAGGCGACGACCTTCTTCGCAAACCCAGCGATCAACGTCCCCCCCGTCGTCCCGAGCGACTCCGGCAACCGACCCCTCCGACGAATGGGCTAGCCACGACCAGGAGCCATCGATATTCATCTTCACGAAGCCCTTTCCCGGCAGCGACCCCGAACACGGTACGATTCTTTTCTGACTTATTCTGGATTCGCCCTGAAGAGTTCGGTTTCGTGAAATCCTTGCCCAGAATGAGTGCGTTGTCCGCAATCGTGGCCGGATCTGGTTGTCGGGACTGCAGTACCCATTTGTATTTTGTTGCGTTCCTTCCTGTGTAATTGGGACCAAAAGTCTCCCCTATCAGCATCTTAACAAGAATAGGCGACAAGTGGATTTATGAAAAAGATTGTGGGCTAATCTCAAGCCTTCCCAAAAATTTAAGTTTTTTAAGAAGAATCCGTGATTTAGCATTTGATTTCATAATACTAATTATCGTACATGTTTATTTTTATATGTTTGAATTGATTTTTGTTTTTTACTTTTTGAGTTTTTGGTTTTCTTAATTCTTGCGAATCGAGTTTGTTGATTGGTGGTCTTTTCCAGTTTCCTAGATTCACATATAAATTTTTCACAATCTTTTGAAAATTTTGAATAGTGTTTTTTATGTTGGCAAGATTGAAAAGGTGCATTCTTTACTTGGAAAATGCATATAACACGCCCATCAAATAATCTCTCCACATATACAACGTCTCGTTTTTTCTCAAAAAGTCTTGCTAGAATTTTGAAAGTGGAGAAAAGTATTTGGCAAAATCAATGTTATATGAGAGTTTCATAGCATGGACTTACAAATGATATGGATCATTGGGTCTTTGAATATAATATGATCATCTAAATACTTGCCTTTTGTTTTATTGTCATTATGTTTCTGAATTTATATATTGGTAATCTCACTCATGATGTATTCACATGATATGTTAGTGGTTGAAACCTTCAGTCAGCCAAGGGCAAAGGCCTATCTTGTTCACACGCGAGGGAGACAGGGAGAGAGCTGCTAAAGCTAAAGTTTAAAATGGGGAGCTCAAAGGTAGGAACATCATCTGGAAGCGAGTATCAAGTGTTTCTGAGCTTCAGAGGACCCGACACTCGTGATGGATTTACCGACTACCTCTACCACAGCTTGACCGATGCTGGCATCTGTGTCTTTCGAGATGATGAGGAGCTCCGTGTTGGTGAAAGAATCGATGAAGCGCTCCCGAGAGCGATTGACAACGCTAGGATCTACATTCCCATCTTCTCTCAAACTTATGCTTCGAGCAAATGGTGTCTCCGCGAGCTCATACTTATTGTGAAGAACACCTCCACGTCGAACGGGAATAAAGAGATCCTACCTATTTTCTTTGACGTGGAACCTAAAGATGTTAAGCTGAAAACCCAGTTATACGAGAATGCCATTTCCAAGTTGGAGTGCGAGGAGCAGTTGAGCACTGAACAAGTAGATTCCTGGAGAGATGCTTTAAAGGAGGTTGGTGCAATAACGGGTTGGGAAGTCAAGAAATACAATGGGTGGGCTAGCTGCATTCTAAGATCCTTATTTTTCCCTATATTTTTTTTCTTGTTTGCAAAAACTAAGTAAATAATTCATAGATAGAAGGAACATATTTGATGCGGGTAGGAGGAGAGAATTCAAAAACATAAAAATCATGCTAGAGCTACTAAAATTTTTAGTGTTCTTGATTTCACTAGAGCCGCTATCATATGTCTATTTTTATTGAAGAAATTAAAATAGAAACGAAAGCTCCTTTCTTATCCTTTCGTGGATGGTCTATGTGAATGTTGTTTCCATTTTCACCTCCGTCATTTAGTAAGCAACTCTTAGTAAAATTCTAACGCTTCTAGAACTACTACTCAAAACTTAATAACATAGATGTATCACCACAATTGAGGTGGGACTTCCACGAATGATACTAAATGGTATGCGTGTGTAAAAATTTGAAAATGTTGGAAAAAAAGCATTTTATATAATGGGTGATAAAGTGGAATAATTGAGTACCATACACGTTCCTGTCTAATAATTTGATCTTTCAATTAATGCATCAGACATTTCTCCTCCTCAACATATAATGTACCACTTCTAAGGTTGTCCCATGAATATAACTGATAAATGCTAATTCGCAATGCATAAATAGTTGTACATTTATCTTGCTCATACAAGATTAACATAATTCAAAGATTGCTAATGACATGCTGGGTCAAGTCAATTTTCGGGTGTCCTGACACAATGCGGCACGTGGCACCTAGCAATGTGCATGAAAAGCGCGTTTGAAAGTGATGTAGATTCATATTTTTTATGGTTACATAGAATTAGCTAGAAAAATCAAGTCAAAACCTTTAGGGGTCGATTCCCTCTTTCTCATCAAAATGTTTGTGTTATGCATGCTTTGTGTTACTTTGGAACGTTACAAGATCAAGTACATGTAAGGTTTGCACAACAAATCAAATGACAAATGTTAAGTTATCAAAAGCAATAACTAAGAAAACCTTACAATCAATATGAAATTTGAGAAGACATGTCATGATTGTTGGTGTCCCATCAGTAATTGAAGTATTGCACAGTTAAGCAGATGCAATTGAATAACATCAACTCCTAAGAAACGAACAAAAAAAAATTGAGATTCTGTCGAAGTTTGATGGAATTGTAGCACGAATGAAAATTAATCAGTAGATTTTTTTTTTCGCAATTTTCCCCTATTGAAACGGTTTTCCTTCGTGACAGCCAAGGCAAACTAATCAAGTTTGTCGTTGAGGAGGTTGTGGATAAGTTGAAGATGAAGGAAAGGCCCGTGACTGAACATTTAATTGGAATCGATGATCGAGTGAGAACAGTAAGAAATATGTTAGACGTAGACTCTGGAGGTATGCGGCTCATTCAAATTTATGGCATGGGGGGTATCGGTAAAACGACCCTCGCCAAGGTCGTGTTCAATCAACTTTCTACCCACTTTGGAAAGTGTTGCTGCTTTCTTGAAGATGTTCGAGAAAAGTCGTCAAGAACGGATGGCTTGGTTGAATTGCAAAAGAAGTTATTATCTGAAATAGGAAATGCCGCAGGAACAGCAAGCATCGATGAAACTAACTACGGAATGAGGAGGATTGAAGAAACACTTAGCAAGAAGAAGGTCTTCATTGTACTGGATGATGTTGATAAAAGCGAACAAGTGGAGAAACTAGTTGGCAAAGGTGCTTTGTGTTCAGGGTCTAGAGTACTGATTACCACTAGGAACATTGATGTTTTCCCAATCACTGACCAAAAATATGAAATGGAGGTGATGAGTAGTGATTATGCGCTTCAGCTCTTCAGCAAACATGCATTTAACAAGGACTCTCCTTCGGATGATCGTTATGATATTTCAAAGAAAATTGTATCTGCAACCGGAAGACTTCCTTTGACTATTGAAGTAATTGGTTCACTTCTGTGCAATAAAACACAAGAACTATGGGAAGAAACATTGGACAAGTTAAGCAAAGGACTTCCGGAGGATGTTTACAAAAAGTTGAGGATTAGCTATGATGCATTGACTACTGAGCAACAACAAATCTTTCTGGATATCGCATGCTTTTTCATTGGTGAGGAAAAGACAAACGCAATTCATATGTGGAGAGATTGTAAGTTTTTCCCAATTAGTGGAATTGCGGTCCTCAATAACACGTCCTTGATAAAAATTGTAGAGGGCAATAAGTTTTGGATGCATGATCAACTCATAGATCTTGGAAGAAAAATTGTTTATCAAGAAAATCCGACGAATCCTGAAGAGCGGAGCAGGTTATGGATTGAGAAGGAAGTCCTGGATGCAATAAGGACAAAGAAGGTGGAGCACTTCATGAGAGAACTGATAAATTCTCTTTTTTCTTCTTGGTTTTAATACTTTTCCTTGATAAAATAGAATGCTGAATACTACTCGTTTCTTGCTATCATTTGCAGATGAGGAACGTTGAAGCAATGGAAATCGAATGGATTCATACATATAATGTATGTATCAAAAGTGAAGATATTGGAACGTTTGAAAAACTGAGGTTCCTTAGACTGAAAAGTCTTTGTGGAGGAACCTTTGTTGGCAACCTAATGGATTGTTTTTCCAACTTAAGATGGATTTGTTGGCATGCTTTTCATTTGAAGTGTGAGCTAACCAATATGTGCTTAAAGAATGTAGTTGTCCTTGAATTTTCACGCATTGACGGTTTGGACGATATGAAATTATGGAACTTAATAAAGGTGCGTCATATGCTTATTTCTATTCTTTGTCCTTGAAAGCAAAATTTGAACTACTCTTCCATTGGATAATGCATTCACTTTTTACAGGAGGCAAGAAAATTGAAAGTTCTTAGTCTTGTTGGCTGTCATTGCATAACCAGAACACCAGACTTATCAGGATGCCCAACTTTAGAGAAGCTAACTTTCAGCCGTTGCGACAAGTTAAGGAAGATTGACAGCTCTATTGAGAAGTTGGAGTGCTTGACAGACTTAGAGTTTTCTGATTGCGGTCAGCTTGAAGGTTTGCCTAAAGAAATCGGGCGCCTAGAGAAGCTAGAGCAATTCTCTCTAACGCATTGTCGTGGAATAAAAGGACTACCAGATTCCATATTTAAGTGGAAATCATTACGGAAGTTGTATCTTTCAATTGCATGTCCAGTGGAGTTATCGGCTGCTATCAGAAAGCTTGGAAATCTGGAAGTGCTTTCGATTGGATACAATTTGAAAGGTCAACTTCCTTCTGAAATTGGCTTGCTTGGACGGCTGCAACAACTGGTGTTGAGAGGGTGTTATGAAATCCCAGAGTCGCCGGCACTCCCAACTAGTTTAACCAGTTTGGAAATGTCATCTACGTCATTGCAGGTTGTCCCGGACCTCTCAAACTTGACTAATTTGGTTGAGTTGGAGCTAAATGACAACTCTAATATTGATGAGCAAGATAGAAGAATTCATACCGGTGACTTAAGGTGGATCGGGAGGTTATCCGAACTGGAAAAGTTGAGCTTGCGTCTCCTCCGTGTCCCTGCTCCCAATGAGTTGGCTTCCCTTCCTAAGCTTAACAAACTCCATTTATCTGGATTGGACCTGCAAACCTTCACGCAAGTTCCCTGTTCTCTATTTGAGCGAACCCTTGAGGATTGCAAATCAACCGCGTTACTCTCCTCCAACTTAAACAATTTGTCAGATTTATATCTCATTAACTGTCAAATGCAAGAGATTAAATTCGATGGGCTTCAGCTTCCAAATTTAACGGTACTTTATCTTAAGAATTGTGAACCCCTCGAGAAATTCATGCTATCCAGCATGAGGAAGCTAAAAAAGGTCTTCGCGATTGACTGCCCAAAACTAGATGAGATACACATTGCTGGGGTGTTGGAATCGTTGGAGGAATTGCGTATCAATGGGTGCAGATCCTTCGGAAGGTTAGTGTACGTCGACACACAACGGGAATCTTCTCCTGAATCTTCACTAATCCTTGCATCGGGAGTCTTCAGTAAGTTGCGGGAGCTGCGGCTAGAGCATTGCTATAAGATACTTAGTATTCAAGTTGTTGGTACGTTGGAATCGTTGGAAGAGTTGTCACTTTATGAGTGTCGTCATTTGCGAAGTCTCGGCGGTTTGTCAAACTTAAGGAATCTCAAGTCTTTGCGCATAATTGTTGACGATGAGCTACGGATTGTCGAGGGCTTGGACAAGTTGGAGTTTTTGAACGAATTAACTCTTTGGGACTGCCGATCGTTGGAAAGTCTGATCGATGTATCGACCACCCAATTGCCAAATGATTGCCGCTTATATATCGACAATTGCCCGAAATTACATGGGGCTAAGCAAGGATTCGCAGGCTCTGTCCAGTGTTTCAAGAATTATGAGGTGAGTCAGAACCATCCGCAACAACTTTGGGCAGATTTCTAAAAGTTGTGGAAATTCAAAACAACAATCATACAATCATGAATTAAACTTGGACTCACTTACTTTAAAAGCCAGTTGACGCATGTGATGTTTTCTCTTCTTTTTTTTTTTTTGTATATGAGAAAGTTTCATAGTTGCAGTAAGAGAAGTTCAGTTTTTATCACAAATGTTTGGAAAAACTTCGTATTGTTGAACATATATATAGAATAGCTTAGAGCCTATTATTTAAAATGTTTTCTCATTTTACATGGAACGAATGGTTTTATTTATCTTTTTTTGTACGTAATATACTCCAATTTTTCTTTTGTCCATTTCCTGCTTAACATTAATTATTACGATGACGACTTTCATGATTTACGATATTTACAGTGAAGATAGAACAGTAAAGGAAAACTTACAAAAACTGCAATTGAGTCATAAAATTTATCGATTTGATATAGTTGAGTCTCTTCTTTAATTTTGTCTAATTTGATTAACTTAAAATGCTGGCCACGCAATTTTTATTTATTTCTCTCTCCTAAGTCGGATAAAGCTTAGAAAACAGGGGTTTGTGTGCAAGAACGTCTCCTTTGGAGGATTGGCCCAAATTCCCAAAGCCCTAATTGAGTTTTCCTCTCAACTTCTCCTCACCTCTTCACCTGTCTTTCTCGTCCATAGTGTACACTTCTTGCTCATGGAGCCCTCTTGTTATTCGTCCGAGTATCCCCCTTCTTCTTCTCCGTCGAGTCCTCCTCGCACAACTACTCGATGAGGCCAACGCCGAACGCCAAGTCCTTTTCTTCCGAGCCCGATGGCATGAACGAAGGTGTTAAAATCCCCCTTCTCTTGTATTTTGCTTTCGTCCCCGTGGAGATATGGTCACTCATTTTGAGGTGTTTTCTCTCGTGGATTGAATCGGTCTGAAGTTTGGGAATGATGTCAATGAGCATACGCAGAGACACAGAAAGTTCTTGCGATCTTTCTAGTCTTAGCAAAATAAGAGATGGGATCGTCCCAAAACAAAACAAAACAAAACAAAAGACACGGATTGTTTGCACGATTTTGTGCGGGTTAATTAAGGCGGGAGCAGCTATATTTAATGCTCAATTTCGCGGTTCTCTGCTCCAGAAAAATGCTATAAATTATTGGGGATTTGGCTTCATTATCTTGCATACCGCACTTTGAAATTTTTTGAAAATTCTATTTCAAATTATTATGAATACATCTTTTGGCCTGGGGAGTCAAAATAAAGGTGTCATCTTTTGTTTTAAGTGCTATTTGTTCACTTAGAATGGCCGGAATATACAATTATTGTGCGATTCCTTTAGTATTGTATTTGGGACATTTTAAATTTAGAGCTTGAATTAGCCTACATAATTATTTGACTACCTGAAGTGTTATTTATTTGGAGTGCCAATTTTCAAGGACAATCTGGTCTGAGGTGCTGAAACTTCTACCGGTACAGGACCATTTGTCCTTTGGTTAAAAAAAGCATGTTTTTGTTGTTACAATCATCAGCATTAGATAGAGACTTAGGGAAGACGGTATTCCTTTCTCTTCTTTCGCGTTGCCAAATTTGTTGCTTGGAGGCCTTCAGGCAATGAGACTAAAACCTGGATAAAATGTGTTTGTTTAGGAATCTTAAAATTGGTCTAGTCAGTTCTCTGTCAATTCGAATTTGAGTAAGGCCAACACGTGGTGATTAGGTGTCCTTCCTCTGGTGAGGCCGCAAAAATGGTGATATACAATGCCACGGGTTTTGTTAATGTCTCTGGTTTTTTCAGGAGGAAGAGAGTGTGCCGGTTGCATTCACAGACCCATTGATGGTTTGGCATGCAGAGGGCAGCGCACAAGAAGGAATGCACGTACCAGGAAATATGGATGAACTCCTGGCTCCATCTGAGGTAACTTCGCGTCGGTAGACTAGCCGTATGCCTGAAGTTTGAACACATGGTTTGGTTGCATTCAGTGGGAACTGTACTGAAGTGTAAATGCTTGGTTTATTGGTATTCCTCCTCACAGCCCAGATGTTGGAATATATTTGGTTTATCAGTGGGGACTGTACTGAAGTTTAAATACTTGGATTATCAGAGGTCACCAGGTTTCTGTTGCTTACTTGGACTCACTTATTTTAAAAGCCAGTCGACGCATGTGGTGTTTTCTCTTCTTTTTTTCTTTTTGTATATGAGAAAGTTACATAGTTGGAGTAAGAGAAGTTCAGTTTTTGTTACAAATGTTTGGAAAAACTTCATATTGTTGGAAATATATATAAAATAGCTTAGAGCCTATTATCTAAATTGTTTTCTCGTTTTGCATGAAACAAATGGTTTTGTTTAGCTTTTTTTTTCTACGTAATATACTCCATTTTTTTGTCCATTTCTTACTTAATACCAATTATTATGAAGATGACTTTCATGATTTACGATATTTATAGTGAAGATAGAACATTAAAGGGAGACTTACAAATATTGTAATTGAGTCATTAAACTTGTCAATTTGATGTAATTGAGTGTCTTTTTTAACTTCGTCTAATTTGATTAATGGAAAATGTTGGCGGCATATTTTTTATTCATTTCTCTCTCCTAAGTGGCATAGAGCTTTAAAAAAGGGTTTGTCTTCAAAAACGTCTCCTTTTAAGGATTTCCCCATATTCCCAAGCCCTAATTGAGTTTTCTTCTCAAGGTCTCCTCATCTCTTCACCGGTCTTTCTCGTCCATAGTGTACTTCTTGTTCGTGGAGTCCGCTGCTTATTTGTCGATCCTCCCATTCTTCATTCGAGTGTCCCCCTTCCTCTTCGTCGAGTCCCCAAATTCCTCTTCATTCGAGTGCGATGACATCGAGTCCTCGCACAAGTGCCCAATGAGGCCGACGACAACATTGAGTCGTCTTTGTCCAAGCCCGACGGCATGAATGACGGTGTTACAAGCCACTACATTGAGCTTAATCCCATTTCTTGTATTTTGCTTTCGTTCCGATGGAGATATTTGAACTCATTTGAGGTGTATACTATTGTGGATTGATTAAATCTGAAGTTTAGGAGTGATGTCAATGGGTATATGCACAAACACAGAAAGCTCTTGTGATCTTACTAGCCTTAGCAAAACGACACGGATTGTTCGCATGATTTTGTTTGGGTTAATTAAGGCGGGAGCAAACTATATATAATGCTGAATTTCGCGGTTCTCTACTTTGAGAACATGCTAAAAAAATTGGTGATATGGCTTGATTATCATGCAAACTGCCCCTCCGAAATTTTTTGAAAATTCAATTTCAAATTATTATCAATACATCTTTTGGCCTGGGGAGTCAAAATAATGGTGTCATCTTTAGTTTAAGTGCTATTTGTTCATTTAGAATCTCCAGAAAATCCAATTATTGTGCGATTCCTTTAGTATTGTATTTGGGATATTTTCAATTTAGAGCTTGAATGAGCCTACATAATTTATTTGACTATCTAAAGTGTTATTTATTTTTGGAGTGCCAATTTTCAAGGACAATGTGGTCTGAGGTGGTGAAGCTTCTACTGGTACAGGACCATTTGTGCTTTGGTTAAAAAAAAGCATGTTTTCGTTGTTACAATCATCAGCATTAGATAGAGACTTCGGGAAGACGGTATTGCTTTTTCTTCTGTCGCGTTGCCAAATTTGGTGCTTGGAGCCCATCGGGCAATGAGACTAAAACCTGGATAAAATTTGTTTGTTTATGAGTCTTACAATTGGTCTGGTCAGTTCTTTGTCAAGTCGAATTTGAGTAGGGCCAACATGTGGTTATTAGGTGTCCTTCGTCTGGTGAGGCCGCGTAAATGGTGATATACAATGCCACGGGTTTTGTTAATGTCTCTGGTTTTTGCAGGAGGAAGAGAGTGTGCCGGCTGCATTCACAGACGAATTGATGGTTTGGCATGCAGAGGGCAGCGCACAAGAACAAATGCACATACCAGGAAAGATGGTGGAACTCCTGGCTTTATTTAAGGTAACTTCCCGTCGGTAGACTAGCTGTAGGCCTGAAGTTTGAACACTTGGTTTGGTTGCATTCAGTGGGGACTGTACTGAAGTTTAAATGCTGGGTTTATTAGTATTCCTCCTGATGGGGAAGATGGTGGAATTTACTTGATTTATCAGTGGGGACTGTACTGAAGTTTAATTACTTGGTTTATCAGACGTCACCAGGGTTGGAAGAAGACCATGAAGCAGGCGAGCAAGCAGCAGCCCCTGCAACAGGCTCAGCAGCGGTGGCGGCAGCAGCAGCAGCCTATCCTGCAGAACAGGTCGGGGAGCTTGAGTTTCAGCAGCAACATGTTGCTGTTGAGGGAGGGCGAGGATGTGTCGAGTTTGGCTCTGTCCACTTTCAGGGCCAAGGAGGAGGAGATCGAGAGGAAGAAGATGGAGGTCCGTATCCTCTCTCACTTGGGTTGGATCGAGGGAGAGACCGAACGCATGACCACTATTCGCGAGGTATGAAACATGAAATCCCCACATGAAAATGTTTTAATTGGGGGCTTTTTCTTTTCTATGTTATGGTAATAGCGATTAAGAGGTGAGGGGTTTTTGTGGTTTTATTCATGGAGAGTTTTTTGTTACTTTGTTTTGCGGAATGAACAGAAAAACGGCAGCGGAGATGACGGTGGCAAGGATGAAGCTGTTGAGGAACAAGAGATAGGCGGTGCTGAAGCAGATGAGGCGCGACATCACGTTGCTTCTTCAGTCTGGTCAGGATGCCACAGCTCATGTCCGGGTACATCTAGTTCTTCCACTACGATTTGCATTTGGTTATTGCATTGGCAGTTGGTGTGGTTTTTTGTATTGGACGGAATTCATGTCTGTTGAGAAATTGGTCTTGATCAAAACGGTTTACTCTCAAATTTCCAGTGGTTTTTGTTCGTCTAATTTATAATTAGAATGCTTTGAGAGTGTTGAACTTGAAATAATCATATTGGTTTTTGGTTGCATTCAGTCATTTGTATCATCTGGTGTGAAAAAATAAAAATTCATATTCGGATGAATTTTTGAGATTTTGAATCTGCATCTTATTTGATTCATGAAATGCTCTTCACATAACACGGACTTCTAGAAGACTTAACATTCAAGTAGGAATGCTTTTATATCCGAATCAATCACCCGAGACTTCGGCATTCCAATCGGCGAGGCTAGTAAAAAAACATGGGGTACCTACCTAAAAAGCCTAAAGGTGGCTTGCATATGTGAGGACACAAGTATTTAAACCTCTGATAAGCCGTTGGGCTGAGGAAATGAAAGCAACGAGGCTTCATTTTATTCATCCTGCTCTGACCATTCAGGGTCAAATTTTTAATCACTGACTATGGTGGAATGTTTCCTGCTCGAGGGGGTTGTCATTTCATTGTCTCGCTTCTGGGGAACCTCTGATAGAACCCAGATCAGCATGTGCAAGTTATACCTGGTGACCAGCCGGCAATTCATGGATATATTAGACTATACATGAGGCCAAAGCTGTTGAGTTCCCTAGAGAATTTTCGTAACAGAATGAGAAGGAATCAGAAGTTCATCAATAAGAATGGGAAGAACGATGAAAACTTTTTGTCAGTTTGCCAAACACCCAACAACTTTCCATTAGAATATCTAGTTTTCAATAGTAAAGCAACTCTGAAGCATGAAGCGGGAACAAGTACTGAAGATGAGGGAAGTAGGATTTTCAGTATTTCAACCTGACACCAATGGACACCCCCGCCTCCATAAGCTGTGGAAGGCTTAGAAACTTCCCACCAACTCTGGCATTAGACACAACCAGCATAATGACACAACAACTGCATAGAACAACTGACAATTAATACATCATATTTTCTTTCTTCACTCGTGTGAGCTCTTCCTTTTAACATTTATACTTCCCCCTATTGAGCCTTGATTTCAGCTAGAAGTTAGCTCATGTCGACCTTGTCGCACCTCGATCGGCTTGATTCGCAGGATGCTTGATTCCTTCAAGGAAGTCGGCTATCATGTCCCTTGTTCGATCTGGTGTGTTCTGATCAACCCCACTACTTACCACAACCGTAAAAGCAATTCCTACATTTTTCCATGCCTTTGCTATGAGAATTGGTGATTGAAGACCACAAGAGTAATTAAGCTCTGAGTCAATCTCATTAGGAGTTACACCACTTGATTTAGACGTTGGCGCCCTCTATATTCTGGCCGCCATTCTTTGATTTGGCAATTGAGATTCTGCTAATTGCAACAGAAGCAACAGAAAAATGCTCCAGAAGAAACGTATGTTGACTATCAGGTTCATATCAATAATTCTACTAGGGGCTTCTTCACTATAACAAGACAATGCAAAGCAAAAGGAAAAGCATCCGCATAAAAAAGAAGTGGGCTTCGTTGTTGCAAGAAGAATAATGAATTCACAGACATTACCATGTATAACCTGATCACAAGAGCATCGAAGAAATTGATGACATTTAAGAACAAAGTGTTAGCTGCATTACAACTCAAGTCATGTGAAGGTAAAGTGTAACTCCCGTTTTGGACTATAATAATGCTACGAAGAGATTGGTCATCCCAGAACCTTCACATCTTGCAAGAACTTTGAATTCTGTCTCATTTTCTTTTTTGTGCTCTGACTTTTATTCCTTACTAGGCTGCCATTACGGGTGTGTTTGTTAACGTACCAAATAGTAATTGATTCTATTCTTTTATTCTCGAGAATAGATTTAGAACATAAATCCGTTTGATAAATTTTTTGTTCCCAGGAATAGAATAAAAAAAAATATTCCCCAAAATATATTTGAAACAGAATCAAAAATAAAAAAAAAGTTGATTCTTGTTTTCGAAAACAACTCCACAATCATTTTTTTCTTCTCTTCTCTTCTCCTCTCTTCTTCTCTTTTCTTCTTCTTCCTAGCCGGTTGCCGAACTGCCACCAACAGTCGCTAGCGACCAGCTGGGCGAGGTTCGGTGAGCTTGCTAGAGGCTCGCCTAGCCACCGGTGAGGCTTCGGTGACCTCACCCTAGCCTGGCGAGGCTCCAGCGAGGTCGCCGAACCTCGCCCAGTTGATAGCCGGCCAACATTGTGGCCAGCAACTGGCAATGAGGAAGAAGAAGAAGAAGAAGAAAATAAAAGGGGGAGAGAAAAGAAAAAAAGAAAAAAAATATAATAAAATATTAAAAGAAATTATAAGTCACAAAAAAACTTAAGGGTCATACCAAATGTATTTCTATTCCAGGATTAGAAATTTTGGATAGTATTGTAACATCCCGAATTTCGACTCGTATCCGGGATCAATAATATTGATATTATTCCTCATTTAATTTTAGTAAATCTCGCCCGAAATTGAGCTCTCTCGGGATACTAACTGATAGGGAATGGCTAATTAGGAAATGGTACGTGGACCAGGGACCCGATCACGATTCTGACACCGATTCCGAGAAACAACGAGGAAATATTTTGGGCCAACGTGGGCCGATCCTAGGAGGGTGAAGGATTTAGTTTGGCTAATGACGTATGATCGGATCGCGGGTGATTCCACACGACCGAGAATACACGTGGCCTACCAGTCCCGAACTTAACCTGAACGATCGTGACCTCTGGAACTAGTGATGATTTATCTCTCTCTACGATCGGAACCATCATGATTCGGATAACCCTAGGAAGATACGCGTAACCCCTAAACAGCCGCCCGTTAGTGAGAGACCCTAAAATTTGAAATCGAGCGAGTTTTGATCACGAAATTGGGCCCGGATTTCGAAGTTGATTTTCGATGGCTTAAGAGACTATTTTTGGGAATCTGACGTCAGATGAGGCTAGCCACACATATTTTGAGTTAGTACGGTTGAAAATTGAAATTTCGGTCCGGGAGTGAAAAATTACAATTTTGCCCCTCGGGACACCGACTGGGATTTTGAGGTCGTGTGAGGTTATTTTTCGAAGCCGATGTCATTTTGGGGTGGCCACGCACATTTAAAGTTGTTTCGGTCAAAAATTGGAATTTTGGCTCGAAAGTGAAAAATAATATTATTTTATTTCCAGAAATCGGCAGTCGATTTTCGAGG
The DNA here is from genome assembly GCA_031216235.1 of Syzygium jambos. Lineage (NCBI taxonomy): Eukaryota > Viridiplantae > Streptophyta > Magnoliopsida > Myrtales > Myrtaceae > Syzygium > Syzygium jambos. The sequence continues at coordinate 16,889,324 of CM062224.1, forward strand.
GCTTGAGAGGCTATTTTCGCTATTCCGACGCCATATTATGTTGGCCACACACATTTGGGGTTGGTACGATCAAAAAATGGAATTTCGACTAGGGACTGGAAAATGACCATTTTGCCCTCAGGCCTAATTTTGGGGATTCCGAATTTTTGGAAAATTATTTTGGGGATATTTTATGGATAATATCAGCCCAATAGTGCAGCCTAGTGAATTACCAAAATGCCCCTTAATTATTGGATAGAGATGAATGTGAACCAAGTATCTAGGGGCAAAGTTGGAATTATGGAAAATTGGGTCAAACCCCTTGGACCAAATTTATTAATATTGTTTCTTGCTCATCAAGCCCACTGGCCACTTCTCCTCCTTCTCTCCCCCTCTCCCCAAAATTCCCTCTCTCTCTCCCTCGTGTCCTCACCGTGAGCTCGCCGCCGCCGTGGGTGATCGCCGGCCACCATCCGCCGCCGTGCCACCGCCCGAGCACCACCCCATCGTTCCCTCTCACCCTCACCGTCCCTTTCTCACTCTTGTTTCGGCCAAAGGACCACCGAATCAGCCGCCCTCACCGGTTCGCCGTTCTAGCCGCCGTAGACGCCACCGGGACGCCGCCGCCGATTCCGCCGCACGCCGGCGATTGGCTGCCAGTTCCTCGTCGTTTAGTTGAGCTTGGAGCTTAGTTAGTGTGAGTATTAACCCCTAATGCTTAATTAGGACTAATGTGCAATTCTAGATAGGATTATGTGATTTTAGAGGTTAATTGGGTGAGATTTAGACTTGATTAAGGTCCAATGATTAGTGGGTGATTATGTGGAACATTTAGGAGTTAAACATGTCAATTATGAGGTGGATTGATGCCTTAAGGTGGCTGTTTGGTGGCTGCCCATTCTAGATCCGAATTTGATCATTTTGACTAAGTTGAGGTTTGTATGGATCATTGCTATGTTGAGGATTAATTGGACAATTTGGGGAGTTTAATTGTAATTTCCCGACTATACATTGTCTAACTAATTTATGGACTGACTATTATCGGAAGATTTTGTGGTGTTTATGGGAATGAAAGGAGTTAATTAGGAGGTGGATAATGCCCTAAATTGAGCTATCTTGTAGCTGCTCCTTTATAGAACTGAATTTGACTAATTTGCTCAATTTCGGAATTTAATTGGGTAATCGTGAATTATGGTGCCCGATAATGTGAATTATGTGTTGAACTTGTTAGCACGTTATTTGGGCACGTGTGGCATGAATTGAACACGTATTGATTTTTGTTGAGTTATGTGCTCGTGATTGAAATTGATTGCTCATTTTGCATGGTCACGCATTCTGTATGCCGAGAATGGGCATGAGTAGAAAAGTGTGCGAGTTTGCGTGCCTGGCATGAGCATGTGTGATCACTTTAAATGCCCAGATGCGTTTACGCGAGGCTCAGATAAAATTGGTGGTGTGCCGTGTGATCACTTAAGGCCTTTGGGTCGTGCCGTCCTCATGCACTTTGAAGCAGGACGATGCCCGGTTTTTCCGAAAGACGGCGTTGGTCCGTAAGGAGATCGGTGTTGCGCCTCATACACTTTGGAGTAGGCTAGAGACACTGGGCCAGATGCGCTTTAGCGCGGGCCGCGGAGTGTTGTGAGCCTTCGGGCCGTGGCTTTCGGGTTGGTTTATAAATTGCTAAAATGAGACGTGTGCCAGAATGCATGATTTGAGGAGATTCATAAGCATGACAAATGTGTGCCACAGTATGTGACTAATGTACTAGCCGGTGATTCGTATGTAAGACAGGTAGTTGAGGCATGAGCATGCGTGTGGCATGCGTGTGACCAGTGTGTCGCGTATGAGCCGTGGCTTATATAAAATGCCTAACCTGCAAGGTCGATTGTATATTCGATCTAGGCCCGAGGGCCTAGGTCAATTGATTAAAATTGTTATGCAGTGTGTGCTTGGTTTTCCTGTTAGGAGGTGCGCGTTAGCCTAGTTTTGGTTTAGGGGTCTTTTAATCGCTGAGCTTGTCTCATTGTTGTATAAACCCACTCTTTTCAGACCCCCGGCCCTGAGGATGGCAAGTAAGCCGACACATATTGGGAGGAGCTCCGAATAGATATGGTGTCTAACCGCAGAACCATGTACCCTCTTTTGATATTGGTGGTTATTGACTCGTTTTGGCTTTTATAAGTGTTTTTGGTGTAAATCGGATATTGTAAATATTTTACTAAAAAAGTATTGTGTACGTTTCCAGTCTCATTGGTTTTGACTATTATGCTATCCTTGGTTGTCTGATTTTTGTACGGGTGTATATATATATATATATACACACACACATACACACACATCGCTTCCGCATGTGCTTTGATCTATGTGCTTTGGGCTTTGGGTCAGCAACGCGTCCTGGGACGTCGCAACAAAATTCGACCAGTGGCGGGATGTTCGCGCTTCGTGTAGTACGGGGTGTGACAGTTATCAAATGCCTTCAAATGCTCAGAAACTCGTCTAGGGAACATAATAAAAAAGAATCATTTCTGATTAGAAATTGTTTTTAGGAAAAGAATCGTTACCAAACGCACCCTATACATGGGTGAAATAGAGAGAATATGTTACAATAGCTCGCCAAATTCTACATCAGTGACTACCAAAAGACAAACATAACAGGAACACAGACGTTTGCAAGCCTCACCGAGGAGCTGCAAAGCGAGAGATGTAATTGCCCATGAAAGACAGATTTTCTTTTCTGTTTCCTAAGCGTTGTCTCAAGATTTATAAAGCAAATCAGAACTGGAGCTGATAAAAGAGCGGATAACACAAATGATGATGATTGCAATTAGAGATCATGACGCTAATAGAAGGGTACCCATAGCACCGGATGCTCACAAGGAATGATCGAACAACAGCAGCCACTTACCAGTAGAACGAACGAAGAAGGAAAGGAGATATTCATTCTTTTAGTCGTGAAGATTTCATGTCGGGTAGAATATAGTGTCTACTTCTGCTTCTCATTTAACTTTTGATGCCTAGGTTGAGTCTTGGTTTTAGCTTCCACTATAATTTAGTTGATTGTGTACGTGAAAAATTCTTAATTTAGCTGGATTGAGAACAAAACCAGTTTTCATCGAAGTTGTGATAAAATTAACAATACACAATGTATTTATGTGTATGCATAGATGAAATTTAATTAGTTTTCAACCTTACCAAAAAAAAATTAATTAGCTTTCCTAACTATGCTAGAAAGAAAGGGGGAAAAAGGAGGAGGGAAAGCATTATCTACTTTTCGTTCTTTGGTCGAAAGACTTTATCTACTTGATTTGTAACGAACCTTTTTTCATTTTCCGGTAATAAGCTATTGCTCTCTTCTAGAAACTTATATCTTGGGCGGCTAAGACGTCAAGCCCATTGACATATGTTATTATTCTCATTGACCATTCTCATTGACCACGTAGGGTATGAGTCAAAGATTAGGTTAATAGTTTTGGTATAAAATTGTTTCCATTTGGTGGCGTGAGAAATTGAACTCATGTGATGGGGCCAATCCGCATACACAATCCCGGTCTTTAATGACTACACGAATACCATACTATTTACAATATTTTTTTTTCACATGATATTGTTTCCTCTTATATATTGATCTTTTCTCATATTTTAATATCAATGACTGCAATTAACCTGCAGAATGACTTTTACTAGTATCTATTTGAGGAATTTGAACATCTTCTATCTAATTTCTTGTATATAGTGGATCAATCCGCTAAAAGTGTCTAAAATTAGGTATCTTATTATAATAAAAAAAATGCTATTAAGGCACAATCGAGAAATTCATTTGAAGTAATTTGTCAGTGCAAAGTTTAACTTGATGTTGCATGACAAAACTCGGTTTCTCAATCCATGTTTGATATAGATTAAACTCGATTGAACTCAATTATTAATAAATTATAAACTAAATCACAATGTGAAGCTTGAACTCCATCTCAAGTTCCCATTAAAAAAAGAAGTAATATCATACTATAAATGATATTGATTATAAAGGTTGACTAATAAAGTTAAATGAAAACTCTTTCAGCTCTATTGCGTTTTAATTCTATGTATATATATCTCGATACTTTTTTATCTCGATTTTTTTTTGGTTTTATGCTATAAATGATTCCCAAGAAATTCTTGGGGAAGACGTGGGACTAGTCGAACCAACTAAATCTGTAACAAGATTCCGAGTGGTGCAGTATTTTCGGACAAGTAAACGGGCTCCTGCCCATCCCCAGCCCAAAACTCCATTGTGCTCAAACAAATAGCGAGGCTTGCCTATGCCACCAATTTTCTTGGTTGAGTCTGCCCATGATCATGGTCTATTAGTAACTTAACAAGCGCTCCATAACACGTTGGCAAAATATTGAAATTTTTTTTAAATAAGGTCAATTAACTGAATACATGCGCATGCGAATGCACTATAAGCTAGCTGTGTCGATGGGTTGCTTTCCAATGTTTAGGAAACCTTGTACATGAAACGCAAAAAGATGCTTACGCTCAATTGTTTCCTAAAGTAAAAGACGAGAACGGTTTTCTCCGATTCAGCCTCTTCATTTTTAGTCTTGGTTCACGACATTTGGAGTGGAAAGACCGTAAGCCTCTCTCTGTATATATATTTATCTTGATTTTGCATGCTACGGAGGATTCCCAAGTTCATATCGAAGAAGTTCAAGGAGGCGAGTGTATTACAGCTTCATGCTTGGTAGACAACCAGCTTCAGCTGGTGGAACTCTTATTGAACTTCGTAATGATTATGTTTTCCTTTATAAAAGCAACCAAGTCACGAGTCACAACAAAAGGCAAATACTTCTCGCGGATGGACTTTATCCTTCTTCTCGCTATCCGGAAAAAATTGTCTAGACATACTGGAGGATGACGGTCAATTTTTCCCCTGCTTCCATAATTTATCAGACTATCTAGATTGCGCTATGTACAGTACCAATGCAAGAAAGGGATAATTAAACAAGGTGGGTTCAGAGAGGGAGAGAGATACCTTATGTCCGAGAGAGAATTGCTGCAACAAAAACACTAAGTTGTGTTCTTTTTTTTTTTTGCATTTTAAAGCAATTTTAACAGCAGCTTAGACATACAGCTGCAGATCGCTAACATAAGGTTCGACTACACATAAAAGAGGTCCTATCTTGGCTATAAAAATTTTTCTAGCCTCGTCGTATCTTGAAGATGTGGGAATCATAGTAGTTCTTCCAGTGAACTTTCTTCAACAAAGGACACAAGTAGTTTGTTTTGCTCTTCATTGTTTGCTGGACCTAGGACATTTATGTCAAAAACGAATAGTTAGAATACGGGCTCGACAATGATCACTATACCTTTGATGATAACACTAGCCTCATCCCTTCGAGCGTGGGTCATGACTCGACAATGGTGAGCACAAAATGATGTTTGGAGATCTCTATTGGGTGTTATGATGGTACATCATCTTACAAATCATATGAGTGTAGGAAAGGACTAGGCATAAGCGGCGTGAAACCAGCACAAGAAGTAGAGATCACTTGAACATCCCACAATTAAACCTTCAATAATTTGGATTGGAGAAGGATTTAGAGAAAAGCTTAGATCACAGAAAGTAAAAAAATTAATGAACAGAGGGGCTCATAATATATCTGTAAAGCATATCAAATAATAGACAAGATATTACATAATTGCTCTAAAAGCTTTTTTCTTAAAACAGAATGAGCAAAACGCGATCAGCCACGTCTTCCATCACTTGAAAAAAAATGCAGAGACGTGAATAGAGGAGCTCCATTCACTTCGTTGCGAAAAACATAGTCGTGAAGTCCATTGACACAAACTCAATGCTGTGTGGCCCAAGCATCTAATAAACACTACAGCCAATATTGAATGGCTGTAAACCCAAAGGCAGAGTTCACAAATCACAACCATTACTGTAGTCCAGTAAACTTGAGAAGTTCAATTATGAAAATAGAAGCCTAACCTTGAGAGCAAGAAGAAAACCCATACATCAACAGAGGCCATTTCCAAGCATTTGATTGTGTCCCTCAACCACTCTCGAGTGCCAAAACGGGCAACATTTCAACTTCTCTTCAATATAAAAGATACCACAACACTCCAAGATCTATACAAAGAAGGAAAAGAGAGCTCAGCAGTGACTAATAAGGGCAATCACTTGTATACTTAAAAATGAACAAAAAGGACAGAGGCATAATGCAAGAGAAGTAAACTCAAAACATGATTTAGTCACAGCAAAAAGAAAAAAAAACATGGTTACACCAAGCTACATTTGTATTCCACTTTCAAGTTCCGTTGAAGCACTCCTCATGCCAAGCTCATGTTTCAAGTCTATCCACCTATATTCTCTTTAAAACCACCTTAGCGTCCAATATCCAGGTCACTCGGCATTTAGTAAATAAAACACCTTTCACAATTTTAACATTCAATGAAATCAGTCACTCCCCATGGCTCATGACATACTTACCTCGTCCAGATCTTGTGAGACCACTTCAAGTCCTCCGCACGCTAACAATTCTGTTTAATAGTAGTCATCTTGTTGAGCCTCTAACTCTTGTGCATCTCCATTTGTCTTTTATAATTGCTCGTTTGTCGGTTTCAGTATTTCCTTCAACCTGTAAATCTCCTCATTTTTTCTCATTCTCGGACCTTAAGTTCTCGGTTGGAAGACAACTAGACTTGGAGGCCCCAAATCATTCGAGCATGAGCTATGCCCTAGCATCGGACACGTCCAGGTTTCTCTTTTCCTAACATCAGAGAAATAGAATTTCAAGCGCGTATCGCTCTTTCCAAGTTCCAAATATACCTCCATGAGATCATTCATACTTCCCTGCAGTTTAGCAACTTAAAAAACTTATTAAACTAATGATACAAATTTTTGGCGAGAACTTTTAAGCTGAATTCATAAATACGCACGATTGCCTTTGATTCCTAACTATGCTTCCGATCATGTGCCAGAACTTGCTTAGTTAGCAGAACTGACTTTCTTGTGAAACAAGAAAAGATGTCCAGAGATATGAAATTGAAAAAGCAATCACATTAATTCTTCCTTTCTATAGTTGTTCCTTGCTGATTGTTATATGACTTGTCATCCACCAAAATCATATGAAAACACACACTAGGAAGTTAGACTTTTGGTTTTAATTTTAGACTATTTATTCCAGCGTGCCTTCTTTTCTTGATCCTCTGTCTTCTACTCAGGTAACTGTATAAATTCCAAATACGTTGCAGCAGCAATGTTGTCATTGCCGAGACTGCATAACATTTGCTAACACTAGATGAACTATATTGAATGGCTTTTCAACAATTGTGGGGACGGGTACATGCATGTGAAATGGCACAGCTAAGGATTGGGTATTTTAGGGCTGCAGTACTTCTCTGTTTTTCAATCTCTCTCATTAAACCAATCTGCACTCACATTAGCAAATTACTAGAAATTTGTACAGATTTCGTCATCTACAATTCACTTTACAGCTCTAGTTGCTGCACAGCTCTTTTATTAATGTTGGTGAAGTATCATGCTAGATAAACCTGAACCAAGTTGTGGATTGTGTACCAAATCCAAGTCACAGAGCTAAGGGAATAACAAGATATCAATGCAGGCGCTAAGAACATAGACAATCTTAGGGCCGCAATTCTATAACATATCCTATGTTTTCTTCCTATGACAACTGCTGTTAAAACACGTAAATTGTCGGAAAAGTGGCAAATACCTCTGGCAATCTTTTCTTAGATACAAAGATGTATCACCTCGGCCGAATCTTTTCTAAAGCGAAATTATTGATTACACTGGATATATCACTTACAGGGAAACACAAAAATTTAAGGGGAAACATGAGAGTCCCTTTGCTGCTGTTATTCTAGCAAATTTTTTGTTCCCGAAGGTGTGTTGTATCTTTTGTTTTGCTCCGTTGGCCTCCTTATTTGCGTCACTCAACGTCTGCAATAAAGAAAAAAAAACCAAGGTTATCACGAAATAGTCATTAACACGAAAATGTAGCAGAAAATGTTTATAGGGATAAGAACCATCTCCAATGGGCTTTTACAATCCAGTCCGTTAACTTAGCTGGCTTCACGGGGGCGGCGGACGATTGAAATTCCTTTTAATTGGGCCAACATGCTTTTCCATTCCTAAAATAAGCACCGGAGGGCCCATGGGCTTAGAGACTAACTCAGAAATGCACTGGACATATCAGCTTGGAAGCCACCAGCTTCGTTTCCTCGCTCGACACGACGAACACTACTGTGAGGGCTACGGTTTTTTCCGTGCGCAGAGCAGAGGAGGCTACGACCTTCTTCGCAAACCCAGCGATCAACGTGCCCCCGGTCGTCCCGAGCGACTCCGGCAACCGACCCCTCCGACGAATCGGCTAGCCACGACCAGGAGCCATCGATATTCATCTTCACGAAGCCCTTTCCCGGCAGCGACCCCGAACACGGTACGATTCTTTTCTGACTTATTCTGGATTCGCCCTGAAGAGTTAGGTTTGATGAAATCCTTGCCCAGAATGAGTGCGTTGTCCGCAATCGTGGCCGGATCTGGTTGTCGGGACTGAAGTACCCATTTGTATTTTGTTGCGTTCCTTCCTGTGTAATTGGGACCAAAAGTCTCCCCTATCAGCATCTTAACAAGAATAGGCGACAAGTGGATTTATGAAAAGATTGCGGGCTAATCTCAACCTTTCCAAAAATTTGACTTACAAATGATATGGATCATTGGGAGTTTGAATATAATGCGGTCATCTACATACTTGCTTCTTTGTTGTTATTCTGTAACTGATTTATATAATAGTCCGTGATAGTATTTTTGATGCTTTTCTCTAATCATTGGTAATCTCACTTATGATATATTTATGCGATATGTTTGTGGTTGAGACCTTCAATCGGCCAGGGGTAAAGGCCTATCTTGTTCACCCACGAGGGAGACAGGGAGAGAGCTGCTAAAGCTGAAGTTTAAAATGGGGAGCTTAGAGGCAGGAACATCGTCAGAATATGAGTATCAAGTGTTCTTGAACTTCAGAGGACCCGACACTCGTAAGGGATTTACGGGCTGCCTCTACCACAGCTTGATCGATACCGGCATCTGCGTCTTTCGAGACAGTGAAAAGCTCCATGTTGGTGAAAGAATTGATGGAGCGCTCCAGAGAGCGATCGACAACTCTAGGATCTACATCCCCATCTTCTCTCGAAACTACGCTTCGAGCCAATGGTGTCTCCGCGAGCTTGCGCAGATTGTGGAGAGCACCTTCAAGTCAAACGGGAATAAAGAGATCCTACCTATTTTTTTCGACGTGGAACCTGACGTTGTTAAGATGAAAACCCCGTTGTATGGCAATGCCATTCTCAATTTGGAGCGCAAGAAGCCGTTGAGCACCGAAGAAATAGAGTCCTGGAGAAAGGCTTTGAAGCAGGTTGCTGCAATAAAGGGATGGGAAGTCGAGAAATACGATGAGTGAGCTTGCTGCATTCTAAGATCCTTATTTTTCCCTAATATTTTTTTTCCTGTTTGCAAAAACTAAGTAAATAATTCAAAGATAGAAGGAACATATTAGATGCGGGTAGGAGGAGAGAATTCAAAAACATAAAAATTCATGCTAGAGCTACTAAAATTGTTAGTGTTCTTGATTTCACTAGAGGCGCTATCATGTGTCTATTTTTATTGAAGAAATAAAAATAGAAACAAAAGCTCCTCTTTTTCCTTGCGTTGATGGTCTATATAAATTTTGTTTCCGTTTTCACCTCTGTCATTTAGTAAGCAACTCTCAGTAAAATTCTAATGCTTCTAGAACTACTACTCAAAACTTCATACCATAGATGTAACACCACAATTGAGGTCGGACTTCCACTAGTGATTCTAAATGGTATGCGTGTGTAAAAATATCGAAAATGCTGAAAAAAAAACAGCATTTTATATAGTGAGTGATAAAGTGGAATAATTGAGTACCATGCATGTTCCTGTCTAATAATTTGATCTTTCAATTAATACATCAGACATTTCTCCTCCTGAACATATAATGTCCCACTTCTAAGGTTGTCCCATGAATATAACTGATAAAATGCTAATTTGCGATGCATAAATAGTTGTGCATTTATCTTGCACAAACGAGATTAACATAATTAGAAGATTGCTAATCGCATATTGAGATCAAGTCAATTTTCGGGTGTCATTACACAATGCGACACGTGGCACCTAGCAATGTGCATGAAAAGCACGTTTGAAAGTGATGTAGATTTATATTATTTACGGTTACATTGAATTGGCTACAAAAATCAAATCCGAAATCCTTCGGGGTCGATTCCATCTTTCTCATCAAAAAGTTTGTGTTATGCATGCTTGGTGTTCTTTTGGAACTTTACAAGATCAAGTACACGTTAGGTTTGCACGACAAATCAAATGACAAATGTTAAGTTATCAAAAGCAATAACTAAGAAAACCTTACATTTAATACGAAATTCGAGAAGACATGTCTTGATTGTTGATGTCCTATTAGTTATGGAATCATTGCGCAGTTAAGCAGATGCAATTGAGTAACATCAACTGCTTGGAAACAAACAAAAAAAAAAGAGATTGCGTCGAATTCTGATGGAATTGTATCACGACTAATTCTTAATCACTAGATTGTTTTTTTCTATTTTGTAATTTTCCCCTATTGAAATGGTTTTCCTTCATGACAGCCAAGGTGAACTAATCAAGTTCGTTGTTGAGGAGGTTGTGAAGAAGCTAAAGATAAAGCAAATGCCCGTGACTAAACATTTGATTGGAATCGATGATCAAGTGGCAGCAGTGAGAAAATTGTTAGACGTAGACTCTGGGGGTGTGCGGCTCATTCAAATTCATGGCATGGGGGGTATCGGTAAAACAACTCTTGCCAAGGTCGTGTTTAATGAACTTTATACCCACTTTGGAAAGTGTTGCTGCTTCCTTGAAAATGTTCGAGAAAATTCGTCAAGAAATGATGACTTGGTTAAATTGCAAGAGAAGTTATTATCTGAAATAGGAAATGCCGCAGGAATAAGAAGCATTGATGGAACTGAACATCTAATGAAGAGGATCGAAGGAACACTTCGCAATAAGAAGGTCCTCATTGTACTGGATGATGTTGATAACAATGAACAAATGGAGAAATTAGTTGGAAAAGGTGATTTGTGTTCAGGATCTAGAGTATTGATTACTACTAGAAATGAGGATGTTTTGCTAAGCACTAGACCAAAGTACGAAATGTTACCTTATGAAATGAAGGTGATGAGTATTGATGATGCGCTTCAGCTCTTCAACAAGCATGCATTTGAGAATTCTCCTTCAAATGATCACTATAGTATTTCAAAGGAAATTGTATGTGCCGTCGGAAGACTTCCTTTGACTATTGAAGTAATTGGTTCATTGCTGAAAAATAAAACACAAGAACTATGGAAAGAAAAATTGGACGAGTTACGCAATGCACCTCCGGCGGGCGTTTTCGAAAAGTTGAAAATTAGCTATGATGCATTGACTTCTGAGCAACAACAAATTTTTCTGGATATTGCATGCTTTTTCATTGGTGAGGAAAAGACAAACCCAATTTACATGTGGACAGACTATAAACTTTTCCCAGTTGCTGGAATTGAGGTCCTCAAAAACAAGTCCTTGATAAAGATTGGAGAGGACAATAAGTTTTTGATGCACGATCAACTCAGAGATCTCGGAAGGGGAATTGTTCGTAACGAAAATCTGATGAATCTTGAAGAGCGTAGTAGGTTATGGATTAAAGAGGACGTCCTCGATACAATAAAGACAAAGAAGGTGGAACACTTCGTGAGAGAACTAATAGATTCTCTTTTTTCTTCTTGGTTTTGTTACTTTTCCTCGATAAAATAGAATGCTAAATACTACTCGTTTCTTGCTCTCATTTGCAGCCGAAGAAGGTTGAAGCAATGAAACTAGAATTGTATGATGGAAAAGTATCTATCAAAAGTGAAGAGATTGGAAGGTTTGAAGAGCTGAGATTCCTCAGACTTGATGGAGGAACCTTTGATGGCAACCTAATGGATTGTTTTCCCAAATTAAGATGGATTTATTGGGATGCTTACATGTTAAAAAGTGAGCTAACCAATATGTGCTTAAAAAATGTAGTTGTCCTTGAATTTTTATTCATTGACGGTATAGACGATCTGAAATTACAGAGCTTAATAAAGGTGTGTCATATGCTTATTTCTATTCTCTGTCCTTGAAAGCAACATTTGAACCGTGCCTGCATTTGATAATGCATTCACTTTTTACAGGAGGCAAGAAAATTGAAAGTTTTGCGGCTTGCTTGTTGTAATCACATAACAACACCAGACTTATCAGGATGCTCAACTTTAGAGAAGCTAACTTTCAGCGTTTGCAACAATTTAAGGAAGATTGACAGCTTCATTGGGAAGTTAAAGTGCCTGATAGACTTAAAGTTTCATCGTTGCCATCAGCTTGAAGGTTTGCCTGAAGAAATCGGGGACCTAGATAATCTAGAGCAATTCTCTCTAACGCATTGTGATGGAATAAAAGGACTACCAGATTCCATATTTAAGTGGAAATCATTACAGGGGTTGCATCTTTCAATTCGATGTACAGTAGAGTTATCGGCTGCTATCCAAAAGCTTGGGAATCTGGAAGTGCTTTGGATTGAAGACAATTTGAAAGGTCAACTTCCTTCTGAAATTGGCTTGCTTGGACGGCTGCAAAAACTGGTGTTGAGAGGGTGTTATGAAATCCCAGAGTTGCTGGCACTCCCATCTAGTTTAACCAATTTGGAAATGTCATTTACGTCATTGCAGGTTGTCCCGGACCTCTCAAACTTGACTAATTTGGTTGAGTTGGACCTAGCTGACGACTTTGGAATTGACGAACGAGATAGAAGAACTCATACCGGTGACTTAAGGTGGATCGGGAGGTTATCCGAACTGGAAAAGTTGAGCTTGCGTCTCCTCCATGTCCCTGCTCCCAATGAGTTGGCTTCCCTTCCTAAGCTTAACCAACTCCATTTATCTGGATTGGACCTGCAAACCTTCACGCAGGTTCCCTCTTCTCTATTTGAGCGAACCCTTGAGGATTGCCAATCAACTGCATTACTCTCTCTAACTTAAAGAATTTGTCAAATTTATATCTCATTAACTGTCAAATGCAAGAGATTAAATTTGATGGGCTTCAGCTTCCAAATTTAACGGTACTTTATCTTAATGAATGTGAACCCCTCGAGAAATTCATGCTATCCAGCATGAGGAAGCTAAAAGAGGTCGGCGCGGATGACTGCCCAAAACTAGATGAGATACACATTGCTGGGGCGTTGGAATCGTTGGAGGAATTGGTTATCAGATGGGTGCAATTCCTTTGGAAGGTTAGTGTACGTCGACATACAACAACAGGAATCTTCTCATGAATCTTCACTAATCCTTGCATCGGGAGTCTTCAGTAAGTTGCGGAATCTGTGGCTACAGCATTGCTATAAGATTCTTAGTATTCAAGTTGTTGGTACTTTGGAATCGTTGGAAGAGTTGTCACTTTATGAGTGTCATCATTTGCGAAGTCTCGGTGGTTTGTCAAACTTAAGGAATCTCAAGTCTTTGCACATAGCTAACGACCATGAGCTACGGATTGTCGAGGGCTGCGACAAGTTGGAGTTTTTGAACAAGTTATACCTTTATGAGTGCCGATCGTTGGAAAGTCTGATCGATGTATCGACCACCCAATTGCCAAATGATTGCCGCTTATTTATCCACAATTGCCCGAAATTACGCGGGGCTAAGCAAGGATTCGAAGGCTCCGTCCAGCGTTTCAAGAATTATGAGGTGAGTCAGAACCATCCGCAACAACTTTAGGCAGATTTCTAAAAGTTGTGGAAATTCAAAACAACAATCATACAAACATGAATTAAACTTGGACTCACTTACTTTAAAAGCCAGTTGACGCATGTGATGTTTTCTGTTCTCCTTTTTTTTTGTATATGAGAAAGTTTCATAGTTGCAGTAAGAGAAGTTCAGTTTTTATCACAAATGTTTGGAAAAACTTCGTATTGTTGGACATATATATAGAATAGCTTAGAGCCTATTATTTAAAATGTTTCTCATTTTACATGAAATGAATGGTTTTATTTAGCTTTTTTTGTACGTAATATACTCCAATTTTTTTGTCCATTTCTTACTTAACATCAATTATTACGATGATGACTTTCATGATTTACGATATTTACAGTGAAGATAGAACATTAAAGGAAAATTTATAAAAACTGCAATTGAGTCATAAAATTTATCGATTTGATATAGTTGAGTCTCTTCTTTAATTTTGTCTAATTTGATTAACGTAAAATGCTGGCCGCGCAATTTTTATTTATTTCTCTCTCCTAAGTGGGATAAAGCTTAGAAAACAGGGGTTTGTCTGCAAGAACGTCTCCTTTGGAGGATTGGCCCAAATTCCCAAAGCCCTAATTGAGTTTTCCTCTCAATTCCTCCTCACCTCTTCACCGGTCTTTCTCGTCCATAGTGTACTTCTTGCTCATGGAGTCCTCTTGTTATTTGTCCGAGTATCCCCCTTATTCTTCTCCGTCGAGTCCTCCTCGCACAATTACTTGATGAGGCCAACGACGAACGCCAAGTGCTCTTCTTCCGAGCCCGACGGCATGAACGAAGGTGTTAAAATCCGCCTTCTCTTGTATTTTGCTTTCGTCCCCGTGGAGATATGGTAACTCATTTTGAGGTGTTTTCTCTTGTGGATTGAATCGGTCTGAGGTTTGGGAATGATGTCAATGAGTATACGCAGAGACACAGAAAGTTCTTGCGATCTTTCTAGTCTTAGCAAAATAAGAGATGGGATCGTCCCAAAACCAAACAAAACAAAAAAAAAAAGACACGGATTGTTTGCACGATTTTGTGCGGGTTAATTAAGGCGGGAGCAACTATATTTAATGCTCAATTTCGCGGTTCTCTGCTTCGGAAAAATGCTATAAATTATTGGGGATTTGGCTTCATTATCTTGCATACCGCGCTTTGAAATTTTTTTAAAGTTCTATTTCAAGTTATTATGAATACATCTTTTGGCCTGGAGAGTCAAAATAATGGTGTCATCTTTAGTTCAAGTGCTATTTGTTCACTTAGAATCTCCAGAATATCCAATTATTGTGCGATTCCTTTAGTATTGTATTTGGGACATTTTCAATTTAGAGCTTGAATTAGCCTACATAATTTATTTGACTACCTAAAGTGTTATTTAATTTTGGAGTGCCAATTTTCAAGGACAATCTGGTCTGAGGTGCTGAAACTTCTACTGGTACAGGACCATTTGTGCTTTTGGTAAAAAAAAACAGCATGTTTTTGTTGTTACATTCATCAGCATTAGATAGAGACTTGGGGAAGACGGTATTCCTTTTTCTTCTTTCGCGTTGCCAAATTTGTTGCTCGGAGCCCTTCAGGCAATGAGACTAAAACCTGGATAAAATGTGTTTGTTTATGAGTCTTAAAATTGGTCTAGTCAGTTCTTTGTCAAATCGAATTTGAGTAGGGCCAACATGTGGTAATTAGGTGTCCTTCCTCTGGTGAGGCCGCGAAAATGGTGATATAAAATGCCATGGATTTTGTTAATGTCTCTGGTTTTTGCAGGAGGAAGAGAGGGTGCCGGCTGCATTCACAGACCCATTGATGGTTTGTTGTGCAGAGGGCAGCGCACAAGAACGAATGCACGTACCAGGAAGGATGGAGGAACTCCTGGCGTCATCTAAGGTAACTTCCCGTCGGTAGACTAGCCGTATGCCTGAAATTTGAACACTTGGTTTGGTTGCATTCAGTGGGGACTGTACTGAAGTTTGAATACTTGGTTTATTAGTATTCCTCCTGACAGCGAAGATGGTGGAATATACTTGGTTTATCAGTGGGGACTGTACTGAAGTTTAAATACTTGGTTTATCGGAGGTCACCAGGTTTCTGTTGCTTACTTGGACTCACTTACTTTAAAAGCCAATCAACGCATGTGATGTTTTCTCTTCTTCTTTTTTTCTCTTTGTATATGAAAAATTTACATAGTTGCAGTAAGTGAAGTTCAGTTTTTGTCACAAATGTTAGGAAAAACTTCATATTGTTGGAAATATATATAGAATAGCTTAGAGCCTATCATCTAAAATGTTTTCTCGTTTTACATGAAACGAATGGTTTTATTTAGCTTTTTTTCTACCTAATATACTCCATTTTTTTGTCCATTTCTTACTCAATACTAATTATTATGACGATGACTTTCATGATTTACGATAGGGGAGATTTAAAAAAACTGCAATCGAGTCATTAAACTTGTCAATTTGATATAATATAGTCTCTTCTTCGACTTTGTCCAATTTGACTAATGGAAAATGTTGGTGGCATATTTTTTATTCATTTCTCTCTCCTAAGTGGCATACAGCTTTAAAAAAGGGTTTGTCTGCAAAAACGTCTCCTTTTAAGGATTTCCCCGAATACCCAAGCCATAATTGAGTTTTCTTCTCAAGGTCTCCTCACCTCTTCACCGGTCTTTCTCGTCCATAGTGTACTTCTTGTTCGTGGAGTCCGCTGCTTATTTGTCGATCCTTCTGTACTTCGTTCGAGTGTCCCCCTTCCTCTTTGTCGAGTCCCCGAATTTCCTCTTCATTCGAGTGCGATCACGTCAAGTCGTCGCACAAGTGCTCAATGAGGCTAACGACAACGTTGAGTCGTCTTCGTCCAAGCCCAACGGCATGAATGATGGTGTTACAAGACACTACGTCAAGCTTAATCCCGTTTCTTGTATTTTGCTCTTGTTCCGATGGAGATATGTGAACTCATTTGAGGTGTTTACTATTGTGGATTGATTAAATCTGAAGATTGGGAGTGATGTCAATGGTTATATGCACAAACACAGAAAGTTGTTGTGATCTTACTAGTCTTAGAAAAAAGACACGGATTGTTCGCATGATTTTGTTTGGGTTAATTAAGGGGGGAGCAAACTATATATAATGCTCAATTTCGCGGTTCTCTACTTGGGGAACATGCTAAAAAAATTGGGGATATGGCTTGATTATCATGCATACTGCCCCTCCGAAATTTTTTGAAAATTCAATTTCAAATTATTATGAATACACATCTTTTGACCTGGGGAGTCAAAATAAAGGTGTCATATTTAGTTGAAGTGCTATTTGTTCACTTAGAATTTCCTCAATATTCAATTATTGTGCGATTCCTTTAGTATTGTATTTGGGATATTTTCAATTTAGAGCTTGAATGAGCCTACATAATTTATTTGACTATCTAAAGTGTTATTTATTTTTGGAGTGCCAATTTTCAAGGACAATGTGGTCTGAAGTGATGAAGCTTCTACTGGTACAGGACCATTTGTGCTTTGGGTAAAAAAGAGCATGTTTTCGTTGTTACAATCATCAGCATTAGATAGAGACTTGGGGAAGACGGTATTCCTTTTTCTTCTTTCGCGTTGCCAAATTTGTTGCTTGGAGCCCTTCAGGCAGTGAGACTAAAACCTGGATAAAATGTGTTTGTTTATGAGTCTTAAAATTGGTCTGGTCAGTTCTTTGTCAAGTCGAATTTGAGTAGGGCCAACATGTGGTTATTAGGTGTCCTTCCTCTAGTGAGGTCGCGAAAATGGTGATATACAATGCCACGGGTTTTGTTAATGTCTCTGGTTTTTGCAGGAGGAAGAGAGTGTGCCGGCTGCATTCACAGACCCATTGATGGTTTGGCATACAGAGGGCAGCGCACAAGAAGGAATGCACGTACCAGGAAATATGGAGGAACTCCTGGCTCCATCTGAGGTAACTTCCTGTCGGTAGTCTAGCCGTATGCCTGAAGTTTGAACACTTGGTTTGGTTGCATTCAGTGGGGACTGTACTGAAGTTTAAATGCTTGGTTTATTAGTATTCCTCCTGACAGCGAAGATGGTGGAATATACTTGGTTTATCAGTGGGGACTGTACTGAAGTTTAAATACTTGGTTTATCTGAGGTCACCAGGTTTCTGTTGCATACTTGGACTCACTTACTTTAAAAGCCAGTCGACGCATGTGGTGTTTTCTCTTCTTCTTTTTTTCTTTTTGTTTATGAGAAAGTTACATAGTTGCAGTAAGAGAAGTTCAGTTTTTGTCACAAATGTTTGGAAAAACTTCATGTTGTTGGAAATATATATAGAATAGCTTAGTGCCTATTATCTAAAATGTTTTCTCATTTTACATGAAATGAATGGTTTTATTTAGCTTTTTTTCTACGTAATATACTCCATTATTTTGTCCATTTGTTACTTAATACCAATTATTATGATGATGACTTGCATGATTTACGATATTTACAGTGAAGATAGATTATTAAAGGGAGACTTGCAAAAACTGCAATCGAGTCATTAAACTTGTCGATTTGATATAATTGAGTGTCTTCTTTAACTTTGTCCAATTTGATTAATGGAAAATGCTGGCGGCACATTTTTTATTCATTTCTCTCTCCTAAGTGGCATAGAGATTAAAAAAAGGGTTAGTCTGCAAAAACGTCTCCTTTTAAGGATTTCCCCAAATTCCCAAGCCCTAATTGAGTTTTCTTCTCAAGGTCTCCTCACCTCTTCACCGGTCTTTCTCGTCCATAGTGTACTTTTGTTCGTGGAGTCCGCTGCTTATTTGCCGATCCTCCTGTTCTTCGTTCGAGTGTACCCCTTCCTTTTCGTCAAGTCCCCAAATTTCCCCTTCATTCGAGCGCGATGACGTGGAGTCCTCGCACAAGTGCTCAATGAGGCTGACGACAACGTTCAGTCGTCTTCGTCCAAGCCCGACGGCATGAATGATAGTGTTACAAGCCACTACATCGAGCTTAATCCCGTTTCTTGTTTCTTGCTTTCGTTCCAATGGAGATATGTGAACTCATTTGAGGTGTTTACTATTGTGGATTGATTAAATCTAAAGTTTGGGGGTGATGTCAATGAGTATATGCACAAACACAGAAAGTTGTTGTGATCTTACTAATCTTAGCAAAAAGACACGGATTGTTCGCATGATTTTGTTTGGGTTAATTAAGGGGGGAGCAAACCATTTATAATGCTCAATTTCGCGGTTCTCTACTTGGGGAACATGCTAAAAAAATTGGGGATATGGCTTGATTATCATGCAAACTGCCCCTCCGAAATTTTTTGAAAATTCAATTTCAAATTATTATCAATACATCTTTTGGCCTGGAGAGTCAAAATAAAGGTGTCATCTTTAGTTGAAGTGCTATTTGTTCACTTAGAATCTCCAGAATATCCAATTATTGTGCGATTCCTTTAGTATTGTATTTGGGATATTTTCAATTTAGAGCTTGAATGAGCCTACATAATTTATTTGACTATCTAAAGTGTTATTTATTTTTGGAGTGCCAATTTTCAAGGACAATGTGGTCTGAGGTGGTGAAGCTTCTACTGGTACAGGACCATTTGTGCTTTGGGTAAAAAAAGCATGTTTTTGTTGTTACAATCATCAGCATTAGATAGACTTGGGGAAGACGGTATTCCTTTTTCTTCTTTCGCGTTGCCAAATTTGTTGCTTGGAGCCCTTCAGGCAATGAGACTAAAACCTGGATAAAATGTGTTTGTTTGGAAAAACTTCATATTGTTGGAAATATATATAGAATAGCTTGGAGCCTATTATCTAAAATGTTTTCTCGTTTTACATGAAACGAATGGTTTTATTTAGCTTTTTTTTCTACGTAATATACTCCATTTTTTTTGTCCATTTCTTACTTAATACTAATTATTATGACGATGACTTGCATGATTTACGATATTTACAGTGAAGATAGAACATTAAAGGGAGACTTACAAAAATTGCAATTGAGTTATTAAACTTGTCAATTTGATATAATTGAGTGTCTTTTTTAACTTTGTCCAATTTGATTAATGGAAAATGTTGGTGGCGCATTTTTTTTTCATTTCTCTCTCCTAAGTGGCATAGAGCTTTAAAAAAGGGTTTGTCTCCAAAAACGTCTCCTTTTAAGGATTTCCCCAAATTCCCAAGCCCTAATTGAGTTTTCTTCTCAAGTTCTCCTCACCTCTTCACCGGTCTTTCTCGTCCATAGTGTACTTCTTGTTTGTGGAGTCCGCTGCTTATTTTTCGATCCTCCTGTTCTTCGTTCAAGTGTCCCCCTTCCTCTTCGTCGAGTCCCCAAATTTCCTCTTCATTCGAGCGCGATGACGTCGAGTCCTCGCACAAGTGCTCGATGAGGCTGACGACAACGTTGAGTTCTCTTCGTCCAAGCCCAACGGCATGAACGATGGTGTTACAAGCCACTACATCAAGCTTAATCCTCTTTCTTGTATTTTTCTTTCATTTAGATGGAGATATGTGAACTCATTTGAGGTGTTTACTATTGTGGAATGAATAAATCTGAAGTTTGGGACTGATGTCATTGAGTATATTCACAAGCACAGGAAGTTCTTGCGATCTTATTAGTCTTAGCAAAAAGACACGGATTGTTTGCATGATTTTGTTTGGGTTAATTAAGTTGGGAGCAACTATATTTAATGCTCAATTTCGCAGTTCTCTACTTTGGGAACATGCTAAAAAAATTGGGGATATGGCTTGATTATTAGCATACCGCCCCTCCGAAATTTTTTGAAAATTCAATTTCAAGTTATTTTGAATACACCTTTTGGCCTGGGGAGTCAAAATAAAGGTGTCATCTTTACTTAAAGTGCTATTTGTACAATGAGAATCTCCAGAGTATCCAATTATTGTACGATTCCTTTAGAGCTTGGAAAAAGCCTACATAATTTACTTGACAATCTAAAGGGCTATTTATTTTTGGAGTGCCAACTTTCAATTACAATGTGGTCTGAGGTGGTGAAGCTTTTACTGGTACAGTTACGTTTGTGCAATGGGTAAAAAAAGCATGTTTTCAGTGTTACAATCATCAGCATTAAATCGCGACTTAGGGAAGCTGCTGTTCCTTTTTCTTCTTTCTTGTTGCTAAATTTGCTTCTTGGAGCCCTTCTGGCAATGAAACAAAAACCTGGATGGAGTCTGTTTCTGCTACTCATTTAACTTTTGATGCCTGGGTTGAGTCTTGGTTGAGTCTTGGTTTTAGCTTCTACTATAATTTAGTCGGTTGTGTGCGTGAAAATTTCTTAATTTAGCTAGATTGGGAACAAAACCAGTTTTCATAAAAGTTGTGATAAACCTAACAAGATTGAGTGTATTTATGCATACGCGGATTCACATAGATGAAATTTCATTAACCTACTTTCATAACTGCAGTAGATAGAAAGGGGGAAAAGGAGGAGCGGAGCCTCTATCTACTTGATTTATAAGTAACCTGGTCATTTTCTGGTAATCAGATATTGTTTCTCTTTCCAAGGAACTTATCTAGAGCAGATAAGGCGCCACGCCCATATCATATCTCACTAATCTTATGGACCAAGTAAGGTGCAAGTCGAAGATTGGTGAATGGCTTAGCATAAAATTGTTTGCATTTGGTGGTGCGAGAAATGGAACTCATGTGATGTACCGAATCTGCACACACAATCCCGTTCCTTAATCACTATTTTATTTATCTTTCACATGATATTGTTTCCTATCATATATAGATCATTTCTCATATTTTAATCTCGAGGAATGCAGTTAACCTATATATTTGACTCTCGTCAGTATCCTTTCGTGGAATTCAGAACATCTTCGATCTATTCCTTGTATATAGTATACAATGACAAATAGATTGAACACAGTAAACGTAAGTTGATAGGCATTATTGCTTGATTTGACAGCATAGTTTAATTATGCTATTTTTATTCTGAAACTTACTCGAAAGATTGATTGTGATTTTATTTGTCAGGAACCACAGGAGCCAAGCTCTGCCGGGACTTGTACATGTTTTGGAGGCTTGTTTTGTTTTAAAGACCACTAGCGTCATCCTTGTCGGCATGCAGGGAAGTAGCATATTATTTAGTGGGCCGATGCACTAAAGAGTTTTTTTTTTTTTGGTAAAGATAGAGTTTAAGATAAGGTATTTCATTAAATAAAATAAAAAAACCATAAAGGTGCAATCGAGCTATAAATTGATTTGAAGTAGTTTGTGGATGCGAAGTTTAACTTGAAATTGATGATTCGATATTGAACTGTTGAGTACGACAAATTCGGTTTCTCAATGCCATGCACAAGTTCAACTCTATATAGTCTACATGCTTGAGATTAAACTCAATTTGTTTCAATTATTCAAAACTTAAAAACTAAATCACAATGACACACCTTGCACCCCGAGCACGCGACAACCTCTATTCACTTTGGTCATTTTCACGCGACGTCTCAGGACTTATCGCCGACCCATTGATTTTAAATTCAGAGATATGCACAAGCGGAAGCAAATATGCACAAGCCGTGTTGGAAAATTCGTGGGTAATTTCCCACGAATTTTCCAACGAATTTAATAATTCCGTTTTTTATTTAAAGAAAGCATATTTCGTTGGAAAATTCGTGGGTAATTTCCCACGAATTTTCCAACGAATTTAATAATTCCGTTTTTTATTTAAAGAAAGAATATTTCGTTGGAAAATTCGTGGGTAATTTCCCACGAATTTTCCAACGAATTTTCAAAAATACTTTTGGGATGAAAAGCCAAATTTGTTGGAAAATTCGTGGGAAATTACCCACGAATTTTCCAACGAAATTAAAATCACGGAGAAAAATTGCGGGTTATATAAAATTCGTTGGAAAATTCGTGGGTAATTTCCCACGAATTTTCCAACGAATTTTCAAAAATACTTTTGGGATGAAAAGCCAAATTTGTTGGAAAATTCGTGGGAAATTACCCACGAATTTTCCAACGAAATTAAAATGACGGAGAAAAATTGCGGGTTATATAAAATTCGTTGGAAAATTCGTGGGTAATTTCCCACGAATTTTCCAACGAATTTAATAATTCCGTTTTTTATTTAAAGAAAGAATATTTCGTTGGAAAATTCGTGGGTAATTTCCCACGAATTTTCCAACGAATTTAATAATTCCGTTTTTTATTTAAAGAAAGAGTATTTCGTTGGAAAATTCGTGGGTAATTTCCCACGAATTTTCCAACGAATTTAATAATTCCGTTTTTTATTTAAAGAAAGAATATTTCGTTGGAAAATTCGTGGGTAATTTCCCACGAATTTTCCAACGAATTTAATAATTCCGTTTTTTATTTAAAGAAAGAGTATTTCGTTGGAAAATTCGTGGGTAATTTCCCACGAATTTTCCAACGAATTTTCAAAAAGTACTTTTGGGATGAAAAGCCAAATTTGTTGGAAAATTCGTGGGAAATTACCCACGAATTTTCCAACGAAATTAAAATGACGGAGAAAAATTGCGGGTTATATAAAATTCGTTGGAAATTTCGTGGGTAATTTCCCACGAATTTTCCAACGAATATTCAAAATGTACTTTTTAGATGGAAAGTCAAAAATCTGTTGGAAAATTCGTGGGAAAATACTCCCACGAATTTTCCAACGAATTTTATAATTCCGTTTTTTATTTAAAGAAAGAATATTTCGTTGGAAAATTCGTGGGTAATTTCCCACGAATTTCCCAACGAATTTGAATTTTCGCGGACAACAATGGATTCGTTGGAAAATTCGTTGGAAAATCCAACGAGTTTTCCAACTAAATTGAAATTCAGGTGGAATAATTGTATTTGTTCCAATTTTGTTGGAAATTTCGTTGCAAATTTCCAACAAAATTATTAATAGTGTAACAGCATTGAGAATTTTCTTGGTAAATTTCCGAGGAAAATGATATGCCATGTTGTTGGAATTTTGTTGGTAAATTTGTTCCAATTATGCGAAAGTTGTTGGAAAATTCGTGGGAAAATGACAACAAATTTTCCAACGTCTTTAATTTGGTAAACGAAATTTTAATTTTGTTGCAAAGTTCGTTGAAAAACTCGAATGAATTATGCAACTTTTTTAAAATTAACCGATCGAAAATAAGGTTTTCCAATATGAAATTATTACAATACAAATATAATATACGAAATTGTGAAATTATTGTAATATCAGGCGAATTAGCGACAAATTGTCATGCTAACAACAACGAGAACAATGACAATAATAATTACGACAACGGAAATATTAAAAATTACTACAACAACAAAACACACATAAATTATTACTAGTAATTAGACATAATTAGTAAAATGTCTCAAAAATCATAATCTTCATCTTCATCTTCATCTGCATCTTCACCTTCTTCTTCTTCTTCTTCTTCTTCGTCTTCGTCTTCTTCTTCATCTTCATCTTCATCTTCTTCCTGATCCTCATCTTCATATTCTGTCTCCAAATCACATTGTGCACCAACTTGAAAATTTGATTCCCGAATTTCAGTTGGATCTACATCGATCATCGCACCACATGGATCTCGTAAAGTAGGAATGTTATATTCAGCAGTTTCGTTCATGTTACGAACTTCCTCTTGTTGATATGCCGTGTCCTTCCAGTGTTCCTCGATTTTCTTTCTTGCTTTGGTTTTGCATACAGCCCACCAATCGGCTTTGTCACGCTTCAAACTAGGATATGATGCATAATAGACTTGAATTGCTTATTGTGCCAAGACAAATGGTTCATATTTCATATATCTTTTCTTGTGATTTATTTCAACCAAATTAAATTTGGTATGCACATTCATTCCTTTCACGGGGTCGAACCACATGCATTTAAATAAGACAACTCGCATTAACGGTCCATGGTACTCAATCTCTATGATTTCATCCAACAAGCCATAAAAATCACCTTGCAAATTGCCACCAGTAGATGACTGAACACACACCCCACTATTCATTGTGGCCTTTCCCATTCCATATTCGCGAGTGTGAAAATTATACCCGTTAATGAAATATGCTGGCCAAGTTCTTACTCTTGACTTTGGACCCCACGACAGATGATATAGCATTCCTTCCTGTCCAACTTGAGCATCAATATTTTGAACCTAAGGTGACACACACGTAATGTCAATAATATATATTTCAAAATATGATGTATAAAAAATTCGAATCAACAGGATTTTGTCCATTTTCAACTTACATATGTTTTGAACCATGTTGCAAATTGTTCCTGGCACAAACGGTCAAACTCATTTGGTGGTAGTCCATACATTGAATTTCGGAAATTCCTAATAAGAAATACCATTTATGTATTAGCAACGGTTCGACACAATTATTTGACGTAAACAAGGCAAATGTACACTTACTCGAAGTATGGCTGAACTTCTGGACAATTCAATAAAATATATGTATGGGCTGCGAGCTTTTCTTCACCTGTTAAGTGACGAAACTTACATGTGCCGCTAGGTCGACCCAAATAATTGAATATAGAGAATGATGTGCAATTGGGATCAATGGGACCCTCATCATTTCTTCCAGCTCTACGCCTCTTGCACTGTACGTGCGGCTCAAAATAGTATGATGCAAATGTTGTTACTTCTTCCACAATATATGCATTACAAATTGAAGCTTCGACACATGCCTTATTCTTCACTTTTTTCTTCAAATGATATAAGAACCTAGTTGCAGTAGCAAACAGTTTATCGAAACAGAATATGATCATTAAGTAATTTCACATTTAATTAAAATAACATTTACCTCTCAAATGGATACATCCATCGAAATTGGACGGGACCTGCAACTTTGGCCTCATAAGGCAAGTGAACTAAGAGATGCTCCATTGAATCAAAGAATGATGGAGGAAATATTCTTTCTAAGTTGCAAAGAATAATTGGAATATCTCTCTCTAGTTTCTCCATGTGTGATGATTTCAACGTTGTTGAGCAAATATCATGCAGGAAATTACTTAACTCTGTAATGGCGCCCCATACAAAGTTTGGTAGAACTTCTTTGAAGGCTATTGGAATTAATCTTTCCATGAATATGTGACAATCATGACTCTTCATACCTGTCAATTTGCATTCATTCATATCAACGCATCTGCCGAGATTGGAAGCATATCCATCAGGAAAGCGCACCGATTTCAACCATTGACAAATGACCCGTCTCTGCTCCTTGTCCAAGGTATAAACTGCTTTGGGTTTCGGTCCCCTGCTGCTTGCATCCACATCCAGTGTTGGGCGATCGCAAATATTCCTCATATCTTTTCTTGCGTTCAAGTTGTCTTTTGTTTTTCCAGTGACATCCATCACAGTATTTATGATATTGTCGAAAACGTTCTTCTCTATGTGCATGACGTCAAGATTATGATGAATAAGATGGGCATTCCAATATGGTAGATCCCAAAATAAACTGCGTTTAGTCCACTTATGCGTATTTCCGTACGCATAAGTTGCGCCGTGCGGGTTTTCAATAACAGTTGGAAACTCTTGCACGCGTTCCCATATTTGCTGCCCAGTCAACCTCAATGGTGGATGTGTTCTTTCGATCCTATTCTTGATGAACTCTTTTTTATTCCTTCTGAATGTATGATTAAGCGGCAAAAATTGCCTGTGACAATCAAAATAGCAGGCCTTCTTACCATGTTTTAATCTGAAAGCCTTCGATCTCTCCATACAAATCGGACATCCTAAGAGCCCAGCTGTACTCCATCCAGATAACATTCCATAAGCGGGGAAATCATTTATCGTCCAAAGAAGCGCAGCCTTCATTACAAATGTTTGGTCAGTAGAAACGTCATACGTAGGGACACCTTCAACCCATAGCCGTTGTAACTCTTCAATCAAAGGTTGCATATAAATATCTATGGCCTTTTTCGGATTTTGCGGGCCAGGCACGATCAATGTCAAAAACATATAAGGTGTCTTCATGCACATACCGGGTGGAAGATTGTACGGCGTTAAGATAACTGGCCAACATGAATAACTTTTTCCTGATTTCCCAAATGGGGCAAATCCATCAGCACACAAACCTAACCTGATGTTTCGAGGCTCAAGCGCAAACTCGGGGTATGTTCTATCAAAATGTTGCCATGCCTCTGCATCTGAAGGATGACACATTAGATCCTCTTCTGTTTCATGATTTGCATGCCAAGTCATATGTTGAGCAGTGGCTTGCGACGCATAAAGCCTTTGCAACCTTGGGATTAACGGCAAATAAAACATTTGCTTGCATGGTCTACGCTTCTGATGACGACCCTGCCTCCTGTTAATCTTGTACCTGGGTTGGTCACAGAATTTGCAAGATTCTGCATATTCATCATCTCTCCAATATAACATACAACCCATAGCACATACATCAATTCGTATAACTGGAAGACCTAAGTTATTCACCAACTTTTTCATATCGTAAAAGTCATTCGGCATGATGTTATCACGAGGCATTGTTTCTCGCATCACTTCAACAAAAGAGTTGAAGCAATCCACGGACACATTATGCTCTGCCTTGATATTTAAAAGTCTTGCGGTCACTGATACCTGTGTGTGGTTATCACAACCTGCCCATAAAGGTTCATCTGCTGTTTGCAACATTTCCTGGAAATGATTAGATTGAGAAGTTCCGTCACACACATTCTCATCACAACCTGTAACTCTTATCTCTTCCAATTCTGCTCCATGACTAGTTCCCACTTGTTCGGGTGCATGAGTAAAACTAGTACTTGCATGATTCAATTCTGAATACAAATTATGACCGGCTTCATCAAACACCATCCCCTGATATGAGTTCAATTGTTCGAAATAGCTACATTCTTCCCTAACTGTAAATTGATCGCTTCCTCGATATCCGTCATCATATATAAATGGTTCACCATGGCTAGTCCAATTATAATAGTTCGGAGTAAATCCAAATCTACACAGATGTTCTCTAACTTTATCAATGACTTGAAATTTTCCATTACTGCACTTTTTACATGGACACCTTAATTTATTTCCATCCATAAACTCATATTTTGTACTAGCAAAGTTCAGAAAAAGTTCTAACCCGATACGAAACTCATCAGTCAATCCTCGCCGTCCGGGTAAATTCTTATTATACATCCAACCCCTGTCTCTTTGCATTTTCTCTGCATAAAAAAATAGTCCTGAATTATCATATATATTGTTTAATATTGTTAATAAAAACCATAAAATGCAAAACATACAATTATGTTGTTCACGAAACAATTACTTTAAACTTGAAAAATTCGGAAAATTTACCATGTGAAGAAAACTTACCAAGTATTTGGCTGAAATCTTTGTAGTAGAAAGTGGACAATTTGATGAGAATTGCAACGTTCAATTGCTTAGCGACGACTTCCAATGGACACGTACCTAAAAAAAAAATAATTACATAAGATTCGTCTATAAAATACATTTTATTTTTTCCTTTCTTTTTCTTTCCCTTTTTTTTCCCTTTCTTCTTAGCCGGGCCGGCGACCGACAAGGTTATGGGCATCTCATAGATATGACAAAATTTCCAACGAAATTTCCAACGATTTTCTATTATGCCGAACAATAATGTGGTATTAAATGCGTTATAAAATTGGTGGGAAATTTTCCTACGCAATGTATACAAACCATTTCGGAACGATTTTCTTCCAATGAATTGGTTTTTTGCACGCGATGCAAAAATAGTTGTAAATTTTCGGAGGAATTTTCCAACGTATTTATATTAACCCGAACAAGAAGGTGTTTTGACTTATTTGAAAAAATGAAGGGAAATTTCTCACGAATTTTTCAACGAAAAATTTACACAACAAAATTAATGTACCGAATATCGAAATTCATTGCAAAAGACGATAGAAATTTCCAACGAATTTTGTAATGAATTTTCGAATATGAATAAAAATAATGTGTTATTTGAATTCGTCGGAAAATTCGTCGGAAATTTCCAACGAAATTTCCCTTGAATTTCGACAATATGTGGAAAAATAAGGTTTGGTATAAATTCGTTAGAAAATTCGTGGGAAATTTCTAACGAATAAAAATCACATTATATTTACTAAATAATATAAATTCGTTGGAAAATTCGTGGGAAATTACCCACGAATTTTCCAACGAAATATTTTTTGCGGAAAAACGAAATACTTTTGAAAATTCGTTGGAAAATTCGTGGGAAATTACCCACGAATTTTCCAACGAAATATTTTTTGCGGTAAACGAAATACTTTTGAAAATTCGTTGGAAAATTCGTGGGAAATTACCCACGAATTTTCCAACGAAATATTTTTTGCGGTAAACGAAATACTTTTGAAAATTCGTTGGAAAATTCGTGGGAAATTACCCACGAATTTTCCAACGAAATATTTTTTGCGGAAAAACGAAATACTTTTGAAAATTCGTTGGAAAATTCGTGGGAAATTACCCACGAATTTTCCAACGAAATATTTTTTGCGTAAAACCGAAATACTTTTGAAAATTCGTTGGAAAATTCGTGGGAAATTTCCCACGAATTTTCCAACCAATTTCAAGAACTTTTACTTTTTAACCGAATTATAAAAGTTTCGTTGGAAAATTCGTGGGAATTTCCCACGAATTTTCCAACGAATTTAGTTCACCTCAACTTCCTGTCCGGAAAATTAAAATTTCGTTGGAAAATTCGTGGGAAATTTCCCACGAATTTTCCAACTAAAATTTTTATCGGAAAACAAAAAACTTTTGAAAATTCGTTGGAAAAATTCGTGGGTAATTACCCACGAATTTCCCAACGAATTTGTTTACTTGAATTTTAAAACCCGAAATTTAACTTCGTTGGAAAATTCGTGGGAATTTTCCCACGAATTTTCCAACGAAATATTTTTTCCGGAAAAGCAAAATACTTTTTCAAAGTCGTTGGAAAATTCGTGGGAAATTTCCCACGAATTTTTCTACGAATTTAAACAACTTTACTTTTTAACCGAATTACACAATTTGTCGGAAAATTCGTGGGAAATTACCCACGAATTTTCCAACGAATTTAGTGCACAAGAACCGTACAACCTGAAAATTAGCTTGGTTGGAAAATTCGTGGGAATTTTCCCACGAATTTTCCGACGAAATATTTTTTCCGGAAAAACAAAATACGTTTACAAATTCGTTGGAAAATTTGTGGGAAATTACCCACGAATTTTCCAACGAATTTGAACAAAATGAACTTTTTAACCGTAATTACAAAATTTGTTGGAAAATTCGTGGGAAAATTCCCACGAATTTTCCAACGATAGTTTCTTGCGCAAAACAACAAAAACTTTTTAATATTCGTTGGAAAATTCGTGGGAATTTTCCCACGAATTTTCCAACAAATTTTGTTCAAGTGAACTTTCTTTCGGGTGATTTAAATTCGTTGGAAAATTTGTGGGAAATTTCCCACAAATTTTCCAACGAATTTTCAAAATAGTAATTTTTAATTAGAATTTACTATTTGTTGGTAAATTCGTGGGAAATTACCCACGAATTATCCAACGAAATTTTCTTTTTTGGAAATCCAAAAACTTTTGAAAATTTGTTGGAAAATTCGTGGGAACTTTTCCACGAATTTTCCTACGAAAACCTTTTTGCAGCACACCGAACTGAACTGGAACACAATGTTTCGAACCAAATTAGAAGACAACTAAATTAATGCACCGAAAATTGAACACAACTAAACTATACTAAAAAACATTGTCGACAAACACTATGCCAAAAAAACTTCCCAAGTATATATTATCAAGTATTTGCGTAGTTCGGTGAAATTACCGTGGCTGGCAAGGCGGACGGCAAAGGCGGCGGCCACGAGGAGGACCGCGAGGTGCACGCCGAAGAGGAAGACTAGAAAGAGAGTCTCGTGAGTAAAAAATTATCGTTACACGTCAAATGATTGTTGCCGATTATATAAACATGTTTTGCAACGAACTTTGCAACAACGTAAAAGTTTCCAACGAATTACACCGTTCCGGTCAATAATTGCACCGAATTATTTCCAACGAATAAAATTTCGTTGGTAATTTCCAACGAAATTATATTCGTTGGTAATTACCAACGAATTTTCCAACAAATATATAAAAAAGTCGAAAAAAATCAATTTGAAAAATCGTCGGAAAATTCGTTGGTAATTTCCAACGAAATTTTATTCGTTGGAAATTACCAACGCATTTTGCGACAAAAATCACACAATTAGAAAATTGCCGAAAATTTATATATTCGTTGGAAAATTCGTTGGTAATTACCAACGAATTTTCCAACGGATATATAAAAAATGTCTAAAAAAATCAATTTTTAAAATCGTCGGAAAATTCGTTGGTAATTTCCAACGAAATTTTATTCGTTGGAAATTACCAACGCATTTTGCGACGAAAATAGCGCAATTTGAAAAATTGCCGGAAAATTATAATTTCGTTGGAAAAGTCGTTGGTAATTACCAACGAAATTTCCAACGGATTTAAAAAAGTCGACAAAAAATCAATTTCAAAAATCGTCGGAAAATTCATTGGTAATTTCCAACGAATTTTTATTCGTTGGTAATTACCAACGCATTTTCCGACGAAAATCGCCCAAAATTTGAAAAATTGCGGGAAAATTATAAATTGGTTGGAAAATTCGTTGGTAATTACCAACGAATTTTCCAACCAATATATAAAAAATGTCTAAAAAAATCAATTTTTAAAATCGTCGGAAAATTCGTTGGTAATTTCCAACGAAATTTTATTCGTTGGAAATTACCAACGCATTTTCCGACGAAAATAGCGCAATTTGAAAAATTGCCGGAAAATTATAAGTTCGTTGGAAAAGTCGTTGGTAATTACCAACGAAATTTCCAACGGATTTAAAAAAGTCGACAAAAAATCAATTTCAAAAATCGTCGGAAAATTCATTGGTAATTTCCAACGAATTTTTATTCGTTGGTAATTACCAACGCATTTTCCGACGAAAATCGCCCAAAATTTGAAAAAATGCGGGAAAATTATAAATTCGTTGGAAAATTCGTTGGTAATTACCAACGAATTTTCCAACGAATATAAAAATGTCTAAAAAAATGAATTTTTAAAATCGTTGGAAAATTCGTTGGTAATTTCCAACGAAATTTTTTTCGTTGGAAATTACCAACGAATTTTACAATGAAAAATATTTCGTTGGAAATTACCAACGAATTTTCCAACGAAAACTGTTTTGTTGGAATTTACCAACGAATTTTCCAACTAATTTTAGTCGTTGGAAAATACCAACGAAATTTCCAACGAAATATTTTTTGTTGGAATTTTCCAACGAATTTTGACATTCGTTGGAAAATTTGTCGCAATTTTGCGACGAAAATTTTTCGTTGGAAAATTTTCGTGGCAAAAAGCCGTTTTTTTTGTAGTGCTAGTCAAAGCCTAATTAGACCCTTAGTCATGAAATAACCTTTTCCTGCCATTTACTGGACCAATGAACCTTGATAGTAGTAGCTTTCCATTGTGATGAAGGTCCCTCCTCCGCCTCCTCCCCTTGAAAGAATAAGTTTTTCTGGTTTTTTGTTTTCAAATGGCTCACAGCTACATGATCACTTTTTCTGTGTTGGTTGCTTTAAAAGCAAATTACTTGGAACTTGATGATAACCTTCCAGTGCCACGTAATGCATGCGCGGTTTCCATATATTTGGTTTTTTAATTTGAGATTATTCCATCTTATGTATGTGGCAGCCTAGACGAACTTAAAAATCTCACGGTCAAAGAGGTTTCTAGTTTGTTATGGACAAGACGGACAGACGTGCCTGATCATTTGGTGGGAATTAAGGGCCCAATGGATGACATTATGAAGAAGCTAGATCTAGGAGCTTTGGATGTACGGTTTATCGTGATTCATGGTATGGGTGGCATCGGAAAGACGACCCTAGCCGATGTTGTCTTCAGGCAAATTTCCCCTCAATTTCAAGGTCATTGCTGCTTTATTAAAGATGTTCGGACTCATGATATAATAAACTTACAAAAGAAATTGTTGTCCGATATTCTCAATCCGAGCTGCATAAACCTCCCCTTCATTGATGAAGGGGCTGACATGATCAAGAAGAGATTTCATGGCAAGAAAGTCCTCATTGTTCTCGATGACATTGACAACCGGGACCAAATCATGAGACTTGCAGGCGAGCCCAATTGGTTTGGTGGAGGAAGTAGAATCATCATAACAACAAGGAATATTGAATTCCTGGTAAAGGAAGGTGAGGATGACAACGTCCAAGCCTCTAGAAGCGGACAATTTTCATTCTACGATATGCTAGAGATGAATTCACACGATGCTCTTACACTTTTCTGTGAGCGTGCCTTGGGATGTGCCAAGCCTCCAGCTGATTACGTAGATATTTCAAATAAGTTAATCAATGCGCTTGGACGACTTCCACTGGCTCTCGATGTAGTAGGTTCCACGCTCCGTGGAAAATGCCATAGAACATGGGAAGACGTCCTATGTAAGTTAAAGAAAGTGATGAACAAGGATGTCAAGAAGAAGTTGATGATAAGCTACGAGGCATTGGAATCTTATCAACAACAAATTTTTCTTGATATCGCATGTTTCTTCATTAACCAAGAGAAAATAATTGCAATTAAATATTGGGACGCGGTTTATGGGTATCCCACCGAAATTGAAGTCAAGATCCTTACACGCATGTCCCTGATAAAGATCGTGGACTACAATAAATTATGGATGCACGACCAACTTAGAGACCTCGGAAGGGATATTGTCCGCCCGAAAATGATTGTGGTCACCCGAGGAGGCCTTCCATGCAGTGCAGAGAAAGAAGGTAATTTTTACCTCTAAATGTTTTTCTGTTTATTCAAAATGTAACATTACCTTTTCAATCTAACTTAGTACTCATTGGTTGCCATTTTGATCTTCCAGTTAACGGAGAACATAGTGGCGCTCAATCTTGGCATACATGAACATGATGCGATGTACAAATTTAAACACGAGGAATTTGCGAGGTTGGTCAACCTTAGGTTCCTTCAAATGGGCCATGTAAACTTGGAAGGAGACTTTAAGGATCTTTTTTCCGAGTTAAGATGGCTCTCTTGGAGCAATTGCCCTTTGGAATTCCGAGCTACCAATTTAGGAATGAAGAACCTAGCAGTTTTGGAGCTTTTTGGGAATAATATTACTGACGAGTGGGGAGGATGGTGTCAAATCATGGTATGATCTCACGACATACTTTTGCATTACATTTACACTTTCTCTTTTCTGAGTTTCAACTCAATTGCTTTATAGGTAGCAAAACAATTGAAGGCCCTAAAACTCGTGGATTGTTCGTCCCTTATAAAGACGCCCTCGTTCTCCGCAATCTCGAAACTGGAGATATTGATTCTCACAAGATGCACTAAACTACGTATGATTGACGAGTCCATCGGCAATCTACAGCATCTTGATCAGCTAGAAATAGAATATACAGATATCGAGTCCCTACCAGAGTCCATTGGCGGTCTGCAATCTTTAACAAGGCTAAAAATAGATTCTCAGAAACTCTCAGCGTTGCCTCACTCAATTGGTAATTTAGTGAAGTTGAAGCATCTAATCTTGACCTGCGATGAACTTCAAAAGCTTCCCGACTCTATTGGACAACTGGAGTCGCTGCTTGAGCTGGATGTCACATGGACAAGCATTAGAGAATTACCTTATTCCATTGGAAACCTAGAAATGTTGAAATTTTTTATGGTCTCAAGTCGCGAATTAGAAAAGCTACCAGACTCGATTGGGAGGCTCCATTCATTGGTCAAGTTGGTTCTGACAGGATCAACAATCAGGATCTTACCTGATTGTATTGGAAATCTCAAAAAGTTGAAGGTGCTAAATCTGGATCGTAGCTTTATAAGTGAACTTCCGAAAACCATAGGAATGTTGGAAAATCTGGAAGAGTTACATGCCTTCTCTACACAACTGGAGGGGGAAATTCCAAGTGAAATTGGGGCGCTATCCTCGTTGAAAATTCTAAACTTATCGTTTGGCGGCGTTAGTGGATTGCCGACAACCATCAATCAGCTTACAAATCTCCAAGCACTTAAATTACTGGGGTGTCATTCAATTCACCAGCTGCCGGAGCTTCCAAAGAGTCTAACGGAGTTACGCTTATCGTCGGATTCGCTGACCACAATCCCCGACTTCTCAAATTTAACCAATTTAGTTGAGCTTTGGATAATGGGAACATTAGTGCAAGAAGCCCAAATAGAGGGGCTCGGGAGATTACGTGCGCTGAGGGAATTGACCCTCTGCGTTGAAAAAATGACCTTGCCTCCAACCGATTTCAGTTCCCTCTCTCAGCTACAAATCCTCGAGGTAAGATGTGCCGACTCCCGATCTCTTACCAGGCTTCCATCCAGCCTCCGAGAGTTGGCTTTAGGGGATGTCCAGTCACCGATTGATTGGTCACTCTTTTCCAACTTGGAGAATTTGTCAAGACTGGTTATTGTAGGATATACGCTCGGGGAGATTCGATTCGAGGTCCTTGGAAAGCTACCGAAATTCAATTCATTTGGGATGTCCAGCTGTCCATCGCTCGAGACGCTGGCCGTTCTGCCAGGTCTGAAGGAGATCCAGCATTTATCTTTGTTCCGGTTGCCTCGGCTAACTGAGATTCAGGGTTTGGGAGAATTGAAATCATTGCGCACATTGCAGATCTGGGATTGCGATTCCATCAAAAGCTTAAACGAATCTGATCTGTCTACTTTACAGAATCTGAAAAGATTGGAGATCGATGGGTGTGCATCACTGGAGAGCGTGCCGGGTGTGCCAAAATCTTGCCAACTATCCGTCGATGATGGTAAGTCCATAGGACAAAGTGGGGCTTCTTAGGTAGACGGTCTTTGTTTTTTCTTTCGATGTGTTGGAGATGAAACCTAAATGTTGTTGCGTCCTGTTTTGTGAGTTTTCCTTTAGCTAACCTTTCATCTTTGTTCTGGAACCGCCTCTTGTATTCGTTCGTCCTGTTATAATGTCGGGGTTGACATGCTTCACAGCACCTAACTTGCTTAGTAAAAAGCGGATAAAATGGAACGGAACTTTTAGATAGTAAGCAAGCTGAAGATGCTATCACATGCTAGGTTTTGTTGTAAGGCAGAGGCGGTTGAGAGTACTGGTCTCACCTTATGGAGTGTTTTTAATTTCACTTGAGAACAATCATGATTTATGAGGAATGAAATATAGGAATTAATGCCTGGTTAGCAAAAGAGTCAATTGTTGATACCTTTTATGCAGTATGAGTTACTTCCTTCGTGGAGAATTGGAGATGCTTTTCTAGTCACTTCTAAATTGGAGTTGAGAAGCCTCAAGTCTTGACTCACGGTGTGATTTTTGAAGTATCTTTCTCCATTCTAGTATCTAGGCATTCATGCGTGAAATTTGCGCCGGGAGACAATTGATATTGGAGTAAACTTGTCGATATGGTCAAGCCACCATGTCGTTGAAGAGTAGGTTCAGTTGCATTGAATTGTGCATTCTGCAGTTGCTGGTGCTAGGAAAGTGCAACTTTGTGCCTGATAGGAAAGTGCGAAAGAGATGTTCTCTGACATGAGCTGAAGGGGCTGTAATATGTCATGTTTTTTCGTCATAACTGTGGCTTTATCCATACATGCTAGTTTTCAGTGTTAGAGGCCATGTACTAGTTTAAATGAGGATTTCAGTTTCATAAAGCAGACTATGGGGTCATTCATTCCACACACTCCCGTATTCATAAGATTTATTGCATGGAAAGATTTCAGATAGCATCCTTTTGCACCCAATTTGCGTGCACTTGAGTTTGGTAATACTTTGCTTAATTACAAGATTTAAGTGACTGGCTTGCCTTGTTCTATTCCTGCATTTTGTCAATAACGAAACTTCTTATGGGTTATCATGGAGAGAAGGAATGAACATAATTATTCCCTTTTGGCGTTGAAAAGTTTATACAATACTTATCTTACCAAAAAAAAAATAATTATTCCCTTTGATCCATAAAAATATTTAAATAATGTTGGGTATACTAAGAAGGTATACAGAATTTGGTTTGACAAGAGGTATTTTCAACAATCAACTAACTCAATTTTCCTCTCCCTTTAATGTTCATTCTCAAAAGAGAGGGAAATTACATTTTTCTTCTCTATTTGTTTCCTATTCGTTCTTCTCTGGTTGGGGAAGATGTTGCGATTTGCCCAATAAATCATTTACATTGTTGAATTCTTATTTGTGGTGCTGATGACACGTCTTTTTCTTTTCCTTTTGCTGTTTTGAGCTGGGTCTGGGAATTTGGTGACTCTGACTCATCGATGAATTAAATTAGGCAAATGCATTAACCTGGGTTGCTCCCTTTTATATCATCTTCGTTTCGTGTAGTTCTAGAGATTGAACTAGGATTATCTGATGCTGCACAATCAAAGATCACTGTCTGCTTTACTCCACATCTGATGCCAACGGTTATAGTTGCAATTTTCATTCTTAAAGTTGAAGTTCTGCTTCTCCAGCTATAATTATTAGCTTTCTTCATTTATTTATGTAGAGTCCTGGAATGCAGTCAACTATTCATGCTAAAATGTCTTCAGGTGTAAAGGTGGGAATCTATATGAGCAACTTAAAGTTGTTTGCTGGGAAAAACTTTTTTTGGCTAACAATCCTATTCCGCTTAGGCATTCAATGGCTTAATGTACTAAGTATTAACCTGAGCTTTTGTGTGTTGAAGTACTTATTTTTAGTACTCACAATTAGCTTAATCAAAGTACATAATATATTTCATAGATCTTGGTAAGTCAGTCAAGTAGTAGACATGTTGGGGGACTGAAACTTAAAAGATCCGCGGATTCCTCTCATATTCTTGAGTGTGCTTCCCACATACTTCATGCTGTTTGATTGCTTAATTCACTTTATCTTGCTGGATGAGGAATTTGTTATTTTGTTAGAGAAGGGAGTTGTTCCTCATACTCAACATATGCGAGGATCCTATTATTGTTTTATGATTGTCTTTCCTGATGGAGTATATGGACGAGCAATGCTAATCTATGTAGTAGGTTGCCAAATGTCTTTTTCCATGAAGTGCTTTACTTTATGTGTAACATCAAAGTCATCTTTTGATGGTAAGCTGTCTAAACCTCTTTTTGCAGATTGACAATCTAGGGAAGGGAGCTTATGGTCAGGCTCTGCAAAATCTCAAAGAGATGAATGGATTACCTGGGATTGTAGGGCTAAACTACCTACCATTGTTTCCCTAATGCATTCTTGTGAGTGAGCGAGATTATGCATGGATTTTGTTGAAGAGAAAGCTTATTAAATTACATTGGTTGTGTCTGAGCTGTAGCTTTTGTTTATTGTTTCTGGTGACTTATTACACCTTTCCTCATCTCTCTCTCTCTCTCTCTCTGCTAAAATGTGGTTATTGTTAATTTGTCAAATAAACCTATTTGATCTTCGTGTCTATCATTCTTACATTTGCTGGTGACATGTTTTTGCGCACAAGGCATGGTCAAATGTTCTTTTACGTGGACGTTTGGGCTTTGGCAAGGCACACATTGTTGGAGCTGAAGCAGCAGCTTTTCTCTTCAATCCATATCAGTGAAAGGGCTGAGCTGTTGAATATATACATTGGTACTTGTGAGCAAGCTGTAAGAGGCTTCTTTTCAGCTTCACAGATGTTGATTGAAGTCCATTGTGCAATCTTGTATTAAGCTTTGTTATTTCTAGACATTTCACAAGTTTGTGCTTTCTTCTGTTGCTTTTGTATGCATTTAATAGAGGTCCCTTCAAGTATGCTAGCAGTCGAAATAGGATAACTAGCTGCAGCAATGAGGATCCTCCTGCTGCAGCCGAGGTGTTCTAAGTATATTGTATTCAACAACAGCGACAAGGATCCTCCCATATAACCACTGAAGTGGCCAAGATAAAACGGTTGATGAGTCTCGTCACGCATGAATGAAAGGATCCTCTATGACCATTTGATTAAGAGAAAGATTAAGATGTAAATTGCTTGAAGCGTTTCTCTACTAGAAATTTGAAATTGGTGATCAAATTTCTACTGGATTTTGTATCTGCACATTGATGGCATTGATTTTGTCGGAAACCTAAAGAGATTATGAATATTTGAGAGCAATGGCAATTAGAAAATTACAGGTTCTGGATATATTCTCGAAGGCAGCACAGCTGCAGCACTTTGCCTTCTTTTTTTCGATGAATTTGATTCCATTGCTCCGAAGAGGGGGCATGATAATACGGGGGTCATTGACCGTGTCGTCAATCAAGTTAGTTTCCTACATTCAATAGCACTTATAAGGTGGTCGTGTGAAATCTATTTGATGGTATGACTCACTAATGGTATGTTATTCATTGGTGCAGTTTTTCAATGAATTAGATGGTGTTGGAGGGGACAAGGTAATAATTTCGTCTTTCATGGTAACATAAAGTACTCTCTTCCATCAGCACACTAACTGTAAACTAATATTGGAAATTGCACGGCTATTATAAATGCTTTGACAAACATTTTCTACGAAGCATTTAGTCTGGAGACAATGTAATGACCTGACCTTCAAGGCAGACTATAAAATGTTAGACATGACTTTTCCTTGATTTAGAACCGTTTTAACTTTGGATACACAATATTGGATAAACTACATATGTATCAAAGAAGGTAACAAAAGATGGACTTGCATGAATTACTTTTCAGTTGCTGAAGTAGCTTACAAGAAGTGTATTAAGCTGGTCTTGAGCCTCTTCAACAGCCATCAACTGATGCTGATCGTTTCAGTCTTTTGACATCGAGCATAGTGCGATTCTCATTTATATATAACATCTTTGCCGCATGAGGTGCTCTTTTGTTTTCCTCAGGGATCATGGGTTCATCTATCTCCTAATAACTCTAATTCACTTTTCTTTCTTGGGATTCCAGTTATGTGCTTTTAGTTCTAATCGAGTTGCATTTGATGTGAAGCAGGATAACACTTACTTGATGCTGCACTGCTGAGACCTGGCAGGCTTGAAGACTTCTGTTCTGTGATTTTTCTTCTATACAGGAGAGACTGGATATCCTTAAAGTTTTATCAAGGAAGGTAGAAACTTAGCTTCCATCCATCTGCCTGTGCTTGCTTTTAGCATTTCATCTTTGACATGGTCCGAAACAGGTTGTACAGATCGAAATATATGAGATTACTTTGTTAAAGAACTGTGACATCCCAAATTTCGGCCCATTTTTGGGATTTATAAAATACGTAATTTGTCAATGTGCTTATAGTAAAATCTCGCCCGGGAGCTGATCACTCCCGGTTACCATTTTAAATTAGAGATTTCGCTAGAATCCCACTCGATCAAATTTGGCCGTTATTTAGATCCCGAACTTGGCAGTCGATTTTCAGAAGTTTCAGGACGAAATAAATTGGACGGTGTCAATTTTATGAGAGCCAACGTCGAGATTGTCAGGAATTATGGAAAAAGGGAGAGTTTTGACCAGGTGCGAATTTGGATTAGTAGACCTCCCTCGTTATAGTTTGGTTTAATTAATTTGGCCTTTGTCCCTTTTTATGTGCGAGGCCTATTTAGGACCGGTAGACCATTTTCGGTTTTGAATTTGGACCCTCGGTTTGCGTTTAATATTTGATTGTGTATAATTTTGTTTAATTTTTTCTCTCTCTCTCTCTCCCCCTCTAACCTCGCGCGCGTCTCCTCCCGCGCACGTTCTCCCCTCCCACGGTCAAACCTGTCCTCTCCTCTCTCTCTCTCCTTCTTTTTCTTTTTTCTTTCTTCTTCTCTCTTCTCTCTCTTCTCTTCCTTCTTCCTTCTTCCCCGACCCCGACTGGATCTGCTCCTTCCCCCTTCGCCCGACGCTGCTGCTCCTTCTCCTTGCTGCCGTCGCCGACCGCCTGGGCTCGCCTGGCCGTCGCGTGCCACGCCGTCGCCGGTCAGCTCGACCGCCGTCGCGCCGACCACCAGCCGCCGCCCCGGCTGTCTTTCCCCTGTTCCTCTCCCTCGCGACGCGCCCGCAGCTCGCCGGAGGAGCTCGCCAGCTCGCCGACTGGCCCCGCGTCGCCGTCGCCGTCGCCGCCTCCGGTGCCGCCGGTCGCCGCCTTGTCTCTCCCCTAGCAGCCGGCGACCTTTTTCCCCCTGTTTTTCTCTTCCCCGAAGCCCTCCCCTGTTTAGGGCTCCAACCTCGCCGCCGCCGCGCGCCGTCGATCTGGCCGCCGCCGCCCCGTCTCAGCCACCCGGCCGTCCCCCTCAGTCACCTCCGCCACCCTGCTGTCCCCTCGGCCGCCACAACTTCCCCTTCCTCTCCTTTTTCTTTTCCCGAAGCCTACCCTGTTTTGGCTTCTGCCCGCCGCGCGCCGCCTAGCCCCGCCGCCGCGCGTCGCCGCCCCAGCCGTCGCCGCCGCTCCGTCCACCACCGACTAGTCCCCGGAAACCTTGCCCAGCCCCTTGTAGCCATCATTTTCCCCCATCTCCCTCTCACTCTTCCCCGGTTCCTCTCTCTCTCGCCGTCGCCGGTGTGCTGCCGTCGCCGCCCGCCGGAGCCGCCGTCGGTGCCGCCGTTCCCCCTCGCCTCACCACCACCACTTGGCCACCTCTCTCTCCCCCTCAACCACGATCAGCCACTCTCCCGCTTAGGATCGCCGGTGCCCTCAACCGTCGCTCGCGCCGTTCGCCGGAAACCGCCGCCGCCGTTACTGTTCCGGCGAAGGATCGCCGCTATCCAGCCGCTATCGCCACGTGTTTGGCTTCATTTGAAGCTTAGGATACCCGGTGAGTTTGACCCTAAACCCTAATTAGGATTATTTGCATTTCTAGACAAGTTTAGGGGTTAAATTAGGGTAATTTAAGGGTTATTGTGCAATGGATAGTAAGGATTGATGTCGCGGCTGATTTGGTGAATTATAGTGACTGTTTGATGAGGTTTAGCGACTGTGTATGTGCTGTGAGATGGCTGGACAGGTTTGGAGTGGAATAGCCCAAGTTTGGGGAAGTTCGGGCCTAAAATGTGGATTCTAGTGCGCGCCTTATTTGGCATTATGGTGGCTGATTAAAATGGTATCTTGGAGAGCCTAATGGGACATTTTGAGGTTATTAAATGGCCCGGCTTGATCGATTTAGCGACTGTCCATATCGGGTTTGAATCGGACAAAGCGCGATTAAATTGGGGGTTAGTTTGTGGAGGCCGTTAAGAGCGGATGTTGTGGCGTATTTGGTGGCTCAGCGTAATGTTCTAATGGAGGTTTAGTGGTCCGAGTGACGCTGTACATTGGCTGGACAAATTTGGATCAGAATGGCCCAAGTTCGGGCATTAAGTGTGGATTTTGGTGCGCGCGTCATTAGTTCTTGTGATGACTGATCCAAGTGAAGTTTTGGGGAGTTTAATGGAGCATTTTGAAGATGATTATTGTCCTAGACATTGCGGTATAGTGACTGGCCACAACGGGATTTGATTTAGGCGAGGTGTGATCAAATTGGGGTTTAATTGTGCAATTATAGGGAATGATCGCATTGATCAATTGACTAGCTAAATGAGCTCTGTTTGTGATTGATCTATGCTGCCATGTCGCACGTCTAGCGAGACTAGAAATGGAATAACTTGGCGGGCCTCAAATGCACGAATTCTGGATGATTCGATTGTGTGATTATGTGCATGGATTGTATGTCAAGTTCGTGCCATGGCTGATTTGAATTGATTGTCTAATTGGGCTAGAAGGGGATTAATTGAATATGCCGGTAATGTGTTGCATTTTGCCTAAATTGTGCATGATGGTGCCTGGCATGTTGGCATTGGTAGTTGACCTTGGATTCCCGGGCATGTAATTCACATATCATGTTGTAAAATGACTGGATTTGAGTGCATTGATCTACATGTCTGATGTATTGGGTCATGGCCTTCGGGTCGATTTAATTGTGATGACCATTGGGTCATGGCCTTCGGGTCGATTTAATTGTGATGACCATTGGGTCATGGCCTTCGGGTCGATTTAATTGTGATGACCATTGGGTCATGGCCTTCGGGTCGATTTAACTGTTTATGAGTTATAATGATATTGAAAGCCTAACCTGCAGGGCTGGAGTAGCAAAATTAGGGCTGAGGGCCCGAATGTCTATATAATGATTTAATTACTGGTTCAGTGATTCATGCATTTTATTAACCTGTCAGGAGGTGCACGTTAGCCTAGTTTAGGTTTAGGGAATTACTCACTGAGATTATTCTCATTGTTGTTTAAATCCCAATTTTTCAGACCCCCAGCCTTGAGGATGGCAGGCATACCGAAGTGTTCTTGGAAGGAGCCCCCGACCGGTTGTAGTGGCCTTAAACTGCCTTTGATTAATAAGCGTGGGCTGTAAATGAATTTTATGTCTGGTGCCCAGTATCATTGCTAATGTAATTATTCGTGCTAGTTGTTGTATGGCTATCCTTGGTTATGTATATATTATTGTTCGGGTGATTTTGATTTGCTTCCGCATGTGCTTTAAGTCTCTGTGTTGGGCGTCGGGTCGGCAACGCGTCCTGGGACGTCGCAGTCAAATCGACCTTGGCGAGGGATGTGGCGCGCCGTGGGGTTCGGGGCGTGACATCCCCGTTTGATTTGGTATCAGAGCAAGGTCAGCTCGATCCAATTAGGTCGAAGCCTGGAGTGATAAGGAGCGATGACCTTGGGTAGCCAGTAGGGTGACCTTGTGTGCTACGTGTACCTCCTGACTGTTTGTGTAGTGATTGATTGGTTGTCGAACTGACCGTAAAGTGCAGGTGCGGCAGGACTCGAGGTAAGTACGCGAATCTCCTTGGTTGAGATGTTGTGCTATTGTGTAAGATCGCATGCTAGTTGCTTGACTGCTGTTATGTATACCTGCCTAGGACCTTAGACCGGTTTAGCTTGGTTTAGGTCTCTAATTCCTGAATGGGATTATAGCAGGTAAGTGAGTGGTGTGACCGCGTGAGCTTGAGTAGTCGAGGTTGAGGTCGAGGTCGAGGTCGCATAGGTCCACAAACTGGAGTTGCAGAGGATCCCAGAGGGGATGGGATTTTGAAGGCACTTGCAGAAGTTGGAATCATAATGGGACAGTAGGCTCAAAAAGGAGCTACCGCTAGCTGCTAAGGTTGTTGTCGCTACTGTTATCTGTAATCAAGGGATAGGAATTGGGAATCGTTGGATACATCACATGGTGAAACAGTTTCCAAAACTTAAGTAACCCAAGTTGGAGAATATGGTGGTTCTGAGGTTGCGACTCTCTAGGTTAAGAATTGGAGAAAGCCTTTGCACTGCGGGAGTGCACGAAGGAAGAAAAGGTGGCCCTAGTGGTGTACCAACTTCAGGGTGTAGCAAATAGCTGGTGAGAGGCCACCCGAGGTAAGATTTTCCAGGTAAGCACGATCCCAAATTGGACTACCTTTGTTGAGACCTTCAAGGGGAAAATACTTCCCTGAGACTGCACGGGAACAGAAAATGGCAAAGTTTCTAAGGCTCCGTTAGAATCATATAACTGTGGATTAGTATGAGGTCAAGTTTGTAAGGCTATCTAAGTACGTACTAAGGATGGTCGAGGACCCTGTGGATAGGGAGAGGAGGTTCCGCGATGGGCTAAGGCTGGAACTCCGTAATCAGCTGGTGCTATTGAACTTAAAGGATTTCAACGAACCATACGAGAGGGCTCAGATGGTTGAGCAGGATATGAATGAGAGGACTACCGCCTCTGGATCATGGTACGTGCCGACTTGGGATAATCGCAATTTTGGTAAGAAGACTATGACTGGGAATAAGCGATTTGTTTCTCCTGTAAGAAAGAAAATTGAAAAGTCGGACTACTATTATAGCACCGCATGTCAGTCTTGTGGAAAGAGGCACGGGAATGGCCCTCGCCCAAGTGGACTTAGAGTGTGTTTTGGAGATGACCAACATGGTCACCAAGTAAGAAACTGCTCGAATTGACAAGCTAGGCCGCCAACGCAACAACAGCAACCACGGGTAGGATATCAAGCAAAAGTTGCCCCGCAGAATAACCAGGACCGACTGTAGGCACAAGGGAGGGTGTGCGCTATGGCTGGGTCAGAAGCGAAAGATTTGTCTTAAGGGTCTAAATACGATGTGTGATGATGTTTGGTGTATTAGAAGTGATTTTTGAAGTTATAGATCTGAATGGTCATGTAAGACATATAATTGCTCATGGTGAATTGACGCAATCAGTTTATAGATTTCAGAATTACTGATGCATCCTTTGATAAGATTTGGATGAATGAATTATTACTTGGAAATTTCGGATTT
The DNA here is from genome assembly GCA_031216235.1 of Syzygium jambos. Lineage (NCBI taxonomy): Eukaryota > Viridiplantae > Streptophyta > Magnoliopsida > Myrtales > Myrtaceae > Syzygium > Syzygium jambos. The sequence continues at coordinate 16,934,314 of CM062224.1, forward strand.
TGTAGAGAACTAGGGTGACTTGCTTTGGGAAACCGTGGGATTGAAAATTGATGGATTGGGCTTTGTCTTTAAGAAATGGAAAGGTAATTATTTTGTGTTTGAGTTGGTCCTAGAACAGAGCCGATATCTAGAGCGCCCTACGAGATGACACTATCGAAATTAAAGGAATTGAAGGTCTAAATACAGGGGTATTGGATAAAGGCTTCATTCGCCCGAGTGCGTCTCCCTGGGGAGCGCCGGTCTTATTCGTGAGGAAAAAGGACGGAATTGTAAAGTTTCACATTGACTATAGACAGTTGAATCGGGTGATCATTAAGAATAAGTATCCGTTGCTAAGGATTGATGATATGTTTGATCAGTTACAAGGGGCGTCGATAATTTCAAAGATTGACCTAAAGACTGACTATCATCAATTGAGGATTAAGGAGGATGTGCCGAAGATGGCATTTAGGATGAGATATGCGAACTATGAGTTATGACGATACCATTTGGGCTGACTGATGCCCCTGCTGCCTTCATAGACTTAATGAATCGAGTATTCAAGGAGTTTTTGGATCAGTTCGTCATTGTCTTCATATATGGTATTTTGGTGTATTTGAGGAGTTCCGAGGAACATGAGAAACACTTGAAAAAGGTCCTACATGTGCTAAGTTTAGCAAATGTGAATTTTTATTGAATCGAGTTACACTTCTCGAGCATATAATTTTCGGAGAAGGAATCTCCGTGGATCTGACAAAGATTGAAGCAGTAATGGACTGGCCGAGACCGACGACAGTTACTGAGGTTCGGAGTTTCTTAGGACTGGCAGGGTATTGTCGGCGATTTGTGGAAAAATTCTCGGCGATAGCCACTCCGCCGATGAAGTTGCTTAAGAAGGAAACAAAGTTTGAATAGACGGAAAAGTGCGAAGAGAGTTTTCAGGAATTGAAGCAGAGATTGACGACGACGCCAGTGTTGGCGATTCCTTCATGACCGGGCGGGTATGAGAGCTATAGCGATGTTTCACTCAAAGGATTAGGATGCGTGCTAATGCAACATGGAAGGGTGGTTGCTTGTGTATCGAGACAGGAAAGGCTAACCGAGTAGCGGATGCCTTGAGCAGGAAATCGAGTATCACACAATTGTTGGTTAAAGAGTGAATTTATTGGAAGGAGCACGGGACTCGAAATTTAAGTTCGAGGTAGGACGCCTCTCCAGTTTGACGGCAACATTAAGGATCGAACTGAAAGTGCAAGCCAAGATCAAGGCGTTGCAGTTTACGGACTTTGAGATTTAGAAAATTTTGAGTATGGATGACATTAAGAGGAAACCGGACTTTTAGGTGTCCGAAGATGGAATTCTTAAGTTTCGAGGACGTTTGTGCGTGCCCGATGATCTGGAGCTTAAGAAGAGATTTTGTCGGAGGCTCATAGGAACAAATATCGCATTCACCCGGGCAGCACTAAGATGTACTAGAACCTTCGCCAGTACTATTGATGGAGTAGAATGAAAGCGGATGTGACCAGGCATGTGGCTAAATGTTTGACGTGCCAACAAGTGAAAGCACAGCATTGTAAACCTGGCGGGATGTTGTAGCCGTTGGAAATCCCAATATGGAAATGAGAGCACATTACAATGGATTTTGTAACGGGATTGCCAAGAAGCCAGAGGGGACACGACTCTATTTGGGTGATAGTAGATAGATTGGCCAAGTCAGCGCACTTCCTGACAGTGCGAAAGGACTTCGAGCTAGAAAGGCTGGCAAAGTATATGTGCGTCAGATAGTTTGTCTTCACGGAGTACTGATATCAATCACATCGGACTGTGATCCCTGGTTCACTACAAATTTTTGGAAGAGTCTGCAATCAGCCATGGGGATTAAGTGGCAATTCAGTACGGCCCATCATCCTCAGACGAATGGCCAGTCTGAGGGGACTATTAAGACCTTGGAGGATATGCTGAGAGCGTGTGTGTTAGATTTTCAGGGTAAGTGGGAAGAATAGTTGCATTTGGTGGAATTTGCCTACAATAACAGTTTCAGTAGAGTATCAGAATGGCACCATTTGAAGCATTATATGGCAGGGCTTGCAGAACGCCGTTGTGTTGGGATGAGGTAGGAGAAAGAAGTATAACGGGTCTGGAGTTGGTTCAGCAATCGGTAGAAACGGTAAAGGTTATTCGGGGAAAGGTTGAGAGCAGTCCAGAGTCGTCAGAAAAATTACGCGAACCGAAAGCGTAGACCGTTGGAGTTTCAAGTTGGCGACCATGTATTTTTCAAGATCCTGCCAATGAGAGGACTGTCTCGGTTCGGCAAGAAAGGAAAGTTAAGTCCAAGGTACATAGGCCTATTTGAGATTTTGAAAAGAATTGGATCGTTAGCATATCGCCTAGCCTTACCACTGAATTTGTCGCAAGTTCATAACATCTTCCACGTGTGGATGACAGGGTGTCGTACGTGGTAAAGGCAGTTCGGATCGAGGACAAAATAGAGAAAGTGTTACGAAACAAGAAAATTTCGTTGGTCAAGATAATTTGGGAACACCATGAAACTGAAAGTGCGACGTGGGAAAGTGAGGAAGTGATGCGACACCAATACCCCCAATTGTTTGAGTAGTCGGGTTTGAGTTGTAAATTTCGAGGACGAAATTTTTGTAAGGGGGGAAGAGTTGTGACATCCCGAATTTCGGCCCATTTTTGGGATTTATAAAATGCGTAATTTGTCAGTGTGCTTATAGTAAAATCTTGCCCGGGAGCTGATCACTCCCGGTTACCATTTTAAATTAGAGATTTCGCTAGAATCGCACTCGATCAAATTTGGCCGTTATTTAGATCCCGAACTTAGCAGTCGATTTTCAGAAGTTTCAGGACGAAATAAATTGGACGGTGTCAATTTTATGAGAGCCAACATCGAGATTGTCAGGAATTATGGAAAAAGGGAGAGTTTTGATCAGGTGCGAATTTGGACTAGTAGACCTCCCTCGTTATAGTTTGGTTTAATTAATTTGGCCTTTGTCCCTTTTTATGTGCGAGGCCTATTTAGGACCGGTAGACCATTTTCGGTTTTGAATTTGGACCCTCGGTTTGCGTTTAATATTTGATTGTGTATAATTTTGTTTAATTTTTTTTTCTCTCTCTCTCTCCCCCTCTAACCCCGCGCGAGTCTCCCCTCTGCACGATGTCCCCTCCCCCGGTCAAACCTGTCCTCTCTTCTCTCTCTCTCCTTCTCTCTTTTTCTTTTTTCTTTCTTCTTCTCTCTTCTCTCTCTTCTCTTCCTTCTTCCTTCTTCCCCGACCCCGACTGGATCTGCTCCTTCCCCCTTCGCCCGACGCTGCTGCTCCTTCTCCTTGCTGCCGTCGCCGACCGCCTGGGCTCGCCTGGCCGTCGCGTGCCACGCCGTCGCCGGTCAGCTCGACCGCCGTCGCGCCGACCACCAGCCGCCGCCCCGGCTGTCTTTCCCCTGTTCCTCTCCCTCGCGACGCGCCCGCAGCTCGCCGGAGGAGCTCGCCGGCTGCAGGCTGGCCCCGCGTCGCCGTCGCCGCCTCCGGTGCCGCTGGTCGCCGCCTTGTCTCTCCCCCTAGCAGCCGGCGACCTTTTTCCCCCTGTTTTTCTCTTCCCCGAAGCCCTCCCCTGTTTAGGGCTCCAACCTCGCCGCCGCCGCGCGCCGTCGATCTGGCCGCCGCCGCCCCGTCTCAGCCACCCGGCCGTCCCCCTCAGTCACCTCCGCCACCCTGCTGTCCCCTCGGCCGCCACAACTTCCCCTTCCTCTCCTTTTTCTTTTCCCGAAGCCTCCCCTGTTTTGGCTTCTGCCCGCCGCGCGCCGCCTAGCCCCGCCGCCGCGCGTCGCCGCCCCAGCCGTCGCCGCCGCTCCGTCCACCACCGACTAGTCCCCGGAAACCTTGCCCAGCCCCTTGTAGCCATCATTTTCCCCCATCTCCCTCTCACTCTTCCCCGGTTCCTCTCTCTCTCGCCGTCGCCAGTGTGCTGCCGCCGCCGCCCGCCAGAGCCGCCGCCGGTGCCGCCGTTCCCCCTCGCCTCACCACCACCACTTGGCCACCTCTCTCTCCCCCTCAACCACGATCAGCCACTCTCCCGCTTAGGATCGCCGGTGCCCTCAACCGTCGCTCGCGCCGTTCGCCGGAAACCGCCGCCGCCGTTACTGTTCCGGCGAAGGATCGCCGCTGTCCAGCCGCTATCGCCACGTGTTTGGCTTCGTTAAAAGCTTAGGATACCCGATGAGTTTGACCCTAAACCCTAATTAGGATTATTTGCATTTCTAGACAAATTTAGGGGTTAAATTAGGGTAATTTAGGGGTTATTGTGCAATGGATAGTAAGGATTGATGTCGCGGCTGATTTGGTGAATTATAGTGACTGTTTGATGAGGTTTAGCGACTGTGTATGTGCTGTGAGATGGCTGGACAGGTTTGGAGTGGAATAGCCCAAGTTTGGGGAAGTTCGGGCCTAAAATGTGGATTCTAGTGCGCGCCTTATTTGGCATTATGGTGGCTGATTAAAATGGTATCTTGGAGAGCCTAATGGGACATTTTGAGGTTATTAAATAGCCCGGCTTGATCGATTTAGCGACTGTCCATATCGAGTTTGAATCGGACAAAGCGCGATTAAATTGGGGGTTAGTTTGTGGAGGCCGTTAAGAGCGGATGTTGTGGCGTATTTGGTGGCTCAGCGTAATGTTCTAATGAAGGTTTAGTGGTCCGAGTGACGCTGTACATTGGCTGGACAAATTTGGATCAGAATGGCCCAAGTTCGGGTATTAAGTGTGGATTTTAGTGCGCGCGTCATTAGTTCTTGTGATGACTGATCCAAGTGAAGTTTTGGGAAGTTTAATGGAGCATTTTGAAGATGATTATTGTCCTAGACATTGCGGTATAGTGACTGGCCACAACGGGATTTGATTTAGGCGAGGTGTGATCAAATTGGGGTTTAATTGTGCAATTATAGGGAATGATCGCATTGATCAATTGACTAGCTAAATGAGCTCTGTTTGTGATTGATCTATGCTGCCATGTCGCACGTCTAGCGGGACTAGAAATGGAATAACTTGGCGGGCCTCAAATGCACGAATTCTGGATGATTCGATTGTGTGATTATGTGCATGGATTGTATGTCAAGTTCGTGCCATGGCTGATTTGAATTGATTGTCTAATTGGGCTAGAAGGGGATTAATTGAATATGCCGGTAATGTGTTGCATTTTGCCTAAATTGTGCATGATGGTGCCTGGCATGTTGGCATTGGTAGTTGACCTTGGATTCCCGGGCATGTAATTCACATATCATGTTGTAAAATGACTGGATTTGAGTGCATTGATCTACATGTCTGATGTAATGGGTCATGGCCTTCGGGTCGATTTAATTGTGATGACCATTGGGTCATGGCCTTCGAGTCGATTTAATTGTGATGACCATTGGGTCATGGCCTTCTGGTCGATTTAACTGTTTATGAGTTATAATGATATTGAAAGCCTAACCTGCAGGGCTGGAGTAGCAAAATTAGGGCTGAGGGCCCGAATGTCTATATAATGATTTAATTACTGGTTCAGTGATTCATGCATTTTATTAACCTGTCAGGAGGTGCACGTTAGCCTAGTTTAGGTTTAGGGAATTACTCACTGAGATTATTCTCATTGTTGTTTGAATCCCAATTTTTCAAACCCCCAGCCTTGAGGATGGCAGGCATACCGAAGTGTTCTTGGAAGGAGCCCCCGACCGGTTGTAGTGGCCTTAAACTGCCTTTGATTAATAAGCGTGGGCTGTAAATGAATTTTATGTCTGGTGCCCAGTATCATTGCCAATGTAATTATTCGTGCTAGTTGTTGTATGGCTATCCTTGGTTATGTATATATTATTGTTCGGGTGATTTTGATTTGCTTTCGCATGTGCTTTAAGTCTCTGTGTTGGGCGTCGGGTCGGCGACGCGTCCTGGGACGTCGCAGTCAAATCGACCTTGGCGAGGGATGTGGCGCGCCGTTGGGTTCGGGGCGTGACAAGAACTATATATCCGCAATCTTATTTTTCGAGAAGATGCATCAGAAAGATTACATATGAATAGAGAATTGTTAAAAAAAAGAAAAAAGAGAGTTAGAAACTGATTCAATCTGAGCAGCTGAAGATCCAGTTTAGAACATACGGCATCTGACACAGCACATTTAGAAGAAAACACTGTAAAAGGCATTTTGGGTTGGATCTACAGGTGAGGCTCAGGTAAGTATAGATGTCCAATAGTGTAAATCACTTCCAACCTAGGACCTTGAGACTGGTAGATTTAACACCTTCTGTTGTTGCTCAGAAAAATAAGATGAAAAAGTCGTCTATAGGTGATTCCATAAAACAGGACTCAGACTTACCATTGGGTATCATTTATAATAACCTTTCTAAGACATTGACATCTCTCTTTTCTCTTTTTGGGATTTAATAAGGAAGGTGTTGCGTGGATTCATTTGATTATATTAGTCCTATTCAGTGTAATCAGGCAGTTCTATTGGCAACAATTGGGCATCGCTGAAGTTTTGCTAAGTGTCTGCTTTAATGCCCTTATGCAGCTTCCTTTGGCCAGTGAGGTGGACTTGGACGCTACAGCTCAAGATGTAATCTGTCTCACCATAATCAGCAGTTCTTCAAGCTCAGCTTTCAGATGCACAGTCGCAAGTGGAGAGGGATCAACATGGGAAGAAGCCAGTTATAACGGACTCTCTTCAGAAGTCTGTCGCATCAAAGGCAAGCCCATCGATCTCAGATGCTGAGAAGAGAAGACTCCATAAAAATTCTTTTCATTCTTGGAATTCCGTCATCTCTCCCCAAAACTACAGTCGTGCATCTCCAATCAGAAAATTCAACTGGGGATTCTGATAGTTGCTTATTATGCATCTTTGTACATCAGTAGATCATTGATTAGTATACCTCCTCTGAGTAGTCTACTTGGCCTCATAATTTATATGACTACTAATCTTTGTGAATCCCATAAAGTGCTTAATCCTTGCAGTAACATTCTTGTAACGGGTTATGCAACGTGTATAGGATATTCATCTTGGTGAGCAAATCAATAAGATGACATGCTCAGGTTGGCTTTTCAATTACCAGTCACAAATTTCTAACAGCGAGCAGTTGCTGGAGCGATCCCTGTGCATTAGGAAAATCAAAGAAATTAGGATGAAAAGATTGCCTTTTGACAGCAGCTGCTATTTCCACAGCTTCTTTGTCTTTGAGCACCTCATTCAAAGTGAGGAGACAATTTATCCCCTAGCAAAAATCGACCAAAGCCGTGGAACCCCATCTTCGAAACCTTTCATCTCTGATTTTAACTTCTGCCCCTACCCAAATGTTGTTCATTTCAGAAACTACAAAGCCTAACAAATCGTACATTCACTGTTCGGCATTGGTGAGGGACATTGAAAAATTATGAGCCCTATTAATGCTAGCCTGGTACAACAATCTCTCCGGCAACTCAACGGTACGGTCCACCATCTATTTTCCAGAAACTCCATATTAATGAAATTCTCATGAAATCGTTTGCACTATTTCAGTCATTATTTGTTATCATTGAATAAAAGCGTTTGATGAACTGTGCTCAGATGCACAACTTGTTAATATTGTCACAGTGAGTCTTTCTCGAGTCTTTTTTTTTTCTTTAGCTTGGAAGAATCTTTCTATAAGGCTTGTCTAATCAGAGAAACTCAAATAATCATGAATATGTTGAGGCACAAGAATACAGATTATAAATTACGTAATAACATATTCAGGACCTAATAACATGCACAGGCTTGTCTAATTGGAGTAATGTTGGATTTCAAACATGGTGCCCACCTTGAAAATAACATGATAACATGTTCAGGACATGATAACCTTATAAATTTGCGTGTGCGCGCATGCTTGCAAACAATCTGGACAAATGGATAATAAATCGAAACCCCACGCAATGGAGCTAGAGATGTGTCCAGTTCTAGAGGCAGAAAATTTAAGATGTAAATTTACCTCCCTAAATGTAGAGAATCTTAATCCCTTATCCAATTTCCATTATATTCTATCTTATTTTGTTTGGTCGAATATTTTGGACAACCAATCGCAGTATAGTAAAATAGCGTTAAAGGCTCAAGGCCATCGATCGATTAGAGCTGTCATCACTTGGATTAAATTCCTTGGCGATAAATAGTCGATTTAACCATAATTAACTTAAGGTTTGGGCTTGGCATTAATATGAAAGAAAATTATGCTAACGAAAAGAAGAAAATATATGAAGGAAGACATTGAGTACTCTTTGGTCCTTATACGGATACTTCTACAATCTTTCGAAAAAGCATTATAAGGGGGCTGGTAATTTTCGAATCACAAAATAATGGATCGCAACCATGACTTCTTCAAAACTTTTCAACTTTTGCAAATAACTACAGTTAGCGTTAGAAAATATGATAACTTGCGCATACTTACAATATACTATTACAAGAATTGTACCATCAAGGAATCATAGAAGGGAAATAGTTGAATTGATCATGGTCTGTGGACCATATGCAATCACATTAATTAATTTTTGTGAGGTCTCCATGTGAAACTTATATGATTAACATTTTTGATAAACCAGGCTTATGTGACCCGAAATACTGGCAGATCGAACCCAATCAAGCCTACTTGAGTTAGGAGAGAGAACGAACTTCTTTGAGAAACAAAGATGTATCTGTCTTTTCTCTTTGCTTATAATATACACAAGTCCATTCTCAAGTCTTTGTCCGACCCACTTGTGAAGGCAAAGGGGAAAGCACTAACGTATGTTTTGTCTAGTCAATTCGTTTGTTATGCATTGGTTAGCACACAACAAAATTCCACATCAAATAGACTCCATGTTCTTGTATTCACATTACACAAAGCGTGTTTTACAATTTCAGTTCCTGGAAAATACCAGGAAACTCAGGTTGATATCACAAAAAAATTATAAAGACACGCATTCAAGAATAAAATGTTTCAAAAATCTCAATTTTGTTGGAATCATTGTGAAGAAGGAACCACATTTTCCACGCAATTTCCATGAAGAATTTGCTAAATCTCTCTGTCAGGACTCTTTAGCTCAATAAAAGGAATCTATTATGTACATGTAGTATGCAGAACAAAGCTCAGATTGCGTAAAAGATTAAAATTAGCACGGACCTGAAATAAAAGAATATACAACACTTCAACCAACATCTTTTGACTTTTCGAATAAATAAGTCAATTTAAAGTACATACATTCCGAAGAAGTTAGCCAATTAAAATTGCACAATCTATTATGTATAGTTAAAGACGGAGCCAAGAGATTGTTTGCTCTTGTGCTTGCCATGTGGCACTTCTCTTTAGCTCCGTGCTTGCCTCATGGCATGATATTTGGCATTGTGTTGCCACGTGGCCAAATATCATGCCACGAGGCCTAAAAGCCTTATCGATTATTTACGTGTCACTCTGCCCTCCTATATGTTTTTTTCAACGGCTAATTATAGATAAAGTCAATATTTCAACATCTTTAAATGCTACAAAAAGATTTTATCTAGTGTTAAACTTAGTCGACAAAATAATTTAAAATTAGCCTCAAATATTGAATTAAACAAAGAATAGAATAGAGTTGTGTGTTTTCTGCATTAAAATTTGATAGTAATTTTTGCATTAATCGTCTTCATCCTCCTCCAATGATACGTTTTTACACAAATTGGCAGCCTTTTCTTTTCGGCATAGCTCTAACATATGCAAACAGTGTTATTTTTTGCATTTTTTCAATTGGAAAACTTAAGAAGGACAGTTGTCTTGGAAAAATGCGGGAACCAAAATCTAAGGTCTGGGGATATGATTACACTCGCAAAAAGTGTTAGCACTGGCCCCATCCCTTGTGTCACCCAAGTACGGGAGGCTACTATACATGCTGTTTATCTTTTCGAGAAAAAAGGAATATGAAGAGAACTTATAAGGAGATCTCTTCATCATAAGGAAAATTCCTTTCCCTGTCTTCTCTCGAGCCTTTTAAAATCCCGCTCACGACCAACAATAATGTCTTTTCAACACCACATTTCTCAGCTGAATCTTTTAATGTTAAATTATAAATCGAGTTTGAGCCATTTATGGAAAGTGACTCGCTTGGATAAATTTTCATATTTGACTATGAAGATATCTTTTACTGTTGGAGATAATATTGAAGATTGCTCGCAAAAGAAAATCCTCTTTTGGTTTGTACTGTGGACGTCTTCAGCAGAAAGGGCATATTGGCACTGCAGGACAAAAGATGGGCAAACGTGTTCTACGATTCATGTATTTCTTTTAAGGGTAGTTTGTGGGCCCAAGGGTAAAAGAAAAGAAGATCAGAGCGTTCACTTGTGCCGTTGAAGAGTTTGTTCTTTCGTCTTATCCAAGGGCATAAAGGTCATTGTGAGAGAAAACAACAAAAATCAAAGGGCTTGTTTTTCTCTTCTCTAACCTACCGTGGCCGCGTCGATATATAAGGGGAAAAGAACCGTGGGTTTTCTTTTAAGCCGAGAAGAGCCACACAAGAAGAAGTCGCGATCACCGAACAGAAATCGTACGAAAGAATTCTCCGAATACGGTGATTTGTGTAATAAGTTTATTTCATCCAATTAAGTTATTTATTCGTAAACACTTTGAATTTGGGCTTAAATTTAGATATGAAAAATACTCGAGCGTTTCAGCGAATTGTAACTTTGATTTTCCGATTAGAGTGGATTATTTGTTAGTGGCTCTCCCCGTGGATGTAAGTACCGATATGTCTTTTATTGTTCATCGTTTATTTCTCTGGCATTTTCGCATTAGCTTAATTTGCAAGATCTTGTCGTTTCCACGTTATATTTCAACATTTAACATGGAACTATTGTAAGTTTGTCTATTTGGTATTGTTATATTCACATCCTATGTCATGCATGTAAGAATCAACGTACACACTTACACGTGAGGCAAAATATCAATTAATATGCTATTCGCACATTATTACTGCGTCATTTCCTGACTGTTTAAATTTTTAAGAAGAATGAGTTCTCCAATATCCACATTTTTAATATTTACTCAACTGGGCACTAGGGAAGCATTCAATCATGTTTGATAATATTGCGTCTCTATAGCTTTTGAATCAGAAGGGAAGAACAAAATCTCCTTGTTTTGATACCCAAGCTACTCCAAACAGCAAAGATTGAGCCGAGCTCAAGTTAGCGGCTTGATTTGCACCTCTAATCAACTCACTTTCTAAAATGCCTAACCATGTTTGATACGAACATGCATATGCAACTATTGAATCTTTTCAGCACGATACATGCATAAAAAACTAATGAGCCCAGAAGAAATGTTGAATTAATTTAAGAAACAACTCGACCTCTCTATGTACAAACAAAATTGAATTTGTGCTGTCAATACTAATGGTGAAATCCCACAAAATTTCGCCCAAAAAGGCCCACAGAACAGTTATCGGGAAAAAAAAAGCATACGATATTTGAAAAGTAAATTAGCCCAATATTAAAAATGAATTAGCTATTATTATAGGCGAAGCAGATATTTTCAAGGGGAAGCGGTTGTCCCCACTGCCCCATTCATTGCTTTAAGGAGAAATAAAACGTGTGGTGGAAAGTGATGCAGAGCGCTCCCTCTCTCTCTCTCTCCGCGTTTTCCTCTTCGAAGACTTTCATCAATAATTTTGTCAGTCTGAATGGTTTCTTCACCTGTGAAGGAAGGCCGCAGGTGACTTCCAGGCAAACGCAGCGAAAGTGAGCGATCTCTCTCCGTTGCTTTATCAAGAGAATGTGAAAGATCCCGACAAGCGTAGTGGGGTTTGGATTCAAGAGGGATCCATAGACATGCTACAGAGTAAAGAGGTAAATTCCCTGGCATCTCGTATACTCAAGGATAAGGTTGTCAATCACCAAACCCTTATTTGGCTTTCTTATGTTTTCGGTCTGATTTCCCGTTTCATTCTCCATGGTTCCTTTTTTTCTACCCGCTCTGTCATGCTTGCAGAATCTACGTTCATTAGTATTATTACTATTGTAAGGTTTGGGGGAATTGGATTTGTTACTTATTACATATCTGTCGTTGAGATTAATAGAAAGATTACGGAACGGTCAAAGCCGGAAGGGATAAAACGTATTCATATAGGTAGTCGTCCAAAGTTAAGAGCTATTAAAGGCCTCAACATCTTAGGATATTCGTAGAATGTATCCCTAGAAAGGTAGCCTAGAGGCGAAATCAACGAAGCCCAACCCACCTTTTGAAAAAGGTTATTGGATGCAGATCCGTATCTAGGATGTTGGTTATGATGTTCAGCATCTTGGCCATTAGGACAATGAGTATGAAGCACCATTTGCCCACGATGACCATAATTCCTTGAAAGCTAGATGAATTTCAGCTTAAAACTTGATAAAACTTAACCTCAATTTGAACTCAACCTTCATGAGACTTCATCTACCAAACATGGACTCCCAAAAGTCGCCGAAAAATGGTGCAAATGTCCTCAATTTTCGCACCAAAGTTCTGCGGGACACCTTTGTCCCACCCTTTTTTCTCACTTTTTTCTCTCTAGTGGCCGGCCAAACCGAAAGGGCGAAGATAAATGGGTGGAATCCACGTGCCAAACTTAGAGTCGCTAACTTTTCTTGCATAAAGGAGAGTGGTCGGCCACTAGTAAAATTTACAATTTGGTCTGTTGGAGGATCCAATTTTATGAGGCCTTTTTTCATTTTTGTCGGGTCAACTCGATCTTAGATGCGTCGATGCGTAGGCAATCTTTCGGATCTCTGGGATTGATTTACTGGGTGATGAGGAGAGTGAGCTGAGGTGAATCCCTCAGTAGCTTATGATAATTCGAACTGAATTGACATTGATCAGCCTAATTAATCCCTCAGTAGTAGTTCATGTCCATATTGCCACAGTTCGCATTAGAAAGTAGAATACGTTGATGATACTTACGTCAAGCTCTGACTGGAATTGATCCATCAAGGAACAATAGAAGGGAAGTAGTTGCATGGATCATGGTCCATGGATCATATGCAATCACATTCATCAATTTTTGTGATATCTATGTGAAATTTATATAACTAATGATTTTGATAGACCCGTTTTTATGGGGATTTGGGTACCGACAAGTCTAATCTAATGAAGCCTATTTGAGTTAGGAGAGAGAATGAACTTCCTTAAGAAACAAAGATGAACCTGCCTTTTCTCTTTGCTTATAATGTACACAGGTCAGTCCTCAAGTCTTTGTCCGACCCTCTTGTGAAGGCAAAGGAAAAAGCACCGAAGTATGTTTTGTCTAGTCAATTCGCTCGTTATGCATTGGTCTGCACATTGACAAATTGCACCTCAAATAGGCTCGCAATTCGTGTGTTCACACAAGTACACACAAAGATGTCAATACTTACAAGTTTCGATTGGAGATTGGCAACCCACTTGCAAGACTGGCAAAGCGTGTCTTGAAATTTCCGGCCCTAAAAAATACGGGGAAACTGAGGCTGATGTTATAAAAAATAATTAAAGTCACACCTTTGAGAATAAAATTTTTTTGAAAGATCTCAACTTTGTTGGAATCAATGTGAAGGAGGAACCACATTTTCTTGGCAATTTCCATAAGATATCAACATCCAATTAAGCGAATATGAGTCCAATGCCAAATCAACCAATAAACAAATGATAGAGACGAATCAAATCCTGACAAATCAGCATTTGATTTAAATATCAGTGCAATTTTATTCGGTGTACAATTTCAATCGGCGAGCAATTTCATTTTGTCATCGTTCAATCTACCATGGAAGTGCAATCATAACATGCAATCTTAGTCTATATTCAATTTCATGTAACTTTATCGCAATAGCTAATGATTTCTGAGTATAAATGGCTTTTTGGGTTTTTTTATATACGAAGGAAGGCCGCAGGTGGCTTCCATGCAAATGGCACATAGTACCAAAGTAATGGCAAGTGAAACTCACTTTAAGTTGTCCAGCTACATCCACCATTTAACCGTTCATCAACGCGCAACTTTTATTTCCAAGACCACCTGCTCCTCTTCGACGATTTTCATCAATTATTTCTTAAACTTAGCCTGAATGCTTTTATTTGCTTATGAAGGAAGGTGGCCGGTGATTTCCAAGCAAACGCAGACGAAGTGAGCGATTTCTCTCTATTGCTTCGTCAAGTTGTTGCAAGGATCAGACTCAAACTTCCCGAGTCACCAGGTGGACTCAATTCGGAGATCCATCACTCCATCGTCCTCCAGGAATGAAGAGAAAATGGGAGGGAGAAGAGACAGCTTCGGCAAGCAGTAGCCGTGATGATGGATCGGGAAGGGGCTACGAGGTGTTTCTGAGTTTCAGAGGACCCGACACCCGCTTAACCATCGCTGATTGTCTCTACAATGACATGGTCCGCGCAGGGATCCGTGCTTTTAAAGACAATGAAGAGCTCCGATTTGGCGAAGAGATTGAAGGCGGTCTCTTGCAAGCAATCAATGACTCTAGAATTTACATCCCGATTTTCTCCAAAGACTACGCTTCAAGTAAGTGGTGCCTCCGTGAGCTGGCACACATAGTGAAGTTATCAAGAGATAATGATAAAAAAGTGATCCTCCCTATCTTCTCCGACGTGGACGCGGATGACGTTAAGCTTAAGACTGAGTTGTATCGGAAAGCCCTCCAAAAGCATGAGAGCGACTACGGGAAGGATGTAGCAAAGCAGTGGGAGGAGGCTTTAAGAGAGGCTGCCAGAATTAGTGGAATGAATCTAAAAGATCACGGGTATTGTTTACTTCTCCGTTGACTTTGGTTTCTTGTTGACATTTTCGATTTCTCGTTCCTTCAAAGAATAATTAGATTCAGTTTGCTGCTGTCCAACGTTATGTAATGTTTGGTTGGATTTGACGCAATGAGGGAGCCAGAAATTTTGCTCAGAGGGCGAGGTTTCTTGCACAAATTGACTTTTCAATTTTAATACCAAGTTTTGATAACAATTAGTTTTAAAGTATATCAACTTAATTAATTAATCTACAATGGCAAAAAACCAAGATATCCATGAAGATCTAAGATGTGATACAATAGTATGACCATATGTGTATGAAAAATAAAAAAAATTCAAGTTTCTTAACTTCAATTGCATTCCGTACAGAAAGTTGAAAACTACCGGTACAATTTTCTCGACCTTATGTCTATGATGTTTGCCTGAAAAATTAGATTGAGTTTGATATTAGATCTCTTTTCCTTTTGTTATACTAATGAAATCTGAGGAAGAATCGGCTCAAAATAAGAGGCTCAGTAAGAAGCTTCTTTATGTTTTCCGAGCTCTTAATGGTGATAGTTAGTTCATACTTGTTAGTGTATGATGTACTCTAGGGAAACGAAAAAATGCGGAGGAAACATAGAGGAAGTCTAAGGGATATTTTTTTCAAAAACTTACGGCAAAGGGGAAGAAATGATGGAGTTGACCCCCCTTGGCATTGACCCAGTGACGAAGACGTTCCCATACTTTTAGCAGAGGAACCGATCGTTTGTGGATTCGGTTTTGGCCTCTGGGAGTTCATATGTTATGCTACTGCTTCCCTTGAGGTCATCGGTCAAATACGGTCATACCCCTGAGTTACACAAAAATTAATGGAGCTTTTGTATGATGGTTTTTCTAGTTGGTCGGAATATACAAGACCGAACACTACAAAGATCTTTGCATGCCATTATCCGAAAGAACATAAAAAAGATCTCTACCTATCTTAGAGGCTCAATCCTCCATTCTATTTCTGATTACAGGGAAACCTGAGTTAATTGCACAGGACTGACTTAGGTTTAGGTGGATTATCGATTTTGGGCTTTTGCTTTCATCGTGGTGGGGCAGGAGTCATAGGCTCCTCTAGTGGCTTAATTGTGCAAACGAAAAATTTGCGGCCTTAAACTGAACATTCTTCTATAGGTGATCTATAATTTGTCACCGTAAAACACCCTTTATGCTAGTAAAAATTTTAAAAAAAAAAATTTTGGTTCGTGCTCTTGCTTTAACCAGGGAACTATTCATGGCCCCAGGTCTTAATTAGCCAAAAATTCACCTAAGGGACTTCTGGGTAGTTATAGTTATGGTTAGAGAAATCTAGGAATGTCTAGAAAATGGATAAGTAATTTAACAATTCTAATTACCTTGAGATATGTAGCTACTCTCTACCCTAGTTTGTGGTGGTTTTTCTACAAACCCTGGTCGTTACTCTCTGCTTACCAACATCCTTCTTCATTAATACTTACCGTTTCTGTTCTGCTCCCTATATCCTCTAACATCATTGCCAATGGAGGAAGAAGAACGAGTGGATCCGAGAATGGGGAAGGGCAGGCCCATTACCGACCATTTTAAAGTTATCAATTTTTATATGAAATTACCAATTTTAATTTGTGTTTTACCAACTTCTTTTTCAATTATTTTACCACCTAGTTTTAGCTTACCGTCTTTTATTTGGGTAATTTACTAAGTTTATTACATCATTTACCGATGTACAACTTTTGTACAACTTAACATATCGTTTACTTCACATTTCAAAATTACCAAGTCTTGTACCAAATTACTAACTCTAATATAAGTGTCGTATTAACTAATCTCTAAGTAAGTTACTAACTAGTCTAAGTTTTTTATTTTGTCAAAACTAACTAGTTTAAGTTACTCATTCTTATTTGAGCCGCTTATCATTATTTAAATTTGTTTCAAAATCACCAATCTTTATAATAATATTTGTTAATAATTCACCAACTTTTATTTGTAAGGTTACGTTATTAGGCTTCGAATTCTGTTATTAAATTACCAACCCTAATTTGACTTACTTACCAATTTATGTCGATTAAAGTACCCAATAGTTTATTGTTATCAATAAAGAATTGGTAACCTCAAATTAGTTGTAACTTATTTGGAGATATGTTTGTTGGTAGCTCAAATTAAGGTTGATATATATTCTAGAAAGTACTCCTCATCTTCGTGTACATTAAGAAAAATGCTTTTGAGCTAGTATTCTTGTTCCTTTAAGGTAACTGCTTAGTGAGATTTTTTCTTTTGCCACCTTCAAACTCATCCCAAGTGCTTGAGGAGATAGATGATTAGGACCGGGTTTACCCAGGACTTGATATCTAGGCAAACCTCTAGAGGTCTCACTATGTGTGACAAGAAGAAACCAACCACTGGAAAAAAAGTATAAAGTGAAATGGAGGAATAATTATCGAAGCAATTCTAAATTTATTATACGGAAGCCAATTCACTCTTAAACATTTCAATTTTATCAATGTAGTTATAAACCTTTGCGTGAAATTTCAATATAATTATTTTGGCCAATTGTTGCGGAAAATTATTAATGTGGACTCCAGTAATCATTGGCCATCCTACGTGACACGCTAACGTGAATAATTTTACTTAAAATAATGTCCTACGTAGATTGTCACATTAGTCATTTCCGAAAGAAATTGGTCAGAATGACTATTATAATTTCATGTAAAGTTTTAGGACCACATTATTAAAATTGAAAAATTTAGGACTGAATTAGGATATATTGAATAGATTTAGGAATGATTTGGTAATTTTCCCCTAAAATGAAAGGGAAAGGAATGAAACTGAGGTGCACAACCTGTTGAAACCCAACCACGCGCGGCAATTATTAGGTGACAATATGTCGGAGCGACTTCTAGTCAAAGCCTAATTAGACCCTTAGTCATGAAATAACCTTTTCCTGCCATTTACTGGACCAATGAACCTTGATAGTAGTAGCTTTCCATTGTGATGAAGGTCCCTCCTCCGCCTCCTCCCCTTGAAAGAATAAGTTTTTCTGGTTTTTTGTTTTCAAATGGCTCACAGCTACATGATCACTTTTTCTGTGTTGGTTGCTTTAAAAGCAAATTACTTGGAACTTGATGATAACCTTCCAGTGCCACGTAATGCATGCGCGGTTTCCATATATTTGGTTTTTTAATTTGAGATTATTCCATCTTATGTATGTGGCAGCCTAGATGAACTTAAAAATCTCACGGTCAAAGAGGTTTCTAGTTTGTTATGGACAAGACGGACAGACGTGCCTGATCATTTGGTGGGAATTAAGGGCCCAATGGATGACATTATGAAGAAGTTAGATCTAGGAGCTTTGGATGTACGGTTTATCGTGATTCATGGTATGGGTGGCATCGGAAAGACGACGCTAGCCGATGTCGTCTTCAGGCAAATCTCCCCTCAATTTCAAGGTCATTGCTGCTTTATTAAAGATGTTCGGACTCATGATATAATAAACTTACAAAAGAAATTGTTGTCCGATATTCTCAATTTGAGCTGCATAAACCTCTCCTTCATTGATGAAGGGGCTCACATGATCAAGACAAGGTTTCATGGCAAGAAAGTCCTCATTGTTCTTGATGACATCGACAATCGGGACCAAATCATGAGACTTGCAGGCGAGCCCAATTGGTTTGGTGGAGGAAGTAGAATCATCATAACAACAAGGAATATTGAATTCCTGGTAAAGGAAGGTGAGGATGAGAGTGTCCAAGCCTCTAGAAGCAGACACTTTTCATTCTATGATATGCCAGAGATGAATTCACACAATGCTCTTAAACTTTTCTGTGAGCATGCCTTGGGATGTGCCGAGCCTCCAGCTGATTATATAGATATTTCAAATAAGTTAGTCAATGTCCTCGGACGACTTCCGTTGGCTCTTGATGTCGTAGGTTCCACGCTCCGTGGAAAATGCCATAGAACATGGGAAGACGTCCTACGTAAGTTAAAGAAAGTGATGAACGAGGATGTCAAGAAGAAGTTGATGATAAGCTATGAGGCCTTGGACTCTTGTCAACAAGAGATTTTTCTTGATATCGCATGTTTCTTCATTAACCAAGAGAAAATAACTGCAATTAAATATTGGGACGCAGTTTTTGGGTATCCCACCGAAATTGAAGTCAAGATCCTCACACGTATGTCACTGATAAAGATCGCGGATTACGATAAATTATGGATGCACGACCAACTTAGAGACCTCGGAAGGGATATCATCCGCCCGGAAAGTTGCAACATACTTTTAAGGGGTAGCAGATTGTGGTCACCCAAGGACGCCTTCCATGCAGTGCAGAGAAAGAAGGTAATTTTTACCTCTAAATGTTTTTCTGTTTATTCAAAATGTAACATTACCTTTTCAATCTAACTTAGTACTCATTGGTTGCCATTTTGATCTTCCAGTTAACGGAGAACGTAGTGGCGCTCAATCTTGGCATACATGAACCTGATGCGATGTACAGATTTAAACGCAAGGAATTTGCAATGTTGGTCAACCTTAGGTTCCTTCAATTGGACCATGGAAGCTTGGAAGGAAACTTTAAGGATCTTTTCTCCGAGTTAAGATGGCTCTCTTGGAGCAATTGCCCTTTGGAATTCCGAGCTACCAATTTAGGAATGAAGAACCTAACGGTTCTTAAGCTTTCTGGGAATAATATTACTGACGAGTGGGGAGGATGGTGTCAAATCATGGTATGATCTCATGACATACTTTTGCATTACATTTACTCTTCCTTTTTTTCTGAGTTTCAACTCAATTGCTTTATAGGTAGCAAAACAGTTGAAGGTCCTAGAACTCGTGGATTGTTCGTCCCTTACAAAGACGCCCTTGTTCTCTACAATCTCGAAATTGGAGATCTTGAATCTTATAAATTGCACTAAGCTAGGTTTGATTGACGAGTCCATCGGTAATCTACAGCATCTTGATCAGCTAAAAATAGAAGGTACAGCTATTGAGTCACTACCAGAGTCCATTGGCGATCTACAATCTTTAACAGAGCTAAGAATATATTCTTGGAAACTCTCAGTATTGCCTCACTCGATTGGTAATTTGGTGAAGCTGAAGCATCTAACCTTAGAATGCCATGAACTTCGAAAGCTTCCCGACTCTATTGGACAACTGGAGTCGCTGCTTGAGCTAGATGTCTCATGGACAAGCATTAAAGAATTACCTTATTCCATTGGAAACCTAGAAAGGTTGAAATTTTTTATGATCCCAAATTGCGGATTAGAAAAGCTACCAGACTCGATTGGGAGGCTCCATTCATTGGTCAAGTTGGTTATGAAAGGATCAAAAATCAGGATCTTACCTGATTGTATTGGAAATCTCAAAAAGTTGAAAGTACTAAATTTAGATCATAGCTTTATAAGTGAACTTCCGAAAACCATAGGAATGTTGGAAAATCTGGAAGAGTTACATGCCACCTATACAAAACTGGAGGGGGAAATTCCAAGTGAAATTGGGGCACTATCCTCGTTGAAAATTCTAAACTTATTATGTGGCCACGTTAGTGGATTGCCGACAACCATCAATCAGCTTACAAATCTCCAAGCACTTGACTTACTGGGGTGTCATTCAATTCACCAGCTGCCGGAGCTTCCAAAGAGTCTAACGGAGTTACGCTTATCATCGGTTTCGCTGACCAATATCCCCGACTTCTCAAATTTAACCAATTTAGTTGAGCTTTCTATAATGGGAACATTAGTGCAAGAAGCCCAAATAGAGGGGCTCGGGAGATTACGTGCGCTGAGGCAATTGACCCTCCGCGTTGGAAAAATGGCCTTGCCTCCAACCGATTTCAGTTCCCTCTCTCAGCTACAACGCCTCTGGGTAAGTTGTGCCGACTCCCGATCTCTTATCAAGCTTCCATCCAGCCTTCGAGAATTGTTTTTAGATGATGTCCAGTCACCGATTGATTGGTCACTCTTTTCCAACTTGGAGAATTTGTCAACACTGGAGATTAGAGGATATACGCTCGGGGAGATTCGATTCGAGGTCCTTGGAAAGCTACCGAAATTCAATGAATTGATGATGTTCGACTGTCCATTGCTCGAGACGCTGACATTTCTGCCTGGTCTGAAGGAGATCCAGCGGTTAACTTTGGACGGGTTGCCTCGGCTAACTGAGATTCAGGGTTTGGGAGAATTGAAATCATTGCGGACATTGCAGATCTGGTATTGCAATTCCATCAAAAGCTTAAACGAATCTGATCTGTCTAATTTACAGAATCTGAAAAGATTGGAGATCTATTCGTGTGCATCACTGGAGAGCATGCCGGGTGTGCCAAAATCTTGCCAACTCCACGTCCGTGGTTGCCCGAGGTTCAACAGAGACGGATAAGGTATGTATCATTTGATTGGCAAAGACAGTCGATGATAGTAAGTCCATAGGATTAGTGAGGCTTCTTTCAATGTGTTAGAGATGAAGCCTAATTGTTGCTGCGTCCTGTTTTGTGAGTTTTCCTTTAGCTAACCTTTCATCTTTGTTCTGGAACCACCTCTTGTTATCTCTGAGGGAAAATCCTTTTTCATGTATGGTGAACATGCGATCCTTTCGCTCACCTCGACGGTGGTGATTCTTAGTTGGTTTATGCTGCGCATCAGCATAACGTCGAGGTTGACATGCTTCACGTGTCACGCCCCGTACCCCACGAAGGCTTAACATCCACGCATAGGTCGACTTGAGGTGCGACGCTCCCAGGATTTTGCGTCACCGACCCGAAAACCCCAAATCAGAGAAAGAACATTCCACATGCGGAAACGACGTACATATATATATATACATACACCCAGACATGAAAACAAAATTTAACCATGAGTAGCATTATAAGTCAACAAACCATAGATCAAACTAGGATATATATACACTATTCGATTACAAACCAGATAGCACATCAGCTGGGCCAAGAAAACAAAAAGGGATCAATGGCCTGGAAATAACATCTGGCTGACGGGAAGAGGGTTACATCAAAAAGGGGATTAACCTCGACAATACATGTAAGGACCTAATCTAGGGCTCCCTGGCCTGAGTTGGATGGCGCTGCTGACTCCTCAGACGAGTCCTTCTCGGATCTAACCTCTTCGTCTGATCCAACTTCCTCCACTTCTCCAGCTGCCTCAGCATTCTCACCAACCACTTCCACATTCAGTTCTTCTTCTTCCTCTTCAATCATATCGTCAGCTATCACCTGCTCATCACCTTGCACCTCGTCCATGGGTATCGGTCCGTCTACAGTATCTCCTACACTGCTCACGCTAAGAGAGGCTGGAGGATCAGAAACTTCTCCACTCACCATCTGGGGAATCATAACACCATTTCTATCTACCGGAACATCAAAGGTCCTGATCGGAGGTCCGGTTACGCCATCAGCTCCCCTATAACACCAAGCTACGTACTCCTGAGTCTCGGGGTAATCCTCTCCCACATTCACAAGCACAACAGAGAGATATCTAACGTATGCTGACCCGTCTCCACAGGGATGCACACTAACATCTCGCTGAATCCGCTGCGGAAACCCAAAAAGAGGAGCTTTCCTCGGCATTTCAGGGACGGGGGTCTGAAAATCGGTTTTACCACAACCGTGAGATAAACTCAGCAAGTAAAATCTCTAATCCTAAACTAGGCTAACGTGCATCTCCAGAGATAATTAAAATGCATGAATTACTGAACCAGAAAATATTTCACATTAAAATCACTCGGGCCCTCGGCCCCAATTCTTTCATTACTTCTGCCCTGCAGGTTAGGCTTTCAACATCAGTATAATTCGTAAGCAGTTAAATCGACCCGAAGGCCATGACCCAATGGTCATTAATCATTCGACCCGAAGGTCCGACCCGAAGGCCCACAATTGTATAATTCGACCCGAAGGCCATGACCCAATGGTCATCACATTTAAATCGACCCGAAGGCCCGACCCGAAGGCCCACAATTGTATAATTCGACCCGAAGGCCATGACCCAATGGTCATCACATTTAAATCGACCCGAAGGCCCGACCCGAAGGCCCACAATTGTATAATTCGACCCGAAGGCCATGACGCAGAGGTCATCCATCATTCTCGACCCGTAGGCCTGACCCGTCGGTCACAGTTATATCCGACCCGTAGGCCTGACCCGTCGGTCACAGTACATTCTTAAATCATATCAAAACCGACGTGAATTTCACAATCAAAGGCTCATTTAATTCCCAACGGGCTTAAGACAATTTCAATTTACTTCACATCAAGGCCCGTTCAAATTCCAATTGGGCTCAATCAAGTTCAAGCCAATCCACATTCAAAGGCCTAATTAAATTCTAATGGGCTCAATCAAGTTCAAGCCAATCCACATTCAAAGGCCCAATTAAATTCTAATGGGCTCAATCAAGTTCAAGACAATTTACATTCAAAGGCCCAATTAAATTCTAATGGGCTTCAACAATTCAAATCAAGTCCAACAATCAAGGCCCAATTCCACTCAATCAAGGCCCATTTAATTTTTCAATTGGGCCATTAAGATTAAATTCGGAGCCCATGATGCCCTCTCCAATTCAACCATCAATTTCTTTCTAATTTACCCTTAAATCACCATAATTAGTCCTAATTAGGTCCACTAATCATCCAAGGTACAAAACACACTCAATTAGGCCCTAATTAACATAATTAAACTCCTAATCTAGCACAATTTAGACTAATTCAGGGATTAGTGGTTTTACTCGCCTATTAACGACGCGAGACGACGGGAGCGAGCGGCCGATGACCGGCGAGCGGTACGATCGACGGCGGCGCTCCAATGCAAGCCGGCGGCTTACGGCGGTCCGGCGAAGCTCACGGCCAAGCTCGGCCAAGGACAGGGGAGGCTGGTCTGGTCGGCGGCTGAGGGTGACGGAAGGGAGACGGCGGAGGCTAGGCTGGTCGGTAGGGGGTGGCGCACGGCGGCGCGGCCTGGCTGGACTCGCCCGGCGACGGTGACGGCGTCCTGCTCGACCCGGCTGGAGCGGCTGTCACGGGCGGCGGGAGCGGGGGAAAAGGGTGCGACAAGGCTAGGGGTGAGGCCTAGGGGTGGCACACGGTGGCTGGTGACCAGCAGCTCCGGCGAGGACCACTATTCCGGCGTGAACAGTGGCCGACGGTGCTGGTCGGCGGGGAAAGGAGCAGCCGAGAGAGAGAATTTCGGGAGGAGAGAGAGAGTGGCCGGGGGTGAGAGCTGAGGAGAGAGAGAGAGGGTCAAATGTGGTCAACATAATCCTTGGGTGGGTTCCACATGTCAACAATCTAGCCAATTTGCCCAAAATGCCCTTAATCCAAGGGCTCAAATCACTTCAAATCCAATAATTCAAGGGCAAAATGGTCATTTGCCCCTAACCATGGTTAACTCACCTTAATTAACCTTAACCAACCTTGGTTAATTCCTAAAATTGCCACTTAAAATTCGGAATAAATAAAAAGGGCCTAGGGGCAATTTCGTCCTTTTTCCGTCCCGGACCAAAATTCCAATTTTTGCACATACTGGTCCTATATATCCATGTAAGACATAATCCGAAGTCGGAATCGCGAAATTCACTTTCTAAGCCCTCGGAAATCGTCCGCAAAGTTTCCGGGAATAAAATAATATTATTTTCCAATTTTTGTCGAAAATCCACTTTTTGTCCAAAACCACTCCAAATGAGCGTGGCTACCCCAAAATGACGTTGGCCGTGAAAAATAACCTCAAACGGCCTCTGAATTCGGCCTCGGCGTTCCCAGGGGCAAAACCGTCCTTTTTCTCAACTTCTGTCAAATTTTCAGTTTTCAACCATTTTAACCCCAAACATGAAAGGTCATTCCAAATCGACGTTCGTCTTGCAAAATAGTCGTAGTTACCCTTGAAATTTTGATATCGAAACTCGGGCCCAATTTTGTAATCTCAATATGCTCGTCTTGCAGTTTTAGGGTCTCTCACTAACGAGCGGCTGTTTAGGTGTTACGCGTATCGACCTAAGATTGTCCGAATCGTGATGGTCTAAATTTCGAGAGAACGAGAGGAATTATCACTAGCACCAGGGTCGCGATCGTTTGGATTACAATCAGGTTTCATTTGTCAGGTGTACTTTCGGTCGTGCGAAATCACTCGCGATCCGATCGTACGTTACTGACAATATCAACCAGTCGTTTTCCTAAGATCGGCCTATATTGGCTCAAAATATTTCCTCAACGTTCGTCGAAATCGGCGTTCAGTCGCGATCGGATTCTCGGTCTACGTACCAGTTCCTATTTAGCCTTTCTCATATGGTTAGTATCCCGAGACTGATCAGGTTCAGGCGAGACTCACTAAAATTACACGAGAATGAATATACACTTCATTGGTCCCGATAACGGGTCAAAATTCAGGATGTTACATCACGGCACCTAACCTGTTGTAAGTTAGAGGTCGTTGAGAGTGCTGGTCTCACCTTATGGAGTGTTTTTTTAATTTCACTCGAGAACAATCATGATTTGTGAGGAATGAAATATTGGAATTAATGCCTGGTTAGCGGAAGAGTGAAGCCTCAAGTCTTGGGTCACGGTGTGCTTTGTGAAGTCTCTTTCTCCATTCTAGTATTTAGCCATTTATGCGTGAAATTTGCGCTGGGAGACCATTGATATTGGAGTAAACTCGTCGATATGGTCGAGCCACCATGTTGTTGAAGACTAGGTTTAGTTGCATTGAATTGTGCATTCTGCAATTTCTGGTGCTAGGAAAGAGTAACTTTGCGCCGTACAGGAAAATGTGAAAGAGATGTTCTTTGACATGAGCTGAAGGGGTTGTAATATGTTATGCTTCTTCGTCATAACTGTGGCATTATCCATACATGTTAGTTTTCAGTGCTAGAGGCTATGTACTAGTTTAAATGTGATTCAGTGACAGATTATAGGGTCGTGCATTCGACACACTCCCATATTCATAAGATTTATCGCCTGGAAAAATTTCAGATAGAATCTTTTTGCATTCAATTTGTGTGCACTTGAGTTTGCTAATACTTTGCTTAATTACAAGATTTAAGTGACTGGCCTGCCTTGTTTAGCTTCTGCATTTTGTCAATAAACGAAACTCTTTATGGGTTATCATGGAGAGAAAAGGAATGAACATAATTATTCCCTTTGATCTATAAAAATATTTAAATAATGTTAGGTTTACTAAGAAGGTATAAAGCATTTGGTTTGACAAGAGGTATTTTCAACAATCGACTAACTCAATTTTCCTCTACATCATTTCTCTTTAATGCTCATTCTCAAAAGAGAGTGAAATCACATTTTTCTTCTCTTGTTGTTTGCTATTCATTCATTCCCTCCCATCTTAAATTACCAAAAACAGTTGGGGAAGATGTTGCAATTTGTCCGATAAGGCATTTACATTCTTGAATTCTTATTTGTTGTGCTGATGACATGTCTTTTTCTTTTTCCTTTGCTGTTTTGAGCTGGGTCTATGAATTTGATGACTCTGACTCGTCGATGAATTAAATTAGGCAAACGCAATAATTGTTAGCTTTCTTCATCTATTTATGCAGACTCCTAGAATGCAATCAACTATTCATGTTGAAATGTCTACAGGTGTAATGGTTGGGTATCTATATGAGCAACTTTTAGTTGCTTATAGGGCAGACCTTTTCTGGTTAACAATCCTATTCTGCTAAGGCATTCAGTGGCTTAATGTAATATTCAGGTAATTGCAAAAAAAAAAAAGTCAAAAAGTCAAAAGTTGCTACAGTGACACTATTTCTCTTATTTAAGACGCAAGCTGCTTCGGCCGAGACAAAGAGAAAGGAGAAGAAAGAAAAGGAGAGAAAGGGAAAGAAAAGGAGGAAGAAGAAAAAAGGGGAAGGCTCACGTCACCGGAGCCTCGCCAGCTCGGATCAACTTCGTTTTGCAACGCCCGGTAAGCGTTCGTGTCCCTCGTTCATTTGATCGGAGAAGTTTTCCGATTTAGGGCTTGAAATTCGGAATTTTGGGAAATTTGAGCGGCGAAGTCCGATTTTTAAGTCGTAAAGCTGCGTATTTTTATAGAATTGGTAGTTTAGGGTGTCGTGGAGCCGTGGGATTTTACGGATCTTGATTTGGACTTGCGGTTTGCCTAATATGAATTTTTGAAGTTGACCGCACTAGATGAACAGTGCGCGACCAGCGGGCTTTGGGCTATTTTTCGTCGGTTTTCGGCTCGATTTTGGGACGGCCAAGTTGGGGTTCTTGTAGTGCTCTAAGTGGGCTTTCTATTGACTATGAGCTCGCTTAAAACGGAGTTCGGTGGAAGAATTTATGGTACAATCAAGTTTCGCATTCAAACTCCGCGTTGCGAACGGTCTGGATAATCGCATTGGAAAAGCGATTCGTGGGCACCTTTGAGTTACCTTGTTAGCGTTTGAGCGTCGTTTAGTCATTTCGTAGTTTTTACTTGGTTTTGACGTCGATTCTCGTTTAATTGTTAGGATTGCAATATCATCGGTTCGAGTTAGGGAGGTTGTTTGATATTTCAGGATTTCAGGTGAGTGGTACTATCTCTTCTTTGAATTTATAAACTCATATTTTGAAAGTAGTAAGGATTTGAGTAATCGTACGAGTTGTGAAAGAACATATTTATTGCATAAAAGTATGGATCGGGCATTTACTACTTTTTAATAGTTGAGAATGATTTGGAAATTGTTTTGGAAATATATTGTGAAAGGATACATATGTATATTGCATTACGAACTAGTTTATGAAATGAGTTTGGAAATGATTTGAGAAATGCTCTATGAAATGTATTTCTGGCGGATGAGCCGTATTGTGAGAAAGTTATTTGTTTGGTTTGTGAAATGTATTATGGATTGGATTTCTGATATTGGATGATGATTGTTTGATGCTCAATATGGCTGTGAGCCCAATGAGGGGCTTTGGGGTATGCATACCGGGTTTAGGATATCCTTCTGGGCCGAGCCACCGGCTTTGTAGGTGGAGACCTTGCCAAGGAGGGAATCTTGGTAGCCTTGTCACAAGGCTTTGTGTCGTGACCATGGTTTGATATTGAGCAATAGATTGGCCAATGGAATGGACCATCGGCATGTGCTTTTGATGAGATTGATCAATAGACTTGACCATTGATGTTTATGCTGATTTAAAAATGAGTTATTTTCTGAATTATATAAAGCTTTGAGGAAATGAAATAACTCTTATATGACTCGATATGTATGTTATGTCTTGAGTTTGACTTCTGAAGTTCTGGTAATGTTTTGTACACATGCATAGTGATTGCTCGCTGAGTTCTTGATGTACATGTTCTTTTGGTGGATTATAGAAACTCTGATGTTGTAACCAACCCGTTGGTTTATCTTATATATATGTGGTTTGAAATATATATATGTTGATAACAGGTTGTTGGTTATTGTTGAGGCTTTGTCCTTCGTGTGGAAGGACAGCCGTGTCACCCCCTTTCTCTAGTTGTTTTTGGGGTGTGACATTTTTGGTATCAGAGCTTAAGTTATGATCTGTTTGGGTATAGATTTTTATGGGACGTTGTGAGATTGTGTGATAGTTTTAGCGTGTTATTTTCTAGGTGCTAAGGTTTTGTTACGCTTTGGATTCAGGTTATCATGCGTTCCGACTCAGAGACACTTGCCTCACTTCGTAAGAACAATAAAGGCAAGCGAGTCGCTACCCCCGATACCAGAGATATGCCTCAAGGTTCTCGAGGCCCGGCTTCAAAAAGGAGATTAGAAGATCGATTTGAAAGAAGCCCCGACTCACAATATGCAAGTGATGAACTTCCTGAGCCTACCATCCAAGGCAATTTATCTGAGGCTTGTCAAGTAGTGCTTAACTTTCATCGTCAATTGAAAGATATAGGCGGGAGTGGAACCGCTATGACTGAAGGTGAGAGAGAATATACAATTGCCCAGTTCAGAAAGGCCAAACCACCTACTTATGATGGGAAATCGGATCCTTTATTGGCCGAGCGTTGGATTAGAAGAATGGAGGGAATCTTTAGAACCGATAGAGTTCCCAATGATCGGAAGGTTGACTTTGCCACCCAATGTTTGGAGGGCGAAGCAGAGTATTGGTGGGAAGGGACTAGACTTGCCCTGGGAGGCGAAGATACGACAATTTCTTGGGAAGATTTTGCAAAAGCCTTCAACACTCAATTCTTCCCGAGGTCATTCCAAGCGAAGATGAGGGACGACTTCATACACATATCTCAGGGTGACTCTACAGTGATGGACTATGCAGGCCGCTTCAACCAGTTAAGTAGGTTTGCGAAACATTATGTGGATGATAAAGAACTTAAAGCTGAACATTTCCAAAGAGGTCTTCGGCATAATATACGTTCTAAGCTTGCGCCACTTGAACTGACCACATACAAGGATGTCTTGGAACGAGCGATCAAGGTGGAACGGTACAAATTAGAGCGTGACACACAGGATGTTCATCAACAAAAGAGACCCAAGTTTACTGAGTTTCAAGGAAGTCGTGTAAGTGGCAGCATTAATCGAAGAAATAATAACCTATAAGGGAAGTTTAGAGCCCAGAATACTCGCAGCTCGTGTACTACATGTGGAGGGTATCATGGCGGTGAGTGTCGCTGGAAAACAGGAGTGTGCTTCTTATGTGGGAAAGCGGGACACATACGGCGTGATTGTCCTACACAGAAGAATTCTATAGCTGATAATAGAACATGTCATCTATGTGGACAACGAGGACACCTAGCACATCGTTGTTTCATGCGAAGGAATGCTCCTTCGATTGATAAGCCCCAAGAGAACCCGCAAAGACAGAGGACAAGTGGAAAAGTTTTTGCAATGACAAAAGAGGATGCGGCGGCATCTAATGCAGTTGTTGCAGGTAATATTTCTATTGCCTCATAATGTGCTTATGCATTGTTTGATTTCGGTGCTACGCATTCCTTTGTTTCTACTGAATTTGCAAAGAAGCTTGATGTGTTGCCCGAGCCTCTTGAATATGAATTGCGTGTCGATACTCCTACTGGTGATTTCTTGGTTGCTGATCATGTGTTCAAGGGATGTGCGCTCCAAATTAATAATGTTGAAATGCCTGTGGATTTAGTGGAGTTAAATGTTCGAGATTTCGATATTATTATAGGGATGGATTGGTTATCCACATACCGTGCTACTGTTGATTGTTTTTCAAAGAAAGTAATCTTTAGACTTCCGTGTCAACCCGAATTCTCTTTTTCGGGAAGTTGTAAAGACACTTTTCCAAGGTTGATATCGGCTTGGCAAGCAAAGAAACTTTTGAGAAAGGGTTGTAGTGGTTATTTGGCCTGTGTAAAAGACACAAGCAAGGTTGTAGCGAAGTTGGAAGATGTTCCAGTTATCAGGGAATTTCCCAATGTTTTTCCCGAGGATTTACCAGGTTTGCCTCTTGATAGAGAAATTGAGTTCTGTATCGAATTGATACCTGGTACGGCACCTATCTCTAAGGCACCATATCGAATGGCACCTACCGAGTTGAAAGAATTAAAAACGCAATTGCAAGAGCTTTTGGATAAAGGTTTCATCAGACCTAGTGTCTCACCTTGGGGAGCTCCAGTTTTATTTGTGAAAAAGAAGGATGGTAGTATGAGGCTTTGTATAGACTACCGAGAGCTTAATAAGGTGACGATCAAAAACAAATATCCTTTACCCCGGATTGATGATTTATTTGATCAACTTCAGGGAGCTCAAGTCTTTTCTAAGATCGACCTTCGTTCTGGGTATCATCAGTTGAAGATAAAAGCAGATGATGTGCCTAAAACTGCTTTCAGAACAAGGTATGGCCATTATGAATTCCTCGTCATGCCTTTTGGTTTAACAAATGCGCCTGCTGCTTTCATGGACTTGATGAACAAGGTGTTCAAAGAGTATCTAGATAAATTTATTGTGGTGTTCATCGATGACATTCTAGTGTTTTCAAAGAGTTTGGAGGATCATGAATAACACTTGAGGTTTGTCCTACAGACTTTGCATGAGAAGAAGTTGTATGCTAAATTTAGTAAGTGCGACTTCTGGCTTGATCATATAGAATTCTTGGGTCATGTAATATCGAAAGATGGCATATTAGTAGATCCAAAGAAAGTTGAAGCAGTTGTTCAGTGGAATCGCCCTACTAATGTTACAGAAGTGAGAAGTTTTCTTGGACTAGCTGGCTATTATAGGCGCTTTGTAGAGGGATTCTCAAAGATCGCTGGTCTACTTACTCGCCTAACTCAGAAGAGAGTTAAATTTGTATGGTCGGATCAATGTGAGAGCAGTTTTCAAGAGTTAAAGAGGCGGCTAGTGTCAGCCCCTATATTGACTTTACCTTCAGGAACTACTGGCTTTGTAATTTATTGTGACGCGTCTAAAGAAGGTTTGGGTTGTGTTCTTATGCAAGATGATAAAGATGTTGCCTATGCTTCTAGACAATTGAAACCACATGAGAAGAACTACCCCACTCATGATCTCGAATTAGCAGCGGTTGTGTTTGCCTTAAAAATATGGCGGCATTATTTGTATGGTGAAAGATGTGAAGTTTTTACTGATCACAAAAGTCTGAAGTATATTTTTACCCAGAAAGAGTTAAACATGAGGTAGAGAAGATGGCTAGAACTTTTAAAGGATTATGACTTGTCTATTAATTATCATCCAGGAAAGGCTAACGTGGTAGCGGATGCCTTGAGTCGTAAGTCCTTTGGAAATATGGCAACTTTACTTACTTCTCAAAAGCCTATTCTTGAAGACATGAGAAAGTTGGACTTAGAGGTATTAGTACATCAACTTGGTGCTCGTTTAGCTAATCTTCGAGTGCAACCAACATTGATCGATAGAATTAAGACCAAACAGAATGGAGATCCTCAGTTGCAGAAATTCAGAGAAGTCGTGGAAGCTGGAGGACAAGTAGACTTCAGTATATACGTAGATGGGTCATTGAAGTTTCGTGGTCGTTTATGTGTTCCTGATGATTCAGAATTGAAAAAGGAGATATTGCAGGAAGCTCACAGCACTAGATTCTCAATTCATCCTGGAAGCACTAAAATGTATAGGGACTTGAGAGAGAAATTCTGGTGGGTCAATATGAAGAAGGATGTTGTAAAATTTATCGACGAATGCCTAGTTTGCCAGCAAGTGAAAATTGAGCACCAGAAACCAGGTGGACAATTACACCCTCTAGAGATACCTAAATGGAAGTGGGAGCATATCACCATGGACTTTATAGTTGGTCTACCGAGAACGCCAAGTGGTAAGAATGCTATATGGGTGATTGTTGACCGATTGACTAAGTCCGCACACTTTTTGTCATACCGATTCGGCCTTTCAATGGAATACATGACAAAACGATATATTAATGAGATAGTAAAGCTGCATGGAGTTCCCGTAAGCATTGTTTCTGACAGGGATCCCAGATTTGTATCTAACTTTTGGAGGAGTGTACAAGGAGCATTGGGTACTAAACTCAACTTGAGTACAGCTTTTCATCCGCAAACAGATGGGCAGTCAGAGAGAACGATCCAGACATTAGAGGATATGTTGAGGTCCTGCATCATTGACTTTGGAGGTTCTTGGGATGAACATCTACACTTGGCAGAATTTTCTTATAACAACAGCTATCATTCCAGCATTAAGATGGCACCTTTTGAAGCTTTGTATGGCCGAAAATGTAGAAGCCCCATTTGTTGGGATGATGTTGGTGAGAAAAGACTAACTGGTCCCGAGTTCATTCAGCAGTCAGAAGAGAAAGTTAGGTTGGTTCGGGAACGTCTCAAAACGGCCCAAAGTCGTCAGAAAAGTTATGCAAATCTTAAAAGGCGCAAGGTAGAGTTTAGTGTGGGGGATCATGTATTCCTAAAAGTTTCTCCTACGAAGGGTGTTATGAGATTTGATACGCGTGGGAAGTTGAGTCCAAGATACGTGGGACCATTCTTGATCTTAGAGAAGATTGGTGAAGTCGCTTACAAACTTGCTTTGCCACCGGCACTGTCAGGTGTTCATAATGTGTTTCACGTCTCTTTGTTGCGTAAATATGTGCCAAATCCTGAGCATGTACTAGACTTTACACCATTGAGGTTAAGGGAGAACTTGACGTATGAAGAGCAGCCTATTCGTATCGTCGATAGGAAGGATCAGGTGTTGCGACGGCGGACCATTCCTTATGTAAAGATACAATGGCTGAACCACACTGAGAGAGAAGCTACTTGAGAACTTGAGGAGGAGGTAAAACGCAAGTACCCTCACTTGTTTGAAAATTGAGGTAAGTACAAATTTCGAGGACGAAATTTCTTTTAAGGAGGGATGGATGTAATATTCAGGTAATTGCAAAAAAAAAAAAAAGTCAAAAAGTCAAAAGTTGCTACAGTGACACTATTTCTCTTATTTAAGACGCAAGCTGCTTCGGCCGAGACAAAGAGAAAGGAGAAGAAAGAAAAGGAGAGAAAGGGAAAGAAAAGGAGGAAGAAGAAAAAAGGGGAAGGCTCACGTCACCGGAGCCTCGCCAGCTCGGATCAACTTCGTTTTGCAACGCCCGGTAAGCGTTCGTGTCCCTCGTTCATTTGATCGGAGAAGTTTTCCGATTTAGGGCTTGAAATTCGGAATTTTGGGAAATTTGAGCGGCGAAGTCCGATTTTTGAGTCGTAAAGCTGCGTATTTTTATAGAATTGGTAGTTTAGGGTGTCGTGGAGCCGTGGGATTTTACGGATCTTGATTTGGACTTGCGGTTTGCCTAATATGAATTTTTGAAGTTGACCGCACTAGATGAACAGTGCGCGACCAGCGGGCTTTGGGCTATTTTTCGTCGGTTTTCGGCTCGATTTTGGGACGGCCAAGTTGGAGTTCTTGTAGTGCTCTAAGTGGGCTTTCTATTGACTATGAGCTCGCTTAAAACGGAGTTCAGTGGAAGAATTTATGGTACAATCAAGTTTCGCATTCAAACTCCGCGTTGCGAACGGTCTGGATAATCGCATTGGAAAAGCGATTCGTGGGCACCTTTGAGTTACCTTGTTAGCGTTTGAGCGTCGTTTAGTCATTTCGTAGTTTTTACTTGGTTTTGACGTCGATTCTCGTTTAATTGTTAGGATTGCGATATCATCGGTTCGAGTTAGGGAGGTTGTTTGATATTTCAGGATTTCAGGTGAGTGGTACTATCTCTTCTTTGAATTTATAAACTCATATTTTGAAAGTAGTAAGGATTTGAGTAATCGTACGAGTTGTGAAAGAACATATTTATTGCATAAAAGTATGGATCGGGCATTTACTACTTTTTAATAGTTGAGAATGATTTGGAAATTGTTTTGGAAATATATTGTGAAAGGATACATATGTATATTGCATTACGAACTAGTTTATGAAATGAGTTTGGAAATGATTTGAGAAATGCTCTATGAAATGTATTTCTGGCGGATGAGCCGTATTGTGAGAAAGTTATTTGTTTGGTTTGTGAAATGTATTATGGATTGGATTTCTGATATTGGATGATGATTGTTTGATGCTCAATATGGCTGTGAGCCCAATGAGGGGCTTTGGGGTATGCATACCGGGTTTAGGATATCCTTCTGGGCCGAGCCACCGGCTTTGTAGGTGGAGACCTTGCCAAGGAGGGAATCTTGGTAGCCTTGTCACAAGGCTTTGTGTCGTGACCATGGTTTGATATTGAGCAATAGATTGGCCAATGGAATGGACCATCGGCATGTGCTTTTGATGAGATTGATCAATAGACTTGACCATTGATGTTTATGCTGATTTAAAAATGAGTTATTTTCTGAATTATATAAAGCTTTGAGGAAATGAAATAACTCTTATATGACTCGATATGTATGTTATGTCTTGAGTTTGACTTCTGAAGTTCTGGTAATGTTTTGTACACATGCATAGTGATTGCTCGCTGAGTTCTTGATGTACATGTTCTTTTGGTGGATTATAGAAACTCTGATGTTGTAACCAACCCGTTGGTTTATCTTATATATATGTGGTTTGAAATATATATATGTTGATAACAGGTTGTTGGTTATTGTTGAGGCTTTGTCCTTCGTGTGGAAGGACAGCCGTGTCACCCCCTTTCTCTAGTTGTTTTTGGGGTGTGACATTTTTGGTATCAGAGCTTAAGTTATGATCTGTTTGGGTATAGATTTTTATGGGACGTTGTGAGATTGTGTGATAGTTTTAGCGTGTTATTTTCTAGGTGCTAAGGTTTTGTTACGCTTTGGATTCAGGTTATCATGCGTTCCGACTCAGAGACACTTGCCTCACTTCGTAAGAACAATAAAGGCAAGCGAGTCGCTACCCCCGATACCAGAGATATGCCTCAAGGTTCTCGAGGCCCGGCTTCAAAAAGGAGATTAGAAGATCGATTTGAAAGAAGCCCCGACTCACAATATGCAAGTGATGAACTTCCTGAGCCTACCATCCAAGGCAATTTATCTGAGGCTTGTCAAGTAGTGCTTAACTTTCATCGTCAATTGAAAGATATAGGCGGGAGTGGAACCGCTATGACTGAAGGTGAGAGAGAATATACAATTGCCCAGTTCAGAAAGGCCAAACCACCTACTTATGATGGGAAATCGGATCCTTTATTGGCCGAGCGTTGGATTAGAAGAATGGAGGGAATCTTTAGAACCGATAGAGTTCCCAATGATCGGAAGGTTGACTTTGCCACCCAATGTTTGGAGGGCGAAGCAGAGTATTGGTGGGAAGGGACTAGACTTGCCCTGGGAGGCGAAGATACGACAATTTCTTGGGAAGATTTTGCAAAAGCCTTCAACACTCAATTCTTCCCGAGGTCATTCCAAGCGAAGATGAGGGACGACTTCATACACATATCTCAGGGTGACTCTACAGTGATGGACTATGCAGGCCGCTTCAACCAGTTAAGTAGGTTTGCGAAACATTATGTGGATGATAAAGAACTTAAAGCTGAACATTTCCAAAGAGGTCTTCGGCATAATATACGTTCTAAGCTTGCGCCACTTGAACTGACCACATACAAGGATGTCTTGGAACGAGCGATCAAGGTGGAACGGTACAAATTAGAGCGTGACACACAGGATGTTCATCAACAAAAGAGACCCAAGTTTACTGAGTTTCAAGGAAGTCGTGTAAGTGGCAGCATTAATCGAAGAAATAATAACCTATAAGGGAAGTTTAGAGCCCAGAATACTCGCAGCTCGTGTACTACATGTGGAGGGTATCATGGCGGTGAGTGTCGCTGGAAAACAGGAGTGTGCTTCTTATGTGGGAAAGCGGGACACATACGGCGTGATTGTCCTACACAGAAGAATTCTATAGCTGATAATAGAACATGTCATCTATGTGGACAACGAGGACACCTAGCACATCGTTGTTTCATGCGAAGGAATGCTCCTTCGATTGATAAGCCCCAAGAGAACCCGCAAAGACAGAGGACAAGTGGAAAAGTTTTTGCAATGACAAAAGAGGATGCGGCGGCATCTAATGCAGTTGTTGCAGGTAATATTTCTATTGCCTCATAATGTGCTTATGCATTGTTTGATTTCGGTGCTACGCATTCCTTTGTTTCTACTGAATTTGCAAAGAAGCTTGATGTGTTGCCCGAGCCTCTTGAATATGAATTGCGTGTCGATACTCCTACTGGTGATTTCTTGGTTGCTGATCATGTGTTCAAGGGATGTGCGCTCCAAATTAATAATGTTGAAATGCCTGTGGATTTAGTGGAGTTAAATGTTCGAGATTTCGATATTATTATAGGGATGGATTGGTTATCCACATACCGTGCTACTGTTGATTGTTTTTCAAAGAAAGTAATCTTTAGACTTCCGTGTCAACCCGAATTCTCTTTTTCGGGAAGTTGTAAAGACACTTTTCCAAGGTTGATATCGGCTTGGCAAGCAAAGAAACTTTTGAGAAAGGGTTGTAGTGGTTATTTGGCCTGTGTAAAAGACACAAGCAAGGTTGTAGCGAAGTTGGAAGATGTTCCAGTTATCAGGGAATTTCCCAATGTTTTTCCCGAGGATTTACCAGGTTTGCCTCTTGATAGAGAAATTGAGTTCTGTATCGAATTGATACCTGGTACGGCACCTATCTCTAAGGCACCATATCGAATGGCACCTACCGAGTTGAAAGAATTAAAAACGCAATTGCAAGAGCTTTTGGATAAAGGTTTCATCAGACCTAGTGTCTCACCTTGGGGAGCTCCAGTTTTATTTGTGAAAAAGAAGGATGGTAGTATGAGGCTTTGTATAGACTACCGAGAGCTTAATAAGGTGACGATCAAAAACAAATATCCTTTACCCCGGATTGATGATTTATTTGATCAACTTCAGGGAGCTCAAGTCTTTTCTAAGATCGACCTTCGTTCTGGGTATCATCAGTTGAAGATAAAAGCAGATGATGTGCCTAAAACTGCTTTCAGAACAAGGTATGGCCATTATGAATTCCTCGTCATGCCTTTTGGTTTAACAAATGCGCCTGCTGCTTTCATGGACTTGATGAACAAGGTGTTCAAAGAGTATCTAGATAAATTTATTGTGGTGTTCATCGATGACATTCTAGTGTTTTCAAAGAGTTTGGAGGATCATGAATAACACTTGAGGTTTGTCCTACAGACTTTGCATGAGAAGAAGTTGTATGCTAAATTTAGTAAGTGCGACTTCTGGCTTGATCATATAGAATTCTTGGGTCATGTAATATCGAAAGATGGCATATTAGTAGATCCAAAGAAAGTTGAAGCAGTTGTTCAGTGGAATCGCCCTACTAATGTTACAGAAGTGAGAAGTTTTCTTGGACTAGCTGGCTATTATAGGCGCTTTGTAGAGGGATTCTCAAAGATCGCTGGTCTACTTACTCGCCTAACTCAGAAGAGAGTTAAATTTGTATGGTCGGATCAATGTGAGAGCAGTTTTCAAGAGTTAAAGAGGCGGCTAGTGTCAGCCCCTATATTGACTTTACCTTCAGGAACTACTGGCTTTGTAATTTATTGTGACGCGTCTAAAGAAGGTTTGGGTTGTGTTCTTATGCAAGATGATAAAGATGTTGCCTATGCTTCTAGACAATTGAAACCACATGAGAAGAACTACCCCACTCATGATCTCGAATTAGCAGCGGTTGTGTTTGCCTTAAAAATATGGCGGCATTATTTGTATGGTGAAAGATGTGAAGTTTTTACTGATCACAAAAGTCTGAAGTATATTTTTACCCAGAAAGAGTTAAACATGAGGTAGAGAAGATGGCTAGAACTTTTAAAGGATTATGACTTGTCTATTAATTATCATCCAGGAAAGGCTAACGTGGTAGCGGATGCCTTGAGTCGTAAGTCCTTTGGAAATATGGCAACTTTACTTACTTCTCAAAAGCCTATTCTTGAAGACATGAGAAAGTTGGACTTAGAGGTATTAGTACATCAACTTGGTGCTCGTTTAGCTAATCTTCGAGTGCAACCAACATTGATCGATAGAATTAAGACCAAACAGAATGGAGATCCTCAGTTGCAGAAATTCAGAGAAGTCGTGGAAGCTGGAGGACAAGTAGACTTCAGTATATACGTAGATGGGTCATTGAAGTTTCGTGGTCGTTTATGTGTTCCTGATGATTCAGAATTGAAAAAGGAGATATTGCAGGAAGCTCACAGCACTAGATTCTCAATTCATCCTGGAAGCACTAAAATGTATAGGGACTTGAGAGAGAAATTCTGGTGGGTCAATATGAAGAAGGATGTTGTAAAATTTATCGACGAATGCCTAGTTTGCCAGCAAGTGAAAATTGAGCACCAGAAACCAGGTGGACAATTACACCCTCTAGAGATACCTAAATGGAAGTGGGAGCATATCACCATGGACTTTATAGTTGGTCTACCGAGAACGCCAAGTGGTAAGAATGCTATATGGGTGATTGTTGACCGATTGACTAAGTCCGCACACTTTTTGTCATACCGATTCGGCCTTTCAATGGAATACATGACAAAACGATATATTAATGAGATAGTAAAGCTGCATGGAGTTCCCGTAAGCATTGTTTCTGACAGGGATCCCAGATTTGTATCTAACTTTTGGAGGAGTGTACAAGGAGCATTGGGTACTAAACTCAACTTGAGTACAGCTTTTCATCCGCAAACAGATGGGCAGTCAGAGAGAACGATCCAGACATTAGAGGATATGTTGAGGTCCTGCATCATTGACTTTGGAGGTTCTTGGGATGAACATCTACACTTGGCAGAATTTTCTTATAACAACAGCTATCATTCCAGCATTAAGATGGCACCTTTTGAAGCTTTGTATGGCCGAAAATGTAGAAGCCCCATTTGTTGGGATGATGTTGGTGAGAAAAGACTAACTGGTCCCGAGTTCATTCAGCAGTCAGAAGAGAAAGTTAGGTTGGTTCGGGAACGTCTCAAAACGGCCCAAAGTCGTCAGAAAAGTTATGCAAATCTTAAAAGGCGCAAGGTAGAGTTTAGTGTGGGGGATCATGTATTCCTAAAAGTTTCTCCTACGAAGGGTGTTATGAGATTTGACACGCGTGGGAAGTTGAGTCCAAGATACGTGGGACCATTCTTGATCTTAGAGAAGATTGGTGAAGTCGCTTACAAACTTGCTTTGCCACCGGCACTGTCAGGTGTTCATAATGTGTTTCACGTCTCTTTGTTGCGTAAATATGTGCCAAATCCTGAGCATGTACTAGACTTTACACCATTGAGGTTAAGGGAGAACTTGACGTATGAAGAGCAGCCTATTCGTATCGTCGATAGGAAGGATCAGGTGTTGCGACGGCGGACCATTCCTTATGTAAAGATACAATGGCTGAACCACACTGAGAGAGAAGCTACTTGAGAACTTGAGGAGGAGGTAAAACGCAAGTACCCTCACTTGTTTGAAAATTGAGGTAAGTACAAATTTCGAGGACGAAATTTCTTTTAAGGAGGGATGGATGTAATATTCAGGTAATTGCAAAAAAAAAAAAAAGTCAAAAAGTCAAAAGTTGCTACAGTGACACTATTTCTCTTATTTAAGACGCAAGCTGCTTCGGCCGAGACAAAGAGAAAGGAGAAGAAAGAAAAGGAGAGAAAGGGAAAGAAAAGGAGGAAGAAGAAAAAAGGGGAAGGCTCACGTCACCGGAGCCTCGCCAGCTCGGATCAACTTCGTTTTGCAACGCCCGGTAAGCGTTCGTGTCCCTCGTTCATTTGATCGGAGAAGTTTTCCGATTTAGGGCTTGAAATTCGGAATTTTGGGAAAT
This sequence comes from Syzygium jambos, assembly GCA_031216235.1. Taxonomy (NCBI): domain Eukaryota; kingdom Viridiplantae; phylum Streptophyta; class Magnoliopsida; order Myrtales; family Myrtaceae; genus Syzygium; species Syzygium jambos. The sequence goes on from CM062224.1 coordinate 16,974,199, forward strand.
TTGAGCGGCGAAGTCCGATTTTTGAGTCGTAAAGCTGCGTATTTTTATAGAATTGGTAGTTTAGGGTGTCGTGGAGCCGTGGGATTTTACGGATCTTGATTTGGACTTGCGGTTTGCCTAATATGAATTTTTGAAGTTGACCGCACTAGATGAACAGTGCGCGACCAGCGGGCTTTGGGCTATTTTTCGTCGGTTTTCGGCTCGATTTTGGGACGGCCAAGTTGGAGTTCTTGTAGTGCTCTAAGTGGGCTTTCTATTGACTATGAGCTCGCTTAAAACGGAGTTCAGTGGAAGAATTTATGGTACAATCAAGTTTCGCATTCAAACTCCGCGTTGCGAACGGTCTGGATAATCGCATTGGAAAAGCGATTCGTGGGCACCTTTGAGTTACCTTGTTAGCGTTTGAGCGTCGTTTAGTCATTTCGTAGTTTTTACTTGGTTTTGACGTCGATTCTCGTTTAATTGTTAGGATTGCGATATCATCGGTTCGAGTTAGGGAGGTTGTTTGATATTTCAGGATTTCAGGTGAGTGGTACTATCTCTTCTTTGAATTTATAAACTCATATTTTGAAAGTAGTAAGGATTTGAGTAATCGTACGAGTTGTGAAAGAACATATTTATTGCATAAAAGTATGGATCGGGCATTTACTACTTTTTAATAGTTGAGAATGATTTGGAAATTGTTTTGGAAATATATTGTGAAAGGATACATATGTATATTGCATTACGAACTAGTTTATGAAATGAGTTTGGAAATGATTTGAGAAATGCTCTATGAAATGTATTTCTGGCGGATGAGCCGTATTGTGAGAAAGTTATTTGTTTGGTTTGTGAAATGTATTATGGATTGGATTTCTGATATTGGATGATGATTGTTTGATGCTCAATATGGCTGTGAGCCCAATGAGGGGCTTTGGGGTATGCATACCGGGTTTAGGATATCCTTCTGGGCCGAGCCACCGGCTTTGTAGGTGGAGACCTTGCCAAGGAGGGAATCTTGGTAGCCTTGTCACAAGGCTTTGTGTCGTGACCATGGTTTGATATTGAGCAATAGATTGGCCAATGGAATGGACCATCGGCATGTGCTTTTGATGAGATTGATCAATAGACTTGACCATTGATGTTTATGCTGATTTAAAAATGAGTTATTTTCTGAATTATATAAAGCTTTGAGGAAATGAAATAACTCTTATATGACTCGATATGTATGTTATGTCTTGAGTTTGACTTCTGAAGTTCTGGTAATGTTTTGTACACATGCATAGTGATTGCTCGCTGAGTTCTTGATGTACATGTTCTTTTGGTGGATTATAGAAACTCTGATGTTGTAACCAACCCGTTGGTTTATCTTATATATATGTGGTTTGAAATATATATATGTTGATAACAGGTTGTTGGTTATTGTTGAGGCTTTGTCCTTCGTGTGGAAGGACAGCCGTGTCACCCCCTTTCTCTAGTTGTTTTTGGGGTGTGACATTTTTGGTATCAGAGCTTAAGTTATGATCTGTTTGGGTATAGATTTTTATGGGACGTTGTGAGATTGTGTGATAGTTTTAGCGTGTTATTTTCTAGGTGCTAAGGTTTTGTTACGCTTTGGATTCAGGTTATCATGCGTTCCGACTCAGAGACACTTGCCTCACTTCGTAAGAACAATAAAGGCAAGCGAGTCGCTACCCCCGATACCAGAGATATGCCTCAAGGTTCTCGAGGCCCGGCTTCAAAAAGGAGATTAGAAGATCGATTTGAAAGAAGCCCCGACTCACAATATGCAAGTGATGAACTTCCTGAGCCTACCATCCAAGGCAATTTATCTGAGGCTTGTCAAGTAGTGCTTAACTTTCATCGTCAATTGAAAGATATAGGCGGGAGTGGAACCGCTATGACTGAAGGTGAGAGAGAATATACAATTGCCCAGTTCAGAAAGGCCAAACCACCTACTTATGATGGGAAATCGGATCCTTTATTGGCCGAGCGTTGGATTAGAAGAATGGAGGGAATCTTTAGAACCGATAGAGTTCCCAATGATCGGAAGGTTGACTTTGCCACCCAATGTTTGGAGGGCGAAGCAGAGTATTGGTGGGAAGGGACTAGACTTGCCCTGGGAGGCGAAGATACGACAATTTCTTGGGAAGATTTTGCAAAAGCCTTCAACACTCAATTCTTCCCGAGGTCATTCCAAGCGAAGATGAGGGACGACTTCATACACATATCTCAGGGTGACTCTACAGTGATGGACTATGCAGGCCGCTTCAACCAGTTAAGTAGGTTTGCGAAACATTATGTGGATGATAAAGAACTTAAAGCTGAACATTTCCAAAGAGGTCTTCGGCATAATATACGTTCTAAGCTTGCGCCACTTGAACTGACCACATACAAGGATGTCTTGGAACGAGCGATCAAGGTGGAACGGTACAAATTAGAGCGTGACACACAGGATGTTCATCAACAAAAGAGACCCAAGTTTACTGAGTTTCAAGGAAGTCGTGTAAGTGGCAGCATTAATCGAAGAAATAATAACCTATAAGGGAAGTTTAGAGCCCAGAATACTCGCAGCTCGTGTACTACATGTGGAGGGTATCATGGCGGTGAGTGTCGCTGGAAAACAGGAGTGTGCTTCTTATGTGGGAAAGCGGGACACATACGGCGTGATTGTCCTACACAGAAGAATTCTATAGCTGATAATAGAACATGTCATCTATGTGGACAACGAGGACACCTAGCACATCGTTGTTTCATGCGAAGGAATGCTCCTTCGATTGATAAGCCCCAAGAGAACCCGCAAAGACAGAGGACAAGTGGAAAAGTTTTTGCAATGACAAAAGAGGATGCGGCGGCATCTAATGCAGTTGTTGCAGGTAATATTTCTATTGCCTCATAATGTGCTTATGCATTGTTTGATTTCGGTGCTACGCATTCCTTTGTTTCTACTGAATTTGCAAAGAAGCTTGATGTGTTGCCCGAGCCTCTTGAATATGAATTGCGTGTCGATACTCCTACTGGTGATTTCTTGGTTGCTGATCATGTGTTCAAGGGATGTGCGCTCCAAATTAATAATGTTGAAATGCCTGTGGATTTAGTGGAGTTAAATGTTCGAGATTTCGATATTATTATAGGGATGGATTGGTTATCCACATACCGTGCTACTGTTGATTGTTTTTCAAAGAAAGTAATCTTTAGACTTCCGTGTCAACCCGAATTCTCTTTTTCGGGAAGTTGTAAAGACACTTTTCCAAGGTTGATATCGGCTTGGCAAGCAAAGAAACTTTTGAGAAAGGGTTGTAGTGGTTATTTGGCCTGTGTAAAAGACACAAGCAAGGTTGTAGCGAAGTTGGAAGATGTTCCAGTTATCAGGGAATTTCCCAATGTTTTTCCCGAGGATTTACCAGGTTTGCCTCTTGATAGAGAAATTGAGTTCTGTATCGAATTGATACCTGGTACGGCACCTATCTCTAAGGCACCATATCGAATGGCACCTACCGAGTTGAAAGAATTAAAAACGCAATTGCAAGAGCTTTTGGATAAAGGTTTCATCAGACCTAGTGTCTCACCTTGGGGAGCTCCAGTTTTATTTGTGAAAAAGAAGGATGGTAGTATGAGGCTTTGTATAGACTACCGAGAGCTTAATAAGGTGACGATCAAAAACAAATATCCTTTACCCCGGATTGATGATTTATTTGATCAACTTCAGGGAGCTCAAGTCTTTTCTAAGATCGACCTTCGTTCTGGGTATCATCAGTTGAAGATAAAAGCAGATGATGTGCCTAAAACTGCTTTCAGAACAAGGTATGGCCATTATGAATTCCTCGTCATGCCTTTTGGTTTAACAAATGCGCCTGCTGCTTTCATGGACTTGATGAACAAGGTGTTCAAAGAGTATCTAGATAAATTTATTGTGGTGTTCATCGATGACATTCTAGTGTTTTCAAAGAGTTTGGAGGATCATGAATAACACTTGAGGTTTGTCCTACAGACTTTGCATGAGAAGAAGTTGTATGCTAAATTTAGTAAGTGCGACTTCTGGCTTGATCATATAGAATTCTTGGGTCATGTAATATCGAAAGATGGCATATTAGTAGATCCAAAGAAAGTTGAAGCAGTTGTTCAGTGGAATCGCCCTACTAATGTTACAGAAGTGAGAAGTTTTCTTGGACTAGCTGGCTATTATAGGCGCTTTGTAGAGGGATTCTCAAAGATCGCTGGTCTACTTACTCGCCTAACTCAGAAGAGAGTTAAATTTGTATGGTCGGATCAATGTGAGAGCAGTTTTCAAGAGTTAAAGAGGCGGCTAGTGTCAGCCCCTATATTGACTTTACCTTCAGGAACTACTGGCTTTGTAATTTATTGTGACGCGTCTAAAGAAGGTTTGGGTTGTGTTCTTATGCAAGATGATAAAGATGTTGCCTATGCTTCTAGACAATTGAAACCACATGAGAAGAACTACCCCACTCATGATCTCGAATTAGCAGCGGTTGTGTTTGCCTTAAAAATATGGCGGCATTATTTGTATGGTGAAAGATGTGAAGTTTTTACTGATCACAAAAGTCTGAAGTATATTTTTACCCAGAAAGAGTTAAACATGAGGTAGAGAAGATGGCTAGAACTTTTAAAGGATTATGACTTGTCTATTAATTATCATCCAGGAAAGGCTAACGTGGTAGCGGATGCCTTGAGTCGTAAGTCCTTTGGAAATATGGCAACTTTACTTACTTCTCAAAAGCCTATTCTTGAAGACATGAGAAAGTTGGACTTAGAGGTATTAGTACATCAACTTGGTGCTCGTTTAGCTAATCTTCGAGTGCAACCAACATTGATCGATAGAATTAAGACCAAACAGAATGGAGATCCTCAGTTGCAGAAATTCAGAGAAGTCGTGGAAGCTGGAGGACAAGTAGACTTCAGTATATACGTAGATGGGTCATTGAAGTTTCGTGGTCGTTTATGTGTTCCTGATGATTCAGAATTGAAAAAGGAGATATTGCAGGAAGCTCACAGCACTAGATTCTCAATTCATCCTGGAAGCACTAAAATGTATAGGGACTTGAGAGAGAAATTCTGGTGGGTCAATATGAAGAAGGATGTTGTAAAATTTATCGACGAATGCCTAGTTTGCCAGCAAGTGAAAATTGAGCACCAGAAACCAGGTGGACAATTACACCCTCTAGAGATACCTAAATGGAAGTGGGAGCATATCACCATGGACTTTATAGTTGGTCTACCGAGAACGCCAAGTGGTAAGAATGCTATATGGGTGATTGTTGACCGATTGACTAAGTCCGCACACTTTTTGTCATACCGATTCGGCCTTTCAATGGAATACATGACAAAACGATATATTAATGAGATAGTAAAGCTGCATGGAGTTCCCGTAAGCATTGTTTCTGACAGGGATCCCAGATTTGTATCTAACTTTTGGAGGAGTGTACAAGGAGCATTGGGTACTAAACTCAACTTGAGTACAGCTTTTCATCCGCAAACAGATGGGCAGTCAGAGAGAACGATCCAGACATTAGAGGATATGTTGAGGTCCTGCATCATTGACTTTGGAGGTTCTTGGGATGAACATCTACACTTGGCAGAATTTTCTTATAACAACAGCTATCATTCCAGCATTAAGATGGCACCTTTTGAAGCTTTGTATGGCCGAAAATGTAGAAGCCCCATTTGTTGGGATGATGTTGGTGAGAAAAGACTAACTGGTCCCGAGTTCATTCAGCAGTCAGAAGAGAAAGTTAGGTTGGTTCGGGAACGTCTCAAAACGGCCCAAAGTCGTCAGAAAAGTTATGCAAATCTTAAAAGGCGCAAGGTAGAGTTTAGTGTGGGGGATCATGTATTCCTAAAAGTTTCTCCTACGAAGGGTGTTATGAGATTTGATACGCGTGGGAAGTTGAGTCCAAGATACGTGGGACCATTCTTGATCTTAGAGAAGATTGGTGAAGTCGCTTACAAACTTGCTTTGCCACCGGCACTGTCAGGTGTTCATAATGTGTTTCACGTCTCTTTGTTGCGTAAATATGTGCCAAATCCTGAGCATGTACTAGACTTTACACCATTGAGGTTAAGGGAGAACTTGACGTATGAAGAGCAGCCTATTCGTATCGTCGATAGGAAGGATCAGGTGTTGCGACGGCGGACCATTCCTTATGTAAAGATACAATGGCTGAACCACACTGAGAGAGAAGCTACTTGAGAACTTGAGGAGGAGGTAAAACGCAAGTACCCTCACTTGTTTGAAAATTGAGGTAAGTACAAATTTCGAGGACGAAATTTCTTTTAAGGAGGGATGGATGTAATATTCAGGTAATTGCAAAAAAAAAAAAAAGTCAAAAAGTCAAAAGTTGCTACAGTGACACTATTTCTCTTATTTAAGACGCAAGCTGCTTCGGCCGAGACAAAGAGAAAGGAGAAGAAAGAAAAGGAGAGAAAGGGAAAGAAAAGGAGGAAGAAGAAAAAAGGGGAAGGCTCACGTCACCGGAGCCTCGCCAGCTCGGATCAACTTCGTTTTGCAACGCCCGGTAAGCGTTCGTGTCCCTCGTTCATTTGATCGGAGAAGTTTTCCGATTTAGGGCTTGAAATTCGGAATTTTGGGAAATTTGAGCGGCGAAGTCCGATTTTTGAGTCGTAAAGCTGCGTATTTTTATAGAATTGGTAGTTTAGGGTGTCGTGGAGCCGTGGGATTTTACGGATCTTGATTTGGACTTGCGGTTTGCCTAATATGAATTTTTGAAGTTGACCGCACTAGATGAACAGTGCGCGACCAGCGGGCTTTGGGCTATTTTTCGTCGGTTTTCGGCTCGATTTTGGGACGGCCAAGTTGGAGTTCTTGTAGTGCTCTAAGTGGGCTTTCTATTGACTATGAGCTCGCTTAAAACGGAGTTCAGTGGAAGAATTTATGGTACAATCAAGTTTCGCATTCAAACTCCGCGTTGCGAACGGTCTGGATAATCGCATTGGAAAAGCGATTCGTGGGCACCTTTGAGTTACCTTGTTAGCGTTTGAGCGTCGTTTAGTCATTTCGTAGTTTTTACTTGGTTTTGACGTCGATTCTCGTTTAATTGTTAGGATTGCGATATCATCGGTTCGAGTTAGGGAGGTTGTTTGATATTTCAGGATTTCAGGTGAGTGGTACTATCTCTTCTTTGAATTTATAAACTCATATTTTGAAAGTAGTAAGGATTTGAGTAATCGTACGAGTTGTGAAAGAACATATTTATTGCATAAAAGTATGGATCGGGCATTTACTACTTTTTAATAGTTGAGAATGATTTGGAAATTGTTTTGGAAATATATTGTGAAAGGATACATATGTATATTGCATTACGAACTAGTTTATGAAATGAGTTTGGAAATGATTTGAGAAATGCTCTATGAAATGTATTTCTGGCGGATGAGCCGTATTGTGAGAAAGTTATTTGTTTGGTTTGTGAAATGTATTATGGATTGGATTTCTGGTATTGGATGATGATTGTTTGATGCTCAATATGGCTGTGAGCCCAATGAGGGGCTTTGGGGTATGCATACCGGGTTTAGGATATCCTTCTGGGCCGAGCCACCGGCTTTGTAGGTGGAGACCTTGCCAAGGGGGGAATCTTGGTAGCCTTGTCACAAGGCTTTGTGTCGTGACCATGGTTTGATATTGAGCAATAGATTGACCAATGGAATGGACCATCGGCATGTGCTTTTGATGAGATTGATCAATAGACTTGACCATTGATGTTTATACTGATTTAAAAATGAGTTATTTTCTGAATTATATAAAGCTTTGAGGAAATGAAATAACTCTTATATGACTCGATATGTATGTTATGTCTTGAGTTTGACTTCTGAAGTTCTGGTAATGTTTTGTACACATGCATAGTGATTGCTCGATCTACTTAGAAGAGATGTACTATTCACTGAGCTGTGGTTGCTCATCCTTTTATTTTTTCCCAATCTTTTCAGGTTCCTCGACTAGCGGCCATTAGTACGAGAGCGCTATCGCGGGGATGTTTGGGAGATAGATTTTTGGGTATGATTTTGGAGTTGCTTGTAAGGTTGTTGATAGTTCGTCAGGTTGGCTGAGTTCTTGATGTACATGTTCTTTTGGTGGATTATAGAAACTCTGATGTTGTAACCAACCCGTTGGTTTATCTGATATATATGTGGTTTGAAATATATATATGTTGATAACAGGTTGTTGGTTATTGTTGAGGCTTTGTCCTTCGTGTGGAAGGACAGCCGTGTCACCCCCTTTCTCTAGTTGTTTTTGGGGTGTGACACTTAATGTACCAAGTATTAACCTTAGCTTTTGTTTACTGGGGTACTTATTTTCAGTACTCATAATTAGCTTAATCAAAGTGCATAATTATTTCATAGATCTTGGTAAGTCAGTCAAGTAGTAGACATGTTGGGGGACTGAAACTTGAAAGATCTGCGACTTGCTTTCATACTCTCGAGTGTGCTTCCCACATACTTCATGCTATCTATCACTTGATTCACTTCATCTTGTTGGATTAGGAATTTGTTATTTACTTTGAAAAAGGGGTTGTTCCTCATACTCAACATGTGCGAGGATCCTATTATTGCTTTATGAGTGTCTTTCCTTATCGAGCATCTGGACGAGCAATACTAATCTATGTCGTAGGCTCCCAAGTGCCTGTTTTCTGTTAAGTGCTTTACTTTTCGTGAAACATCAAAGTCATCTTTAGGTGGTAAGCTGTCTAAACCTCTTTTTGCAGATTGACAATCTAGCTAAGGGAGCTTATGGTCAGGCTCCGCAGAATCTGAATGAGATGAGGCTTAACTACCTACCATTTTTTCCCTGATTCATTCTTGTGAGTGAGCGAGATTATGCATGGATTTTGTTCAACAAAGTTTATTTAAGTGCATTGGTTTTGTCTGAGCTGTAGCTTTTGTTTATTCTTTCCGGTGACTCGTTCTCTCTGTCTCTGCTAATAATGTGGTTAATGTTAACTTGTTAAATAAACCTACTCATCCTCTCTGTCTCAGCTGATAATGCGGTTAATGTTGACTTGTTAAATAAACCTATTTGATCTTCATGTCTATCATTCTTACATTTGCTGATGAAATGTTTTTGCACAAGCTCCTCTAAGGCCATGGTCAAATGTTCTTTTAAATGGACATCTGGGCTTTGGCACGACACACATTGTTGGTGCTGCAGCAGCAGCTTGTTCTCTTCAATCCATCTCAGTGAAAGGCCGAGATGTTGAATAAGTACATGGGTACTTCTGAGCCAGCTATAAGAGGCTTCTTTTCAACTACACTTATGATGATTGAATTCCATTGCGCAATCTTGTATTAAACTTTGTTATTTCCAGACACTTCACGATTTTGTGCTTTCTTCTATTTGTTTTGGATGCATTTAATAGAGGTCCCTTCAGGTATGCTAGCAATCGAAGTAGGATAACTAACAGGACCAATGAGGATCCTCCTGCTGCGGCCAAGGTGTTCTGATTAAATTATTTTCAACAACAGCAACGAGGATCCTCCCATAACCATTGAAGTGGCCAAGTTAAAACGGTTGATGAGTTTCCTCATGCATGAATGAGAGGTTCCTCTATGACCATTTGATTAAGAGTGAGATTAAGATGTAAAATATTTGAAGCTTTTCTCTACTAGATATTTGAAATTGGTGATGAAATGTCTACTGGATTTTCTATTCTGCATGTTGATGGCATTGATCTTGTCAGCAAAATGGAGAGATTTTGAATATTTGAGAGTAACGACAATTAAAAAAATACAGTTTGGATATATTCTTGAAGGCAGCAGCTGCAGCGCCTTACCTTCTCTTTTTCGATGAATTTGATTCCATTGCTCCAAAAATGGGGCATGATAATATGGGGTCACTGACCATGTCAATCAAGTTAGTTTCTTGCATTCAATGGCACTTATAAGGTGGTCATGTGAAATCTATGTAATGGTATGACTCACTACTGGTATGTTATTCTTGGGTGCAGTTTTTGACTGAATTCGGTGGTGTCTCAGTTTAACCGGCGTGTTTGTGTTTGCAGAAACAAGGTAATAATTTTGTTTTAAATGATAAAAAAAAGTATCTCTTCCAATAGCACACTACCTGTCAACTGCTATCGAAAATTGCATGGCCAATATGAATGCTTCGACAAACATTTTCTACAAAGCATGCAGTATGGATACTATGTAATAACCTTCAAGGCAGACTATAAAATGCTAGACATGACTTTTCCTTGATTTAGAACTGTTTAACTTCGGATACACAGTATTGTTAAACTACATCTGTATCAAATGAAGGTAACAAAAGATGGGATTGCATGAATTACTTTTTAGATGCTGAAGTAGCTTACAAGAAGTGTATTATGCTGGTCTTCAGCCTCTACAACGGCATCAACTGATGCTGATTGTTGGAGTCGAGCATGTGCAATTTCTCAGTCATCATGAAATCTCTGCTGCATGAGGTGCTCTTTTGTTTTGCTCAGGGTTCATCTATCTCCTAATAATTCTAATTCACTTTTCTTTCTAAGGATGCTTTTTCTTTATTTTCTTTCTAAGGATGCTAACTGAGTTGAATTTGATGTGAAGCAGTAGAGCGCACTTACTTGATGCTGCACTTCTGTGACCTGGCTGGCTCAACTTATGTTCTGTGATTTTCCTTCTATTCAGAAGAGGCTGGATATTCTTAGACTTTTATCCAGGAAGGTAGAAACTTAGCTTCCATCCACCTGCCAGTGCTTTTGCTTTTAGCATTTCATCTTTGACATGGTCTGAAACAGGTGGTACACATTGAAATTTATGGGATTACTTGTTAAAGAAATATATAACCGCAATCCTACTTTTTCAAGAAAGATGCATCGGAAAGATTACATATGAACAGAGAATTGCTTGAAAATAAACAAAAAGAGTTAGAAACAGAGTCAATTTGAGCGGCTACAGATCCTGTTTAGAACTTATGGCATCTGACAAAGTACATTTGGTGAAACACGTTAAGTTAAAGGTTAAAACCCCTTCTCCGATGGAGTTCTCTAAAAGTCCTTCCACCCCAAATCATCCTAAACATTGTGAATAACAAGAGAACATTGTAAAAGACGTTGTAGGTTGGATCTGCAACCCGCTCAGCTGAGGCTTGGGTATGTTTAGATGTCCAATAGTAAATCACTTTCAACCTCGGACCTTGAGACTGGTAGATTCAACATCTACTGATGTTGCTCAGAAAAAAAAAAAGAAAAAGAAAAGAGGAAGGCCTTTATAGCTGATTCCATGAAAACGGAACTAAGACTTATCTTTGGGTATCGTTTAGTATAACCTTTCTAAGATGTCGTCATCCTCTCCTTTTCTTTTCTTTTCGCTAATTAGGAAGCTATTGGGTGGATTCGATTAATTATATTAATCCGATTCTGTATAATCAGTCAGTAAATAGGGCAACCAATGGGCAACGCTGATGTTTTGCTGAGTGTATGCTCTAATGCCCTTGTGCAGCTTCCTTTGGCTAGTGATGTGGACTTCGATGCCATAGCTCATATGACAAAAGGATTCAGCAGAGCGGATCTTCAAGCTCTGCTTTCAGATGCACAGACAACAGCGAGGGCGGTCAGCATAGGAAAAAGCCAATTATAACCGACTCTCTTCCAAAGTCCGTTCCTTCAAAGGCGAGGCCATCAGCCTCAAATGTCGAGAAGAGAAGACTCCATACAAATTCTTTTCATCCGTCGAATTCTATCGTCTCTCCCCAAAAACAAGAATTGGGTATCACCAATCGGAATTTCGACTGGGATTCTGATAGTGGCTTATTATCCCATCTGTTGTAGCTAGTCCTTGCAGTGATCTCATTCTAGTATAGGATAATTCACTAGGTGGGTTTTCAATTGCTAGTCACGAATATCGACCGGTGAGCAGTTGCATCGCTTTGCGCTCGAAAATCGAAGAAATGGGGATGAAATGATTGTCTTTTGGTACCAGCTGCTATTTCCACAGCTTCTTTGGCTTTGAGCACCACATTCAAAGTGAGGAGACAATTTTACCCCTCAGCAAGAAATCGACCAAAGCTGTGGAGCCCCATCTTTAAAACCTTTCATCTCTGATTATAATTAGCTTCTGCCCCTACCCAAATGTTGTTCATTTGAGAAACTACAAAGCCTAGCAAATCGTGGGCTCAAGATTCGGCGATGAGGAACAATGGAAAATTATGAGCCTAAGTAATGCTAGCTTCGTTGAGCAGTCTCTCCACCAGGTCAACGGTATGGTCCACCATTTAGTTTCCAGAAACTGCATATCAATGAAATTCTAGAGAAATCATCCGCACTAGATCAATTACGCATGCTTTGGACTCCTTGGCCGATAACAGAGCAGAAAAGAGTACTTTGCTGTTTGAAGATGCCTACGGCGACGGCAATAACTGCAATGAGTGGCCCGAAATTGATAGAAATAGATCTATGAGCGGATTTTCTGTGAACTTTGTAGCTGAAGAATAACACATTGTGTTTATGTCCGACCCTCTCTAATTTAGGAATTGATCGCACTTTTTGAAAGGTTTAGAATTCAATTACACTTTCGTGATAAGTTTTAAGACCAATCACACTTTCGTGATATGAAACTGAGAGGAAGGAGACGGACGAAGGGCGGCGATTGTGGCTGTCGCATGCTTGGGCCAGTGGTTGCTTTGCCAAAGATGGAGATGGCAAATGAAGATAGAGACCGTGGGAGCCGTGGTGGCTACCGGAAGAGCTACGAGAAAAGGAGCAAAGAACGACAGTGACCAACACTATGGAACTTTCAAGAGAGACAACTAAAGGCACCAATTTTTGCGGTTGGGACAAATCTGGCCAACAGTTATTTACTGTTCAAAAAATTTCTTTTCATTACTTTTTTTGCCCTTCACAGTTCGAATATTTACATAATTGCCACTAGAGCTGTACATTCTTTAAGAAACCTAATTTTCATTCTTTCTTCGTATGAAAAATAAAAGAAACATGTCTAACACATAAAGATAGTTCACATTAAGGCAGATACTTAGTTCTGGTGCTTTTGCTAATCTAGATGGTGGAAAATATGCACTGAAACGATAAATGGATGGGTCACATTGATTTGTCTGCCAGCAAAAGTTAGAGTATACACTCTAAATGCTGCGTTGCAATTATGTGAATTGTAGAAAAAGAAAATTATGCGAATTGTAGGTAATGCTCAAATGTTTTGGGAATTCTAGGGAAATAGTAGAAAGGGAGTAGTTTTTAAATGCTCTGATGAAATTACAGATTTGTGACATGTGCTGTTTTGACAGCAACACCTAATGAACTTTACATTTCAGTTTGGATAGAGTTGTTCAAAGAAGGAAGTTTCAAATTATGGCAAAGGAAAAACTTACCTTATAAATCTGGAAAGCCATCAAGTTATAAGGAAATAGACTAACCTTAACGATAAAGAGAGAATCAGAGCCTTTAAAAGGAAAAATGGAAGAGAACCTCATTGTCCTTTGGATTTTAGGGTTTTGGTTTTCATCTCGCATGTTAAATGACATGAGAGGACTAGAATTAGTCGCATAGTAGTGTCGAAAGATTCGTATATTTCTCTCATTGTAATTAATATAATGTAACGAGTCGTATTGTATAATAATAGAAACAATACGGGTTAAATATAGATTAATATACAGTATGCATCTTTTTTATATACATAGGATATGATACCGAGAGGAAGGAGAGGGACGAGGGGTGGCGATTGTGGTTGTCGCATGCCTAGGCCAGAGGTTGGTTTGCCGAAGACGGTGATGGCAAATGGGAGCCTTGGCGGCTATGGGAAGAGCAACGAGGAAAGGAGCAAAGAGCAACAACTAAAGGCACCGATTTTTGCAGTTTGGACAAATCTGGCCGATTGTTTGTTTCTGTTAAAAAATTTTCGTTTTTATTACCCTTTTTTTTTCCGTTTACAGTTTCAAGTATTTACACAATTGCCACTAGAGCTGTATTTTCTTTAAAAAGCCTAACTTTCATTCTTTCTTCGCATGCAAAATAAAATAAACATTTCTAACAAGTAAAGATGGTTAACATTAAGGCAGATACTTAGTTCTGGTGCGTTTGCTAATCTTGATTGCAAAAAACATGCGCTGAAAGGATTATCGAATGGATTACATTGATCTGTTTGCCAACAAAAGTTGGAGTATATACTCCAAATGCTACGTTTCAATTATGTTAATTGTGCTGTTTTGACAACTTCACATAAGAACTTTAAATTTCAATTCGGATAGAGTTGTTCGAAATTGTGGCAAAGGAAAAACTTTAGACCATATAAATCTGGAAAGCCTTCAAGTTATAAAAAAAAAAAAAAAAGACAAACCTTAAGGACGGAGAGAGTCAGATCCTTTAAAAGGAAACAAGGAAGAGAACCTCGTTGTCCTTTGGGTAAAGCTTTCAGGGCATTTACTATTGTGTGAAGATGAGAGGGAGAGGAGAAAAGTCTAAGGAGGAGAGAGAAAAAGAATTTGACATAGACCGTTTACTGATTGAAGGAATTCCCAGTTCAATTAGCTTGAGTAACAACAGAGACAAGATATGCAAAGATATCCATTGGAGATGCTCTTTCTTCTTTCAGATAAGTCGTGACAACATCTTGCCATTCTTTTTGAAGCATCGACTCTCAAATTTAGCTTTCATAAGTCGTGTCAAATGACCAAAACTAGTATCCTCAGAATGGGCTTGTGAAATTCGCGCCGAAAGACAAGTGTGATTTATCGCAACATCTTCTCACAATCATGTGATAACTACATGTAGGGGATGTAACTCAGCATAAGAATGAGCACAGCGCCTACTCTTCGCTAGTATAGAAAGTTATCTGCACATGCATGGCTATAAGGCAATATGCAACTCGATCCCCTCGAGATAGACCTTAAGTTAATGTTCCTATAAAATCTCATTTCAATGGCAATTAGCAACGGCTGCAACTAAAAGGACTTGCTGAAGGAGCAGAAATGAAATGGAACGGCAACTCCTCTTTCATTCTGCGGTTTTCTTAGGTATACCTGGAAATGAATAACGTTCAAAGTTAGGAATAAGAATGAATTCGTGATACTGGTTTTTTTAGGGCATTCCCAATATCTTGGACTGTTCGAAAGGAAAATCTATGTCAGATCTCGACAAAACGCCAGAAGACCCCAAGTAAAACAGAGGAAATTATACTTCTAGACATCCACCGTTTAATGAGAAAACCCAATCACAAAAATTGGATAGAAAAATGGTTCATCACAAGATTTCAAATCGATCACTCAAGTAGGACGCTTTTCTCGTTTTCTAAGACACTTTTGCTTAGCTTCTTTTAGTTAATTAATAGTGTCACTAATTAACACATGTATTTTATTTGGGGTTTTTAACCATTATATGTAGAATAATACCAAGTGGATTGACAAATTGGCAATAGAAAAATGCTCTCTAGTTAGTTATTTACCATTCACTACAAACAAACAAGGATTTAGCCACAAATTTTGCCACGAAAAATTTTGCAAAATTCGTCTCTAAACGAAGTTTGCGACAAAAAGAATTTCATCGCCAATTCGGCATCGCAAAATTTAGCGACAAAAAATTTCAACTTTCATCGCTAATTTGCGACGAACTCCATTCAGAGCAAAATTCGTCGCTAATTTGCCACAAACTACATCCGTGGCAAAATTTGTCACTAATTAGTAATTTCGTCGCCAACTCAGGTCACAAAATTTAGCAACGAAAATAAATTCGTCGCTAATTTGCCACGAACATTATCAATGAATTTTGCCACGAATATTTATTCAAGAACAAATTTAGCGACGGATTTTTATTAATTCTTTAGTGACGAACTCTGCAACAAACATTGTTTAGGAACGAAATTAGCGACAAAAATTTATTTTTGCAACGAACTTTTATAATTTGTGATCGTACAATAAAATTATTTCTTTTATTTTTCAATTTTAAATATAATTAAAAGCAAAATTAATTTCTATAATTTATATTTAACATTGATTAAGCACTTAATAACATCAAAACATTATAATAATGTGAAATACATTCATCTACAATTTTCACAAGAATGACAAATATTTTTCTTTTTTTTTTTTTGGTAAAGGTAAAAATATGTATACAAATATTTTTCTTTATAGTATACATAATGCGAGAATAAATAATCTTGAGCACTTTAAAGCACCTCCTTAAGCAATCTCAGGGTGGCAATTCTTTTTAGGGCAGGAACATATTGGGCCAACTGCACTTCTAGCATAGAAGATGCTGAAGCAAAGCCTATCCCCAATAGATATGAAAAGATACTTCCAATCTTGCGCCTGCTCTGCTTTCTCCTATAAGGTTTGCATGAAGTGCTTCATCACCTTCTCCAAAGAAGTGACATTCACTTGTTGACATACAATGCGATACTGAATCGGACCATCCTTGGCAAATCTCCCCCTCCACATATCAACACATAATAACTAACCTGACTGCCAAACAAAACATATCTACTGTTTAATATTCTTAATTAAAACCATAAAATTCCCAAAAGCAAGGAAAACTCAAAGTCCCACAAGAATAGAGAAGAAAGTGAAATACCTACATTGCCAAAATTTCGCATCCAAAATTAAAAGGATTGCACTTACAACATTTATATATCTTCAGGCCATGAAAGCAATTGCTAGAAATTTCTCGTGACGCATTTTCAGTCTAATTGATCCTCCGAAAGAGCAAATTAAGAAGCCTAGATTAACGGACCTACCAATCAATATGCACACTGCACAAGGTTCTTTATTAAGCCAACTTAACTTGCTATGCATTCTAAGATGATGGTTTGAATAAAAACTTCATCATTTCTCATATGATATTACAAACGGAATTCTTCTCCATACAAATCAAACTATGATATGAATCAAAAACCACTTGAAATTTAAGCAAGCTGTTAAGTTTAATACAAATAACTAAAAAATACGACACCCAACAATGTTTTTCACTCGCTTAGTAAATGGAGATACCATCGCACAACCATCTTGTGGAAACATCCAAGTATGAGGACTAAGTCATTAGCATTTTTACCTGAACCTCTGCATAGCCTTTCAAAGTACAAAAGGTCTCACTAATAATAAGTACTCACTATATATCACTACTTTTCGACTTCATCTAAAACACGAATCATACCCTATGTTAGAGGCACAATAATCTTGTGCTTACAGTATATAGTCACTATATGTCACGTCAGTTGACTGCTTTCAAAATGATAATAATAGTCAATGTCAAATCTATATAATGAGGAAACATTAAAGCCTAAACCACAAGTTCAATTGAACAATCCTTTTCCACAACAAGCTAGCCACGCTACTTGGACTCCGAATAAGACCATATAGTCAGAAACGCCAGAACCTTTTAGAAGTTTCTAAATTCATTCAAGCATAGCACATGCGAATATGTATTTGTGTCAAACAGAGGCTTTTCCGAAGCGGAAAATCTATCCTCTTAATACAGAATAGAATTTGCTTAAAGAGAGAGAACAAGACGTAAAGCATTAGCTCATAATGACAACTATTATAAAAGAAGATATAACACATCTTATACAATCATCTCTTTCAATAGTGATTAGCATTCATGTACTATTAAAAGACTGCCATTTAGCTAAACTTCATAGTAAAGAAGGGTCAAACACATCATTCCCAAAAACAGAGCAACATGGGAAATTCTTTTAAAATGATATCCGTGCATAGCCTGTCATAAAAGATCTACATACAATTCAAACAGCTAAAGCTTAATCTCAGGTTCATAGTGAAGCATGCCATTACATGACATGGACCTGGACCAACCACAAATTTTAAACTATTTGAGGAGGAGGAGGAGGAGGAGGTAATTAGGTTAAAAGCATCATTGAAGAGAGAGAGAGAGAGAGAGAGAGAGAGAGAGTATCAATTTTTTCATTATCGACAATTCACCTGTCTGTAGAGTCCCCAACCAAATGTAAGCAGCGCGCCAGCATCTGTTAAAGGCAATAAACAATATCCATGTCAGTGTTGTAAATTTATGCTTACTGACAAGTAATCATTGCCACACATAACTTAGCACTCACTCACATTGCCAATACATAAGACAAGGGCCAACAACGATCTAGATGGCAGATGCTACAGTAGTGATAGCAGATTAACTATCAATCATATAAAAATTTTCAATATCACGACCATCTCGGTCACAACTAAAACAGCTACTCCTACGTAATTGGCCATAGATTTAAATCAAGATCTCACTGCCAGCCCAAGTCAACTAGAATATTGCCAACTCCAGATGAAAATTATTTTTGTAGGTTTGTAGAATGTGTCAACCACCTTTAGTTTTGTTGTTTCGTACATACTTGGACTTTAATTCCCATGGCTTCAAGATGATCTCAGTCTAATAATCTGACATGATCACTCTTTATCTGCTAAAAGAACCAATGCTTTCTCGGTTTTTCAAGAACTTATTGAGCACGCACCTGTTATTGCTGCACTATGTCGTCCACCACAAACAATTTGCTTCACATAGCTCGCAGGAACTCTATAGTTCTGCCCTTCAGAACTCATGTTTCCTCTAGAAAAGCCCATAGATCTGTCTTTTACATGTGAAGAAGACTCAATACAAGGCACAGGATGTGGAGAGGACACCATTCGTATCCGAGATCCCAAACCAAGCTGTCCCTCGCCTCCATATCCCCAACCCCATACCCGACCTACATATGGAATTTTCAGAACTAGGATTATGAGTATGGCAGTATAGATAATGGAATTCCTAAGATCAATTACTATTTCAATTAAGAAAAAAGTACAATCAAGATGTCATCGTGGGAGCCCAATAATGCCAGTTCTGCACAATTACCTGACAATGCAAGAGTATGGCGCCCATCCGCAGCAACAAGGGCAATCCTCACTCCCGGACTCAATGACACTAAACACGGCAATGCTGACAAAGTCTCATCAGCAGATGATGAGCTTTCAGCTGCTTGCTTAGCAGTTGATATTCTCCTGCGCTTTGTACTTTCTTCTCCAGCAGTTTTACTGTCTACCCCAGATGAGCTCCACCCACTTGACTTCGAGCCTTGAGATCGAGGGCTCACTAAAAAAGTGTCAAACCAAATATTAGTCTATAAAAATCCATAAACAGATTGATTGTGCTGATAGAGAAATCACCTTGGTCAGTCAAAAAATAAGTTTGCCCCTTTAGAGCTTCCTTTTCCGGGTTCCCCCCAAGTGTTGGGTCACCAAAAACCTTCCCGGAAGGAACACATTCTTTCCACCCCCATGTATAAACTTCTCCATTATCTGCGCTTACCAGCTTAAGATGTTAATGAACTGAATCGTGCACATAAGAAACACCAAGAAACAGGGCAATCAAAAAAGCAAATATTTGGAAACTACTCATATACCAAAACTCCTGGTGGCTTGCCTGATGTTTTTTAAAAATTTCTGTAATATACTAGACTAACAGGAAGGGAGAAAAAGTTATTACCTGTACCAGCAACACAGTGGGCCCAACCAGCTGCAGCACTTACGACAGAGGCATCAGTTGGAAGAGGAAAAGGCTCTGGTGTTTCCTGCTCGACTACAATAGCAGAAATGTAGTCTTGACATAATCAGGAAATCAAAGATTAAAGTCAATGGACTAGGGCATCATGTATTCGCTTTCAATACCCCGTGCTTCCCAGACGTCACGTAGCTCTGACCGTGATCATCTGTGGATCCCCACGTTATAAGCTTCCCTGAATCTGCTTAAATGACAAATGTAAGAAAGAAACAGCACAACTTACTCAGAAGAAATCCGAGATTCGAGCCGAAACACCCTCTGTGAAGATGTTCAGAACATGGTCCAAAATCTCATCAACTAGAATACAATTCAGGAATAGAATCGACCAGAATTAGGGACGTTGACCAAACTCAGTAAGAAGTAAGGCCTGCTAGGTAGAAATAGTCGGTCTCCGATGGGACTTCAAATCATAAAACAGAAGCAGACATTGGGGAACAGACCCAATTCACGTGACCAACTTCCGTGAAAGCGATTGACAATGCAAACAACGAAAAACGAAATCAGCAACTTCCTAAAGAGCCAAAGCAGACGGAGAAAACTGTGAAGTTAAAGGAACCCCGCATTGACAGTTCGGGAACTAACCCTATACGGAAGAGTCACGCGCAAAGCAAAAAAAATCATCACTTTATCAGGAATGTGGCTCCCGAAAGGGGAAAATCTCCAAAAATCAGCTATTGCAGCTTCTTCCCCATATCCCAGCAATCAAATTCCAATAGAACCAAATGCCAAAGAAGAAACACAGAGAGAGCGAGAGAGAGAGAGAGAGAGAACAAATTAAGAAGATTCGTCTTCCTCCACCTCCGATGTATCATTGATTACCACTGCGAAGAAGCTGTTAGCCTCGCACTCCGCACAGAGAGAGAGAGAGGGGGGGGGGGGGGGGGGAACCTGAAATGGCCATGGCGAATCCACAACCGCCGCCGCAGACGTCCCTCCAGGCGGCGGCGGCGGCGGTCCTCACCGGCACCGGCGACAGGAGCGGCGCTCTCTGAGGCAGAGCTCCGGGCAGGTAGCCCCACATGTGGACCGCCCTCTCGGGGACCTCCTCCATCTTCACGACGCCGTCTCCTTCGCTCGTCCCCTCCCCATTCATTTCCTAACGCCCCGCTCCATAGCGAGAAGGGGGACGGCAGGGCACGAGAAGGACCACGAACTCAGCGTCTGGTTCTAAAGAGAGAATAAGAGAGAGAGAGAGAGAGTATATATTAGCAAATGTTTCACACATAATACATATATTTACAAAAGTACACTCACTCGAATTATGGCTCTACTTTTGGACAGTTTAGTAAAATATATATATATATATAGATTGCCCGCTATTCTGCGCCTATTAAATAACGAAACTTACATGCGCCGCTTGATCGATCAAGATAATTGAAAATAGAGAAAGATTTGCAATTGGGATTAATAGAGCCCTCATCATTTTTTCCTGCTCTCTGTCTCTTGCACTGCACGTGTAGCTCGAAATAGTATAATGTAAATATTGTCATTTCTTTCACAATATATGCATTACAAATTGAAGCTTCAACACATGCCTTATTCTTCACTTTTTTCTTCAAATGATATAAGAACCTAATTGCAATAGAAAAAAGTTTATCATAACATAATATATAATAATGTAATTTGAAATTTATTAAAAAATAATATTTTACCTCTAAAATTGATGCATCCATCGAAATTGGACGGGACTTGTAACTTTGGCCTCATAAGGCAAGTGAACTAAGAGATGTTCCATGGAATCAAAAAACGATGGAGGAAATATCATTTTTAAGTTGCAAAGAATGATTGGAATATTTCTCTTTAGTTTCTCCAAGTGTGATGCTTTTAACACTATTAAGCAAATATCATAAAGGAAATTACTTTAACTTTGTAATGGTGCCTCATACAAAATTTGATAGAAGTTCCTTTAAACGCTATTGAAATTAGTCTTTTCATAAATATGTGACAACCATGACTCTTCAAACCTGTCAACTTGCATTCATTTAAATCAACACATCTCCCAAAGTTTGAAGAATATCCATCAGGAAATCGCACAGATTTCAACAATTGACAAACAACCCGTCTCTGCTCCTTGTCCAATGTATAAACTTCTTTTGGTTTTTGTCCTCTACTGCTTGCATCTACATCTAGTGTTGGCCGATCACAAATATCTCTCATATTTTTTTTTGCATTCAAGTTGTTTTTTTGTTTTTCCAATGACATCCATCACAATATTTATAACATTGTCGAAAATATTCTTTTCTATGTACATGACGTCAAAATTATTATAAATAAGATGGGCCTTCCAATATGGTAGATCCCAAAATATACTGCGTTTAGTCCACTTATGTGTACTTTCATACGCAATAATTGTACCATGAGAGTTTTCAATAATAGTTGAAAAGTCATGCACTCGTTCCCAAATTTGATCACTGGTCAATCTAAATGGTGGAGGTGTTCTTTCAATCCTATTCTTGATGAACTCTTTTTTATTCTTTCTGAATATATGATTTATCGACAAAAATTATTTATGACAATCAAAATAGCTAGCCTTTTTATCATGTTATAATCTGAATGACTTTGATCTCTCTAGACATATTGGACATCCTAAGATCCCAGCTGTACTCCATCCAGATAACATTTTATAAGCTGAAAAGTCATCAATCGTCCAAAGAAGAACAACCTTCGTTATAAATGTTTGATCAGTAGAAACGTCATACGTAAAGATACATTCATCCATAGTTGCTGTAACTCTACAATCAATGGCTGTATATAAACATCTATCAACTTTTTCGGATTTTACGAGCCACTCATGATCAATGTCAAAAACATATAAGGTGTCTTCGTGCACATATCAGGTGAAAGATTGTACGGAGTTAAGATAAATGGCCAACATGAATATCTTTTTCCTAATTTCCCAAATGGGACAAATCCATCAGCGCAGAGACCTAACATGATGTTTCGAGGCTCCATCACAAACTCGGGGTATGTTCTATCAAAATGTTTCCGTGCCTCTATATCTAAAGGATGACATATTAGACTATCTTCTGTTTTATGATTTGCATGCCAAGTCATGTGCTCAACAGTGGCTTGAGACGCATAAAACCTTTGCAATCTGGGGATTAAGGGCAGATAAAACATTTGCTTGCATGGTCTACGTTTCTGATTACAACTCTGCTTCATGTTAATCTTATACCTAGATTGGCTACAGAATTTGCAAGATTTTACATTTTCATCATCTCTCCAATATAACATATAATCCTACTACATACATCAATCATTACAACTAGAAGACCTAAATTATCTACTAGCTTCTTCATATCGTAAAAATCACTTGGCATGATGTTATCACAAGGCATTGTTTCTCTTATTACTTCAACAAAAAAGTAAAAGCAATTCTCAGACACATTATGCTCTGTCTTGATATTTAACAATCTTATTGTCATTGATAATTTAGTGTGATTGTCACAACCTGCCCATAAAGGTTCATCTGCTGCTTTTAACACTTCACAGAACTGATTAGATAGAAAAGTTCCACCACACACATTTTCATCAAAACCTATTGCTCCTACCTCTTCCAATTGTAATGCATTACTAGTACTCACTTGTTCAAGTGTAAGAATAAAACTCATACTTGCATGATTCAATGCTGAAACAAAATTCTAACCAACTGCATCAATCACCATCCTCTAGTATGAGCTCAATTGATTATAATAGTTACATTCTTCCCTAACTAAAAATTGGTCACTTTTTCGATATCCTTCATCAGATATAAATGGTTCATTATGACAAGTCCAATTATAGTAGTTAGGAGTAAACCCAAATCTACAAAGATATTATCTTACTTTATCACATACATAAAATTTATCATTATTACACTTTTTACACGTACATCTTAACTTATTTCAATCCATAAACTCAAATTTACTACTAGCAAAGTCCAAAAACTGTTCCAACCCAGTACGAAACTGATTGGTCAATCCTCGATGTCTACGTAAGTTCTTACTATACATCCAAACCTTGTCTCTTTGCATTGTATCTGTATAAAAATTAAAAAAATTCATAAAATATTAAAAATATCATATCTATTGTTTAATATTCTTAATTCAAACCATAAAATTCTAAAAATTTTTAAAAAATTATGACAAAACAATTACTTTGAAATTGGAAAAAATGAAAAAAAATTACCATGGCAATATTTTAATAAATTTCTATTTATTTTCGATTTTTTTTTATTTTTTTGACTTTTTTTTCTCTTTCTTTTTTTTTCCTATCTTCTTCCTCGGTTCGGTGATCGGCGTTCGGCGAGAGGCTGAGGCCAATGAGTTCGACCTCGCCGGCCATGGGCGAGATCGAGCGGCCTCGCCCAGATCTGGGCGACGGCAAGGGCAAGAGGCAGCCATGGGCGAGGCCGCTCGACCCCGACTAGATCTGGGGCGACGGTCGAGCGGCCTCTCCATGGCCGCCATTTAGCCGTCGCCCTAGATCTGGGCAAGGTCGAGCGGCCTTGCTCATGGCCGGCCTTAGCCTCTCACCGATTGCCAGACCGTCGATTGGGGAAGAAGATAAGAAAAAAAAATTCAAAAAAGTAAAAGAAATTCAAAATTAATGACGAATTTAGCGACGATTAGTTCTGCGACAAACCGTCTTCGTCGCCAATTAGTAATGAATTTAGCTACAACACTTACCGATAGAAAAGCTTTAGCGAGATTGATTTGCGCGCGTGCAGAAATGTTGATTGAGACAAACGAAAGAGGGAGAGGGAAGGAGAACGAGTGGGGATATGAGGAATCAGCAGAGAGAGCAAGAGAAATTGGAGGTGAGGGTGGGTAGATTAGCCACGAATAAGTTTTTGTCGCAAAGTTAGCGACGAATTTTTGCAACGACCAATTAGCGAAGAAATTAACAACGAATAAAGTTCGTCGCTAATTTTGCGACGAATTCTTTTTCATCTCTATTTCCGTCGCAAATTAGCGACGAATTTGATTTCATCGCTAATTTTCAATTAAGTTCGTCGCAAAATTTTTTATTTGCGAAATTAGTAAATTAGCGTCGAACCTTCGTCACAAAATTTTTTATTTGCCGAATTAGTAAATTAGTGACGAATAACGTTCGTCGCTAATTAGCAACGAATTTAATTAGCGACGAATTTTGCGACGAATGTGCCACGAAAGTTATTTTCGTCGCAAATTAGCGACGAATTATTTTTTGTCGCTAATTTTCCGTCGTAAATTAGCAATGAATTATTTTTGTCGCAAATTCCGTCGCAAATTAGCAGCGAATTATTTTTCGTCGCAAATTCCGTTGCTAATTTACTACGAATTCTTTTTCGTCGCAAATTCCATTGCAAATTCGTGATAAACTTTTTTTCATCGCACATTCCATCGCAAATTAGCGATGAATTCTTTTTCGTCTCAAATTAGCAACGAATTTCTTTTTCGTTGCAAATTAGCGACGAATTCTTTTTCGTCGCTAATTTTTCGTGGCTAAATCCTTGTTTTTTTATAGTGCCTCCATCAGCCTTCGTGATGGCTGACGGCAGTCGCCAGCTACTAGTGGGGTTAAGGCCTAAGACGCTCTCATCGGCCACAAGCGAGACCAACCCTCGTTGGCCCTCGGTGAGGGCAAGGCAAGGCCACCCCTTACCAGATCCGACGAGAGATGCCCTCGCCTAAATGAGTTCCCTCGCCAATGCCAGAGACCGGAAAGGCCACCCCTCGCCACATCTGGCCAGGGGACCCTACAACAAAGGCGGCCTCATCCAGATGGCTAGGGGCCTCTTCCAAGAGAGGAGTGGCCTCGCCAACCCTTGCTAACCTCCGGCGTAGAGGAGGGGCCTCGTGCGAGTGAGGCTAGCCCTTGCTAGAGGTCGGCGAGGGCTTCTCAATGCTTGTCGGCCTCAAGCAAGCATCCCCTCGCTCGGTCTGGTGAGGGATGACCTCGCCTAACCCTCCTTGGCCCTCTCCAAAGGCTGCGAGGGCTGGTCTCGCCTATGGCCGGTGAGGCCGTCTCGAGCCTCACCCTCGCCGGCAGCCAACAATCGCCATCGGTAATCACATAGGCTGGTGGAGGAAATAAGAAAGAAAGAAAAAAAAGGAAAAAAAGAAAAAGGAAAATTTTAAAAAAATCAAAAAAATGATTACATATTATTAAAAATGTCCACATCAGTGCCGATCGGCCGACCAGTGTCCACATCAGCAAATTCTGATCTAAATTGATCAGATGGACTGGATTGGTATAAATATGAAAATGTTTATGATTAAATTGGTTTAATTAAAAGGTTTAGGATTGAATTGGAATCAATGCAATAGGTTTAGAACTTTTTTGATACTTTTCTAGTCATTTTTCTTGAGGATAGAGAAAAAAGATTTTTCTTTTAGTCTTCACGTTTTATTTATTCCAAATGGTAGAAAACTTTCTGTTGTGTAAGGTTGCAAAGTAGGGTCAGTGTTATAAAATGCATTTTATTTTTTGGAATTATTTGATGGATGTACAATTGTTTTTTTTTGTGCTTTCTGTAAAGTTGGGACCCGTGGTGTTTGAGATAGTTACTTATTCATGGGGTGGGGTGGGCAAGCATTTAACTACTTTGTTCTTAGTAAAATGCATATTATAAACCGAAAAAATGAGAAGTGACGGAGCCGTTACCGGGAGACAAGCAATGGTGATTTCGTCATTGCAAAAGTTCATAGATTCTAGCCCATTATTACATTATTGTTCCTGGCCCATTGATCCTCTTTCGGTGTGAACAAAACTCGTCTTCCAAGTCGTAATTTTCAATACAAGTTCATGGTATCGAATATCCCACGGATCCCATAAATGGGGAAAATTCGAAAGCCTAATGCAGATTGCCCCCGGCCCAAGAAGGAAGAAACTGACGATATCTTGGTCGAAATGGTGGAGGATTGTTGGCCTAGCCGAATAAGGAGTGAAAAACCAATATGGGCTTCTGGGGGGTGAGTTCTGGTCTGGTTGGTGAAGATACCGGCAATTCCCAGGAACATCTAAAATCCGCAGGCTCTCGATCAGGAGGCAGCGAGTTTTCAAGTTCGAAGAAGAGCAAACCTCTGATTCATTCTTCAAAAAACTGTGAAGGCATCGACTGTAATCAAGGATTATCAGTTTCATTGGTGTCATTTTCTTCTCTCGAGTTCTCATTTTGCACCCTTTTGAGACTCTACTTCTTGCCTTGTTTGTTCTTTGGTTCTACTACAATGTCCTCTAGGAGAGATTCTGTTGGTGAATGGAGGATCAGTTCCTGTGCTCATTCATCTATGAACTGTGGTTCAGGCAGGGAGGGCTCGATGCCCCTCGCCTGCTGCCGGCGAGGGCCATCCACATCCATCTAAATCTTCGCCGGGACCCCATCGCTCAAGCTCTGCACATCACTCGCCTATGGCTGGCGAGAGTGGCCCTCGCCAGATTGGGTGAGGGCGACCCTTGCCCAGCCCTTTACGAACATCACCGGTGGCCGGCCGCTGACCACCAACAACAACAAAGAAGAACCAGAAAAAAAAAAAAAGAAGAAATAGAAATGATGAAAATGCCCTTGATCGGTTGGAAAATTTAGCCGGCCGATGACTGGCAAAGTAAGGCCTTTATTTGAAATAACCATGGTCACTTTAGGCCCTTATTTGAAACAACTACGGCCACTTCAGGCCTTTATTTGAAATAAAGTCCACTTTACGCTCTTATTTGAGAAACTTAGGGTACTTCGAGCCATTTTTGGAATTTTCCCTTCGCTCCTATTATGGTTTATCAGCAGAACTTATTTGAACAGTAAGGTGAATTTGATTCCAGATATCTGATTTCGATAAGAAGATTACATCTAAAAATTGTGCGTCGTGCTCGGATACTTACTAATGGACGAATGTTGATCACACAGTTTTGGTCCTCTAAGTTTCACTGTTTAAACGATTCGACCTTTGAAATTTATTTCTATG
This sequence comes from Syzygium jambos, assembly GCA_031216235.1. NCBI lineage: Eukaryota > Viridiplantae > Streptophyta > Magnoliopsida > Myrtales > Myrtaceae > Syzygium > Syzygium jambos. Next base: position 17,001,620 of record CM062224.1, read on the forward strand.
CCAATTAAGTCCTCTTATCTCTTTTGATTTGTCCAATCAAGAAATTTTTTTTTATATCACTATGAGTAGCTGGCTTCTGATTTTGTGTACCTTCCAAGAAACTAATAAAATCATGGAGTGATACTGGAGATACCAAGACTCCCATTCACACAGTATGTTGTAACCAATGGGTATTAGGTTGACAAGTCGATTACAAGACACTATGCAAAGCTCTGGTCAACCTAGCAGGTTCCTTAGCAGGAACCACCTCCTCAGTCCAAGCGCGGAAGGCTACTATATCTTTCTACCAGACAATAGCAAGTACCGTAGTATTGATTTGTATCTACCTTCAACACTGAAGTACCCCCTCCGTTCTGTTGGGAAAAAGAACAATATTTGTGGAGAAGGTCGGATAATTTTGCCACTACTATTTTTGTGAAAATTAAATAGAATAAAATATCGGATAAAAGCAATAAAGATTAATAGTAAATAACACTAGAATATTAACGTGGAAAACCCTTCAAGGAGAAGGGAAAAACCACAGGACCGTAGTCCACTTCAAACTTCCACCATGATAAATAATGGGATACAACTTCACCCTATGGTGGATCTCTCACTGTCTTCAATTTGTGGATCTGAACCTCTCACAAACTGGATAACTTACTCAAAGATAGCTCTCTTGGAAGAAGAAGACTCTTTCTTCCGCTATGCTACACTGCCTTGCTTTTTGTGTATTCTTCTCCGTTGAGGACTCCTATTTATAGGAGCAAATGCAATCCCCAATTGGACTTGTACGATATGAAAATCACGTTAATTTATCTCCTAATCTCTCGTGATTTTCTGGATGTGGGAAGATGACTTAGATTTGTTTCCCAATCTCCCTTGATTTTCTGGATGTGGAAGATCATGTTGATTATCTTCCGATCTCTCTTGATTTAGTTTCCTCCTCCTTTTTTTTTTCTTTTTCTTTTTACACACTCACCACTACACATATTCTACTATAGATGTATACAATTGCGTTGGTCTCTCCAATTGGTAGTGACCTACTCAACACGTTCCTAGGTGGATCTTTTTCTTCCCAATCTAGGAGGAAATACGGAAGGTAACATTGCAAAATCTCTCACCCCATGACAGATCTCCTACCTGATGATCTTCTCGCTTGAGCCTTTTAAGGACCTGCTTAGGTCCAAGCTTCTGATTTTGTGTACCTTCCAAGAAACTGATATAATCATGGAGTGATACTAGAGATAGACTCTCATGCTAATGGCTTTACTAAATGATGCAAAAAAGCATGTGATTATTTAAATTAGTGGGTCCATTTAAAATTCCGAATCCTATTAGTATATCAATTTGAATATATTTAGCATTGTTCAAATTAATCCCGTTGGTAGACAGAATGATGGTAAGAAAAGAAAACAGTTTGGGAAGAATTATGGCACTAACCTTCAAGTATTTTATGAGATAGACGTGTGTAACACTTTAAGTTCAATGGCAAACACAGGTAAAAAATTTCATGCCGCCTAGAGATATATATGAGCCAATGAACTGTTTCAAATATTACTAGGAAATCAGTGTTCATACGAATAATCATCTTCACCAAATGTACCAGCTTTCGCCTTTTGAGAAGCCGAAGCTGATGCTGATTTTGACTTTTTCATCATTTTGAGATCGACATTCACTGTCATCGTATCAATGGTAAGTCTCCACAATCTCAAGGAGGATCTTCACTCCTGCCACTGAATAAGTTTGAAGAAACGTTTGAGGACGGATTCGAATTTAGCATTGTAAGCACGAGATGGAAGCAACATCGGCACTAGAGCATCCCCTCTGGGGCCTCGAAAAATTTCTCAAGACCCACTGGCAGGAGCAAAGCTAACCTAGGAATGGCCTCCACCCGTCACCCATTTGCACATAATTCTTCATGTCTCACCGAGAGCCCAATGCAAAGGAAAAGATATCACCCGAATGACCGGGTTCGGTTTGTTATAATAATTTTAATGTGATCCCACATTCAGTTTAAAATTGCCCACATTAGAATATTTATTATCTAAATCTAATTGTTGATAACTATGGAAATTGCCCATATACTAGAACTAGTCTTGATGGAATACTATATCTGCTAGAATTTATATGGGCATTTGAATATAAATAAGTTATCTAAGCCAAACCCTCACGGTATTCTGATATATCCGATTATTCTGATTATCTGTGAATCGGAGAACACACCATCAATGTAGAGAGGGCAATTGGCTAGAAGTGCCTATTCTCGATCATTCGAGCTTTGCGCATCTATTCTCATTTTCATTAATGGTTGGAGGTTAGTACACAATTCTACACGTTTCCGCATTTGATCCCGATTATTGGGATCATGGTTTTCCACAAATTTATCTTACACAGTTCACATTCACAGTTGAATGAATGAGCAAGACTCTCTAGTACAAACAAGAGGTGATTGGTTTCGAAATAGGTAAGTTTCAGACTAAGAAACTATAACCTACCCTCTTAGAACCGGTTCCCAGTTTTTGGAACCTGAAATTTACTTTGCTTGCACTGAAATCAATCTTTGATCCTATTCTGTTTTTTCGATTCGATTTCAAGGTCTATCTAAGAACCTAATTTTCTTTTATTTAGTGGCAAGAGTGAAATTCCTCCTTGAGATTGTGGAGACTTACCATTGATACAAGGATAGTGTATGTTGATCTCAAGAGTCTCATAAAAAAATGAAGCAAAAAAATTTAAAGTTTCCCATTGAAGAGTCATCCTAGTCATTTGTTGAGAGGTTAATTGAATTTTTTTTTTTAGTTTTCAATGCACGATCTTAATATGATAGGAGCGTTGTATCCAAAGGCACTATACTTCATACTCTATTCCAATAATTTTTTTTTTGGTATAAAATGTCGGTATTATAAATTGAGTGAAGTACAACAGCTTAGGGGTATCCCCCAGCATTATAAAATGGTGCAAATAGATCAAGAAGATGGAGGTAGGAAGTCTCCACATAGTAGCCAATACAACATTTGTCTGAGGTCTAATGTTTTGGTAGAGTGAAGCTCTACCTCTTATATTTTACGCATGTTGGCCAAAATAATATGGACATCAGTTGACTTGTTTTGAAACCGTCTTCGGTTGCACTCCATCCATATGCCATAAATGGTTGCTAGAAAGGAAACCTTAAGGAGTCTAGCCGCCAAATCTTTGCCCTTTGTTGCCCTAATCATCCATTGAAGAGAGAAAAACAATGTACAACTGAAGAAGATAGAGTAATTAGAAACTTTACAATCAATTTCATTCACCATCACCATAGCACAGTTCCAAAGCACATTAGAAAATTTTACAGTCACTTTCATTCACCATCGCTAAAGCCCAGTTCTTAGGACATTTCAATTTATAGATCCATCGGTCGTCAAAAAGAGACAAAAAAACAAGGAAAAAAAACTTGGTAACATTGTATGTCTAGTTGATTACACTACTGATATCATTCTCCAAAATGATGCCAAGCATAATGGTGGCAATAAACCACTTCTAAGCGTAATCAGAACTCCTGAAAATGGAGACTTCAAGCACGGTGGGACTTCGCTTAGTCAGTTCGAACACACAGACATCCCCTTCACACAGAGTTGCTCTTGCGAACGCGATCCAACCTTGAGATAACTTTCCTCGGTCCCTCGAAAACTTGATCAACTTCACCGGCCACAAATCCTTCTTGTGCTTAAGTGTCACGACCTGCATGCTTCTCTTGATATGAGTCCGCATAAATTTCACTGGTACATTCTGCATAAGAGTTTTATAAACCGATATTCAATATTAGCCTTCTCAAAGTAAATTGGTTCCATGATCATGTCAAAATATAAACATTCTAAGTAGGAGGATAAGGAAAAATAATAACCCAAAACATGTACTCTCCAATGTTTTCATGAACTGAGGAAACAACGCGGTCTCAGAGTTACGCAGATGTCAATGATGAAACTAGGTCACCAAGAATCTCACCCCACAAGAATTTTTAAGATAACAAGGGTACACCACGAGTATGAACATGGGATGCTTCGATTTGAAATCTTGTGCCATTTCAAGAGCAGCAGGACATGGCACATAACATCTACGAGCAACCGGCGTAGCAGGGCTTGCTCTGCTTGCACACTTTCTGATCATGCCTGTAGATAGTTAAAAAAAGGAAAAATATTTCATCTTAAAATCCAAAATTAGATGATACAATTCAGAAAGGATATGAGCCAATGAACTGACTCAAATGTTACTAGGAAATTGGTGTCCATAGGAATAATCATCATTTTCACTACCCATACCGGAGTTCACCTTTCGAGAAGCCGAAGCCAATCCTGACTTTGATTTTTTCCTAATTTTTGGGCTAGGCTGACAATCCTCCGAGATTTTGGCTGAGATATCATCAGTTTCTTCCTTCTTGAGCAGAGGAAGTTCACATTCTGGTTCTGTTTTGTCCATAATCACAGGATCGGTGGGATATTCAATCTCTGAAGCGCTCATGTCAAAGATCATGACATGGAAGACAGAGCTCGGTTCGTATCTGAAAACTAGGAATTGGCCAAAACCAATGGAGTAATAGTCTGTGAACTTCTGCCAACCTTGGCCAAGCCGAACCTTGCCACCACTCCACTCCAACTCCACTGGCCAAACTGTTGTGCTGCTTGGGACCTTGAGAAACACTGAACCAGGGAGGTCACTACCATGTCTCTGCAGAAACCTCTTTGGTATCTCCTATTGAGCAAAAGAAAAAAAAGCAGATTCAATAAATTGTTCAATCATTTTTTCACTTAAATTTATGATATTAAGGTTCTTGCTCAAAACAAGTAGACTCAATAACATAGTGAACCGCAACCTTAGTTAACACTGTCACCAGAAATTTTTGGATTCAGGTAGTGAACAAGTAAGTTTTACAACTTCTTTTCAGGCTCCCCGCAAAAATATCTACGACTCCATCAGCAACTTTTTGTATGCAACATGCAAATGCAATTACCGTGTTCAGTAATTCTCAATGTGACACAAGGGAATTAGATTGTGATAAGAAGTAGCTACCTCACCCAATTAGAGTAATTTGGGTTGCCTGCATCCGGGGAATTAGTCACGCGGCAGGCTTGGATACTGGTATTATTCTAAGGGGGAAAAAGAATTACCGGCCCTACATTTTGCTCAAATTCACATTCACATAGAAGAAGCTTCAGTACATGATTCGCATATGAGCAAGCAATAGCATGAATTCTACTCTACTTCACAAGAAAATTCTTCTCGGTTCAACATTAATTCTGGTAAATTAATGTCATTTCCTGAACAAAATTCAACATTATTAGGAAAAAGAAAAAAAAATCCGGGAATATATTCTAATGGGTCAAAGTCACGCGGGTTTCAATCCAAGGACTAGTCCAGAGACTAAACACTGAAAAACAGAACAGTTTTCCTGCAAGTGAAACACCTTGCGTGGATGTATTTTGCTCACTTGGTCACATACAACTGTCAACTCAGTCACACAATTAGCCAGTAAGGAGGACCCTTCACAGTCAAGAAATACATCGAGCAGCTGGTGGGCAAAGAAGAATAAAAAAGAAAATCAAGAATCACTTGGGGAGAGAGAGAGAGAGAGAGAAAGAGAGAGAGAGGGAGGGAGGGCATGCTCACAAGCTTTCCGCTCTGAAGGGTATCGGAGGAGAGTACGAACTTGAAAAAATGAGGAGACTCGGGCGGTTCAAAGCCCTTCGGACGACGCGAAGTCATCCTCTTGAAAGAACCTCCTTTCAAGGTCATGCAGTCGCCGTTGTCTCCCCTGCTTCAGGAGTCGTGCCATCCACTGTCATTAGCGTTTTAATCGGTCAGAGCAACCAAACAGCTGCATTAGAGCAGTTTGTACTAGTGCTGAGCAATTGGATCAGTTCTATTTGAGAATCGGATTGGACCGGTCTGATTTCCGATTTTGAGTAAAGAACCATTTGGAAACCGGACCGAATTTAGAATTAGTTACATAAAGCCTATAAAGCCTAGTTTCTTTTGGCATCTTTTTTTTTTTTTCTATCTCCCTCTTTTTCTCTATTCTCTCTGACCTTATCTAAACACGCTCTCTCTCACTCACAACGCGCTCGCTTGTGGTTTGCCCTCACTCGTTCGGGTCTTGCATCCCTCCCGATTCGCCTTCACTTGTTCGCCCACATTCATTTTTTACTTTGAACTGTTTTGTTACTCATATATTTTGCTGTAAAAAATAAAACAAAAAAAGGAATAAAAGAAAAACAAGTTATTATATAGAATCTAAAACCGAACTAGAAAAACAAAATAGGTTCCAAGATTTGTTCCAGGACAAACAAGGCAGATTTCAAGTTCCAAAAATTGGGCACCGGTTCTAAAAGAGTAGGTTCCATTTTCCTAGTTTGAAATTTGCCCACCTTGAAACTGATCACCTCTAGTTTGTACTAGAGAATCCTGATGATTCATTCAACTGTGATATCTTTTCCTTCGCATTGGGCTTTGGGTGAGCGAAGAAGAATTGTCTGCAAATGGGTGACGGGTGGAAGCCATTCCTAGGTTAATTTTTGCTCCCACCAGTGGGATTTGAGAAAATCTTTGAGGCCTCGGAGGCGATGTTGCTTCCATCCCATGCTTGCAATGCTGCGTCAAATCTGTCTCGAGACATTCCTTCAGACTTATTCAGTGGCAGGGGCGAAGATCCTCCTTGAGATTATGGAGACTTACCATTGATCCAAGGAGAAAAGTATTAGAAAAGCCCTAAACCTATTGCATTTGAGACAATTTAGTCTTAAACCATTTAATTATGTCAATTTAATCATAAACATTGTGAACTAGTGTCAATTTAGTTTCCAACTTGAGGCTTGTTAGAGGGTCATGGGCTCACAATTAATCGAAGTTGGAGTTGTCTTCACCGGCCTATCCTTCTCTAGGAGTGTTTCCACCTACGAGAGCTGCCAACGGTAGTCCCTCCAGTAAGGGCACCTAGCCTAGTTACGTTCTTTATTTTAACGTGTCGGTATCCACTCGCCTCGCACCCCTTGTTCCAAGTTGTATATTTTTTTCTCCGACAAGGTGGGAATACCTCTGTATTTTACGTTCCCAAGTTCAAACAAAGCAGTTTAAGGACTTACTCAGGTCTAAAGAGAGACTTACCTTTGATCCAAGGGGAAATGTCAAAAAAGTCTCAAGTCTATTGCATTGGTAATAATTTAGTCATAAACCTTTTAATTGTGCCAATTTAGTCATAAACCTTTTGACTTAGTGTCAATTTAGTCATTTTGGCTAATTTTGGCTTGATATTGCTGATGTGGACGCTGGTTAGCTTATGTGGCACCGTCAGTGCTGACATGAATAATTTTTAATAATTTTTAATTATTTTTTTGATTTTTTGTTTCTTTTTTCCTCTCCTTTCTTCTTCCTTTTACCGGTGACTTGTCACCGGCCATAATTGGGCGGGTTGGCCTTGCTTGGCCATAGTGAGGCTGAGCCCCGACGAGGGTTGGCCTCGCTAGATTTGGCTTGGGTGAGGCTGACCATTGATTGGGCGAGGGTAGCGTCGGCGAAGGGAAGCCCTAGCGAAGGCTCTCCTCGCCAAATCTAGTGAGGCCAGCCCTCACCCAAGCTAGGGCAACCTCACCAGGGCTCACCCTCGCCTAGGTGAGGCTCAGCAAGGGTTGACCTCACCAGGCTAGATTTGGTGAGGCTGACCCTCGTCAAGGCTCAACCTCGTCAAGGCCAGCTCGCGCAGCCATCATCTATGACTAGCACTGATCACAGGAAAAAGTAAGAAGAAAGAAGAAGAAATAAATAATAATAATAATAATACTAAATTGAAAATTTATTAAAATATTATTAAAAATTATCCACGTCAGCGCCGACGATACCACGTAAGTCGGCCAACATTCCTATCGGCAATATTTTGGCCGAAAAGATTGAATTGACACAAGGTCAAAAGATTTAGGATTAAATTGTTATCTTTAAAAGATTTAAAACTAAATTGGCACCAATACAATAGATTTGTAACTTTTCTAACACTTTTCTCTCGATTCAAAGATAGTGCATGTTGATCTCAAAAGTCCTATAGAAAAAAAAAGCAAGAAATTTTAGAGTCACCCATAGAAGAGTCATCCTAGTCATTTGTTGAGAGAGTAATTGATTTTTTTTTTATAGTTTTCAATGCGCGATCTTAATACGGTAGGAGTGTTGCATCCCAAAAGCACAATACTTCATAATCTATTCCAATAATTTAAGTATGCTTGACGAGAGAAAAACAATGCACAACTAAATAAGATAGAGTAACTAGAATCTTTACAATCACTTTCATTTTATTTTTTTGGTAAAAAAAAATTTCTATTCATTACCAAAATGACATATGAAAAAATGTATAGGAAATCCCAAAAGTCACCATAACAAGGCAATCCATAAAGCTCCAAAACAAATAAAAAAACCAGAAATTAAGGTACATCTTAGAGTCTAGTTGGCAAATATAGCCACACACTCGTCCTTCAAGCATAAATCTATGACTGCGAATTGATAGGGTCGGAGTATGATTCCACATTACTTAAATGTGTGTGATAATGTGTCTTATATACACATAGTCTCCTCTGCTAGGCTTAAGGGTTAGAAATTCTAACATAGCATCATATCACAAGTCAATAGTTCGAAACTTGGCACTCCAGCTGGCTGACACAAAATAACATTTATGCCCATTGTATAATAACCGAGTTGAATCAAGGAAATGTAAGGGAGCGACTTACATTCGATGGGGAGCATTAATATAATCCCATAGTAGTAGTTGTGGCCTGCAACCATCGCGACAAATGTGACCACCACGACGATGGTCGCTGCAGACGAGCAACCACCATCATCGAGCCAACCATCACAACAATAGTAGCTGGCTCCGTTCAGCCACCCACAATTCCCTCCCTATGTTTTTTATTTCTAGTTCTTTTTCTTTTAATGATATTAAGTAGCTTTTTGATTTATAATTTTTATTTATTTGTATAGTTATATCTGACATGATATTCAATGTTTTACTAGACAAAAAATAAGTGATAACAATTCCCCGCATTCTTGATCCTATTTTATCATATCCTATTACTATTCTACAACCAAATGCAATCTAAAACTTTACCATATCATCTTTTTAATTAATTTTGCTTGGAGATTCTTTGCAACCTTCTTTGAATAGAACATTTTTCCAAGTCTACTTCTCGATGGTCGCCCAGCACATTCATGGACTTGCCATTTTCAAATTACCTGCAAAAGAGTGCTTGTGCCCAAGAGCTCACTGTAATTTTCTGGGAATGACGGAACGGTTAGCCGGGTTCCTAGTTGTGATATGCATTTTACTTGGAAAAAAAGCAGTTAAGTGCTTGCCCATCCCATGAATAAATAATTAGCTGAAACACCTCGGGCCCCAACTTTTCACAATGCCCAACAAAAACAAACGTGCATATCCATAAACATAATTTCAAAATATGCCACCGCTTGAAAAGGTTGAGAACTCATAACAGTAGTCCCCCAATTTCATAGTCTGCAAAGTCAGCTCCTCTGCTGAGCAAGCTGATCACTTGCTCAGCAGGTAAACAGATAACCTAAACTAAGTATTGGATGTATTTTCAGCAAAGACCCAGTAAATAATTTGGTGGCAAATTATAAGTAAAAAACTTAAGATTCGCTTTCCCACTAACTCCTCTAAATTCTTTATGAGCGAATATGATTAAAATGGTGCTTTTCCTTCACATTTGCAGACAAATCCATCAACTGCACCAGCGAGCTCAAGCTGAACGCACCATTCTCCCATGGCTGCTAGTGCTGGTGCTCCCTCTGACATTGGCTTTTCACAGTCTCGTGCTCATCTGAAGCAGCTATCTCTTGGGTTTAGCTGTTCGATTTCAAGCAGTGCCTCTAAGTTCGTTTCCTTCCCTTCCAATTTCTCCCTCAGGTACCTCTAGTTCATCTTTTGCTTGTCGTTTTCGCTGGGATATTTCTAGTTTTGATTCTGGGTTTGTGTAGAAACGCAATCATCTTCTGTTATATTTCGAAGTTGATTTGATCCTTGTGTTGTATGATTGTGGTTGGTTCTGGATCTCCTCCTGCAAATATGAATATACGTTTACTCTTGAAAACTTTTATCTTGCCGTATTTGAGTCTTTCGGTTTCACTGCTGATGATCCTTGTCACTTGACAGAGGTGTAGTTAATACTAAGGAATTCAAGTCGCCTAGACTAACTCCAATGGTGACAGCACAAGGTGGTCCAGGACAAATGGACGTTGACCTCACTCTGAGTCCAAGAGTGAATGCTGTGAAGCCTTCGAAAACGTTGGCTATCACTGACCAGGCGACTGCTCTCTTAAAGGCTGGTGTACCTGTTATTTCCTTAGCAATTGGAGAACCTGATTTTGATACACCTTCTGCCATAGCAGATGTAAGAAATTTTCAGGTCCCTTCATCATCTGATATCTATAAGACCGAGAGAATTGATAATAGCTTCTTTCACTTTTGTTCCCAAGGCTGGAATTAAAGCTATTTTGGAAGGTTATACAAGATATACACCAAATGCCTGTAACAGTCCGGATTTTGGCCCATTTTTGAGAATTATAAAACGTATAATTCGTCAGTGCGCTTATAATAGAATTTCGCCCGGGAACTGATCACTCTCGGGTTCTTATTTTTAAAAATAGAAATTTGCTAGAATCGCACTCGATCGAATTTGGCCGTTATTTATACCCTGAACTTGGCAGTCAATTTCCGGGAGTTTCGGGACGAAATAAATTGGACAGTGTCGATATTATTGTGGCTAGCGTCGGCATTATCAGGAATAGTGAGAAAGTGGATTTTTGACCGGGTGCGGATTTGGACTGGTAGACCTCCCTCGTAGTGTGGTTTGGGTTATTTTATTTTGGCCGTATGCCATAGATTATTGTTGGGATTTATCGTGGACCGTTAGGCCTTTTTCCGAATTTAAATTGGGACCGATAGGTCGAGTTTTTAGTTTGGACCGTGTCCTTTGGTTCGCGCTTAAATTTAAAATTTTAAACTTCTCTCTCTCTCTTTTTCTCTCCTCTCTATCTCTCGGCCGATTCCCCCCATGCGCACGTTACCCCCCTCTCTCTCTTCCTTTTCTCTCTCTCTCTCTCTCTCTTTCCCCCTCTTTCCGCGCGCGTTCCCCATGCGTGCGTCCCCTCCTCTGCATGCCTACCTGCCCCCCTGCTGACCTGACCTGTCTCTCTCTCCTTCTCTCTCCTCTCTCCTCCCTCCTTCCTCTCTTTTTTCCCCGGCGACTTCGCTGCATCTGCTTCGTTTCTGCTCCGCTTCGTTCTGTTCAGTCGACGCCGCGCGAGCCACCGTCGCGCCGTGCCGCCCCGACGCCGTCGCCGGCGAGCTCCGCCGCCGTCGCGCCTCCGCCAGCCGTCCCGACCGCTCCTCGCCGACCTCCCCCGTGTGACGCGCGCGGCAGCACCGCGAGCTCGCCACCGTTGCAGGTCGAGCTCGGAGCCGGCCCAGTCCGCCGGTGCGTCGTCCGGCCGTCGTCTCCGCCCCGTCGTCGTCGTCGCCGCGTGCCGCCTCGCCGCCGGTCTGCTGCCTCTCCTCAGCTTCTCCGTCTCTCTCTCTCTCTCTCTTTCTCTCACCCCGACCACCTCTCCCTCGTTCCAGCTCACCCCGCTGCCCACCGGTTCTGTTCTCGCCGGAGCCGCCGCCTGCGCCGGAGCTGGGGACTCCGAGCCGCCGCACGCCGCCCCTAGCGCCGCCCCAGCCCCGTCGCCCAGCTTTCTCCCTCGATTTTCGCCGCCCTCAGTCGCTGTTCAGTCCAGGCGGAAGGAGAGAGAGCAGCGTCGCCGGCTCGCCTCGCCAGTGCCGCGCCGCCCGCCGCCGTCGCCGTGCGCCGCCCGCCGCCGCTCAACTCCGACCAGCCACTCCCCTGTTTTGGGCCGGAGAGATCGCGACCCCGCCGGCGCCGTGTGACCGCCGGCTTGCTCCCGGAGCGCCGCCGCCGATTCTCACCGCGAGTCGGTAATCGGCCGCACGCTCCCGTCGCCTCGAGACCATTATTAGGCGAGTAAAAATTTCTAAACCCTAAATTAGCCTATTTGTGGAATTTTAGGGGTAAATTAACGGGGTAATTAAGCTAATTTGAGGCTTATTTGTGTGGGAAAGTGTGTGGGCTAATTATAGGACTTAATTGGGACTTAACGAGGATGTTTAGGTGTGATTTGGTGGCCATTTGAAGGCTGGTCGGGTACTGTTCACAGTAGAACCGAAAATTGGACTAATTGGTTCAAGTTGGGAATTAATCGGTTCAATCGGCGGTGGGTTGATTTTGGACAATGTATTGGTTAACTAGGACTCGTTGGAATCCTAAGGAATGATACTATTTTCGGGGTTTCAATGGTTGAGTTGGGTTGGCTATATTGAGTCCTAATCGGATTGGGATTGTGTATTGCTAAGTTGGGCTTGAATGCCGGGTGAAAATGGACTAAAGTGAAATGAGTTAGGCGTACCGGCAATGTGCCGACTGAGTGGGAATTGTGATTCATTGATCTGGGCACATCGGGGTATAGCAATTGAATTGAATTCCAAAGCATGTGAATTTACACATTTTGCTTGAATCGGTTGAGATAGATTACAGTCATGTACATGTCTGTTTTGGATTAAATTGTTGAGGCCATAATTGGGGGACTAGTGACTGAAATTGATTCGTCTACGGCGGGCCTTAAACGCGTTGAGATGCATTGTTTTAAATCATGTGAAATTGGTGTTGGGGTTAAGTGGACTAAAAGGAAATGGATCGTGAGTGCCGATAATGCATTGAATTCATCGAGTTTATGGATAAGTGTACTTGGCATATTGACATTGATAATTTGCTCGAACCCCATTTCTCGTGATATCGTTATTAGCGTTTCAACATGATTGAAATTGCAAGTGCTAAAAGATGCATGTATCTGATGTGATCACACTGTTGGCCTTCGGGCCGGGCCTACGGGTCGTTTTAATTAATTGTGGACCTTCGGGTCGAAACAACTGTGGCCTTCGGGTCGGGCCTTCGGGTCGAAACAACTGTGGCCTTCGGGTCGGGCCTTCGGGTCGAAACAACTGTGGCCTTCGGGTCGGGCCTTCGGGTCGAAACTAATGTGGCCTTCGGGTCGAAACAGTTGTGGTCTTCGGACCGGGCCTTCGGGTCGAAACAGTTGGGGTCTTCGGACCGGGCCTTCGGGTCGAAACAGTTGTGGTCTTCGGACCGGGCCTTCGGGTCGAAACAGTTGTGGTCTTCGGACCGGGCCTTCGGGTCGAAACAGTTGTGGTCTTCGGACCGGGCCTTCGGGTCGGTGCAGATTGTGGCCTACGGGTCGGGCCTACGGGTCGGGATAGATTATTGGCCTTAGGGTCGTGGCGTCGATATGACTGCATACTCTGTTTATATTGTTATCAAAAGTCTTACCTGCAGGATGTTATAGTGAATTGGGCCTTGGGCCCGGGTGATTTGACATTTTATTGTTGCACTGGTTCATTTAATTATATATTTGATTTACCCTCTGGAGGTACACTTTAGCCTAGTTTAGGATTAGAAATTATTACTTGCTGAGTTTATCTCACGGTTGTGGTTAAACCGAAATTTCAGATCCCCGCCCGTGAATTTCCAAGACTCGGATTTCGAGTATGAGATCGTGGAGGATGAAGTAGAGCATGAGGAATTAGGTGGGGTAGGTTTTGAGCCGGAGATTGTGGATTCCGCCCCAGAGCAGACAGATGCCGTGATCCTTTTTGTTGTACCTTTTTGGTTTATAAATGAATAGTGTATATAAGTTTATAAAGAATATATATTTTGGTTTAATCGATAGTAATTTGATATCTCTTGCTATTCATGGTTGCGTTTTAAATTGTCCGGGTGTATATATATTATATACATATATATGCGTCGTTTCCGCATGTGGCGTGTTTTCTCTGATTTGGGCATTAGGGTCTCTGTGACGCAATCCTGGGAGCGTCGCACTCTGTAGCGACCCTAGGCGGATGTTCATGCTCACGTTGGGTGCGGGGCGTGACATCCCCTCTTGAATTGGTATCAGAGCAAGGACAGCTCGGTCCAGTCTAGCTGAACCTTGGAGTGATAAGGAGGAGTGACCATGGGTAGTCGTAGGGTGACTTAGTGTGCTAAGTGTACCTCCAGATTGTTTGTGTTTGATGTTGTGGTGATTATTTGAACCAGTATTATGCAGGTGCGTCAGGACTTGAGGTAAGTGCACGAATCCTGTTAGTTGTGGTTGGGTGATATTTGTGATTGGCTGCCTGCTGAGTGAACTGTTGTGTGATTCACTGCCTAGGGCTTTAGATTGATATAGTTGGCCTAGGTCTTTAATTCCCGGGGGGAATTATAGCAGGTAAGTGGGTGATGTGAACCCTGTGAGTATGAGTAGTCAAGGTCGAGGTCTAGTAGGTCCGCAAGTTGGAGTTGTGGGGGATCCCAAATGGGATGATATTTTGAGAGCAATCGAGGAAGTTGGAATTTTAATGAGTAGACAGACTGAGGAGCGAAATGCTACTGTTACTACTGATGCGGAGGCCACTATTGTCGTCGTCAATGGAAATAACGGGAATCATGGGCATAAGGAAAATGTTGGAAGTCAAGGTCAATGGGAAGTTAATGCAATCAGACAGATGTGTCAGTTGGTTGGAAAAGTTTCTGAAATTTAAACTTGTAAGGTTCGATAGGAAGAAGTGACCCTGACACTATGGTACTTTGGATAGAGGACTCCGAAAAAGGCTTTTGAGGTATTCGGGTGCACTAGTGAGGAGAAAGTGACCCTGGCTGTATATCAACTCCAAGAAAATGTGATTGATTGGTAAGAGGACCCCCAGAGTAGACTATTTTGCAGGGCATAATTCCAAGCTGGGTGTCGTTATCAAGGCCTTCAATGAGAGGTACTTTCAGGGAGTGCGCGGGGACAGGAAATGACAGAGTTTCTTTGGCTTCGTTAAAATTGAATGACAGTTGATCAGTACGAGGTCGGGTCTGTAAGGTTGTTTAAGTACGCGCCAAAGGTAGTCAATGATCGTGTGGATGGGACAAGGAAGTTTCGAGATGGACTGAAACCGAATCTTCGTAGTTAATTGATGCTAATGAGCCTAAGGGATTATAATGAGCTGTATGGCAAGGCTTAAACGGTTGAAAGGGATTTGAATAAAAGGTTACCGTATATGGATCGCGGTACATGTCGGCTAGGGACAATAGGAACTTTGGAAAGAAGCCTGTGACAGAGAATCGGAGATTTGCCCTTCTAGTAAGAAAGAGCTTTGGAAAGCCGAATTATTACTTCATTACCGCATGTCAATCTTATGGAAAGAGGCATGGGAATGACCCCTGCCCAGGTGGACCTGAAGCGTATTTTGGATGTGGCCAACATGGTCACCAAGTGAGAAAGTGCTAAGTCAACAGGTTAGACTACTGATGCAATCGCAGTAACCGTGGGTAGGTCATCAAACGGAAGCTGTCCCGCAGATTAATCTGAATCGACTACGAACGTAAGGAAAGGTGTAGATTGTGGTTGGAAAGGAAGCGGATGATGCGTCTTGAGGATCTAGATGCACTATGTGATGATATCGGGTGCAATAGTAGATGATTTTGAAGTTATTACTTGAATGGTACTTATAATCACTTATGGTGAGCAGGCGCAATTAATTTATGGGTTTCTGATTCACTAATGATTTTCTTGGACGAATTCAGAAGGATAAGTGATGCTTGAAAATTTCGAGTTTTATAAAGAATTGGGGTGATTTGTTTTGGGAGACTGTTAGATTGAAATTGGATGGATTGAACTTGTCCTTGAGGTGAATGATAATAATTATTTTGCGACTGATTAGTTAGTTGAGGAATCAAGGCTAAAGGACATAGCCGAGGTGTGTAATCTTCCCGATGTCTTTTCCTTAGAAAATTGCCGGGATTGCCATCTGATAGGAGAGTTGAGATTGTGGTTGAGTCAGTCGGCCCCAGGGACAAAACCGACCTTGGGAGTGCTCTACAAGAGGTCACTGTCGGAATTAAAGGAATCGAAAGTCCAAATGCGGGAGTTATGGGAGGAAGGTTTTATTCGTTTGAGTAGGTCTCCATGGGGAGCGCCAGTTTTATTCGTGAGGAAAAAAGGACGGATTGTTAAGGTTATGTATTAACTACAGACAGTTGAATCGGGTGACTACTAAGGATAAACGCCCGTTGCCAAGGATAAATGACCTGTTCGACCAGTTGCAGAGGACATCAATATTTTGTTAGATCGACTTGGGGATTGGCTATTATCAATTGAGGATCAAGAAGGAGGACGTGCCGAAGTCGGCATTTAGGGCGAAGTATGGACACTTTGAATTTACGGTGATGCCGTTTGGACTGATGGACGCCCCCGCAGCCTTTATGGATTTAATGAATCGAGTATTTAAGGAATTTCTGGATCAGTTTGTAATCGTGATTCATAGGCAATATCTTGGTATACTCAAAGAGTTCCGCAGAGTGTGAGTTACATTTGGAGAAAGGTTCTACGGACCTCAAGAGGACACGCACTCTACGCTAAGTTTTATAAGTGCGGATTCTAGCTTCATTGAGTGGTGTTCTTAGGACATATGAAATCCGGGGAAGGATTGCGGTAGATTCGGCAGAGATTGAAGCCGTCATGAATTGGCTAAGACCGACAACGGTAATCGAGGTTCGGAGGTTTTTGGACCTGGCAAGTCATTACAGACGTTTCGCAAAAAGGTTTTTGACGATTGGTAACACCGTGGACACGTTTGCAAAAGAAGGAAACGAAATTTGAATGGACGGATAAGTACAAAAGGAATTAAATATGAGACAGCGCAATTAGATGGAACTCCTTAAGGACTACGACTGCAATATTTTATATCGTCCCGAAAAGGCTAATAAGGTAGCGGATGCATTGAGTGGGAAATCGAGCATCGTGCATATGACGGTCAAAGAATGAACCCTGCTGGAGGGAATTCGGGATTCGGAATTTAAGTGTGAAGCGAGTCATGTTTAGAGTTTGCTTACCGCGTTGAGGATTAAGCTGGAAATTTGGGCTAAGATTAAGGCTTTACAATCGATGGACCTAGAAATCTAAGAGATTCCGGAAATGGATGTCACAAAAAAGGAAATCGGATTTTCAGGTATTCGAGGATGGGATTCTGAAGTTCTGTGATCGGTTATGTATACCTAGTGATGCAGAATTAAAAGAATAGATTTTGTCGGATGTACACCGTGGCAATTATAGTATTCAACCGGGTAGTACGGGAATGTATCAGAACTTACGACAGCATTATTGGTAGAACGATATGAAAGTGGACGTGGCCAAGCACGAGGCCAAGTGTTTGACGTGCCAACAAGTGAAGGCACAGCATTGTAAACCCGGTGGAATGTTGCAGCCGTTGGAAATCCCAGAATAGAAATGGGAGCGCATCACAATGGACTTTGTATCGGGACTGCCAAGAAGCCAGAGGGGACACGACTCTATTTGGGTAATAGTAGACAGATTGACCAAGTCAGCGCACTTTCTGGCAGTGCGAAAGGACTTCGAGCTAGAAAGGCTGGCAGAATTATATGTGTGTCAGATAATTCGTCTTCATGAAGTACCGATATCGATCACTTAGGATCGTGATCCCCGACTTACCGCGAACTTTTGGAAAAGTCTGCAATCAGCCATGGGAACTAAGTTGCAATTCAGTACGGCCTATCATCCGCAGACGGATGGCCAGTCTGAAAGGACTATTCAAACTTTGGAGGATATGCTGAGAGCGTGTGTGCTAGACTTTCAGGGCAAGCGGGAAGAACAGTTGCATTTGGTAGAATTTGCCTACAATAACAGTTTTCAGCAGAGTATCAGAATGGCACCATTTGAAGCATTATATGGCAGGGCTTGCAGAACACCGTTGTGTTGGGATGAGGTAGGAGAGAGAAGTATAACGGGTCCAGAGTTGGTTCAGCAGTCAGTGGAAACGGTAAGGATTATCCGGGAAAAGTTGAGGACTGCCCAGAGCCGCCAAAAGAGTTATGTGGACCGGAGACGTAGGCCGTTGGAATTCCAAGTGGGGGAAACACGTATTCCTCAAGGTGTCACCGATGAGGGGATTGTCGCGGTTTGGTAAGAAAAGAAAATTGAGCCCGAGGTACGTGGGTCATTTCGAGGTCTTAGAGAGAATAGGCATCTTGGCTTATCGTCTCGCGTTACCGCCTAATTTATCTCATGTTCATAAGGTGTTCCACGTGTCTATGTTGAGAAAGTACGAACCAGACCCGACCCACGTACTGAATTTTGAGGTAATAAATGTAGACGACAGAGTGTCATACTTGGAAAAGCCAGTTAGAATCGAGGACAGAATGGAACGGGTGCTGCGAAACAAGACAATTCCGATGGTAAAGGTGATGTGGGAACATCATGGGACTGAAGGCGCGACATGGGAAAGTGAAGAGTTGATGCGACACCAATACCCCCATTTGTTTGGATAGTTGGGTTGGATTGTAAATTTCGAGGACGAAATTTTTGTAAGGGGGGAAGAATTGTAACAGTCCGGATTTTGGCCCATTTTTGGGAATTATAAAACGTATAATTCGTCAGTGCGCTTATAATAGAATTTCGCCCGGGAACTGATCACTCTCGGGTTCTTATTTTTAAAAATAGAAATTTTGCTAGAATCGCACTCGATCGAATTTGGCCGTTATTTATACCCTGAACTTGGCAGTCAATTTCCGGGAGTTTCGGGACGAAATAAATTGGACAGTGTCGATATTATTGTGGCTAGCGTCGGCATTATCAGGAATAGTGAGAAAGTGGATTTTTGACCGGGTGCGGATTTGGACTGGTAGACCTCCCTCGTAGTGTGGTTTGGGTTATTTTATTTTGGCCGTATGCCATAGATTATTGTTGGGATTTATCGTGGACCGTTAGGCCTTTTTCCGAATTTAAATTGGGACCGATAGGTCGAGTTTTTAGTTTGGACCGTGTCCTTTGGTTCGCGCTTAAATTTAAAATTTTAAACTTCTCTCTCTCTCTTTTTCTCTCCTCTCTATCTCTCGGCCGATTCCCCCCATGCGCACGTTACCCCCCTCTCTCTCTTCCTTTTCTCTCTCTCTCTCTCTCTCTTTCCCCCTCTTTCCGCGCGCGTTCCCCATGCGTGCGTCCCCTCCTCTGCATGCCTACCTGCCCCCCTGCTGACCTGACCTGTCTCTCTCTCCTTCTCTCTCCTCTCTCCTCCCTCCTTCCTCTCTTTTTTCCCCGGCGACTTCGCTGCATCTGCTTCGTTTCTGCTCCGCTTCGTTCTGTTCAGTCGACGCCGCGCGAGCCACCGTCGCGCCGTGCCGCCCCGACGCCGTCGCCGGCGAGCTCCGCCGCCGTCGCGCCTCCGCCAGCCGTCCCGACCGCTCCTCGCCGACCTCCCCCGTGTGACGCGCGCGGCAGCACCGCGAGCTCGCCACCGTTGCAGGTCGAGCTCGGAGCCGGCCCAGTCCGCCGGTGCGTCGTCCGGCCGTCGTCTCCGCCCCGTCGTCGTCGTCGCCGCGTGCCGCCTCGCCGCCGGTCTGCTGCCTCTCCTCAGCTTCTCCGTCTCTCTCTCTCTCTCTCTTTCTCTCACCCCGACCACCTCTCCCTCGTTCCAGCTCACCCCGCTGCCCACCGGTTCTGTTCTCGCCGGAGCCGCCGCCTGCGCCGGAGCTGGGGACTCCGAGCCGCCGCACGCCGCCCCTAGCGCCGCCCCAGCCCCGTCGCCCAGCTTTCTCCCTCGATTTTCGCCGCCCTCAGTCGCTGTTCAGTCCAGGCGGAAGGAGAGAGAGCAGCGTCGCCGGCTCGCCTCGCCGGTGCCGCGCCGCCCGCCGCCGTCGCCGTGCGCCGCCCGCCGCCGCTCAACTCCGACCAGCCACTCCCCTGTTTTGGGCCGGAGAGATCGCGACCCCGCCGGCGCCGTGTGACCGCCGGCTTGCTCCCGGAGCGCCGCCGCCGATTCTCACCGCGAGTCGGTAATCGGCCGCACGCTCCCGTCGCCTCGAGACCATTATTAGGCGAGTAAAAATTTCTAAACCCTAAATTAGCCTATTTGTGGAATTTTAGGGGTAAATTAACGGGGTAATTAAGCTAATTTGAGGCTTATTTGTGTGGGAAAGTGTGTGGGCTAATTATAGGACTTAATTGGGACTTAACGAGGATGTTTAGGTGTGATTTGGTGGCCATTTGAAGGCTGGTCGGGTACTGTTCACAGTAGAACCGAAAATTGGACTAATTGGTTCAAGTTGGGAATTAATCGGTTCAATCGGCGGTGGGTTGATTTTGGACAATGTATTGGTTAACTAGGACTCGTTGGAATCCTAAGGAATGATACTATTTTCGGGGTTTCAATGGTTGAGTTGGGTTGGCTATATTGAGTCCTAATCGGATTGGGATTGTGTATTGCTAAGTTGGGCTTGAATGCCGGGTGAAAATGGACTAAAGTGAAATGAGTTAGGCGTACCGGCAATGTGCCGACTGAGTGGGAATTGTGATTCATTGATCTGGGCACATCGGGGTATAGCAATTGAATTGAATTCCAAAGCATGTGAATTTACACATTTTGCTTGAATCGGTTGAGATAGATTACAGTCATGTACATGTCTGTTTTGGATTAAATTGTTGAGGCCATAATTGGGGGACTAGTGACTGAAATTGATTCGTCTACGGCGGGCCTTAAACGCGTTGAGATGCATTGTTTTAAATCATGTGAAATTGGTGTTGGGGTTAAGTGGACTAAAAGGAAATGGATCGTGAGTGCCGATAATGCATTGAATTCATCGAGTTTATGGATAAGTGTACTTGGCATATTGACATTGATAATTTGCTCGAACCCCATTTCTCGTGATATCGTTATTAGCGTTTCAACATGATTGAAATTGCAAGTGCTAAAAGATGCATGTATCTGATGTGATCACACTGTTGGCCTTCGGGCCGGGCCTACGGGTCGTTTTAATTAATTGTGGACCTTCGGGTCGAAACAACTGTGGCCTTCGGGTCGGGCCTTCGGGTCGAAACAACTGTGGCCTTCGGGTCGGGCCTTCGGGTCGAAACAACTGTGGCCTTCGGGTCGGGCCTTCGGGTCGAAACAACTGTGGCCTTCGGGTCGGGCCTTCGGGTCGAAACAACTGTGGCCTTCGGGTCGGGCCTTCGGGTCGAAACTAATGTGGCCTTCGGGTCGAAACAGTTGTGGTCTTCGGACCGGGCCTTCGGGTCGAAACAGTTGGGGTCTTCGGACCGGGCCTTCGGGTCGAAACAGTTGTGGTCTTCGGACCGGGCCTTCGGGTCGAAACAGTTGTGGTCTTCGGACCGGGCCTTCGGGTCGAAACAGTTGTGGTCTTCGGACCGGGCCTTCGGGTCGGTGCAGATTGTGGCCTACGGGTCGGGATAGATTATTGGCCTTAGGGTCGTGGCGTCGATATGACTGCATACTCTGTTTATATTGTTATCAAAAGTCTTACCTGCAGGATGTTATAGTGAATTGGGCCTTGGGCCCGGGTGATTTGACATTTTATTGTTGCACTGGTTCATTTAATTATATATTTGATTTACCCTCTGGAGGTACACTTTAGCCTAGTTTAGGATTAGAAATTATTACTTGCTGAGTTTATCTCACGGTTGTGGTTAAACCGAAATTTCAGATCCCCGCCCGTGAATTTCCAAGACTCGGATTTCGAGTATGAGATCGTGGAGGATGAAGTAGAGCATGAGGAATTAGGTGGGGTAGGTTTTGAGCCGGAGATTGTGGATTCCGCCCCAGAGCAGACAGATGCCGTGATCCTTTTTGTTGTACCTTTTTGGTTTATAAATGAATAGTGTATATAAGTTTATAAAGAATATATATTTTGGTTTAATCGATAGTAATTTGATATCTCTTGCTATTCATGGTTGCGTTTTAAATTGTCCGGGTGTATATATATTATATACATATATATGCGTCGTTTCCGCATGTGGCGTGTTTTCTCTGATTTGGGCATTAGGGTCTCTGTGACGCAATCCTGGGAGCGTCGCACTCTGTAGCGACCCTAGGCGGATGTTCATGCTCACGTTGGGTGCGGGGCGTGACAATGCCGGCACATTGGAACTCCGCACAGCGATCTGCCAGAAGTTAAAAGGTTTTTCTCTGTTACTCAGTTCATTAGCATCAGAGAGGGCTGACCAATGGGTTGACAGTAAGTCCTAAGCAATAGTTATGACAATTTCTGGTTATTGCTTTGCTTATTTTTGCTTTCTATATCTGTTGTAAGAGGAGAATGGGATCTCATATACACCGGATCAGATTGTTGTTAGTAATGGTGCCAAACAGAGCATTCTTCAGGCAGTTTTGGCGGTCTGTTCTCCGGGAGATGAGGTGTGCCCGCTGCTTAAGAAAATCATGCCAGTGAAATTTCTTTGATTATGATACATGTTCTATTATTTCCTGTTTTAATTCCAATTCCAAAAGCCATAAACGTTGAAGCGTGGCAATTTTGCCTATTATAGGAATCTATAGATATATTTGAACTGTTGGAGTCAAATAACAGTTGAGAGCAGCTTTAAGCCACATCTTGTTTCATGCAAAGTCTTCTGATAGGTGACTTGACTTTGCATCTGTGAGGTTGTTTTGAGTGATGACATCTTGGCTATATAGTCATAGTAGTTATTTATGAATCTGGCTGAAGAAATAATTCCCCACTTTTGTTATTGAATGTTGTAATTGAATTAGTGAAATTAACACTAACAGTCTCTAAACTTTGGCCAAATATGCAATGTCATCTTTGGCCTTTTAATTCATCAAATGCGGTTTTTGAGCAATTTCTAAATGTTCAATCTAGTTTGTAAACTTTCAATTTGTTCAATCCAATCCCTCAACTTTACACAACAATGTGAAATCACTCTTTCGTACTATTCACAAGTTTATGTAATTACACTACTACCCAAATTTTTTAATATTTTTTTCATTTCAATCCATTTCCTATATCAACAAAAAAATGTGCCATCTTTTTACTAACCTTGTACTTTTTGGTTTTTCTAAATATTACATTAGTTCCATTAAGATATATTTCAACTTTGATCTTTATGATAGTAAAAATAGACTCTAATCTCATGTTATATTAAGTTGACATTCATGTTGTTTTAGTAAAAAAAATTTTCATAAGGAATTCTAACAATGATATTAACTATTTATAAATACTCATGCTTATATTAATGTAAATCTCCTAACTAGTTTTTTAGATAGATAAAATTTTCAAGTTTTTTGTATTTCTTGTTCTCTTAACTAAACTCAGTTAAATTTGTGAATTTGAAAATTAAAACAACGAGAATATTTAGAGATATTGATGAGTTTCTACTTTTACTATAATAGAGTTCATTAACTAAAATATAATTAAATGAAACTATTATAATATTCACAAATACCAAAAGGTAAAAAAAAAGTAATAAAAAGATAGCATATTTTTGGTTTATTAAGGAAATGGATGGACATGAAAAGGTATCATAAAATTCGAGCAATATTGTAATTATGAAAACGTGTGAATATTACTGAATGGCTTATTTGGCTTTGTTATTAATAGTTGAGGAATTAAATTGAAAAAATTGAAGGTTTAGGACTAGATTGAACATTTAGGAATAATTTAAGGACTACATTGAACAAATTAAAAGTTCCAATAATGGACAAAAAAAAGTTTCAATGATGAAATTGAACAATTGCTAAAATTTGAGGACTAATGATGTCATTTTCATAGTGGATTATAAACTTTTTGTCTTGAGTCTCGCTCCTATCACCTATACATCCTCTTGAAGACATATAATTAGATCTCAACCTATGATTGAGCATGTCATGAATGGCCGGACATGGAAGTCTACTGCATGCTTTAGGCATGTGATTTGGCATACTTTACTTCTAATATCCTTGCAGTTCTGTGAGAACTCTGTGATGTTGTTGGGTTTTCGTTTATCGATGAAAACTATATTCTAGAAGGATGTGCAATTGGGGCCTTGGCGTAGATCTCGTTTGCTGTGGTGCTGCAAGTAATGAATCAATCTATACTTCCATTTTTTAAATTGCAATGCAAGGTGATGAAAAAGGATAGTGGCAATGGCTATATGTTCATAGTAAGAGAAAGGTGTGTAAACCATGAAGTTTAAATAGTTGAATATGGTGGAAGTTCAATCTTATCAATTTCTCTGGTGAAGTTAGAGCAAAATGGCGGATACATATCTTGTATCAGTTAGGCATCAGAACCCTCATTTTCAATCATCCAGTCTAGGCAGCTACGCATTTAGTTTGATCCAAAGTACATGCATTCTGTCACTCTAATTCTTCTGCAATGCTCGGCTTTTTGCTTTGTATTTTGCCTGTCAATTTTGGACTTGCCACCATTATTTTCCCTTATAAACTCTCCACTGCTATCGTCTTGGCCAGTGCATTGATTTCATCAGCCTTTCTCCTTAAATCATGTTGATCATTCTAACCAATTTTTTCACCCTTGGCTATGGTTAAATCAGTTTGTTGCATCGTTATTTTTTTCATTTTCTTACACCTGTACTTTCGCACTTGCATAACATTTCCTTGCATAATGCTTCTTGGAGGAACTTTAAGTGCTGTTGTTCTAATTATGGTTGTGTTTTTCCCTTGTGTATTTACGGACCAGATTCTTGTCCCAGGTCATAATTCCAGCTCCCTGTTGGGTGAGTTACCCTGAAATGGCAAGGCTTGCTGACGCCACCCCTGTAATTGTTCCAACAAGCATCTCTGAGAATTTCTTGATGGACCATAAGCTTCTTGAAGCCACGCTTACTGAGAAATCAAGGCTTCTGATTCTTTGTTCTCCGTCAAATCCCTCAGGGTCTGTTTACCCCAAAAAATTGCTCGAACAGATTGCTGCAATCGTCGCAAAGCATCCCAGGCTTCTGGTACTAGAAGCAAATTAATATTTTTTTCCTGCTCCTTATGTATGTCAGATTGACTTGACAAGTTATGGAAAAATTCCATGGCAAACTTTTCAGGTACTGTCTGATGAAACGTATAAACACATCACGTATGCCCCAGCTACGCATACAAGTTTTGCATCTTTGCCAGGCATGTGGGAGAGGACACTCACTATCAATGGGTTTTCTAAGGTAATTGGAAGCCTTTCCTTCTCAATAACTATTCACATCCTAAATTTCGATCTCATGAAATTCATCTTTTTCAACTAGTTTTGCTTCTTTGCTAGACTATATTCTACCTCATGCTCGTTAAAAAATATCTAATTTTAAGATATTGGAACATCTGTAGGCCTTTGCAATGACTGGCTGGAGGCTTGGTTATATTGCTGGTTCGAAACACTTCATATCAGCTTGTGCAAAGATCCAGAGCCAGGTATGGTGCAGCGTCAAAATCTAATCGCGCAAATGATGAAGCTTTCAACAGAGGTTGCCTAGAGTTGACTGAAATTAAACTTGGTATAGAAGAAATTTTATGTCAATGAAAGAAATTTATATCTGGGAGAGAAAGCATTGGTTTCTGATGCCCAATATGTTGAAGTACACTAAATATTGGATGAAGCAAGTTATTAAGGTGAAACCAGCATGTGTAAACAACCTGTTGAAGTGATTGCTTTCTGATTCAATTTCCCGAGTTTTGTGTCTGGCACTATCTATCAGCGTTGGCCAACTGGTTGAATTTGTTTTGCGTTGTGGCAGCTTACTTCAGGTGCCAGTAGCATAGCTCAGGAGGCTGCATATGCCGCTCTGTCGATGGGTTATGCTGGAGGTGAAACTGTCGCAACTATGGTAAAAGATTTTAGGGAACGGCGAGATTTCTTGGTTAAAAGCTTTGGGGAACTGGAGGGTGTGAAGATTTCAGAGCCTCAGGTACTAAATCAGAGATTGACCCGGCATACAAACTAATGATTCTCATTTGGTCTTCCATCGCAATTTCGAATTCCACATGCTGCTATATGCAGGGAGCCTTCCATATTTTCATCGACTTCAGTTGTTACTATGGAGCTGAGGTCAAAGGCTTTGGTGTAATCGACGGCTCAGAGTCACTTTGCCGCTACCTGCTTGACTTGGCGCAGGTATGCATCATTGAAGTGCTTGTTTTTATCTTCCTCTAGATGCAGGAGAAAAAGAAAAGCTCTTGCAGATGTGTTCGTACCAACTTCCTTTGTCGTCCCTCACCAAAACTTTAACATCTCATATGCTGAGATTCTCAATGCTATATCTTGTGTAGGTTGTGTTGGTCCCAGGGGTTGCATTTGGGGATGACACTTGCATCCGCATCTCTTACGCCGCTTCCCTCGCGACTCTAAAAGAGGCTTTTGGGAGGATTAAGAAAGCACTTGTCACACTGACACCCGCCGCCCCTGTTTGATGGTCACAATGCTGCCGCAGCATTGGGGACACCTTACTCCAATTAGCTGCCGCTGTTCTATTTCCTATCATACTTATTTGTTTGGATAGACTCTGTCATAGTAATTTATTTGTGCTTGTCTCCTTGTTTTGTTCATCATAATCAGCAAAGACGAGAGCAATGATTAGATGCAGATTTATGATATATTTCATTCCAAAGGAAAATGTCAATGTGAATTGTTATTTCATTGGTTTTTATTGGGAGCAGCCCAACATGTTCGGGAGTCAATTTGAAGTATCCAGATAATTGCTCATTAAGAATACCTAATAGAAAGGAGTCCTATTATGGTAGGACGCTGAAAAGGAAGAAATCTAAATAAGGAGTTTCATTTAGGAAAAATACTAGGATGGAATCAATTTTGGTGATTGCCCAAATGAGAGGAATACCGGTCAATTAGGGAGGATTCCTAACTTGGATGAAGGTCTACCACTATAAACAAGAGGGCTTGGGTACCCCAAGCCAGACCCCAAAAGGGTCGTGTGAAATGGTGAACATCCATCATATTCTGAAATGACAGAATGTATGCCTGTACCACAAGTTCATAGATGAATGAGCACATGAACTGATTGATAAGAGCTCAGCACATCCGCCTTTCAATTACGAAATCTCTTCTTGAGGACATTGTAGTAGTACCAAAGAGCAAACAAGGCAAGAAGTAGAATTTCAGAAGGTTGCAAAAATAGAACTCGAGAGAAGAAGATGACATAAGTGAAACTGATAATGCTTGATCACAGTCACTACCTTCACAATTTTTTGAAGAACTAATCAGAGGTATGTTCTTGTTTGAACTTGAGAACTATCTGCCTCCCCGATCGAGAGCGCGTAAATGTTATGTGTTCACGAGAATTGTTAGTATCTTCGCCAACCAGACCAGAATTCGCCTTCCCAGGAACCCATTTCGGTTTTTCACTCGTTACTCGGCTTAGCCGACAATCCTCCAAGATTTTAACCGAGATATCATCAGTTTCTTCCTTCTTGGGCAGGGAAAATTTGCATTCAGCTTTCAATTTATCACCAATTATGGGATTCGTAGAATATTTAATCTCTGGTGAACTCGTATCGAAAATTACAGCTTGGAAGGTGGGGTTCTGTTCGTATCTAAAGAGCATCGATTGGCCAGGAACAATAGAGCAATGATCTACGAACTTTTGCCATCCTTCCCCAAGCAAAAGCCTGCCATCACTCCATTCTAGCTGTACTGGCCAAATTTCACCATCTGGAAACTTAAGAAAACACTAAGCTCGAGAGGTCATTTCCATGCTTTTGCAGAAACCTCTTTGGTATGCCCTGAGGAAGCCCTTCAAAATCTATCACTAGAAATGAGAAAAGGATTAGTATAGGTTATGATTAACTAATTGATGCCATAGGTCCGTTAGTCATCCCAAGGCATTTGCAAAGTGATGAACGGAGAAAAGTTTGCGATCAAAATATAAAAAATTGAGAAAAGTTCGTAATTTTTCAATACATGGTTTTATATGATATGAGGGTTGTATCCCTTAAGCACTATATTGTATTTTTTGTATTTCAAGTATGATCAAAACTTAGAAAGAGAACAACAAGAAACAACTAAAGAAGATAAGAGTAACTAGAAGTTTTTACTATCACCTTCATTCGCCATCGCTGAAGCTCAGTTCTTAAGACATTTCAATTTATAGATCCATCGTTCGTCAAACAGAGACAAAAAAACAAGAAAGAAAAACTTGGTAACATTGTATGTCCAGCTTATAACGCAACTGATATCATTTTCCAAAACAATGCCAAGCATAATGGTGGCGATAAACCACTCCTAAGTGTAATCAGAACTCCTGAAAATTGAGATTTCAAGCACGGTGGGACTCTGGTTAGTCAGTTCAAACACACAGACATCCCCTTCACACAGAGAAGTTGCTCTCGCAAACACGAACCAACCTTGAGATAACTTTCCTTGGTCCCCCGGAAACTTGGTTAACTTCGCCGACCACGTATCCTTCTTGTGCTTAAGTGTCACGACCTGCACGGTTCTCTTGATATAAGTCCGCATAAATTTGACCGGTACACTATGCGTAAATGTTTTACAAACCGATATTCGACATTAGCATTCTCAAAGTAAATCGGTTCCATGATCATGTCAAGGCATAAAAATTCTAAGTAGGAGGATAAGGAAAAATAATAACCCAAAACATGTACTCTCCAAGGTTTTCATGAACTAAGGAAACAACGCCATCTCTGAGTTACGCAGATGTCAATGATGAAACTAGGTCAATGAGACCCTCACTGCAGTGGAATTTTTAAAACTAGGGTACACCACGACTATGAAAGCGGGATGCTTCGATTTGAAATCACGTGCCGTTTCAAGAGCAGCAGGACATGGCACATCACATCTATGAGCACCGGTGTAGCACGGCTTGCTCTGCTTGCACGCTTTCTGATCATGCCTGTAGATAGTTAATAAAAGGAAAAATATTTCATTTTAAAATCCAAAATTAGATGATACAATTCAGAAAGGATATGAGCCAATGAACTGAATCAAATGTTACTGGGAAATTGGTGTTCATAGGAATAATCATCATTTTCACTACCCGTACCAGAGTTCACCTTTCGAGAAGCCGAAGCCAATGCTGACTTTTCCTAATTTTTGGGCTAGGCCGACAATCCTCTGAGATTGTGGCTGAGATATCATCAGTTTCTTCCTTCTTGAGCAGAGGAAGTTCACATTCTGGTTCTGTTTTGTCCATGATCACAGGATCGGTGGGATATTCAATCTCTGAAGCACTCGTGTCAAAGATCACAACATGGAAGACAGAGCTCGGTTCATATCTGAAAACTAGGAATTGGCCAAAACCAATGGAGTAATGGTCTGTGAACTTCTGCCAACCTTGGCCAAGCCGAGCCATGCCACCACTCCACTCCAACTCCACTGGCCAAACTGTTGTACTGCTTGGAACCTTGAGAAACACTGAGCCAGGGAGGTCACTACCATGTCTCTGCAGAAACCTCTTTGGTATCTCCTATTGAGCAGAAGAAAGAAACGCAGATTCAATAAATAGTTCAATCATTTTTTCACTTAAATTTATGATATTAAGGTTCTTGCCCAAAGCAAGTAGACTCAATAGCATGGTGAACCACAACCTTAGTTAACATTGTCACCAGAAATTTTTGGATTCAGGTAGTGAACAAGTAAGTTTTACAACTTCCTTTCAGGCTCCCTGCAAAAATATCTTCGACTCCATCAGCAACTTTTTGTATGTGACATGCAAATGCAATTACCGTGTTCAGTAATTCTCAATGTGACACAAGGGAATTAGATTGTGATAAGAAGTACCTACACCACCCAATTAGAGTAACTTGGGTTGCCTGCATCCGGGGAATTAGTCACGCGGCAGGCTTGGATACTGGTATTATTCTAAGGGGGAAAAAGAATTACCGGCCCTACATTTTGCTCAAATTCACATTCACATAGAAGAAGCTTCAGTACATGATTCGCATATGAGCAAGCAATAGCATGAATTCTACTCTACTTCACAAGAAAATTCTTCTCGGTTCAACATTAATTCTGGTAAATTAATGTCATTTCCTGAACAAAATTCAACATTATTAGGAAAAAGAAAAAAAAATGCAGGAATATATTCTAATGGGTCAAAGTCATGCGGGTTTCAATCCAAGGACTAGTCCAGAGACTAAACACTGAAAAACAGAACAGTCTTCCTGCAAGCGAAACACCTTGCATGGCATGGATGTATTTTGCTCACTTGGTCGCACACAACTGTCAACTCAGTCACACAATTAGCCAGAAAGGAGGACCTTTCACGATCAAGAAATACATCGAGCAGCTGGTGGGCAAAGAAGAATAAAAAAGAAAATCAAGAATCACTTGGGGAGAGAGAGAAAGAGAGACAGAGACAGAGAGAAAGAGAGAGAGAGGGAGGGAGGGCATGCTCACAAGCGAGAGAGAGGGAGGGAGGGAGGGTATGCTCACAAGCTTTCTGCTCGGAAGGGCATCGGAGGAGAGTATGAACTTGAAAAAATGAACAGACTTGGGCGGTTCAAAACCCTTCGGACGACGGGAGGTCATCCTCCTGAAAGAAGCTCCTTTCAAGGTCATGCGGTCGCCTGTGTCTCACCTGCTTCAGGAGTCGTGTTGTCCACTCTGTTATTAGCTTTTCAGTCGGTCAGAGCAACCAAACCGCCGCATTAGAGCAGTTTGTACCGAGGCTGGGCAATCAAATCGGTTCTACCTAGGAACTGAATCGGATCGTCCTGAAAACCGGTCTGATTTCCAATTTTGAGCAAGAATCACCAGAAACCGAATTAAATTTGGAATCAGTTACATAATGTCACACCCCAAAATCATTACGAACGGGGGATGACACGGTCGTACTTTCATTCGAATGACGCAACCTCAAATCACCAAAATCCAACTCTCAAAAGTCTCATCTTCGCTATCACTCTCATACTACTTTTTTTTTTGGTAAGGTTCTCATACTACTTATTGCTAGCTAAAAGAACCTGAAAAAAAAAATTAGAAAATAGAGGGGTGAACAACCACAGCTCAGTGAGTAATGCATTACTTCAAAGTAGATCGAACATTCACTATGCACATTTATAAACACGATATCACTATTTATCAATCCCAAAAGCTAGAGTACTATATACACAAAATATCAAAAGTAGCGTATGAATCAATAATAATATCAGTTATCAATGGTCTATTTCATTGATTAATCTCATTTAACTACACACCAATGATTCATTCAATCGACTAATCTCAAATCGCATGTCAATAGTCTCCTCCATTGACCAAATCCAAATCACATGTCAATAGTCCACTCCAATGACTAAACTCAGCTCAAATATCTAGCCATGGTCACAAAAAAGCCCCATGACAAGGCGACCAAGATTCCTCCCTTGGTTAGGTCTCTAACTATTATTAGCCGGTGACTCGGCCCACAATAATATATTGGACTAATATGCGTATACCCACAAGCCCCTCACTGAGCTCACAGTGATATTGAGCATCAATACCAACCCACAACAACATCCTCCACAGTATTTACAAAGCCAAATTCAGAAATCATTTCATATATCACTAAAAGCTTTCGCTACTGAACTCATCCGCTATAAATACTTTCAATAAAATATTCTCAAATCATTTCAAGACTCGTCCCATAAATCAGTTTTACAAATCGAATCAAATCAAATACACGTCATAAAGCATTTCGCAAATCGATATCATTCCATAAACCGTACTTAAAGTCTCATAAGAAGGTCTTGCAAACCCAAAGTATATATTACTTCTTAACTTCGTTCATCAAACAAAATATATGTTTCCATCAAACAATTCTCATACCATTCACAAATACGAAAATGTAATAGATGCTCAATTCAAATTTTATGCAACAAACATGCTTATTCATAACTCATAATATCAAATCTTTATCATCTTGAAGACATGAGTTTATAAATTTTTAGAAAAGATAGTACCACTTACCTCGGAACGACAATGACAAAACAAGCGTTACTCGAATAGTTGAACTCGCGACCCTATCAAATAAGTGAGAAACAATGTTAAAATTGAATAACGCACTATTTCAACTATGAAATGGCTATACTATGCCACTCCTACTGTCACGCCCCGTACCCCACGAAGCATGATCATCCGCGTAGGTCGAAATAAAATGTGACGCTCTCAGGATTGCATCACCGACCCAAAACCCAAATCAGAGAAAAAACTAACGTCACATGCGGAAACCACGTATATATATATATATATATACACCCAGACATGCAATTATAACCATGAATAGCAATAGACAATAATATACTAAGGAAATACTAACATATAAACACCCTTTTTAAAACTTTATACAAACTATTTATTTACAACCAAAAAGAATACATAACAAGGCCACTAAACAAAAAGGATCGGTGGCCTATAGGTGTCAGCTAACTACCCAGGGTGAGTTACATCAAAAAGAGGGGTTAATCTAACACCTAACACTGAAACCAGCTCTACGGCTCCCGGTTTGAATCGGCTGGTGCTGCAGATTCCTCAGAAGAATCCGCCTCTGACAGAACTTCTTCGTCTGACCCCACTTCTGCCACTTCTCCAGCTGGCTCACCGTTCTCTCCCACTACTTCTAGATTCAGTTCTTCATTTTCTTCCTCAATCACATCGTCAGCTATAACTTGTTCACCGCCTTGCACCTCGTCCATTGGTATCGGTCCATCCACCGTATCGCCCACGCTACTTACACTAAGGGAGGCGGGAGGATCAGAGACTTCTCCACTCACCATTTGGGGAATCATAACACCATTAACATCTACTGGAACATCAAAAGTCCTCATCGGAGGTCCAGTGACACCATTAGCTCCCCTATAACACCAGGCTACGTACTCCTGAGTCTCGTTGTGATCTTCTCCCACATCTATCAGTATAACCGATTTATATCTAACATACGCTGATCCATCTCCACAAGGATGAACACTAACACCTCGTTGAATCCTATGTGGATATCCAAAAAGAGGGGCCCTCCTCGGCATCCTATGGACGGGGATCTGAAATTCGGTTTTACCACAACCGTGAGATAAACTCAGCAAGTAAAATCTCTAATCCTAAACTAGGCTAACGTGCACCTCCAGAAATAAATAAAATACACAATTTACTGAACCAGTAATTAAATCAATATAAGTTCACATGGGCTCACAGCCCGATTCTAATATTCCAGCCCTGCAGGTTAGGCTTTCAATATCCATATAATTCATAGACAATTAAATCGAACCGAAGGCCATAACCCAATGATCATCAATCACTCGACCCGAAGGCCCGACCCGTCGGTCACAGTTATAAATCGACCCGAAGGCCTGACCCGTCGGTCACAATCACACTCGACCCGTAGGCCTGACCCGTCGGTCACAGTTATATATCGACCCGAAGGCCTGACCCGTCGGTCACAATCACACTCGACCCGTAGGCCTGACCCGTCGGTCACAGTTATATATCGACCCGAAGGCCTGACCCGTCGGTCACAATCACACTCGACCCGTAGGCCTGACCCGTCGGTCACAGTTATATATCGACCCGAAGGCCTGACCGTCGGTCACAATCACACTCGACCCGTAGGCCTGACCCGTCGGTCACAGTTATATATCGACCCGAAGGCCTGACCCGTCGGTCACAATCACACTCGACCCGTAGGCCTGACCCGTAGGTCACAGTTATATATCGACCCGAAGGCCTGACCCGTCGGTCACAATCACACTCGACCCGTAGGCCTGACCCGTAGGTCACAGTTATATATCGACCCGAAGGCCTGACCCGTCGGTCACAATCACACTCGACCCGTAGGCCTGACCCGTCGGTCACAGTTATATATCGACCCGAAGGCCTGACCCGTCGGTCACAATCACACTCTTAAATCATATCACAATAAATGTGGAATTTCACAATCAAGTTCCATTTGATTCCCATCGGGCTTAAGACAATTTCAATTTGTTTCATATCAAGGCCCGTTCAATTTCCAATTGGGCTCAATCTAGTCCAAGCCAATCCACATTCAAAGGCCCAATTTAATATTCTAATGGGCTCAATCAATTCAAGACAATTCACATCAAGGCCCATTCCATTTTCTAATTGGGCTTCAACAATTCAATTTAATTCCAACTTCATGGGCCCATTCCATTTCTAATTGCAAGGCCCATTTAAATTTCTATTTGGGCTCATATAATTTCCAATTGGGCTCATTTAAAAATTCTCCAATTTGGGCCCAAATAACACAAAATTCGGAGCCCATGAGGCCCATCCCAATTCAGCCCACAAATCCTCTCCTAATTACCACTAAACCAATGTAATTAGTCCTAATTAAGTCCACTAACCATCCATTACACAAAACACACTTAATTAGGTCCTAATTAACATAATTTAATCCCTAATCAAGCACAATTAGACTAATTTAGCGATTAGTAATTTTACTCGCCTATTAGCGACGCGAGACGACGGGAGCGAGCGGCCGATGACCGGCGAGCGGCACAATCGGCGGCGGCGCTCCAAGGCAAGCCGGCGGCCTACGGCGGTCCGGCGAAGCTCACGGCAACACACGGCCAGAACAAGGGAGGGCTGGACGGCGGTGAGGCTGAGGACGGTGGAGAGGGGGACAGTGAGGCGAGGCTGGTCGGCTGGGGTGGCGCACGGCGGCGCGGCCAGGCGGACGAGCCCAGCGACGGCGACGGCGTCCTTGTCGCGCCTCGGCTGGAGCGGCTGCAACGGGCGGTCACGGGCGGCGGGAGAGGGGGTTTGAGTTGCGACTAGGCTAGGGGTGATGGCTGGGGATGAGACATGGCGGCTGGCGGCCAGCAGCTCCGGCGAGAACCCCTATTCCGGCATGAACAGTGGCCGGCGGTGCTGGAATGGCTGGGACGAGCAGCTGCCGAGAGGATTTCGGGAGGAGAGAGAGACGCGGGAAGAGAGAGAGTGGGCTGAGGAGAGAGAGAGGGTCAAAGAGGTCAACCTTATCCTAGGGGGGACATGCCACATGTCAAGATCCTAGCCATTATGCCCAAAATACCCCTAATCCTAAGGCTAAAAATGCATCAAAACCAATAATGCAAGGGTAGAATTGTCATTTGCCCCTAACCATGGTTAACCAACCCTAGTTAACCTTAACCAACCTTGGTTAATCTCCAAAATTAAATCAAAATTCGAAATAAATCAAAAATGGCCTAGGGGCAATTCCGTCATTTTTCCGTCCGGAACTGAAATTCCAATTTTCGCTCATACCAGTCCTAAACATTCATGTGATACCTAATCCAGAGTCGGAATCGCGAAATTCGCTTTCTAAGCCCTCGAAAATCCTCTGCGAAGTTTCCGGGAATAAAATAATATTATTTTCCAATTTTTGCCGAAATTCCACTTTCTGTCCAGAATCATTCCAAACACACTCGGATACCCCAAAATGATGTTGGCCGCGAAAAATAACCTCAAACGGCCTCCGAAATCGGCCTCGGTGTTCCCAGGGGCAAAATGGTCTTTTTCTCACTTTCTGCCGAATCTTCCGTTTTCAACTGTTTTAATCTCGAACATGAATGGCCATTACCATTTGACGTCCGTCTTGCAAAATAGTCGTAATTACCCTTAAGATTTTGATATCGAAACTCGGGTCCAATATTGTAATCTCAATATGCTCGTTTCACAGTTTTAGGGTCTCTCACTAACGAGCGGCAGTTTAGGTGTTACGCGTATCGACCTAAGATTGTCCAAATCGTGATGGTCTAAATTTCGAGAGAACGAGAGGAATTATCACTAGTACCAGGGTCGCGATCGTTTGGATTACAATCAGGTTTCATTCGTCAGATGTACTTTCGGTCGTGCGAAATCACTCGCGATCCGATCGTACGTTACTGACAAAATCACCCAGTCATTTTCCTAAGATCAGCCTATATTGGCTCAAAATATTTCCTCAACGTTCTTCGAAATCAGCGTTCAGTCGCGATCGGGTTCTAGGTCCACGTACATGTTCCTATTTAGCCTTCCTCATATGGTTAGTATCCCGAGACTGATCAGGTCCAGGCGAGACTTACTAAAATTACACGAGAATAAATATACACTTTATTGGTCCCGATAACAGGTCAAAATTCAGGATGTTACAACTCTTCCCCCCTTACAAAAATTTCGTCCTCGAAATTTGCACTTCAAACCGGCTCCTCAAACAACTGGGGGTGTTGACGTCGCATGGCTTCTTCGCTTTCCCAAGTAGCGCCCTCTGTTCCGTGGTGCTCCCAAACTACCTTCACCATCGGGATTGTCTTGTTCCGAAGTACTCGATCCTTTCTATCCTCGATTCTGACTGGTCTCTCCACGTACGACACCCTGTCGTCCACGTCTATTTTTTCGTATCTTAGAACGTGTGTCGGATCCGGTTCATACTTTCTCAACATCGACACGTGGAAGACATTATGTATCTGGGACAAATTCGGTGGCAAGGCTAGTCTGTACGCCATGTCGCCAATCTTTTCCAAAATCTCAAACGGCCCAACAAATCTCGGACTCAACTTTCCTTTCTTGCCAAATCGGGATAATTCCTTCATAGGTGACACCTTGAGAAATACATGATCCCCAACTTGAAATTCCAGATGTCGTCGTCTCCGATCGGCATAACTTTTCTGTCGACTCTGCGCTGTTTTTAACCTCTCTCGAATGATCTCAACAGCTTCCACTGTTTGCTGTACTAACTCTGGGCCTGTAATGCTCCGTTCTCCCACTTCATCCCAGCATACGGGAGTCCTACATGCTCTGCCATACAAAGCCTCAAACGGGGCCATCTGAATACTCTGTTGATAACTGTTATTGTATGCAAACTCCACCAGATGTAACTGTTCTTCCCATTTGCCCTGAAAATCCACCACGCAAGCCCTCAACATATCCTCAAGGGTCTGGATTGTTCTTTCTGATTGCCCATCAGTCTGTGGATGATAAGCTGTACTGAACTGCACCTTTGTCCCCAAAGCTGTCTGCAGACTTTTCCAGAAGTTCGCCGTAAACCTCGGATCACGATCTGAAGTAATCGTCACTGGCACTCCGTGCAGTCTCACAATCTGTCTTACATACAGCTCTGCATACTTTTCTAACTCCAGATCCTTGCGCACTGCCAGAAAATGCGCTGACTTAGTCAGTCTATCCACTATCACCCAAATGGAATCGTGCCCTCTCTGACTCCTTGGTAGTCCCGTCACAAAGTCCATGGTAATATGTTCCCATTTCCATTCGGGAATTTCTAATGGTCGCAGCAATCCTCCAGGTTTACAGTGCTGTGCCTTTACCTGTTGACACGTCAAACACTTAGCCACATGCTTGACTACATCCGCTTTCAATCCATTCCACCAATAATGTTGCCTTAAATTCTGATACATTTTCGTACTGCCAGGGTGGATACTGTAATTGCTGCGATGAGCTTCTCTCAATATTTCTTCCTTAAGTTCCATATCATCCGGCACACACCATCGTCCCCTATACTTTAGGACTCCATCCTCTGATACCTGAAAATCTGGCTTTCTTGCCGAGGCATCCATTCCCACAATTTTCTGGATTTCCTGATCCGTGGGTTGTAAAGCCTTAATCTTAGTTTGAATCTCCGGCTCGATCCTCAAAGTAGCCAGCAGATTCGACACATGGCTTAATTCCAATCTAAATTCTGAGTCTCGGATCTTTTCCAATAACGCCCACTCCTTGATCATCATGTGTGCCATGCTAGACTTGCGACTCAGTGCATCTGCCACTCTATTCGCTTTTCCAGGGTGATACATGATGTCGCAGTCATAATCCTTTAAAAGTTCCATCCACCTACGCTGTCTCATATTCAACTCTTTCTGTGAGAACAGGTATTTGAGACTCTGATGATCCGTATAAATCTGAAACTTTTCCCCACATAAATAATGCCTCCAAATTTTGAGTGCAAAGACGATGGCAGCCAACTCTAAGTCATGCGTCGGATAATTCACTTCGTGAGGTCTCAACTGACGCGACGCATACGCAACTACTTTTCCATGTTGCATTAACACACAACCAAGTCCTTTGAACGAAGCATCGCTATAAACCTCAAATCCACCAGGTCCAGAGGGAATAGTCAAAACTGGAGCTGTCGTCAATCTATGCTTAAGTTCCTGAAAACTTCGTTCGCACTTATCGTCCCATTCAAACTTACTTTCCTTTTTCAGTAATCGCGTCAATGGCATGGCTATCGACGAGAATCCTTCCACGAAGCGTCGATAATAGCCAGCCAATCCTAAGAAACTTCTGATCTCTGTCACTGACGTCGGCCTGGGCCACTTAAGTACCGCTTCAATCTTAGTCGGATCCACTGATATTCCTTCTCCCGACACGATATGTCCAAGAAAGGCTACCTTGCTAAGCCAAAATTCACATTTACTGAACTTCGCATAAAGCGCATGTTCTCTCAACGTCCGTAGAACTTCAGTCAAATGCACTTCATGCTCCTCTGAACTCTTCGAATACACTAGAATATCGTCAATGAACACTATGACGAACTGATCCAGAAATTCCTTAAAAACTCTGTTCATCAGATCCATAAAAGCTGCAGGGGCATTCGTTAAACCAAAGGGCATGACTGTAAACTCATAATGCCCGTACCTCGTCCTGAATGCAGTCTTGGGTATATCCTCTTTCCGAATTCTCAACTGATGATACCCTGTCCGTAGATCAATCTTGGAGAACACTGACGCACCTTGCAACTGATCGAACAAGTCATCGATCCTTGGCAGTGGATATTTATTCTTTATAGTCACCTGATTCAACTGCCGATAATCTATACATAATCTCAACGTCCCGTCCTTTTTCTTCACAAACAGGACTGGCGCTCCCCATGGAGACGCACTAGGACGTATAAATCCCTTGTCTAGTAACTCTTGCATCTGAACTTTCAACTCTTTCAATTCCGACAACGACATCCGATACGGGGCCTTAGAAATTGGCTCAGTTCCTGGGGCCAACTCTATTACAAATTCCACTTCTCGTTCTGGCGGCAAACCCGGCAACTCTTGAGGAAAAACCTCGGGGAAATTACACACTACAGAGATTTCTTCCAATTTAGGCTCTACCAATGTCGGATCTTTGACGTTAACCAAATACCCCTCACAACCTTCCTCAAGCATTTCTGTTGCTTCCACTGAGGAAATCCAAGGGATCGAGGTTCCTCCTCGGTTTCCCTGAAACTCAAACTTAGGACGACCAATCGGATTAAATTGGATCGTCCTGCTGCCGCAATCCATAACGGCTTTCTGTTTAGTCAGCCAATCCATACCAATGATCACATCAAAGTCATACATGGCTAACACAGCTAAATCAATTCTTTCTTCAACATTTCCAATCACAATTTTACAGTCCAAGCACCCCAATGATACTAACACCCTATCATGCAGTGGGGTCGTCACATACAACATAATCTCAAGTAGAATAGGCTCCAGACCAACCAATCTAACAAACTGCTCAGAAATAAATGAATGGGTTGCCCCGGGATCAAATAACGCATATGCCGAATGATTGCAAAGAGATACGGTACCTGTGACCACACCCGGCGCGTCCTCAGCATCCTTTCGCGCCAACGCGTATACTCGTCCTTGCGCAGGTGGTCTGCCCTGAATAGCCGGTGGGGGATTTCCGGCCTGATTTCCAATTCTGAGCGGCTGCTGCGGTTGTCCTGGTGGTCCCGAAAGTCGTTGCTGGGGGCAATTCTTTATCTGGTGCCCCATACTCCCACAACGAAAGCAAGGTCCGATCCTATGTGGCGTCTGACCGGGCTTCCCGATACTCCTTCTCGGGGGCGGAACAAACCGTCTATTACTAGCCATTGGTCTCCTCACAAAACGACGATTGTCCCTATTAGGAATAAACCTCGAACCCGATGCTGATGCCCTTTCAATCTGATCCCGTTCCATAGTCTGGGCTCGCTCATACAACTCTCTATAATCTCGAATATTCAACAAAAGCATCTGAGTACGAAGCTCCGGTTTCAGTCCATCCCGGAACCTTCGAGCCTTGTCCAGGGGATTCTCAACCATTCTCGGGGCAAACTTGGATAATCTAATAAACTCTGCCTCATACTGTACCACTGTCATTGATCCCTGACGAAGCCTCATGAATTCTGCCATCTTCTTCTCCTGGGCACTCTCAGAGAAAAACTGTCCATAGAAGTGCTCGACGAATATCGCCCAGGTCGGTTCCATAAACTCTGGAAACACTCTATCCTTAACCGCCTTCCACCAGTCATGTGCATTGTCCTGCAGTTGGTACGATGCCAATAAGATCTTTTCCCTCTCAGTACACTCTAACAGCTCAAATGCCTTTTCCAATTCCTCCACCCAACGCGGGGCGGCTTCGGGGTCACCTCTACCCGTGAACTTAGGCGGTTTTAGCTTAAGAAAATGCTCTACCAACTGGTGCATTGGTCTCGGTGCCACCATTGGTTGAGCCTGCACTGGCTGAGCTTGAGCTTGATTCTCATGGACGGCAGCAACGGCTGCGGCCTCAGCAGCCTGAGCGGTCGCATTCTCTCTTTCCTGCGCCTGCCTATCCATTACATTTCCGATTCGATCTAAAGCTCTGAGAACTCCTTCCATGCGCGGATCTTATCACTCCAAGGCTCAACTAGGTCAAACAGAGCTGTCCTTGCTCTGATACCAATTCTAACGGGGATGTCACGCCCCGTACCCCACGAAGCATGATCATCAGCGTAGGTCGAAATAAAATGTGACGCTCCCAGGATTGCATCACCGACCCAAAACCCAAATCAGAGAAAAAACGCACGTCACATGCGGAAACCACGTATATATATATATATATATACACCCAGACATGCAATTATAACCATGAATAGCAATAGACAATAATATACTAAGGAAATACTAACATATAAACACCCTTTTTAAAACTTTATACAAACTATTTATTTACAACCAAAAAGAATACATAACAAGGCCACTAAACAAAAAGGATCGGTGGCCTATAGGTGTCAGCTAACTACCCAGGGTGAGTTACATCAAAAAGAGGGGTTAATCTAACACCTAACACTGAAACCAGCTCTACGGCTCCCGGTTTGAATCGGCTGGTGCTGCAGATTCCTCAGAAGAATCCGCCTCTGACAGAACTTCTTCGTCTGACCCCACTTCTGCCACTTCTCCAGCTGGCTCACCGTTCTCTCCCACTACTTCTAGATTCAGTTCTTCATTTTCTTCCTCAATCACATCGTCAGCTATAACTTGTTCACCGCCTTGCACCTCGTCCATTGGTATCGGTCCATCCACCGTATCGCCCACGCTGCTTACACTAAGGGAGGCGGGAGGATCAGAGACTTCTCCACTCACCATTTGGGGAATCATAACACCATTAACATCTACTGGAACATCAAAAGTCCTCATCGGAGGTCCAGTGACACCATTAGCTCCCCTATAACACCAGGCTACGTACTCCTGAGTCTCGTTGTGATCTTCTCCCACATCTATCAGTATAACCGATTTATATCTAACATACGCTGATCCATCTCCACAAGGATGAACACTAACACCTCGTTGAATCCTATGTGGATATCCAAAAAGAGGGGCCCTCCTCGGCATCCTATGGACGGGGATCTGAAATTCGGTTTTACCACAACCGTGAGATAAACTCAGCAAGTAAAATCTCTAATCCTAAACTAGGCTAACGTGCACCTCCAGAAATAAATAAAATACACAATTTACTGAACCAGTAATTAAATCAATATAAGTTCACATGGGCTCACAGCCCGATTCTAATATTCCAGCCCTGCAGGTTAGGCTTTCAATATCCATATAATTCATAGACAATTAAATCGACCCGAAGGCCATGACCCAATGGTCATCAATCACTCGACCCGAAGGCCCGACCCGTCGGTCACAGTTATAAATCGACCCGAAGGCCTGACCCGTCGGTCACAATCACACTCGACCCGTAGGCCTGACCCGTCGGTCACAGTTATATATCGACCCGAAGGCCTGACCGTCGGTCACAATCACACTCGACCCGTAGGCCTGACCCGTCGGTCACAGTTATATATCGACCCGAAGGCCTGACCCGTCGGTCACAATCACACTCGACCCGTAGGCCTGACCCGTAGGTCACAGTTATATATCGACCCGAAGGCCTGACCCGTCGGTCACAATCACACTCGACCCGTAGGCCTGACCCGTAGGTCACAGTTATATATCGACCCGAAGGCCTGACCCGTCGGTCACAATCACACTCGACCCGTAGGCCTGACCCGTCGGTCACAGTTATATATCGACCCGAAGGCCTGACCCGTCGGTCACAATCACACTCTTAAATCATATCACAATAAATGTGGAATTTCACAATCAAGTTCCATTTGATTCCCATCGGGCTTAAGACAATTTCAATTTGTTTCATATCAAGGCCCGTTCAATTTCCAATTGGGCTCAATCTAGTCCAAGCCAATCCACATTCAAAGGCCCAATTTAATATTCTAATGGGCTCAATCAATTCAAGACAATTCACATCAAGGCCCATTCCATTTTCTAATTGGGCTTCAACAATTCAATTTAATTCCAACTTCATGGGCCCATTCCATTTCTAATTGCAAGGCCCATTTAAATTTCTATTTGGGCTCATATAATTTCCAATTGGGCCCATTTAAAAATTCTCCAATTTGGGCCCAAATAACACAAAATTCGGAGCCCATGAGGCCCATCCCAATTCAGCCCACAAATCCTCTCCTAATTACCACTAAACCAATGTAATTAGTCCTAATTAAGTCCACTAACCATCCATTACACAAAACACACTTAATTAGGTCCTAATTAACATAATTTAATCCCTAATCAAGCACAATTAGACTAATTTAGCGATTAGTAATTTTACTCGCCTATTAGCGACGCGAGACGACGGGAGCGAGCGGCCGATGACCGGCGAGCGGCACAATCGGCGGCGGCGCTCCAAGGCAAGCCGGCGGCCTACGGCGGTCCGGCGAAGCTCACGGCAACACACGGCCAGAACAAGGGAGGGCTGGACGGCGGTGAGGCTGAGGACGGTGGAGAGGGGGACAGTGAGGCGAGGCTGGTCGGCTGGGGTGGCGCACGGCGGCGCGGCCAGGCGGACGAGCCCAGCGACGGCGACGGCGTCCTTGTCGCGCCTCGGCTGGAGCGGCTGCAACGGGCGGTCACGGGCGGCGGGAGAGGGGGTTTGAGTTGCGACTAGGCTAGGGGTGATGGCTGGGGATGAGACATGGCGGCTGGCGGCCAGCAGCTCCGGCGAGAACCCCTATTCCGGCATGAACAGTGGCCGGCGGTGCTGGAATGGCTGGGACGAGCAGCTGCCGAGAGGATTTCGGGAGGAGAGAGAGACGCGGGAAGAGAGAGAG
Source organism: Syzygium jambos (assembly GCA_031216235.1). Taxonomy (NCBI): domain Eukaryota; kingdom Viridiplantae; phylum Streptophyta; class Magnoliopsida; order Myrtales; family Myrtaceae; genus Syzygium; species Syzygium jambos. The sequence goes on from CM062224.1 coordinate 17,044,850, forward strand.
TGGGCTGAGGAGAGAGAGAGGGTCAAAGAGGTCAACCTTATCCTAGGGGGGACATGCCACATGTCAAGATCCTAGCCATTATGCCCAAAATACCCCTAATCCTAAGGCTAAAAATGCATCAAAACCAATAATGCAAGGGTAGAATTGTCATTTGCCCCTAACCATGGTTAACCAACCCTAGTTAACCTTAACCAACCTTGGTTAATCTCCAAAATTAAATCAAAATTCGAAATAAATCAAAAATGGCCTAGGGGCAATTCCGTCATTTTTCCGTCCGGAACTGAAATTCCAATTTTCGCTCATACCAGTCCTAAACATTCATGTGATACCTAATCCAGAGTCGGAATCGCGAAATTCGCTTTCTAAGCCCTCGAAAATCCTCTGCGAAGTTTCCGGGAATAAAATAATATTATTTTCCAATTTTTGCCGAAATTCCACTTTCTGTCCAGAATCATTCCAAACACACTCGGATACCCCAAAATGATGTTGGCCGCGAAAAATAACCTCAAACGGCCTCCGAAATCGGCCTCGGTGTTCCCAGGGGCAAAATGGTCTTTTTCTCACTTTCTGCCGAATCTTCCGTTTTCAACTGTTTTAATCTCGAACATGAATGGCCATTACCATTTGACGTCCGTCTTGCAAAATAGTCGTAATTACCCTTAAGATTTTGATATCGAAACTCGGGTCCAATATTGTAATCTCAATATGCTCGTTTCACAGTTTTAGGGTCTCTCACTAACGAGCGGCAGTTTAGGTGTTACGCGTATCGACCTAAGATTGTCCAAATCGTGATGGTCTAAATTTCGAGAGAACGAGAGGAATTATCACTAGTACCAGGGTCGCGATCGTTTGGATTACAATCAGGTTTCATTCGTCAGATGTACTTTCGGTCGTGCGAAATCACTCGCGATCCGATCGTACGTTACTGACAAAATCACCCAGTCATTTTCCTAAGATCAGCCTATATTGGCTCAAAATATTTCCTCAACGTTCTTCGAAATCAGCGTTCAGTCGCGATCGGGTTCTAGGTCCACGTACATGTTCCTATTTAGCCTTCCTCATATGGTTAGTATCCCGAGACTGATCAGGTCCAGGCGAGACTTACTAAAATTACACGAGAATAAATATACACTTTATTGGTCCCGATAACGGGTCAAAATTCAGGATGTTACACCTACGCACTAACGAATCGCATACCCCAAAGCGATTATTCAAGCTGTTTGTTACATGGAGCTTGAGCGCGAAACTTTGTCACGCCTTAACTCTCTCCATTGAATCTCGTTTCAAACATACTTGTAGTCAAAAGAAGCTCTTTCAACGTACTACAAGAACCCCTACTTGACCGTTCCAAAATCAAGCAAAAAAGCAACGAAATATGGCCCCGAATTAACTGGACATGCACTGATCATCGCGTGCAAGAAACTTTAAAATTTTGTTACGGGCAAACTGTACACTTAAATTGAGATCTGTAAAATCCTACAACTCCACAACACCATAAACTATCATTTCTATATAAATACGCAGCTCAACGATTCAAAAATTCAACTTCGCCGCTCGAATCACCAATAATTCTGAATTTCAAGCCCTAAATACGAAACTACTCCGATTGAACAAATGAGGGACGCGAGCACTTATCAGATGTTGCGATACGGTGTTGAGTTGGCTTGGCGAGGCTCCCATGACGAGAATGCACGAAGCCCTCTCTCTTTCCTTTCTTTTTCTTATCCTCTCCCCTCTCTTCTTATCTTTTGCCCAAACGTGCTTATTTCTTCTCCCTTTATCTCCTCCTTTTTCTTTTCCTTTCTTTTTTTTCTTTCTTTTTCCTCTCTCCCTGAAAGCTCTTAGTTTATGCTGAAGCTTCCACTCTTTTCCTCTTCTTTTTACCGTTCAACTCTCCTCTTTTCTTTTTTTGACTGGGTCAAAAACCCATATTTTACACAAAGCCTAAAAAGCCTAGTTTCTCTTGACATCGTTTTTTTTCTCTCTTTTTCAATTCTCTCTAACCTCATTAACATACTTCACCACCCTCTCTTGCTCGTGACTCACCCTTCTTGCTCGCTTGCGGCTCGCCCTCACTCGTTCGAGCCTCTCAACCCTTGCTTGTTCTGCCTCATCTTCGCCCTTGTTTATCTTTTACTTTAAACTGTTTTTTTCCTCATATTATCTTGCTGTAAAAAATGAATCAGAAAAAGGAATTAAAGAAAAATAGGTTCTTGGATAGACCCTACTGGACCAGAAAAATAAAATAGGTTCAAGATTGGTTTCGGGACAAGCATGGTAGCTTTCAAACTCCAAAAACTGGGAACCATTTCTAAGAGGATAAGTTCTAATTTCCTAACTTGAAACTTACCCACCCTAAAAGGATAACTTTTAGTTTGTACTAGAGAATCCTGCTCATTCATTCAAACTGTGAATGTGAACTGAACTCAGTCATCCCAATGATATCTTTTACTTCGCATTGGGCTCTCGGTGAGAGAAGAAGAATAGTCTACAAATGGGTGACCGGCGGAAGCCATTCCTAGCTTGGTCTTTGCTCCAGCCAGTGGGTCTTGAGAAAATTTTCGAGGCCCCGGAGGTGATGCTGCAGCGGCAACCTTGCTTCCATCTCGTGCTTCCAATGCTGTATTCGAATCCGTCCTCAAACATCCCTTTGGACTTATTCAGTGGCACGAGTGAAGATCTCCATGAGATTGTAGAGACTTGCCATTGATCCAAGGATAGTGCATGTTGATCTCAAGTCGTATAAAAAAAAAGCAAGAAATTTTAGAGTCCCCCATTGAAGAGTAATCCTAGTCATTGGTTGAGAGATTGATTGAAATTTTTTTTATAGTTCTCAATGCACGATCTTAATATGGTAGGAGGGTTGTATCCCAAAAGCACCTATGCTCCATACTCTATTCCAAAAATTAAAGCATGCTTAAAGAGAGAAAAACAAAGTACAACTAAAGATGGAGTAACTAGAAGCTTTACAATAACTTTCATTCACCATCACCAGAGCACAGTTCTTAAGCACCTTGAGTTTACAGATCCAGCGAATGTCAAAAAGAGACATTAAGAAACTCATAAAATTGTATGTCTAGCTGTTAATACTACTAATACAATGGATTGTGATAGCTAATTGTGATTGTGGTGGCTTGATTATACTTAATCTCTATTTAGTTCTAATTATTGAATTAAATTGGTTTATGTTAAATTATGCTATTAGTCTTGAGCTATGGCTAATTTGCTTATAAGTGTGGTTTAATTAAAGAAATGGTGGTTTTGTATTAAATAATGGTGATTATGTATTTTTGGATATTAATGATAATTATCTATATATTAATAATTATTTATTTCTAGTAAATAATAATTATTAAATAAATTTATAAATTATTGGGAACCATTATTTGTGAGTAAGAAATGTTTATTTATGTGGAAAGTTAATTGGTTAATTATTTTTATGGAATTAGATATTTTTTGGAAACTAATTAATTATTATGGGATAATAATTATTTATTTATTTTGAGTAATAATTGAATTTCGAAAATTGGAAATTAATTATTTTGTGAGAGAAAAATAATTAATTCCTTTTGGAAATGGAAATGATTTATTAGTTTTTGGGCGATAAATAATTAATCATTTTGGATGAGAATTCATTAGTTAATTGAGTTTTAATTAATGAATGATTTTGAGGAAAAGTATTATTTTTGCAAAGTAAATCACGAATTACTTTGAATAAGAATGAGTTATTTTTAGTGGATAACGGATGGTTCACGTTGGAACGTTATCCAGTTGATAGTTCTATTGGGTTGTTTTTTTTTTTTTGGTAAAGTAAGATGTATATATACTTTTAACGCACCAAGTACAAAGAAAGGACGTCGTACTCAAAAACCTCGTACCCTAGGGAACAAGGATGGTGTTCCCAGGGGTACAAGGTGTACGATTGAGAAAAGAAAAAAGCCGCAAGGGCAGAACAAGGAGGCCGAACACTCCGGCGAAAGCCAAATATACAACTACTACGCAAATACTAGGAATCAAAAATAGAGGCAGAGATGCCCCAGTTTGCTTGAACTCTTCGGTTGCGGGGACTATCTTCGACGGGTTTAAAGGATAGACCTCTATCTCTCGTCACCTTAATAAGATGGTTGCGGATGGCCGGTATATAGAGTGGTTTGATCCTAAAAAGGATATCATTTCTTACCGTCCAAATAATGTGGCATAAGGCGCTAAGGGAGAAGCGAGCAATGCGTTGATGGAAACTATGTCCACCAATGACCCGTATAGCCCATCGGAGGTTGTTAAGTCACAGTTTATTGCGCCAAGAAAGATTGCATTTGGAAGCCCAAAAGTTAGCAAGGGAGCCCGTGATGGTATAGCCGAAAAAGAGGTGGTTGATGGAATTCGGTCTGCGGCAGCAAAAGGCACAGGCCCCTTCGTCGATCCTATGGTGCCTCAATAAATACTCCTACGTAGGAAGCCTATTCAGAGTAGTGAGCCATAACAGAAATCCGTATCTGGGGGCGATGGAAGGATCCCAGATGAATGAACTCCATTTAACTTTTTGGCCCTTGATCCTTATGGATTCCCACGCCTTGGCAGAAGAAAAGTCGCCGGAGGGATGTCCCTGCCAAGAGAGACTATCGCTAACTCCCGGTTGAAGAGAACCAATAGGCAGCCAGGAGCGAAAAGTGTCTAGGACCAAAGACTGGGGCCTTTCGGATGAGAAAAAATCCCTAACCGTAGAGCTTCTTGGAATCCTGGAGTTGTAAATCTCTCTATCCATGAATAATTTGTAAAGAGGACCCCTAGGGTGCCAATTATCAAACCAAAAGGAGGTGATAACTCCATTACCAATGTGCCAGCAGAATTTGAGTTGGAATTCATGACGGAGGTCTAAAATTTTTTTCCAAGCCCAAGAACATACCGTTGGTTTGGGTGCAATCCAGAAATTCTTGTTCTTCAAGAAATTAGAGTGAATCCATTTACACCACAGAGATTCTTTATCAGTGAAGAGAATCCATATGTGCTTGAGTAGGGTTGCCCGATTGCATTCAAGGAGTCTACGAATTCCCAGTCCTCCCTCATCCTTAGGAAGACAGAGTTCTTTCCACGATTGCATTCAAGGAGTCTACGAATTCCCAGTCCTCCCTCATCCTTAGGAAGACAGAGTTCTTTCCACGACACTTTCGTGCCCCCTGACCCCAGATCCGGGCCTTTCCATAAAAACTGCCTAAGAATCAATTCAATTATGGAAAGAACATATCGAGGTAGTGGGAATACAGAGGCCCAATAGACATGGGTAGCATGGAGAACTGATTTAATAAGCTGGAGCCGACCCGCAAATGAGAGGAAACGATGCGACCATGAGCGAGTACGAGCAGTAATGGAGTTGACAAGGGAAATGCAATCTGTCTTGCTCAATCTGGACGCAATGATAGGTACACCGAGGTATCTAAAGGGAAGCATACCTTCATTGAAGCCAAACAAGAGCCGGTTTGGGTTCGCAACTCTTCAGAACCACCAGAGAAGAATAATTCACTTTTGTTGACATTAGGGTTGAGCCCTGACCAGGACGAAAAAAGAAGAAGGCCTTCCTTTAGAAGGGTAGCCGATGCAAGCTGTGCCTCCACAAAAACGAGCACATCATCGGCAAAGAATAAGTGTGTAAGACGAGAAGGCTTACAATGCCAATAGTACTTGAATGACGGGAGCGTAGCCTTGGAGTTAAGGATTTCGGAGAATACTTCCATCACCAACGTGAACAGATAAGGGGATAGGGGGTCACCTTGACGGATGCCCCTTCCACTTTTAAAGAAACCATGAAGTTCTCCATTGATGGATATAGAAAACTTAGGGGAAGTTACACATTCCATAACGAGTTTAATGAACATTTGGGAAAAGGAAAAGGTATGTAATACCTTTTCCAAGAACGCCCAATTCACTGTATCATATGCTTTCTGGAAGTCTGCTTTGATGGCACACTTGGGTAAATATGGGTTATGGTGAAACCCGGCAAAGAGCTCCTGAGCGAGCATGATATTGTCGCAATCCTTCGTCCCCTAACAAAGGCATTCTGGGATGGTCCAATGATGGAGGGCAGAACAGTTGCAATTCTATTTGCCAGGATCTTAGTGATGCATTTGTAGATTGTGTTGCAACAAGCGATCGGTCGAAAATCACTCATAGTCGAAGCATTAGGTACCTTCGGGATGAGAGTGAGGATTGTGTTGTTGGTCTCCTTCAGTAACGAGCCAGAGCGGAAGAAATCCTTGATGGCCATGATAACCGAGGGGCCAACAACATCCCAAGAGGCTGTGAAAAAATCCACGTTGAACCCGTCCGGACCTGGAGCCTTACCCTTGGCAAGGGAGAACATGACGTTGCGGATTTCACTGTCCGTGACTTCCCGGGATAAGAGGATGATTTGTTCCTCATTAAGGATCCGCTCCGTCATGGAACGAATGTCAGCCACAGATGGGCTTGATGTACCAAGGCTAGCCAAGTATAAGGTCTCATAATAGGAGACAATATGGTGATGAACCGCATCTGGGTCAGCGAGGACATTCCCAGCATCATCCGTAATCGAGAGGATACGGTTTTGGAGGTGACGTTTTTTGACGAAGTGATGGAAATATTTAGTGTTCCTATCCCCATCATTGAGCCATTTGATTTTGGACTTCTGCTTGAAAAAAGATTCTTCTTGGAGGCGCAAAGTAGCGAAGAGCTGGAGCTGCTCTTTTTCCAGGTTTGCCAATTCAATGTTACTAGGGTCTAAAGTGAGTGCATCCTATGTAGAGAAGAGATCAAACCTGGCCTTAGCTGTGCGATCCGAGATATCCGAAAAGGAGGCTCGGTTAAGCTGTTTGAGCCGGCCTTTGAGGCACTTCAGTTTCTGGCACACTCTGAACATGGGAGTGCCACTGCTAGAGGAGTCCCAAACCTATGAGATAATGGAGGGGAATGCCGGGTGTGACATCCAGCAATTAAAGAACTTGAAGGGTTTCCTGGCCGGGCTCACAGGAACTATTCTTATGAACATAGGAGTATGATCAGAAACTCCGGAGGCCAGGAAAGCAGCTTCCGAGAAGGAGAAAGAGTTGGTCCATTGATCATTTATCAGCACACGATCTATCTTTCTTTGTTTCCGAGAAGGACCCGAAGAAGTCGACCAGGTGAATCTATGGCCAACGTAACGGAGGTCGTCAAGACCCGCGCTATTTAGGCATGAATCAAGTTCATCAAAAGCTGGGATCCACGCATTAGTGCTGCCCAGTCTATCCGAATTATCCCAAATAGCATTGAAGTCCCCAGCAACCATCCAAGCTTCCAACTCATAGAGAGAACTTGAACTGATGAGATCCGCCCATAAAGACTGGCGGGATGCAAAGGTGTGTTCGGCATAAATAACCGAGAAGACACAACTCTTGTTTAACGCCCGGATGCCAACATGACCATGGATGACTTGGGTCGATTTGGATATAATTGAGAGGTCAAAAACCTGGGGGTTCCACCCAATCCATATGCGTCCCTTAGGGGAATGAATAATTATTCGTCTATAACCAACCCGGTAACAAACCGGAGGATATTTCATCAAAAAGAGCAGGCTTGACCTTAGTCTCAAGAATACCAATACAGGAAATATTATTAGATCTAACGAAGTGTCGGATCTCAGCCTGTTTGATGGGATCTACTAGTCCCCTAATATTCCACACACCAAAAAACATAATTGAGGGATAGGAGTGTTACCTCTTCTTGTAGCCACCCCGCTTCCTGGATCCCGGATTGACCTTGGGCCGAAGGGCCTTATTAGCTGGAGACACGGCCGGGGCCTGGGATCTGGGTGGTTGTTCTACCGCCTCTGGAAGGGGGGGAAACTTTCTTAGGCTGGGGATCCACCCCAGATGGCTTAACACTAGGATCCGGAGTAGTAGAATGCAGAGCCAGATTTTTCCGCGAGCTGCAGTCGCGTGTGCTTGTCTGACCAGGAGAGGGGGAGTCCATATCGCTGGAGACGTCACTTGCCAGATCTTCGTTACTCTCTCTCGATTCGGAGGAGGCAGAATAAGCACTATGAGGGGATATATCATGTCCTGAGGGGACTCTTTCGTCCACCAAGCCTTGACGGGACAATGGTATCGGTTCTGGGGGTGACGGAGCAGTAAGGGGAGTCTTGTTTCTGGAACTCCCTGGTGCTTGCCTCTTTTTGACCAGCTGCCAAGATTTCTCCTCCAAAGGGGGGGGGATGGATTGAACCAGAAGGCTGGGACGTGACCCTGTCAACCGCATGGAGTGGATCCTCTCCTATTTCTGTAGCTGGCTCACGAGTCTTGCCACCAGTAGTAGGCAAGGGATCAGGCGCGCATTTGTGACCAAAGGTGCAACATTTAGGACAAGAGATGGGTCTCCACTCATATTCAATCTTTACCGTCCAAGTTTGGTCATTTAGTAGAAGGTCTACTGAATCTGGCAACTGTTGTGCTGCCCTGATCTCAACACAAACTCTCGCGTAGGATATCATACACATCTTTTCTGTTTGAATGTCAACATGCAGGGGTTTGCCAATCATGCTAGCTACGGCACTAATGCCTGGCGCTGACCACAGGACTACTGGAATGTCCCTTAACTTGACCCATACCGAAAGGGTATCATGCTATTTTTTCTCGAGCTGGATGGCCGGGTGCCATTGCTGTAAAATCATGGGGATCCTTAGAATGGTGATCGGTCCCCCATCCAGGATCTTCCTGCGATAGGTTTCATCCGAAATATGAAAATAGAAGAACCCATCATTATTAGCTAGAACATCCACTAGTTGATGGCCCCAGACTTTCTTTAAGGCTGTTTCAGTTAGTTTGAATGGCAACTTCTTCCTAACAAAATAACCAACAAGGCACTCCTTCCATTTCGGGTCAGAACTCTGAAGAATGTCCTCCGATATTTCCACACATAGTTTTCCATCAATCAAAGCGGGAAGGATATACGATAGAGAGTATCCCTTCTCAGCAGATTTAGCTATGGCTGCCCAAGAACGTTGAGCTATTGGCTGCACCGGTTTTGGGTTTGGGGCTTTTGCTGGGGCTTCACCCCTACTTGGACTCCTCCTAGACTGAGAAAGATCACCTCGAGGCACTCTGGCCATCGAATTCCCCCTGCTACGGCCACGGGAATGATTTTGCCTTCTATCAGAAGCAGCTCTAGAGGAACCAGCTACTATATTTTCTTTCTGGGTTTTCGCTTGCCCAGATACCACCGAGGAATCGGGCCTTGGAATGGCACCTGAAGATCCCACATTGGGTTTTGGAGGCCGCTGAGGGATAGCTTCATCCGTTGTAGCCATGGCTACAGGGTCAATAGACTTAGGCATCGGGGCCATCACACTTTCACTGGGTTTGTCGGCCATAGGAGCTCAGATTCGAATGGCCATGGAGGAAGCGAGGTGTGAATCACAAGTATCAATGAAGGGGGTAATAAAGCGCCCCCCTTATCCGAAATGTATCACTGTAATCTAAAGCCAGGCACTCACGAGTACTGGAAATCAGGACGTGAAGAGCAAAACCCAGAAACTTACCCAGATCTGCTTACACGCCTAGGAGGATAGCCCAATGAGAATTCCCTCCGGTTGAAGGGGGAAGGGCTTAAATGCGACCACAGACTCAAAAGCTCAAGGGGATACAACGGTGAAGTCAAACCAGTGCGATAGCTGAGCAGACACTGAAGAACCTAGAACGAATGGGTAAAAACCCAAATCTATTCCTCAGCTCAAAGGGAGGGATGAAACACCGATCCATCCGGGAGAAGGATAGGATCCTTCAAGGCAACCTCCGACACCAAATTTCGGCCGGACCAACGGCCGAAATGGTCCTAGCGCACCAGGGCAATCGGACGACAAGCAGTCCACGATCTCCACCAAAACGAGAGGATTTGAATAGTAACCCACACGAACAGTATCAGTGGGCTAGTTCTATTGGGTTATTCATATTTGATTCTTTGAAAGGACAAGAATTACGATTGAAATGTCAATTGGATTGATTACAACTGATTCACTGTCAAATGAGATTGTTTCTGCAAGTTAATATGTGGTCATTATGTTTGGCATGATCGTATGGCCACATGGGAAGTATTCTGGCATTATGCATGTGAAAGATGCGGTAAATTGTCATGTGCAAGCACGGATCATGTCTGCATCGGCTAAAATGCAAGATAATGAAATGATCATGAGTGATTGATGTGTTTGCGTGATCAATTAATCTATCGTCACCCGGTGGAAGATATGTGGTGGACGTAGTCCGTTTTAACGGAAACTGAATGCGTGATCAATTAATTTGCCATCACCCAGTGGGGGATTTGTGGTGGACGTAGTTCGTTTTAACAGAATTTGATCCCGGTGTTTGATCCGGAAGTCGAGTCGCGGTAGAGGCCGGACCGATAATTTTGCTCCATATGGAATGCAGTGGGTGGGAGCCCCATGACGTCCTATGGATTGCTCCATTGCTCCCTATAATCTGCTGTCTGGGCGAGAACCCCATGACGTGGCAATGGAATGCCGTGCCCAAAGGTTGTGGGACAACGCCCAGCAATGCTGAAAGATAGTAGCCCCCCCTTATGTACAATAATTAATCGAAGCACGACTGAATGCATTACGCATGAGAAAGCACATGATATGTTCTGGTTAAATGTATGATGTGCCTTTGCATTGAAATGTGCCATGAGATGGACTGTATCATGCAAGTTGTGTATGGCAAGAAATGTCACGCCCCGAACCCTACGGCTCGCGACAATCCGACCGAGGTCGATTCAAGTGCGATGTCCCAGGACGCGTCGCCGACCCGACACCCAATGCAGAGAACCATGCACATGCGGAAGCGACATAAACACCCGTACAATTTAAAACCACATGACTAAGGATAGCACAAACAACAAACACCATTATGAATATACACTTGCATTAACATCGGGAAACATATACAATATTCATTTACAGCACAAAAACCAAAAGCTGGTCAATGGCCACTACTAACAAAAAGGGGTAGGTGGCCAAGCGATTAGTCTACTACCTCAGGTGGGGTTTCGATCAAAAAGGTACTGGCCCGACCTAACTGAGGCTAAGGCTAATCCTATGAAACCCAGTTCGGGTCAGATCCCAAGAACTCAGAGGAACTATCAAACAACTCAACCTCGGAGTCTAAGGAATCCAGCTCGGACTCGGACTCGGACTCGGCCTCTGCCCGCTCCTCCTCAGAATTCATCTCCTCAAGCTCGCCCTCCTGCTCAGGGTCCTGCTCCATAGGCTCTGGCTCCTCATCCGACTCCATCGGCTCCGGGTCAGAGTCTCAATCCACCGGCTCCTCGTCCATAGGGTCTGGCTTGTCCATCTCCCAAACAACAGGTCTGTGCCTGACATCAGCACTAGAACTCCCCTCGGAAGTATACTCGGGGCTAGCCAGGTCTCCGTCGGCACACTGGGGATCTAGGTCACCTAGCCCGTTGAACGGGACATCAAAAGTCCTGAGGGGTCCAAAAGTCCCGGTGTAATCCCTAAAACACCAAACTATGTACTCGTGGGCCTGGAAGTGCTGCTCGCTCACGTCGAGCCATACGGTGGTAAAGTGTCTAATATATGTATCCTCGTTCCTTACGGGGTACTCGATCACGTCCCGATCTATCCGAGACGGAATCCCAAAACGTACTGGTACCTCATACATCTTCAGGACCGGGGATCTGAAAAGTTGGGTTTTAATAATAATGAGAACATATCTCAGCGAGTAAAACCCCCTAAACCAAAACTAGGCTAACATGCACCTCCTGACAGGCAACAAATCATATATAACCAGAATACAATTGACAATCAATTAACCTACACACAATTGACCTTGCAGGTTAGGCATATAATAATCACAATAATGGCACATACGCGACAGGCTCAGTCACACGTATGCCGTGCACAGGTTAATGCTCATTAATGCCTACATCACACGCGAGTCACCGATACGCACATACTTGCACAACTGCCAATGCACTCTTGTACACATATGCCACCAATATGTTCATGCTCATGATCTGGCTTGATAATGCACACTGCTCAATTCTCAATTAGAATTCGACCCGCGTAAAACGCATAAGATTTATATCAATTCCAACACTTCATGGCCCGCGTAAAACTCATCAGGTCCAGTGTCTCTAACCTGTATAAAACGCATCAAGCGCAACACTGATCTCCATATACGAACTGAACCCGCGTAAAAGGCATCAGGTTGGCCGACTTCCGACAATCCAGGCATCGTCCAGCGTAAAACACCTTAAGACGGTTTCATTACCCCGTGTAACACGCATCATGGCTTATAGTGATCACACGCTCATGTTAGGCACGCATACTCGCACAACTCATGATTCAAGCCAATGCTCAGCATGTGAAATGCGTGGTCATGCAATCCGGCATTCGAGCAACAACACCATGCACAATGAGCACTCAATTTCACATATGCACAATAACAACTTATGCCAATTCAACGTGCATCTCAACATGCCTAATTCACATCATGACGTGCTCAATTACACTTAGCATGCCCAAAGAATCACTCAATTCAAATCAGCCACGACATGTCCAATTAACGCATTAACATGCCCAATTTAAACGACTCAATACAATTAGGCTCTGGCATACAATTAGCACATAATTCACGCAATTAGCACAACGCAAACTTGCACACTCGGGGCCCGTCACACCTCCCCTTTCTCGGCCACACTTAGGCACATGACATGGCATGATAGAATTAATCACCAATGAGCACAAATCAGCCAATACATCAATCAAATATGGCATGCTCGGGAATTCACGATTAAACCCCAAATTGATCGCTCTTAATCCAATGAAATCCCAAGTGGACAGCCAACAATCAAGCCAATCTAGGTAATTTCTCCACTTCCAAATCGGCATACTAGGCTCCCAAACCACCACATAATCCACCGTTCACTAATTAGCCCATAATTAATCCTAAATCACCCTAAATAACCTCTAGTCTAACCCTAATCCTATCTAGAAGTGCTTAATTATCCTAATTAGGGTTTAGAGGTAATTACTCACAATTTTCCTAAGCTCCAAACACAGCTGAACAGGTGGGGGAACGGGCGAACCGAGCGTGTTCGCGGCGGCGGACGACGGTGATCGACGGCAGTCCGGCGAACGGCGCGGCTAAGGGGGGCTGAGGAAGAGAGAGGATGGACGGGCCGATTGGTGGTGGCGCAAGGCGGGCGGACACACGGACGGGCGGTGGCGGTGGCTCACGGCCGACCAAGAGGGAGAGAGAAAGAGCTGGCGGGATGGAGAGGGGGAGTGGCCGGTGAGGATGAGGTGAGGAGAGAGAGAGAGAGAGAGAGAGAGAGAGAGAGAGTTAGTTTAAACAAGAATGGGTTTAGTGGGGTGGTTGACCTAACTTGCACTAAATGACCATCTTGCCCTTCCATCAAGGACTTGGATTAATTCTTGAACAAATATCTTGGGGCAATATGGTCTTCTAAATTCCAACATTATTGGGGTTAATTAATCCAATTTAAAACCCCAAATTCGGAATACAAGGCTTAGGGCACAAGGGCAAATCGGTAATTTTCCGATTCCGGGCCGAATTTCCATTTTTCAACCGTACCGATCCCTATTATGGTTGGCCACACTAAAATGACGTCGTCCTCACAAAATAGTCGCGTACATCCATTAAATTCGTCGTCCAAGTCCGGATCCAATTTCACGATCAAAATTGCTCAATTGCAATTTTAGGATCTCTCACTAACGAGCGATTGTTTAGGGGTTACGCGTATTGACTTAGGATTACTCAAGTCGCGACGATCTCGATCTCCCACAAAACACGAGGATTTATCGCTAGTTCCGATGGTCGCGATCGTTCAGAATGAGTTCGGGATTGTTCGCCACGCGTACTCTCGATCGTGCGAAATCACCCGCGATCCGATTGTACATCGTTGGCCAAACCAAATCCGTCACCTTTCTTGGATCGGCCCACATTGTCCCAAAATATTCCCTCGTCGTTCCTCGGAGTCGGACCCGATTCACAGTCGAGTTCTTAGGTCCACGTACAGTTTTCCTAGTTAGCCATTCCTTATTGGTCAGTATTCCGAGAATGATCAGTTACGGGCGAGACTTACTAAAATGAAATGACGAATAACATCAATTTCATTGATCACGAAAGTTGGTCGAATTCAGGACGTTACAAGAAAGGGTAAGGATGCCTGTGATTGCATTTACTGGTTGTAAATGACTCTGTTTGGGGCTATAGCCTATATGTGCATTAAATAATGGCAAATTGAGTATTCATCGCTGATGACTTGTTGTCGCTAGAAAGGATTGCACGTTTAGGGCGCACCGAGGCGAGTTGGTTTCCTAGCTGGGGTTTAGGACTTTGACTTACTGAGTTTATCTCAACCCGTCGTGGTTAAACATTTTCAGGTCCATAACATGGAGAACCGGCTTGTGGTTCGATTCGTGGCTGTGTTAGGATGGAGTAGATTAACCCTGGCCTTACTGGTTTTATTGGCTTGTTAGGAGGTGCCCATTTGCAGGGTTTATACTTATACACTTTCTAGGATTAATCAGATATGAAAAAGGTGGTGCTTTTGGAATGTATATGTTGATGTCTTTCTGCTATCTCTGTTGTTGATATTGGTCAGGTGATGTTTGAATTGCTTCCACATGTGTTTAATACGAAAGATAAAATGAATGCTCAGCAACACATCCTGGGATGTCGCATTCAAATGACCGAGTTGAAATGGAGGTTGTTGCGTGCTCGAGGGCTGAGGCATGACAAAGTTGATGAGGCCATATTAATTCAAGTTTTGAAGCAAAGGCCATTAGAAACAAGGATTAATACCATTAGAACTCCAAATCGGTATATCTTTGACAAATTTACCCCAAATTGGTACATTTGCGACTAATTTATCCTATGTTAATTTCTATTAAATTTTACTATTAAATTGCTGAGTTTGATGACTCATGACATTAGTGTACCAGTTTGGGATTTTACTCTTTGTTTGTCACAGTTGTAACAATTTCGTGGCATTAATCCAATTTAATGGAGGGTATATTTGTCACAAATGTACCAGTTTTGGGTTTTTGAAGTTCAAAAAAATTAATTTTGGGATAAATTTGTCACATGTGTACTAGTTTGGATTTTTTATGGTTATTTGGGATAAATTTGTTACATATGTATAGGTTTGAGATTTTTGTGGTAAAAGAATTAATTTAGAATGAATTTATCATGAATGTATCAACTTAGAGTTTTTTGTGATATTAACTCTATAAACAAAACAACTACGTAAGAAAAAAAATTAGAGGGTTTAAGGTTGTTCTGCCCGTCCACCTGTGATGTGATCTCTGTTCTTTCTTTTCCGCCGCCTTAAACTAATAAAACAAACTCATCTGTCGTTTGCTGATGATTTTATCTTTTTGGTGAATTTTCAAATGTAGTTGTTATGTTAAATCAATATTATTATGCCACGGCTCAGGTTATTAATTTGAATAAGTCAAGAATCCTTTTCAGCTCAAGATGCCCTAAGAGATTAAGCCAAAATATGGCCCATGCATTGTGTGCTTTGGAAATTGGCAAAACAAAAAAATATTTGGGAATACGCCCAGCTTGACTGCGTTACTTATTTTAACGTGTCAGTACCTGTATGCCTCACATTCCTTGTGTTTTACATCCCAGAGCTTAGACGAAACGGTTGAGGGACTTATTTAGGTCCGAAACTCATTTGTCGTTTGCCAATGATTTTATCTTTTTTCGTCAGTGAATTTTCAAATCTAGTTGTTATGTTAAATCAGTATTATTATACCATGGGTCAGGTTAATAATCTGAATAAGTCAAGAATTCTTTTCGGCTCAAGATGCCCTAAGAGATTAAGCCAAAACATGGCCCATGCATTGTCTACTTCGGAAATTGGAAAAACAAAAAAATATTTGAGAATGCGCTCAGATTAGGGACCATCAGATAAACAAATGATTGCGTTGATCCTTGCTAGTGTGAATATAAAACTGGAAGGGTGGGAATAAAGTTTGACATCAAAGGCAGGAAAAGAAGTCCTACTAAAGGTGGCGATTCAAACTTTACCATAATATGCGATGTCGATCTATAATTCCCTTATCCACATCTCATGCTATAGAGCAAAATACTTACTGCTTGTTAGTATAAGAATGAGGGACCGAAAGTTGGAATACATATGAGAAAATGGGATTTACTTAAAATAAGGAATGACAAAGGAGGCTTGGGCTTCAAAGGCTTAACCACCTTCGACAAGGCCATGCTGGGTAAAAAGCTTGGAGAATTGCCCAGTCTTTATTAGCGTAAGGGAGCAAACTCATGAGCTCCGTTTATTTCGCGAAAAATATTTTAAAAAAAATATTTTTCTCATTTTCTAGTATTTGGATCGCTTAGGAAAATGAATCAATGGAAAACCTATGTTAAATTCAAGAAAATGATTTCCTCTTTAAAAAAATCGGAAAACCCAAGTCACATGGGTACCTGAAAAGTTTGTTGATTATTGAGCATTTATGCCTTCGATTTGTTGGTGATACAATGACTTGGAAGATGTCATCAAGAGACTTGGTGACTACAAAAGGAGTTGAAGAGGGGATGTGGTCTAATGGCTTGGTTAGTGATGTTAATGCGTGACATTCAATTAATATGGTGTCCAATAGAAGCCAAAGATATCATTGGAGAGCCGAGCTCCTCAGTTACCGAAATTTCCATGTCAGACATATCATGTCAGGAGAGGATGCAACCATAATGTCTGTAATTGTTAAGCGCCATTGAGCGTTGGGAGAGCTGAGATGGATAATGGGCACTATGCCATGGCTTGAACGTCGAGTCAACATGGATATTGTTGAGAATACGTCTTTAGTTTGAATAGGTTTCCTAGTTTGAGTAGATTTTCCTAAAAAAAAGTTTTCTATTTTGGCTAAGAACAACATATCTACTCTAATATTAGCTACAACAAAGCAAATAAGAGGAGTATCAGATTTTCTCACTATGATTTTTCTGAGTGAGTTTTTTTATGATAATTTGTGAAAAAATACTTATGAGTTTGTTTTGGGCTTAGTCAAGGTGTGAGAAACACTCGATTGTATGAGCGATTGTAACTCTGTAATTCTTCGATTCATTAATGGGTTATTTGCTGTTGGCTCTTTCTGTGGAGTAGGTATTAACACTCGAACCGACCACATAAATCTCTAGTATTTTTTTATTATTCCTCGTTTATTTCTCTAATGATTTCGTATTAATTTAATTGCAAAATCTGTTTGCATTTCCGCGTTATATCACACCAGTTTTAAACGAGTACTCACTTCCTTTTTGAAATCTTTTAGATGCAAAGATTACCTATAACAATTGACACCGAGCAGGTATCAGCACTTCTTCCACTCCTTCCCTCCTATTTTCTTCTCTGAGTAATCATTTCACCTAACTTGCTCCATTTTCCTATTTTTCTCTGCATAAATGCACATATTACCACCTTTCTTCCTTGTTTTAGCACACATGTCATGTGGGTGCATGATGGAACCTTTTAATCTCAGGATTAGGCCTAAATTTCCCTGAAGGCCCTTACGACAACAGAGATATATCAAATATCGTTTACTTTCAAATGAATAAGAACATGATTTTCGCATGGTCAATATACGTTCTTCATAATTCCATAATCACACCTATGTTTTTCCTATTTGTACTCGGTAGAGCAGTAAAAGAAGTAGGGGGTAAGATTTACTTAGACTTGGTGTAAGATCAGTTTAACACAATATTTCACTTATACAGAGCTCAAGTTGTAAGCCACAATAAAATCTCTTATCAAGATTATTAATCTTACTTGTACTATGTTTTACAGAAAAGACATAGTATAAGTAGGGATTAATGATCATCGCAATGGAGAGATCGCGGGGCTGAGTGGCGTGGCTGTGGCTATGGCTGTGTTGGGCTCGTTATGGTGGTTGGGATGACAGCAAGCAACGACTGTGGCAGCAGAGCACGGTGGAGGTTGCTCAGAGGGAGAGGAGAGAGATATTGGGAGCTAAGTGTTTTAGGCTCCGTTTGGTAACGCTCCAATTTTTCTGTTCTTTTGTTCCTTAGGATATAAAAAGAATAGAAATCCATTTGCTAACGTCCGCTAGTGTTTATATTCCTGGGAACAGAAAATTATTCCAAGGAATAGAAACAAGAAGTAGAAAAAAGTAATTTCTTAGTCTTGGGAACAATTTCTAGAAAAGCGTTTCTTTTGTTTTTCTTTCTCTTTGACTGCCGGTTGCTGCTACTCGTGCCCACCGCTTGCTGCCCACCGCAAGTTGCCGGTCCCGCCTTTGGCAGCTGCCGATCACTAGTCCGGCCACCAGCTGCCAGTGACCGCAATGACCGGCGTTTGGCGGCGGTCGTCGGTCGTCGGACGCCAATCACCGGACAACGGACGCCAACCACTGGTCGCCATTCGCCGCCGCTACCAAAAGAAGAAGAGAATGGAAAATTTATGGATCGTACTAAACGCATTCCTATTCTTTTTCTATTCCGAAAATAAAACAATTTTGTAGTTACCAAACATGTTATTTTACTCAAAATTGTTTTAGGGGATAGAAATAGAAAAGAACTATGTCTGAAAAAAATTATTCTCAAGAGTAGAAATGTTATCAAACGGAGCCTTACCCAATGGGCGTGTGATTTTCAAGGAATCTAGGGGCATTTTGGTAAAGGCGAGCATTTTTGGGAGATGTGGGCTGATCTAAAAAGCGCTCAATTGGGTTGCCGAGGTATCCGTACATAAAGCAGGATTGAATTTAAGATGTAAAATTATTCCTAATTTGGATGATCTGACTCTAAGGCTCCGTTCGTTTGGCAAAAAATATTCTCCCGAAAAATATTTTACGAGTTTTTCGGTGTTCGGAGGGCGAAAAACGTTTTTCGTGGGAAAATATTTTCCTTTCCCCCCTCACAAAATAGTTTAAGTTTATGGAAAATGACTTCCGCTTCTTCAAAAGCGGAAATCATTTTCCGGAGCTTCCTCTTCTTCTTCTTCACTAAGGTCGCCGGCCGCCGCCGGTCTTCAGCCGCCGTCGCCGACGAAAAATATTTTCCGAAACTTTTTCATATTGATCGCCGAACACCGGAAAATTATGTTCCGAGAAAATATTTTTCAGAAAAATGACTTCCAGGAAAATATTTTCCAAAAGGAGAATATTTTCCAAAAGGATAATATTTTTCGTCAAACGAACGGAGCCTACAAGGTTAATTGGAAAAGGACGTCTCGAATATTTATTGTATACTTTGACCACAATTTGCTAAGCGAAGCATCTAAATTGCTACATTACTATTTATCTTTTTTTTTTGTCGAACATTACTATTTATCTTACCTCCCTACTTATTCTGGGGAGGTTGAAAATGCTGTGGTTGCTTTTGCATAAGAAGTTTCATTTGACTTGATTTGGTTAAGAAACTAATACACATTTCTAGTAGTATATTTTATTTATTGTTGGGAAGGCTACTTCTACTCTAGTATTAGAATAGAAATGATCGATCCTATACTCAAAAATTTCCTTATCTTAAAATAAGAACCTTTACAATCAGTACATTCACCTACTCACTATCCTAATGGAACCAAATCTCACAACACTCCAAGTCTCCTTCACAAAGTCAATGACCGCCATTGCCTCTCCACGTGCCTTGTCCGCAGCGTCGCACCTCAATAGGGCCGGTAGGAATAGCCACAACGCTGTCGCGAGGATGAAACTAATAGTCATTGGTCTCGAAATTGCCCTCGATAGACGGAATTTGCCAGCGAACACTTTCTTGGCCGCAATCTTGATGGCCACGCAGAGGCCGTGCACAAGGAAGAAGGAGGTGACCGCCCACCTCGGCTCCTTATGTCCAATGTAGTAGAAAAACAGCTCATGCATGAGGCCCGAGACTAGGAAGCATGCGAAGGATGCTGGCAGTGTGGCCCATGTCCTCCCGATCACACGACTGGAAATGGACATGGTATAAGACAAGGAGGCGAATGCATCATATACTGAATTCTTTTTAGGGCTTTGCTAGCATAACAGTTTTTGAGTTGCCGTGAGAATAACAATCTATTGTGAGTCACAAATTCTTAAAAGGAATGGACCCCATAACAATTTATAATTATTTATTATTTGATTTTTTGTAATTCAGAACAGACTGTTATTCTCACAGCAAATTAAAAACTATCACCCCTTCTCTTCTTTTTATACTAAGATGGGTAACTATATAAAGTGTAGAGCTTTGACAAATCGCGAGTGAATATTTAATAAATGGGTCAAGCATCCAATGAGAATTGCTACTTTGTGAGCCTTTTTTTTTTTGGTATGAAGTCTTAGTTTGTCTAACATTTATGGAATTTTTTTATAGTCCATTAGATAGTATACAATTGTATTATGTAGTTAACCGTCAATGTTTCATACGTAAGACTTGCCATTCTTTTCTTTTTTTTTGGTCGATAGGTAAGACTTGACTTACATGTATGTAATTAAATATGACAGACATAAATCTATTGTAGTATAGAAAGTATTTGGAACTACGTATTTTTCCCCTCATGTTTGACTCAAACTTAGTCAAAGATTATTCAAGGAAAAATATACATATAATACCAGTAAAAGCTAATTGATCCATACCAAAACTGTTCTATGAGCGCCGATCCATTGGATATTCATATATAATACCAGTAAAAGCTAATTGATCCATATCAAAATGATCCAAAAGTCAATTCACACTACAAAAAAACTTGTTTTCTGCGACGAAATTTGCGATGGAAATTTCGGAAAAATCCGTCGCAAATCGATTTTGCGACGGATTTTGCGACGGAAAAAATTCCGTCGCTACTAGCGTGTCGCAAATTTTTGCGACGGAAAATTCAAAAATTCGTCGCAAATTTGCGACGAAAAAAAATTCGTCGCAAATTTGCGACGGACCAGATCCGGTGGCAAATTCCGTCGCAAAATCCGTCGCAAATTTCGTCGCGAATTTGCGACGAACTCAATCCGTCGCAAAATTCGTCGCAAAAATCCGTCGCAAATTTCGTCACAAATTTGCGACGAATCAATCCGTCGCAAAATTCGTCGCAAATTCGTCGGAAAATTCGTCGCAAAATTCGTCGTAAATAATTTGTCGCAAATAATTCGTCGCAAAATTCATCGCAAATTAGCCACGAACAAAATTCGTCGCAAAAAATTTGTTGCAAATTAGCCACGAACAGTATTCGTCGCAAAATTCGTCGCTAATTGTCCATCGCAAAATTCGTCAAAAATTAGTCACGAATTGTATTCTTCTCAAAATTCGTCGTTAATGTGCGACGAAATTTTTTTTTGGTCTCTAAATTGTGACGAAATTTTTTTTTTTTGGTCTCTAAGAATTTTAACATTGTTTGAATTTTTTTCCTATTTTTTATTTTATCGGGACATTTATTTTGCTGCCGAAATTACGTAGCCCCCTCTTCCGACAATAATATATTAACTCTTTTTTTCAGATGGCTGGCTGAAGATAGAGCGGATAACATTGAATTGCAACCAAACTTGATAAATCTATTTTTTCTGCACTTATAAAAAAAATCCTAGCATAATTTCCAAAAAAAAAAGATTTCGGTTGAGTAAACCAAAGATATGTATCAACCAAAGATTTCGGTTGAGTAAACCAAAAAAAAAATCCTAGCATAATTTTTTTCTTCTTCTTCTTCGTGCGTTTCTTCATCTTGTGAAGTCGTGGACGAGACTGGGCCTGTCCGTGACGTTGAGGCGCCACGAGAGGAAGGAGATCCCGCCGTCGGAGGAGTCCCGCGCCGACGCGACGACGTTGTCCTCCATGAAGCGGAACTCGTGGTGGTGGTGGTGGTGGCCCGATATCGCCGCTGGCGAGAAGCAAGGGGGCACCTTCTGCAACGCCGCCTGCGCCTGGTGGACCCACTGGTGGCCGTACACGTGCTGCGCTTCCGCGACTCCTCCTCCGCCGGAGGCCGCGGCGGCCGTCGCTCTCCTCTCCTCCTTCTTGAACCGGATCCCGCAGGCATTGCATAGCGACTGCACATTCAGAAAACGGTGATGTTATATACCGGAAAAGGTGGAGAGATGCAACATGCTAACGGACAGGTATCAAGAAATAATCATCGAACTATGATACATGTATGGTCAGCGGCAAAGATTACGACATTGCTTGACTGGGAGAAAAAGAACTGAAGAAGAGCTTCGATACATACACAGACACATACATTAACACTGCACTAGCGCCGCTCCCGCCGCCGCCGCCGCCGCCGCCGCCCCGCCTGTAGTGATCGTCAAGAGCACCTCAGAAGTAGCAGAAATTACGGTACGACCCACTCGCGAGCATAAGCGTGTTTCAGTGCGGGAGTTCGTTAGTTGTTTGACCTTTAATGGATTTGGCAGAGCATGGCTACAGAGAGAGAGAGAGAGAGAGAGAGAAGTGAAAGACTTGACTGACTGACCTGGCCCAAGATGGCTCCGGGAAGGCGGCTCTGGAGGGCGAGCTCGAGCTCCTTGCCCAGCGGCGCAGCCCCGGACAGCACCATGCGGATGGAGGAGAGGTCGAACTTCTCCACCAGGGGGTTCTTGGCGAGGGCCAGCACGAGAGGCGGCACCAACGCGGCCACCGACACCCGGTGGCGCTCGATCAGCTGAAGCAACGTCCCTATCTCGAACTTGTGCATCAGCAGCACTCCCGCCCCGGCGCGGAGCGAGCAGAGCAGCACGCTGTTGAGGGAGTAGATGTGGAACAGCGGCAGCACGCACAGCACCACGTCCTCCGCCCTCAGGTGGAGGTTCGGGTTCTCGCCGTCCACTTGCTGCGCTATGCTGGTGATCAGGCTCCGGTGCGTCAGGATCACCCCCTTGGGCAGCCCCGTCGTCCCCGACGAGAACGGCAGCGCCACCGGGTCGTCCGGTGGATCGCCACATCGGGGGCCTCCTCCTCGTTGGCCTCGCTGAGGACCGAGAAGACGGGGTCGTGTGGAGGAGGAGGACGAGTAGTAGAGGTCGTTCCAGAAGAAGAAGAGAAGAAGAAGAAGAGGAGGAGGAAGAAGACAAGAAAAAAGAAAAAAAAACAGAGAGAGAAAAGGGGGTAAAAGGACAGGTGGGAAATTTATTTTTTTTGGTCAAATGGGCGGGAATTTTTTTTGCGACGGACGAAAAAAATCCGTCGCAAATTTGCTTGCGACGGACTTTATTTTCCGTCGCAACGGACTTTATTTTCCGTCGCTAATTTGCGACGGACTTTATTTTCCGTCGCAAATTTGCTTGCGACGGACTTATTTTTCCGTCGCAAATTTACGACGGACTTTATTTTTCGTCGCAAATTCCGTCGCAATTTAGCGACGAATTATTCGTCGCTAATTTGCGACGGAAAATAAAGTCCGTCGCAAATTAGCTATGAAAATTTTCCCGTCGCAAATTTCCGTGGCAAAATTCATGTTTTTTTGTAGTGTCAACATAATAATGAATGATGAAATTATTTTGGATCTTAAAAAAAATACTAAAGAAAAATAGCATCTCACTTGACAGGTAAATAAACGGTAGGGCGAAGTATATTTGTGACCATGAGGTTCCATCTCCTCCCCCAAAAGTCTTGTAGCGAGGTCGAGAGATATGGCTCTTCGAATTGTGGCTCAAGCCTGATACCGACAAGTGCTCGGACCATGGCTCTGACCATGGCTAGGGACACCTCCAATGCGACATACACATGCACACAATACATCAAGTTGATCGTCACCAGATGAACTCGATCCTTCCTCTCAGAGGTGGGCAAAAAGGCAACTATCACCAAGCACTTGATGACATAATTCATCACCGACTTGAGGCCTCTCTTGTTGATTTCTGAACATGGGTGTTCGTCATTTTTGGTGCTCTCAATTGGGTTATGAATCATGATATGCAGGCAAGCAATGGGAATGAAGTATGCCAACGAGCAAGATTGGCTTGAAGACAATGGGCCTTTGTCATAGGCGAAGAGGATGAGCTTAAAATTGCAAAGCCAAGCAATGAAGAATGAAGTGAGGCCTCCGAGAGAGATGGTAGTGAGGCTCAGAGGGAGGATGAAGAAGAGGCCAATGACGGGTGAAATGGCCAGGAGCCTCTTGTTTCCACTAGGGACGGTTTGACTGATGGTGTGGCAATAGGTGAGTGATATCACCACCAAGGTCCATACCATGATAAAGTTGTTGATCTCTCCCTCCATGTTTACACACTAGAGGCACACACTTGCATTAGCGAAGCTTGTGTAGACAGTTAGTGTTGTCCAGGTGAAGTTGTGTCATATGATTGAACTCTAGCTCTCTCTTTGCTCGAGAGACTGGTCTTAAATTTGCATTTATAAGGAGTTGTTGGGAGGGCTGATGCAGGGCATGTTTTGACGAATCGGGAATTAAATTTAATGAGAACTATTACCGGAAATAAATTAATTGCTTTATATGTTGGCAGTCCAGCGACTCTATTTCCTAGTCAATGCCGGTCATGATGAGAAAGAAAAAGTACGTGGCACTGCAAGATTGACCGCTTCTAATTGCCAACGTGGTGCGGGGTGAAAGGGTTTCATCAATTTTGAATCGGCCCCATTTTTAAACTCAGTCAATTCCATATTATAGTTTTTAGTACAAAATAAATTGTTTTGCAATATGCATTCAATCGAAATTAATTGATTTATGAAAAGTATTTTTTTTATTCTACTCTATCTCTCAATTTATTTTCAGACTTTTACTCTTTCTCTATACAGAATGAGGCAGTTGAAATGCACACCTAAAATTTCCAACTCCCTCTGAAAAAATTATAGATGAGATAATGACTTAAATTATTCATGAATTTTAATTAAATGTGTAATGTTTCCTCACACCTCTATCAACTGTATAAATGATTATTTATAGTTTATTTCCTGGGTGGATGAAGTAGTCCGCAATTTGCGGGGTCTTCGATTGTGCAGCCTGCGGGAGGTCTTTTCTTCGACAATGTCAAGGAGACTATCGTCAGCAGCTCAATTTTCAATATTTCTCATCTTCGAAAATAACTTATGCAGATTCTGAACCACTAAAATCCAAGAGCAAAAGCGAATCAAAAGATTCCAGTCAAATTTGGTGACAGACCTAAACAACACCCGTATTTTCATGTCTTCCTAAGAGAGAAGTCTCTTGAGGCATACTCAGGAGTCAACAATGGAGTAAATACCACGTATGTTCCAGAAGAATTGCTCACGATGTGTTTTAACCATAATTTCTTGGGCAAAATAAGCATGGCCAGTTCATGCATTCCACACAAGTGCCTTTGTACACATGTCAATCATTCACTAAAGAGATAATGATACAAATGATCCATGAACTTTGACCCAATGATAAATATGATCCATAAATTTTTAATTTGTTTAAAATGGTGCATGAACTTTTGATACTTGTTCAATTTAATCTATGAATTATACAAAAACGTTCAATATTGTCCTCCCAATAATTAAAGTGCAAGGACAACATTGAACATGTTCATATAGTCTAAGAACAAGATTAAACATATACTAAAAGTTCATGAATCACATTACACAAATTAAAAGTTCAGAGATCAAATTGTATACTAGGTCAAATTTCAAGGATTACTTGTGTCATTTTCCCTTCACTAAATATATAAAAAAAAAAAAGAGATGCCATCCAAGCATAAAAAATTTGGTGAACTCCTACTTATTTCAAAGTTTCAAGGCATTCAAACCTACATAGCTTACCATTTCTTTAATACTGTGAAAATACACCTTATGTAATAATAATGCCGAGCCTAATTCCTTAAAAACCCTTCAACTTTTGATCCAATCTCAATTCTGTCGTGAACTTTTCTTGTTTAAAAAAAATCACTAATTTTCAATCTAGTCCCAAATTTACTCTGTTATGTCACGCCCCGCACTTCTCGGTGCGTCACATCCCTCGCAGAGGTCGATTCGTGTGCGACGTTCCAGGACGCGTCGCCGACCCAAAACCCAACACAGAGATTCAAAGCGCATGCAGAAGTAATTAAAACCACCCGTACACAGATAAACGCATAACCAAGGGTAACCACCGAAATCAATACTTGAACTAATACTGAAAATCAAATACAATATCCAAGTACAACCCGAACTCCAAAAATCAAAAGCGGTTCAAGGCCACTACTAACAAAAAGGGGGTAAGTGGCTCGGGGTTCAGGCACTACAACTAGCCAGGGGCTTCTCCCAAAAATGCTTCAGTACGCCTGTCATCCTCAAGGCCGGGGATCTGAAAAATCGGTTTTCAACAACCGTGAGAATAAATCTCAGCGAGTAATTCCCTAAACCTAAACTAGGCTAACTTGCACCTCCTGACAAGTACTAAACAAACAGCACACAGTCTAAACAGTATATGACTCAGGTCCTCGGCCTGAATCCAGAATTTACTTGACCCTGCAGGTTAGGCATTAAATCAACAATAGTAGCCACGCGACAGGATTTAATCACAGCACATACACGCATATTTCTATGTCACAACGCATGTTATGCATATGCTAGTGCTCGCACTCATGCTCATGTCTCATCAATGCATTATCGCACACTTGCACACTAGCACTCAGCCATTTCTCAATTTCTCCTCTAACCCGCGTTAAACGCATCAGGTCCACACTTCGAGATCGATCTCTAGCCCGTAGGCTCATGACACACAGCACGCGTAAAACGCATCAGGCCGGACATCTTCCGGTAATCCGGGCATCGTCCCACGTAACACGCCTCAGGACGGGTTCACTACCCCGCGTAACACGCATCAGGGTTTATTGTGATCACACATCCACAAACCTCAATTTTATCTGAACCCCGCGTTAGACGCATCAGGTCAATTTAGGTGATCACAATGCACATGTCACTCGGGCACACTTATAAATGCAAATGCCGTGCCAATGCTTGAGATGTGCACCCATGGCCATAAAGTTCACACTTGGGCATCCACATGTGCGAATTACGATGTAACATACTCAACTTGCACCGCGCATATTCAAATTCACAAATCAACATGCCCAAATCAGACAATCAATTTAAATCAGCCATAGCATCAAATCAGCACACTATCCATGCACAAATTCACAAAACCGGGTCAACAAGCACTCGCGCATTCGAGGCCCACCAAACTAATCCATTTCTAGTCCCGCTAGACACGTGACATGGCATCATTAAATTAACCACAACCAAGGCTTAATTCGCCAATCAATTGCACGAAGCGATCATTCTCGATAATTGACCAATTAAACCCCAAATTGATCACGCTTCACCTAAATCAAATCTATCGTGGCTAGCCACTATACCACAAATTCTAGGCCAATAATTGTCATCAAAATGCTCAATTATACTCCTCAAATATCATTCTAATTGACCACCACAAAATCAAAATACGGTGCGCACTATAATCCACATAATAAACCCGAACATTCCCGAACTCGGGCCAATTTAATCCAAACTGTCCAGCCCACTAATCGCACCCCTCGGGCTACTAATCCTCCATTAATTCATCATAATAATCCACCAAATCGACCACAATCAAAATCCCTAACCACATTCACAATTTAACCCCTAAAATACCTTAATTAACCCCTAAACCCGTTTAGAAATGTAAATTAGCCTAATTAGGGTTTAGGGTCAAACTCACCGGGTGTCCTACGCTTAAAATGGCCGGATGAACAGTAACGGGCCCGGGGTGAACAGTGCTCGCCGGAAGTGAACAGTAACCGGCGGTGAACAGTGCTCGCCGGAAATGAATAATGATCGGCGGTGATGAACAGGAGCGGGAACGGCGGGGCAGGCGGGCTCGGGGGCGGCTCAGCAAGGCCGGGCGACTGGCTGGTCGGCCGGGGCGGCAACCGGCGGCGGCGGTGGCTCCTCCGGCGAACGGCGGGAGAGAGAGAAGGAGAAACCGGGGAGAGTGAGAGAGAGAAGGAAGGGAGAGGGGAAAGGCTGAGGTGTGGGGGAGTGGTGGCCGGCGGACGGGCCGGCGAGCTGGCGACGGGGCGAGGCGAGGTGGCCGGGTCTCGCCGGACGCGACGGCGAGCGGCGACGAGCGAGGCTCGTCCGCTCGGGAGGGGAGAGAGGAGCAGCGTTGGGCGGAGCTGCCGCGCGACGTGGCGCTACGACGACGGCGCAAGGAGGACGGCGGCGTCGGCGGTTGCTTGGGCGACGCCGGGCGGAGCTGGGTAGGCGGTCGGCTGTCGCGCAGAGACGGTCGAGGCGAGAGAGAGAGCAGTCGGGGGGTGTGGAGGCCGGCGGCGACGGGGCGGAGCGGGTCTGGTGGCGCGGCGCGGCGGCCAAGGCGACGGCAGCGCGGTGGCACGGCGACACGGCGGCGCGCGACGGCCTGGCGAGCTCGGCGGCGGTCAGGCGAAGAAAAACCAGCAGCACCGTCGGTCGAAGGAGGAAGAAGAACCAGAAGAGGAGAAGAGAGAAGAGGAAGAAGAAGGAGGAGAGAGGAGAGAGAGAGAGAGGTGTGTCAGGGGGAGGGGACAGTGTGCATGGGGAGTGGACGTGCGCAGAGGGAGGGGGGTAGCGTGCACGGGAAACCGGGGAGGAAAAGAGAGAGAGAGAGAGAGAGAACGCGCGCAGGGGGGTCGGCCGAAGAGAGAGAGAGAGAAGAGAGAAAGAGAGAAAGAGAGTTTAAATTTTAAACTCAATCGCGATTCCAACGGACACGGTCCAAACTAAAAAAAATCGATCTATTGGTCCCGAGTTAAATTCGGAAAAAGGCCTAACGGTCCACAATAAATCCCAACAATATTCTAGTGCATACGGCCAAAATAAAATAACCCAAACCGCTCTACGAGGGAGGTCTACCGGTCCAAATTCGTACCCAATTCAAAAATACACTTTTCCACTATTCCTGATAATTTCGACGCTGGCCACAATAATATCGACACCGTCTAATTTATTTCGTCCCGAAACTCCCGGAAATCGACTGCCAAGTTCAGGGTATAAATAACGGCCAAATTCGATCGAGCGCGATTCTAGCAAAATTTCTATTTTTAAAAATAAGAACTCGAGAGTGATCAGTTCCCGGGCGAAATTCCATTATAAGCGCACTGACGAATTACACGTTTTATAAATCCCAAAAATGGGCCAAAATCCGGAATGTTACTTGTTAACTCATCATCCAAAAATTGCCATTGATTTTTTCAAAATTATTATATCAAGAGGCTATTGTTGTTCTATATGAATCTGAGGGTGTTGATGAAGACACGGATTATGATAATAAACATTTACATGGCGTTGATGTTGCCATTTTTTGATGCATGGGCATTTTTGCAAGTAGATTGAAAGTTGGTGATCTATGTTTAAAAAAAAAGGTTGAGGGTAAAATTGGGAATGGAACTAAAGTTGAGACTTTTTTTAAGGGAATTAAGCCAATAATGCCCATCAAGGTGCAGCATAATTCCTCAATAAATTAAAACCCTCACATAATCGGGTCTACTGCTTGTGGAATAACTTTTCGAGCTATATATACGAATACTTGCCATTAAACTGCTTTGGAGCAATTACCTTTAATTAATTGACATTTTATTGGAAGAAGACACACTCAAAAGTAAAAAATAACAGTAAGATGACTAACAAGTAATAACGCTACGAAACGACAAATCACATGTAATAGGTGAATTTGAGTGTCACCCATCGATTAAAGGTAAGCAGGGATGCAAGTACGGTTCACATGAACAACATTGATCTTCCCATGTAACAAGTTCGTTTTGGTGTTCCTTTGTACGGGGACTCCGTTGTTAAGGAAAAGGCCACCGGGACTCATCCTTATAAAATATGTGGAACCATGGAAGATTATATGATGCCTGGGGACTCACTTTAATTACCTCCACAAATATGCTACACTTCTTCCCTAATATATTGCCTTACCATGTTAATGAGTGATCCTAATGTGGGAAAAGTTATCAAATCGGTATTAAAATTACTGTACAGGTGTCAATTCAGTTATAAATATTTTAATTTAATCAATTTAACTTTAAAACCTTCATGCGACATTTCAATGTAGTTACTCTAGCCAATTGCTGACATTGTGATCCACATAAGATGTCATTTCGAGTAACCTTGTCCCTATCATATACCATGTACGATGACAGGCGATGGCTGGACACAATGTCAACAATTTTCCACAGCAATTGACCAAAAGGACTATATTAGAATTTCGTACAAATGTTTTCAAATTATATTGGTCAAATTGAAAATTTTATGACTGAATTGACATTTGTACAATAAGTCTAACAATGATTTGATAATTATCTCTCTTACCGTGAGTGGATTTGGTCAGGTCATATAGAAATAGTATTTCAAGATCAATTCCGTATCCTAGGCAATTTCTTTTTCTCAGCATCCATTATTTTGGCACAAATACCTCTTGTTCTCAACTAGAAACGCCCTGAGGAGGTTCAATTGTCTGAAATGAATTTGTAAGTTTGCAGATTTCTAATATCGAGTTCGTAAAAAGAATCAAATTATTGTTCTGACAATTCAATTATGTTATATATGATAAATAATTATTAAAAACTTGTTGCTTGTATTCTATTCCGGATGTCGATGTTGGAAATCGCATGACTTGCATTCTAGTCATAGTATGTGTATTATGAAGAATATTATAGGACTTAATCCATTTCTTTTTCGAGCCAAATTCGAGTGACATCACTATATCCCTCTTGTGAGATTGAAATGTCATATAATGGATCAATAGTTTTATATTCTAATAATGAATAACATCTAAAATTCAACATATACTAAACATAAGATAAGTAAGTTGAAAATAGAAAGCAAGGGATTACTCCTTATCTTCTTCTTAGTCTTTTCCTTCACACAAGAAAGAGTTTCTCCTCATTTCATTCTCGTGTCGACATAAAAGCGTTTTTCTTATCCTATTCATTAAAGATGATTACTATTAGTATTAAATTCTTCTAGGATTATGAAAACCTATTTTTTTATATTTATTATATATACATATTGGTGACACCTGATTTTTAGTCGACGTATCATCAAAGGCAAAAAAAATTTTATCAGTGTTTCCGATCGTGATGAAACCTATTTCTCAATAAAAAAAAATGTCGCATTTGTACCTTATTTCCTTTTCATTTTCATCAAAATTCCAAAAGTCAAAGATTTTACTTTTGAGTTTGACTTTTTAATCAATACTTTGACCAAAAAGTCAATCCCGAGTCAAAATTTGGTCTTTTACACAAAAAATTTCAAAAGGACCTCAATTTCACTTTTGCATTGTAAATTTTCAAAAAAATCGAAGTTTGACCCATTAATTGACGTTTTAGTGATTAGTCACTAAAATGTTGACTTTTTAGCCAATACTTTGACCAAAAAAAGAAAATTTTCAAAATCCTGAAATCATATTCTTTTTGCTTCAATTTAACTTTGGCGTAAATTTTTTTTACAAAAATCACTTAAGAACCTAGTTTTCCAATTTTTTCGGATTTAGGTTTAAAATTAGCCAAAAATGAAATTACTTTGTTTTTAGTCATTTTTTAGCATAACTTTATTCACAACATATGATCTAGAGGTCATCCCGCTTCCAATCGTTGAAGCAATTTTGGAATTTTCCATTTGGGATAAAAATTTCCAATTTTTAGCCCTAATCAGGGGTCACAATTAATTTTTCTTGGTTTGAGCAATTATACACTTAATGAGCTCATTTCCTTAGTGGCAATTCGAATCCGATATCAATTTAGGCAAATTCATGTTGGAACTTCTCAATTTGACAATTCGGTTCAACCTAGAAAGTTGCGAAATCGAGCTAATGTGGTTCAATAGAGCCGATTCAACTTGGCCCATTATAGAGTAGAGTTTAATTGAAGTAGTTGAGCTTCAATTTGGCCAATTGAAGAACAATTACAACATAGGTCTAGCTTGCGGCCTCATTTCAATAGGAATTCAATAAATCTAAGCATTTCGTGCACAATTAATCAACTTGGGATGATCCAATTGCACTTAAATTGATCCAATTCACATAGGAAAATTTTAATTTCATTCGAATTGGACAAAATTAGAAATCTAGGACAAAATTTGTAACGACGCCAACTCCATCTCCAGGGTCTTGATTGACAGGGGTTATTTTCGCGACGTCCCAATCTCGTTATTGTCCCGATTCTTTTTATCTTGTTAATAAGCACATGTAGAAGACGTGAACAAACAAACTCCCTAGACAAACAACAGCTGAAATACTGGAATATACATCACACAGAACACACTACTTTATATTACAATAGTATATTTACAAGCCATTTCTCTACGGGCTCTCTTTCCTATTTAAATCACACTATAAGTGTCCACATAGATCGGACGGTTTCTATCTCCTCTAGTGTGACTGTAGCTCCCAAAATTGATGTGAGACTTCCATGCCTACAACTCTGAAAGATAAAGAAGTGAGTCAAGGGACATAGTAAGTAAAATTCCTAGTTCTCTACTAGGAAAGCATCTCATCATCAAAGTCTAGCACGTATAGCACTTGCAAACAGTGTTGATGGCATATCAATAGCAAATTAAATGCTACACCTTGACTATGTGCAAGATTCTCAGGCAATTTACGTTCGGCTTATCAATGAACATATCAACACATCATATTTATGCATAACCGGCACACATAAACGATTCATTTAACTTCATCTTGGCTCAACCAGGCTCTCTTGGCTCAACCGAGACTTCCAGCTTTATATTGGGCATCATGGTTCAACCGAGGCATCTCGAGGGCTACCTTATTCGAGACATCCAGGCTCAAACCCAGGCATCCTGTTGGCGTGAGGACATCCTCACCACCTCAAGTGGCGATGAAATATCTGATGTAATGATGATGTCGATCGTAATTGATCTATCTACTGAAAATTTCGCCTGCGAGTTTGAGCAATAGGTTGAAGGTCCCTACGATGAGATAGTAAATAGAGCAAGAATATTCTTGTGAACCTATGAAAAGGAAACAATTATTATGAGATACTAAATAGAGCAGACTAGGGAGTCTACCAGAGGGAGTAGAGGATTGCACGGCAGAGGATTGCGAGGGGCATGTGGCGGCGTGATCCATGGGTCGGGATCAGGCCGGTCAGCAAACTAGTGGTGGCAGAAGCCATGCGCGCCTGCTGGTCGCCCTTAAAAGCAAGAGACGGGTTCGGAAGAAGGGGGGCTTGCTCGGGAGAGAAAAGAGGGAGAGTGAGCAGAAAGAGCAGCGAGGAGAAAGAGAGCAAACAGATTAGTTCGCTCACACAAGGAGGGAAGTGAGGGCTCGGGCGGCTGAGTAAAACGGGAAGAGAAAAATAGCGCTCGCTTGAGAGAAGGGCACGATAGTTATTGAAGCTGCACACCAAACCTGGGAACCATAGCCAATCGACGTCGATCGCTGCCTCTGAAACGCTATCCACTCGGCACCGCTCGTCGTTGCCCTTGGCCTCATCGGAATACCAGATGAGCTCCATTTTGCTCTACTTCGCAGTAAAGAGTTTTTGAGCTGAAGGTTCCGAGCGAGTTAAATCTCATCATCAGGTGATATCGTTCGTAGACTGTCATTGAAGCTTCTACATCAACGCTCATAGCCTTGGTTTGGCACGTTGAATAGGGTAAGGTTAAGGTCTGAAACTTGCACTCAAAGTAGACACCACTTGTTCAACGATTTGACCATGAGAAGTGTTGAATCTGGTGTGGCATAATCGGCCATGCAATAGGTGTTTAAATCTAGTATTAATGGGCATTAGCTTCGTTGATTGTTGAGTTGAAGCTAATGCTGAGTTTTATCTCATTTTCGTGCACTTCGGCGCCAGTCATCCAGGGACACGCGAGTTTGGAGTTGCTTTTCTCAACCTTTCGTTGCCGACGATGTCGCAGCTTGAGGCGCCAAGTCAGTTCATTCTTCACTGTTTTAATATGCTTTAGTGTGTTTCCTACGCTGTTTTGTGCGATTTTTTAGCTCAAAATTTTCTCGTCGAAATGGCTCGGTCATGGCTGGAGTAGCGGTTGACGGGGATATTTAGTGACGGTTGGCGATGTCAGGTACCGACTCGGACTGGTAGGGTTTCCAGCGTGAGCCTGTGCAGTTTGGTTCAAGCAAGTTCGTTAATGGTGGTTCTGCAAAAGAAATGACGTTCGGGTGAAGTTGCATGTGAAGAAGACGATTTCGGCAAGGAGATGAGTCAAAAAAAAAAAAAGACAAAATAGGGAAAAAGAAAAGAAAATGAGAAAAAGTCAAAAATAAAAAATAGAAAGCAAAAAATGGGCTTCGGTTTTGCTTCAATTGTGGGCTGGGATAGTTTGGGCTGAGAATAGAAATTGGAAGTGGGCTGGAGGCTGAGTGGGCTTTTTTAAAAAAATTTAATGGGCCAGTTTAGCTAATTCGGAGTAGGCCTTAGAGCCGGCCCGGTTTAGTCGGACCGGGTCCGAATTCTTCTTTTTTTATAATATAAAAATTTTAAAATTTTAAAAAATGCAGCAAATTCTAGAAAATCAGAAAATTCATAAAAATTGGAAAATTCTTTAAAAAAAAAAAATAGAACCCAAGATTGGACAAGCCTTTAGGGCTTTATAATAGAATTCTTTGTTTTGGATTGTCTTTTTCTTTTTAAGGACTATATAAGATGCCTGTGTGTTTTTTTTTCCTTTGTGATTACACTTGGTTGTGCATTTCAATATCTTGGATGTTATTTGCTTTGTTTTAGAATGGTTAGGACGAAACCTAGATTTCTTCGATAGGTTGCTATGGCATTAGTTAGCACGTGATCAAGTAAGGTACCGAAATGACATTAATTTTAGGATTAATGTAGTCAACTTCCAAAGTTTGGAATCTTTGGTTCTGCAAATAGTAAGATATTCTCCCATATTTTATTCTGTTTTTAGCTGACCAAAAAAAATAGTGGCTACTCCTCGTTAGAAAATTTTTACAAATACTCCAATATCGTCGGGTATGGGCTTGAAAGAGTCCGCGCCTAATCATGAGTTGCCGGCCCATTTTTTTAGGCAATGCCCCTAAACATATTCCCTTTCCTGAGGGATAGGTCGCGACGTTATGTCACAAATTGTTTGTTTTGTATAGCTTAACAATGTTTTTTTGGTCACGTAGGCCTTCGCCTATATTAACCGGTGGCTTGGCCTTGATGGCATGTCTTAAGAATAGTGTGCATATATTCAATCCCCTAAAGGTTTAGATCATAGTGATTATGAGCATGAAACAACTAACTCATTATCCAGCCATCTACAAAATCAATTATGAATCCATTTCATAAATTGGGTTCACAAATCATATAGCCTTTCATAATTTAACCAATCAAGCAGAATACTTTTTACATAGCATTTCTCAAACCTTATAACAAATAATCAACTTACAAACAATTTTAAGAAATAATTTACCATGCAATTTCTAATGAACAAACGGGTAGTAATTACTCGATCTAGTTTTATGCAATAGATATGCTCAAAACACATTTTTCCTTTTTAATAAGTATGATACCATGCAATGTCTCATTGGTGCTTTAACATATTTGATTTCTATAATTTTTAAGACATGGGTTTCCAAATCTTATAAGAGAAAAGCATCACTCACCTAACATTGGGAAACCAAACAATGAAGACTATTTTGAGTAGAAAAAACTGGAAATCTTATCAATTGAGAAAGAAATAGAAATCAAAAGCAAGTAGATAACTACCCTAAACAAGATTTGATTAAACTAAGTTTATTCCTAAATAAAACTACTCTGATGCACCAACGAAAAGCTTACTCAAAGTGGGAATAAACGGAGAGGCAATAAGAGGCCAAGAAAATCTAGAAATCAAAATAATCAGGGCTCTTATTGCACTTGTGAAAAACATAAAGCTCGTCAGTGTTACTGGAACACAAGGGCATACTTTCTATATGGGAAGATAAGACATGTAGAACGAGATTGTTATATATTGAGGATGCTCCAAACGATAGAATGTCATGCTTTTTATGCGGGCAACTTAGATATGTAGCACACAATTGATCTATGCAGAGGAATGCCCCTACATTGGTAGACCACAGAAAAATCTACAAAAGTAGAGGACGATCGGGAAATGTTTTTGCCATGCCTGATTAGGAGGCAACAACATCTAATGCATTCAAATTTTTCTGTTGAATTATCACTTTTTATTTGCCTTACTTACCAACCATTTTTCTATGATTGGATTACCAACTAACTTTGTTTCACTAACTCATTATTTGAGTCAGTTACCAAATTTTTTTTAATTACCAATTTCTCTTATCCCTGACAAAAAATATTGTGAAAATTCTCAATAAGGGCTTAAAATGCTATTATTTTCTCAAATAAGGGTATGAAGTAGATTTTGTTTCAAATAAGAGCCTAAAATGGCTATATTAAGGGCTTGACTTTCCAAAGGATATTTTTGTCATTTACCTTTTTTGAATTTTTTCTTTTTTTCATTTTTTGCGTGGGTCGCGACCCTTGTCCAAGCCCTCACCTAGCAACAAAAAAAAAAGGAGAAAAGAGAAAAGAAGAAAAAATAATTTAAAATTAAAATTGTATTTTGAAGAAAATACCCTTGATCGGCCAGAATATTTAGTTGGCCAATGACTGACGAAGTCAGGCCCTTATTTGAAACAGTCATGGTCACTTTAGAACCTTATTTGAGATAGACACGGTTACTTCAAACCCTTATTTAAAACAATGTCCACTTCATATCTTTATTTCATAAAGTGATGGCACTTCAAACTCTTATTTGGAATTTTCTCCAAAATATTCTTTCATTATTTCCAACTTTTATTTAGATTTCTTACCAATACCATAAATGAGTAGTGATTAAAGTCACATCATTGGATGAATAAGTTTATTTTGGAAATATGACTGCTCACCCGTCCTTGATCATATGTATATGATTTGAGCTTTAGCAATAGCCTAGTTGACTCTTCGAAGTGGTGCCTCGTTTTTAAGGGTGTCTCTATTATTTGGTTGAAATACACTTGGGGCGTCACAAATGGTTTCACCCTATACCTTTTTTATTAGATAAAACTTAGAATTATGTTTGGCCAGCGAAATAGGGTAGGAAATGGAATCATAGTTAGGGGTGAGCATCGGTCCAGGGTTACCTAGACCGACCCTGGATCGGCCCAACCCAGCAAGTCCTGGTCCGATTTCTAAGAGGACTGGGACGGTCCTTGGTTCTAGGAACCTTTAGACCTTGCATTGTGCAGATTGGTCCTCAATTCTGAAAGTTTAGGGATGGTCCAATCGGGACCAACCCTGTCCATAATATATATTATATATTTTTGCCTACTCTAAATTTTAGCACCTTGTCCTTTGTTGTTTATGAGTTTATCGTGTAAATTAGAAAGTAGAAAAAAACTTAGCCCTAATTCGATATAAAAAAAAAACCTTCTTCACTCACCTCGGCCTCACTCGCCTGCTTCGGCCTCGCTCACCTCTCTTCACTCGCCTTGCTCGCCTCTGTTCACTCTTGCCTCCCTGCTGACCTTTGTTCCCCCTCCTCGCATGCTCGTCATTATGGCTTGTTGCTTTTAGCAAGTGTAAATTTTTATTATTACCTTATTTTATATTTATGTTTAATATCTATTGATGTTTATAGTTTGGTTGCTCAATGTCGCATTGTTGATGAATATGTAATTTGAAATAATATATTTATTCTTTTAAGAAGTACATAAAATGAAATAAGTAAATAATTAATTGGTCTCGTGTTGACCTTAGAACCAGACCACACTCATCGGGTTGGTCTGGTCCTCGGTCCAAGGCTCAATCAGGTTGATCCTCGATCCTAAAAATTGAGGACCAATATTGTGCAGGTTGGTCCCTGGGTTAGGTGCTAGACTAGCCCAACCCAAACTATGCTCACCCTTAATCATAATGCCTAGGGGTGAGCGGTTTTAGACTCTTTACAAGTTCCATATGGAACTTGAAACTTACTCTTTGGTATAGATTTTTCATTTTTTGAAACTTCAAACCTATCCGTCGAAATTTGAAACTTGGAACCTACCCTGTTACAGGTTCCAGAATCGGCTCCAGGGTCTAACGGGTTCTTTCTTTTTTTTAGTTAAGCAAAACGAAAATAAACGTAACAATAAA
The DNA here is from genome assembly GCA_031216235.1 of Syzygium jambos. Lineage (NCBI taxonomy): Eukaryota > Viridiplantae > Streptophyta > Magnoliopsida > Myrtales > Myrtaceae > Syzygium > Syzygium jambos. The sequence goes on from CM062224.1 coordinate 17,082,912, forward strand.
AATAAATAATGATTTTATTATCGGTTGCCTAAGAATGAGTGTCTATATGCCCTTGTCGAATAGTATTAAGAAAATTTTATGGTTTTCAATGCACTAATTGCTTTTGTATTATACAGAATCACTATCTTGAAAGAAGTAATTGCCCAAACATAACAACATCAAAGAAGCAATTGGAGCTTTCACTAGGGGTGGGCGGTTTTAGGTTCCGTACAGGTTCCACTTGAAACCTACTCTGTCACAAGTTCTAGGATATGTATTATTAATTAAACAATTACAGTGAATTATCATATTTAATGACCACAACTTGCAGTTACAATTCACTTGCCATAACATATATTTAGATGCACAAAAAATATGAAATATTAATAAAATAAAAGTCTCAATCATAAAATAGAAACTCAGACTAATGATTTCAAATTATACACTTATCATCAAACATCATACACAAAAACTTGTTTTAAGTTTTAATTTACAGGTTTCAGGTTCCATCAACCTAGAATCTATAATCTACCCATCGAAATAAATTCTCTAATTTTTGGAACCTAAAACCTACCTTATATACCTTAGAACCTGGAACCTCACAAGTCCCTATTGATTTGGTTCTCAAGTTTCAGGTTATATCCTAGAATCATACTCATCCCTAATAGTGCCTATACTACTTATAAAGTTTTGCGGCTTAATCTTAACTATTCTAAAAGTTTAAGTTATTGGAAGAATCCGTGATTTAGCTTTTAATTTCATAATACTAATTATTCTACATGTTTATATGTGTGTGGATTGATTTTTATTTTTTTACTTTTTTGATTTTTGGTTTTCTTAAATCTCGTGGCTCAAGTGTGTTGATTTTTTTGAGTTCCCCAGATTCACATATAATGTTATTGTAAAATTTGAATAGTTTTGTTAATATTGGCAAGATTGAAAGAAGGTACATTCTTTGTTTAGAAAATGCATAAAAAAACGGTTATTCCATAATTGAGATAGTAGCTGATGACTGGTTGGTTTAAAATGAGTCCAATACGAGGGCAATAATGGAAATGTGCAGTTTCTTTCCCAAATTCATTTAATTAATTAAGCAAAAGCTAACAAAAGAATAATCTCATGTCTTTCAAATGTGGCAACCAAACACAAGAGAAGTTTGACCCCTCTTTCATTTCTTTTGTGCTAAACCCAGCCTTAGTGCGATTCCTTGAACTGATATCTAATGAAGAGGATTAGTGGTGTCTTATCATCATGTCCCATCCATGCAAAGCTAGGCATCAAGTGAGTAAAGAAGGACATCAAAGCTTGAGGGAATCTTAACCAACTTTTCTTTGTATTGCCTCATTTTTGTCGGCCATTTAGCCTGAGATTTCTCACTGCTTTCTGATCTCAAAGCTAGAGGGAATCTTGACCAACTTTTCTTTGTATTGCCTTACTTTTGTCGGCAATTTAGCTTGAAATTTTTCTCCTTGCCTTCGAATATAGGAGAAGAAAGTATTGGCTGAGTGTTACGCGTACCAAACTCGATCAAGACGCAAGATTTAGTATGTCCCATAAGGGTCCCCCGTGGATCCCAACCCAATAGATAATTCAGATACAGTTTGGTATGTGCAAGACACCCATCAAATAATCTCTCAACATATGCAGCCTTTTGTTTTTCTCAAAAGCAATGTTTTAAGTTGTTAGAAGAATAAGTGATTTAGTTTTTAATTTCATAACACTAATTACTATAAATGTTCATATATATATTTGATTAACTTTTATTTTTCACTTTTTGACTTTTGCTTTTCTTAAATATTGTGACTTAAGTTTGTTGACCTGTTCTAGTTTCCTAGATTCACATATAATGTTTCATAATCTTTCAAAATTTGAATAGTGTTCTTAATATTTGCAAAATTGAGAAAAAAGGTACATTCGATGAGGGCGTCGCGAGCCCTCGCCCAAATCCAGCAAGGGCTACGACCCTCACCCATGGTTGCAAGGGCTTCGCAGCCCTCAACTAGGTTCTGACGTAGGTTGCCGGCCCTCGGCTAGTGGCCGGTGGCCTTGCTAGCTCAATGAAGACGAAAAGAAAGAAAGAAAGAAAGAAAAATAGAACATTTTTTTTAAAAAAATTATTAACGATAGCAATGGCCATGCTACATAGGAAGGCAGACACTGATTGGACCGCTATGTTAGAAATTTCTTATCAAAATTAAATTAAATGACTATATTGGCAATTCATTAAAAGGTTTATAACTAAATTAGCAAATCGTCAAATGTTTATGACTAAATTGATATAATTGAAAGGTTTAGAACTGAATTGGCAAGTTGTCAAAAGGTTTAGAACTAAATTGAAAAAATTAAAAGGTTTATGATTGAATTAGCTACCATCAATAGGTTTATGACTTTTTTAACAATTTTCTCTGCATAATTGTGCTAGATAGCGGGGGGAAGGAGGAGGGGAGGCCTTATCTACCTGATTTATAACTAACATGGTCATTTTCTGGTTATGAGATATTGTTTCTCTTTCCAATAAACTTATCTTGGGTTGATAAGACGTCAAGCACATATCATATCTTACTAATCTCATGAACCAAGTAGGGTACGAGCTGTCGCGACCTAAAGTTTTCTTTCAGGCTAATGGATTATTAAGACTAAGCTTAACTCGGACCCTCCCAAGCCCTACCAATTCGCAACTTAGGATTTAAGTTTTTAACGTGCAAAAGTTTTCATGCTTGGAGTCGCCACTAATCTATTTGTGGTGGGTCGATTAGAAACCTAAATAAAACATAGGGAGATATGTTTTATTCCTACGAACCAGAGATTTTAAGTTCGGGGACTTGATTACGCTAGATCTAGTCTAACGCCCTTTCGGTACCTTTTCTTTTCAAAAATATTTATGCAGGCAGTCTGGATCCATTTTAACTTAGTCACTAGCATGTGAGGTGATCATGCGGGTGCGCAAACCACCAAAGTAACACCCAATAATCAAAACATTAAATAAATTGCAAGAATGGGAGAATTACTTACCTCGAAGCAACGTAAGCATCTGCGTTGTTAGCTAGAAAATCACATCAACAATCCTAATATGATTTCTAATTAACAAGCAGTTCACTCAATATTTTTTAGAATTTTCATTTATTTAAATGAGAGCTAACCTATATGTAATGACGTGCAAAAAATTAACATGCGATTAATGCAGCCTAACATGCAAACTATATGCCATGCGACGACGTGACCTAATTCTAATGATGGAAAAATGATTTATTTTTGGTATTTTTAAATGAAATTCGGAATAAAAAATGCCTAAATTAATATGCAATCTATTCTAAAAAATGATTTGATCTATCCTAAAGTGATTCCTTTTTTTGGGATTTTTATTAAAATTCGAAATTATTAAATATCCTAAATAATCCACAAAGATTAAAATAATCTTTAATTTAAACTAGGAAATATGCAACCCTAAGTCCCAATTTAAATCAAATAATTATCTTATTCTTTTGGATATATTTAAGATTCCCTAAGCATGCAAAATTTCTAATTTAAATCTAACTAACAAATTTTTGGATTTTATTTATTTAAAAGGAAAACAATCAAATAAAGATAACTACCACGTTCAAACAATCCACGCAATCCGCAAGATTTTTTAAACTCAGATAAGGCAAAGAAATCAAACTAACGGTCATATCTATAGGGTTATAGATATCGACGGAAAATTGATTGGTCAAATTTGAAAAGCAAATAAAATCTATTATCGTGTCCAAGTGATTATGGATAAGATAAAGATTTTCCGTATCGCCGCGTATCGTACCTTAGGGATAAGGTCGGATAGTCGTCCAGATACGTTGCCAAATTAGGAATGATTCCTAATTTTAAGTGTTTCAAATATTTGCGGATATTGCATGCATTATCCCTTAGATATCTAGTAAACTAACAAAGAATATCCACAAAATATCTAAATTATCCGAAAACTGGGAAATTAAATCTTTAAAAGAAATATTCGGATAATTTTACCTAATTTGCGGATAACTTCCAAATTCGAACTCGGTGTCGGATCGGGCTTGCGGATCGCGGGATGGTGTGGAGTGAACCGGAAGCGGCGGACCGGCAGTGACGACGGCGAGGGTTCTAGCGGTGAGGGCTTGACGACTCGGAGATCACGGTCTAGCGGGTGTCATGAAGAAGCGGCAACAACGTCACGCCGTGATGAAGATAGGAGCAGTGACTCGGTGAGGTTGACGCGGCAAGGCTTGCAGCTTGGGCACGTCGAGGGGAGAACAGGTCACGCCGATGCAGGCTTTGTCTCTACGAGCATCTTCTTAGTTGTGAATGGTTCAATGATGCACTCCTTCATAAGCTTTCTCGCCACCTCACCCACGAGTCATCACATGCACATAAAATATTTTTTCTCTTTCTACCTTAGCAACAACTTTCCAGCGGGCACGGCGTCCAGGAACCTCAACCACAGCAATGCGCAATTAAACTTGTCCCAAAGATTGGTTCAGTGAAGACAAGCGGTCGCCTTGATGGACTTGCAGTGGACTGACTTCTCGGAACACTGCTGACTTGAGGACGTCGCCAGGGATGCGGGGATCACTCGATGGTGGTCTGGAGAAGAAAAACAATGACGTCGTGGGCGCTGAACTCGGAGCAGCAAACGACGCTTGGTGGCTTCGTCGTCAGAGGGCTGGTTCGACGTCGTTGTCAGTGGTGCGGCCACTGATCTGGCCGCGAAAGGATGGGGGCTTGGCCGTGAAGGATCAAGCCAAGCTCCTTCTCTCTCTTTTCGCTCTAGTTCTCGCTCACGTGTGTCTCCCGTGCTCTCAGAAATTGTGTTCTTGAAAATTATGAGAGTCCCCCTTTGATTATGACGCATAACGACGTATTTATATCGCAACCCTATGTCAATTAACTGGGCTTCCTAGTCCTAATGGGTTTTGGCTTAGGCTTGATCCTTTAATTTTTATTTAATTCCAAATTGGTTGTATTAATTTGGGCTTTTATTTAATTAAGCTTAATGGGCTGATTTAAGCTCAAATTAAGACAACCAAGGCCTTTTAGACTTATGATTTTCAGCCCCTGTTTTCCGAGTGAGCCGAGTTTCGTTCGATGCCCGGGCTCGATTTACATGATGAATTTTAAGTTTGCTTACCACCACCGATCCGATGCGAAATGCAGTTAATCTACATGAACTTAAACTATATGCTATGCAATTTTAATATTTTTGTTTAGGGGTTAAAATTTAATCCCTAATTTTTCTATGCAATATTTACCTAACGGGATCACCAAAATTTAGGTGTCAACAGCTGCCCCTCTTTGAAAGTGAGCTCGAAGAGGTTGCATTCAAAGACTAAACTGACGCCTAAATTTTGCCATGCAAATGCAATGAATGTTATTTTTGTCGGGATTATGAGTCCCATTTTAAAAATGCAATAAGAAATGATGCATGCTGACGTAAAATAAGAAACATACCTGGAATTACTTACCTAACTTGAGTGGTGAAGTAATTTAAGGCATTGTCATGATTCTTGAGATTGTTTGGCAAATGTTTGGACTCTATCCCAAAGGTATTGCCTGATAAATGCTGATGAACTCCAGTGACCTACAATTCAGTTAGGACACACGGAAGGTAGTTCGAATTACCTGGATATCGTCTCGGTTACTCGGATGAGACACCTAGATATCTCCTCAGGCACTCAGGTGAAAAATATGATGAGATATGAGATACCTGGATTTCTCCTCAAGCACTCGAGTGAGATATCCGGATTTCTCCTCGGATACTCGGATGAGATACCTGGATTTCTCCTCAGGCACTCGGATGAAAAATATGATGAGATATCCGGATTTCTCCTCGGATACTCGAATGAGACACCTGGATTTCTCCTCAGGCACTCGGGTGAGATATCCGGATTTCTCCTCGGATACTCGGATGAGACACCTGAATTTCTCCTCAGGCAATCGGATGAAAAATATGATGAGATATCCGGATTTCTCCTCGGATACTCAAATGAAATACCTGGATTTCTCCTCAGGCACTCGGGTGAGATACCTGGATTTCTCCTCAGGCACTCGGGTGAGATATCCGGATTTCTCCTCGGATACTCGGATGAGACACCTGGATTTCTCCTCAGGCACTCGGATGAAAAATATGATGAGATATCCGGATTTCTCCTCGGATACTCAAATGAAATACCTGGATTTCTCCTCAGGCACTCGGGTGAGACACCTAGATTTCTCCTCAGGCACTCGGGTGAGATATCCGGATTTCTCCTCGGATACTCAGATGAGACACCTGGATTTCTCCTCAGGCACTCGGATGAAAAATATATAGACGTCTGGACATTGTCAAAGACGCCGAATGGCTGCAACAAAACTGATTAGATATGGAGCCTGTCGATTGCTCGAACAGGTGAATGAATACTTGGATAAACACAGGCACCTGAAGGGGTAGAGACATACTTACCTGTTGATATCTCTGACTCTTGAGTGTGTGTCTCCTGCTAGACACGGTTATAGACAACAAGTAATATGCATTCATGGGCAATCAAGAACACATATACTCATGCACTATAAATTCAACTGGTTTTCATGCATGACGATTTTGTCAAATCAGCATTACTAAATTTCACTGGGGAAAATCATGATAAGACAATCCAGATTCACAAGTGGATATCTTGAAAATGTCGAATAAGGGACTTTCGGTCCGAAAGGGCTTTCTCTCATCCTCATCGAAAAGCGGCTAATTTATAAAAATCACTCTATCTCACCATCTTCATGTCGACAAGGATCCGAGTATTCTCGCAAGCGGTACAACCTTACCAATCTAAGAGGTCTTTGCGAGGACCGTAACATAGGCTTGGTCAATGGCTTAGCAAAAGGGGACTCTTTGAGTCAAGGCTATTGAAAGAAAATACTCCGCAATCGTCTCCGGGTTTACAAGTCAAGAACCCTGCAAAATGAGATAGAAATGAACTTGCTCGCACTTCTTCGAGCTAAGCTTATAAACATCTGAATCCTACATTAGTTCAAGTGCCATAATCTGAAGAGACTTTGTAAGGGACGTAACGTAGGCTAGGCTCATGGGTTGAGAAATGAAAGGATCATTAGGCTCAAAATGTGTATAAATAGGTGAATAAGTTGGTGATCATCTCGGCATTGTCACCAGTCTTCCTTTTCGCCAGGGATTATCTTCTCGGTAGACGTTCCATTGGGCTTGAATTCACCACTTGATTCCTTTGAGACTTGTAAGACCACTGCTCCACTGGGATTCATGACTTTGACATGTCGTATCTTGACATTTTTTCGCTAAAGTTCTCCTTTTTTTTTCGATTTTCTTTTCTCTTTTTTTTTTCTCTCGGGCATTGGCCTTGCTTTTACCAGGCACACTGCTTTTTCATGCCCCCTAGTTCTTCTTCTTTTTTTTTTTTTTCATTTTTGACTTTTGACACACATTGTCTACAATGCATATATTGGTCAGCCACATTTTGGCTTGTTTTAATCGAATGACTAACATTTGGACTTTCAGGGTCTTCGTCTTCTATCGGCGCTCCAGATATGCTGCGTGGACAGCGATGGCTTTTACCTTGCCCCAGTGTGAGGGATGATCACCAACTGGGATGAAACGAATTTGCAGGCTCAATTGGGCTTAGCAAAGGATAAAGTATGTATAGGATAGAGAAAGAAATGCTCTTCGTCATTCTAAGGCACTTGAACTTCGTGTGAATTCTTCTAAAAAGCAACACTCGAAGATTGATGCAAGTGAGAGCAAGCAAATCTCTATTCATTTTTCACCTTATAATGCTGACTTACCTCCAATTTGCCCCAATGTGGGGTGGTTCTTGACAGGGGTAATTTGAAAGGATTTCTCCAAACATGTAGGCTCAATGTGGCGAAACAATGGATAACCTGTAGTGTTTGGGATAGAGAAATGAACTGCCTTTCGTCACTTCAGTTGCCGTACCTTTTGCGAGATAACTCTTTACCTTGCAAACATGGAATTTTTTTACTCAACTCACTGAGGATTAGTGCATGGGACTGTGTATAGGATAGGACTTGCCTTTCATCATCCCGATGTACCTCATTCAACACATTTAATTCATTCCATATGAGTTATCAGATTGTCCAAATAGATTTCCCCTTTTGAAATCAATGATGCAAACTGACAAAATGATCAAGCAGAATTTTAAGTAACTGCACGCATTCCATCTTTAAATTGATTGAAAGCATTTATTCATAAGTGAAATGTTTGTGACTCAGAGTATAAACCAGACAATTGAAAACTTTTGCTGCAAAAATGTTAGATCCTATCAGGGATAATACATCCTCACAGCATCAGAATTAACAGGAGTAGAAAACTCACAACCTTCCATTTCTGCAAGATTCAGGGCACCTTTGGGGAGCACCTTTTTAACCGCGTATGGACCGATATAGTTTGGGGCCTCTACTCATGTGGCAACTAAATCAGAGTTTCGTCTCATTCTCAGGGGGATTTGCCCCTCTTTTCGCTTCTCTGGGTTCCTCCGCATCACACAAGTGACAGTTTGGCTGCGCAACATTTCTGAGGAACCCTCAAAATCATCGGGATCATCAAGATTGTCATCGACTGAATATAATGCACTAGATTTGACCATTCCCATACCCTCGCGTATCACAAGATTACTCCTGAAACATAAAGTAAGGGATTCAAAGGGACAAATGGGGCTAAACATTGCATTTTTTTTCTAAATTTTTCTCTTTTTTTATTTTTAAAATTTTTGGATTTTTTTTGAAATTTTTTTTTTGAAATTCTTTTCAAAAAGGTTTTAACACGAGGGAACATGAAGAAGCCCAGGCCTCAGAATTCTCCTTGAACTATATTTTTCTTTTATCGGTTGGATATCATCACCGGGCTAGTTTGATGTACCTCAACATGTCCTCAAAAATGAAAATAATTTGTAATTTCATTTATTATCACCAAATGAATTATATTTATTGGAATGGAAATTGCAACAATCAAGTCCTAGAAATGAAAAGTCCTAAAAAGCAGCTCCCGAGATGGGGCAAGTCCTAGAAAGCAGTAAAAATTCCCACGCAGGGGAGTGTGCGAAAAAGTAAAGGTGTTACTCTTGCGGGCCAGTGCCCATTCTCTCCAACGGTCCTTCCTCGATGGCTCCAATGAGGAAATTATCGAACAAGGTAGTGATTCCATCTATTGCATCATTAGGATCTTCTGTCATTAGAGGTGTTGGATCATCCATACCTTTCCATCCATTGCTCAATTGCCCCAAAGTGTCGATCACCTCTTTTCCTTCATCAGCTTTAGGCGTGCTCTCTACGATCTCTTCATCATCGAACACGTCTTCGAGCGGAGGCATGTCTTCAGGCAGAGGGTCACTCTTGTCCTTCCCGGTGTTCAATGTAGCAAACTCCTTCTCCCAATTAATAACTACTTCGGAGATAGTGGAAACGATGCCAGTGTGATTAGCATAGACGATCATCCCTGCTTCCACCATTTTGGAGATTCTTTCCCTCATGACAGTTAGGGGAGGCACTTCATCATTCGGGTAATAACCTGCTCTCACTAACCCATCATAGACATCAGTGGTATACACCTTGACATTCTTGATTCGACTAGCATCGACACTAAATATGGCATTCACATTGCTCGCGTGATCAGGGAGCGGGTTGCTCTGAACATTCGGCCTGGCAGGTTGGAATGAGAAGGCCTTCGTGTCCAGGAGATCCTGGATTCGGTGCTTAAGGGTAAAGCAATCGTCAGTTGAATGCCCCACTTCGCCCATATGATAATCACATTTTTTAGATGGGTCATAATTATAGTACTTTTCAGAGTTAGGTCGCTTTGGCTCGGTGGTAAGCAAACCCTTCTTTTGGAGTACTGCTAGTACTTGGGACAACGACCCAGGAAGAGGAGTGAATTGCCTCTTGTTGTTCATTCTCTGAGAGGGTTGACGACTAGTGTTCTGTTGTTGAGTTTCTGCTATTTGGATCACAGAGACAAGGTTAGCATTCTGTCGGCCCGGTTGAGTGTAAGCCAGATTCACTTCAGCTGTCGGTTCTTTCTCCATTCTTGCACCAAATCTTTTGGTCGAGCAAGGCGGCTCTACGAACCACCCATCTTTCAGCCCTATCTCAATCTGTTCGCCTATAGGGATGAGTTGATTGAAGTTGTCAGCCGGAGTGGCTACCATCCGATTACGGTATTCAAACGGAAGCGTTTTAATGAACATCCTCTTCAATTCACTGTCTATGGGTTCTGGGATAATCTGTGCGGCTATGTTTCTCCATCTGATAGCATAATCCTTGAATGACTCATTCTTCTTCATCTGAGCACGCTCGAGGTCATCGCGGGTGGGAATGATGTCCGTTATGAACCTGTACTGCTTTAGGAATGCTTCACTAACTTCCTTCCAGGTTTTGAGGCCATTTATCTTCTTCATGAGATACCAGTTCAGGGCAGGACCCGTCAAACTTGCCTGAAATGCGTGAATCATCAGGAGTTCATTATCAACATACGGTGTCATTTGTACGTGATATAGCTGCAGGTGAGCTCTCGGGCAGGAGGTGCCATTGTACTTGTCAAAGTCTGGCATCTTGAACTTCTTCGGGATTTTGATTTGTGAGTAAAGAGACAAGTCGATTGAGGGCAAATCATGCGAGCCTTCCAACTGCTTCACTCTCTCTTCAAGTTTGTTGACCCGTTCATCAGGTTTTTCCTTGTTGACAATAATCTGGACGGGGTCATCTTCTAAATCGGGAATATCGTCATCTTCCTCACTATCGGCATTCTTCCCTCCTTTATGCTTTGGGGCTGATGCCTCAGGGGACGCGGGAATAGGAGTCAGTCGAAGGGTTTTGATCTCAGCGAACATCTGTTGCATTGCGACGAGGAGTTGCTTCATTTGGTCCTCAATGCCAACAACACGATCTCGTAAGTCGGTTTGATCGGCCATTCTTGTTCTCGATCGCGTGCGAATAGGCGATCGTGATCGGTCCGTAATTACCTAATTTGCAGGAAATGAGCCAAATAAGCACATGGTCAAGACAAGGTTGGTCCATGACATGCTTTTAGTCTTTTTTTTGTTTATTCATGAAAATATTCGTATATGGTTGAGACTTTATGAAAAGTGATCTAGGCAAAGAAATGTAAATAACGCCCTAGACACAACCTAGCAAATAAAAACACCAAAATCCCTAATCATAAAACTATGAAAAACAAAAATTGAGACTCCCTAGAAATTATGACCTGAAAACAAATTCTCTAAAGCCTTTTTTTTTTAAAAAAAAAAACGACGGCAAACTTCTTAGGAAAATAATTACCTACGACACATCTAGGAAAATAAAGACATAGATTGAAAATAAATTCTCTAAAAGAGCTTTCTTTTTCTATTTTTTTTAAAAAGGACTCAATGATTATTACTTTCAAATTTAAAACCAACCTAGACATATCATGGACCGACCCGAAAAATGCAATAACTAAATAAATTGCAAAAAGGAGAGTTCAGAAGACTTACTTCACCCAGTAGGACCATGACAACCACATAGACATGCGCATGAAGCGTGAGGTTCGATTTCTATCTAGACTCTGGCTTGCAAAGTGGAGACGCGAGGATTACCGGGCTAAACCAGTCATGGTTGTGGTTAGGCCGAGGTTCCCCTGACTCCGGCTTAGTCAAGGAGCCGACCCGGGTTGCAAAGGGTGCAACCGTGGTGGGAACTCAATGACACCGTAAAAAAAACTTTCGGGACCAAGGAGGGCGACCCATACCACGCGGATGTGGTCGAGGTGTCCGCTGTCTTAGTACCATCCTAAACCTGTGCCGCCCAGGTCCGGCAGCGGGTAGTGTGTGCGGTGTAGTGTAAATGCAAGGCATGCACAGCAGGTTATATCATACAGCGCTTCGTGCATAAAATAAACCATACATCCAAACACCTCCCTGCAAAACAAGGGTTAACAATCACGCCTCCCCTTATACCTCCCATTTTGCAAAAACATTTAACACCTAAAACGTTAGGGACGTACCTGGGATCCTCGCTGCCAAACAAAAAATATTTTTTGAAAAGAAAAACTGGCCTAAGTCCTCTAAGAGTTTTAACTCAAGTCCCCAGCGGAGTCGCCAAGCTGTCGCGACCTAAAGTTTTCTTTCAGGCTAATGGATTATTAAGACTAAGCTTAACTCGGACCCTCCCAAGCCCTACCAATTCGCAACTTAGGATTTAAGTTTTTAACGTGCAAAAGTTTTCATGCTTGGCTTCACCAAAAAAAAAAAAAGTTTTCATGCTTGGAGTCGCCACTAATCTATTTGTGGTGGGTCGATTAGAAACCTAAATAAAACATAGGGAGATATGTTTTATTCCTACGAACCAGAGATTTTAAGTTCGGGGACTTGATTACGCTAGATCTAGTCTAACGCCCTTTCGGTACCTTTTCTTTTCAAAAATATTTATGCAGGCAGTCTGGATCCATTTTAACTTAGTCACTAGCATGTGAGGTGATCATGCGGGTGCGCAAACCACCAAAGTAACACCCAATAATCAAAACATTAAATAAATTGCAAGAATGGGAGAATTACTTACCTCGAAGCAACGTAAGCATCTGCGTTGTTAGCTAGAAAATCACATCAACAATCCTAATATGATTTCTAATTAACAAGCAGTTCACTCAATATTTTTTAGAATTTTCATTTATTTAAATGAGAGCTAACCTATATGTAATGACGTGCAAAAAATTAACATGCGATTAATGCAGCCTAACATGCAAACTATATGCCATGCGACGACGTGACCTAATTCTAATGATGGAAAAATGATTTATTTTTGGTATTTTTAAATGAAATTCGGAATAAAAAATGCCTAAATTAATATGCAATCTATTCTAAAAAATGATTTGATCTATCCTAAAGTGATTCCTTTTTTTGGGATTTTTATTAAAATTCGAAATTATTAAATATCCTAAATAATCCACAAAGATTAAAATAATCTTTAATTTAAACTAGGAAATATGCAACCCTAAGTCCCAATTTAAATCAAATAATTATCTTATTCTTTTGGATATATTTAAGATTCCCTAAGCATGCAAAATTTCTAATTTAAATCTAACTAACAAATTTTTGGATTTTATTTATTTAAAAGGAAAACAATCAAATAAAGATAACTACCACGTTCAAACAATCCACGCAATCCGCAAGATTTTTTAAACTCAGATAAGGCAAAGAAATCAAACTAACGGTCATATCTATAGGGTTATAGATATCGACGGAAAATTGATTGGTCAAATTTGAAAAGCAAATAAAATCTATTATCGTGTCCAAGTGATTATGGATAAGATAAAGATTTTCCGTATCGCCGCGTATCGTACCTTAGGGATAAGGTCGGATAGTCGTCCAGATACGTTGCCAAATTAGGAATGATTCCTAATTTTAAGTGTTTCAAATATTTGCGGATATTGCATGCATTATCCCTTAGATATCTAGTAAACTAACAAAGAATATCCACAAAATATCTAAATTATCCGAAAACTGGGAAATTAAATCTTTAAAAGAAATATTCGGATAATTTTACCTAATTTGCGGATAACTTCCAAATTCGAACTCGGTGTCGGATCGGGCTTGCGGATCGCGGGATGGTGTGGAGTGAACCGGAAGCGGCGGACCGGCGGTGACGACGGCGAGGGTTCTAGCGGTGAGGGCTTGACGACTCGGAGATCACGGTCTAGCGGGTGTCATGAAGAAGCGGCAACAACGTCACGCCGTGATGAAGATAGGAGCAGTGACTCGGTGAGGTTGACGCGGCAAGGCTTGCAGCTTGGGCACGTCGAGGGGAGAACAGGTCACGCCGATGCAGGCTTTGTCTCTACGAGCATCTTCTTAGTTGTGAATGGTTCAATGATGCACTCCTTCATAAGCTTTCTCGCCACCTCACCCACGAGTCATCACATGCACATAAAATATTTTTTCTCTTTCTACCTTAGCAACAACTTTCCAGCGGGCACGGCGTCCAGGAACCTCAACCACAGCAATGCGCAATTAAACTTGTCCCAAAGATTGGTTCAGTGAAGACAAGCGGTCGCCTTGATGGACTTGCAGTGGACTGACTTCTCGGAACACTGCTGACTTGAGGACGTCGCCAGGGATGCGGGGATCACTCGATGGTGGTCTGGAGAAGAAAAACAATGACGTCGTGGGCGCTGAACTCAGAGCAGCAAACGACGCTTGGTGGCTTCGTCGTCAGAGGGCTGGTTCGACGTCGTTGTCAGTGGTGCGGCCACTGATCTGGCCGCGAAAGGATGGGGGCTTGGCCGTGAAGGATCAAGCCAAGCTCCTTCTCTCTCTTTTCGCTCTAGTTCTCGCTCACGTGTGTCTCCCGTGCTCTCAGAAATTGTGTTCTTGAAAATTATGAGAGTCCCCCTTTGATTATGACGCATAACGACGTATTTATATCGCAACCCTATGTCAATTAACTGGGCTTCCTAGTCCTAATGGGTTTTGGCTTAGGCTTGATCCTTTAATTTTTATTTAATTCCAAATTGGTTGTATTAATTTGGGCTTTTATTTAATTAAGCTTAATGGGCTGATTTAAGCTCAAATTAAGACAACCAAGGCCTTTTAGACTTATGATTTTCAGCCCCTGTTTTCCGAGTGAGCCGAGTTTCGTTCGATGCCCGGGCTCGATTTACATGATGAATTTTAAGTTTGCTTACCACCACCGATCCGATGCGAAATGCAGTTAATCTACATGAACTTAAACTATATGCTATGCAATTTTAATATTTTTGTTTAGGGGTTAAAATTTAATCCCTAATTTTTTTATGCAATATTTACCTAACGGGATCACCAAAATTTAGGTGTCAACACGAGTCAAAGGCTAGGTGAATGAATGGCCTAATAGAAAACTGTTTGCATTTGGTGGTGCGAGAAATTGAACTCATGTGACGTATCAAAGCCGCACACACAATCCCATTCCTTAAAATTGTGCAAATCCCACCAAATTTATGTATCTTTTCACATGATATTTTTCCTTGTTATATATAGATCATTTCTCGTATTTCAATCTCAAGTAATGCAGTTAACATACATTGACTTTCGTTTTTTTTTTTTTTGTATATCCTTTCGAGGAATTTTGAACATCTTCCATCTATTTCTTGTATATAGTATATACATTGACAAATGGATTAAACGCAATAAACATAAGTTGATATGTATTACTAATGGATTTGACTGCATAGTTTATGTTATTCTTATTCTGAAACTTTCTCAAAAGATTAATTGTGGTATTATTTTTCAGGAATCAGCTCTCACAGGACTTGTAACTGTTTTAAAAGATTGGTGAAGTTTTGATGACCACTAGCGTCATTCTTGTTGGCATGCAGGGAACAAAGGATCGTATTATTTACTGGGCCAATGCACTAAAGAGTCTAAGATTAGGTATTGCATTAAAAAAAATAGCCGTGAAGGCATAATCAAACTATAAATAGATTTGAAGTAGTTTGTTGATGCAAAGTTTTACTTGAAATTGATGATTTGATATTGAACTGTTGAGTATGACAAAATTTGGTTTCTCAACCCCATGCATGAATTTAAATCTATGTAGTATACATGTTTAAGATTAAACTCAATTTGTTTCAATTATTAGAAACATAAAAACCAAATCACGATGTGAAGCTTGAACTTCATCACAAGTTCTCATAAAAATAAAAGTAAAGGTAATATTTTCCTAACATCCTTTAAATTATTAACACGGTTTGCAAGCCATATCAATGTAGTACTACAAATTATGACTCCTACAACATGGCAAATCATATATACACACACACACACATGGTGAGATTTTCATTGGTCCCTTCAAAGGATTTGGCACTACGTGTAATCTTCAATTATGTAGTGACAGAGAGTTCTACTGTATATTAAATTCATCATTCTAATAGAGTAAGTTATCTTTAGATCACTATATACTAACACTCTTGTCGAAGATCATATTATATCCCATATCTATTATCTAGAGATAGAGATTTAACAAATACTTTCTATTTATGGGCTAAAGTTGAAGATTCTTTTTTTCGGTCTTCGTAGGTGGATAGCAGGAGGAAGTTTCCTTCTGATGAGGGCCTTCCTTGGGAGTCCGCCTTGCAAGAAGAGAGTGGCGCCTAGCAGGGATGCAATCTTTTTTACTTGTCGGCGCCCGCAATCCTCATCCCCCCTTGTTGGAAGTGAATCTTTTTCATCCCCACTTCTAGTGATCACTAATGATTGTCACAGTGCAATGAGCCTGAATGTTGGCAAGCTCGTTCACTAAATCATCCTCACGCTAGGTTCTCCTTGGAGGGTTATTAACTTGTGTAATCTTATGGGTGTCAACCTAGCCACTATCTTTTTCGAGGCGTGGGAGCTGCCTCTACCCTTCTTAGTTTTATGCTGGAAGGGAACCACAGGGAGGGATTAGCGCCTATCAGCTGACTATATCCCACCATAGGATGCAGCCACATCCTTTAGGAGTCTTACGGGCTTTAGCCCAGCCATTATCTTTATCGAGACGTGGGAGCTGCCTCTACCCTCCTTAGTTTTATGTCGGGAGTAACCCTAAGGTGGGGCCGACGCCTATTAGTTGACTGCATCCCACCATAGGATATGGCTCGCTCCTTTAGGAACAAAAGTATAAGGGGTCATCCTCCCCGGGATAGTTTTCTTCTCTGTTTTCCCGTAGGCTTTTTAAGGACCTGCCTAGGTCCGAAAGTTGGAGATTCTAAGGGTGGGCATTTCAAGTCAATTTGAAATTGAAAATAACAATGCTAGCTAGCTATATTTTTACAGTTTTTTTATTATTAGTTTAATACTGCGAAAAATCCTAAATTGATACACTTGTGATAAATTTACCCCAAATGACCACAAAAAACTCCAAACAGATATATTTGTGATAAATTAATCCCAAATTAATTTTTTGATAGCAAAAAAAAAATCTAAACCGGTATATTTGTGACAAATATATCCCCCTTTAAATTGGATTAATACCACAAAAATCATAAAACTGATACAACTGTGACAAATGAAGAGTAAAATTTTAAACTGGTACACTAGTCAAATGTCAACGTCATCCAACTTGGTAATTTGACAGTAAAATTTAACGAAAATTAACAAAATAAATTTATCGGAAGTGTACCAGTTTAGGCTAAATTAGTAAAAGGTGCGCTACTTTGGGGTTTTTGGATGTCAAAAAATTAGTTTTGGGTAAATTTATCACAGATGTACCAGTTTGGGAATTTTTTGTGGTATTAACTCTTTATTATATGATTAACATTTGCAATATAACCTGTAGAATTTCTTTTTCATTGATATAGCCCTTCCATCACCATTCATTTGAGTAGTTATTACAATTTAAAAATATAATTACTCACATCAATGAGGGTAGCTGCCCCTCGCCTTGGCCGGCAATGGTTGTCCGATGACCTCGCTAGCCCACAATTGGGAAAAAAACAGAGAAAGGAAAGAAATGAAAAAGAAAAAAAAGAATAAGAAAAGAAGAGAAAAAAGAAAAAAGTAATAAAACTTTAGAAAAATAAAAAATTGTTCACATGAACACCGGCCATGCCACGTAAATCGTCTAGCTTCAATGTTAGTGATTTTCGGTCAAAATTGGTTGAATAGACTCCATTGGTAAATTGTCAAAAGGTTTATGATTCAATTAGCAAAATTAAAAGATTTAAGACTGAATTGGCACAAATACAATAAGTTTATGACTTTTTGGTATTTTTCCCCTAATATCTCACTTATACTGAGCTCAAGTTGTAAATCAAAATAAAATATCTTATCAAGACTATTAATCTTACTTATACTACATTTTACATAGAAAAAAAATCATAGTATGAGTAGGGATTAATAAGCATCACAATGGAGAGAACACGGCGCTGAGCAGTGTGGTTGTGGCTATCTTGGTGGCAACTAGGCTTTTCACGGTGGTTGCGACGACGACGAGCAACGACTATGGCGGCACAGCGTGTGGAGGTGGCTCAGAGGGAGAGGACAGAGAAATTGGGAGCAAGAGTTGTCCTTAATGGGTGTGGTTTTCAGAGAATGCGGGGGCATTTTGGCAAAGGTGAGCATTTTTGGGAGAAGTGGATTGATCTAAAAGCCCTCAATTGGGTTGCGGAGGTATCCGTATATAAAGCGGAATTGAATTTAAGATGAAAAATTATTTCTAAATTTGGATGATATGAATTGGAAAGGTTAATCGGAAAAAGGGGTCTCGAATATCCAATGTCTACTTTGACAACAATTAGCTAAGCCAAGCATCTAAATCGCTACATAACTATTTACCTTGCTTCTCGACTTTGTCAAGGAGGTTGAAAATACTTGTGATTGCTTTTGTTTTAGAAGTTATTAGTTGATTTGATTTAGTTTAGGAATTGATAGAGATTCCTATTTTTTTTTATCTGTTGTCAGGAAGGCTACTCTGAACTAGTGTTAGAATAGAGAGGATCAATGCTCGACCTCGGAATTTCCTTATTAAAAGTAGAACAGATATCTGCTATTTTAACAGTATCCAATATCTTTCCTTTTTTTTTTGTCAGTCATACTCCTACTCCTGCGCTACCTCTCAGCTCACGTGCAAATTTGTGTCCTGCCTCTTGTAAGGCGTGGGAGTCGCAACCCACTTTAGAAACTACGCGTTCCCACCCCTAGCCTTTCCTGAGAAGGTGGGGAATCGAACTCCCCATCTTCCTCTTATCAAGTAAGAAGGGTGGCCACTGGGGTAAACCCCCAGTGATTAGCATCAAATATCTAGCAAGTGCGCTTTATGTCAACAATAAATACATTCACCTATTCACCATCAAAATGGAGCTAAATCTCTCAACACTCCAAGTCTCCTTTGTAAAGTCAACAATCACCGTGGCCTCTCCACATGCCTTCTCCTCAGCATTGCACCACAAATAGGGCTGGCATGAATGGCCATAATGCTGTTGCGAAGATGAAACTGATTGCCATTGGTCTAGAAAATGCCCTCGGTAGATGGAATTTGCCGGCGAACACTTTCTTGGCGATGATCTCGACAACCACGTAGAGGCCGTGCACAAGGAAGAAAGAGGCGAGCACCCACTTTGGCTTCTTACACTCTCTTAGCAATATTAAGATATTTACTTGATTCTGCATATCTCTTAGAATTATGCATATATCTCATTTGATAATGTATATTGTTGATTGATTATATTTAATATTATATTTATCTTCTTACCTTTAATAATTATTTAATAAATATATAAATAAGTTCATGTACTATTTATCAATACATTAAAATATATTGAAATTTTCCATTTTCTGTCTTTCATATTGTTACATTTTAGAGTAAACATATAAAGAGGCCGGCTGGGAAGCATGCGAATGATGCCGGCAGTGGGGCCCACGTCCTGCCAGTCACCCGGGTGGGGGTCCCATGCACTGTACATGCAGCTGGAAGCCACGCTCAGATCGCTTGGAAGACTTCAAAAAAGTCTTCAAGCTCCGTTTCCTCACTCGAGACGACGCCACTTCTTTGAGAGCTAGGGTTTTTTCCGTGTGCAGAGCAGAGGAGGCCTCGACCTTCTTCGCAAACCCAGCGATCAACGTCCCCGCGGTCGTCCCGAGCGACTCCGGCAACCGACCCCTCCGACGAATCGGCTAGCCAGTACCAGGAGCCATTGATATTCATCTTCAGGAAGCCCTTTCCCTGCAGCGACCACGAACACGGTTCGATTCTCTTCAACTTGTTGTGGGTTTGCCCTGAAGAGTTCTGAATGAGTGTGTTGTTCACAATCGAGGCCAGATCTGGTCGTCGGGACTGAAATACCCGTCTGTATTTTGTTGCGTTCCTTCCTGTGTATTTGCACCAAATGTCTCCCCGATCAGCTTCTTAACAAGAATAGACAAGTGGATTTATCAAAAAGATTGCGGGCTAATCTCAAACCTTTCCAAAAATTCAAGTTTTTTTAGAAGAATCCGTGATTTAGTATTTGATTTCATAATACTAACTATTTTACATGTTTATTTATCTATGTTTGAATTGACTTTTATGCTTTACTTTTTGAGTTTTGGCTTTCTTAAGTCTTGCGGATCAAGTTTATTTATATATGTTTGAATTGACCAAAGTCTCCCCCGATCAGCATCTTAACAAGAATAGACAAGTGGATCTATGAAGATGATTGCGGGCTACTCTCAAACCGTTCCAAAAATTATTGTACATGTTTATTTATATTTGTTTGAATTGACTTTTTATTTTTTACTCTTTGAGCTTTCGGTTTTCTTAAGTCTTGCGGAGCGAATTTGTTGATTGTTGGTCTTTCCCAGTTTCCTAGATTCACATGTAAATGTCTCACAATCATTTGAAAAATTGGAATAGTGTTTTTAAGATTTTTCTTTTTGGTCCATAATAGTGTTTTTAAAATTGGCAAGATTGAAAAAGGCACATTCTTTGCTTAGAAAATGCATATAACACACCCGTCAAATAACCTCTCCACGTATACAATCATTTGTTCAAAAAGTCTTCCTAAAATTTCGTGAGTGGAGAAAAGTATTTGGCAAAAGCAATGTTATGCAGGTGTTTCGTAGCATTGACTTACAAATGATAGGGATCATTGAGAGTTTGAATATAATAGGACCATCTAAATACTTGCTTTTTGTTTTATTGTTATTCTGTAATTGAATTTATATATTGGTAATCTCACTCCTGATATATTCACACGATATGTTCGTGGTTGAAACCTTCAGTTAGCCAAGGGCAAAGGCCTCTTTTGTTCACACACGAGGGATAGAGCTACTAAAACTTCAAGTTAAAATGGAGAGCTCAGATGCAGCAGAATGCGAGCATCAAGTGTTCTTGAACTTCAGAGGACCCGACACTCGTAGTGCATTTACTGACTTTGTCTACGACGGCTTGACCGAGACTGGCATTGACGTCTTTCGAGACAGTGACAAGCTCCATGTTGGTGAAAGAATTGATGGAGCGCTCAAGAGAGCAATTGACAACGCTAGGATCTACATACCCATCTTCTCTCGAGCCTATGCTTCGAGCAAATGGTGTCTCCGCGAGCTCGCACAGATTGTGGAGAACACCTCCAAGTCGAACGGAAATAAAGAGATCCTACCTATTTTCTTCGACGTGGAGCCTGACGATGTTAAGCTGAAAACCCCTTTGTATTGCGATGCCATTTCCAAGTTGGAGCGTGAGAAGCAGTTGAGCACTGAACAAGTAGATACCTGGAGAGAGGCTTTGAAGGAGGCTGGTGCAGTAAAGGGATGGGAAGTCAAGAAATCCGATGCGTGAGCTTTCTGCATTCTAAGATCCTTATTTTTCCTTAATATTTTTTTCTTGTTTGCAAAAACTAAGTAAATAATTCATAGATAGAAGGAACATATTAGTTGCGGGTAGGAGGAGAGAATTAAAAAACATAAAAATTCATGCTAGAGCTACTAAAATTGTTAGTGTTCTTGATTTCACTATAGGCACTTTCATATGTCTATTTTTAATGAAAAAATAAAAATAGAAACGAAAGCTCATTTTTTTGCCATTGGTTGATGGTCTATATAAATTTTGTTTCATTTTCGCCTGTCATTTAGTAAGCATCTCTTAGTAAAATTCTAACGCTTCTAGAACTACTACTCAAAACTTAATAACATAGATATATCACCACAATTGAGGCGGGACTTCCACTACTAATAATACCAAATGGTATGTGTGTAAAAAAATTTGAAACTGCTGGAAAAAAAAGGCATTTTATATAATGGGTGATAAAGTGGAATAATTGAGTACCATGTACGTTCCTGTCTAATAATTTGATCTTTCAATTAATACATCAGACATTTCTCCTTCTGAACATATAATGTCCCACTTCTAAGGTTGTCCCATGGATATAACTGAGAAAATGCTAATTCACGATGCATAAATAGTTGTGCGTTTATCTTGCACAAACAACATTAACATAATTGGAAGATTGCTAATCACATATTGAGATCAAGTCAATTTTCGAATATGATGACACAATGCGACACGTGGCACTTAGCAATGTGCACTGAAATTGCGTTTGAAAGTGATGTAGATTTATATTATTTATGGTTACATTGAATTAGCGAGAAAAATCAAATTCGAAATCCTTCGGGGTCTATTCCATCTTTCTCGTCAAAATGTTTGTGTTATGCATGCTTGGTGTTCTTTTGGAACTTTACAAGATCAAGTACTCGTAAGGCTTGCGCTACAAATCATATGACAAATGTTAAGTTATCAAAAGCAACAGCTAAGAAAACCGTACATTCAATACGAAATTTGAGAAGACACGTCTTGATTGTTGATGTCCCATTAGTTATTGAGTTATTGCGCAGTTAAGCAGATGCAAGTGAATAACATCAACTGCTAGGAAACAAAAAAAAAAAAGAGATTCCGTTGAATTCCAATGGAATTGTATCACGAATGAAATTTAATTACCAGATTTTTTATATATTTCTTTTTGGGCAATTTTCCCCTATTGAAATGGTTTTCCTTGGTGACAGCCAAAGCAAACTAATCAGGTCAGTCGTTGAGGAGGTTCTGATTAAGTTGAAGATAAAGCAAAAGTCCTTGCCTGAACATCTAATTGGAATCGATGATCAAGAGGTAGAAGTGAGAAAATTGTTAGATGTAGACTCTGGAGGTGTGCGGCACATTAAAATTCATGGCATGGGGGGAATCGGTAAAACGACTCTTGCCAAGGTTGTGTTCAATAAACTTTCTACCCACTTTGGAAAGTGTTGCTGCTTCCTTGAACATGTTCGAGAAAAGTCGTCAAGTACCGATGGATTGGTTAAATTGCAAAAGAAGTTATTATCTGAAATAGGAAGTGCCACAGGATTAGAAAGTATCGATGACACTGAAGATCTAATGCAGAGGATCCAAAGAACACTTAGTAAAAAGAAGGTCCTCATTGTACTCGATGACGTTGATAACAATGAACAAGTGGAGAAATTAGTTGGAAAAGGTGCTTTGGGTTTAGGGTCTAGAGTACTGATTACTACTAGAAATAAGGATGTTTTGCAAAGCACTGGACTAGATTATGAAATGAAGGTGATGAGAAGTGATGATGCGCTTAAGCTTTTCAGCAGACGTGTATTTGGCAAAGACTCTCCTTCGCATGATTGCTATAATATTTCAAAGGAATTTGTAAATGCTACCGGAGGACTTCCTTTGACTATTAGAGTAATTGGTTCATATCTGAAAAATGAAACACGAGAACTATGGGAAGAAAAATTGAACGAGTTACGCAAAGCACCTCCAGGTGATGTTTTCAAACAGTTGAAAATTAGCTATGATGCATTGACTTTTCAGCAAAAACAAATTTTTCTGGATATTGCATGTTTTTTCATCGGTGAGAAAAAGACAAACGCAATTTACATGTGGAAAGATAGTGAACTTTTCCCACTTACTGGAATTAAGGTCCTCATGGATAGGTCCTTGATAAGGATTGGAAAGGACAATGAGTTTTTGATGCACGATCAGCTCAGAGATCTCGGAAGAAAAATTGTTCATGACGAAAATCCGATGAATCCTGAAGTGCGTAGTAGGTTATGGATTAAGGAGGAAGTCCTCGATACAATAAAGACAACGAAGGTGGAACACTTCATGAGAGAACTGATGGATTCTCTTTTTTCTTCATGGTTTTATTACTTTTCCTCGATAAAATAGAATGCTAAATACTACTTGTTTCTTGCTCTCATTTGCAGCCGAAGAACGTTGAAGCAATGGTACTGTCTTCTACAAAAGAGTCTATCAAAAGTGAAGAGATTGGAAGGTTTAAAGAGCTGAGATTCCTTAGACTTGTTGGAGGAACCTTTGATGGCAACCTAATGGATTGTTTTCCCAAATTAAGATGGATTTATTGGAATGCTTTTTATTTAAAAAGTGAACTAACCAATATGTGCTTAGAGAATGTAGTTGTCCTTGCATTTTGGTTCATTGACGGTTTGGATGATCTGAAATTATGGAACTTAATAAAGGTGCGTCATATGCTTATTTCTATTCTCTGTCCTTGAAAGCAAAATTTGAACTACTCTTCCATTGGATAATGCATTCACTTTTTACAGGAGGCAAGAAAATTGAAAGTTCTTGAGCTTGGTGGCTGTCATCGCATAACCAGAACACCAGACTTATCAGGATGCCCAACTTTAGAGAAGCTAACTTTCAGCCATTGCGACAAGTTAAGGAAGATTGACAGCTCTATTGGGAAGTTAAAATGCTTGATAGACTTAGATTTTAGTACTTGCTTTAAGCTTGAAGGTTTGCCTAAAGAAATCGGGCGCCTAGAGAAGCTAGAGCAATTCTCTCTAACGCATTGTCGTGGAATAAAAGGACTACCAGATTCCATATTTAAGTGGAAATCATTACGGGAGTTGTATCTTTCAATTGCATGTCCAGTGGAGTTATCGGCTGCTATCGGAAAGCTTGGAAATCTGGAAGTGCTTTCGATTGAAGACAATTTGAAAGGTCAACTTCCTTCTGAAATTGGCTTGCTTGGACGGCTGCAACAATTGGTGTTGAGAGGGTGTTATGAAATCCCAGAGTCGCTGGCACTCCCAACTAGTTTAACCTATTTGAAAATGTCATCTACGTCATTGCAGGTTGTCCCGGACCTCTCAAACTTGACTAATTTGGTTGAGTTGGAGCTAAATGACAACTCTAATATTGATGAGCAAGATAGAAGAATTCATACCGGTGACTTAAGGTGGATCGGGAGGTTATACGAACTGGAAAAGTTGAGCTTGCGTCTCCTCCATGTCCCTGCTCCCAATGAGTTGGCTTCCCTTCCTAAGCTTAACCAACTCCATTTATCTGGATTGGACCTGCAAACCTTCACGCAGGTTCCCTCTTCTCTATTAGAGCTAACCCTTAAGGATTGCCAATCAACTGCATTACTCTCCTCCAACTTAAAGAATTTGTCAAATTTATATCTCAATCGCTCTCAAATGCAAGAGATTAAATTCGATGGGCTTCAGCTTCCAAATTTAACGATACTTTATCTTAATGAATGTGAACCCCTCGAGAAATTCATGCTATCCAGCATGAGGAAGCTAAAAGAGGTCGGCGCGAATGACTTCCCAAGACTAGATGAGATACACATTGCTGGGGTGTTGGAATCGTTGGAGGGATTGCGTATCGATGGGTGCAATTCCTTCGGAAGGTTAGTGTACGTCGACATACAACAACAGGAATCTTCTCCTGAATCTTCACTAATCCTTGCATCGGGAGTCTTCAGTAAGTTGCGGGAGCTGCGGCTAGAGCATTGCTATAAGATACTTAGTATTCAAGTTGTTGGTACGTTGGAATCGTTGGAAGAGTTGTCACTTTATGAGTGTCATCATTTGCGAAGTCTCAGTGGTTTGTCAAACTTAAGGAATCTCAAGTCTTTGCGCATAATTAAGGAGGATGAGCTACGGATTGTCGAGGGCCTCGACAAGTTAGAGTTTTTGAACGAGTTATTTCTTTTGAGCTGCCAATCGTTGGAAAGTCTGATCGATGTATCGACCACCCAATTGCCAAATGATTGCCGCTTATATATCGACAATTGCCCGAAATTACGTGGGGCTAAGCAAGGATTCTACGGCTCCGTCCAGCGTTTCAAGGATTATGAGGTGAGTCAGAACCATCCGCAACAACTTTGGGCAGATTTCTAAAAGTTGTGGAAATTCAAAACAACAATCATACAAACATGAATTAAACTTGGACTCACTTACTTTAAAAGCCAGTTGACGCATGTGATGTTTTCTCTTCTTCTTTTTTTTTTTTTTGGCATATGAGAAAGTTTCATAGTTGCAGTAAGAGAAGTTCAGTTTTTATCACAAATGTTTGGAAAAACTTCGTATTGTTGGACATATATATAGAATAGCTTAGAGCCTATTATTTAAAATGTTTTCTCATTTTACATGAAACGAATGGTTTTATTTAGCTTTTTTTGTACGTAATATACTCCAATTTTTTTTGTCCATTTCTTACTTAACATCAATTATTACGATGATGACTTTCATGATTTACGATATTTACAGTGAAGATAGAACATTAAAGAAAAACTTACAAAAACTGCAATTGAGTCATAAAATTTATCGATTTGATATAGTTGAGTCTCTTCTTTAATTTTGTCTAATTTGATTAACGTAAAATGCTGGCCGCGCAATTTTTATTTATTTCTCTCTCCTAAGTGGGATAAAGCTTAGAAAACAGGGGTTTGTCTGCAAGAACGTCTCCTTTTGAGGATTGGCCCAAATTCCCAAAGCCCTAATTGAGTTTTCCTCTCAACTTCTCCTCACCTCTTCACCGGTCTTTCTCGTCCATAGCGTACTTCTTGCTCATGGAGTCCTCTTGTTATTCGTCCGAGTATCCCCCTTCTTCTTCTCCGTCGAGTCCTCCTCGCACAACTACTCGATGAGGCCAACGGCGAACGTCAGGTCCTCTTCTTCCGAGCCCGACGGCATGAACGAAGGTGTTAAAATCCCCCTTCTCTTGTATTTTGCTTTCGTCCCCGTGGAGATATGGTAACTCATTTTGAGGTGTTTTCTCTTGTGGATTGAATCGGTCTGAGGTTTGGGAATGATGTCAATGAGTATACGCAGAGACACAGAAAGTTCTTGCGATCTTTCTAGTCTTAGCAAAATACGAGATGGGATCGTCCCAAAACAAAACAAGAAAAAAGACACGGATTGTTTGCACGATTTTGTGCGGGTTAATTAAGGCGGGAGCAGCTATATTTAATGCTCAATTTCGCAGTTCTCTGCTTCGGAAAAATGCTATAAATTATTGGGGATTTGGCTTCATTATCTTGCATACCGCACTTTGAAATTTTTTTAAAATTCTATTTCAAATTATTATGAATACATCTTTTGCCCTGGGGAGTCAAAATAAAGGTGTCATCTTTAGTTCAAGTGCTATTTGTTCACTTAGAATCTCCAGAATATCCAATTATTGTGCGATTCGTTTAGTATTGTCTTCGGGACATTTTCAATTTAGAGCTTGAATGAGCCTACATAATTTATTTGACTATCTAAAGTGTTATTTATTTTTGGAGTGCCAATTTTCAAGGACAATGTGGTCTGAGGTGCTGAAGCTTCTACTGGTACAGGACAATTTGTGCCTTGGGTAAAAAAAAAGCATGTTTTCGTTGCCACAATCATCAGCATTAGATAGAGACTTAGGGAAGACAGTATTCCTTTTTCTTCTTTCGCGTTGCCAAATTTGTTGCTTGGAGCCCTTCGGGCAATGAGACTAAAACCTCGATAAAATGTGTTTGTTTAGGAGTCTTAAAATTGGTCTAGTCAATTCTTTGTCAAATCGAATTTGAGTAAGGCCAACGTGTGGTAATTAGGTGTCCTTCCTCTGGTGAGGCCGTGAAAATGGTGATATACAATGCCATGGGTTTTTTTAATGTCTCTGGTTTTTGCAGGAGGAAGAGAGTGTGCCGGCTGCATTAACAGACCCATTGATGGTTAGGCGTGCAGAGGGCAGCACACAAGAACGAATGCACGTACCAGGAAAGATGGAGGAACTCCTGGCTTCATCTAAGGTAACTTCCCGTTGGTAGACTGAAGTTTGAACACTTGGTTTGGTTGCATTCAGTGGGGACTGTACTGAAGTTTAAATACTTGGTTTATTAGTGTTCCTTCTGACAGCGAAGATGGTGGAATATACTTGGTTTATCAGTGGGACTATACTGAAGTTTAAATACTTGGTTTATCAGAGGTCACCAGGGTTTCTGTTGCTTGCTTGGACTCACTTACTTTAAAAGCCAGTCGACACATGTGATATTTTCTCTTCTTCTTTTTTTTTGGGGGGGGATATGAGAAAGTTACATAGATGCAGTAGGAGAAGTTCAGTTTTTATCACAAATGTTTGGAAAAACTTCATATTGTTGGAGATATATATAGAATAGCTTAGAGCCTATTATCTAAAATTTTTTCTCGTTTTACATGAAACGAATGGTTTTGTTTAGCTTTTTTCCTACGTAATATACTCCTTTTTTTTTTTTGGTTCATTTCTTACTTAATACTGATTATTATGACGATGACTTTGATGATTTACGATATGTACAATGAAGATAGAACATTAAAGGGAAACTTACAAAAACTGTAATTGGTCATTAAACTTGTATCGAATTGAGTCTCTTCTTTAACTTTGTCCCATTTGATTAATGGAAAATGTTGACCGTGCATTTTTTATTCATATTTTTCTCCTAAGTGGCATAGAGCTTAAAAAAAGGGTTTGTCTGCAAAAACATCTCCTTTTAAGGATTTCCCCAAATTCCCAAGCCCTAATTGAGTTTTCTTCTCAAGTTCTCCTCACCTCTTCACCGGTCTTTCTCGTCCATAGTGTACTTCTTGCTCGTGGAGTCCGCTGCTTATTTGTCGATCCTCCTGTTCTTCGTTTGAGTGTCCCCCTTCCTCTTCGTCGAGTCCCCAAATTTCCTCTTCATTCGAGCGCGATGACGTCGAGTCCTTGCACAAGTGCTCGATGAGGCTGACGACAATGTTGAGTCCTCTTCCTCCAAGCCCAACGGCATGAATGATGGTGTTACAAGCCACTACATCGAGCTTAATCCCCTTTCTTGTATTTTGCTTTGGTTTCAATGGAGATATGTGAACTCATTTGGGGTGTCTGCTATTGTGGATTGAGTAAATCTGAAGTTTGGGAATGATATCACTGAGTATATGCACAAACACAGGAAGTTCTTGCGATCTTACGAGTCTTAACAAAAAGACAAGGATTGTTTGCATGATTTTTTCTGAGTTAATTAAGGCGGGAGCAACTATATTCAATGCTCAATTTCACGGTTCTCTACTTTGGGAACAGGCTAAAAAAATTGGGGATATGGCTTGATTATCATGCATACCGTCCCTTCGAAATTTTTTAAAAATTCACATTTCAAATTATTATGAATACATCTTTTGGCCTGGGGAGTCAAAATAAAGATGTCGTCTTTCCTTAAAGTGCTATTTGTACAATTAGAATCTCCAGAATATCCAATTATTGTACGATTCCTTTAGAGCTTGAATTAGCCTACATAATTTACTCGACAATCTAGGGGCTATTTATTTTTGGAGTGCCAACTTTCAAGTACAATTTGGTCTGAGGTGGTGAAGCTTTTACTGGTACAGGTCCGTTTGTGCTATGGGTAAAAAAAGCATGTTTTCATTGTTACAATCATCAGCATTAAATCGCGACTTTGGGAAGCTGCTATTCCTTTTTCTTCTTTCATGTTGCTAAATTTGTTTCTTGGAGCCCTTCTGGCAATGAAACAATTACCCGGATGGAGTCTGTTTCTGCTACTCATTTAACTTTTGATGACTGGGTTGAGTCTTGGTTTAGCTTCTACTATAATTTAGTCGATTGTGTACATGAAAATTTCTTAATTTAGCTAGATTGGGAACAAAACCAGTTTTCATAGAAGTTGTGATAAACCTAACTAGATAGTGTATTTTCACATAGATAAAATTTCATTAACCTACTTCCATAACTGCACTAGATAGAAAGGGGGAAAAGGAGGAGCGGAGCCTCTATCTACTTGATTTATAAGTAACCTGGTCATTTTCTGCTAATCAGATATTGTTTCTCTTTCCAAGGAACTTATCTAGAGCAGATAAGGCGCCACGCCCATATCATATCTCACTAATCTTATGGACCAAGTAAGGTGCAAGTCGAAGATTGGTGAATGGCTTAGCATAAAATTGTTTGCATTTGGTGGTGCGAGAAATGGAACTCGTGTGATTGTACCGAATCTGCACACACAATCCCATTCCTTAATCACTATTTTATTTATCTTTCACATGATATTGTTTCCTATCATATATAGATCATTTCTCATATTTTAATCTCGAGGAATGCAGTTAACCTATATATTTGACTCTCGTCAGTATCCTTTCGTGGAATTTAGAACATCTTCGATCTATTCCTTGTATATAGTATACAATGACAAATAGATTGAACACAGTAAACGTAAGTTGATAGGCATTATTGCTTGATTTGACAGCATAGTTTAATTATGCTATTTTTATTCTGAAACTTACTCGAAAGATTGATTGTGATTTTATTTGTCAGGAACCACAGGAGCCAAGCTCTGTCGGGACTTGTACATGTTGTGGAGGCTTGTTTTTCTTTTGGTCGAAATTTGGAGGCTTGTTTTGTTTTAAAGACCACTAGCGTCATCCTTGTCGGCATGCAGGGAAGGAGGTAGCATATTATTTAGTGGGCCGATGCACTAAAGAGTTTTTTCTTCTTTTTTTTTTTTTTGGTAAGGAAAGAGTTTAAGATAAGGTATTTCATTAAATAAAATAAAAAAACCATAAAAGGTGCAATCGAGCTATAAATTGATTTGAAGTAGTTGTGGATGCAAAGTTTAACTTGAAATTGATGATTTGATATTGAATTGTTGAGTACGACAAATTCGGTTTCTCAATGCCATGCACGAGTTCAACTCTATATAGTCTACATGCTTGAGATTAAACTCAATTTGTTTCAATTATTCAAAACTTAAAAACTAAATCACAATGTCATGCCTTGCACCCCGAGCACGCGACAACCTCTATTCACTTTGGTCATTTTCACGCGACGTCCCAAGACTTATCGCGGACCCATTGATTTTAAATTCAGAGATATGCACAAGCGGAAGCAAATATGTTTAAAACACATCCTTGACACATCAAAAGGGATAGCTAGGAACAACAGCAGCACTTCATACGAATGCATCCAAGATACAAACATAAAGGAACCCACTTTTACAACTCAAAAGAATTAGGGGTTGGGTCATCCTAGCGCCTCTACTCCAGCAGGCGTCCAACACAAAAGATGGGTACGGCCCACCCGGCTTACCACATTAGCCAAATTGCTACCACGGAAACCCAACATCAAACTCCCTAGTCTGACCCTGAAAAGAGGTTAACAACGAAGAATGAGATAAAAATCTCAATGAGTAAATCTCTAAACCTCGACTAGAAAAGCAATTCGCCTCATGATCCTATTGTACCGTTCAATTTCTCACATGCCAATCTCAAGCTCACGTGTGCCAACTCATGCAATCATGCAAGGCATTAAAATCACGATCCAACACGTACCATCCTAGGTACTCTAGTCACGATGCCATGCCAGACTTCACAGGCTCTCAAGCCAGAACAGCATGCAGGCCCCATCACGACAGGCACACGAGCCAAACCACACACACACCATGCGCTCAATAACCTAGACACTTCCACAACTCATGCGTGGTACTCATCACACGTATCCAGATTATTATTATGCCAACCCATCACGTTGTTTGGCCTTCCGGCATGACCAGCATCATCTCGCTCCATCGGCGATGACAACATCCTGCGTACAACTACGCATCAGGATGGCTTTCCCCTAAAGGGATTGCATTTCGAAATCCATCCTCAAATGGCATCATCATCCCGCTCCGTCGGTGACGGCAACGTCCCGTATACATCTACACATCAGGACGGCATTCCACTTAAGGGACCATGTTCCGAAATCCATCTGTGAACGGCTACCGAAAACTGTTCGGTCTACCGTATCTCTTCGGGCATCCCGTACCTCGTAAACTGTACAAGTACGGCTTCACTTAAACTGATCACACAGGCACACTCACACCCAAGCCCATTATTATCTCCGGTCTTAATCAATGCAAGGTGTTTAGTGCTCACGCTAAGACCACCTATTTCGCACGCGAAATGGTACATATAAATCACACCAGGCCTACCTTTGCCTTTGCCTTTGCCTTTGCCATTCCAATATCCACATCATGGCACTCAATAATCACCACAGACTATCCAAAGCATAATCAAATGCTAATCAAGCAGTTCGCACCATCCAATGCAAAGTCAATTCTCATATTCGTCACAAGCACTGATGAATTTATAAATAAAATCCAACAATCATCATATATTCACATAACCATGCAATTCTCATCCAATCAACCATAGGATTGAGACCAATTCGTTTCCAATTATCACGTAGAAGATATCTTAATTAATCGTACGTATGCGAACCTAATTAGAAACTATGCTATAATCTATAAAATTGTCCCATAAAATTTAATATTTAATAAATAAATTATTGACAGACTAATATTAAAAAGGGATATTAATAAATCATTTTCCAAGAGAAGCTATCCACAAATTCATTTAGTCAACCGATAAGTTGTCACAAAGTTCCGGTAAGCTATCACCTTTTTATTTAATAAATCGGTAAGCTATCATTGGAAAATTCCTGATAAGCTATCATATTTTAATTCACCAAAAATAGATAAGTTATCAAATAATATTAACTAAATCCGATAAGCTATCTATGATAGGCTATCCGCCTAATCTAAGCCATTAGCTCCGCTTATCACATTTTTAAAACAAACTATCTCCTTAATTAACTCCGTTGAACAATACCATGAACAATAATACGCAAACCTATTTACAAATTAGGCTTTAATCCATAGATTCACCTCGTCGATTTAATGTTAGTAATTAAACTAATTACCAAGGTAATCCTAAAAATATGTTAAAAAGGAATATTAACATATTATTGCAAAATAGGCCATAATTAATTTAATTATCCAAAACTAGCTAACTAACCACCTAATTAATCCACCTAATCCACTTAGCACATATAACCTAGTTTAACCATATAAATTAACCCATAATCTCATATTAGCACATATTATGCATTTAAATTAAATAAACTAACTAAACGCAAATTAACCGTCCTAATCCAAGATTAGGGGGTAAACTCACAGTTAGTCCACGCAAAGCTCTGGCGACGGCACGGCGACAACTTCGGCGACTGCAACGGCGACCACAACTCTCCGGCGAGGCCTGCAACTCCGCAAGGGGTCGGCATGGCGAAGAACACCGGCAACCAGCTGCTGTCCACGGCTATTCCGGCGAGGGATGGCGACGGTTGGCCGGCGACGGCTCCGACAACGCATGGCAGGGCCCACGGCTCCACGAAAAACTCGTCGGCACGACGAAATGACACGGACGACGGCTGGTCAAGACCGAGCAGCGAGGAGAAGAGCTGCGGCGGCGTCGGCTGGTCGCGGTGGCCGGCTAGCTCGCGGTTGAAGCGGCGGCGAGCGGCTGAACGGTGGCCGGCGACGCACGGGGGACCAGCAGCAGCGGTTCACGGCGGCTGAGTGTCCACGGCTGAGGGGGGCTGAGGGGGAGAAGGAGCGAGGGAGAGAGACCGAGGGAAAAACGGCGGGGCTGGCGGCTGGCTATGGCAGCGCGGCGGAGGGCGACGGGCGGCGCACGGCGAGTGGCGGTGGACGGCAGCAGTTGCGGCGGCGGCAAGGCGGAGGCGGCGGCTTGCGGCGAAACGAACAGCAGCTTCTCGACCAAAGAAAGAGAGAGAGAGACGGGGTGGCTGGGCTGACGGCGAGCCGGGGCGGTTGGCGGTCGCGCAGCTCGGCTGGTCCGCGGCGGAGGGCGACGGCGAGCTGAGGCGGCGACGGCGAACGAAAAGGCAGAAGCGGCTCGTCGTCCCCAATCCGAGAAGACAGAGAAAGAGAGAGAGCAAGGGGGGCCGAGACGAGGGCAGTGGCTGGCCGGCCGGTGGCTCGCATGGCGGCGCGCAGCTGAGGCGGAGGCCGCAGCGCGACGGCGAGCGGCGGACGGTGGCAGCACGGCTTCGGTTCGCCCAGCAACCGAACAAAATAAGAAGAAAAAAGAAAGGAAGAAGAAGAAAGGGAAAAAGGAGAGAGAAATGAGGGGGAAAGACCAAAGCGCCCTTAGTTTGAATTTCAAATTACTAGGGCCAAAAATGCAAACACCGAAAGTTGATGGGCTAAAATGGAGAAGGAGAAGCTTCAAGGGCAGAGGCACGAAGTGAAGTAGCTTTCCCAACCCAAGACATGGGTTAAGAAGCGGAATGGGGCAAGGCCGAGGAACTGCCATCTCTTTTCATTTGTTTTGGCTATTACCAAACCTAGCCTAGCCTTCGTCAATCACACTCAAGCGGAGCACCCAACTATGGCAAGGCCCCCTTCTATAAGGGTTAGGTTAGTCAATCCGGCCCAAGATGTGTTCGTTGACAAAACCGCCGCAGGAATGGAGACCTTTAAAAGGCATTTTGGGTTGGATCTACAACCTGCTCAGGTGAGGCTCAAGTAAGTTTAGATATCCAATAGTATAAATCACTTCCAACTTTGGACCTTTAGACCGGTAGGTTTAACACCTACTGATGTTGCTCAGAAAAAAAAAAGAAAAAGGCCTCTATAGCTGATTCCATAAAACAGGACTCGGACTTAATATTGGGTATCATTTATAATAACCTTTCTAAGACATTGCCATCTCTCTCTTTTCTTTTTTTGGGATTTAATTAGGAAGATATTGGGTGGATTCATTTAATTATATTAGTCCTATTCAGTATAAGCAGGCAGTTCAAATGGCAACAATTGGGCATCGCCGAAGTTTTGCTAAGTGTCCGCTTTAATGCCCTTATATAGCATCCTTTGGCCAGCGAGGTGGACTTGGACGCTACAGCTCATGACGTGATCTATCTAATCATAATCAGCAGTTCTTCAAGCTATGCTTTCAGATGCACATCTGCAAGCGGAGAGTGATCAACATGGGAAAACGCCAGTTATAACAGACTCTTCAGAAGTCTGTCGCATCAAAGGCGAGCCCATCGGTCTCAGACGTCGAGAAGAGAAGACTCCATACAAATTCTTTTCATTCTTGGAATTCCCTCGTCTCTCCCCAAAACTACAGTCGCGCATCTCCAATCAGAAAATTCAACGGGGAATTCTGATAGTTGCTTATTATGCATCTTTGTACATCAGTAGATCATTGATGAGCATACCTCCTCTGAGTAGTCTACTTGGCCTCATAATTTATATGACTATTAATCTTTGTGAATCCAATAATGTGCTTAATCCTTGCAGTAACATTCTTGTAAGGGGTAATGCGACTGTATAGGATATTCATCTTGGTGAGCAAGTTAATAAGATGGCATGCTCAAGTTGGCTTTTCAATTACCGGTCACAAATTTCCAATAGCGAGCAGTGGCTGGAGCGATCCCTTTGCATTAGAAAATCAAAGAAATTAGAATGAAAAGATTTCCTCTTGATAGCAGCTGCTATTTCCACAGCTTCTTTGTCTTTGAGCACCTCATTCAAAGTGAGGAGACAATTTAACCCCTAGCAAAAATCGACCAAAGCTGTGGAACCCCATCTTCAAAACCTTTCATCACTTATTATAATTAACTTCTGCCCCTACCGAAATGTTGTTCACTTCAGAAACTACAAAGCCTAACAAAACGTGCGCTCGCTATCCGGCATTGGTGAGGGACATGCAAATTATGAGCCCGAGTAATGCTAGCCTGGAACAACAATCTCTCCGGCAACTCAATGGTACGGTCCACCATCTATTTTCCAGAAACTCCATATTTATGAAATTCTCATGAAATTGTTTGCACTATTTCAGTCACAGTATTTGTTATCATTGAATAAAAGCGTTTGATGAATTGTGCTCAGATGCACAACTTGTCAGTATTGTCACAGTGAGTCTTTCTTGAGTCCTTTTTTTATTCTTTAGCTTGGAAGAATCTTTCTATAAGGCTTGTCTAATCAGAGAAACTCAAATAATCATGAATATGTTGAGGCACAAGAGTACAGGTCATAAATTACATAATAACATGTTCATGACCTAATAACGTCCACCGGCTTATCTAATCGTAGTAATGTTAGATTTCAAACATGGTGCCCACCTTGAAAATAACATGATAACATGTTCAGGACATGATAACCTTATAAATTTGCGTGTGCGCGCACGCTTGCGAACAATCTGGACAAATGGATAATAAATCTAGACGCCACACAATAGAGCTAGAGATGTGTCAAGTTCTAGAGGCAGACAATTTAAGATGTAAATTTACCTCCCTAAATATAGAGAATCTTAATCCCTTATCATATTCCATTATATTCTATCTTATTTTGTTTGGTCGAATATTTTGGACAACCAATCGCAGTTATAGTAAAATAGCGTTAAAGGCTCAAGGCCATTGATCCATTAGAGCCGTCATCACTTGGATTAAATTCCTCGGCGAAAAATAGTTGATTTAACCATAATTAACTTAAGGTTTGGGCTTGGCATTAATAAGAAAGAAAATTATGCTAACGAAAATGAGAAAATATATGAAGGAAGACATTGAGAACTCATTGGTCCTTATACGGATACTTGTACAATCTTTCGAAAAAGCATTATAAGGGGCCTGGTAATTTTCGAATCACAAAATAATGGATTGCCATCATGACTTCTTCAAAACGTTTCAACTTTTGCATATAACTACAGTTAGCGTTAGAAAATATGATAACTTGCGCATACTTACAATATACTATTACAAGAATTGTACCATCAAGGAATCATAGAAGGGAAATAGTTGCATGGATCATGGTCTGAGGACCATATGCAATCACATTAATTAATTTTTGTGAGATCCATGTGAAACTTATATGATTAACATTTTTGATAAACCAGGCTTATGTGACCCGAATACTGGCAGATCGAACCCAATCAAGCCTGCTTGAGTTAGGAGAGAGAACGAACTTCTTTGAGAAACAAGCATGTATCTATCTTTTCTCTTTGCTTATAATATACACAAGTCCATTCTCAAGTCTTTGTCCGACCCACTTGTGAAGGCAAAGGTGAAAGCACTGACGTATGTTTTGTCTAGTCAATTCGTTTGTTATGCATTGGTTAGCACACAGCAAAATTCCACATCAAATAGACTCCATGTTCTTGTATTCACATTACACAAAGCGTGTTTTACAATTTCAGTTCCTGGAAAATACCAGGAAACTCAGGTTGATATCACAAAAAAATCATAAAGACACGCATTCAAGAATAAAATGTTATTTTGTTGGAATCATTGTGAAGAAGGAACCACATTTTCCACGCAATTTCCATGAAGAATTTGCTAAATCCATCTGTCAGGAATCTTTAGCTCAATAAAAGGAATCTATTATGTACATGTAGTATGCAGAACAATCTCAGATTGCGTAAAAGATTAAAATTAGCACGGACCTGAAATAAAAGAATATACAACACTTCAACCAACATCTTTTGACTTTTCGAATAAATAAGTCAATTTAAAGTACATACATTCCGAAGAAGTTAGCCAATTAAAATTGCACAATCTATTATGTATAGTTAAAGACGGAGCCAAGAGATTGTTTGCTCTTGTGCTTGCCATGTGGCACTTCTCTTTAGCTCCATGCTTGCCTCATGGCATGATATTTGGCATTGTGTTGCCACGTGGCCAAATATCATGCCACGAGGCCTAAAAGCCTTATCGATTATTTACGTGTCACTCTGCCCTCCTATATGTTTTTTTCAATGGCTAATTATAGATAAAGTCAATATTTCAACATCTTTAAATGCTACAAAAAGATTTTATCTAGTGTTAAACTTAGTCGAAAAAATTAATTTAAGCTTACCCTAAAATATTGAATTAAACAAATAATAGAATAGAGTTGTGTGTTTTCTGTATTAAAATTTGATAGTAATTTTTGCATTAATCGTCTTCATCCTCCTCCAATGATACGTTTTTACACAAATTGGTAGCCTTTTTCTGTTCGGCATAGCTCTAACATATACAAACAGTGTTATTTTTTGCATTTTTTCAATTTGAAAACTTAAGGAGGACAGCTGTCTTGGAAAAATGCGGGAACCAAATCTAAGGCCTGGGGATATGATTACACTCGCAAAAAGTGTTAGCGCTGACCCCATCTCTTGTGTCATCCAAGTGCGGGAGGCTACTATACCTGCTATTTGTCTTTTCGGAAGAGAAGAAATACGAAGAAAACTTACAGGGAGATCCCTCCATTATACCTGAAAATTCCTTTCCCTATTTCCACTCGAGCCTTTTCAAATCCCGCTCAGGACCAACAACAATGCTTTTTCAACACCACATTTCTCCGCCGATTCTTTTAATGTTAAATTATGATTCAAATTTGAGCCGTTTATGGAACATGACTCGCTTGGATAAATTTCCATATTTGAACATATCTTTTACTGTTGGAGATAATATTCAAGATTGCTCGCAAAAGGAAATCCTCTTCTGGTACGTACTATGTGGACGTCTTTAGCAAAAAAGGGGCATATTGGCACTACAGGACAAAAGATGGGCACACGTATTCTACAGTTCTTGTATTTCTCTTATGAGCAGTTTGTGGGCCCAAGGGTAAAAGAAAAGAAGATCAGAGCATTCACTTGTGCGGTTGAAGAGTCTGTTCTTTTGTCTTATCCAAGGGCATAAAGGTCATTGTGAGAGAAAACAACAAAAAACAGGGGGTTTGTTTTTCTGTTCTCAAACCTACAGTGGCTGCGCAGATATAGAAGGGAAAAGAACCGTGGGTTTTCTTTTAAGCCGTGAAGAGCCGCACAGGAAGAAGTTGGGATCGCCGAACAGAAATCGTACGAAGGAATTCTCCCAATATGACGATTTATGTAGTGAGTTTATTTCGTCCAATTAAATTATTTATTTATAAATATTTTGGATTTGAACTTAAATTTAGGTATGAAAAACACTCGAGCATATGAGCAAATTGTAACTTTGATTCTCCGATTATAGTGGATTATTTATTACTGGCTCTCCCCATGGATATAGGTACCGATATTCGGACCGAACCATATAAATCTTTAGTATTCTTTATCGTTCCTTATTTATTTCTCTGGCATTTTCGCATTGACTTAATTTGCAACATTATGTCGTTTCCGCGTTATATTCAACATTTAACATGGAACTATTGTAAGTTGTCTATTTGGTGTTGTTATATTCACATCCTATGTCATGCATGTAAGAATCAATGTACACGCTTACACGCGAGGCAAAATATCAATTAATATGCTATTCGTACATTATTATTGCGCCGTTTCCTGACTATTTAAATTTTTCGGAAGAATGATTTCTCTAACATCCATATTTTTTATATTTACTCAACTGGGCACTAGGGAATCATTCAATCATGTTTGATAGTATTGCATCTCTATAGATTTTGAATCAGAAGAGAAGAACAAAATCTCTCTATTTTGATACCCAAGTTACTCGAAACAGCAAAGATTGAGCCGAGCTCAAGTAAGCAGCTTGATTTGCACCCTTAATTAACTCACTTGCTAAAATGCATAATCATGTTCGATACGAACATGTATATGCAACTATTAGATCTTTTCAACATGATATATGCATAAAAAACTAATGAATCCAGAATAAATGTTCGGATCTGAGCATATGCTTAAAAAGGCTCAAAGAGGCTCTACTGCAAGGAGATCCTGTCTGGGGTTATTAGATCTTTTCAACATGATATATGCATAAAAAACTAATGAGCCCAAAACAAATGTTGAATTAATTTAAGGAATAACTCGACCTCTCTATGTACTAACAAAATTGAATTTGTGCTGTCCATACTTACGGTGAAATCCCACAAAATTTCGCCCAAAAAGGCCCACAGAAGAGTTATCGGGGAAGAAAAAGCATCCAATATCTGAAAAAGTAAATTATCCCAATATTTCGACCAAAAAAAATGAAACCAATATTAAAAATGAATTAGTCATTCTTATAGGCGAAGCAGATATTTTCAAGGGGAAGCGCTTGTCCCCACTCCCGCCATTCATTGCTTGAAGGACAAATAAAACGTGTGGTGGAAAGTGATGCAGAGCGCTCCCTCTCTCTTTCTCTCTCTACGTTTTCCTCTTCGAAGACTTACCCTCGATAATTTTGTCAGTCTGAATGGTTTCTTCACTTACGAAGGAAGGCCGCAGGTCACTTCCAGGCAAACGCAGCGAAAGTGAGCGATCTCTCTCCGTTGCTTTATCAAGAGAATGTGAAAGATCCCGACAAGCGTAGTGGGGTTTGGATTCAAGAGGGATCCATAGACATGCTACAGAGTAAAGAGGTAAATTCCCTGGCATCTCGTATACTCAAGGATAAGGTTGTCAATCACCAAACCCTTATTTGGCTTTCTTATGTTTTCGGTCTGATTTCCCGTTTCATTCTCCATGGTTCCTTTTTTTCTACCCGCTCTGTCATGCTTGCAGAATCTACGTTCATTAGTATTATTACTATTGTAAGGTTTGGGGGAATTGGATTTGTTACTTATTACATATCTGTCGTTGAGATTAATAGAAAGATTACGGAACGGTCAAAGCCGGAAGGGATAAAATGTATTCATATAGGTAGTCGTCCAAAGTTAAGAGCTATTAAAGGCCTCAACATCTTAGGATATTCGTAGAATGTATCCCTAGAAAGGTAGCCTAGAGGCGAAATCAACGAAGCCCAACCCACCTTTTGAAAAAGGTTATTGGATGCAGATCCGTATCTAGGATGTTGGTTATGATGTTCAGCATCTTGGCCATTAGGACAATGAGTATGAAGCACCATTTGCCCACGATGACCATAATTCCTTGAAAGCTAGATGAATTTCAGCTTAAAACTTGATAAAACTTAACCTCAATTTGAACTCAACCTTCATGAGACTTCATCTACCAAACATGGACTCCCAAAAGTCGCCGAAAAATGGTGCAAATGTCCTCAATTTTCGCACCAAAGTTCTGCGGGATACCTTTGTCCCACCCTTTTTTCTCACTTTTTTCTCTCTAGTGGCCGGCCAAACCGAAAGGGCGAAGATAAATGGGTGGAATCCACGTGCCAAACTTAGAGTCGCTAACTTTTCTTGCATAAAGGAGAGTGGTCGGCCACTAGTAAAATTTACAATTTGGTCTGTTGGAGGATCCAATTTTATGAGGCCTTTTTTCATTTTTGTCGGGTCAACTCGATCTTAGATGCGTAGATGCGTGGGCAATCTTTCGGATCTCTGGGATTGATTTACTGGGTGATGAGGAGAGTGAGCTGAGGTGAATCCCTCAGTAGCTTATGATAATTCGAACTGAATTGACATTGATCAGCCTAATTAATCCCTCAGTAGTAGTTCATGTCCATATTGCCACAGTTCGCATTAGAAAGTAGAATACGTTGATGATACTTACGTCAAGCTCTGACTGGAATTGATCCATCAAGGAACAATAGAAGGGAAGTAGTTGCATGGATCATGGTCCATGGATCATATGCAATCACATTCATCAATTTTTGTGATATCTATGTGAAATTTATATAACTAATGATTTTGATAGACCCGTTTTTATGGGGATTTGGGTACCGACAAGTCTAATCTAATGAAGCCTATTTGAGTTAGGAGAGAGAATGAACTTCCTTAAGAAACAAAGATGAACCTGCCTTTTCTCTTTGCTTATAATGTACACAGGTCAGTCCTCAAGTCTTTGTCCGACCCTCTTGTGAAGGCAAAGGAAAAAGCACCGAAGTATGTTTTGTCTAGTCAATTCGCTCGTTATGCATTGGTCTGCACATTGACAAATTGCACCTCAAATAGGCTCGCAATTCGTGTGTTCACACAAGTACACACAAAGATGTCAATACTTACAAGTTTCGATTGGAGATTGGCAACCCACTTGCAAGACTGGCAAAGCGTGTCTTGAAATTTCCGGCCCTAAAAAATACGGGGAAACTGAGGCTGATGTTATAAAAAATAATTAAAGTCACACCTTTGAGAATAAAATTTTTTTGAAAGATCTCAACTTTGTTGGAATCAATGTGAAGGAGGAACCACATTTTCTTGGCAATTTCCATAAGATATCAACATCCAATTAAGCGAATATGAGTCCAATGCCAAATCAACCAATAAACAGATGATAGAGACGAATCAAATCCTGACAAATCAGCATTTGATTTAAATATCAGTGCAATTTTATTCGGTGTACAATTTCAATCGGCGAGCAATTTCATTTTGTCATCGTTCAATCTACCATGGAAGTGCAATCATAACATGCAATCTTAGTCTATATTCAATTTCATGTAACTTTATCGCAATAGCTAATGATTTCTGAGTATAAATGGCTTTTTGGGTTTTTTTATATACGAAGGAAGGCCGCAGGTGGCTTCCATGCAAATGGCACATAGTACCAAAGTAATGGCAAGTGAAACTCACTTTAAGTTGTCCAGCTACATCCACCATTTAACCGTTCATCAACGCGCAACTTTTATTTCCAAGACCACCTGCTCCTCTTCGACGATTTTCATCAATTATTTCTTAAACTTAGCCTGAATGCTTTTATTTGCTTATGAAGGAAGGTGGCCGGTGATTTCCAAGCAAACGCAGACGAAGTGAGCGATTTCTCTCTATTGCTTCGTCAAGTTGTTGCAAGGATCAGACTCAAACTTCCCGAGTCACCGGGCGGACTCAATTCGGAGATCCATCACTCCATCGTCCTCCAGGAATGAAGAGAAAGTGGGAGGGAGAAGAGACAGCTTCGGCAAGCAGTAGCCGTGATGATGGATCGGGAAGGGGCTACGAGGTGTTTCTGAGTTTCAGAGGACCCGACACCCGCTTAACCATCGCTGATTGTCTCTACAATGACATGGTCCGCGCAGGGATCCGTGCTTTTAAAGACAATGAAGAGCTCCGATTTGGCGAAGAGATTGAAGGCGGTCTCTTGCAAGCAATCAATGACTCTAGAATTTACATCCCGATTTTCTCCAAAGACTACGCTTCAAGTAAGTGGTGCCTCCGTGAGCTGGCACACATAGTGAAGTTATCAAGAGATAATGATAAAAAAGTGATCCTCCCTATCTTCTCCGACGTGGACGCGGATGACGTGAAGCTTAAGACTGAGTTATATCGGAAAGCCCTCCAAAAGCATGAGAGCGACTACGGGAAGGATGTAGCAAAGCAGTGGGAGGAGGCTTTAAGAGAGGCTGCCAGAATTAGTGGAATGAATCTAAAAGATCACGGGTATTGTTTACTTCTCCGTTGACTTTGGTTTCTTGTTGACATTTTCGATTTCTCGTTCCTTCAAAGAATAATTAGATTCAGTTTGCTGCTGTCCAACGTTATGTAATGTTTGGTTGGATTTGACGCAATGAGGGAGCCAGAAATTTTGCTCAGAGGGCGAGGTTTCTTGCACAAATTGACTTTTCAATTTTAATACCAAGTTTTGATAACAATTAGTTTTAAAGTATATCAACTTAATTAATTAATCTACAATGGCAAAAAACCAAGATATCCATGAAGATCTAAGATGTGATACAATAGTATGACCATATGTGTATGAAAAATAAAAAAAATTCAAGTTTCTTAACTTCAATTGCATTCCGTACAGAAAGTTGAGAACTACCGGTACAATTTTCTCGACCTTATGTCTATGATGTTTGCCTGAAAAATTAGATTGAGTTTGATATTAGATCTCTTTTCCTTTTGTTATACTAATGAAATCTGAGGAAGAATCGGCTCAAAATAAGAGGCTCAGTAAGATGCTTCTTTATGTTTTCCGAGCTCTTAATGGTTATAGTTAGTTCATACTTGTTAGTGTATGATGTACTCTAGGGAAACGAAAAAATGCGGAGGAAACATAGAGGAAGTCTAAGGGATATTTTTTTCAAAAACTTACGGCAAAGGGGAAGAAATGATGGAGTTGACCCCCCTTGGCATTGACCCAGTGACGAAGACGTTCCCATACTTTTAGCAGAGGAACCGATCGTTGTGGATTCGGTTTTGGCCTCTGGGAGTTCATATGTTTTGCTACTGCTTCCCTTGAGGTCATAGGTCAAATACGGTCATACCCCTGAGTTACACAAAAATTAATGGAGCTTTTGTATGATGGTTTTTCTAGTTGGTCGGAATATACAAGACCGAACACTACAAAGATCTTTGCATGCCATTATCCGAAAGAACATAAAAAAGATCTCTACCTATCTTAGAGGCTCAATCCTCCATTCTATTTCTGATTACAGGGAAACCTGAGTTAATTGCAAAGGACTGACTTAGGTTTAGGTGGATTATCGATTTTGGGCTTTTGCTTTCATCGTGGTGGGGCAGGAGTCATAGGCTCCTCTAGTGGCTTAATTGTGCATACGAAAAATTTGCGGCCTTAAACTGAACATTCTTCTATAGGTGATCTATAAT
The DNA here is from genome assembly GCA_031216235.1 of Syzygium jambos. Classification (NCBI taxonomy): domain Eukaryota; kingdom Viridiplantae; phylum Streptophyta; class Magnoliopsida; order Myrtales; family Myrtaceae; genus Syzygium; species Syzygium jambos. The sequence goes on from CM062224.1 coordinate 17,126,854, forward strand.
TTGTCACCGTAAAACACCCTTTATGCTAGTAAAAATTTTAAAAAAAAATTTGGTTCGTGCTCTTGCTTTAACCAGGGAACTATTCATGGCCCCAGGTCTAAATTAGCCAAAAATTCACCTAAGGGACTTCTGGGTAGTTATAGTTATGGTTAGAGAAATCTAGGAACGTCTAGAAAATGGATAAGTAATTTAACAATTCTAATTACCTTGAGATATGTAGCTACTCTGTACCCTAGTTTGTGGTGGTTTTTCTACAAACCCTGGTCGTTACTCTCTGCTTACCAACATCCTTCTTCATTAATACTTACCGTTTCTGTTCTGCTCCCTATATCCTCTAACATCATTGCCAATGGAGGAAGAAGAACGAGTGGATCCGAGAATGGGGAAGGGCAGGCCCATTACCGACCATTTTAAAGTTATCAATTTTTATATGAAATTACCAATTTTAATTTGTGTTTTACCAACTTCTTTTTCAATTGTTTTACCACCTAGTTTTAGCTTACCGTCTTTTATTTGGGTAATTTACTAAGTTTATTACATCATTTACCGATGTACAACTTTTGTACAACTTAACATATCGTGTACTTCACATTTCAAAATTACCAAGTCTTGTACCAAATTACTAACTCTAATATAAGTGTCTTATTAACTAATCTCTAAGTAAGTTACTAACTAGTCTAAGTTTTTTATTTTGTCAAAACTAACTAGTTTAAGTTACTCATTCTTATTTGAGCCACTTATCATTATTTAAATTTGTTTCAAAATCACCAATCTTTATAATAACATTTGTTAATAATTCACCAACTTTTATTTGTAAGGTTACGTTATTAGGCTCTAAATTCTGTTATTGAATTACTAACCCTAATTTGAGTTACTTACCAATTTATGTCGATTAAAGTATCCAATAGTTTATTGTTATCAATAAAGAATTGGTAACCTCAAATTAGTTGTAACTTATTTGGAGATATGTTTGTTGGTAGCTCAAATTAAGGTTGATATATATTCTAGAAAGTATTCCTCATCTTCGTGTACGTTAAGAAAAATGCTTAGGTAACTACTTAGTGAGAATTTTTCTTTTGCCACCTTCAAACTCATCCCAAGTGCTTGAGGAGATAGATGATTAGGACCGGGTTTACCGAGGACTTGATATCTAGGCAAACCTCTAGAGGTCTCGCTATGTGTGACAAGAAGAAACCAACCACTGTAAAAAAAGTATAAAGTGAAATGGAGGCATAATTATCGAAGTAATTCTAATTTTACTGTACGGAAGCCAATTCACTCTTAAACATTTCAATTTTATCAATGTAGTTATAAACCTTTTCGTGAAATTTCAATACAATCATTTTGGCCAATTATTGCGGAAAAGTATTAATGTGGTGTCCAGTCATCACTGACCATCCTACGTGACGCACTAACGTGAACAATTTTACTCAAAATGACGTCTTATGTAGATTGCCACATCAGTAATTCCCGAAAGAAATTGGTCAGAATGACTATATTATAATTTCATGTAAAGTTTTAGGACCACATTATTAAAATTGAAAATTTTAGGACTGAATTGACATACGTTGAATAGATTTAGGAATGATTTGGTAATTTTCCCCTGAAATGGAAGGGAAAGGAATGAAACCGAGGTGCACAACCTGTTGAAACCCAACTGCGCGTGGCAATTATTAGGTGACAATATGTCGGAGTGACTTCTAGTCGAAGCCTAATTAGACCCTCACTCATGAAATAACCTTTTCCTGCCATTTACTGGGCCAGTGAACCTTGATAGGAGTAGCTTTCCATTGTGATGAAGGTCCCTCCTCCGTCACCTCCCCTTGAAAGAATCTATTTTTCTAGTTTTTTAGTTTTCAAATGGCTCGTAGCTACATGATCACTTTTTCTATGTTGGTTGCTTTAAAAGCAAATTACTTGGAACCTGATGATAACCTTCCAGTGCCACGTAATACATGCGTGGTTTCCATATATTTGGTTTTTTAATTTGAGATGATTACATCTTATGTATGTGGCAGCCTAGATGAACTTAAAAATCTCACGGTCAAAGAGGTTTCTAGTTTGTTATGGACAAGACGGACAGATGTGCCTGATCATTTGGTGGGAATTAAGGGCCCAATGGATGACATTATGAAGAAGCTAGATCTAGGAGCTTTGGATGTACGGTTTATCGTGATTCATGGTATGGGTGGCATCGGAAAGACGACGCTAGCCGATGTCGTCTTCAGGCAAATCTCCCCTCAATTTCAAGGTCATTGCTGCTTTATTAAAGATGTTCGGACTCATGATATAATAAACTTACAAAAGAAATTGTTGTCCGATATTCTCAATCAGAGCTGCATAAACCTCTCCTTCATTGATGAAGGGGCTGACATGATCAAGACGAGGTTTCATGGTAGGAAAGTCCTCATTGTTCTTGATGACATCGACAATCGGGACCAAATCATGAGACTTGCAGGCGAGCCCAATTGGTTTGGTGGAGGAAGTAGAATCATCATAACAACAAGGAATATTGAATTCCTGGTAAAGGAAGGTGAGGATGACAATGTCCAAGCCTCTAGAAACGGACAATTTTCATTCTATGATATGCCAGAGATGAATTCACACACTGCTCTTAAACTTTTCTGTGAGCGTGCCTTGGGATGTGCCAAGCCTCCGACTGATTACATAGATATTTCAAATAAGTTAATCAATGCGCTTGGACGACTTCCGCTGGCTCTCGATGTAGTAGGTTCCACACTCCGTGGAAAATGCCATAGAACATGGGAAGATGTCCTGTGTAAGTTAAAGAAAGTGATGAACGAGGATGTCAAGAAGAAGTTGATGATAAGCTACGAGGCATTGGACCCTAATCAACAACAGATTTTTCTTGATATCGCATGTTTCTTCATTAACCAAGAGAAAATAACGGCAATTAAATATTGGAACGCGGTTTTTGGGTATCCCACCGAAATTGAAGTCAAGATCCTTACACGTATGTCATTGATAAAGATCATGGACTACGATAAATTATGGATGCACGACCAACTTAGAGACCTCGGAAGGGATATCATCCACCCGGAAAGTTGCAACACACGTCTAAGGGCCAGTAGATTATGGTCACCCAAGGACGCCTTCCATGTAGTGCACAGAAAAAAGGTAATTTTTACCTCTAAATGTTTTCATGTCCATCAGTTAGTGTCATTACCTTTTAATCTCACTTCAAGTCAAATTGAAAAATGTACTCATTAATTGCTACTTTCATCTTTCAGGGAACTAAGAATATAATAGCGCTCAATCTTGCCACACCTGAACCTGGTGCGATGTACAAATTTAAATGCAAGGAATTTGCGAGGTTGGTCAACCTTCGGTTCCTTCAATTGAGCCATGTAAACTTGGAAGGAGACTTTAAGGATCTTTTCTCCGAGTTAAGATGGCTCTCTTGGAGCAATTGCCCTTTGGAATTCCGAGCTACCAATTTTGGGTTGAAGAACCTAACGGTTCTCGTGCTTTCTTTGAATGACATTACTGAAGATTGGGAAGGATGGTGTCAAATCATGGTATGTTCTCACGATGTACTTTTGCATTACATTTGCTCTTCCTTTTTTCTGAGTTTCAACTCATTTGCTTTACAGGTAGCAAAACAGTTGAAGGTCCTAAAACTTGTGAATTGTTGGTCCCTTAGAAAGACGCCCGAGTTCTCAGCAATCTCAAAATTGGAGATCTTGAATCTTATAAATTGCACTAAGCTAGGTTTGATTGATGAGTCCATCGGCAATCTACGGCATCTTGATCAGCTAAAAATAGAGCATACAGATATCGAGTCGCTACCAGAGTCCATTGGCGGTCTACAATCTTTAACAGAGCTAAGAATAGATTCTGAGAAATTCTCAATGTTGCCTCACTCGATTGGTAATTTAGTGAAGCTGAAGCATCTAATCTTGAAATGCCAGGAACTTCAAAAGCTTCCCGACTCTATTGGACAACTGGAGTCGCTGCTTGAGCTAGATGTCACATATACAAGCATTAAAGAATTACCTTATTCCATTGGAAACCTAGAAAGGTTGAAATTTTTTATGGTCCCACGTCGCGGATTAGAAAAGCTACCAGACTCGATTGGGAGGCTCCATTCATTGGTCAAGTTGGCTCTGAGAGGATCGAACATCAGGATCTTACCTGATTGTATTGGAAATCTCAAAAAGTTGAAGGTACTAGATCTGGATGGTAGCGATATAAGTGAACTTCCGAAAACCATAGGAATGTTGGAAAATCTGGAAGAGTTACATGCCTCCTCTACACAACTGGAGGGGGAAATTCCAAGTGAAATTGGGGCACTATCCTCATTGAAAATTCTAAACTTATCCTTTGGCCGCTTTAGTGGTGGATTGCCAACAACCATCAATCAGCTTACAAATCTCCAAGCACTTAAGTTATGGGAGTGTCATTCAATTCAACAGCTGCCGGAGCTTCCAAAGAGCGTAACGGCGTTAGACTTATCATCGAGATCGCTGACCACAATCCCCGACCTCTCAAATTTAACCAATTTAGTTGGGCTTTCTATAATAGGAACATCAGTGCAAGAAGCCCAAATAGAGGGGCTCGGGAGATTACGTGCGCTGAGGGAATTGGCCCTCTGCCTTGGAAGAATGGCCTTGCCTCCAACCGATTTCAGTTCCCTCTCTCAGCTACAAAGCCTCCGGGTAAGTTGTGCCGACTCCCGATCTCTTGCCAGGCTTCCATCCAGCCTTCGAGAGTTGTATCTAGAGGATGTCCGGTCACCGATTGATTGGTCACTCTTTTCCAACTTGGAGAATTTGTCAAGACTGGATATTGTAGGATATACGCTCGGAGAGATTCGATTCGAGGTCCTTGGAAAGCTACCGAAATTCAATGAATTGAGGATAACCGACTGTCCATCGCTCGAGACGCTGACCGTTCCGCCAGGTCTGAAGGAGATCCAGCATTTAGCTTTGTCCTGGTTGCCTCGGCTAACTGAGATTCAGGGTTTGGGAGAATTGAAATCATTGCGGACATTGCAGATCTGGGATTGCAATTCCGTCAAAAGCTTAAACGAATCTGATCTGTCTAATTTACATAATCTGAAAAGTTTGGAGTTCCATGGGTGTGCATCACTGGAGAGCGTGCTGGGTGTGCCAAAATCTTGCCAACTCCACGTCCGTGGTTGCCCGAGGTTCAACAGAGACGGATAAGGTATGTATCATTTGATTGGCAAAGACAGTCGATGATGGTATGTCCATATGATTAGTGAGGCTTCTTTCAATGTGTTAGAGATGAAGCCTAATTGTTGCTGCGTCCTGTTTTGTGAGTTTTCCTTTAGCTAACCTTTCATCTTTGTTCTGGAACCGCCTCTTGTATTCGTTCATCCTGTTATAATGTCGGGGTTGACATGCTTCACAGCACCTAACTTGCTTAGTAAAAAGCGGATAAAATGGAACGGAACTTTTAGATAGTAAGCAAGCTGAAGATGCTATCACATGCTAGGTTTTGTTGTAAGGCAGAGGTGGCTGAGAGTACTGGTCTCACCTTATATAGTTTTTTTAATTTCACTTGAGAACAATCAAGATTTATGAGGAATGAAATATAGGAATTAATGCCTGGTTAGCAAAAGAGTCAATTGTTGATACCTTTTATGCAGTATGAGTTACTTCCTTCGTGGAGAATTGGAGATGCTTTTCTAGTCACTTCTAAATTGGAGTTGAGAAGCCTCAAGTCTTGACTCACGGTGTGATTTGTGAAGTATCTTTCTCCATTCTAGTATCTAGCCATTCATGCGTGAAATTTGCGCCGGGAGACAATTGATATTGGAGTAAACTTGTCGATATGGTCAAGCCACCATGTCATTGAAGAGTAGGTTCAGTTGCATTGAATTGTGCATTCTGCAGTTGCTGGTGCTAGGAAAGTGCAACTTTGTGCCCGATAGGAAAGTGCGAAAGAGATGTTCTCTGACATGAGCTGAAGGGGCTGTAATATGTCATGTTTTTTCGTCATAACTGTGGCATTATCCATACATGCTAGTTTTCAGTGTTAGAGACCATGTACTAGTTTAAATGAGGATTTCAGTTTCATAAAGCAGACTATGTGGTCATTCATTCAACACACTCCCGTATTCATAAGATTTATTGCATGGAAAGATTTCAGATAGCATCCTTTTGCACCCAATTTGCGTGCACTTGAGTTTGGTAATACTTTGCTTAATTACAAGATTTAAGTGACTGGCTTGCCTTGTTCTATTCCTGCATTTTGTCAATAACGAAACTTCTTATGGGTTATCATGGAGAGAAGGAATGAACATAATTATTCCCTTTTGACGTTGAAAAGTTTATACAATACTTATCTTACCAAAAAAAAAACATAATTATTCCCTTTGATCCATAAAAATATTTAAATAATGTTGGGTATACTAAGAAGGTATACAGAATTTGGTTTGACAAGAGGTATTTTCAACAATCAACTAACTCAATTTTCCTCTCCCTTTATTGTTCATTCTCAAAAGAGAGGGAAATTACATTTTTCTTCTCTATTTGTTTCCTATTCGTTCTTCTCTGGTTGGGGAAGATGTTGCGATTTGCCCAATAAATCATTTACATTCTTGAATTCTTATTTGTGGTGCTGATGACACGTCTTTTTCTTTTCCCTTTGTTGTTTTGAGCTGGGTCTGGGAATTTGGTGACTCTGACTCATCGATGAATTAAATTAGGCAAATGCATTAACCTGGGTTGCTCCCTTTTATATCATCTTCGTTTCGTGTAGTTCTAGAGATTGAACTAGGATTATCTGATGCTGCACAATCAAAGATCACTGTCTGCTTTACTCCACATCTGATGCCAATGGTTATAGTTGCAATTTTCATTCTTAAAGTTGAAGTTCTGCTTCTCCAGCTATAATTATTAGCTTTCTTCATTTATTTATGTAGAGTCCTGGAATGCAGTCAACTATTCATGCTAAAATGTCTTCAGGTGTAAAGGTGGGAATCTATATGAGCAACTTAAAGTTGTTTGCTGGGAAAACTTTTTTTGGCTAACAATCCTATTCCGCTTAGGCATTCAATGGCTTAATGTACTAAGTATTAACCTGAGCTTTTGTGTGTTGAAGTACTTATTTTTAGTACTCACAATTAGCTTAATCAAAGTACATAATATATTTCATAGATCTTGGAAAGTCTGTCAAGTAGTAGACATGTTGGGGGACTGAAATTTAAAAGATCCGCGGATTCCTCTCATATTCTTGAGTGTGCTTCCCACATACTTCATGCTGTTTGATTGCTTAATTCACTTTATCTTGCTGGATGAGGAATTTGTTATTTTGTTAGAGAAGGGAGTTGTTCCTCATACTCAACATATGCGAGGATCCTATTATTGTTTTATGATTGTCTTTCCTGATGGAGTATATGGACGAGCAATACTAATCTATGTAGTAGGTTGCCAAATGTCTTTTTCCATGAAGTGCTTTACTTTATGTGTAACATCAAAGTCATCTTTTGATGGTAAGCTGTCTAAACCTCTTTTTGCAGATTGACAATCTAGGGAAGGGAGCTTATGGTCAGGCTCTGCAAAATCTCAAAGAGATGAATGGATTACCTGGGATTGTAGGGCTTAACTACCTACCATTGTTTCCCTAATGCATTCTTGTGAGTGAGCGAGATTATGCATGGATTTTGTTGAAGAGAAAGCTTATTAAATTACATTGGTTGTGTCTGAGCTATAGCTTTTGTTTATTGTTTCTGGTGACTTATTACACCTTTCCTCATCTCTCTCTCTCTCTGCTAAAATGTGGTTATTGTTAATTTGTCAAATAAACCTATTTGATCTTCGTGTCTATCATTCTTACATTTGCTGGTGAAATGTTTTTGCGCACAAGGCATGGTCAAATGTTCTTTTACATGGACGTTTGGGCTTTGGCAAGGCACACATTGTTGGAGCTGCAGCAGCAGCTTTTCTCTTCAATCCATATCAGTGAAAGGGCTGAGCCGTTGAATATATACATTGGTACTTGTGAGCAAGCTGTAAGAGGCTTCTTTTCAGCTTCACAGATGTTGATTGAAGTCCATTGTGCAATCTTGTATTAAGCTTTGTTATTTCTAGACATTTCACAAGTTTGTGCTTTCTTCTGTTGCTTTTGTATGCATTTAATAGAGGTCCCTTCAAGTATGCTAGCAGTCGAAATAGGATAACTAGCTGCAGCAATGAGGATCCTCCTGCAGCAGCCGAGGTGTTCTAAGTATATTGTATTCAACAACAGCGACAAGGATCCTCCCATATAACCACTGAAGTGGCCAAGATAAAACGGTTGATGAGTCTCGTCACGCATGAATGAAAGGATCCTCTATGACCATTTGATTAAGAGAAAGATTAAGATGTAAATTGCTTGAAGCGTTTCTCTACTAGAAATTTGAAATTGGTGATCAAATTTCTACTGGATTTTGTATCTGCACATTGATGGCATTGATTTTGTCAGAAAACTAAAGAGATTATGAATATTTGAGAGCAATGGCAATTAGAAAATTACAGGTTCTGGATATATTCTCGAAGGCAGCACAGCTGCAGCACTTTGCCTTCTTTTTTTCGATGAATTTGATTCCATTGCTCCGAAGAGGGGGCATGATAATACGGGGGTCATTGACCGTGTCGTCAATCAAGTTAGTTTCCTACATTCAATAGCACTTATAAGGTGGTCATGTGAAATCTATTTGATGGTATGACTCACTAATGGTATGTTATTCATTGGTGCAGTTTTTCAATGAATTAGATGGTGTTGGAGGGGACAAGGTAATAATTTCGTCTTTCATGGTAACATAAAGTACTCTCTTCCATCAGCACACTAACTGTAAACTAATATTGGAAATTGCACGGCTATTATAAATGCTTTGACAAACATTTTCTATGAAGCATTTACTCTGGAGACAATGTAATGACCTGACCTTCAAGGCAGACCATAAAATGTTAGACATGACTTTTCCTTGATTTAGAACTGTTTTAACTTTGGATACACAATATTGGATAAACTACATATGTATCAAAGAAGGTAACAAAAGATGGGCTTGCATGAATTACTTTTCAGTTGCTGAAGTAGCTTACAAGAAGTGTATTAAGCTGGTCTTGAGCCTCTTCAACAGCCATCAACTGATGCTGATCGTTTCAGTCTTTTGACATCGAGCATAGTGCGATTATCATTTATATATAACATCTTTGCCGCATGAGGTGCTCTTTTGTTTTCCTCAGGGATCATGGGTTCATCTATATCCTAATAACTCTAATTCACTTTTCTTTCTTGGGATTCCAGTTATGTGCTTTTAGTTCTAATCGAGTTGCATTTGATGTGAAGCAGGATAACACTTACTTGATGCTGCACTGCTGAGACCTGGCAGGCTTGAAGACTTCTGTTCTGTGATTTTTCTTCTATACAGGAGAGACTGGATATCCTGAAAGTTTTATCAAGGAAGGTAGAAACTTAGCTTCCATCCATCTGCCTGTGCTTGCTTTTAGCATTTCATCTTTGACATGGTCCGAAACAGGTTGTACAGATCGAAAAATATGAGATTACTTTGTTAAAGAACTATATATCCGCAATCTTATTTTTCGAGAAGATGCATCAGAAAGATTACATACGAATATGAGAATTCAGCTTTAGGGAAGGGGCTTTCGACCTCGAAAGCCCCTTCCCAAAATGCTGAAGTGTTTGGTTCAGCTTTAGGACTAGCATTGGCTAAATGCTAGCATTCCAAATGCTGAAAGCCCAAGGCTGGTCCGGACCTGCTTTGGGCTTTCAGCCTTCGTGGAATGCTACTGTTCACATATTTTTTTTTTTTTTTTTTTCGGTTGGCACTGTTCATCTTCTTCGCTGGAATGGCCGGCGACGGCGGCCGGCGAGGTCGCCTGGGGTCGGGCGACCCTCGGCGAGGTCGCCTGGGGTCGGGCGACCCCCGGCGAGCTAGATCTGCCGCCGCCGGCGGTCGCCCGACCCCAGGCGACCCTCGGCGGGGGTCGCGCGACCCAGGCGGCCGTCGCCTGGGTCGTGCGACCCCCGCCGAGGGTCGCCTGGGTCGCGCGACCTCAGGCGGCCGTCGCCTGGGTCGCGCGACCCCCGCCGAGGGTCGCCTGGGGTCGAGCGACCGCCGGCGGCGGCCGATCTGGCTCGCCGGGGGTCGCCTGACCTCGGGCTCCGGCGGCCAGTGGCCGGCTCCGGCGGCGAGTGGCCGGCTCCGGCGATGGGACCTGTTTTGTATTTTTTTTTAATAAATAAAATAATTTTCAAAGTCCATTTGCAAAAAAAAGTTTACCAAACACTATATTTTGCCCAAAGTAACTTTACAAAATATTTTTACCAAACACCATTGCCTTTCCCCAATGGGCTTTCACCCAAAGGTATTTGCATTTCCCCAAATGCATTCCCCCAAAGCCGAACCAAACGGGCCCTACATACGAATAGAGAATTGTTAAAAAAAAGAAAAAAGAGAGTTAGAAACTGATTCAATCTGAGCAGCTGATGTCACGCCCCGTACCCCACGTAGCATAACATCCCGCCACGGTCGATTTTGCTGCAACGCTCCCAGGAAACGTCGCCGACCCACACCCATACAGAGATCAAGCACAAGCGGAAGCATAAATAACAAACCCTGACTATTATAATTTACGAGCCAAGGATAGCCAAGCAATAAACAACAATCAACACAGAAAATATGTACATACTTATATTACTATTTTAAAACTCGTTTTACAGTGTTTACTACAACCAAAAAGGAAACACCAACAGTGGGGAAATAACTAAACAGCCGTTTCTCCGTTCTGCTCCGTCTCCACCGTGGTACAAGCTCGACGACCGCTGGACAAAATGCGGTAATCCAAAAGAGGTGGCGACCTCGGCATCCTACTGCTGGGGGTCTGAAATGTTTCGGTTTACACAACCGTGAGATAAATCTCAGTGAGTTCAATGCAATCTCCTGACTGGAAACAATTATTTAAAACAATTCATAATACAACAACAATCAAATAATCCTCTGACCCTGCAGGTTAGACAATTCCATAATAATCATGGCCTATACGTGATATACACAGTCACACGTACGCCAATTACATTCTCATGCACCGAATCTCACACACTCGCATGCTAATCAATGCATGTCTATGCAGACACATGTTATTGACGTGTCATACGCATTCTTTGGCCCACCGGCCCACACTGGCACACTTGCCCAATTCATTTATTATTAAGACTCGAGTCATTAATTTTTTTCACGGCCCGGTGCGTCTAGCCTGCTTCAAAGTGCATGAGGCGCAGCAACCGATCTGGCCCAGTGTCTTTAGCCTGCTTCAAAGTGCATGAGGCGCAACACTGTTCTCCTTGCGAACCAGAGCCTACTGCAAAGTTCATGAGGATGGTCGCCTTCCGGATATACCGGGCATCGTCCTGCTTCAAAGTGCATGAGAAAGGTATTGACCCGAAGGTCCTCAGGTGATCACACGATTCATTATTATCTGAACCCAGCATATAATGCTTCAGGGTAATTTAGGTGATCACGCACTCATGGCAGACACGCATTCTCGCACAATTTCACAACATGCCACACTCTAGGCACACATAATGCGTATCCATTTATGCAATGCAATACAATGCACCATGAGCACCAATGAAACTTAGACACCCAATGTCACGACACGTGCTTAATTGGCCCAATTAATACCGTGTGGCCTAACGTGCGTTTCACAAATAAGTAATTCATTGTAACCCAAACAATGGCCAGTCGCACTCCACAAAAATAGCCACACCACATACGACATAGCAGTACGAAATTAACCACAATTAAGCACAATTGACACAGTCAGTCAATCCGGGCATACCCGACAATTTTTCCAATAATAATTTCTACCAGTCAATCCTCAACCCAGTCCAAACTACGCACTGATACTATCTAAGCCGGTCTAACATGTGCCGATAACACCTAAATCAGTCCAGAAAAACGCACAATTAATCCTAATCCGGGTTTAGGAATTTCACTCACCTAATCCGAAATCACGACGACGGGAAATGGCGGCCGATCACTGATTAACAATGAAACCGGCGGCAGAATTCCCGAGCGACGCGCACGGACGGGATGAACAGTACCGGGGGAACAGTAAAATCCGTACGGATGAACAGTAAATCCGTACGGATGAACAGTAATTCGTACGTAACTGTACGGACAGGTCGGAAATGGTGGCCGGCGACGTGCCGGAGACGGCCGAGACGTCCGAACGTCCGGCGTGAACAGTGTCCGTACGCCGGTGAACAGTGATTCCGTACGGACACTGTACGGACAGGGGGGATGGCGACGTATGAGGATGCTGGACGCCCGGGTGTCGACGGAATGGCGATCGGAGCTCCGGCGAAGCTCCGGCGACACTGTTTACAAAGCTGGAAAATGTAAAAACAGAGAAAAACAGAGAAAACAAAGCTGTTTTTGGGACAAAACCTGAACAAAAGAGGCTGCAAAGAGGTGGAATAGGATGCTGGTGGTGGTGGCTCGCCGGGGAAGGCTCCGGGCGGTACTGTTCCGGCGTGAACAGTACCGAAACAGCAGAAAACGCCCAAAAAAAAGCTAGAAACGGAAGAGAAAATTGGAAGAAAATTTCTGGGGAGCTGCTGGCCGAATGGGGTCTGCGTGAGAGAGAGAGAGAGAGAGAGTTTATCTTGGTCAAAATTATAGACTAGGGTGCCAAGTGTCAAAATCTAGGGCCATTTGACCTTTTTACCCCTAATCTAATGGCCTAAAATTGCTCTAATCCAACAATTCAAGGGCATTTTGGTCATTTGTCCTTAACCATGGTTGACCAGACCTGGTTTAGTCCTAACTAACCTTGGTTAACCCCAAAATTAAATCCAAAATTCGGAATTATCCAAAAAATAGCCTAGGGGTATTTCCGTCATTTTTCGATCCCGAACCGAAATTTCAATTTTCATCCATACCGGTCCTATATATTCATGGGAGACATAATCCGGTGTCGGAATCGAAAAATTCATCCTTTAAGCCCTCGAAAAGCGACCGCGAAGATCCGTGAATAAAATAATATTATTTTTTCAATTTTTGTCGAAATTCCTGTTTTTGTCTGAAATGACTCCCGGTATGCGTGGCCACTCAAAAATGGCGTCGGCTCCGAAAAATAACCTCGATTGACCTCGAAAAGCGACGCTGGCGTCCCGAGGGGCAAAATCGTCCTTTTTCACCCCCGGACCAAAATTCCAATTTTTACACGTACTAACTCCAAACGTGTGTGGCAAGCGTAATATGACGTCAGATTTCCAAAAATAGTCCCTTAAGCCTTCGAAAATCAACATCGAAATCCGAGCTCAATTTCGCGAATAAACTCGCTAAACTTTCAATTTCAGGGTCTCTCACTAACGGGCGGCTGTTTAGAAATTACGCGTATCGACCTAGGGCTATCCATGTCGTGATGGTCTCGATCATTGAGAGAATGAGAAATTATCACTAGTTCCAGAAGTCACGATCGTTCGGTTCAGGTTCAGGACTGGTTGGCCACGTGTACTTTCGGTCTTGCAGAATCACCTGCGTCCCTATTATACATCGTTGGCCTTGGCCAAACCCAATCCATTACCCTTTTCTACGATCGGCCCACATTGGCCCAAAATATTCTCTCAACGTCTCTCGCGATCGGTGTCCGCTTCACGATAGGGTCTCCGGTCCACGTACTATTTTCTAGTTAGCCATACCCCATTGGTCAGTATCCCGAGAGTGATCAGCTCTGGGTGAGACTTACTAAAATGAAATGCGAATTAATATCAGTTTCCTTGATCCCGGAAATTACATCAAAATTCGGGCTGTTACAATTCTTCCCCCCTTACAAAAATTTCGTCCTCGAAATTTGTAATCTACCCTTGTCTACTCAAACAACTGGGGGTGTTGACGTCTCATAACTTCTTCACTCTCCCACGTGGCGCCTTCTGTTCCATGGTGTTCCCAGACAACTTTAACCATTGGGATCGTCTTGTTCCTTAACACCCGTTCTCTTCTGTCCTTGATCCTGACTGGTCTTTCCACAAACGACACCTTATCATCCACTTCTATCTCCTCGTATCTCAAGACATGAGTCGGATCTGGTTCATACTTCCTTAGCATCGACACGTGGAAAACACTGTGTACTTGCGACAAATTGGGCGGTAAGGCAAGTCGGTAAGCCATATCTCCAATCTTTTCCAGAATTTCAAATGGCCCGACATATCTAGGACTCAGTTTTCCCTTCTTGCCAAATCTAGATAATCCCTTCATAGGCGACACTTTAAGAAACACGTGATCTCCAACCTGAAACTCTAAAGGTCGTCGCCTTCGATCGGCATAACTTTTCTGACGACTCTGTGCCGTTCTGAGTCTGTCTCGAATGACCTCAACTGCCTCAACGGTCTGCTATATCAACTCTGGGCCTGTGACACTTCGTTCACCCACTTCATCCCAACACACTGGTGTCCTGCACGCCCTACCATATAAAGCTTCAAACGGTGCCATCTGAATGCTCTGCTGATAGCTATTGTTATAAGCAAACTCCACTAAGTGCAACTGTTCCTCCCATTTGCCTTGGAAATCTATCACACAAGCTCTCAACATGTCCTCCAAGGTTTGAATGGTCCTTTCAGACTGGCCGTCTGTCTGTGGATGGTATGCCGTACTGAACTGTAACTTTGTTCCTAAGGCCGTTTGTAAACTTTTCCAGAAATTGGCCGTAAATCTTGGATCACGATCCGAAGTAATCGTTACCGGTACTCCATGCAACCTCACAATCTGCTTCACATACAAATCTGCATATCTTTCCAACTCAAAGTCCTTTCGCACCGCCAGGAAGTGCGCTGACTTAGTCAGTCTATCCACTATCACCCAGATTGAATCATGTCCTCTCTGGCTTCTCGGTAGTCCCGTCACGAAATCCATGGTAATATGTTCCCATTTCCACTCTGGAATTTCTAATGGCCTCAATAATCCTCCAGGCTTACAATGCTGTGCCTTCACTTGTTGGCACGTCAAACACTTGGCTACATGCCTGGCCACATCTACCTTCATCCCGTTCCACCAATAGTGTTGTCTCAAATTCTGATACATCTTCGTACTCCCCGGGTGGATACTGTACTTGCTCCTATGGGCTTCCGACAAAATTTCTTCTTTAAGTTTCACATCATCCGGCACACATAATCGCCCTCGAAACTTCAGAACTCCATCTTCGGACACTTGAAAATCCGGTTTCCTCTTAGCTGCATCCATCTCAATAATCTTTTGGATTTCTTGATCCGTAGTCTGTAGTTCCTTAATCTTGACTTGAATTTCTGGCTCAATCCTCAAAGCGGCTAGTAAATTCGATACGTGACTCAACTCAAACTTGAACTCGGAATCCCTGAGTTTTTCCAACAGAGTCCACTCCTTGACTATTAAGTGCGCCAAACTAGACTTTCGACTCAAGGCATCTGCCACTCGATTGGCTTTCCCGGGATGATATAGAATGTCGCAATCATAATCCTTCAGAAGCTCCATCCATCGACGCTGCCTCATGTTCAACTCTTTCTGCGAAAATAGGTACTTGAGGCTCTGATGATCAGTATAAATCTGAAACTTCTCCCCACACAAATAGTGTCTCCAGATCTTGAGTGCAAACACTATAGCAGCTAATTCCAAGTCATGCGTCGGGTAATTCATTTCATGCGGTCTCAACTGACGCGACGCGTATGCTACCACTTTTCCATGCTGCATCAGCACACAGCCCAATCCTCTTAGAGAAGCATCGCTATAAATCTCGAATCCTCCTGGGCCTGACGGAATGGTCAATACAGGAGCAGTCGTTAACCGGTGTTTCAATTCCTGAAAGCTCCTTTCACACTTGTCATCCCATTCAAACTTCACCTCCTTCTTAAGCAACCTTGTCATTGGCATGGCTATTGATGAAAATCCTTCTACGAATCGCCTGTAATAACCAGCCAATCCTAGAAAACTCCGAATCTCAGTTACTGATGTCGGTCTAGGCCACTTGGTAACCGCTTCAATCTTAACAGGGTCTACAGAAATTCCATCCCCAGAAACGATATGTCCAAGAAATCCTACTCCGTTGAGCCAAAACTCACACTTGCTGAACTTGGCATACAATGCATGCTCTCTCAAGGTCCGTAGCACTTCAGTCAAGTGTTCCTCATGTTCTTCGGGGCTCCTGGAATACACTAATATATCGTCAATGAAAACTATCACAAACTGATCCAGGAATTCCTTGAACACCTGATTCATCAAATCCATGAAAGCGGCTGGGGCATTCGTTAATCCAAAGGGCATAACCGTAAATTCATAATGCCCGTATCGAGTCCTGAAAGCAGTCTTGGGAATGTCCTCATTTCTGATTCTTAACTGATGGTACCCGGTCCTCAAATCTATTTTGGAAAACACTGAGGCCCCTTGCAACTGATCGAACAAATCATCAATCCTCGGCAGCGGGTACTTATTCTTCACTGTCACTTGATTTAACTGTCGATAATCTATACATAACCTCAGAGTTCCATCTTTCTTCTTGACAAACAGGACCGGCGCTCCCCATGGAGACGCACTAGGGCGAATAAAACCTTTGTCCAGTAATTCCTGTATCTGAACCTTTAACTCTTTCAATTCTGATAATGACATCCTATACGGCGCTTTTGAAATCGGCTCTGTTCCTGGCGCCAATTCAATCACAAACTCTACCTCTCGCTCTGGCGGTAAACCCGGCAATTCCTCAGGAAACACATCGGGAAAATTGCTCACTATAGGGATATCTTCCAACTTAGGTCCCTCAACTGTTGGATCCACAACATTCACCAGATATCCTTCACACCCTTCATCTAACAACTTACTCACTTCAAGCGAGGAAATCCAAGGAATCGAGGTTCCTCCTCGGTTTCCCTGAAATACAAAACTAGGGCGTCCATCCGGATTAAATTGGATCGTCCTATCGCTGCAATCCACTACAGCTTTCTGTCGGACTAACCAGTCCATACCAATAATCACATCAAAATCGAACATGGCTATTACTGCCAAGTCGATATTCTCTTCTCTACCCCCAATAATTATCTTACAGCTAGGACATCCAAAAGAAACTAGCAACCTATCATTCACAGGTGTCGACACGCAAAGCACATGTTCAAGCAGCACTGGTTTCACACCAACCAACTCAATAAATTGCTCTGAAACGAACGAATGGGTTGCCCCCGGATCAAACAGTGCATATGCGGCATGATCACACAAAGAAATCGTACCTGTGACCACGCCCGGCGTATTCTCAGCTTCCTTGCGCGCCATTGCATATATCCTTCCTTGAGCTGGTGGTCGTCCCTGATTAGCCGGTGGGGGAGGTCCGGCTTGATTTCCAACTCGTGGCGGCGGTACTCGGGACGGTCCTGATGGCTGCATCTGCGGGCAATCGCGGATCTGATGTCCCATACTTCCACACTTAAAACATGCTCCAAATCTGCCCAACTGGGGATTCGGTTTCCCAATGTTTCGTCTGGCTGGCGGGACAAATCGCCTATTTCCAGTCATAGGTCTCTTTCCAAAGCGGCGATTATCTCTATTTTGAGCAAACCTCGATCCAGAAGCGGCTGCCCTCTCCTGCTGATCCCGTTCCATGATCTGCGCCTGTCTATGCATTTCCCTGTAATCCTTGATATCATGAGACAAAATCAGACTCCGGAGATCCGGCTTTAGTCCATCTCGGAATCTCCGCGCTCTATCCCTTGGATTCTCCACCATAGTCGGCGCGAACTTAGCCAATCTTGCGAACTCCGCCTCGTATTGATCCACAGTCATTTGTCCTTGGCGCAAGCGCATAAATTCCATCAACTTCTTCTCTTGCGCATTCTCCGAGAAATATTGCTCATAGAAATTTTCCACAAACACAGCCCAAGTCGGGGCCGTTCCTGCCGGAAACACTCCATTCTCCACGGCATTCCACCAATCATTTGCACATTCTTGAAGCTGATAAATCGCTAATGTTACCTTCTCCTCTTCAGTGCACCCCAAAACTTTGAAGGTTTTCTCCAGATCCTCTATCCATCTTGGCGCAGCCTCGGGGTCACCTCGACCATAAAATTTAGGCGGCTTCAACTTGATAAATTGCTCTACTAGCTGGGCCAATTGCCTAACCCCTGCTGGCTGAGCTTGTCCAACATTAGCTTGATTCTCATTCCCAGCAGCAGCGGCTACTCTCTCATCGGCCTGAGCTGCCACATTCTCACGCCCTTGATTTTGTCTATCCAGCACATTCCCGATTCTTTCCAATACTCGCAGCACTCCTTCCATACGTGGATCTTCTACAGGTCTCACATCGACTCGAGGGTCTACTGCGGCTCCTACATTAACCCCAAGATTTTCCACAGCCCTTGCTCGAGCATGACCTCCACCTCTGGCCCCTCTACCGGCACCCCTTCTAGGAATCCTTCCTAAACCTCTCTCTCCACTACTCATCTCGGCTGCTCGGCTCTACGACTACCTGCTATAATTCCACAAAGGAATTAAAGACTTAAACGAATCTATCCCAGTCTAAGTCCTAGGCAGGTATTAAGCAACAATTAAGCAATCAGCATGCGGCTTAACAGCTATCCAATATATCACCCAAGGAATTCGGATACTCACCTCGGGTCCTGCCGCACCTGCACTTACGGGTCACACTATCACAACTGTCAGGAGATGCATGTAGCACACGAGGTCACCCTACTGGCTACCCAGGTCTCATCACTCCTTATCACTCCAGGCTTCGACCGGATTGGACCGAGCTGACCTTGCTCTGATACCAAAACAAGAGGGGATGTCACGCCCCGTACCCCACGTAGCATAACATCCCGCCACGGTCGATTTTGCTGCAACGCTCCCAGGAAACGTCGCCGACCCACACCCATACAGAGATCAAGCACAAGCGGAAGCATAAATAACAAACCCTGACTATTATAATTTACGAGCCAAGGATAGCCAAGCAATAAACAACAATCAACACAGAAAATATGTACATACTTATATTACTATTTTAAAACTCGTTTTACAGTGTTTACTACAACCAAAAAGGAAACACCAACAGTGGGGAAATAACTAAACAGCCGTTTCTCCGTTCTGCTCCGTCTCCACCGTGGTACAAGCTCGACGACCGCTGGACAAAATGCGGTAATCCAAAAGAGGTGGCGACCTCGGCATCCTACTGCTGGGGGTCTGAAATGTTTCGGTTTACACAACCGTGAGATAAATCTCAGTGAGTTCAACCCCTAAACCTAGGCTAGGCTAACATGCAATCTCCTGACTGGAAACAATTATTTAAAACAATTCATAATACAACAACAATCAAATAATCCTCTGACCCTGCAGGTTAGACAATTCCATAATAATCATGGCCTATACGTGATATACACAGTCACACGTACGCCAATTACATTCTCATGCACCGAATCTCACACACTCGCATGCTAATCAATGCATGTCTATGCAGACACATGTTATTGACGTGTCATACGCATTCTTTGGCCCACCGGCCCACACTGGCACACTTGCCCAATTCATTTATTATTAAGACTCGAGTCATTAATTTTTTTCACGGCCCGGTGCGTCTAGCCTGCTTCAAAGTGCATGAGGCGCAGCAACCGATCTGGCCCAGTGTCTCTAGCCTGCTTCAAAGTGCATGAGGCGCAACACTGTTCTCCTTGCGAACCAGAGCCTACTGCAAAGTTCATGAGGATGGTCGCCTTCCGGATATACCGAGCATCGTCCTGCTTCAAAGTGCATGAGGACGGTATTGACCCGAAGGTCCTCAGGTGATCACACGATTCATTATTATCTGAACCCAGCATATAATGCTTCAGGGTAATTTAGGTGATCACGCACTCATGGCAGACACGCATTCTCGCACAATTTCACAACATGCCACACTCTAGGCACACATAATGCGTATCCATTTATGCAATGCAATACAATGCACCATGAGCACCAATGAAACTTAGACACCCAATATCACGACACGTGCTTAATTGGCCCAATTAATACCGTGTGGCCTAACGTGCGTTTCACAAATAAGTAATTCATTGTAACCCAAACAATGGCCAGTCGCACTCCACAAAAATAGCCACACCACATACGACATAGCAGTACGAAATTAACCACAATTAAGCACAATTGACACAGTCAGTCAATCCGGGCATACCCGACAATTTTTCCAATAATAATTTCTACCAGTCAATCCTCAACCCAGTCCAAACTACGCACTGATACTATCTAAGCCGGTCTAACATGTGCCGATAACACCTAAATCAGTCCAGAAAAACGCACAATTAATCCTAATCCGGGTTTAGGAATTTCACTCACCTAATCCGAAATCACGACGACGGGGAATGGCGGCCGATCACTGATGAACAATGAAACCGGCGGCGGAATTCCCGAGCGACGCGCACGGACGGGATGAACAGTACCGGTGAACAGTAAAATCCGTACGGATGAACAGTAAATTCGTACGGGGGACTGTACGGACAGGTCGGAAATGGTGCCCGGCGACGTGCCGGAGACGGCCGAGACGTCCGAACGTCCGGCGTGAACAGTGTCCGTACGCCCGGTGAACAGTGATTCCGTACGGACACTGTACGGACAGGGGGGATGGCGACGTATGAGGATGCTGGACGCCCGGGTGTCGACAGAATGGCGATCGGAGCTCCGGCGAAGCTCCGGCGACACTGTTTACAAAGCTGGAAAATGTAAAAACAGAGAAAAACAGAGAAAACAAAGCTGTTTTTGGGACAAAACCTGAACAAAAGAGGCTGCAAAGAGGTGGAATAGGATGCTGGTGGTGGTGGCTCGCCGGGGAAGGCTCCGGGCGGTACTGTTCCGGCGTGAACAGTACCGAAACAGCAGAAAACGCCCAAAAAAAAGCTAGAAACGGAAGAGAAAATTGGAAGAAAATTTCTGGGGAGCTGCTGGCCGAATGGGGTCTGCGTGAGAGAGAGAGAGAGAGAGTTTATCTTGGTCAAAATTATAGACTAGGGTGCCAAGTGTCAAAATCTAGGGCCATTTGACCTTTTTACCCCTAATCTAATGGCCTAAAATTGCTCTAATCCAACAATTCAAGGCATTTTGGTCATTTGTCCTTAACCATGGTTGACCAGACCTGGTTTAGTCCTAACTAACCTTGGTTAACCCCAAAATTAAATCCAAAATTCGGAATTATCCAAAAAATAGCCTAGGGGTATTTCCGTCATTTTTCGATCCCGAACCGAAATTTCAATTTTTTATCCATACCGGTCCTATATATTCATGGGAGACATAATCCGGTGTCGGAATCGAAAAATTCGTCCTTTAAGCCCTCGAAAAGCGACCGCGAAGATCCGTGAATAAAATAATATTATTTTTTCAATTTTTGTCGAAATTCCTGTTTTTGTCTGAAATGACTCCCGGTATGCGTGGCCACTCAAAAATGGCGTCGGCTCCGAAAAATAACCTCGATTGACCTCGAAAAGCGACGCTGGCGTCCCGAGGGGCAAAATCGTCCTTTTTCACCCCCGGACCAAAATTCCAATTTTTACACGTACTAACTCCAAACGTGTGTGGCAAGCGTAATATGACGTCAGATTTCCAAAAATAGTCCCTTAAGCCTTCGAAAATCAACATCGAAATCCGAGCTCAATTTCGCGAATAAACTCGCTAAACTTTCAATTTCAGGGTCTCTCACTAACGGACGGCTGTTTAGAAATTACGCGTATCGACCTAGGGCTATCCATGTCGTGATGGTCTCGATCATTGAGAGAATGAGAAATTATCACTAGTTCCAGAAGTCACGATCGTTCGGTTCAGGTTCAGGACTGGTTGGCCACGTGTACTTTCGGTCTTGCAGAATCACCTGCGTCCCTATTATACATCGTTGGTCTTGGCCAAACCCAATCCATTACCCTTTTCTACGATCGGCCCACATTGGCCCAAAATATTCTCTCAACGTCTCTCGCGATCGGTGTCCGCTTCACGATAGGGTCTCCGGTCCACGTACTATTTTCTAGTTAGCCATACCCCATTGGTCAGTATCCCGAGAGTGATCAGCTCTGGGCGAGACTTACTAAAATGAAATGCGAATTAATATCAGTTTCCTTGATCCCGGAAATTACATCAAAATTCAATCTGAGCAGCTGGGAATCCAGTTTAGAACATACGGCATCTGACACAGCACATTTAGAAGGAAACACTGTAAAGGGCATTTTGGGTTGGATCTACAGGTGAGGCTCAGGTAAGTATAGATGTCCAATAGTGTAAATGACTTCCAGCCTAGGACCTTGAGACTGGTAGATTTAACACCTTCTGTTGTTGCTCAGAAAAATAAGATGAAAAAGGCGTCTATAGCTGATTCCATAAAACAGGACTCAGACTTACCATTGGGTATCATTTATAATAACCTTTCTAAGACATTGACATCTCTCTTTTCTCTTTTTGGGATTTAATAAGGAAGGTGTTGCGTGGATTCATTTGGGCATCGCTGAAGTTTTGCTAAGTGTCTGCTTTAATGCCCTTATGCAGCTTCCTTTGGCCAGTGAGGTGGACTTGGACGCTGCAGCTCAAGATGTAATCTGTCTCACCATAACCAGCAGTTCTTCAAGCTCTGCTTTCAGATGCACAGTCGCAAGTGGAGAGGGATCAACATGGGAAGAAGCCAGTTATAACGGACTCTCTTCAGAAGTCCGTCGCATCAAAGGCAAGCCCATCGATCTCAGATGCCGAGAAGAGAAGACTCCATAAAAATTCTTTTCATTCTTGGAATTCCGTCATCTCTCCCCAAAACTACAGTCGTGCATCTCCAATCAGAAAATTCAACTGGGGATTCTGATAGTTGCTTATTATCCATCTTTGTACATCAGTAGATCATTGATTAGTATACCTCCTCTGAGTAGTCTACTTGGCCTCATAATTTATATGACTACTAATCTTTGTGAATCCCATAAAGTGCTTAATCCTTGCAGTAACATTCTCGTAACGGGTTATGCAACGTGTATAGGATATTCATCTTGGTGAGCAAATCAATAAGATGACATGCCCAGGTTGGCTTTTCAATTACCAGTCACAAATTTCTAACAGCGAGCAGTTGCTGGAGCGATCCCTGTGCATGAGGAAAATCAAAGAAATTAGGATGAAAAGATTGCCTTTTGACAGCAGCTGTTATTTCCACAGCTTCTTTGTCTTTGAGCACCTCATTCAAAGTGAGGAGACAATTTATCCCCTAGCAAAAATCGACCAAAGCCGTGGAACCCCATCTTCAAAACCTTTCATCTCTGATTTTAACTTTTGCCCCTACCCAAATGTTGTTCATTTCAGAAACTACAAAGCCTAACAAATCGTGCATTCACTGTTCGGCATTGGTGAGGGACATTGAAATATTATGAGCCCTATTAATGCTAGCCTGGTACAACAATCTCTCCGGCAACTCAACGGTACGGTCCACCATCTATTTTCCAGAAACTCCATATTAATGAAATTCTCATGAAATCGTTTGCACTATTTCAATCATTATTTGTTATCATTGAATAAAAGCGTTTGATGAACTGTGCTCAGATGCACAACTTGTTAATATTGTCACAGTGAGTCTTTCTCGAGTCTTTTTTTTTTCTTTAGCTTGGAAGAATCTTTCTGTAAGGCTTGTCTAATAAGAGAAACTCAAATAATCATGAATATGTTCAGGCACAAGAATACAGATTATAAATTACGTAATAACATATTCAGGACCTAATAACATGCACAGGCTTGTCTAATCGGAGTAATGTTTGGATTTCAAACATGGTGCCCACCTTGAAAATAACATGATAACATGTTCAAGACATGATAACCTTATAAATTTGCGTGTGTGCGCATGCTTGCAAACAATCTGGACAAATGGATAATAAATCGAAACCCCACACAATGGAGCTAGAGATGTGTCCAGTTCTAGAGGCAGAAAATTTAAGATGTAAATTTACCTCCCTAAATGTAGAGAATCTTAATCCCTTATCCAATTTCCATTATATTCTATCTTATTTTGTTTGGTCGAATATTTTGGACAACCAATCGCAGTATAGTAAAATAGCATTAAAGGCTCAAGGCCATCGATCGATTAGAACCGTCATCACTTGGATTAAATTCCTTGGCGAAAAATAGTTGATTTAACCATAATTAACTTAAGGTTTGGGCTTGGCATTAATATGAAAGAAAATTATGCTAACGAAAAGAAGAAAATATATGAAGCAAGACATTGAGTACTCTTTGGTCCTTATACGGATACTTATACAATCTTTCGAAAAAGCATTATAAGGGGGCTGGTAATTTTCGAATCACAAAATAATGGATCGCAACCATGACTTCTTCAAAACTTTTCAACTTTTGCAAATAACTACAGTTAGCGTTAGAAAATATGATAACTTGCGCATACTTACAATATACTATTACAAGAATTGTACCATCAAGGAATCATAGAAGGGAAATAGTTGAATTGATCATGGTCTGTGGACCATATGCAATCACATTAATTAATTTTTGTGAGGTCCATGTGAAACTTATATGATTAACATTTTTGATAAACCAGGCTTATGTGACCCGAATACTGGCAAATCGAACCCAATCGAGCCTGCTCAAGTTAGGAGAGAGAACGAACTTCTTTGAGAAAAGGAGATGTATCTGTCTTTTCTCTTTGCTTATAATATACACAAGTCCATTCTCAAGTCTTTGTCCAACCCACTTGTGAAGGCAAAGGAGAAAGCACTGACGTATGTTTAGTCTAGTCAATTCGTTTGTTATGCATTGGTCAGCATACAGCCAAATTCCACATCAAATAGACTCTGCATGTTCTTGTGTTCACATTACACAAAGCGGGTTTTGCAATTTCGGTTCCTGGAAAATACCAGGAAACTCAGGTTGATACCACAAAAAAATCATAAAGACACGCATTCAAGAATAAAATGTTTAAAAAATCTCAATTTTGTTGGAATCATTGTGAAGAAGGAACCACATTTTCCATGCAATTTCCATGAAGAATTTGCTAATTCTCTGTGTCGGGACTCTTTAGCTCAATAAAAGAAATCTATTATGTACATGAAGTATGCAGAACAAAGCTCAGATTGCGTAAAAGATTAAAATTAGCACGGACCTGAAATAAAAGAATATACAACACTTCAACCAACATATTTTGACTTTTCGAATAAATAAGTCAATTTAAAGTACAGACATTCCGAAGAAGTTAGCCAATTAAAATTGTGCAGTCTATTATGTATAGTTAAAGACGGAGCCAAGAGATTGTTCGCTCTTGCGCTTGCCATGCGGCTTTTCTCTTTAGCTCCGTGCTTGCCTCATGGCATGATATTTGGCATCGTGTTGCCACGTGGCCAAATATCATGCCACGAGGCCTAATAGCCTTATCGATTATTTGCGTGCCACTTTACACTCCTATATGTTTTTTTCAACGGGTAATTATAGATAAAGTCAATATTTCAACATCTTTAAATGCTACAAAAAGATTTTATCTAGTGTGAAACTTAATCGAAAAAATTAATTTAAACTTAGCTTAAAATATTGAATTAAAAAAAGAATAGAATAGAGTTGTGTGTTTTCTGTATTAAAATTTGATAGTAATTTTTGCATTAATCGTCTTCATCCTCCTCCAATGATACGTTTTTAGACAAATTGGCAGCCTTTTCTTTTCGGCATAGCTCTAACATATGCAAACAGTGTTATTTTTTGCATTTTTTTCAATTTGAAAACTTAAGAAGGACAGTTGTCTTGGAAAAATGCGGGAACCAAAATCTAAGGTCTGGGGATATGACTACACTCGCAAAAAGTGTTAGCACTGGCCCCATCCCTTGTGTCACCCAAGTGCGGGAGGTTACTATACATGCTGTTTATCTTTTCGAGAAAAAAGGAATATGAAGAGAACTTACAAGGAGATCTCTTCATCATAAAGAAAATTCATTTCCCTGTCTTCTCTCGAGCCTTTTAAAATCCCGCTCACGACCAACAATAATGTCTTTTCAACACCACATTTCTCAGCTGAATATTTTAATGTTAAATTATAAATCGAGTTTGAGCCATTTATGGAAAGTGACTCGCTTGGATAAATTTTCATATTTGACTATGAAGATATCTTTTACTGTTGGAGATAATATTGAAGATTGCTCGCAAAAGGAAATCCTCTTCTGGTTCGTACTGTGGACGTCTTCAGCAGAGAGGGCATATTGGCACTACAGGACTAAAGATGGGCAAACGTGTTCTACGATTCGTGTATTTCTTTTAAGGGTAGTTTGTGGGCCCAAGGGTAAAACAAAAGAAGATCAGAGCGTTCACTTGTGCGGTTGAAGAGTTTGTTCTTTCGTCTTATCCAAGGGCATAAAGGTCATTGTGAGAGAAAACAACAAAAATCAAAGGGCTTGTTTTTCTCTTCTCTAACCTACAGTGGCCACGTCGATATATAAGGGGAAAAGAACCGTGGGTTTTCTTTTAAGCCGAGAAGAGCCACACGGGAAGAAGTCGCGATCACCGAACAGAAATCGTACGAAAGAATTCTCCGAATACGGTGATTTGTGTAATAAGTTTATTTCGTCCAATTAAGTTATTTATTCATAAACACTTTGAATTTGGGCTTAAATTTAGATATGAAAAATACTCGAGCGTTTCAGCGAATTGTAACTCTGATTCTCCGATTATAGTGGATTATTTGTTAGTGGCTTTCACCGTGGATGTAGGTACCGATATTCGGACCAAACCATGTAAATCTTTGATGTCATTTATTGTTCATCGTTTATTTCTCTGACATTTTCGCATTAGCTTAATTTGCAAGATCCTGTCGTTTTCGTGTTATATTTCAACATTTAACGTGGAACTATTGTAAGTTTGTCTATTTGGTATTGTTATATTCACGTCCTATGTCATGCATGTAAGAATCAACGTACACACTTACACGTGAGGCAAAATATCAATTAATATGCTATTCGCACATTATTACTGTGTCATTTCCTGACTGTTTAAATTTTTAAGAAGAATGAGTTCTCCAATATCCACATTTTTAATATTTACTCAACTGGGCACTAGGGAAGCATTCAATCATGTTTGATAATATTGCGTCTCTATAGCTTTTGAATCAGAAGGGAAGAACAAAATCTCCTTGTTTTGATACCCAAGCTACTCCAAACAGCAAAGATTGAGCCGAGCTCAAGTTAGCGGCTTGATTTGCACCCCTAATCAACTCACTTTCTAAAATGCCTAACCATATTTGATACGAATAGGCATATGCAACTGTTGAATCTTTTCGGTACTATATATGCATAAAAAACTAATGAGCCCGGAAGAAATGTTGAATTAATTTAAGAAACAACTCGACCTCTCTATGTACAAACAAAATTGAATTTATACTGTCAATATTAATGGTGAAATCCCACAAAATTTCGCCCAAAAAGGCCCACAGAACAGTTATCGGGGAAAAAGGAAAGCGTACAATATTTGAAAAGTAAATTAGCCCAATATTAAAAATGAATTAGTTATTATTATAGGCGAAGCAGATATTTTCAAGGGGAAGCGATTGTCCCCACTCCCCCATTCATTGCTTGAAGGAGAAATAAAACGTGTGGTGGAAAGTGATGCAGAGCTCTCCCTCTCTCTCTCTCCGCGTTTTCCGCTTCGAAGACTTTCCATCAATAATTTTGTCAGTCTGAATGGTTTCTTCACTTACGAAGGAAGGCTGCAGGTGACTTCCAGACAAACGCAGCGAAAGCGAGCGATCTCTCTCCGTTGCTTTATCAAGAGAAAGTGAAAGATCCCGACAAGCTTAGTAGGGTGTGGATTCAAGAGGAATCCATAGACATGCTAAAGAGTAAAGAGGTAAATTCCCTGGCATCTCGTATACTCAAGAATAAGGTTGTCAATCACCAAACCCTTATTTGGCTTTCTTATGTTTTCGGTCTGATTTCCCGTTTCATTCTCCATGATTCCTTTTTTCCTACCCGCTCTGTCATGCTTGCAGAATCTACGTTCATTAGTATCATTACTATTGTAAGGTTTGGGGGAATTGGATTTGTTACTTATTACATACCTGTCGTTGAGATTAATAGAAAGATTACGGAACCAGTCAAAGCCGGAAGGGATAAAACGTATTCATATAGGTAGTTGTCCAACGTTAAGAGCAATTAAAGGCCTCAACATCTTAGGATATTTGTAGAATGTATCCCTAGAAAGGTAGCCTAGAGGCGAAATCAACGAGGCCCAATACGTCTTAATTTAAAGTTCTTGGATGCAGGATGTTGGTTATGATGCTCAGCATCTTGGCCATTAGGACAATAAGTATGACGCACCATTGCCCGCGATGACCATAATTCCATGAAAGCTAGATGAATCTCAGCTTGAAACTTGATAAAACTTAGCCTCAATTTGAACTCAACCTTCATGAGACTTCATCTACCGAACATGGACTCCAAAAGTTGCCGAAAAATGGTGCAAATATCGTTAATTTTCGCGCCAAAGTTCTGCGGGACACCTTTGTCCTACCCTTTTTTCTCACTTTTTTCTCTCTAGTGGCCGGCCAAACCGAAAGGGTGAAGATGAATGGGTGGAATCCACGTGCCAAACTTAGAGTCGCTAACTTTTCTTGCATAAAGGAGAGTGGTCGGCCACTAGTAAAATTTACAATTTGGTCTGTTGTAGGATCCAATTTTATGAGGCCTTTTTTCATTTTTGTCGGGTCAACTCGATCTTAGATGCGTAGGCAATCTTTCGGATCTCTGGGATTGATTTACTGGGTGATGAGGAGACTGAGCTGAGGTAAATCCCTCAGTAGCTTATGATAATTCGAACTGAATTGACATCGATCAGCCTCATTAATCCCTCAATAGTAGTTCATGTCCATATTGCCACAGTTCGCATTAGAAAGTAGAATACGTTGATGATACTTACGTCAAGCTCTGACTGGAATTGATCCATTAAGGAACCATAGAAGGGAAGTAGTTGCATGGATCATGGTACATGAATCATGTGCAATCACATCCATTGATTTTTGTGATATCTATGTGAAATTTATATAGCTAATGATTTTGATAGACCCGTTTTTATGGGGATCTGGGTACTGACAAGTCTAATCTAACGAAGCCTATTTGAGTTAGGAGAGAGAATGAACTTCCTTAAGAAACAAAGATGAACCTGCCTTTTCTCTTTGCTTATAATGTACGCAAGTCAGTCCTCAAGTCTTTGTCCGACCCTCTTGTGAAGGCAAAGGAGAAAGCCCCGAAGTATGTTTTGTCTAGTCAATTCGCTCGTTATGCATTGGTCTGCACATTGACAAATTGCACCTCAAATAGGCTCGCAATTCGTGTGTTCACACAAGTACACACAAAAAGATGTCAATACTTACAAGTTTTGATTGGAGATTGGCAACCCACTTGCAAGACTGGCGAAGCGTGTCTTGAAATTTCCGGCCCTAAAAAATACGGGGAAACTGAGGTTGATGTTATAAAAAATAATTAAAGTCACACCTTCGAGAATAAAATTTTTTTGAAAGATCTCAACTTTGTTGAAATCAATGTGAAGGAGGAACCACATTTTCTTCGCAATTTCCATAAGAGATCAACATCCAATCAAGCGTATATGAGTCCAATGCCAAATCAACCAATAAACAGATGATAGAGACGAATCAAATCCTGACAAATCAGCATTTGATTTAAATATCAGTGCAATTTTATTCGGTGTACAATTTCAATCGGCGAGCAATTTCATTTTGTCATCATTCAATCTACCATGGAAGTGCAATCATAACATGCAATCTTAGTCTATATTCAATTTCTTGTAACTTTATCACAATAGCTAATAATTTCTGAGTATAAATGACTTTTTGGGTTTTTTTATATATGAAGGAAGGCCGCAGGTGGCTTCCAGGCAAATGGCGCATAGTACCAAAGTAATGGCAAGTGAAACTCATTTTAAGTTGTCCAGCTACATCCACCATTTAACCGTTCATCAACACGCAACTTATATTTCCAAGACCACCTCCTCCTCTTCGACGACTTTCATCAATTATTTCCTCAACCTAGCCTGAATGCTTTTGTTTGCTTATGAAGGAAGGTCGCCGGTGATTTCCAAGCAAACGCAGACGAAGTGAGCGATTTCTCTCTATTGCTTTGTCAAGTTGTTGCAAGGATCAGACTCAAACTTCCCGAGTAACCAGGTGGACTCAATTCGGAGATCCATCACTCCATCGTCCTCCAGGAATGAAAAGAAAGTGGGAGGGAGAAGAGACAGCTCTGGCAAGTAGTAGCCGTGATGACGGATCGGGGAGGGGCTACGAGGTGTTCCTGAGCTTCAGAGGACCCGACACCCGCTTAACCATCGCCGATTGTCTCTACAATGACATGATCCGCGCGGGGATCCGCGCTTTTAAAGACAATGAAGAGCTCCGATTTGGCGAAAAGATTGAAGGCGGTCTCTTGCAAGCAATCAATGACTCCAGAATTTACATCCCAATTTTCTCCAAAGACTACGCTTCAAGTAAGTGGTGCCTCCGTGAGCTAGCACACATAGTAGAGTTATCGAGAGATAATGATGAAAAAGTGATCCTCCCTATCTTCTCCGACGTGGACGCGGATGACGTTAAGCTTAAGACCGAGTTATATCAGAAAGCCCTCCAAAAGCATGAGAGCGACTACGGGAAGGATGTAGCAAAGCAGTGGGAGGAGGCTTTAAGAGAGGCTGCCAGAATTAGTGGAATGAATCTAAAAGATCACGGGTATTGTTTACTTCTCCGTTGACTTTACTTTCTTGTTGACGTTTTTCATTTCTCGTTCCTTCAAAGAATAATTAGATTCAGTTTGCTGCTGTCCAACGTTATGTAATGTTTGGTTGGATTTGACGCAATGAGGGAGCCAGAAATTTTGCTCAGAGGGCGAGGTTTCTTGGACAAATTGACTTTTCAATTTTAATACCAAGTTTTGATAACAATTAGTTTTAAAGTATATCAACTTAATTAATTAATCTACAATGGCAAAAAACCAAGATATCCATGAAGATCTAAGATGTGATACAATAGTATGACCATATGTGTATGAAAAATAAAAAAATTCAAGTTTCTTAACTTCAATTGCATTCCGTACAGAAAGTTGAGAACTACCGGTACAATTTTCTCGACCTTATGTCTGTGATGTTTGCCTGAAAAATTAGATTGAGTTTGATATTAGATCTCTTTTCCTTTTGTTATACTAATGAAATCTGAGGAAGAATCGGCTCAAAATAAGAGGCTCAGTAAGAAGCTTCTTTATGTTTTCCGAGCTCTTAATGGTTATAGTTAGTTCATACTTGTTAGTGTATGATTTTTTTTTGGTAAGGGTTGTTAGTGTATGATGTACTCTAGGGAAACGAAAAAATGCGGAGGAAACATAGAGGAAGTCTAAGGGATATTTTTTTCAAAAACTTACGGCAAAGGGGAAGAAATGATGGAGTTGACCCCCCTTGGCATTGACCCAGTGACGAAGACGTTCCCATACTTTTAGCAGAGGAACCGATGGTTGTGGATTCGGTTTTGGCCTCTGGGAGTTCATATGTTTTGCTACTGCTTCCCTTGAGGTCATAGGTCAAATACTGTCATGCCCCTGAGTTACACAAAAATTAATGGAGCTTTTGTATGATGGTTTTTCTAGTTGGTCGGAATATACAAGACCGAACACTACAAAGATCTTTGCATGCCATTATCCGAAAGAACATAAAAAAGATCTCTACCTATCTTAGAGGCTCAATCCTCCATTCTATTTCTGATTACAGGGAAACCTGAGTTAATTGCAAAGGACTGACTTAAGTTTAGGTGGATTATCGATTTTGGGCTTTTGCTTTCATCGTGGTGGGGCAGGAGTCATAGGCTCCTCTAGTGGCTTAATTGTGCATACGAAAAATTTGCGGCCTTAAACTGAACATTCTTCTATAGGTGATCTATAATTTGTCACCGTAAAACACCCTTTACGCTAGTAAAAATTAAAAAAAAAAAATTTGGTTCTTGCTCTTGCTTTAACCCGTGAACTATTCATGGCCCCAGGTCTTAATTAGCCAAAAATTCACCTTAGGGACTTCTGGGTAGTTATAGTTATGGTTAGAGAAATCTAGGAACGTCTAGAAAATGGATAAGTAATTTAATAATTCTAATTACCTTGAGATATGTAGCTACTCTCTACCCTAGTTTGTGGTGGTTTTTCTACAAACCCTGGTCGTTACTCTCTGCTTACCAACATCCTTCTTCATTAGTACTTACCGTTTCTGTTCTGCTCCCTATATCCTCTAACATCATTGCCAATGGAGGAAGAAGAACGAGTGGATCCGAGAATGGGGAAGGGCAGGCCCATTACCGACCATTTTAAAGTTATCAATTTTTATATGAAATTACCAATTTTAATTTGTGTTTTACCAACTTCTTTTTCAATTATTTTACCACCTAGTTTTAGCTTACCGTCTTTTATTTGGGTAATTTACTAAGTTTATTACATCATTTACCGATGTACAACTTTTGTACAACTTAACATATCGTTTACTTCACATTTCAAAATTACCAAGTCTTGTACCAAATTACTAACTCTAATATAAGTGTCTTATTAACTAATCTCTAAGTAAGTTACTAACTAGTCTAAGTTTTTTATTTTGTCAAAACTAACTAGTTTAAGTTACTCATTCTTATTTGAGCCACTTATCATTATTTAAATTTGTTTCAAAATCACCAATCTTTATAATAACATTTGTTAATAATTCACCAACTTTTATTTGTAAGGTTACGTTATTAGGCTCTGAATTCTGTTATTGAATTACTAACCCTAATTTGAGTTACTTACCAATTTATGTCGATTAAAGTATCCAATAGTTTATTGTTATCAATAAAGAATTGGTAACCTCAAATTAGTTGTAACTTATTTGGAGATATGTTTGTTGGTAGCTCAAATTAAGGTTGATATATATTCTAGAAAGTATTCCTCATCTTCGTGTACGTTAAGAAAAATGCTTAGGTAACTACTTAGTGAGAATTTTTCTTTTGCCACCTTCAAACTCATCCCAAGTGCTTGAGGAGATAGTTGATTAGGACCGGGTTTACCGAGGACTTGATATCTAGGCAAACCTCTAGAGGTCTCGCTATGTGTGACAAGAAGAAACCAACCACTGTAAAAGAAGTATAAAGTGAAATGGAGGCATAATTATCGAATCAATTCTAATTTTACTGTACGGAAGCCAATTCACTCTTAAACATTTCAATTTTATCAATGTAGTTATAAACCTTTTCGTGAAATTTCAATACAATCATTTTGGCCAATTGTTGCGGAAAAGTATTAATGTGGTATCCAGTCATCACTGACCATCCTACGTGACACACTAACGTGAACAATTTCACTTAAAATGACATCTTACGTAGATTGCCACTTCAGTAATTCCCGAAAGAAATTGGTTAGAATGACTATATTACAATTTCATGTAAAGTTTTAGGACCATATTATTAAAATTGAAAAGTTTAGGACTGAATTGGCATATGTTGAATAGATTTAGGAATGATTTGGTAATTTTCCCCTTAAATGGAAGGGAAAGGAATGAAACCGAGGTGCACAACCTGTTGAAACCCAACTGCGCGTGGCAATTATTAGGTGACAGTATGTCGGAGCGACTTCTGGTCGAAGCCTAATTAGTTCCTTAGTCATGAAATAACCTTTTCCCGCCATTTACCGGACCAATGAACCTTGATAGTAGTAGCTTTCCATTGTGATGAAGGTCCCTCCTCCGCCTCCTCCCCTTGAAAGAATATGTTTGTCTGTTTTTTTGTTTTCAAACGGCTCACAGCTTCATGACCACTTTTTCTGTGTTGGTTCCTTTAAAAGTAAATTACTTTGAACTTGATGATAACCTTCCAGTGCCACGTAATGCATGCGCGGTTTCCATATATTTGGTTTTTTAATTTGAGATGATTGCATCTTATGTATGTGGCAGCCTATATGAACTTACAAATCTCACGGTCAAAGAGGTTTCTAGTTTGTTATGGACAAGACGGACAGACGTGCCTGATCATTTGGTGGGAATTAAGGGCCCAATGGATGACATTATGAAGGAATTAGATCTAGGAGCTTTGGATGTACGGTTTATCGTGATTCATGGTATGGGTGGCATCGGAAAGACGACCCTAGCCGATGTCGTTTTCAGGCAAATCTCCCCTCAATTTCAAGGTCGTTGCTGCTTTATTAAAGATGTTCGGACTCATGATATAATAAACTTACAAAAGAAATTGTTGTCTGATATTCTCAATCTGAGTTGCATGGACCTCCCTGACATTGAAGTGGCTGACATGATCAAGACGAGATTTCATGGCAAGAAAGTCATCATTGTTCTTGATGACATTGACAACCAGGACCAAATCAGAAGACTTGCAGGGGAACCCAATTGGTTTGGTGGAGGAAGTAGAATCATCATAACAACAAGGAATATTGAATTCCTGGTAAAGGAAGGTGAGGACAATAATGTCCAAGCCTCTAGAAGCGGACAATTTTCATTCTACGATATGCTAGAGATGGATTCACACAATGCTCTTACACTTTTCTGTGAGCGTGCCTTGGGATGTGCCGTGCCTCCAGTTGATTACGTAGATATTTCAAATAAGTTAATCGATGCGCTTGGACGACTTCCGCTGGCTCTCGATGTAGTAGGTTACAGCCTCCGTGGAAAATGCCATAGAACATGGGAAGACGTCCTATGTAAGTTAAAGAAAGTGATGAACGAGGGTGTCAAGGAGAAGTTGATGATAAGCTATGAGGCATTGGCGCCTATTCAAAAACAAATTTTTCTTGATATCGCATGTTTCTTCAATAACCAAGAGAAAATAACTGCAATTAAATATTGGAACGCGGTTTTTGGGTATCCCACTGAAATTGAAGTCAAGACCCTTACATGCATGTCCCTGATAAAGATCATGGACAACGATAAATTATGGATGCACGACCAACTTAGAGACCTCGGAAGGGATATCGCCCACCCGGAAAGTTGCAACACACGTCTAAGGGCTAGTAGATTATGGTCACCTGAGAAAGCCTTCCCTGTAGTGCAGGGAAAGAAGGTAATTTTTACCTCTAAATGTTTTCATGTCCATCCATTAGTATCATTACCTTTTAATCTAACTTCAAGTCAAATTGACACGTACTCATTAGTTGCTACTTTTATCTTTCAGGGAACTAAGAATATAATAGCGCTCAATCTTGCCACACCTGAACCTGGTGCGTTGTACAAATTTAAACGCAAGAAATTTGCGAGGTTGGTCAACCTTAGGTTCCTTCAATTGGGCCATGTAAACTTGGAAGGAGACTTTAAGGATCTTTTCTCCGAGTTAAGATGGCTCTCTTGGAGCAATTGCCCTTTGGAATTTCGAGCTACTAATTTTGGGTTGAAGAACCTAGCAGTTTTGGAGCTTTTTGGGAATAATATTACTGACGAGTGGGGAGGATGGTGTCAAATCATGGTATGATCTCACGACATACTTTTGCATTACATTTACTCTTTCTCTTTTTTGAGTTTCAACTCAATTGCTTTATAGGTAGCAAAACAGTTGAAGGTCCTAAAACTCGTGCATTGTTTGTCCCTTACAAAGACACCCCCGTTCTCTGCAATCTCGAAACTGGAGATATTGATTCTCAAAGGATGCACTAAACTACGTATGATTGACGAGTCCATCGGCAATCTACATTATCTTGATCAGCTAAAAATAGAAGGTACAGCTATTGAGTCACTACCGGAGTCCATTGGTTATCTACGATCTTTAACAAAGCTAATAATAGATTCTCAGAGATTCTCAGTGTTGCCTCACTCGATTGGTAATTTATTGAAGCTGAAGCATCTAACCTTGACATGCCCTGAACTTCGAAAGCTTCCCGACTCTATTGGACAACTGGAGTCGCTGCTTGAGCTAGATGTCACATGGACAAGCGTTAGAGAATTACCTTATTCCATTGGAAACCTAGAAAGGTTGAAATTTTTTATGGTCCCACGTCGCGGATTAGAAAAGCTACCAGACTCGATTGGGAGGCTCCATTCATTGGTCAAGTTGGTTATGACAGAATCAAAAATCAGGATCTTACCTGATTGTATTGGAAATCTCAAAAAGTTGAAAGTACTAAATTTAGATCGTAGCTTTATAAAAGAACTTCCGAAAACCATAGGAATGTTGGAAAATCTGGAAGAGTTACATGCCTCCTATACACAACTGGAGGGGGAAATTCCAAGTGAAATTGGGGCGCTATCCTCGTTGAAAATTCTAAACTTATTCTGTGGCCGCTCTAGTGGATTGCCGACAACCATCAATCAGCTTACAAATCTCCAAGCACTTGACTTACTGGGGTGTCATTCAATTCAACAGCTGCCGGAGCTTCCAAAGAGTCTAACGGAGTTATGCTTATCATCGGATTCGCTGACCACAATCCCCGACTTCTCAAATTTAACCAATTTAGTTGAGCTTTCTCTAATCGGAACATTAGTGCAAGAAGCCCAAATAGAGGGGCTCGGGAGATTACGTGCGCTGAGGCAATTGACCCTCCGCGTTGAAAAAATGGTCTTGCCTCCAACCGATTTCAGTTCCCTCTCTCAGCTACAACGCCTCCGGGTAAGTTGTGCCGACTCCCGATCTCTTACCAGGCTTCCATCCAGCCTTCGAGAGTTGGATTTAGAGTATGTCCAGTCACCGATTGATTGGTCACTCTTTTCCAACTTGGAGAATTTGTCAAGCCTGGATATTAGAGGATATGCGCTCGGAGAGATTCGATTCGAGGTCCTTGGAAAGCTACCGAAATTCAATGAATTGGCGATTTCCCACTGTCCATCGCTCGAGACGCTGTCCGTTCCGCCAGGTCTGAAGGAGATCCAGCGTTTATCTTTGTTCCGGTTGCCTCGGCTAACTGAGATTCAGGGTTTGAGAGAATTGAAATCATTGCGGACATTGCGGATGTGGGATTGCAATTCCATCAAAAAGATTGGTCTAATTTGTCTAACTTACATAATCTGAAAAGATTGGTGTTCATTCGCTATTTATCACTGGAGAGCGTGCTGGGAGTGCCAAAATCTTGTGAACTCGACGTCCGTGGTTGCCCGAGGTTCAACAGAGACGGATAAGGTATGTATCATTTGATTGGCAAAGACAGTCGATGATAGTAAGTCCATAGGATTAGCGAGGCTTCTTAAGTAGACGGTCTTTGTTTTTTCTTTCAATGCGTTAGAGATGAAACCTAAATATTGCTGCGTCCTGTTTTGTGAGTTTTCCTTTAGCTAGCCTTTCATCTTTGTTCTGGAACCGCCTCTTGTATTTATTCGTCCTGTTATCTCTGAGGGAAAATCCTTTTTCATGTATGGCGAACATGCGATGCTTTCGCTCACCTCGACGGTGGTGATTCTTAGCTGGTTTATGCTGCGCATCAGCATAACGTCGAGGTTGACATGCTTCACGGCACCTAACCTGTTGTAAGTTAGAGGTCGTTGAGAGTGCTGGTCTCACCTTATGGAGTGTTTTTTTAATTTCACTCGAGAACAATCATGATTTGTGAGGAATGAAATATTGGAATTAATGCCTGGTTAGCGGAAGAGTGAAGCCTCAAGTCTTGGGTCACGGTGTGCTTTGTGAAGTCTCTTTCTCCATTCTATTATTTAGCCATTTATGCGTGAAATTTGCGCTGGGAGACCGTTGATATTGGAGGAAACTCGTCGATATGGTCAAGCCACCATGTTGTTGAAGACTAGGTTTAGTTGCATTGAATTGTGCATTCTGCAATTTCTGGTGCCAGGAATGAGTAACTTTGTGCCGGACAGGAAAATGTGAAAGAGATGTTCTTTGACATGAGCTGAAGGGGTTGTAATATGTTATGCTTCTTCGTCATAACTGTGGCATTATCCATACATGTTAGTTTTCAGTGCTAGAGGCTATGTACTAGTTTAAATGTGGATTTCAGTTTCATGAAACAGACTATAGGGTCGTGCATTCGACACACTCCCATATTCATAAGATTTATCGCCCGGAAAAATTTCAGATAGAATCTTTTTGCATTCAATTTCAGTGCACTTGAGTTTGCTAATACTTTGCTTAATTACAAGATTTAAGTGACTGGCCTGCCTTGTTCAGCTCCTGCATTTTGTCAATAACGAAACTCCTGCATTTTATCATGGAGAGAAAAGGAATGAACATAATTATTCCCTTTGATCTATAAAAATATTTAAATAATGTTAGGTTTACTAAGAAGGTATACAGAATTTGGTTTGACAAGCGGTATTTTCAACAATCAACTAACTCAATTTTCCTCTACATCATTTCTCTTTAATGCTCATTCTCAAAAGAGAGTGAAATCACATTTTTCTTCTCTTGATGTTTGCTATTCGTTCATTCCCTCCCATCTTAAATTAACAGACACAGTTGGGGAAGATGTTGCAAGTTGTCTGATAAGGCATTTACATTCTTGAATTCTTATTTGTTGTGTTGATGACATGTCTTTTTCTTTTTCCTTTGCTGTTTTGAGCTGGGTCTATGAATTTGATGACTCTGACTCATCGATGAATTAAATTAGGCAAATGTAATAATTATTAGCTTTCTTCATCTATTTGTGCAGACTCCTGGAATGCAATCAACTATTCATACTGAAATGTCTACAGGTGTAATGGTTGGGGATCTATATGAGCAACTTTTAGTTGCTTATAGGGCAGACCTTTTCTGGCTAACAATCCTATTCCGCTAAGGCATTCAGTGGCTTAATGTACCCAGTATTAACCTTAGCTTTTGTTTACTGGGGTGCTTATTTTCAGTACTCATAATTAGCTTAATCAAAGTACATTATTATTTCATAGATCTTGGTAAGTCAGTCAAGTAGTAGACATGTTGGGGGACTGAAACTTGAAAGATCTGCGACTTGCTTTCATACTCTCGAGTTTGCTTCCCACATACTTCATGCTATCTATCGCTTAATTCACTTCATCTTGTTGGATGAGGAATTTGTTATTTTCTTTGAAAAAGGGGTTGTTCCTCATAATCAACATGTGCGAGGATCCTATTATTGTTTTATGAGTGTCTTTCCTGATCGAGTATCTGAACGAGCAATACTAATCTATGTCGCAGGTTCCCAAGTGTCTGTTTTCTGTTAAGTGCTTTACTTGTCGTGAAACATCAAAGTCATCTTTAGGTGGTAAGCTGTCTAAACCTCTTTTTGCAGATTGACAATCTAGCTAAGGGAGCTTATGGTCAGGCTCTGCAGAATCTCAATGAGATGAGGCTTAACTACCTACCATTGTTTCCCTGATTCATTCTTGTGAGTGAGCGAGATTATGCATGGATTTTGTTCAACAAAGTTTATTTAAGTGCATTGGTTTTGTCTGAGCTGCTTTTGTTTATTCTTTCCGGTGACTCATTCTCTCTGTCTCTGCTAATAATGTGGTTAATGTTAACTTGTTAAATAAACCTACTCATCCACTATATCTCAGCTGATAATGTGGTTAATGTTAACTTGTTAAATAAACCTATTTGATCTTCGTGTCTATCATTCTTACATTTGCTGATGAAATGTTTTTGCACGAGCTCCTCTAAGGCCATGGTCAAATGTTTTTTTTAAAATGGACTTCTGGGCTTTGGCACGACACGCATTGTTGGTGCTGCAGCAGCAGCTTGTTATCTTCAATCCATCTCAGTGAAAGGCTGAGATGTTGAATAAGTACATTGGTACTTCTGAGCCAGCTATTAGAGGCTTCTTTTCAACTACACTTATGATGATTGAATTCCATTGTGCAATCTTCTATTAAGCTTTGTTATTTCCAAACACTTCACAATTTTGTGCTTTCTTCTATTTGTTTTGGATGCATTTAATAGAGGTCCCTTCAGGTATGCTAGCAGTCAAAATAGGATAACTAGCAGCAGAAATGAGGATCCTCCCGCTGCGGCCAAGGTATTCTGATTAAATTATTTTCAACAACAGCAATGAGGTTCCTCCCACAACCATTGAAGTGGCCAAGTTACAACGGTCGATGAGTTTCCTCACTCATCAATGAGAGGATCCTCCATGACCATTTGATTAAGAGAGAGATTAAGATGTAAAATATTTGAAGCTTTTCTCTGCTAGAAATTTGAAATTGGTGATCAAATGTCTACTGGATTTTCTATTCTGCATATTGATGGCATTGATCTTGTCAGCAAAATGGAGAGATTTTGAATATTTGAGAGTGACGACAAATAGAAAATTACAGGTTTGGATATATTCTCGAAGGCAGCAGCTGCAGCACCTTTCCTTCTCTTTTTCGACGAATTTGATTCTATTGCTCCAAAAAGGGGGCATGATAACATGGCGTCACTGACCATGTCGTCAATCAAGTTAGTTTCTTGCATTCAATGGCACTTATGAGGTGGTCATGTGAAATCTATCTAATGGTATGACTCACTACTGGTATGTTATTCTTTGGTGCAGTTTTTTACTGGATTCAGTGGTGTCTCAGTTTAACCGCTGTGTTTGTGTTTGCCGAAACAAGGTAATAATTTCGTTTTAAATGATAACAAAAAGTACTCTCTTCCAATAGCACACTAACTGTCAACTGC
Source organism: Syzygium jambos (assembly GCA_031216235.1). Lineage (NCBI taxonomy): Eukaryota > Viridiplantae > Streptophyta > Magnoliopsida > Myrtales > Myrtaceae > Syzygium > Syzygium jambos. The sequence continues at coordinate 17,167,398 of CM062224.1, forward strand.
TATTGAAAATTGCATGGCCATTATGAATGCTTGGACAAACATTTTCTACGAAGCATGTAATATGGATACTATGTAATAACCTTCAAGGCAGACTATAAAATGCTAGACATGACTTTTCCTTGATTTAGAACTGTTTGAAAAAAAAAAAAAAAAGACTTCGGATACACAGTATTGGTTAAACTACATATGTATCAAAATGAAGGTAACAAAAGATGGGTTGCATGAATTACTTTTTAGTTGCTGAAGTAGCTTACAAGAAGTGTATTATCCTGGTTTTGAGCCTCTACAACGGCATCAACTGATGCTGATTGTTTGAGTCTTGTGACATCAAGCATGTGCAATTTCTCAGTCATCATGAAATCTCTGCTGCATGAGGTGCTCTTTTGTTTTGCTCAGGGTTCATCTATCTCCTAATAATTCTAATTCACTTTTCTTTCTAAGGATGCTTTTTCTTTATTTTCTTTCTAAGGATGCCAACTGAGTTGAATTTGATGTGAAGCAGTAGAGCGCACTTACTTGATGCTGCACTTCTGAGACCTGGCTGGCTCAACTTATGTTCTGTGATTTTCCTTCTATTCAGAAGAGGCTGGATATTCTTAAGACTTTTATCCAGGAAGGTAGAAACTTAGCGTCCATCCATCTGCCAGCGCTTTTGCTTTTAGCGTGTCATCTTTGACATGGTCTGAAATAGGTGGTACATATTGAAATTTATGGGATTACTTGTTAAAGAATTATATAACCGCAATCCTACTTTTTCAAGAAAGATGCATCGGAAAGATTACATATGAACAGATAATTGCTTAAAAAGAAACAAAAAGAGTTAGAAACAGAGTCAATTTGAGCGGCTAAAGATCCTGTTTAGAACTTATGGCATCTGACAGAGTACATTTGGTGAAACACGTTAAGTTAAAGGTTAAAACCCCTTCTCCGATGGAGTTCTCTAAAAGTCCTTCCGCCCCAAATCACCCAAAACATTGTAAATAACAAGAGAACATTGTAAAAGGCGTTGTGGGTTGGATCTGCAACCCGCTCAGCTGAGGCTTGGGTATGTTTAGATGTCCAATAGTAAATCACTTTCAACCTCGGACCTTGAGACTGGTAGATTCAACATCTACTGATGTTGCTCAGAAAAAAAAAAGAAAAAGAAAAGAGAAAGGCCTTTATAGCTGATTCCATGAAACGGGACTAAGACTTACCTTTGGGTATCATTTAGTATAACCTTTCAAAGACGTCGTCATCCTCTCCTTTTCTTTTCTTTTTGCTAATTAGGAAGATATGGGGTGGATTCAATTCATTATATTAATCCGATTCTGTATAATCAGTCAGTAAAAATGGCAACCATTGGGCAACGCTGAGGTTTTGCTGAGTGTGTGCTCTAATGCCCTTGTGCAGCTTCCTTTGGCTAGTGAGCCAATTATGACCGACTCTCTTCTGAAGTCCGATGCTTCAAAGGCGAGGCCATTAGCCTCAGATGCCGAGAAGAGAATACTCCATAGAAATTCTTTTCGTTTGTCCAGTTCTATCGTCTCTCCCCAAAACTAGGATTGTGCATCTCCAATCAGAATTTCGACCGTGGATTCTGATAGTGGCTTATTATGCATCTGTTGTAGCTAATCCTTGCAGTAATCTCATTCTAGTATATGGAATGCGCAACATTTATAGGATAACTCACCAGGTGGGCTTTCATTTTCCAGTCACGAATTTCGACTAGTGAGCAGTTGCTGGGGCGATCTCTTTGCATTCAAAAATGGAAGAAATGGGGATGACAAGATTGCATTTTGGCAGCAGCTGCTATTTCCAGAGCTTCTTTGGCTTTGAGCACCGCAGTCAAAGTGAGGAGACAATTTCACCCCTCGGCAAGAAATCGACCAAAGCTGTGGAACCCCATCTTTGAAACCTTTCATCTCTGATTATAATTAGCTTCCGCCCCTACCCAAATGTTGTTCATTTGAGATACTACAAAGCTTAACAAATTGTGTGCTCAAGATTTGGCTATGGAGGACATTGGAAAATTATGAGCCGCAGTAATGCTAATGAAATCGTCTGCACCATGTTGTTCACTTTTCTACTGGTTTGTGAATAAATCTAATTGATATTTGATAATTTGGAAAAGTGGTCCATTTCTCTTGATTGGTCAACATTAATAGTGTAGGTTTCATTGGTGGTCAATGCACTAGAAGAAAATGCATCGACGGGATCACTTGGTCACTTAAATCACTATCTTTGTCAATTGTTGAGGGTATATTGGTTAAAGCTGAAACCCCAGGCCCATTGACGAACTTAGTTAGGTCCAATCCCACATAACGCTTACCTTGTTATGAGCTGATTAGTTAAAGTTTTGGCCCAAATAAGCTAGATATATTAATTGTTCTGCAACGCATCGACTATTTGATATGAAACTATACGATTACCTTAGTGAATTACATTCTTCTCGGACTGTGAATTTCCTTGACTCAAATTGATCCAAGGAAGCAGAATTTGACTAATTTAGATTGGGGGCCAAAAGGAGGAAGGACAACAAAAAAAACATACATTCGGTATGCATCTTACACGAGTAATTTCCAGAGGAGGATGAACAAAAGGATCCAAAATGCTTGTCACCCCCAAATGTAACTGTTTGTAATAAAATCATTTGAACTGAATCGAGTTAATCACCTTTCTTTTTCTTTGTAAACAAAACAAACCTGTAAGAAACTGTGAACTCGTGTATAGAAATAAATTGTTGAAGGAACATTTGTTAAGACGTGGGTTTGTATTGAGATTAAGCATGCAATAAAAGTTTGATTATTTTATGCCGTTTAGTACAAGCACTGGCATAATCCTATACTTGAGTCATCTACTCAGATTTTGGCTTGCATATTTTTTTTTATCTTAATTCACGATTTTTTTAGGTATTTTATGAGTTTCGGATTGGATTAAGTGGATTTTCTCATGACAAAGAGAAAAGAAAGCAATCATAGAGAAGATTATGATTATCCATGTCAACAATGTTATTTGAATACAAGCATTTCTAGGTTTACATAATTGCCTACATGGGTAGTGTCTTTTCTTTACTACTCCTAATTAAGAGTATTTTAGGAAGAAAGAAATTGTAAACGGCTTCAGAAGAATGGGGAACTCGAGTCCTATTTTTACGAGATAGATGTTAGAGGTACCAAAAGAATTTTTATGAAGACATATCTTTTTTGGGTATATTACACAAGTCTAAATATATTGTCATGTCTTCTAAGTCTATAAACTAGATTTGCAAAACTTTTAATTAGAAAACGTCATGTTTATAGAGTATTATCATGTCACTTTTGATTGGAAGTTTAGTGAATATTTTGTACATATACCATGGCTCTAGTGTGATCAGAAGCAACCATGGCTAAGAACAAATAAATAAATAGGAAATGGAACCGTTTAAGTGAATCAACCAATTTCCCTTAAAAAGCGAGAGGTGCAAGGACCTTCGCTACCCTGAAAATTGATCTCTTTTTTGAATCATACAACTTAATTTATCTTGTATTATTATAAGATAAATTGCATAATTTGAACCAAATATGGTCAAATGAAATTGAATACAATTTCAATTGATTTGCGAGCCTCTTCCCTCTCACTCCTTGTTTCCCATATGAAGTCGCATGGATGAGAAGCCAATTTTTCATGTGAAGTCAATCGGTCAATAACGAAGAATGTTTTACATATGTCTACTTTATATCCATACAATCCCATAATGTTAGATTTCAAACTTGGTGTCCTTCTTGAAAATTACATAATAACATGTTCCCGACATGATAACGTTCTAAATTTGTGTGTGTGAACAATCTTGGACAAATGGGTAACAAATCTAGACCCCACCCATTGGAGCTAGAGATGTGGTGTCAACTTATCAACGGAGAAAATTTATGATTTAGATTTAACCCCGTAAATGTAGAAAAATCTCGATCCTTTATAATTTTTCATTAAATTCTATCTTATTTAATTTGGATAAATGATCTGGACAACCAAACACGGCTTTAGTACAATGGTATGAAAGGCTCAAAGCCATCGATCCATTAGAGCTGTTGTCACTTGGATTAAATTCATGACATTGGCGAAAAAAAGTCGATTTAACCATAATTAACTTAAGGTTTGGGCTTGGCATTAATAAGAAATAATATTATGCTAACGAAAAGAAGAAAATATATTGAGGGAGAAATTGAGTACTCTAATATGGATTGGATGCTTCTACTATCTTTCGAAAAAGCATTGTAAGAGGGCCAGTAACTGTCGAATCACAAAATTATGGATCTCAACCATGAATTACTACAGTAGGCATTAGAAAATATATTACCTTGCGCATACATTGTACTATGACTGGAATGGATCCATCAAGGAATTATAGAAGGGAAATAGTTGCATGGATCATGGCCTATGGACCATATGCAATCACATCCATTGATTTTTGCGAGATCCATGTGAAATGTATATGATTAATGGCTTTGATAGACCCAGGTTATGTGGATCCAATACTGGTAAGTCCAGCCGAATCGAGCCAGTTTGAGTAAGGAGAGAAAATGGACTTCCTTGAGGAGCAAAGATGGACCCGCCCTTTCTCTTTCCTTATAATATACGCAAGTCCATCCTCTAAGGCTGCGTTTGGACGTCCGGATTTCTAAACAGGATAGGACTGGATAGGATAGAATAAGAAATCTTGGGATTTCTTCATATCCTGTCCACTGTTTGGTGGACTACGGATTTAAAGTCAGATAGGATAATTTTTATTTTATTTTTTTGCTATTCACAGGTTCAGAGGAGTCGGTGAAAGAAAAAAAGCCGAGAAATTTTTTTGGTGAAAGTGCACAAGGTGTGGAGATGAAGATGACGGCGAGTGGAGTGTAGGATTTTTGAAAAAATAGGCATTAGAAATCCTATCCGGGTCTATCCTACACCTCCCCCCGGATTTTTTTATCCGGGCTATATCCGGTCTATATCCGACCTTATCCTATCCTGGACCACCACCAAACACAGAATAGGATAAAACATATCCTATCCTGGCTTTTATACGGTCGACCAAACGCAGCCTAAGTCTTTGTCTGACCCTCTTGTGAAGGCAAAGGAGAAAGCACCGAAGTATGTTTTGTCTGGTCAATTCGCTTGTGCTGTATTGGTCTGCACATAGCCAAATTCAACAACACACAGGCTCGTAAATTCGTGTGTTCACACACGTACACGCACACAAAGATGTCGACACTCACAAGTTTCATTAGGAGAATGGCAACCCACTCGCAAGATCGGCAAAGCATGTTTTGAAATTTCGGCCTCGGGAAAATACTAGGAACTCACGCTGATATTATCAAAAAAATCATAAAAAAATCATACCTTTGAGAATAAAATGTTTGAAAAATCTCAACTTTATTGGAATCATTGTGAATGAGTAACCACATTTTCGGATTAATTCCCTTCAAAATCAGCTAAAGTCTCGCTCTCATGACTCTTTTAGCTTAATAAAAGGGATCTATTTTGTATGTAGTTTGGAAAGCAAAACTCAAATTCCGTAATAGATCAAAATTAGCATGAACTCGAAATTAGAGAGTATAGAAAAATTTAACCAATATCTTTTAATTTTTCGAATAATTAAGTCAATTTAAAGTGTAGAAACTTCTAAAAAGGTCGGACAACTAAAGTTGCAAGGTAACTAGGCAAGGGTTCGCGGCCTTCAACGGCCAAAGATGAGGGTCGCTCTCACCAGATCCGGCAAGGCCGAACCTTGCCTGTGACCGGTGAGGGCCGCGACCCTCACATGTGGCCGGCAAGGGTGGCCAATGACCTTTGCCGGCCATCGCCAACACCTTGGCGACTAGCGGAGGAAAAAAGATGGGCAATAGAATAGGAAAAGAAATAAAAAAAATAAGAAAGGAAAAAACAGAAGAAGAAACTTAGAAAATCTAAAAATATTGCAAAAATGGTCGTTTCCTTGAGCTTCAGAGGGCCTGACACACGCTTAACCATCGTAGATTGTCTCTACGAGGCCATGATCCACGCAGGGATTCGTGCTTTCAAGGATGACCCGGAGCTCCGAATCGACGAAGAGATTGGAGGCAGTCTTTTGAAAGTAATTAATGACTCCAGAATTTACATCCCGATTTTCTCCAAAGACTATTGTTTGAGTAAGTGGTACCTCCGTGAACTTGCACACATGGTGGAGTGCATCAAGAGAAGATCGAGAGATGAAGATGAGAAAGTGATCCTCGCTATCTTCTACGACGTGGATGCTGATGATGTCAAACTTAAGACCAAGTTATATCGGAAAGCCCTCCAAAAGCACGAGAGACACTCTGGGAAGGATTTAGCAAAGCAATGGGAGGAGGCTTTAAGAGAGGTTGCCAGAATTAAGGGATGGAATCTAAGGGTGCGAATGGTAACCGTTCTGCTCCAAAAATCAAATTCTTGCCGGAAATTGATTGCTGAAATTCTTGCCGAAAATTGATTTCTGGAGGAGAAATCTATTTGGTAAAACATGACTAATTTTGCTCTAGAAATTGATTTCTAAAACAGAAATCTGTTTTGATTTGTTAATTTTTTTTGCACCTAAAAAATTTAAATTTTACTCAAAGTGGGTGGCCACAGGTATTATAAGCCATTCCGTAAAGTTTTGAAATTTTTTGATTTTTTTAATTTTTTTGGGCACTTAAAAAAATTTAAATTTCACTCAAAGTGGGTGGCCACAGGTATTCTAAGCCATTTTGTAAATTTTTTATTATTTTTATATTTTTAGGCACCTCAAAAAATTTAAATTTTACTCAAAGTAAGTGGCTACAGGTATTCTAAGCCATTTTATGAACTTTTGAAATTTTTTATTTTTTTATTTTTGGACACCTCAAAAAATTTAAATTTCGCTCAAAGTGGGTGACCACAGGTATTTTAAGCCATTTTGTGAAGTTTTGAAAATTTTATTTTTTATTATTTTTGATTTTTTTGGCACCTCAAAAAATTTAAATTTCACTCAAAGTAGGTGGCTTTAAGCCATTTTGTGAAGTTTTGAAATTTTTGATTTTTTTTGGCACATCAAAAAATTTAAATTTCACTCAAAGTGGGTGGCCACATGTATTTTAAACTATTCTGTGAAATTTTGAAATTTTTTATTTTTTTTAATTTTTTTAAAAAAAATCACCAAATTTCATATTTTGCTGAAATCTGACTTTTTTTATTTTCTGGAAATTTTATGAATTTTTCTAGAAATTTTCAATTTTTATGCATTTTCTGAAAAAAAAAATTGTGAGAATAGGGAGAACGCATTCTGGAATCAAGAAGCTACAAAAAGTAGCTTCTCTTTTTCTTGCCAAAAACTTATTCTAGAATTAAGAATGCATTCTGGAATCAAGTATTCTTAATAAACGCATTTTTATTCGAGAATGCAAAAATCGCTCTAGAATGCATTTCAGAAATTTTTTAACAAACGCAATTCTGTTCCGGAATGCATTCCAGAACTGAATTTTTATTCCGGAATGCATTCCAGAACTGAATTTTTATTCCGGAATGCATTCCATGCACACCCTAAAAGACCACGGGTACTCTCAAATTCTCAACTTTACTTTCTTATTTCATTCTCGAGACCCTATTCCTATCATATTTTTTTCCAGAATAATTAGATTCAGTTTGCTGCTATACAAGTGCATAGTCGGACTGGACGTAGTGTGGGAGTCAGAAATTTTTCTCAGGAAGCGAGGTTTTTCGCACAACTTGACTTTTCACTTTTAACCCCAAGTTTTGGAAAAAAAAATAGTGCTTAGGAATCTCAACTTAATTAAATCATTGCTAATGCAAAAAAAAACCCACAATTTTAATGGAAATCTAAGATGTCATAAAATAGTAAGATTTACATGAAAAAAAAATTAAATATCTTAACTTCACATCTTACTTTATTTGTATTCATAAAGTAATTAAATCAATTTTAGCTCGTGAGATAAAAAGAAGAATTCTATGATAGAATCTGTTGGATTCACTTTATGGAATTTCGTAATTAAAATACACACTTAAATCTATATAATATTATGATAATACTTTAACAGAGAAACGCAAAGTTATCAGAGATTTCATACACCATTCATTCAAATTTAAAAGATCACGGCTAAAGTGAGCTTCTCCCATTGACTATCTTTTTCTTTTTCGCATTTTCAAGACCTTATGCCCTGAAAATTTGGGATGAGTTTGGTGTTCAATCTCTCTTCTTTTTGTTATACCATTGAAAACTGAATAAGAATCGGGCCAATAAAGATAGCTCAGTGAGGAGCTTCTATATAAGTATTGAGCCATTAATCGTTATAGTTAGTTCATACTTGCTAGTGTTTGATGCACTTTTGGTAAATGTAAATCGTGTGGGGAACTTAGAGAAATTATTACATAGACTAAGTCTACGCAATATCTCTCAGGAAACTTATGGCTAAGAGGAAAAAATGACACTACAAAAAATTAAGGTTTTAGCCACGAATTTTGTCACAAAAAATTTGGCAAAATTCGTCGCTGAATGAATTTGCAACGAAAAAAATTTCGTCGCCAATTTGGCGTCGCTAATTTGCAACAAATTTTATTCGTGGCAAAATTCGTCGCTACTTATTCGTGGCAAAATTCATCGCTAATTTGCCACGAACTATAATCGTGACAAAATTCGTCGCTAATTATTCGTAGCAAAATTCATCGCTAATTTGCCACGAACTATATTCGTGACAAAATTCGTCGCTAATTATTCATGGCAAAATTCATCGTTAATTATTCGTGGCAAAATCCGTCGCTAATTTGCCACGAAAAATTTTGACTTTTGCCACGAACATTGTTCCGGAACAAATTTAGCAATGAACTTTTGTTAATTCTTTAGCGATGAATTTTTATTAATTCTTTAACGACAAACTCTGCGATGAATATTGTTTAGGGACGAATTCGATTTTACATATAATTAACAGCAAAATTAATTTCTAGAATTTATATTTAACATTGATTAAGCACTTAATAACATCAAAATATTATAATGATATGAAAATGAAATACATTCATCAACATTTTCCACAAGAATATTGACATTTCTTTTAATTCGTGGCAGGAATATCTGAATCTTAATTGGAAAAGGAACTATATCACTTGAATGGTGAAATGATAGAACACGCACAGAGAGTAAAGTTCTATGAGATGTTAAGCCATATCAAGATAATTTACAAGTCCAATACAAAATCTAAGACTGTCAACTTCTTTTGCAAACTAAATTGAGCCTCATCTTCAGTTGTAGCCTACGTTGAGGGTAAATTGAGTTGTAATGCACCTTTGCCCAGAAGCTTAGGAATAGGACTGCAAGACAAAGAACAACTTATTAAAACTTGTCCATAATTGTTGGCAGGTATGAACGAGGAGGTTATTGAACTTCATCCTCCAGTGAGTGACATGATACGCACCATGCACAAGGACAACAATGTTTTGAGAAATGCTTCTCAAAGATAACATTCTACGCTTGTATCAACTGGAACAAGACCCACAACACATCATACAGTAAAGCCTAAACCACAAGTTCATTTGAACAATCCTTTTCCACAGCAAGCTAGCCACGCTACTTGGACTCCGAATAAGAGCATATAGTCAAAAACGCCAAAACCTTTTAGAAGTTTCTAAATTCATTCAAGCATAGCACATGCGAATATGTATTTGTGTCAAACAGAGGCTTTTGGCTTTTCCGAAGCAGAAAATCTATCCTCTTAACACAGAATAGAATTACTGAAAGAGAGAAACAAGACGTAAAGCATTAGTTCATAATGACAACTATTATAAAAGAAGATATAACACATCTTATACAATCATCTCTTTCAATAGTGATTAGCATTCATGTACTATTAAAAGACTGCCATTTAGCTAAACTTCATAGTAAAGAAGGGTCAAACACATCATTCCCAAAAACAGAGCAACATGGGAAATTCTTTTAAAATGATGTCCGTGCATAGCCTGTCATAAAAGATCTGCATACAATTCAAACAGCTAAATCTTATTTTCAGGTTCATAGTGAAGCATGCCATTACATGACATGGACCTGGACCAACCACAAATTTTAAACTATTTAAGGAGGAGGAGGTAATTAGGTTAAAAGCATCATTGAAGAGAGAGAGAGAGATAATCAATTTTTTCATTATCGACAATTCACCTGTCCGTAGAGTCCCCAACCAAATGTAAGCAACGTGCCAGCATCTGTTAAAAGCAATAAACAATATCCATGTCAGTGTTGTAAATTTATGCTTACTGACAGGAGATCATTGCCACACATAACTTAGCACTCACTGACGTTGCCAATACATAAGACAAGGGCCAACAACGATCTAGATGGCAGATGCTACAGTAGTGACAGCAGATTAACTATCAATCATATAAAAATTTTCAATATCACGACCATCTCGGTCACAACTAAAAGAGCTACTCCTACGTAATTGTCCATAGATTTAAATCACGATCTCACTGCCAGCCCAAGTCAACTAGAATATTGCCAACTCCAGATGAAAATTATTTTTGTAGGTTTGTAGAATGTGTCAACCACCTTTAGTTTTGTTGTTTCGTAAATACTTGGACTTTAATTCCCATGGCTTCAAGATGATCTCAGTCTAATAATCTGACATGATCACTCTTTATCTGTTAGAAGAACCAATGCTTTCTCGGTTTTTCAAGAACTTATTGAGCACGCACCTGTTATTGCTGCACTATGTCGTCCACCACAAACAATTTGCTTCAAATAGCTCCCAGGAACTCTATAGTTCTGCCCTTCAGAACTCATGTTTCCTCTAGAAAAGCCCATAGATCTGTCTTTTACATATGAAGAAGACTCAATACAAGGCACAGGATGTGGAGAGGACACCATTCATATCCAAGATCCCAAACCAAGCTGTCCCTCGCCTCCATATCCCCAACCCCATACCCAACCTACATCTGGAATTTTCAGAACTAGGATTATGAGTATGGCAGTATAGATAATGGAATTCCTAAGATCAATTACTATTTCAATTAAGAAAAAAGTACAATCAAGATGTCATCGTGGGAGCTCAATAATGCCAGTTCTGCACAATTACCTGACAATGCAAGAGTATGGCACCCACCCGCAGCAACAAGGGCAATCCTCACTCCTGGACTCAATGACACTAAACACGGCAATGCTGACAAAGTCTCATCAGCAGATGATGAGCTTTCAGCTGCTTGCTCAGCTGTTGATATTCTCCTTCGCTTTGTACATTCTTCTCCAGCAGTTTTACTGTCTATCCTAGATGAGCTCCCCCCACTTGACTTCGAGCCTTGAGATCGAGGTCTCACTAAAAAAGTGTCAAACCAAATATTAGTCTATAACAATCCATAAACAGATTGATTGTGCTGATAGAGAAATCACCTTGGTCAGTCAAAAAATAAGTTTGCCCCTCTAGAGCGGCGTTTTTCCGGGTTCCCCCCAAGTGTTGGGTCACCAAAAACCTTCCCGGAAGGAACACATTCTTTCCACCCCCATGTATAAACTTCTCCATTATCTGCGCTTACCAGCTTAAGATGTTAATGAACTGAATTGCGCACATAACAAACACCAAGAAACAGGGCAATCAAAAAAGCAAATATTTGGAAACTACTCATATACCAAAACTCCTGGTGGCTTGCCTGATGTTTTTTAAAAATTTCTGTAATATACTAGACTAACAGGAAGGGAGAAAAAGTTATTACCTTTACCAGTAACACAGTGGGCCCAACCAGCTGCAGCATTTACTACAGAGGCATCAGTTGGAAGAGGAAAAGGCTCTGGTGTTTCCTGCTCGACTACAATAGCAGAAATGTAGTCTTGACATAATCAGGAAATCAAAGATTAAAGTCAATGGACTAGAGCATCATGTATTCGCTTTAAATACCCCATGCTTCCCAGACGTCACGTAGCTCTGACCGTGATCATCTGTGGATCCCCACGTTATAAGCTTCCCCGAATCTGCTTAAATGACAAATGTAAGAAAGAAACAGCACAACTTACTCAGAAGAAATCCGAGATTCGAGCCGAAACACCCTTTGTGAAGATGTTCAGAACATGGTCCAAAATCTCATCAACTAGAATACAATTCAGGAATAGAATCGACCAGAATTAGGGACGTTGACCAAACTCAGTAAGAAGTAAGGCCTGCTAGGTAGAAATAGTCGGTCTCCGATGGGACTTCAAATCATAAAACAGAAGCAGACATTGGGGAACAGACCCAATTCACGTGACCAACTTCCGTGAAAGCGATTGACAATGCAAACAACGAAAAACGAAATCAGCAACTTCCTAAAGAGCCAAAGCAGACGGAGAAAACTGTGAAGTTAAAGGAACCCCGCATTGACAGTTCGGGAACTAACCCTATACGGAAGAGTCACGCGCAAAGCAAAAAAAATCATCACTTTATCAGGAATGTGGCTCCCGAAAGGGGAAAATCTCCAAAAATCAGCTATTGCAGCTTCTTCCCCATATCCCAGCAATCAAATTCCAATAGAACCAAATGCCAAAGAAGAAACACAGAGAGAGAGAGAGAGAACAAATTAAGAAGATTCGTCTTCCTCCACCTCCGATGTATCATTGATTACCACTGCGAAGAAGCTGTTAGCCTCGCACTCCGCACAGAGAGAGAGGGGGGGGGGAACCTGAAATGGCCATGGCGAATCCACAACCGCCGCCGCAGACGTCCCTCCAGGCGGCGGCGGCGGCGGTCCTCACCGGCACCGGCGACAGGAGCGGCGCTCTCTGAGGCAGAGCTCCGGGCAGGTAGCCCCACATGTGGACCGCCCTCTCGGGGACCTCCTCCATCTTCACGACCCCGTCTCCTTCGCTCGTCCCCTCCCCATTCATTTCCTAACGCCCCGCTCCATAGCGAGAAGGGGACGGCAGGGCACGAGAAGGACCACGAACTCAGCGTCTGGTTCTAAAGAGAGAATAAGAGAGAGAGTATATATTAGCAAATGTTTGAGAGTATTTACAAAAGTACACTCAGTCGAAGTACTGGACAGTTTAGTAAAATATATGTATGGGCTGTCCGCTATTCTGCGCCTGTTAAATAACGAAATTTACATGCGTCGCTTGGTCGACCAAGATAATTGAAAATAAAGAATGATTTGCAATTGGAATTAATTGAGCCCTCATCATTTTTTCCTGCTCTCCGCCTCTTGCATTGCATGTGTAGCTCGAAATAATATGATGCAAATGTTATCACTTCTTTCACAATATATGCATTACAAATTGAAGCTTCAATACATACCTTATTCTTCACTTTTTTCTTCAAATGATATAAGAATCTAGTTGCAATAGAAAAAAAGTTTATCATAACATAATATATAATAATGTAATTTGAAATTTATTAAAAAATAATATTTTACCTCCAAAATAGATACATCCATCAAAATTGGACGAGACTTGCAACTTTGGCCTCATTAGGCAAGTGAACTAAGAAATGCTCCATGGAATCAAAAAACGATGGAGGAAATATTATTTCTAAGTTGCAAAGAATGATTGGAATATTTCTCTTTAGTTTCTCCATGTGTGATGCTTTTAACACTATTGAGCAAATATCATAAAGGAAATTACTTAACTCTGTAATAGTGCCTCGTACAAAATTTGATAGAAGTTCCTTAAACGCTATTGAAATTAGTCTTTCCATAAATATGTGACAACCATGACTCTTCAAACCTGTCAATTTGCATTCATTCAAATCAACACATCTCCCAAGGTTTGAAGAATATCCATCAGGAAATCGCACAAATTTCAACAATTGACAAACAACCCGTCTCTGCTCATTGTCCAATGTATAAACTGCTTTTGGTTTTGGTCCTCTGCTGCTTGCATCCACATCTAGTGTTGGCCGATCACGAATATCTCTTATATTTTTTCTTGCATTCAAGTTGTCTTTGTTTTTCCAGTGACATCCATCACAATATTTATAACATTATCGAAAATATTATTTTCTATGTACATGACGTCAAAATTATTATGAATAAGATGTGCCTTCTAATATGGTAGATCCCAAAATATACTGCGTTTAGTCCACTTATGTGTACTTTCATACGCAATAATTGTACCATGAGAGTTTTCAACAATAGTTGAAAAGTCATGCACTCGCTCCCAAATTTGATCACTGGTCAATCTAAATGGTGGAGGTGTTCTTTCAATCCTATTCTTGATGAACTCTTTTTTATTTCTTCTGAATGTATGATTTATCAACAAAAATTATCTGTGACAATCAAAATAGCTAGCCTTCTTACCATGTTATAATCTGAATGACTTTAATCTCTCTAGATATATTGGACATCCTAAGATCCCAGCTGTACTCCATCCAGATAACAATTCATAAGCTGAAAAGTCATTAATCGTCCAAAGAAGAATAGCCTTCGTTATAAATGTTTGATCAGTAGAAAGATCATACGTAAGGATACATTCATCCATAGCTGTTGTAACTCTACAATCAATGGCTGCATATAAACATCTATCAACTTTTTCGAATTTTGCGGGTCACTCACAATCAATGTCAAAAACATATAAGGTGTCTTCGTGCACATATCAGGTGGAAGATTGTACGGAGTTAAGATAAATGGCAAACATGAATACCTTTTCCCTGATTTCCCAAATGGGACAAATCCATCAGCACAAAGACCTAATATGATGTTTCGAGGCTCCATCACAAACTCAAGGTATGTTCTATCAAAATGTTTCCGTGCCTCTGCATCTAAAGAATGACACATTAGACCATCTTCTGTTTCATGATTTGCATGCCAAGTCATGTGCTCAGCAGTGACTTGAGACGCATAAAACCTTTGCAATCTGGGGATTAAGGGCAGATAAAACATTTGCTTGCATGGTCTACGCTTCTGATTACAACTCTGCTTCATGTTAATCTTGTACCTAGATTGGCTACGGAATTTGCAAGATTTTACATTTTCATCATCTCTCCAATATAACATACAATCCTACTACATACATCAATCATTACAACTAGAAGACCTAAATTATCTACTAGCTTCTTCATATCGTAAAATCACTTGGCATGATGTTATCACGAGGCATTGTTTCCCTCATTACTTCAACAAAAAAATTAAAACAATTCTCAGACACATTATGCTCTGTTTTGATATTTAACAATCTTGTTGTCACTGATAATTTAGTGTGATTGTCACAACTTGCCCATAAAGGTTCATCTGCTACTTTCAACACTTCCCAGAACTGATTAGATGGAAAAGTTCCACCACACACATTCTCATCAAAACCTATTGCTTCTATCTCTTCCAATTGTGATGCATGATTAGTACTCACTTATTCAAGTGTAAGAATAAAACTCATACTTGCATGATTCAATGCTGAAACAAAATTCTAACCAGTTGCATCAATTACCATCCTCTAGTATGGGTTCAATTGGTTATAATAGTTACATTCTTCCCTAACTAAAAATTGGTCACTTCTTCGATATCCTTCATCAGATATAAATGGTTCACCATGGCAAGTCCAATTATAGTAGTTTGGAGTAAACCCAAATCTACAAAGATATTATCTAACTTTATCACATACATAAAATTTATCATTATTACACTTTTTACACGTACATCTTAACTTATTTCCATTCATGAACTCAAATTTACTACTAGCAAAGTCCAAAAA
Organism: Syzygium jambos; assembly: GCA_031216235.1. Classification (NCBI taxonomy): domain Eukaryota; kingdom Viridiplantae; phylum Streptophyta; class Magnoliopsida; order Myrtales; family Myrtaceae; genus Syzygium; species Syzygium jambos. Next base: position 17,183,020 of record CM062224.1, read on the forward strand.
CTGTTCCAACCCAGTACGAAACTGATTGGTCAATCCTCGATGTCTAGGTAAGTTCTTACTATACATCCAAGCCTTGTCTCTTTGCATTGTATATGTATAAAAATTAAAAAATTTCATAAAATATTAAAAATATCATATCTATTGTTTAATATTCTTAATTCAAACCATAAAATTCTAAAATTTTAAAAAAAAATATGACGAAACAATTACTTTGAAATTGGAAAAAATGAAAAAAAATTACCATGGCAATATTTTAATAAATTTCTATTTATTTTCGATTTTTTTTATTTTTTTGACTTTTTTTTCTCTTTCTTTTTTTTTCCTATCTTCTTCCTCGGTTCGGCGAGAGACTGAGGCCAATGAGTTCGACCTCACCGGCCATGGGCAAGATCGAGCGGCCTCGCCCAGATCTGGGTGATGGCGAGGGCAAGAGGCAGCCATGGGCGAGGCCGCTCGACCTCGACTAGATCTGGGGCGACAGTCGAGCGGCCTCGCCATGGCCGCCGTTTAGCCGTTGCCCCAGATCTGGGCGAGGTCGAGCGGCCTTGCTCATGGCTGGCCTTAGTCTCTCCTCAGTCGCCAGACCGTCGACTGGGGAAGAAGATAAGAAAAAAAAAGTCAAAAAAGTAAAATAAATTCAAAATTAATGATGAATTTAGCGACGATTAGTTGTGCGACGAACCGTCTTCGTCACCAATTAGTAATGAATTTAGCTACAACACTTACCGATAGAAAAGCTTTAGCGAGAATGATTTGCGCGCGCGCAGAAATGTTGATTGAGACAAACGAAAGAGGGAGAGGGAGGGAGAACGAGTGGGGATATGAGGAATCAGCAGAGAGAGCAAGAGAAATTGGAGGTGAGGGTGGGTAGATTAGCCACGAATAAGTTTTTGTCGCAAAGTTAGCGATGAATTTTTGCGACAACCAATTAGCGACGAAATTAACAACGAATAAAGTTCGTCGCTAATTTTGCGACGAATTCTTTTTCATCGCTATTTCCGTCGCAAATTAGCGACGAATTTGATTTCATCGCTAATTTTCAATTAAGTTCGTTGCAAAATTTTTTATTTGCAAAATTAGTAAATTAGCGACGAACCTTCGTCACAAAATTTTTTATTTGCCGAATTAGTAAATTAGCGATGAATAACGTTCGTCGCTAATTAGCAACGAATTTAATTAGCGACGAATGTGCCACGAAAGTTTGAGAATTATTTTTTGTCGCTAATTTTCCGTCGTAATTAGCAATGAATTATTTTTGTCGCAAATTCCGTCGCAAATTAGCAGCAAATTATTTTTCGTCGCAAATTCTGTCGCTAATTTACTACGAATTCTTTTTCGTCGCAAATTCCATCGCAAATTCGTGACGAACTTTTTTTCGTCGCACATTCCATCGCAAATTAGCGACGAATTCTTTTTCGTCTCAAATTAGCGACGAATTTCTTTTTCGTTGCAAATTAGCGACGAATTCTTTTTCGTCGCTAATTTTTCGTGGCTAAATCCTTGTTTTTTTATAGTGCCTCCATCAGCCTTCGTGATGGCTGACGGCAGTCGCCAGCTACTAGTGGGGGTAAGGCCTAAGACGCTCTCATCGGCCACAAGCGAGACCAACCCTCGCTGGCCTTTGGTGAGGGCCAGGCAAGGCCACCCCTTACCAGATCCGACGAGGGATGCCCTCGCCTAAATGAGGTCCCTCGCCAATGCCAGAGATCGGAAAGGCCACCCCTCGCCACATCTGGCCGGGGGACCCTACAGCAAGGGCGGCCTCGTCCAGATGGCTAGGGGCCTCTTCCAAGAGAGGAGTGGCCTCGCCAACCCTTGCTAGCCTCTGGCGTAGGGGAGGGGCCTCGTGCGAGTGAGGCTGGCCCTTGCTAGAGGTCGGCGAGGGCTTCTCAATGCTTGTCGGCCTCAAGCAAGCATCCCCTCTCTAGATCTGGTGAGGGACAACCTCGCCCAACCCTCCTTGGCCCTCTCCAAAGGCTGCGAGGGCTGGTCTCGCCTATGGCCGGTGAGGCCGTCTCGAGCCTCACCCTCGCCGGCAGCCAACAATCGCCATCGGTAATCACATAGGCTGGTGGAGGAAATAAGAAAGAAAGAAAAAAAAAGGAAAAAAAGAAAAAGGAAAAATTTTAAAAAAAATCAAAAAAAATTATTACATATTATTAAAAATGTCCACATCAGTGCTGATCGGCTGACCAGTGTCCACATCAATAAATTCTGGTCTAAATTGATCAGATGGACTGGATTGGTATAAATATGAAAATGTTTATGATTAAATTGGTTTAATTAAAAGGTTTAGGATTGAATTGGAATCAATGCAATAGGTTTAGAACTTTTTTGATACTTTTCTAGTCATTTTTCTTGAGGACTGAGAAAAAAGATTTTTCTTTTAGTCTTCACGTTTTATTTATTCCAAAAGGTAGAAAACTTTCTGTTGTGTAAGGTTGCAAAGTAGGGTCAGTGTTATAAAATACATTTTATTTTTTGGAATTATTTGATGGATGTACAATTGTTTTTTTTGTGCTTTCTGTAAAGTTGGGACCCGTGGTGTTTGAGATAGTTACTTATTCATGGGGTGGGGTGGTCAAGCATTTAACTACTTTGTTCTTAGTAAAATGCATATTATAAACCGAAAAAATGAGAAGGTGACGGAGCCGTTACCGGGAGACAAGCAACGGTGATTTCGTCATTGCAAAAGTTCATAGATTCTAGCCCATTATTACATTATTGTTCCTGGCTCATTGATCCTCTTTCGGTGTGAACAAAACTCGTCTTCCAAGTCGTAATTTTCAATACAAGTTCATGGTATCAAATATCCCACGGATCCCATAAATGGGGAAAATTCGAAAGCCTAATGCAGATTTCCCCGGCCCAAGAAGGAAGAAACTGATGATATCTTGGTCGAAATGGTGGAGGATTGTTGGCCTAGCCGAATAAGGAGTGAAAAACCAATATGGGCTTCTGGGGGGTGAGTTCTGGTCTGGTTGGTGAAGATACCGGCAATTCCCAGGAACATCTAAAATCCGCAGGCTCTCGATCAGGAGGCAGCGAGTTTTCAAGTTCGAAGAAGAGCAAACCTCTGATTCATTCTTCAAAAAACTGTGAAGGCATTGACTGTAATCAAGGATTATCAGTTTCATTGGTGTCATTTTCTTCTCTCGAGTTCTCATTTTGCACCCTTTTGAGACTCTACTTCTTGCCTTGTTTGTTCTTTGGTTCTACTACAATGTCCTCTAGGAGAGATTCTGTTGGTGAATGGAGGATCAGTTCCTGTGCTCATTCATCTATGAACTGTGGTTCAGGCATACAGTCCGTCATTTCCGAATTTGATGGATGTTCCTGATGATTCTTAAGACCTAACTGTAGTGGATCCAGTGGAAACTAACTTACAATAAACGCTCACTTATTGAAGATCACTTGACACCGCTCATTATTTTGGTTGGGAACTTCGCAAGACACTCTCTCCCAATGTTCACACAAGAGTGTATGCCTCACTGTTGTTTCCTCTTTGCGCGCTCTGCCACTCATAAGACACCGCGCGCACTCTTCGACACGCTCTTCCACACAACACTCTTTCTTATCCTCTCTACACACACATGTCAAGAAGGTGGGCTGCCTATTTATGGAGAGTTCCCCACCAAATACAAAAGTGGTGTACTACAAGGGTTCAATGTGTACTCATGCAACACGAACTTCAATTACTCCGTAGGTGATTTTTAACCACACAACTTACCCAACGCTAAGGACACGCATAATAATCATTTTATTTTTGTTCAAAAACTATTTTTTTAATCCAATTTTTTTTTTTGAAATAGAAATATGTTTAGTAAAATAATTTAATTTTTTCTATTTCTAGAATAAATTTTTATTCCAGAAATAGGTTTGGAATAGAAATGAGAAGTAAAAATTTTCTACTTCTTTATTTCTGGAACATAAATGTGAAATAAAAATTCTTTTTATTGCTTGTCCTTGCTACTAGTCGATCACCCACCTCCCATTCGCCGCCACCGGTTGCCGCCGACCCCATTGCCGCTTGTCGTCTATTGCCACCGGCCACCTCCCTCGCCGGTCGTCGTCAGCGCTGCCACTGTTGCCGCCTTCTGCCACCTCGGTCGATCGCCGCCATTCACCACCACCACCGTCCACCCCGCCGCCATCTGTCGCCACCTATCGTAGCCAGCCCTATCGTCGCCGGCCACCCCCCTCGCCAGATGCTGCCATCCACAGTTGCCACCACCGCCTTTCACCACCACCGCCGTCCGTTGCCACCTTCTGCCATCGCCGCCAATCACCACTGTCCGCCACCTCCGCCGCCGCCGTTCGTAGCCGACCCCATCACCGGCCGCCCCCTTTGCCGGTTATCGTCGCCATCGTCGCTGCCACCATCACTTAGGAGAAAAATTTTATGTCGTTATCAAATGAATTTCTATTCTGGGAATATAAATTTTGTATTATTATCAAACATGTTTTTTTGCTTAAACACTCATCCAAGAATAGAAATAAAAAAATCAATTTCTGGTCAGAATGGTTATCATTCGCGTTCTAAGAAACTTCAACACCACAGTTACTAGCTAGCTATCGTATATATTTGTTTCTAGACAAGTAGAGGGAGAGGCGGTGATTCCTCACTAACTGCACATGAAAAACTTTGAAAGTACATGTTTTTAGGTTTGAATTGTTTACCCATGCTTCCTCCTAAGAATATTTGCCATGTCGTGTCCATGCCCTCAATTCATTTTGTTACGGCTGATCTTGGTTCCTCAAACTTAACTATAGAATGTACCTGCCAGATTTATGGGGAGTCATATCTAGAAAAGCTCATAGTTTGTGACGCTTAAGTATATGAAAAGATCACGGTCAGTGAAGTTATTCAAGCATTCACAGAACTGCTGCTCTGGGAAATTATCTGAAGGTCGGTCCGTGTTCGCAAAGCAAACTTTCCGGGAGAAGGAGACGCTCACGTGTTCGAACTGGTTGAGAGAAACCGTTGCTGTGACCGAAGTCTCTATTTGCAGGGGTTCTGATTACACTAAAAAAAGTGCAACAACCAGTATTCTGATTCGCATGATCTTTTGGAGAATGATAGTAGTACAGATGTATTATTAGCTAGAAGTGTAATCTTATGAAGTTTTGATTCTTCTTTTGCACTTTGTTGACGTCAAATCAGCCATTGTAGTTGTTAATTACCGTGCTTTTGGCCAATGAAAGTGGTTCTAAAGTTTCTAATCACTCTCTCTTCTTCATTCGCTCTTGGGGGAATTTTCAAAAAAGGGCCCGAAGTGCCCTGATTTTCTCAAATAATGGCCCGAAATGGACCTTGTTTCAAATAAGTACATGAAATACCATAACTTTTTCAAATAAGGGCCTAAAGTTCATCTTGTTTCAAATAAGGGTATGAAGTAGTTATGTTTGTTTTAAATAAGGGTCTAAAGTGGCTATGTCTGCTTCAAATAAGGGCCAGACTTTTTAGCAGTCAAGGGCGTTTTTGTCATTTCTCCTTTTTTCTCTTTTTTTTCCTAGTTCTTCTTCCTTGTTGTTGGTGTTGGCCAGTCGGCCACCAGTGATGCCCACAGAGGGCTGGGCGAGGGTCGCCCTTGCCCGATCCGGCGAGGGCCGCCCTCGCTGGCCATAGGTGAGGGACGGCCTCCCCTAGGTAAGCTGGGGCAGGCCACCCCTCGTGGCCACCAGCAAGGGTCGGCCCTTGCCAAATCTGGCGAGGGTGGCCTCGCCAGTGGCCAGGGAGGGCTCGATGCCCCTCGCCTGCTGCCGGCGAGGGCCATCCGCATCCATTTGAATCTTCGCCGGGACCCCATCGCTCAAGCTCTGCACATCACCCGCCTATGGCTGGCGAGGGTGGCCCTCACCAGATTGGGTGAGGGCGACCCTTGCCCAGCCCTTTGCGGACATCACTGGTGGCCAGCCGCGGGCCACCAACAACAAGGAAGAAGAACCAGAAAAAAAAAAAGAAGGAGAAATGACAAAAATGCCCTTGATCGGTTGGAAAATTTAGCCGGTCGGTGACTGGCAAAGTGAGGCCCTTATTTGAAATAACCATGGCCACTTTAGGCCCTTATTTGAAACAACTATGGCCACTTCAAGCCTTTACTTGAAATAAAGTCCACTTCAGGCTTTATTTGAGAAAATTAGGGTACTTCGAGCCATTTTTTGGAATTTTCCCTTCGCTCCTATTATGGTTTATCAGCAGAACTTATTTGAACAGTAAGGTGTATTTGATTCCAGATATCTAATTCCGATAAGAAGATTACATCTAAAAATTGTGCGTCGTGCGCGGATACTTACTAATGGACGAATGCTGATCACACAGTTTTGGTCCTCTAAGTTTCACTGTTTAAACGATTCGACCTTTGAAATTTATTTCTATGCCAATTAAGTCCTCTTATCTCTTTTGATTTGTCCAATCAAGAAATTTTTTTTATCACTATGAGTAGCTGGCTTCTGATTTTGTGTACCTTCCAAGAAACTGATAAAATCATGGAGTGAAACTGGAGATACCAAGACTCCCATTCACACAGTATGCTGTAACCAATGGGTATTAGGTTGACAAGTCGATTACAAGACACTATGCAAAGCTCTGGTCAACCTAGCAGGTTCCTTAGCAGGAACCACCTCCTCACTCCAAGCGCGGAAGGCTTCTATACCATTCTACTCGACAATAGCAAGTATCGTAGTATTGATGTGTATCTACCTTCACCACTGAAGTACCCCCTCCATTCTGTTGGGAAAAAGAACAATATTTGTGGAGAAGGCCGGATAATTTTGCCACTACTATTTCTGTGAAAATTAAATAGAATAAAATATCGGATAAAAGCAATAAAGATTAATAGTAAATAACACTAGAATTTTAACGTGGAAAACCCTTCAAGGCGAAGGGAAAAACTACAGGACTGTAGTCCACTTCAAACTTTCACCATGATAAATAATGAGATACAACTTCATCTTATGGTGGATCTCTCACTGTCTTCAATTTGTAGATATGAACCTCTCACAAACTGGATAACTTACTCAAAGATAGCTCTCTTGGAAGAAGAAGACTCTTTCTTCCGCTATGCTACACTGCCTTGCTTTTTGTGTATTCTTCTTCGTTGAGGACTCCTATTTATAGGAGCAAATGCAATCCCCAATTGGACTTGTACGATATGAAAATCACGTTAATTTATCTCCTAATCTCTCATGATTTTCTGGATGTGGGAAGATGACTTAGATTTGTTTCCCAATCTCCCTTGATTTTCTGGATGTGGAAGATCATGTTGATTATCTTCCGATCTCTCTTGATTTAGTTTCCTCCTCCCTTTTTTTTTCTTTTTCTTTTTACACACTCACCACTACACATATTCTACTATAGATATATACAATTGCGTTGGTCTCTCCAATTGGTGGTGACCTACTCAACACGTTCCTAGGTGGATCTTTTTCTTCCCCATCTAGGAGGAAATACGAAAGGTAACATTGCAAAATCTCTCACCCCATGACAGATCTCCTACCTGATTCTTCTCACTTGAGCCTTTTAAGGACCTGCTTAGGTCCAAGCTTCTGATTTTGTGTACCTTCCAAGAAACTGATATAATCATGGAGTGATACTAGAGATAGACTCTCATGCTAATGGCTTTACTAAATGATGCGAAAAAGCATGTGATTATTTAAATTAGTGGGTCCATTTAAAATTCCGAATCCTATTAGTATATCAATTTGAATATACTTAGCATTGTTCAAATTAATCCCGTTGGTAGACAGAATGATGGTAAGAAAAGTAAACAGTTTGGGAAGAATTATGGCACTAACCTTCAAGTATTTTATGAGATAGACGTGTGTAACACTTTAAGTTCAATGGCAAACACAGGAAAAAAATTTCATGCCGCCTAGAGATATATGAGCCAATGAACTGTCTCAAATATTACTAGGAAATCAGTGTTCATACGAATAATCATCTTCACCAAACGTACCAGCTTTCGCCTTTTGAGAAGCCGAAGCTGATGCTGATTTCGACTGTTTCATCATTTTGAGATCGACATTCACTGTCATCGTATCAATGGTAAGTCTCCACAATCTCAAGGAGGATCTTCACTCCTGCCACTGAATAAGTCTGAAGAAACGTTTGAGGACGGATTCGAATTTAGCATTGTAAGCATGAGATGGAAGCAACATCGGCACTAGAGCATCCCCTCTGGGGCCTCGAAAAATTTCTCAAGACCCACTGGCAAGAGCAAAGCTAACCTAGGAATGGCCTCCACCCGTCACCCATTTGCACATAATTCTTCATGTCTCACCGAGAGCCCAATGCAAAGGAAAAGATATCACCCGAATGACCGGGTTCGGTTTGTTATAATAATTTAAATGTGATCCCACATTCAGTTTAAAATTGCCCACATTAGAATATTTATTATCTAAATCTAATTGTTGATAACTATGGAAATTGCCCATATACTAGAACTAGTCTTGATGGAATACTATATCTACTAGAATTTATATGGGCATTTGAATATAAATAAGTTATCTAAGCCAAACCCTCACGGTATTATGATAAATCCGATTATTCTGATTATCTGTGAATCAGAGAACACACCATCAATGTAGAGAGGGCAATTGGCTAGAAGTGCCTATTCTCGATCGTTCAAGCTTTGCGCATCTATTCTCGTTTTCATTAATGGTTGGAGGTTAGTACACAATTCTACACGTTTCCGCATTCGATCCCGATTATTGGGATCATGGATTTCCACAAATTTATCTTACACAGTTCACATTCACAGTTGAATGAATGAGCAAGACTCTCTAGTACAAACAAGAGGTGATTGGTTTCGAAATAGGCAAGTTTCAGACTAAGAAACTGTAACCTACCCTCTTAGAACCGGTTCCCAGTTTTTGGAACCTGAAATTTACTTTGCTTGCACTGAAATCAATCTTTGATCCTATTCTGTTTTTTCGATTCAATTTCAAGGTCTATCTAAGAACCTAATTTTCTTTTATTTAGTGGCAAGAGTGAAAATCCTCCTTGAGATTGTGGAGACTTACCATTGATACAAGGATAGTGTATGTTGATCTCAAGAGTCTCATAAAAAAATGAAGCAAAAAAATTTAAAGTTTCCCATTGAAGAGTCATCCTAGTCATTTGTTGAGAGGTTAATTGAATTTTTTTTTTAAGTTTTCAATGCACGATCTTAATATGGCAGGAGCGGCACTATACTTCATACTCTATTCCAATAATTTTTTTTTGGTATAAAATGTTGGTATTATAAATCGAGTGAAGTACAACAGCTTAGGAGTATCCCCCAGCATTATAAAATGGTGCAAGTAGTTCGAGAAGATGGAGGTAGGAAGTCTCCACATAGTAGCCAATACAATATTTGTCTGAGAAGGTCTAATGTTTTGGTACAGTGAAACTCTACCTCTTACATTTTTACGCACGTTGGCCAAAATAATATGGACATCAATTGACTTGTTTTGAAACCGGTTACACTCCATCCATATGCCATAAATGGTTGCTAGAAAGGAAACCTTAAGGAGTCTAGCCGCCAAATCTTTGTCCTTTGTTGCCCTAATCATCCATTGAAGAGAGAAAAACAATGTACAACTGAAGAAGATAGAGTAATTAGAAACTTTACAATCAATTTCATTCACCATCACCATAGCACAGTTCCAAAGCACATTAGAAAATTTTACAGTCACTTTCATTCACCATCGCTAAAGCCCAGTTCTTAGGACATTTCAATTTACAGATCCATCAGTTGTCAAAAAGAGACAAAAGAACAAGGAAAAAAAACTTGGTAACATTGTATGTCTAGTTGATTACACTACTGATATCATTCTCCAAAATGATGCCAAGCATAATGGTGGCAATAAACCACTTCTAAGCGTAATCAGAATTCCTGAAAATGGAGACTTCAAGCACGGTGGGACTTCGCTTAGTCAGTTCAAACACACAGACATCCCCTTCACACAGAGTTGCTCTTGCGAACGCGAGCCAACCTTGAGATAACTTTCCTCGGTCCCTCGAAAACTTGATCAACTTCACTGGCCACAAATCCTTCTTGTGCTTAAGTGTCACGACCTGCATGCTTCTCTTGATATGAGTCCGCATAAATTTCACTGGTACATCCTGCATAAGAGTTTTATAAACCGATATTCGATATTAGCCTTCTCAAAGTAAATTGGTTCCATGATCATGTCAAAATATAAACATTCTAAGTAGGAGGATAAGGAAAAATAATAACCCAAAACATGTACTCTCCAATGTTTTCATGAACTGAGGAAACAACGCGGTCTCAGAGTTACGCAGATGTCAATGATGAAACTAGGTCACCAAGAATCTCACCGCACAAGAATTTTTAAGATAACAAGGGTACACCACGAGTATGAACATGGGATGCTTCGATTTGAAATCTTGTGCCATTTCAAGAGCAGCAGGACATGGCACATAACATCTACGAGCAACCGGCGTAGCAGGGCTTGCTCTGCTTGCACACTTTCTGATCATGCCTGTAGATAGTTAAAAAAAGGAAAAATATTTCATCTTAAAATCCAAAATTAGATGATACAATTCAGAAAGGATATGAGCCAATGAACTGACTCAAATGTTACTAGGAAATTGGTGTCCATAGGAATAATCATCATTTTCACTACCCATACCGGAGTTCACTTTTCGAGAAGCCGAAGCCAATCCTGACTTTGATTTTTTCCTAATTTTTGGTCTAGGCTGACAATCCTCCGAGATTTTGGCTGAGATATCATCAGTTTCTTCCTTCTTGAGCAGAGGAAGTTCACATTCTGGTTCTGTTTTGTCCATAATCACAGGATCGGTTGGATATTCAATCTCTGAAGCGCTCATGTCAAAGATCATGACATGGAAGACAGAGCTCGGTTCGTATCTGAAAACTAGGAATTGGCCAAAACCAATGGAGTAATAGTCTGTGAACTTCTGCCAACCTTGGCCAAGCAGAACCTTGCCACCACTCCGCTCCAACTCCACTGGCCAAACTGTTGTGCTGCTTGGGACCTTGAGAAACACTGAACCAGGGAGGTCACTACCATGTCTCTGCAGAAACCTCTTTGGTATCTCCTATTGAGCAAAAGAAAAAAAAGCAGATTCAATAAATTGTTCAATCATTTTTTCACTTAAATTTATGATATTAAGGTTCTTGCTCAAAACAAGTAGACTCAATAACATAGTGAACCGCAACCTTAGTTAACACTGTCACCAGAAATTTTTGGATTCAGGTAGTGAACAAGTAAGTTTTACAACTTCTTTTCAGGCTCCCCACAAAAATATCTACGACTCCATCAGCAACTTTTTGTATGCAACATGCAAATGCAATTACCGTGTTCAGTAATTCTCAGTGTGACACAAGGGAATGAGCTTGTGATAAGAAGTACCTACACCACCCAATTAGAGTAACTTGGGTTGCCTGCATCCGGGGAATTAGTCACACTGCGGGCTTGGATACCAGTATTACTCTAAGGGGGCAAAAGAATTACCGGCCCTACATTTTGCTCAAATTCAAAATCACATAGAAGAAGCTTCAGTATATGATTCGCATATGAGCAAGCAATAGCATGAATTCTATTCTCCTTCACAAGAAACTTCTTCTCAGTTGAACATTGGTTCTGGTAAATTAATGTCATTTCCTGAACGAAATTCAACATAATTAGGAAAAAGAAAAAAAACTCAGGAACATATTCTAATGGGTAGAAGTCATGCGGGTTTCAATCCAAGGACTAGTCCAGAGACTACACTGAAAAACAGAACAGTTTTCCTGCAAGTGAAACACCTTGCATGGATGTATTTTGCTCACTTGGTCACATACAACTGTCAACTCAGTCACACAATTAGCCAGTAAGGAGGACCCTTCACAGTCAAGAAATACATCGAGCAGCTGGTGGGCAAAGAAGAATAAAAAAGAAAATCAAGAATCACTTGGGGAGAGAGAGAAAGAGAGACAGAGACAGAGAGAAAGAGAGAGAGAGGGAGGGAGGGCATGCTCACAAGCTTTCCGCTCTGAAGGGTATCGGAGGAGAGTACGAACTTGAAAAAATGAGGAGACTCGGGCGGTTCAAAACCCTTCGGACGACGCGAAGTCATCCTCTTGAAAGAACCTCCTTTCAAGGTCATGCAGTCGCCGTTGTCTCCCCTGCCTCAGGAGTCGTGCCATCCACTGTCATTAGCGTTTTAATCGGTCAGAGCAACCAAACAGCTGCTTTAGAGTAGTTTGTACTAGAGCTGAGCAATTGGATCAGTTCTATTTGAGAATTGGATTGGACCGGTCTGATTTCCGATTTTGAGTAAAGAATCATTTGGAAACCGGACTGACCGGACCGAATTTAGAATTAGTTGCGTAAAGTCTATAAAGCCTAGTTTCTTTTGGCATCTTTTTTTTTTCTATCTCCCTCTTTTTCTCCATTCTCTCTAACCTTACCCAGACATGCTCTCTCTCTCACTCACAACTCGCTCACTTGTGGCTTGTCCTCACTCATTTGAGCCTTGCACCCCTCCGGATTCGCCTTCACTTGTTCACCCACATTCATTTTTTACTTTTGAACTGTTTTGTTACTCATATATTTTGCTGTAAAAAATAAAACAAAAAAAGGAATAAAAGAAAAACAAGTTATTATATAGACTCTAAAACCGAACTAGAAAAACAGAATAGGTTCCAAGATTTGTTCCAGGACAAACAAGGCAGATTTCAAGTTCCAAAAATTGGGCACCGGTTCTAAAAGAGTAGGTTCCATTTTCCTAGTTTGAAATTTGCTCACCTTGAAACTGATCACCTCTAGTTTGTACTAGAGAATCCTGATGATTCATTCAACTATGATATCTTTTCCCTCGCATTGGGCTTTGGGTGAGCGAAGAAGAATTGTCTGCAAATGGGTGACGGGTGGAAGCCATTCCTAGGTTAATTTTTGCTCCCACTAGTGGGATTTGAGAAAATCTTTGAGGCCCCAGAGGCGATGTTGCTTCCATCTCGTGCTTGCAATGCTGTGTCAAATCCGTCCTGAGACATTCCTTCATACTTTTTCAGTGGCAGGAGCAAAGATCCTCCTTGAGATTATGGAGACTTACCATTGATCCAAGGAGAAAAGTATTAGAAAAGCCCTAAACCTATTGCATTTGAGACAATTTAGTCCTAAACCTTTTAATTATGTCAATTTAATCATAAACATTGTGAACTAGTGTCAATTTAGTTTCCAACTTGAGGCTTGTTAGAGGGTCATGGGCTCACAATTAATCGAAGTTGGAGTCGTCTTCATCGGCCTATCCTTCTCTAGGAGTGTTTCCACCTACGAGAGCTGCCAACGGTAGTCCCTCCGGTAAGGGCACCCAGCCTGGTTACGTTCTTTATTTTAACATGTCGGTACCCACTCGCCTCGCACCCCTTGTTCCAAGTTGTATATTTTTTTCCCTGACAAGGTGGGAATATCTCTGTATTTTACGTTCCCAAGTTCAGACAGAGCAGTTTAAGGACTTACTCAGGTCTAAAGAGAGACTTACCTTTGATCTAAGGTTGATAATGTCAAAAAAGTCCCGCACGGCCGATAGCCGGGGAGTAAATTCTGGGGGCGACACGTGCTAGCCACCACACACGTGCCACCGGTTAAGTCACCCTGCGGCGCCCGGGATTCGAACACTCAACCTTTTGCGAGAGGAAGAGTGCGCGCTCCAGCAGCGCCACCCAGGTCGAAGGTAGAGACTTACCTTTGATCCAAGGAGAAATGTCAAAAAAGTCTCAAGTCTATTGCATTAGTAACAATTTAGTCATAAACCTTTTAATTATACCAATTTAGTCATAAACCTTTTGACTTAGTGTCAATTTAGTCATTTTGGCTAATTCTGGCTTGATATTGCTGATGTGGACGCTGGTTGGCTTATGTGGCACCGTCGGTGCTGACATGAATAATTTTTAATAATATTTTAATTATTTTTTTTGATTTTTTGTTTCTTTTTTCCTCTCATTTCTTCTTCCTTTTACCGGTGACTTGTCACCGACCATAGTTGGGCGGGTTGGCCTTGCTTGGCCATAGTGATGCTGAGCCCCGGTGAGGGTTGGCCTCGCCAGATTTGGCTTGGGTGAGGCTGACCATTGACTGGGCGAGGGTAGCGTCAGCGAAGGGAAGCCCTAGCGAAGGCTCTCCTTGTCAAATCTAGTGAGGCCAGCCCTCACCCAAGCTAGGGCAACCTCACCAGGGCTCACCCTTGCCTAGGTGAGGCTCAGCAAGGGTTGACCTCACCAGGCTAGATTTGGTGAGGCTGACCCTCGTCAAGGCTCAGCATCGTCAAGGCCAGCTCGCGCAACCATCATCTATGACTAGCACTGATCACAGGAAAAAGTAAGAAGAAAGAAGAAGAAATAAATAATAATAATAATAATAAATTGAAAAATTATTAAAATATTATTAAAAATTGTCCACGTTAGCGCCGACGATACCATGCAAGTCGGCCAACATTCCTATCGACAATATTTTGGCCGGAAAGATTGAATTGACACAAGTTCAAAAGATTTAGGATTAAATTGTCATCTTTAAAAGATTTAAAACTAAATTGACACCAACACAATAGATTTATGACTTTTCTAACACTTTTCTCTTGATTCAAGGATAGTGCATGTTGATCTCAAAAGTCCTCTAGAAAAAAAAAGCGAGAAATTTTAGAGTCACCCATAGAAGAGTCATCCTAGTCATTTGTTGAGAGAGTAATTGATTTTTTTTTTATAGTTTTCAATGGGCGATCTTAATACGGTAGGAGTGTTGCATCCCAAAAGCACAATACTTCATAATCTATTCCAATAATTTAAGTATGCTTGACGAGAGAAAAACAATGCACAACTAAATAAGATAGAGTAACTAGAATCTTTACAATCACTTTCATTTTATTTTTTTGGTAAAAAGAAATTTCTATTTGTTACCAAAATGACATATGAAAAAATGTATAGGAAATCCCAAAATTCACCGTAACAAGGCAATCCATAAAGCTCCAAAACAAATAAAAAAACCAGAAATTAAGGTCCATCTTAGGGTCTAGTTGGCAAATATAGCCACACACTCGTCCTTCAAGCATAAATCTATGACTGCGAATTGATAGGGTCGGAGTATGATTCCACATTACTTAAATGTGTGTGATAATGTGTCTTATATACACATAGTCTCCTCTGCTAGGCTTAAGGGTTAGAAATTCTAACATAGCATCATATCACAAGTCAATAGTTCGAAACCTGGCACTCCAGCTGGCTGACACAAAATAACATTTATGCCCATTGTATAATAACCGAGTTGAATCAAGGAAATGTAAGGGAGCGACTTACATTCGATGGGGAGCATTAATATAATCCCATAGTAGTAGTTGTGGCCTGCAACCATCGCGACAAATGTGACCACCACGACAATGGTCGCTGCAGACGAGCAACCACCATCATCGAGCCAACCATCACGACAATAGTAGCTGGCTCTGTTCAGCCACCCACAATTCCCTCCCTATGTTTTTTATTTCTAGTTCTTTTTCTTTTAATGATATTAAGTAGCTTTTTTATTTATAATTTTTATTTATTTGTATAGTTATATCTGACATGATATTCAATGTTTTACTAGACAAAAAATAAGTGATAACAATTCCCTGCATTCTTGATCCTATTTTATCATATCCTATTACTATTCTACAACCAAATGCAATCTAAAACTTTACCATATCATCTTTTTAATTAATTTTGTTTGGAGATTCTTTGCAACCTTCTTTGTGTTGGGAAAATATCAACGTGAATCGGAAAGAACAATGAAGTCAGACTTTGAGGCGTGATATCACTTTCTTTAAGGAATTATTTGCCCCACGAAGTTGCTAATGGTCACTGGCAAATTTCCTTCAGGATACAACAAAGTCTCGATTAAGAATATCGAATAGCAATTTCGGTATATCTCTAGGGTCTCTCTAGGAAATAATTAGAAAAGATGGCTGCATTTTTTTTTTTTGAATGAAAAAGTATCTCTGAATTCCGAATGAAGAGACTTGATATTCAACTATGCAAAAAACCGACTCACTAATCACACCATTTCGAACAAAGGCGTCCCTTCATTGAAAAGATGTAAAGTGAATTGGTACGAAATCAAAAGTCAGATTAAAAAAGATATATGAAATTCGGAATTAAATTATTAAAAAATAACCGCCACTCTATTGTGAACAATCATATTGTTTCAATAGGACAAAACAGTTATTTTATAATAATAAATTCAAAATTTAATAAATAAATAAAAAATGATCGTTGATTAGTGCCAAATCTCGTCCACGTGCGCATTCACATCCTTTCGATGTGGGACAAGGCGCCTCATTGTTTGTTTTACAAACAAACTACTAACAATCCCCCACTTTGTTTATAAAACAAAATTGAAATAAAACGTTAAAAATCTACAACAAAAATTTCCGTGAAATTAATATACATACATAAAGGTCTCTTTCGAGTTAAACCTTTACTTAGTGCAAGTATCTCAAAACTCTATCAAAGTGACAAGTAGCTCGGCTTTAAACTTGTACTTTTAAATAATAGAATTGGACATACTACACATATACTAACCTCTTGTTTCAGCGAGAAGTTCTATATTACTCAGCACTATTATGGCCTTGTGCTTGATTCTGTTTCATGAGCTCTCTAGAAAGCAACCCTAACTTTCGTAAGAAGCGGCACCACTTCTAAGCTCATATAGGTGAAGTATCTACCATGTGTTTCTGTTACTATTAACACATTACATATTTGTACAATACTTCATTAAGAATTCAATTCACCCTTCAAACCGTAACAAACGATACCGACTTCTCATATCAGGGCTAGCGTCGGTATCAAACAATCACTTTTCGGTAACTTGTTTTTACCCATTAAACGGCAAAAGTACACTACAAGTGCCATAACTTGTGTACGGCGATCACTTTGGTGCCATAACTTTTTTTCAGATCACTTTAGTGCTAAATCGGAGAAAAATAGATCACTTTAGTGACTCCGGCCAAAATTCCGGCTAAAAAGCTGACTTGGCATTTATATTTTAAAAAAAATAATATGACTTGTACACGTTGGAAATTACGTGGGTTTTTTTCGAATTTTTAATTTTTAGAAAAAAAAAAACCCTTCAGCAGCGGCGAGGGCTCCCTCGCCGCTGCTGCCTGGGTCGCCACCACTGCCGGGAAGGGCCGGCGGTGGTGGCCGCAGTGGCCGGCGAGGGTCGCCGGCCCCTGGCCGAGGCCCGGCGACCCTGGCCTCGCCCGGATCCGGCGAGGCGAGACCTCGCCGTCGCCTGGGTCGCGATGGCGAGGTCTCGCCTCGCCGGATCCAGGCGAGGCCGACCTCGCCGTCGCCTGGGTCGCGACGGCGAGGCTCGGCCTCGCCCAGCGAAGGCGAGGTCGCGCCTCGCCGTCGCGACCCAGGCGACGGCGAGGTCGGCCTCGCCTGGATCCGGTGAGGCGAGACCTCGCCGTCGCCTGGGTCGCGACGGCGAGGTCCCGCCTCGCCCAGCGAAGGCGAGGCCGACCTCGCCGTCGCCTGGGTCGCGACGGCGAGGCGCAACCTCGCTCCGGCGAGGCGAGACCTCGCCATCGCGACCCAGGCGACGGCGAGGTCTCGCCTCGCCGGATCCGGGCGAGGCCAGGGTCGCCGGGCCCCGGCCAGGGGCCGGCGACCCTCGCCGGCCACTGCGGCCACCACCGCCGGCCCTTCCCGGCGATGGTGGCGACCCAGGCAGCAGCGGCGAGGGCTTCCTCGCCGCTGCTGAAGGGGTTTTTTTTTTTAAAATATAATATAATATAATATTTTTAAAAAATACACGTCAGCAGGCTAAAACGGCGTCGTTTTTGGTTTTTAATGCTGACTGGACCTCTCCGGCAAGCCGTGGATCTCTCCGGCGAGCCGTGTCAGCGCCACATCGGATTTCCGGCGAGCCACGTCAGCATTGGCACTAAAATGATCGTTTTTTAAAAAAGTTGGCACTAAAGTGATCCAAAAAAAAGTTATGGCACCAAAGTGATCGCCGTACACAAGTTATGACACTTGTGGTGTACTTTTGCCCCCATTAAACCTTATAACTAGTGATGTTCTAGAAAAAGGTCGAATTACCATTACTAGTGATTTTAATTAAAGGGTTGCAGCCCCATTTCTTGTGAGGTCATTTTTACCATATCTCTTGGTAATGCCTTTGTCAAAGGATTAGCCAAATTATTACTTGACCTCACGTAGACAATTGTTATGGTACCATCTTTAATCAATTGTCTCACAAACTCATGCCTTAGGCTAATATGTCTAGACTTCCCATTATAGGTGCTACTATAAGCTCTTGCCAAAGTAGCCTGACTATCACAATAAATAGAAATAGGAGGCATAGGACTAGGCCATAATTTGATATCCAACAATAAATTCCTAATCCACTCAGACTCTTTCCCAATTGCTGCTAAAGTAATGATTCAAATTCCATAGTTGAGTGAGTTATACACATTTGTTTCTTGCTCGTCCAAGAAACAACGTAGCCATCAAATGTGAAAATCCATCTAATAGTGGATTGTTTATCACCCATACTTGTAATCCAATTAGTATCGGTGTATCCTCCTAATACAACTGAATAATTATTATAGAACAATCCTAAATTTTTTAGTTCTCTATAATAACAAAAAATTCATGTAATAGTTTTCCAATGTTCTATACTTGGATTACACATATATTTACTCAACTTACACACAGAATAAGCAATATCAGGTCTAATACAATGCATCGCATACATTAAAGACCTTATAGCACTTGCATATTCAAGTTGTGCCATTGCTCTACTAGTATTATAATTTAATTTAATACTGGAATCAAATGGAGTATTCATCTCTTTGTAACCAAGATGTTGAATTTTATTCAACATTTTTCAATGTAATCACATTGGCTCAAAGAATAACCCCCACTATGTTTTTAACTTTAATATCCAAGATAGTATCCACTTCACCCAAATCTTTCGCTTTAAAAATGAAAGTCAGATACTTATTAATCTCAATGACTCCAGTCATATTGGTTCCAAAGATAAGCATATCATCAAGATATAAGCACACTAAGACACCATAATCGTTAGTGAATTTAGAATACATACACTTATCAACACTATTGTGTTTGAAACCATTAGACAATATGACTAAATCAATTTTTTTTATATGCCACTGCTTAGCTGCTTGCTTAAGCCTATAAAGAGATTTAATCGATTTATATACTTTCCTTTCATTTACAGGAAGAACAAAGCACTATGATTGTTCCATGTAAATTTTCTCATTTAAATCTCCATTCAATAAAACAGTTTTGACTTCCATTTGATAAATGCAAAGATCATAAATGGAATCAACTAATAAGTTCAAACAGCTCCACAATTGCCCAAGAGCAATTGCATCATATCCGCTCGTTTCTATCTCATAGCAGAAAAATGCACTAAAATTCTAATCCAAAATCATAATTCCAGAATTTACACATGCCACAAGCATATTTATAAATGTGACTTAATATGGTTCAAAACCACAGTACTGCATTCTCTGCATATATCATATGGCCTTCTAGTAGTATATTTTGCAATTGTGGCACCTTTGATAGTTTAGTTCTAGCAATTTATACACCACTAACAATCAAAAAACCTATGCGAACAGAAGCTTATGGCAAATAATTTTCCAATAGCTTCACCAAGACAAACCAACGCTTGAACGAAAAATTGTCCCATGATTAGGACGACTCATAAGCGCTTTCGATTGTGTGCATCCGAATTCATCAGCAACAAAACTATAATATATATCAAATCACTGAGAGGAGAGTCAATGGAATTCTCCAATTTTCTCATTCTCAGAAAGATCAAACAATAGTAAAAAACTATCTTAACGGGTCAACCACACCGATAGACAGAATGCAATGATCCATTTCTCAATCAAACAATTACCTCGCTCAAATCAGGAACCCAGAGAGAGAATCACCAACTAACCTGCAACACGACGATGGAGACGAACAACATGACTGACCAGACATGCGTTGGGTCCTTGTCCTCGGACAAGTACTCGTTCAGATGCTCCAATCTCGCGAACGCCCTCGCGCACGGCCCCCGGAGCCTGCCCACGACGTACGAGTCCCTCCCGAAGTACTTGGCGAGGAAGGAGTTCTTGTTGCCGAGGGTCAGCCTCATTGTTCCCTAGAAACCCCTGGCCAACTCCACGCTCATCTCCGCCGCTCCTTCACGTGGTCCACCTAGTTTACCCGAACTCGCTCATCTCATGCCATGTTTCATATGCTCCTTCAGGATCACCCATCCGAAAGAACATTGAGATCAACATATTGTAGGTTTGCACGCTGGGCATCCACTGGACCTCAATCATTTTCATATAAAGCCTAATTGCTTCATCCACCTTTTGTTGTCACAAAGAACCCTTAAGAAGCAGTTATAGGTGACAATGTCAGGTGGATAACCATTGTTTCCCATCTCTTCCAGAACCTTCATTCCTCTAGTCGTATTTCTTACTCTACACCACCCAAAGAACAATATATTGTAGGTATAGGCGCTCCACTGAGCCTTATTCAATTCTGTCTCCTCACATATCTTGTTGCCAAATTGGATCTTATTGTTAATGGTGACGCATTTTTTCCCTCATCTACTCTTGGCCTCTCCAAGAGATTGTTCGCGGGAGATGAGCGAGATCCAGTCTAAGATGGTGCATAAAGTAAATAGAGAATCTTATTTGACAGAATGGAAAGTCGTTCATATCTCTCATTTCCATTGAATTCCTTTCACTTCTCTCTGCTTCATTGAATCCAAACGCAACCCCCATTCTTTCTGTGCCACGGTTTGGACTGCCTCACAATAACCGCCAGCATCATCTTCTACTCCGGGAGATTAGCCTTGCAATTCGAGATTCCACCGTCCTCATCTTCTTCTCCGTCGCAAAATATGCTGTCAAGATTATCTCGAGCAGCAAAATGTTTGGAAGCCACCGACATGCACAGAGTGTGTAATTGACTTAGACTCCATTGTTGCAAAATAATTCCTTAAAATTGTTGGGAAAATATTAACGTGAATCGGGAAGAACAATGAAGTCAGACTTTGAGGCGTAATATCACTTTCTTTAAGGAATTATTTGTCCCACGAAGTTGCTAATGGTCACCGGCAAATTTCCTCCAGGATACAACAAAGTCTCGATTGAGAATACCGAATAGCAATTTCGGTATATCTCCAGGGTCTCTCTAGGAAACAATTAGAAAAGATGGCTGCAGTTTTTTTTTTTTGAATTAAAAAGTATCTCTGAATTCCGACTGAAGAGACTTAATATTCAACTATGCAAAAAACCAACTCACTAATCACACCATTTCGAACAAAGGTGTCCCTTCATTGAAAAGATGTAAAGTGAATTGGTACGAAATCAAAAGTCAGGTTAAAAAAGATATATGAAATTCGGAATTAAATTATTAAAAAATAACCGCCACTCTATTGTGAACAATCATATTGTTTCAATAGGACAAAACAGTTATTTTATAATAATAAATTCGAAATTTAATAAATAAATAAAAAATGATCGTTGATTAGTGCCAAATCTCGTCCACGTGCGCACTCACATCCTTTCGATGTGGGACAAGGCACCTCATTGTTTGTTTTACAAACAAACTACTAACACTTTGAATAGAACATTTTTCCAAGTCTACTTCTCGATGGTCGCCCAGCACATTCATGGACTTGCCATTTTCAAATTACCTGCAAAAGAGTGCTTGTGCCCAAGAGCTCACTGTAATTTTCTGGGAATGACGGAACTGTTAGCCGGGTTCCTAGCTGTGATATGCATTTTACTTGGAAAAAAAGCAGTTAAGTGCTTGCCCATCCCATGAATAAATAATTAGCTGAAACACCTCGGGCCCCAACTTTTCACAATGCCCAACAAAAACAAACGTGCATATCCATAAACATAATTTCAAAATATGCCACCGCTTGAAAAGGTTGAGAACTCATAACAGTAGTCCCCCAATTTCATAGTCTGCAAAGTCAGCTCCTCTGCTGAGCAAGCTGATCACTTGCTCAGCAGGTAAACAGATAACCTAAACTAAGTATTGGATGTATTTTCAGCAAAGATCCAGTAAATAATTTGGTGGCAAATTATAAGTAAAAAACTTAAGATTCGCTTTCCCACTAACTCCTCTAAATTCTTTATGAGCGAATATGATTAAAATGGTGCTTTTCCTTCACATTTGCAGACAAATCCATCAACTGCACCAGCGAGCTCAAGCTGAACGCACCATTCTCCCATGGCTGCTAGTGCTGGTGCTCCCTCTGACATTGGCTTTTCACAGTCTCGTGCTCATCTGAAGCAGCTCTCTCTTGGGTTTAGCTGTTCGATTACAAGCAGTGCCTCTAAGTTCGTTTCCTTCCCTTCCAATTTCTCCCTCAGGTACCTCTAGTTCATCTTTTGCTTGTCGTTTTCGCTGGGATATTTCTAGTTTTGATTCTGGGTTTGTGTAGAAACGCAATCATCTTCTGTTATATTTTGAAGTTGATTTGATCCTTGTGTTGTATGATTGTGGTTGGTTCTGGATCTCCTCCTGCAAATATGAATATACGTTTACTCTTGAAAACTTTCATCTTGCCGTATTTGAGTCATTCGGTTTCACTGCTGATGAGCCTTGTCACTTGCCAGAGGTGTAGTTAATACTAAGGAATTCAAGTCGCCTAGACTAACTCCGATGGTGAAAGCACAAGGTGGTCCAGGACAAATGGACGTTGACCTCACTCTGAGTCCAAGAGTGAATGCTGTGAAGCCTTCGAAAACGTTGGCTATCATTGACCAGGCGACTGCTCTCTTAAAGGCTGGTGTACCTGTTATTTCCTTAGCAATTGGAGAACCTGATTTTGATACACCTTCTGCCATAGCAGATGTAAGAAATTTTCAGGTCCCTTCATCATCTGATATCTATAAGACCGAGAGAATTGATAATAGCTTCTTTCACTTTTGTTCCTAAGGCTGGAATTAAAGCTATTTTGGAAGGTCATACAAGATATACACCAAATGCCGGCACATTGGAACTCCGCACAGCGATCTGCCGGAAGTTAAAAGGTTTTTCTCTGTTACTCAGTTCATTAGCATCAGAGAGGGCTGACCAATGGGTTGACAGTAAGTCCTAAGCAATAGTTATGACAATTTCTGGTTATTGCTTTGCTTATTTTTGCTTTCTGTATCTGTTGTAAGAGGAGAATGGGATCTCATATACACCGGATCAGATTGTTGTTAGTAATGGTGCCAAACAGAGCATTCTTCAGGCAGTTTTGGCGGTCTGTTCTCCGGGAGATGAGGTGTGCCCGCTGCTTAAGAAAATCATGCCAGTGAAATTTCTTTGATTATGATACATGTTCTGTTATTTCCTGTTTTAATTCCAATTCCAAAAGCCATAAACGTTGAAGCGTGGCAATTTTGCCTATTATAGGAATCTATAGATATATTTGAACTGTTGGAGTCAAATAACAGTTGAGAGCAGCTTTAAGCCACATCTTGTTTCATGCAAAGTCTTCTGATAGGTGACTTGACTTTGCATCTGTGAGGTTGTTTTGAGTGATGACATCTTGGCTATATAGTCATAGTAGTTATTTATGAATCTGGCTGAAGAAATAATTCACCACTTTTGTTATTGAATGTTGTAATTGAATTAGTGAAATTAACACTAATAGTCTCTAAACTTTGGCCCAATATGCAATGTCGTCTTTGGACTTTTAATTCATCAAATGCGGTTTTTGAGCTATTTCTAAATGTTCAATCTAGTTTGTAAACTTTCAATTTGTTCAATCCAATCCCTCAACTTTACACAACAATGTGAAATCACTCTTTCGTACTATTCACAAGTTTATGTAATTACACTATTACCCAAAATTTTTAATATTTTTTTTCATTTCAATCCATTTCCTATATCAACAAAAAAATGTGCCATCTTTTTACTAACCTTGTACTTTTTGGTTTTTCTAAATATTACATTAGTTCCATTAAGATATATTTCAACTTTGATCTTTATGATAGTAAAAATAGACTCTAATCTCATGTTATATTAAGTTGACATTCATGTTGTTTTAGTAAAAAGTTTTTTCATAAGGAATTCTAACAATGATATTAACTATTTATAAATACTCATGCTTATATTAATGTAAATCTACTAACTAGTTTTTTAGATAGATAAAATTTTCAAGTTTTTTGTATTTCTTGTTCTCT
The DNA here is from genome assembly GCA_031216235.1 of Syzygium jambos. Lineage (NCBI taxonomy): Eukaryota > Viridiplantae > Streptophyta > Magnoliopsida > Myrtales > Myrtaceae > Syzygium > Syzygium jambos. The sequence continues at coordinate 17,207,228 of CM062224.1, forward strand.
TAACTAAATTCAGTTAAATTTGTGAATTTGAAAATTAAAACAGCGAGAATATTTAGAGATATTGATGAGGTTCTACTTTTACTATAATAGAGTTCATTAACTAAAATATAATTAAATGAAACTATTATAATATTCACAAGTACCAAAAAGGTAAAAAAAAGTAATACAAAGATAGCATATTTTTGGTTTATTAAGGAAATGGATGGACATGAAAAGGTATCATAAAATTCGAGCAATATTGTAATTATGAAAACGTGTGAATATTACTGAATGGCTTATTTGGCTTTGTTATTAATAGTTGAGGAATTAAATTGAAAAAATTGAAGGTTTAGGACTAGATTGAACATTTAGGAATAATTTAAGGACCACATTGAACAAATTAAAAGTTCCAATAATTGACAAAAAAAAGTTTCAATGATGAAATTGAACAATTGCTAAAATTTGAGGACTAATGATGTCATTTTCATAGTGGATTATAAACTTTTTGTCGAGTCTCGCTCCTGTCACCTATACATCCTCTTGAAGACATAATTAGATCTCAACCTATGATTGAGCATGTCATGAATGGTCGGACATGGAAGTGTACTGCATGCTTTAGGCATGTGATTTGGCATAGTTTACTTCTAATATCCTTGCAGTTCTGTGAGAACTCTGTGATGTTGTTGGGTTTTCGTTTATCGATGAAAACTATATTCTAGAAGGATGTGCAATTGGGGCCTTGGCGTAGATCTCGTTTGCTGTGGTGCTGCAAGTAATGAATCAATATATACTTCCATTTTTGAAATTGCAATGGAAGGTGATGAAAAAGGATAGTGGCAATGGCTATATGTTCATAGTAAGAGAAAGGTGTGTGAACCATGAAGTTTAAATAGTTGAATATGGTGGAAGTTCAATCTTATCAATTTCTCTGTTGAAGTTAGAGCAAAATGGCGGATACATATCTTGTATCAGTTAGGCATCAGAACCCTCATTTTCAATCATCCAGTCTAGGCAGCTACGCATTTAGTTTGATCCAAAGTACATGCATTCTGTTACTCTAATTCTTCTGCAATGCTCGGCTTTTTGCTTTGTATTTTGCCTGTCAATTTTGGACTTGCCACCATTATTTTCCCTTATAAACTCTCCATTGCTATCGTCTTGGCCAGTGCATTGATTTCATCAGCCTTTGTCCTTAAATCATGTTGATCATTCTAACCAATTCTTTCACCCTTGGCTATGGTTAAATCAGTTTGTTGCATCGTTATTTTTTTCATTTTCTTACACCTGTACTTTCGCACTTGCATAACATTTCCTTGCATAATGCTTCTTGGAGGAACTTTAAGTGCTGTTCTTCTAATTATGGTTTTGTGTTTTTCCCTTGTGTATTTACGGACCAGATTCTTGTCCCAGGTCATAATTCCAGCTCCCTGTTGGGTGAGTTACCCTGAAATGGCAAGGCTTGCTGACGCCACCCCTGTAATTGTTCCAACAAGCATCTCTGAGAATTTCTTGATGGACCATAAGCTTCTTGAAGCCACGCTTACTGAGAAATCAAGGCTTCTGATTCTTTGTTCTCCGTCAAATCCCTCAGGGTCTGTGTACCCCAAAAAATTGCTCGAACAGATCGCTGCAATCGTCGCAAAGCATCCCAGGCTTCTGGTACTAGAAGCAAATTAATATTTTTTTCCTGCTCCTTATGTATGTCAGATTGACTTGACAAGTTATGGAAAAATTCCATGGCAAACTTTTCAGGTACTGTCTGATGAAACATATAAACACATCACGTATGCCCCAGCTACGCATACAAGTTTTGCATCTTTGCCAGGCATGTGGGAGAGGACACTCACTATCAATGGGTTTTCTAAGGTAATTGGAAGCCTTTCCTTCTCAATAACTATTCGCATCCTAAATTTCAATCTCATGAAATTCATCTTTTTCAACTAGTTTTGCTTCTTTGCAAGACTATATTCTACCTCATGCCCGTTAAAAAACATCTAATTTTAAGATATTGGAACATCTGTAGGCCTTTGCAATGACTGGCTGGAGGCTTGGTTATATTGCTGGTTCGAAACACTTCGTTTCAGCTTGTGCAAAGATCCAGAGCCAGGTATGGTGCAGTGTAACGGTCTGAATTTTCGATCCTTTTCCCGGGATTTAAGAAATGAAATTGATCAATGCACTATAGTGAGATCTCACCCGAGACCCGCGCATTCTCGGGATGCTAACCTTAGGGGTAAGGCCAGTACGGGATTGAGTTCGCACGACCAAAGAACTTGACCTTGGTTCGATCTTCGACCATATCGATTGACGAGGGAATGTTTTGAGCCAACCGAGACCGATCTATTTGATTGATCGTGTCCAAAGGGCACTAGTGACAGACCCTCGCAATTATATGACAATCGAGGTCGCCTTGGTTCGAGCAAACTTAAACGTGATTTGACTTAGTGTCGATCACGGGTCGAGAGCGCATAATCCCAATGAGCCACCCGTTAGCCAGAGATAAGCTAAAGTCATGATTGCTCAATTTTAGTCATTTCTTGGAATTCGGGCCCGGGAATCGAGAATTTTGAAAGTGACAATTTTGGGCGGCCGATGACGTTTTTGGCTTGGCCAACCTTGGGGCGACCCATTTCTGCAAAAAAAAAAATTGATTTCGATTCGGGACCGGGAAAATTACGATTTTGCCCCTCTGGTCACCGATGTCGATTCGGAGGCCGTTTGAGGTTATTTTTTGAGGCTAGCGTCATTTTGGGGTGGCCACGGACATTTAGAGTGGTTTTGGACAAAAACGGGAATTTCGACAAAAATTGGAAAAATAATATTATTTTATTCCCGAAACTTTGCAGTGGATTTCCGAGGACTTAAAAAGTGAATTTCGCGATTCCGACACCACATTATGTTGGCCACGCACCTATGGAACCCGTATATGCGAAAATTGGAATTTCGCCCCGGGACCGGAAAATTACCATTTTGCCCCTGGACCCTGTACTGGGAATTTCGAATTTTGGACAATTTTAGGCAATAATTGATGACTAAAATAAGTGAAAAAGAAATTGAAATTATTGAATTACCACTTTGCCCTTGAATTATTGGATAAAGACAAACGATGACCGTTGGATCAAGGGTATTTTGGGAAAAATTGCGGATCGCCGACACGTGTCCCCACCAGCCCACTATTTCTGACCCCTCTCTCTCTCTCTCCTCCCTCTTCTGGCCAGAACCCCCCTTCCACGATCACTCTCTCTCTCTTTCTCTCATTCTCTTCATCTTTGTTCCCCATCATCACCGTGGCTGCTGCTGCTGCTGCTGCTGTTCCGCCGTTCCAGCCACCGATCCAGCCCGTTCTTCTCGCCTTTCTTAGGTAAGTGACCTCCCCAAATGTCGCCTAGGATCTCGGGTATTGTTAGGCTTGTTTAGGGCTTGGTTTAGGGTGAATTTCGTGGCTGGTTTGCTCGGTGGTGTGTGTTGGCTGATTTCCAGTTAGGTTGCTGCTGCGTCGCTGATTTTTGTTATTTTTACTGTGAATTATGTGGCCCGAATTTGAGGAAGTGTTTTTCATGAAAGTTGTTCCTAACATCTTGAAGTATAACATATTTTAATTTGGGAATTTTTGGAAGCCATTTGTTGCCATTCGGAAGTCCCTCTTTGGACCGAAATAAAACTGCCCGATTTACTGTTCACCCGACCTTCGGGTCTGTCCGAATTTTTATAAATTTTTCCAGGCCTATTTTCAAAATTATTCCTTCACAAAATTTGTTGGGGACATTTGTGGCTATAACATATAAAAATTTCAAAATTTTTCAAGGTGATTTGGGTGTTGAAATAAATGTATTTTGAGGACAAAACGGTCTGTTTGAGCGAACTGATTTTGGTCTGACTTCGAGGGACAAAAAGGCATGGTTGAAGATTGAACCGGATTTCATGTTCTTCATAAGAAATATTTATCAAGATGTTTTTTATGACATATCCAAAATTTAGAATTTTTGGAGTTCGTTTACTATTTATTTTAAATGGATTTCTGTCACTGCGCAACTGCCCAGTTTGGACCCGGTTTAGACAAATTTGTGACTATTTTGTGACTGATTTGGTGGCTGTTTAGGACTGAATTAGGGGCTGGATAGTTGATGGTTATGGACTGATTGGCGAGGGAAATTCGAGGTTTAGGAGGCTCGGTTAGGACTGTGACATTGAGGATCGATCGGGGTTGAATGGTGTGATTAATTGGAATTGTATTGGCTTGATCAGGTTTATTGGATTAACTGTTTTGTGTGCTGTGGTTGGCTGGTTCTGAATTGTGCATTGGACTGAATGTGATGCGGTGGTGTGCCGTGTGTGTGGCCGTGAGGTGTGGTGGCGTGGAAATGTGAATGTGCATTGAATTCGTGTGATAAGTGTATGTGGGTCGTGGAATGTGTTCGTGTGATGAGAATATGTGCATTTGTGATGTGTATGGGAGGTGTGAGATTGTGTGTGATAGCGTGTTTGAGTGGCCGTGTGGTACGTGTGGTATGAGTGGAACGAAGGTACGGATGTGTAGGATTGGTTGGAAAAGTGGATCCGTCCTGAGGCGTGTACGTTTACGCGGGACGATGCCGTCCCTGACGAGGTGACGATGCCCGGCCTGACGAGGTGTCGATGCCTGACGTGGTCAGAAGACCGTTGGCCTGATGCGTTTTACGCGAGCGCGGTAGAAGGAAAGTGTGTGTAGGATTCCGTCCTGAGGCGTGTACGTTTACGCGGGACGATACCGTCCCTGACGAGGTGACGATGCCCGGCTTGACGGGGTGACGATGCCTAACGAGGTCAGAAGACCGTTGCCCTGATGCGTTTTACGCGGGCGCGGTAGTGGTGGAAAGGTTGAGAATGAGCAAGAATTGGTGGGACGAGTGAAATTAAGAAAGTGACGTGTGGTGTGAGTTCGTATGCGAGTGTGTTTGTATCGCGTGATGTGATGCTTAATTATGGGGTAAAAACTGCTAGGCACGGTATGGGACGTGTCCAAGTGGGTTTTATTTTATAATTGAGACACGTGCGCGTCTGTAATTCATTGCTGCAATATGTTGGCTGTGTTATTGTCTAACGTGCAGGGGCGTGTATGTTGGATTCCAGATAGGGTCGTGTGTGGTTGTTAGTTTGATTAATGGTCGTGTGTTACACGTGTTTTCGTCTGGCGATACGTGAGTGCCTACGTGGGGTTTGGGTTGTACACTTATTGAGATTCGTCTCACGGTTGTATAACCGCCACTTTCAGACCCCCAGCCATAAACCCAGGGAACCGCATCCTCCTTTTGAAGTACGAAGAGTCGCCCATGGTACCCGGTGGATTCGCAGGCGAGTGTCCGAAGATCTAAGCCAGAGAAACAGGAGCGGATTGGATAGGAGGCGACCAGTAGGCTTTCCCTAGGGTATTTTAGGGGTTGTTTATTTTGGGTTATTCGATAGTGAAGTTAAGATAACCAAGCCCCTAATATCTTGTTAAATGGTGACGGAGAATGTTCGTCTATAATTATGTCTGTAATATGATGTTTGTATATATTTGTTGCTGTTTGATTGTCTTGGTGTTCTACCCCGTTGTCGTCATCTTTCTGTCCGGGATTTTTACATCCGCTTCCGCATGTGACTCTGATTTTTGGGTTGGGTCGGCGGCGTTCCTGGGACGTCGCATCATTTCGACCAGAGCAGGGGATGTCGCGAGCTCGTAGGGGTTCGGGGCGTGACATGCAGCGTCAAAATCTAATTACGCAAATGATGAAGCTTTCAACAGAGGTTGCCTAGAGTTGACTGAAATTAAACTTGGTATAGAAGAAATTTTATGTCAATGAAAGAAATTTATATCTGGGAGAGAAAGCATTGGTTTCTGATGCCCAATATGTTGAAGTACACTAAATGTTGGATGAAGCAAGTTATTAAGGTGAAACCAGCATGTGTAAACAACCTGTTGAAGTGATTGCTTTCTGATTCAATTTCCCGAGTTTTGTGTCTGGCACTATCTATCAGCGTTGGCCAACTGGTTGAATTTGTTTTGCGTTGTGGCAGCTTACTTCAGGTGCCAGTAGCATAGCTCAGGAGGCTGCATTTGCCGCTCTGTCGATGGGTTATGCTGGAGGTGAAACTGTCGCAACTATGGTAAAAGATTTTAGGGAACGGCGAGATTTCTTGGTTAAAAGCTTTGGGGAACTGGAGGGTGTGAAGATTTCAGAACCTCAGGTACTAAATCAGAGATTGACCCGGCATGCAAACTAATGATTCTCATTTGGTCTTCCATCGCAATTTCGAATTCCACATGCTTCTATATGCAGGGAGCCTTCCATATTTTCATCGACTTCAGTTGTTACTATGGAGCTGAGGTCAAAGGCTTTGGTGTAATCGACGGCTCGGAGTCACTTTGCCGCTACCTGCTTGACTTGGCGCAGGTATGCATCATTGAAGTGCATGTTTTTATCTTCCTCTAGATGCAGGAGAAAAAGAAAAGCTCTTGAAGATGTGTTCGTACCAACTTCCTTTGTCGTCCCTCACCAAAACTTTAACATCTCATATGCTGAGATTGTCAATGCTATATCTTGTGTAGGTTGTGTTGGTCCCAGGGGTTGCATTTGGGGATGACACTTGCATCCGCATCTCTTACGCCGCTTCCCTCGCGACTCTAAAAGAGGCTTTTGGGAGGATTAAGAAAGCACTTGTCACACTGAGACCCGCCGCCCCCGTTTGATGGTCACAATGCTGCCGCAGCATTGGGGACACCTTACTCCAATTAGCTGCCGCTGTTCTATTTCCTATCATACTTATTTGTTTGGATAGACTCTGTCATAGTAATTTATTTGTGCTTGTCTCCTTGTTTTGTTCATCATAATCAGCAAAGACGAGAGCAATGATTAGATGCAGATTTATGATATATTTCATTCCAAAGGAAAATGTCAATGCGAATTGTTATTTCATTGGTTTTTATCGGGAGCAGCCCAACTGTTCGGGAGTCGATTTGAAGTATCCAGATAATTGCTCATTAAGAATACCTAATAGAAAGGAGTCCTATTATGGTAGGAAAAATACCAGGATGGAATCAATTTTGGTGATTGCCCAAATGAGAGGAATACCGGTCAATTAGAGAGGATTCCTAACTTGGATGGAGGTCTACCACTATAAACAAGAGGGCTTGGGTACCCCAAGCCAGACCCCATAAGGGTCATGTGAAATGGTGAACATCCATCATATTCTGAAATGACAGAATGTATGCCTGTACCACAAGTTCATGGATGAATGAGCACATGAACTGATTGATAAGAGCTCAGCACATCTGCCTTTCAATTACAAAATCTCTTCTTGAGGACATTGTAGTAGTACCAAAGAGCAAACAAGGCAAGAAGTAGAATTTCAGAAGGTTGCAAAAATAGAACTCGAGAGAAGAAGATGACATAAGTGAAACTGATAATGCTTGATCACAGTCACTACCTTCACAATTTTTTGAAGAACTAATCAGAGGTATGTTCTTGTTTGAACTTGAGAACCATCTGCCTCCCCGATCGAGAGCGCGTAAATGTTATGCATTCACGAGAATTGTTAGTATCTTCGCCAACCAGACCAGAATTCGCCTTCCCAGGAACCCATTTCGGTTTTTCACTCTTTACTTGGCTTAGCCGACAATCCTCCAAGATTTTAACCGAGATATCATCAGTTTCTTCCTTCTTGGGCAGGGAAAATTTGCATTCAGCTTTCAATTTATCACCAATTGTGGGATTCGTGGAATATTCAATCTCTGGTGAACTCGTATCGAAAATTACAGCTTGGAAGGTGGGGTTCTGTTCGTATCTAAAGAGCATCGATTGGCCAGGAACAATAGAGCAATGATCTACGAACTTTTGCCATCCTTCCCCAAGCAAAAGCCTGCCATCACTCCATTCTAGCTGTACTGGCCAAATTTCACCATCTGGAAACTTAAGAAAACACTAAGCTCGAGAGGTCATTTCCATGCTTTTGCAGAAACTTCTTTGGTATGCCCTGAGGAAGCCCTTCAAAATCTATCACTAGAAATGAGAAAAGGATTAGTATAGGTTATGATTAACTAATTGATGCCATAGGTCCGTTAGTCATCCCAAGGCATTTGCAAAGTGATGAACGGAGAAAAGTTTGCGATCAAAAAATAAAAAATTGAGAAAAGTTTGTAATTTTTCAATACATGGTTTTATATGATATGAGGGTTGTATCCCTTAAGCACTATATTGTATTTTTTGTATTTCAAGTATGATCAAAACTTAGAAAGAGAACAACAAGAAACAACTAAAGAAGATAAGAGTAACTAGAAGTTTTTACTATCACCTTCATTCACCATCGCTGAAGCTCAGTTCTTAAGACATTTCAATTTACAGATCCATCGTTCGTCAAACAGAGACAAAAAAACAAGAAAGAAAAACTTGGTAACATTGTATGTCCAGCTTATAACGCAACTGATATCATTTTCCAAAACGATGCCAAGCATAATGGTGGCGATAAACCACTCCTAAGTGTAATCAGAACTCCTGAAAATTGAGATTTCAAGCACGGTGGGACTCTGGTTAGTCAGTTCGAACACACAGACGTCCCCTTCACACAGAGAAGTTGCTCTCGCAAACACGAACCAACCTTGAGATAACTTTCCTTGGTCCCCCGGAAACTTGGTTAACTTCGCCGACCACGTATCCTTCTTGTGCTTAAGTGTCACGACCTGCACAGTTCTCTTGATATAAGTCCGCATAAATTTGACCGGTACACTATGCGTAAATGTTTTACAAACCGATATTCAACATTAGCATTCTCAAAGTAAATCGGTTCCATGATCATGTCAAGGCATAAAAATTCTAAGTAGGAGGATAAGGAAAAATAATAACCCAAAACATGTACTCTCCAAGGTTTTCATGAACTAAGGAAACAACGCCATCTCTGAGTTACGCAGATGTCAATGATGAAACTAGGTCAATGAGACCCTCACCGCAGTGGAATTTTTAAAACTAGGGTACACCACGACTATGAACGTGGGATGCTTCGATTTGAAATCACGTGCCATTTCAAGAGCAGCAGGACATGGCACATCACATCTATGAGCACCGGTGTAGCAGGGCTTGCTCTGCTTGCACACTTTCTGATCATGCCTGTAGATAGTTAATAAAAGGAAAAATATTTCATTTTACAATCCAAAATTAGATGATACAATTCAGAAAGGATATGAGCCAATGAACTGAATCAAATGTTACTGGGAAATTGGTGTTCATAGGAATAATCATCATTTTCACTACCCGTACCAGAGTTCACCTTTCGAGAAGCCGAAGCCAATTGTCACGGGCCGATCGATCTCGCGTTCCCTAACCCGTGCGGCCTTAGGAATTTCTTCCCAAGTCAGCCTTCCCCACACTCAACTCACAAGAACCCTTTTAGAGAGAGAAACTCTAGAGAGAGAAGCTCTGGATTTCTATTGCTTCTTGAAAGAATGAGGTGATACAATGAGGGGGAGGAGACCCCTTCTTATACAAGTACCGGACTGACAGTATCCGTAGATCTCTCCCCGATCTTACGGTGGAGATCGTATCTCCCCAACTACCCAACTACCTCATTAATTACAGAGGTTTATAATTACAGTATCGCCCGCCCCCAGGAGTATTCTAGAACACATCAAGAAACCCTAGTACTTAGAACACTCGGGACTCGCTTTCTCGTTCAAGGTTCGGTCACGGTCCATCGTCCAGGAAACCTCTTGAACGATCCATTTCTTTGGGCCGTGACATTCTCCCCCACTTATTCGGGCGACGCCCTCGTCGCGTCTTTGGCGTGGAAAGTATCGATATGCTTTTTGAACTGCCAAAGAGCTTCTTCAGGCTCCCAACTTGCTTCACTCTCCGGAAGACCCTTCCATCGGATTAAGTATTCTCGCTTCGGCGCACGATATTTCTTCCGTATGACTCGATCCGCCATGATGAAGTCGACATCTCGATCATAGGAGGTTTTTGCTCCAAGCGGCGCTCGTTGCGACTCCCCTCGATCCGGGTCCTCCTCGTCTACACGGAAAGGTTTAAGCATACTCACATGGAATACCGGATGTACCTTGAGTTTTGGTGGAAGTTCCAATTTGTATGCGACCTTCCCAACCCGATGCAACACTCGGAATGGCCCCTCGTAACGACGTATAAGCCCTTTATGCACGTCCTTGTATCGAAGAACTAGGTGTAGCTTGGCCAACACCAAGTCCCCGACTTGGAACTCCACGTGCCGTCACTTCTTATCGGCCCACTTCTTCATGCGCTTTGAGGCTTTGTGTAGACACGTTCGCGCCAAGTCCGCCTGCTCATGCCACTCCTTGGCGAACTTGAAAGCGGATGGGCTACTCCCCTTATAGCCCGTTGCAACCGTACTCAGAGTGAGTGGTTGTTGTCCCGTCACGATCTCGAACGAACTTTGGTTCGTGGACTCGCTCTTTTGAAGATTGTAGAAGAATTGGGCTACATCGATCAACTTCGCCCAATTTACTTGCGTCGTACTTACATAGTGTCGAAGGTACAACTCCAAGAGTGCATTGACTCGCTCCGTTTGTCCGTCGGTTTGAGGATGCAAGCTCGTGGAGAAGTTGAGGTTCGACCCTAATAATTTAAAGAGTTCAGTCCAGAACCTACCCGTAAATCGAGGGTCGCGATCGCTCACGATCGTTTGTGGCACTCCCCAATATTTGACGACGTGCTTCAAGAATAGTTTGGCCGCCTCCTCGGCCAGACAATCCTTCGACGCGGGCACGAACGTCGCGTACTTAGAAAATCGATCCACCACGACCATGAGAGTCCGACACCCTTCGGACTTTGGCAAGTTGACAATGAAGTCCATGGAGACACTCTCCCATGGACGCTCCGGGATGGGAAGTGGTTCCAAGAGCCCCGCCGACGACCTTTGTTCAAGCTTGTCTTGTTGGCATACAAGGCAAGTCCGGACATATGCCTCAACGTCGTCGCGCAAGTGAGGCCAAAAGTATCGATCCTCCACAAGCGCCATAGTGCGGTGGATCCCCGGATGACCCGCCCACTTGGAATCATGGCACTCCCGTAGGATTTCCTTCCTTAGCTTCCCGTGAAGAGGCACGTACAATCGCCTTCCTTTGGTGTAAAGCAAGTCGTCTTCACACCAAAATTGCCGGGTCTTGCCCTCCTGAGCATGGTCGATGAGTGCCTTGGCCGTTGGATCATGTTGGAGTCCCTCCTTGATCCGTTCATCCCATGGATTCTTGGGACGACTTACAAGTGACGATGCTAGCTCACTCCTTCGGCTAAGCGCATCGGCCACAGAATTTGCCTTCCCCGGCTTGTACTCGAGCACGTAATCGAACTCTGCCAGGAAATCTTGCCAACGAGCTTGCTTCGGGCTCAACTTCTTCTGGGTTTGGAAGTAACTCGTGGCCACATTATCCGTCCTCACGACGAATCGGGATCCCAAGAGGTAATGCCTCCATGTACGAAGACAATGGACCACCGCGGTCATTTCCTTCTCTTGGACCGTATACCGTCGTTCGGTATCATTCAGCTTTCTCGACTCAAATGCTACCGGGTGACCATCCTGCATGAGAACACCACCAATAGCGAAATCGGAAGCATCGGTCTCTACCTCGTAGGGTTTGGCGTGATCGGGTAGTACGAGCACCGGCTCTTCGGTCATAGTTTGCTTCAACCGATCAAACGCCCTCTGGCATCGGGTCGTCCACTCCCACGGCTTCTCCTTCTTCAACATATCCGTGAGTGGCACGGTGATGCTCGAATATCCTCGGACGAACCGTCGATAGTAGTTGGTGAGGCCAAGGAATGACCTTAGATCCGTCACCTTGGTCGGCGGCTTCCAATCCACAATGGCCTTGATCTTGGCCGAGTCCATCCGTACACGTCCACCCCCGACGATGTGTCCCAGGAATGGAACTTCCCGCTGTGCGAAGGCACATTTCTCCCGCTTGACATATAGATTGTTCTCCCGCAGAACTTGGAAGACTCTCTTCAAATGCTCGATGTGTTCCTCGAGCGTCCGGCTATACACCACAATGTCATCAAGGTAAACCACGACGAATTGATCTAAGAATGGGTGGAGTACCTTGTTCATGAGCGTGCAAAATGTGGCCGGAGCATTTGTCAAACCGAATGGCATGACGAGGAACTCATATGATCCATACCGCGTCACACAAGCAGTCTTCGGTTCATCCCCTTCTGCAATCCGTACTTGATAATATCCCGATCGAAGATCAAGCTTGGTGAACCATTGTGCTTCTCCAAGTTGATTGAACAAGTCGGCAATAAGAGGGATTGGGTACTTGTTCTTGATCGTCAGCTTGTTCAACGCCCGATAGTCGATGCACATCCGGAATGATCCATCATGCTTCTTCTGAAATAGGACCGGGGCGCCAAACGGAGCCTTCGATGGTCGGATATACCCCGCATCGAGCAACTCCTTGAGTTGTCTTCTTAGTTCTTCTAATTCGGGAGGCGCCATGCGGTATGGAGCCATGGCGGGTGGTCGAGCATCAGACATGAGCTCGATCTTATGATCCACCTCCCTTTGAGGCGGAAGCTTCTTCGGGAGTTCGGGGGGCATCACATCCTTGAAGGAATCGAGGACTCGGGTTACCTCCGTTGGGACATCACTCCCTTCACCCTTTGGATCCTCGACTTTCAAGGTTGCTAGAAAAGTAGCCTCCCCTTTCCTCGCTCCCTTAGTAACTTGCATTGCCGATATTATCTTCTGGTCGCCCGACTCTCGTTTGACCGGGATCACACATTGACAACGTGTGTCCAAGATACAAATACAATCGGCGAATGGGATGATAAGAGCATCTATCCTATCAAGGAATCCTAAACCAATGACAAAGTCATAGTCGTCAAGTGGAATTACCTCGATCATTTCCTTGCTCTTCCATTGCCCGAGTTGGAACTCCACATCCTTAGCCAACCCATTGGTAGGGACTTCCTTGGAGTTCACCGTCTTGAGCCAACCGGCTCCTTTCTCAACCCGAAGATTGAGTTTCTTCGCAGCCTCTTCCGAGATAAACAGATCGGATGCTCCCGTGTCGATGAGCGCACTCATCTTGGTTCTCCCGATCGTCACGTCCGCGAACATCAATCCCTTGGGCTTGTTCGCCCTTTTGGACTTTATGGAACTTAGGATTCGCAACGTACCGAGTCGTGCCTCCTCTCGTTCCTCCTCGTGTGCCTTGACCATCGCGGCTAGTTTGCCTCGAGTTGGACAATCACGAGCCATGTGCGCACCGTCGCACAAAAAGCACTTGAAGGTACGTCCCTTCTTGTGTTCTCCTCCGCTCGACTCCGCCTTCGCCCTTGGATGGGCCGTTGATGGTTTGCTTCCACTTGGACGGTGGAATTTGTTACGATCTCCCCCACCAACGCCCTTGTCCCTTGGTCGGGTATCCGGCTTGCTTACGGAAGTAGGTTTATACTCCACCATGGCTTCAGCTACGGACATAGCCGTCGAAAGATCTCTTGCATTGCACCGCTTTAGCTCTTGCTTCACATATGGTTTTAGACCACCCATGAATTGGAAGTAGGCCTCCGTGTCATTCATGGACGGAATTTGGAGTAGCAACTCCGAGAACTTCCGAACATACTCGCGAGCTCCCCCTTTTTGTTCAAGGCGCCGGAGTTCATCTCGAGCTTCTTCTTCCGCATAAGCGGGATAGTATTGTCGTCGAAATTCCTCGACGAACAATTCCCATGTAGTGATCGGTGCACCACTCCGATCATCACTCCTACGACGCCACCATAATAGTGCATTATCAGTTAAGTACATGGCTGCGGTACTTACCCGGATCGCACCATCGGTGATTCCCATCGCTAGGAAGTATTGCTCCATGTACCATAGGAAGTTGTCCACGTCTTTGGGCGTCCGCGAGCCTTTAAACTCCTTTGGCTTCGGGGCATCCACTCGTGGAGCGGTTTGCACGGCGACTACCCCGTTCACACGTGCTCCTTCCATTTCGGCGACCTTCGCCTTTAGTTCGGCCATCTCTACGCGCATGGCCTCCACCAAGGCCTCCAAGGCATCGTCCCGTTGCTCAAGTTCTTTGACGGCATCAGTCAAGTTGCCCAGCATCGCCTTCCGGAGTTCTCCCACGCCAGAACTTAGCTCTTGCACTTCGGCCTCAAGCTCTCCCGTTCCGGACTCGCCTCCTTCGATGCGTACAGCAAGATCCTCGACTATTCCTTGGACATCTCCCACGACGATCTCCATTTTCGCCAAACGGGTCTCCAAGTCACCAGCCATATCCCTTGAATTTGAGCTATCACGGTCTTCCCGTGCCTCGGCACCTTGCCTCTCGGTGGCCTTCCCACGATCATCGCTCACGCCCTTCTCGGTTTGTGACGATACATCGGATCGTGGCTTCGCAGCGCCCTTGGCCATCTTGGCTCTGATACCACTTGTCACGGGCCGATCGATCTCGCGTTCCCTAACCCGTGCGGCCTTAGGAATTTCTTCCCAAGTCAGCCTTCCCCACACTCAACTCACAAGAACCCTTTTAGAGAGAGAAACTCTAGAGAGAGAAGCTCTGGATTTCTATTGCTTCTTGAAAGAATGAGGTGATACAATGAGGGGGAGGAGACCCCTTCTTATACAAGTACCGGACTGACAGTATCCGTAGATCTCTCCCCGATCTTACGGTGGAGATCGTATCTCCCCAACTACCCAACTACCTCATTAATTACAGAGGTTTATAATTACAGTATCGCCCGCCCCCAGGAGTATTCTAGAACACATCAAGAAACCCTAGTACTTAGAACACTCGGGACTCGCTTTCTCGTTCAAGGTTCGGTCACGGTCCATCGTCCAGGAAACCTCTTGAACGATCCATTTCTTTGGGCCGTGACACAATCCTGACTTTGATTTTTTCCTAATTTTTGGGCTAGGCTGACAATCCTCCGAGATTTTGGCCGAGATATCATCAGTTTCTTCCTTCTTGAGCAGAGGAAGTTCACATTCTGGTTCTGTTTTGTCCATGATCACAGGATCGGTGGGATATTCAATCTCTGAAGCACTCGTGTCAAAGATCACAACATGGAAGACAGAGCTCGGTTCATATCTGAAAACTAGGAATTGGCCAAAACCAATGGAGTAATGGTCTGTGAACTTCTGCCAACCTTGGCCAAGCCGAGCCATGCCACCACTCCACTCCAACTCCACTGGCCAAACGGTTGTACTGCTTGGAACCTTGAGAAACACTGAGCCAGGGAGGTCACTACCATGTCTCTGCAGAAACCTCTTTGGTATCTCCTATTGAGCAGAAGAAAGAAACTCAGATTCAATAAATAGTTCAATAATTTTTTCACTTAAATTTATGATATTAAGGTTCTTGCCCAAAGCAAGTAGACTCAATAGCATGGTGAACCACAACCTTAGTTAACATTGTCACCAGAAATTTTTGGATTCAGGTAGTGAACAAGTAAGTTTTACAACTTCTTTTCAGGCTCCCTGCAAAAATATCTTCGACTCCATCAGCAACTTTTTGTATGTGACATGCAAATGCAATTACCGTGTTCAGTAATTCTCAATGTGACACAAGGGAATTAGATTGTGATAAGAAGTACCTACCTCACCCAATTAGAGTAACTTGGGTTGCCTGCATCCGGGGAATTAGTCACGCGGCAGGCTTGGATACTGGTATTATTCTAAGGGGGAAAAAGAATTACCGGCCCTACATTTTGCTCAAATTCACATTCACATAGAAGAAGCTTCAGTACATGATTCGCATATGAGCAAGCAATAGCATGAATTCTACTCTACTTCACAAGAAAATTCTTCTCAGTTCAACATTAATTCTGGTAAATTAATGTCATTTCCTGAACAAAATTCAACATTATTAGGAAAAAGAAAAAAAAATGCAGGAATATATTCTAATGGGTCAAAGTCATGCGGGTTTCAATCCAAGGACTAGTCCAGAGACTAAACACTGAAAAACAGAACAGTTTTCCTGCAAGTGAAACACCTTGCATGGCATGGATGTATTTTGCTCACTTGGTCGCACACAACTGTCAACTCAGTCACACAATTAGCCAGAAAGGAGGATCTTTCACAATCAAGAAATACATCGAGCAGCTGGTGGGCAAAGAAGAATAAAAAAAGAAAATCAAGAATCACTTGGGGAGGGGAGGGAGAGAGAGAGAGAGGGAGGGAGGGTATGCTCACAAGCTTTCTGCTCGGAAGGGCATCGGAGGAGAGTATGAACTTGAAAAAATGAACAGACTTGGGCGGTTCAAAACCATTCGGACGACGGGAGGTCATCCTCTTGAAAGAAGCTCCTTTCAAGGTCATGCGGTCGCCTGTGTCTCACCTGCTGCAGGAGTCGTGTTGTCCACTCTGTTATTAGCTTTTCAGTCGGTCAGAGCAGCCAAACCGCCGCATTAGAGCAGTTTGTACTGAGGCTGGGCAATCAAATCGGTTCTACCTAGGAACCCAGGGGAAAGAATAACATTTGTGCCAAAACTTATATACGGAGGCCACTTTGGTGTCAAAAGTTTCATTTGAATCACTTAAGTGCCAAAAGTTTACGCCGGCGATCACTTAAGTGTCAAATCGGAGAAAAAACGATCACTTAAGTGCCAACGGCGAGAAATTCCGATCAAATTTAATACGTGGCTTTTATATTTTAATTTTAATGACACATGGCATTTCCATGTGTATAATTCAATTTTTTGAAATATTTTTTATGATTTTTTTCTTCATTTTCTTTTTTTCTTTTCTTTCTTTTCTTTTTTCATTTCTGTCTTCTTCTTCTTCTACCATGGTCGGTGCTCGGAGGCCACCCACCGGCCATGCCGACCTCGCCGGGCATCACCTTCCTCCGGGCGAGGCCCGGCGAGGGCCGGCCCTCGCCGAGGCCACGACTGCCTCACTGGGCCTCGCCCGGAGGAAGGCAACGCCTGGCAAGGTAGCCGTAGCCTCGGCGAGGGCCGGCCTCGCTGGATCTGGCGAGGCGAGCCCTCGCCGGGGCTCGCCCTGCCCAGGCGACCTCGACCCTCGCCTGGGCAGGGCGAGCCCCAACGAGGGCTCGCCTCACCAGATCCAGCGAGGCCGGCCCTCGTCGAGGCCACGGCGGCCTCGCCCGGAGGAAGGCGACGCTCGGTGAGGCCGGCCACCAGAAATAAGAAGAAAGAAAAAAAAAAGAAAGTAAAAAAGAAAGAAAAGAAAAAAAAAAAAGAAATGCCACATCAGCCTCCGGCGAGCCATATCAGCTTGAGAAATTAATAAAAAAACGCCACGTCGGATTTCCGATGAAGTGACACTTAAGTGATCGTTTTTCACAACTTTTGGCACTTAAGTGATCCGATTGAAATTTTTGGCACCAAAGTGGCCTCCGTACATAAGTTTTAGCACCAATGCTGTTCTTCCCCCAGGAACTGAATTGGATAGTCCTAAAAACCGGTCTGATTTCCAATTTTGAGTAAGAATCACCAGAAACCGAATTAAATTTGGAATCAGTTACATAATGTCACACCCCAAAATCATTACGAATGGGGGATGACACAGTCGTACTTTCATTCGAATGACGCAACCTCAAACCACCAAAATCCTACTCTCAAAAGTCTCATCTTCGCTATCGCTCTCATACTACTTTTTTTTTTGGTAAGGTTCTCATACTACTTATTGCTACCTAAAAGAACCTGAAAAAAAAAAAATAGAGGAGTGAACAACCACAGCTCAGTGAGTAATGTATCGCTTCAAAGTGGATCGAACATTCACTATGCACATTTATAAACACGATATCACTATTTATCAATCCCAAAAGCTAGAGTACTATATACACAAAATATCAAAAGTAGCGTATGAATCAATAATAATATCAATTATCAATGGTCTATTTTATTGATTAATCTCATTTAACTACACACCAATGGTTCATTCAATCGACTAATCTCAAATCGCATGTCAATAGTCTCCTCCATTGACCAAATTCAAATCACATGTCAATGGTCTACTCCAATGACTAAACTCAGCTCAAATATCTAGCCATGGTCACAAAAAAAGCCCCATGACAAGGCGACCAAGATTTCTCCCTTGATTAGGTCTCCAACTATTATTAGCCGATGACTTGGCCCACAATAATATCTTGGACTAGCATGCGTATATCCACAAGCCCCTCACTGAGCTCGCAGCAATATTGAGCACAATACCAACCCACAATAACATCCTCCACAGTATTTACAAAGCCAAATTCAAAAATCATTTCATATATCACTAAAAGCTTTCGCTACTCAACTCATCCACTATAAATACTTTCAATAAAATATTCTCAAATCATTTCAAGACTCGTCCCATAAACCAATTTTACAAATCGAATCAAATCAAATACATTTCATAAAGCATTTCGCAAATCGATATCATTCCATAAACCGTACTTAAAGTCTCATAAGAAGGTCTTGCAAACCCAAAGTATATATTACTTCTTAACTTCGTTCATCAAACAAAATATATGTTTCCATCAAACAATTCTCATACCATTCACAAATACGAAAATGTAATAGATGCTCAATCCAACTTTTATGCAACAAACATGCTTATTCATAACTCATAATATCAAATCTTTATCATCTTGAAAACATGAGTTTATAAATTTTTAGAAAAGATAGCACCACTTACCTCGGAACGACAATGACAAAACAAGCGTTACTCGAATCATTGAACTTGCGACCCTATCAAATAAGTGAGAAACAACATTAAAATTTGATGTAGTTAGCAAGGATCACCTAGAGGGGAGGTAAATAGGTGATCTAAATAAATTATTTACCAATTTAAAGCGGAAGTAAAAGACCAAGAACAAAGTCTGAACAACAAGCAGATTCTGATCAGACTTTGTGACAAATGTTCTTGTGAGCAGTATAAACAATATAATAAGATATTAGAGATGGAGAAAACTGCACACAAACAATTATAATGATTCGGCTTAGATCAAGCCTATGTCCACTCTCCTACTCTAACAGCCTACTGGCTGAATTCCACTAATCAAATCAATGAGAAGTTACAGCAAGTTATGCCGCTTAAACCCAAGCACTTCTACCCGAAGTTGGTGCTGCTTATACCAAGCCGATAGATCACACTATCTCACACCTAAGCACACACTTATAACAGTGTCTACACCTCTCAAATGATTACACGTTTAAGCTCACGAAAGACAAGAGATTGAATCGGAGTATGCTCAAACTTTGGACTTGTTGATTCTTGATTTCGTTCTCTACCTTATGCTCCTCGTTGATCTCCTTTTATACTCCTCCACTTCTAAACTAGCCGTTGAATAGTTTTCAGAGGATCATCTTCCAATATTCATCTTTGGACAGATTTGTGTAAAATGGATTGAGTAGCCGTTGATTGATAAAATCTGAATCTCGCTGATTCTGATAATCCATATAATCAGAATCTTAGTTTCCATAAGTAGAGCTTTATCAGTTATAATGCATACTTGTCATAGTATTTGATTGTCAATCAATTATAGCCTTAGATTGAAACAATCAAAACTTTCCTTCTGTGAAATCCATACCAGATCACTAGCTGTTATGTTTCGTTCTAAGTTGTGCGTCTGGGTTTGAATAATTTCATCGTCTGCGTCTGCATCTGAATAATTTCAGCGTCTGCGTCTGAAGAACTTCTGCATCTGAGTCTGAACTTTTCGTTCTTTCACAATTTGAACACGAACTAGATCAAGATTGACATATGATTTTCTTCCAAAAATAACTTTCTGAATCAAAATACTTCAAAGCATTTATCAAACTTACAAAACACTCATGGATAGTTTTGTCAACTTCAAAATCTATTGGGAATTTTCCTTAACAAAATTGAATAACGCACTACTTCAACTACAAAATGGCTATACTATGCCACTCCTACGCACTAACGAATCGCATACCCCAAAGCGATTATTCAAGCTGTTCGTTACATGGAGCTTGAGCGCGAAACTTTGTCATGCCTTAACTCTCTCCATTGAATCTCGCTTCAAACATACTTGTAGTCAAAAGAAGCTCTTTCAACGTACTACAAGAACCCCCACTTGACCGTTCCAAAATCAAGCAAAAAAGCAACGAAATATGGCCCCGAATTAACTGGACATGCACTGATCATCGTGTGCAAGAAACTTTAAAATTTTGTTACGGGCAAACTGTACACTCAAATTGAGATCTGTAAAATCCCACAGCTCCACAACACCATAAACTATCATTTTTATATAAATACGTAGCTCAACAATTCAAAAATTGAACTTCGCCGCTCGAATCTCCAATAATTCTGAATTTCAAGCTCTAAATATGAAACTACTCTGATTGAACAAACGAGGGATGCGAGCACTTACCGGATGTTGTGATACGATGTTGAGTTGGCTTGGCGAGGCTCCCATGATGAGAATGCACGAAGCCCTCTCTCTTTCCTTTCCTTTCTTTTTCTTATTCTCTCCTCTCTCTTCTTCTCTTTTGCCCAAACGTGCTTCTTTCTTCTCCCTTTGTCTCCTCCTTTTTCTTTTCCTTTCTTTTTTTTCTTTCTTTTTCCTCTCTCCCTGAAAGCTCTTAGCTGAAGCTTCCACTCTTTTCCTCTTCTTTTTACCGTTCAACTCTTCTCTTTTCTTTTTCTGACAAGGTCAAAAACCCATATTTTACACAAAGCCTAAAAAGCCTAGTTTCTCTTGACATTTTTTTCTCTCTTTTTCAATTCTCTCTAACCTCATTAAGATACTTCACCACCCTCTCTTGCTCGCGACTCACCCTTCTTGCTCGCTTGCAGCTCGCCCTCACTCATTCGAGCCTCCCAACCCTTGCTTGTTCTGACTCATCTTCGCCCTTGTTTATCTTTTACTTTAAACTGTTTTTTTTCCTCATATTATCTTGCTATAAAAAATGAATCAGAAAAAGGAATTAAAGAAAAATAGGTTCTTGGATAGACCCTACCGGACCAGAAAAATAAAATAGGTTCAAGATTGGTTTCAGGACAAGCATGGTAGCTTTCAAACTCCAAAAACTGGGAACCATTTCTAAGAGGATAAGTTCTAATTTCCTAATTTGAAACTTATCCACCCTAAAAGGATAACTTTTAGTTTGTACTAGAGAATCCTTCTCATTCATTCAAACTGTGAATGTGAACTGAACTCAGTCATCCCAATGATATCTTTTACTTCGCATTGGGCTCTCGATGAGAGAAGAAGAATAGTCTGCAAATGGGTGACCAGCGGAAGCCATTCCTAGCTTGGTCTTTGCTCCAGCCAGTGGGTCTTGAGAAAATTTTCGAGGCCCCGGAGGTGATGCTGCAGCGGCGACATTGCTTCCATCTCGTGCTCCCAATGCTATATTCGAATCCGTTTTTAAACATCCCTTTGGACTTATTCGGTGGCATGAGTGAAGATCTCCTTGAGATTGTGGAGACTTGCCATTGATCCAAGGATAGTGCATGTTGATCTCAAGTCGTATAAAAAAAAAGCAAGAAATTTTAGAGTCCCCCATTGAAGAGTAATCCTAGTCATTGGTTGAGAGATTGATTGAAATTTTTTTTATAGTTCTCAATGCACGATCTTATCATGGTAGGAGGGTTGTATACCAAAAGCACCTATGCTTCATACTCTATTCCAAAAATTAAAGCATGCTTAAAGAGAGAAAAACAAAGTACAACTAAAGATGGAGTAACTAGAAGCTTTACAATAACTTTCATTCACCATCACCAGAGCATAGTTCTTAAGCACCCTTCAATTTACAGATCCAGCGAATGTCAAAAAGAGACATTAAGAAACTCATAAAATTGTATGTCTAGCTGTTAATACTACTAATACAATGGATTGTGATAGCTAATTGCGATTGTGGTGGCTTGATTATACTTAATCTCTATTTAGTTTTAATTATTGAATTAAATTGGTTTATGTTAAATTATGCTATTAGTCTTGATCTATGGCTAATTTTCTTATAAGTGTGGTTTAATTAAAGAAATGGTGGTTTTGTATGAAATAATGGTGATTATGTATTTTTGGATATTAATGATAATTATCTATATATTAATAATTATTTTTGGTCATTATGTTTGGCATGATCGTATGGCCACATGGGAAGTATTCTGGCATTGTGCATGTGAAAGATGCGGTAAATTGTCATGTGCAAGCACGGATCATGTCTGCATTGGCTAAAATGCAAGATAATGAAATGATCATGAGTGATTGATGTGTTTGCGTGATCAATTAATCTGTCGTCACCCAATGGGAGATATGTGGTGGACGTAGTCCGTTTTAACGAAAACTGAATGTGTGATCAATTAATCTGTCGTCACCCAGTGGGGGATTTGTGGTGGACGTAGTCCGTTTTAATGGAATCTGATCCCGGTGTTTGATCCGGAAGTCAAGTCGCAATAGAGGGCGAACCGATGCTTTTGCTCCATATGGAATGCAGTGGGTGGGAGCCCCATGAAGTCTTATGGATTGCTCAATTGCTCCCTATAATCTGCTTTCTGGGCGAGAACCCCATGACGTGGAAATGGAATGCCGTGCCCAAAGGTTGTGGGACAATGCCCAGCTATGCTAAAAGATAGTACCCCCCCCCTTGTGTACAGTAATTAATCGGAACACGATTGAATGCATTATGCATGAAAAAACATACGATATGTTCTGGTTAAATGTCTTATGTGCCTCTGCATTGAAATGTGCCATGAGATAGACTGTATCATGCAGGTCGTGTATGGCAAGAAAGGGTAAGGACGCCTGTGATTGCATTTACTGGTTGTAAATGACTCTATTTGGGCTATAGCTTATCTGTGCATTAAATAATGGCAAATTGAGTATTTGTCGCTGATGACTTGTTGCCGCTAGAAAGGATTGCACGTTTAGGGCGCACTGAGGAGAGTTGGTTTCCTATCCGGGGTTTAGGACTTTGACTTACTGAGTTTATCTCAACCTATCGTGGTTAAACATTTTCACGTCCATAACATGGAGAACCGGCTAGTGGTGCGGTTCGTGGCTGTGTTAGGATGGAGTAGATTAACCCTGGCCTTACTGGTTTTATTGGCTTGTTAGGAGGTGCCCGTTTGAAGGGCTTGTACTTATATACTTTCCAGGATTAATCAGATATGAAAAAGGTGGTGCTTTTGGAATGTATATGTTGATGTCTTTCTGCTATCCCTGTTGTTGATATTGGTTAGGTGATGTTTGAATTGCTTCCACATGTGTTTAATACGAAAGATAAAATGAATGGTCAGCGACACATCCTGGGATTTCGCATTCAAATGACCGAGTTGAAATGGAGGTTGTTGCGTGCTCGAGGGTTGAGGCGTGACAAAGTTGATGAGGCCATATTAATTCAAGTTTTGAAGCAAAGGCCATTAGAAACAAGGATTAATACCATTAGAACTCCAAATCGGTATATCTTTGGCAAATTTACCCCAAATTGATACACTTGCGACCAATTTATCCTATATTAGTTTCCATTAAATTTTACTGTTAAATTGCTGAGTTTGATGACTCATGACATTAGTGTGCCAGTTTGGGATTTTACTCTTTGTTTGTCACAGTTGTATCAATTTCTTGGCATTAATCCAATTTAATAGAGGGTATATTTGTCACAAATGTATCAGTTTTGGGTTTTTGAAAGTAAAAAAAAAATAATTTTGGGATAAATTTATCACATGTGTACTAGTTTGGATTTTTTATGGTTATTTGGGATAAATTTGTTACAGGTGTATCGGTTTAAGATTTTTTGTGGTAAAAGAATTAATTTAGAATAAATTTATTACATGTGTATCAGCATAAAGTTTTTTGTGATATTAACTCTATAAACAAAACAACTGTGTAAGAAAAAAAATTAGAGGGTTGAAGGTTGTTCTGCCAGTCCACCTGTGATGTGATCTCTTTTCTTTCTTTTCCGCCGCCTTAAACTGCTAAAACAAACTTGTCGTTTGCTGATGATTTTATCTTTTTGGTGAATTTTCAAATGTAGTTGTTATGTTAAATCAATATTATAATGCCACGGCTCAGGATATTAATCTGAATAAGTCAAGAATCCTTTTCAACTCAAGATGCCCTAAGAGAATAAGCCAAAATATGGCCCATGCATTGTGTGCTTTGGAAATTGGCAAAACAAAAAAATATTTGGGAATACGCCCAGCTTGACTGCGTTACTTATTTTAATGTATCAGTGCCCCATGCCTCGCATCCCTTGTGTTTTACATCCCAGAGCTTAGACGAAACAATTTAGGGACTTATTTAGGTCTGAAACTCATTTGTCGTTTGCCGATGATTTTATCTTTTTTCGTCAGTGAATTTTCAAATCTAGTTGTTATGTTAAATCAATATTATTATACCACGGGTCACGTTATTAATCTGAATAAGTCAAGAATCCTTTTCAGCTCAAGATGCCCTAAGAGATTATGCCAAAACATGGCCCATGCATTGTCTACTTCGGAAATTGGCAAAACAAAAAAATATTTGAGAATGCGCTCAGATTAGGGACGATCAGATAAACAAATGATTGCATTGATCCTTACTAGGGTGAATATAAAACCGGAAGGGTGGGAATAAAGTTTGACATCAAAGGCAGGAAAAGAAGTCCTACTAAAGGCGGTGATTCAAATTTTACCATAATATGTGATGTCGATCTATAATTCCCTTATCCATATCTCATGCTATAGAGCAAAATACTTACTGCTTTTTAGTATAAGAAAGGGGGACCGAAAGTTGGAATACATTGGAGAAAATGGGATTTACTTAAAATAAGGAATGACAAAGGAGGCTTGGGTTTCAAAGGCTTAACCACCTTCGATAAGGCCATGCTAGGTAAAAAGCTTGGAGAATTGCCTAGTCTTTATTAGCGTAAGGGAGCAAACTCATTAGCTCCATTTATTTCGCGAAAAATATTTTTGAAATTTCTTTTTCTCATTTTCTAGTATTTGGATTGCTTAGGAAAATGAATCAATGGAAAACCTATATTTAAATTCAAGAAAATGACTTCCTCTTTAAAAAATCGGAAAACACAAGTCACATGGTTTGCTGAAAAGTTTGTCGATTATTGAGCATTTATGTCTTTGATTTGTTGGTGATACAATGACTTGGAAGATGTCATCGAGAGACTTGGTGACTACAAAAGGAGTTGAAGAGGGGATGTGGTCTAATAGCTTGGTTAGTGATGTTAATGTGTGACATTCAATTAATATGGTGTCACGCCCCGAATCCCGACGGGCTCGCGACATCCCTTTGATGGCCGTATTGAATGTGACATTCCAGGACGCGTCGTCGACCCAAACGAAACAACCAACGATAAAGGCAAGCGGAAGCGAAATAGAAATAACCCAGACAATACATAATGACCAAAGGATAATATTTGCACAAATCAATATACGCATAACAAGCTTGGCAATTATCTACAGCATTCACAATACACAACATCAACCCCTGGCTACTAACTTCAAAACCACGATAATCAAAATGGGGCGGTGGTTGGGTAGCCTAACTTCACTATTAACGAGGGACATCCAAACAGGGGTGAAGCATCAATGTCCAATACCACCCTCGGCCTCCGAACCGCACGTGACGACTGTTCGTTACTCAAAACCTGAAAATGTTTAACAAAGGGAATGAGATAAATCTCAATAAGCAAACCCCTAAACCCCACATAGGCCAATACGTACCCATACAAGTATCAATATGCAACCTAACTAATGACATATTAGAAATCACGTAACGTACTTACCTCGCTTCAATTCCCACACCAACTCTGCACATTAATCATGTCACTATAACGCAAAAATAGCCCCAAGCACGTATCACAATCATTTGAGCGCTATACACACGTGCGTTCATCCAATTCAACCCAAACACATTTCACATGCGCATCCATCTAACTTTCTCACAACCCGGGTCAATACCCCTCAGGTTCTTTCTCACTGCCCGGGTCAACACGCCTTAGGCCCGTTCTCACAGCCCGCGTAAACACGCCTCAGGCTTAACTTTCTTTCCAATGACCCGCGTAAACACGCCTCAGGTTCAACCTTCCTTCCACAGCCCGCGTAAACACGCCTCAGGCTCAACATCCTCCAACGACCAGCGTAAACACGCCTCAGGCCTTTTCTTACCTTTCTCGCCACACCCGCGTAACCATGCCTCAGGTTGGCAGCCCTTCGATCAATCCAGACTTTTTCAAGCAAACACATACGCCATACAATTCAATCGAACCAAGTGCGCCAGTTGCGCGTCAAGCTAGCACAAGCACCACATCTATCACTGCAATTCAAGCTCACGTAATTTGTGTCAACCCAACCACAATTGACCCACACGAACCACCGCCAATCAAGCATTGAATCACACACGAACAACCAATACTCTTGACATAGATTCCACCATTAAACAAGCCATAAGTTCAGCCACAATTTCAGCCGTAACCCGCCACAAAATCAGCAACGCTTAGCACTTCAAACAACCGAGATTCTAACAATTAAAGTCACAAATGCACACTCGCAATCGGTCAGCTCAAGGCAACAACAACCAGCCATAAAAACAGTGAAGATTAAACACCAATCAAGTGTCAAATCAACCTACTAACCCAACAATAATTCCCCACGACACAACTCGCCACTCTGACACATCCTAATCCGCATTTCATTCAATAACCCAACCAACGTCACTTCCTCATCCCGCTACGATCCAGCCATCAAAATAACAAGCAACATACACAATTCGAGCACCAAATCAGCCCACCCCTCCAGCAACGCTTGACCGCAACATAGCTCGCCATTCCAACATGATTTAACACACATTTCACCCGATAACCCGATCGATGTCACTCCATCAAACCAACCATCGAGGCCCGCCAAAATCCATCACCAAATCAGCCATAAACAATTCAAAATCCAGCCATAATCAGTCCACCAATCTAG
This sequence comes from Syzygium jambos, assembly GCA_031216235.1. Taxonomy (NCBI): domain Eukaryota; kingdom Viridiplantae; phylum Streptophyta; class Magnoliopsida; order Myrtales; family Myrtaceae; genus Syzygium; species Syzygium jambos. The sequence continues at coordinate 17,234,075 of CM062224.1, forward strand.
CAACCCAATCAGTCCTTAAACAACCCTCAATCCACGCTAATTGGTCCCTAAACAAGTCTACTAGTACCCAATATCCTAGACAAAGTTTAGGGAGTTGCTTACCTCGACTTGAGCAAGAAAACAAGGCTGGGCAGCGGGAGAAATCATCGGGACAACCGCAACGACAGCGATTGGCGAGACTCTTGGCCACGGCCGGGCGACGGTGGCGGCAAGGGAGCTCCGGCTGAGGCGACAGTAGCTCGGCAGCAGTGGGGGCGAGCAGGGGGCCTTGCCAGAACAGCAGCAGCTCCGGCAGACGCGTGGTGACTCACGGCGGCGACGAGTCGGTGGCTGGAACAGGGGCGGGAAGGAGCTCAACTGAACCAAGGAGGAGGGGGGAAGAGAGAAGCAGCTTGGTGGGGGCGTGAACGGCAAGCCAGCGAACGGCGAGCGGGCCGACAGCTAGGCGGACAGGCGGCGGTTGCTGGTCGGGCGGTGAGCAGCGGATCTGGTCGGCCTTGGCTTCGGCGAGACCAAAGGCCGCGCAAATAGCGATAGAAAAGGGAGAGGAGGGGCGACGGTGATAGCTCCGATCTAGGACGAGCGGCCGACGGCGACGGTGACGGTGACGGCGAGCTGGGCGAGCGCGCAACCGGCGAGCTGGGACAGCGGAGGCTCGGCCAAATCAAGGGAGGCAAACACGTCGTCGCCGGAGCAGCAGGGGCGACGGTGGCTTGGGGGGGGAAAGCTGGGATGGCGGCGACGAGCCGGTGGGGGTGATGGTGGCCGGAACGGCGACGTGCAGCGGTCGCAGGCGAGGCAGAACAGGGGAGGAGTCGGGGCGAAGAAAACAGGGGGAAAGGAAAAGAGGGGTGGTCGTCGCGGCGATGGCGCGGCCGGCGGCGGCTGGGCGAGCGGCGGTGCAAGGCGGACGGCCGGTGACGGTCGAGCGTTGACGAGCGGTGGTCAGCAGAGGGGAGCAGGAGCAGCGGTGCGGGGACGAAGAAAGAAGAGGAAGAGAAAGAAAGGAAAAAGAAAAAGAAGGGGGAGAGAGAGAGAAAAGACGTGAGCGTGAAGGGGGAAGGGGACGTGCATGGGGAAGAGGCGCGGCAGAGGAGAGAGAGAGAGAGAGCCAAAAGTCAAACATAATAATCGCGATCTAATGGTCCGATTTAAAACCCAAAAACGATCTAACAGCTCTCAAAATTCCTAATTAATAATATAGGAAAAAGGGCCAAAATAAAATAAGTCAAAACACACTACGAGGGAGGTCTACTGGTCCAAATCTACACCCGATCAAAAATCTACTTTTCACATATTCCACATAATACCAACGCTTGCCACAATAATATCGACATCGTCCAATTAAATTCGTCCCGGCACTCCGAGAAATTCGACACCAAAGTTTGGGCTATAAATAACGGCCAAATTCGATCGAGTGCGATTCTAGCGAAATCTCTAATTTTAAAAAAAATAAAACCCAAGAGTTATCAGTTCCGGGCAAGATTTTATTATAAGCGCACTGACGAATTACACATTTTATAAAAAAAAAATTGGCCAAAATTCGGAATGTCACATATGGTGTCCAATAGAAGCCAAAGATATCATTGGAGAGCTTAGCTCCTCAGTTTCCGAAATTTCCGTGTTAGATATATCATGTCAGGAGAGGATGTGGCCGTAATGTCTGTAATTGTTAAGCGCCATTGGGCGTTGGGAGAGCTGAGATGGATAATGGGCACTATGCCGTGGCTTGAACGTTGAGCCAACATGGATATTGTCGAGACTACGTCTTTAGTTTAAGTAGGTTTCCTAGTTTGAGTAGATTTTCCTAAAAAAAAGTTTTCTATTTTGGCTAAGAACAACATATCTACTCTAATATTAGCTACAACAAAGCAAATAAGAGAAGTATCAGATTTTCTCACTATTATTTTTCTGAGTGAGTTTTTTTATGATAATTTGTGAGAAAATACTTATGAGTTTGTTTTGGGTTTAATCAAGGTGTGAGAAACACTCGATTGTATGAGCGATTGTAACTCTGTAATTTTTCAATTGATTAATGGGTTATTTGCTACTGGCTCTTTCTGTGGAGTAGGTATTAACACTCGAACCGACCACATAAATCTCTAGTATTTTTTATTGTTCCTCGTTTATTTCTCTAATGATTTCGTTTTAATTTAATTGCAAAATCTGTTTGCATTTCCACATTATATCACACCAGTTTTAAACGAGTACTCACTTCCTTTTTGAAATCTTTTAGATGCAAAGATTACCTATAACAATTGACACCGAGCAGGTATCAGCACTTGTTCCACTCCTTCCCTCCTATTTTCTTCTCTGAGTAATCATTTCACCTAACTTGCTCCATTTTCCTATTTTTCTATGCATAAATGCACATATTACCACCTTTCTTCCTTGTTTTAGCACACATGTCATGTGGGTGCATGATGGAACCTTTTAATCTCAGGATTAGGCCTAAATTTCCCTGAAGGCCCTTACGACAACAGAGATATATCAAATATCGTTTACTTTCAAATGAATAAGAACATGATTTTCGCATGGTCAATATACGTTCTTCATAATTCCATAATCACACCTATGTTTTTGCTATTTGTACTCAGTAGAGCAGTAAAAGAAGTAGGGGGTAAGACTTGCTTAGACTTGGTGTCAGATCAGTTTAACACAATATTTCACTTATACAGAGCTCAAGTTGTAAGCCATAATAAAATCTCTTATCAAGATTATTAATCTTACTTGTACCATGTTTTACATAAAAGACATAGTATGAGTAGGGATTAATGATCATCGCAATGGAGAGATCGCGGGGCTGAGTGGTGTGGCTGTGGCTATGGCTGTGTTGGGCTTGTTATGGTGGTTGGGATGACTAGAGGTGGCCACGGTTCAGAACCAACCGGTTCCGGTTCGGAACCGGCGGTTCTGGTTCGTGACCAAGTATAACCGGAACCGGCCGGTTCCGGTTCCGATTCAGGTTCGGAACCGGTCGATTCGGAACCGGTTCCGGGCCGGTTCATAATTTTACTTTTCTGTTTTTTTTTCTTTTTCCTTTTCTTTTTTTTTCCTTTTCTTCCTCCGCCGGTCGGCTATGGCCGGCGGAGGAATCTGAAGAAAAGAAAAAAAAAGAAAAGGAAAACGAAAAAAAACAGAAAAGGAAAAACAGAAAAGAAATAATAATAAAAAATTAAAAAAATTACTGTTCCTGTGACAGAACATTATTCAATATAAATTGTAATTAAAATGTAAATTGTAACTAAATTTAGGGACAAAAAGACAAGAGAGAAAGAGAGAGCTTGAACTTAATAAATTATCATTAAACACGTTACAATTCGTTACAACGATCTATAAAAAAAAAGGAGCACAATATATATGCCCTAAAATGATCCCAAAACCTAAGCATTCCGTGCGCAGGGGACCAGAGCTCACATGTCGTCGGATTATACTTCGGTTTCCCTAAGCTCACGTTGGCGTACCCGGTATGAGAAACAAGGGTTCCCGAAATATTTGCCAACTCCAATAGTTCTTTTACCCTCAATCGTCACTACCCATTCCAGTACCGGTAGCGGTAGTATCTCCGTCGTTAAAGAATTCGGATTCATTATTCCGATCTATCTCTTGTTGCTGGTATTGAGCCTTCGTCCAATCAGCAACACAAGCTTGAATCTCCACTGATTCTGGAGCTAATCTTGAACGATGTTCGTCCAAAATATTACCTCCGGCACTGAATGCTTGTTCGACCGTAACTGTGGAACAAGGGGTTGAAAAAATGTGTTTTGCAATAAGAGAAAGGATTGGGTATTGGCTTGCGTGCCTCTTCCACCAATCCCAAATTAAAAAATCTATACCACCTTCGGATTCAGTAAACTCAAATAAAACGGTTAGATAAATCTCTAATTCAGAAATATTTCCTATTACTCCATTTTGTTTTTTTTGTCTATGTAATAAAAGTTGATACCCTCTACTAATTTTATCTGTACTGTCATTTTATACCTCCGTAAATTGAGAAGATCCAATAATATCACATAAATTATATTTAGTATAAAATTCATTATATAATTCTATTACTATGTTTTTAACATCACGTACTATGGTTGTAATATTTATCTCATCATAATGTAAACATTGATAATACGTACGCAAAAAATCATTTAAGCCATCCAATTTGTAACGCGGATCAAAAACACAAGCAACTAAATAAATAATGAGAATTTCTCTATAATAATATAGCCACTTCATTTTCATTGCAACTATAGTATGTTGTAATTCAACATCATTTTCACATTCATCAAAAATTTCGACAATATTAGTACACTCTACTAAAAATAAATGCATAGTAGGATAATAAACACCGGACAAAGTATAATTTACATCATTAAAAACCTTTAAAACATTTAAAATTTTGTGGCAAATATCCCACTCTTGTGGGTATAAATTAATCTGAGGTATATTATTAGAAATGAATGCACATAATAAATCTTTATATGCTAAAGATTCATTAAGCAAGTGGAACATCTCTTGGAAATCTTTTTGGCTTTTTGCCATTTTCTCTACAAAATCTATCCCATTCTTTCATTTTTTGGGGATGTTTCCATAAAAATTGAATCGCCGTTTTTATTGGTTGAAGAAAAATATCAAGAGTTTTCAAACCATCCTGTACACATAAATTTAAAACATGATAAGCACATCTAACGTGAAAAAAATTTCCGCCAAAAGCGGATTTACAAATATTTTCTAAATCGGTAATTGAAGCCGTATTTGCTGCGGTATTATCAAAACCAATTGAAAAAATTTTGTTAAGCAAATAATATTCTTCAAAAATTTGCCTAATTATTCTATAAATATTATTTGCCGTATGATTATCATCGAAAACTCTAAATACAATAACTCTTTTTTGAATACTCCACTCGTCATCTATCCAATGACATGTTATGCCCATGTAAGAATGATTTTGCCAATGATCACTCCAAATATCACTACCTATATGCACGTATCCATTAAATTGCATAAAAAAGTTTTGTAAATCTTTTCTTCCATTTTTATAAAGATCTTTAATTATTCGTTTAATTGAATTTCTAGGAACACGTTTTGCTTGAGGAGCACATGCTTTTTGTACAAATTCATTAAAACTAAATCTTTCTCCAAAATTAAATGCTAAATACTCAATGGAAATAAATTTGCCTAATTCTTCCTTATAAGTTTTGTTATTAAAACGAAATAAAGGGGAAGTGTTAGAATTGACGTACCCGGAAATTTGTTGTTGCCCGATATCGATTCCCATTTCGGTTGAATTTTTGCTCCTAAGATGTCGTTTAAATGTTTCATATCCTTATCCACCTGTATATTTATATATTTTCCCACAATATTTACAAATTATATCATACCTTTTTTGACCAATATCAAACCTTTCAATTTTCGTGAAGTGATTCCAAATGTCAGATGTAAATTCCCGTTCCGCTTCCTTTGTTGTAGATATTTCGGCAGGAGGATGAAAACTTTCTTGAGTTGGGACGCACTCCACATCAGGAAAAATGTTGATTTCATCATCTTGAAAATCTACATATTCACAAGGATCAAAAGAATGATGGGATTCCGTCGCGATATTCTTACCTTTGCCAGTTGGCACTCGACTTTCACTTGCCATTTTTCGAGTGGATTGAGAGAATTGAGCGGATTAATTGGGAGAATTAAGAAAGAATTAAGTGGATTGAGAAAATTGAGAGAATTTAAGAGAATTTGAGAGAATTTCGAGTATTGAGAAAATTTGAGACTTGAGAGAAGAGAATTTGAGAAAATTTGAGAGAATCGTGAGTATTGAGAGAATTTATAAGAAAAAATTGAGAAAAAAATTTAGAATTAAAAAAAAGAAACTTTTTTTTTTTACCTTTTTGCCCGTTTGGGGGCGTTGGCCGTTGCGGCGCTGCCTGCAGTAGGGCTTGCAGACGTGCAGGCCCTGCTGTAGGGATTTTTTTTTTTAATTTGCCCGTTGCGGAGGAGGTGGCCGGCCTCAGGCAAGGCCGCCCTTGTCAGCGTCGGGCGAGGGCCGGCCTCGCCAGATCGGGCGAGGGCTCGACCTCGCCGGCGTCGAGCGAGGCCGGCCTCGCCCAACGCCGGCGAGGTCGAGCCTCGCCAGATCTGGCGAGGGTTCGACCTCGCCGGTGTCGGGCGAGGCCGGCCTCGCCAGTTGCAGGCGAGGTCGAGCCTCGCCGACGTCGGGCGAGGCCGGCCTCGCCAGTTGCCGGCGAGGTCGAGCCCTCGCCGGTCTGCTACACAGCTGCAGCTTTTTTTTTTGTGGAACCGGGCACGAAACCGGCCGTTTCGGGCCGGTTCCAAATTTTCTGGAACCGGAACCGGGCCCGTAGGCCACAGGCCAGTTCCGGTTCCGAACCGCGGGTCCGGTCAACGGGCCGGGCCCGGGTTTGACTGGGCCAGTTTCGGGCCAAAACCGGCCCGTGGCCACCTCTAGGGATGACAGCAAGCAACGACTGTGGCAGCAGAGCACAGTGGAGGTTGCTTAGAGGGAGAGGAGAGAGATATTGGGAGCAAGTGTTTTAGGCTCCGTTTGGTAACGCTCCAACTTTTATGTTCTTTTGTTCCTTAGAATAGAAAAAAAAAATAGAAATCCATTTGGTAATGTCAGCTAGTGTTTCAATTCCTGGGAACAGAAAATTATTCCAAGGAATATAAACAAGAAGTAGAAAAAAGTAGTTTCTTATTATTGGGAACAATTTCTAGAAAAGTGTTTCTTTTGTTTTTCTTTCTCTTCGACTGCCGATCGCAGCTACTCGTGCCCACCGCTCGCTGCTCGCCGCAGGTCGCCGGTCCCACCGTCAATCGCTGCCAATTGCTAGTCCCGCCACCAACCGCTGGCGACCACGATGACCGGCATCGGGTGGCGATCCTCGGACGTTGGACGCCGGTCACTGGATGTCGAATGCCGAACGTCGGACAACAAGCGCCAGCCGCCGGTCACCATTCGCTGTCGCTACCGAAAGAAGAAAATAATAGAAAATTTATGGGTCGTACTAAACGTATTCCTTTCTTTTTTTATTCCAAAAAGAAAAAAATTTGTAGTTACCAAACACATTATTTTACTCAAAAATTGTTTTAGGGAGTAGAAATAGAAAAGAACTATTTCTGAAAAAAATTATTCCCAAGAATAGAAATGTTATCAAACGGAACCTTACTCAATGGGCATGTGATTTTCAAAGAATGTGGGGGCATTTTGGTAAAGGCGAGCATTTTTGGGAGATGTGGGCTGATCTAAAAAGTGCTCAATTGGGCTGCCGAGGTATCCGTACATAAAGCAGGGTTGAATTTAAGATGTAAAATTATTCCTAATTTAGATGATCTGACTCTAAAAGGTTAATTGGAAAAGGACGTCTCCAATATTTATTATATACTTTGACAACAATTAGCTAAGCGAAGCATTTAAATTGCTACATTACTATTTATCTTTTTTTTTGTCGAACATTGCTATTTATCTTACCTCCCTACTTATTCTGGGGAGGTTGAAAATGCTGCGATTGTTTTTGCTTAAGAAGTTTCATTTGACTTGGTTTGGTTAAGAAACTAATACACATTTCTAGTAGTATATTTTATTTATTGTTGGGAAGGCTACTTCTACTCTAGTATTAGAATAGAAATGATCGATCCTATACTCAAAAATTTCCTTACCTTAAAATAAGAACCTTTACAATCAGTACATTCACCTACTCACTATCATAATGGAACCAAATCTCACAACACTCCAAGTCTCCTTCACAAAGTCAATGACCGCCATTGCCTCTCCACATGCCTTGTCCACAGCGTCGCACCTCAATAGGGCCGGTAGGAATAGCCACAACGCTGTCGCGAGGATGAAACTAATAGTCATTGGTCTTGAAATTGCCCTCGATAGATGGAATTTGCCAGCGAACACTTTCTTGGCCGCAATCTTGACGGCCACGCAGAGGCCATGCACAAGGAAGAAGGAGGTGACCACCCACCTCGGCTCCTTATGTCCAATGTAGTAGAAAAACAGCTCATGCATAAGGCCCGAGACTAGGAAGCATGCGAAGGATGCTGGCAGTGTGGCCCATGTTCTCCCGATCACACGACTGGAAATGGACATGGTATAAGACAAGGAGGCGAATGCATCATATACTAAATTCTTTTTAGGGCTTTGCTAGCATAACGGTTTTTGGGTTACTGTGAGAATAATAATCTATTGTAAGTCACAAATTCTTAAAAGGAACGGACCCCATAACAATTTATAATTATTTATTATTTGATTTTTTGTAATTCAGAACAGACTGTTATTCTCACAGTAAATTAAAAACTATCACCCCTTCTCTTCTTTTTATACTAAGATGGGTAACTATATAAAGTGTAGAGCTTTGACAAATCGCGAGTGAATATTTAATAAATGGGTCAAGCATCGAATGAGAATTGCTACTTTGTGAGCCTTTTTTTTTGGTATGAAGTCTTAGTTTGTCTAACATTTATGGAATTTTTTTATAGTCCATTAGATAGTATACAATTGTATTATGTAGTTAACCATCAATGTTTCATACGTAAGACTTGCCTTTCTTTTCTTTTTTTTTGGTCGATAGGTAAGACTTGACTTACATGTATGTAATTAAATATGACAGACATAAATCGATTGTAGTATAGAAAGTATTTGGAGCTACGTATTTTTCCCCTCAGGTTTGACTCAAACTTAGTCAAAGATTATTCAAGGAAAAATATACATATAATACCAGTAAAAGCTAATTGATCCATACCAAAACTGTTCTATGAGCGCCGATCCATTGGATATTCATATATAATACCAGTAAAAGCTAATTGATACATATCAAAATGATCCAAAAGTCAATTCAACATAATAATGAACGATGAAATTATTTTGGATCTTAAAAAAAAATCTAAAGAAAAATAGTATCTCACCTGACAGGTAAATATAGGCAAGGCGAAGTATATTCGTGACCATGAGGTTCCTATCTCCTCCCCCAAAAGTCTTGTAGCGAGGTCGAGAGATATGGCTCTACGAATTGTGGCTCAAGCCTGATACCGACGAGTGCTTGGACCATGGCTCTGACCATAGCTAGGGACACCTCCAATGCGACATACACATGCACACAATACATCAAGTTAATCATCACCGGATGAACTCGATCCTTCCTCTCATAGGTGGGCAAAAAGGCAACTATCACCAAGCACTTGATGACATAATTCATCAGCGACTTGAGGCCTCTCTTGTTGATTTCTGAACATGGGTGTTCGTCATTTTTGGTGCTCTCAATTGGGTTATCAATCTTGATAGGCAGGCAAGCAATGGGAATGAAGTATGCCAACGAGCAAGATTGGCTTGAAGACAATGGGCTTTTGTCATAGGCGAAGAGGATGAGCTTAAAATTGCAAAGCCAAGCAATGAAGAATGAAGTGAGGCCTCCGAGAGAGATGGTAGTGAGGCTCAGAGGGAGGATGAAGAAGAGGCCAATGACAGGTGAAATGGCCAGGAGCCTCTTGTTTCCACTAGGGACGGTTTGACTGATGGTGTGGCAATAGGTGAGTGATATCACCACCAAGGTCCATACCATGATAGAGTCGTTGATCTCTCCCTCCATGTTTACTCACTTGAGGCACACACTTGCGGTAGCGAAGCTTGTGTAAACAGTTAGTTTTGTCCAGGTGAAGTTGCGTCATATGATTGAACTCTAGCTCTCTCTTTGCTCGAGAGACTGGTCTTAAATTTGCATTTATAAGGAGTTGTTGGGAGGGTTGATGCAGGGCATGTTTTGAAGAATCGGGAATTAAATTTAATGAGAACTATTACCGGAAATAAATTAATTGCTTTATATGTTGGCAGTCCAGCGACTCTATTTCCTAGTCAATGCCGGTCATGATGAGAAAGAAAAAGTACGTGGCACTGCAAGATTGACCGCTTCTAATTGCCAACGTGGTGCGGGGTGAAAGGGTTTCATCAATTTTGAATCGGCCCCATTTTTAAACTCAGTCAATTCCATATTATAGTTTTTAGTACAAAATAAATTGTTTTGTAATCATGTATGCATTCAATCAAAATTAATTGGTTTATGAAAGGTATTTTTTTTATATATTCTACTCTGTCTCTCAATTTATTTTTAAACTTTTACCCTTTTTCTATATAAAGTGGGGGAGTTGAAACCCATACCTAAAACTTTCAACTCCCCCTGAAAAGATTATAAATTAGATTTTGACATAAATTATTCATGAAATTTAATTAAATGTGAAATGTTTCCTCACACCTCTATCAACTATATAAATGATTATTTATTGTTTATTTCCTGGGTGGATGAGGTAGTCCGTAATTTGCGGGGTCTTCGATTGTCAGCCTGCGGGGGAGGTCTTTTCTCCGACAATGTCAAGGAGACTATCGTCAGTAGCTCACTTTTCAATATTTCTCATCTTCGAAAATAACTAATGCAGATTCTGAACCGCTAAAATCCAAGAGCAAAAGCGAATCAAAAGATTCCAGTCAAATTTGGTGACAGACTTAAACCACACCCATATTTTCAAGTCTTCCTAAGAGAAAAGTCACTTGAGGCATACTCAGGAGTCAACAATGGAGTAAATACCACGTATGTTCCAGAAGAATTGCTCACGATGCGTTTTAACCATAATTTCTTGGGGAAAATAAGCATGGCCAGTTTCATGCATTCCACATAGGTGCCTTTGTATACATGTCAATCATTCACTAAAGATACAGTCTACGGAGAAGAATTTTTTCTCTCGCATGAAGAGCTTTTCTCTACCGACTGGGTAGCTTCCCTTACATCATCAAAACCCTAAACTAAACCCTAGCGTTTTCTACTCCCAGAAATGGAGCAATCGGTTTGCCCTATTGCTTGTGAGTAAGCTTTCCATCAACCCTTTATCTCTTTCCCTAACCCTAAACTATATCCCACCCCCAATCGCTACAAATTTCCACATATACATCCTTCAACCACAACAGATTTCCACAAATACACATGACAGCATCACTCAAGGAGTGCAGAGAATAGATTGTTCTCGGTATTGTTGAAATGTTCTGGCCATGAATGGATGCTACTTGAAATATTACTGGGTCGAAGATCTCTGGCCAGTTGGTAAAGGATTCTCCATTTGGGTAAGTATATTTTAGAAGAAATATTTCGGCAAGAGCTTCCCCTGGTATTTCTGTAAGTAAATTTCGAAGTTAATGCTGTGAGTAAAATACATTATGGGAACTGAAAATGAAGCAGAGAGGCGTATGGCTGCCCTTTGTAGAAGATTAGGGCATTTATGGCCGAACATGAAGAAAGTATATTTGGATGATGTGATTTCAGAGGATAGACTAAAAGAATGTGAACGTACCTTATTTGGTCGGTTGTATGGTAACCTTAATATGAACTTCCAAGCCTTCCAAAACGCCATGTTAAAAGCCTGGAAATCAGGAAGTGTGATCTGTAAACACCTTCAACCAGGTTTATTTTCTTTCGAGTTTCCTTCAGTTGAAGAGAAAACCAGGATTTTAAAGTCTGGCCCATAGTCCTTTTCGAGTCATCTCCTGGTCCTCAAGCCTTGGGAGCCGAGTACACCTCCTCAGTGTATTGCTTTTGACTCTTGTGATTTTTGGATGCAAATTCATGGGTTGCCTCTAGAAGGAAGGATACAAGAGGCTATTAGAAAAATGGCTAAATCCATTGGAATTGTCTCGGAAGTTAAAATTGAAACAAGAGGTATTGCGTCAATTGTAATTGGAAAAGCAAGGGTAACTTTGAAGCTGTCCATGCCTTTAATATCTGGGATGACTTCTAGCTTTCGGGGAAAGGAGCATTGGGTGGATTTCAGATATGTGCGACTCCCTCACTGTTGCTATTCGTGCGGGAGAATTGGACATTATGCAAAAAACTGTGAGGTGGTGCCCTATGATGAGGCTTTCTTTTCTACTAATGAGTCTATTTTGTATGGTTCTTGGCTAAAAGCTGAAGCAAATGCCTATAGTCCATTTTGGGAGGCTTTTTATGGAGAGAACACTGAGGAGGAGGAGATGGAAGAGCTGGTGCCTGACAATCCAACAAATCCTGGACAATTAACTGCAATTGTGCAGGAACCAAGTAGCTCCCAAGTGCAACAAGAAGCCCCACAAGAAGACAGAGGAAAGAGGAAAATAGCAAAAGTTGAAGTTGAACCGAGAATGGAGGAGTTACCTTCCAATTCACTGGCTCTTATATTGCCTTTAGAGATCCCTTCACCACATGGTGTTGAGGAACAATTACAGAAAAAACAAAGACAGACAACCTTGACGATTAAAAAACAAGGTAGAAGATACTTTCCTTATGAACAGCAGGTCAAAACAATGCAGGTGTGGGATGAGAATTCACTCTTGGATACTCCAATCCAGATGGTGACTGATTCAGGAATATGGGCTTTGGTGGCTAGCCCTAATAAGCCACCGGATGACAAATGAAGCTTATATGTTGGAACTGTCAAGGGTTGGGCACACCCTTGACAGTCCAGGAATTGAGAGCCATTACGGCTCAAGAAAGGCCCAACCCGGTATTCTTAATGGAGACTAAAAACCAGGAGATGGTAATCCAAAGACTAAAGTGGAGATTGAAGTTTCAGCACTGTTTTGTGGTGAATCCGAAAGGAATTGCAGGAGGGTTGGCTCTCTTTTGGCAGGATGGAACAAATATAAAGGTTGAGTCAGTTGCTGAGGAGTTTATTGATGTCATTTACGAGGATCCTGAGAGAGGACAGAAGAGTAGGTTGACTTTTCTCCATGCTCCAGCTACATTTCAGGCAAGGTTGGCTTTATGGGAGAAGATTCGAAGCCTAAACTTGCAGAACCAACTACCATGGGTTTGTCTTGGCGATTTCAATGAAATTATGTATCACTGGGAGAAGGTAGGAAAGAGAAGGGCTGAGAATTATAGGTTGAATGCTTTCAGAGAGTTTCTAAATGACTGCTACTTGTTGGATTTAGAGAGCAAGGGATGTGCTTTCACTTGGGCGAATAATCGTGAAGGAGATGAATATGTTAAAGAGAGGCTGGATCGGGTAACTTGCAATATGGAATGGAGATTTTTGTATCCCGAAGCAGAAGCCTTTGCGCTACCAGCCATCGGGTCAGATCATAGCCCCATTCTATTGTCATTTTCAGCAGAACCAGCAAAGAGAGTAAAGCTATTTAAGTTTGAAGCTTTTTGGCTAGAACATGAAGAGTGTGGCAGTATAGTAAAACAAGTTTGGAATTCTACAACCTATGCTGACTTGAGCTTAGCAAGAAAGTTGAAAGTTTTAACAAAGGAGTTGGACAAGTGGAGCAAGAGGACGTTCTCTAATAATAAAAAAAAAATTACAGCTTTAAAAGGGGAACTCCAGCTTTGGATGAATACACAAAGTATAAACTTTGAGAGAGATGGAGTGAAGCAGATAACTGACCAAATCGAACAATGCTGGAGGCAGGAAGAGATGTATTGGGGGTTGCGTTCAAGAATTAGTTGGCTAAAATGGGGTGACAAGAACACAAAGTATTTTCATGCCACAACTATACAAAGGAGACAGAGAAATAGAATTTCAGCATTGAAAAAGCCAGAAAATAGCTAGACTCGGGAACCTGAGGAACTAAACAAGATGACAGCTGATTATTTCAAAGAATTATATAGCACAGTGGGGACCCGCAATTTTGATCTAGTTATACAACAGTGCCCTATTCTTGTATCGGATGAAATGAACCAAAAGCTGAATATTGAAGTAACATTAGAAGAAGTGAAAAGGGCAGTATTTCAATTGGGATCCTTGAAATCACCAGGTCCGGATGGTCTAAATGGTCAATTCTACCAACATTACTGGGAGGATATCAAGATGGGAGTTGTCCAAATAGTAAGAAATTTCTTTGAGACGGGGAATTTTGATCCGGAAATAAATAAGACATATATCTCATTGATTCCAAAAGTGCCTAACCCTGAGAGTTTGGATCAGTTTCGACCTATTAGTTTGCGTAATTTTGTGTATAAGATCTTTTCAAAGGTCTTAGCTAACAGGTTGAAATCGTGGCTTCCAGAAATTATAGATGGTGAGCAAAGCGCTTTTGTGGAAGGAAGGCAAATTCAGGATAATATTCTAATAGTGCAAGAGGTCCTTCATTAATTGAGAATACGTAATCGTAAGAAGAAATTTCAAACAGTGTTGAAACTTGATATGAAGAAGGCATATGACAGGGTAGAATGGAATTTCTTAGAGGTGTGTATGCTGAAGATTGGGTTCGGCGAGATTTGGGTAAACAGGATAATGACCTGTGTTCAGACTGTTTCATTCAGTGTGAAATTCAACGGGGAGCCTTTACCCTTCTTCCAGCCCTCAAGAGGACTTCGACAAGGTGACCCTCTTTCTCCCTATCTATTTATTCTGATGGCTAACACAATATCATGTCTCATTAAATCAGCAATAGAGGAGGGAACTATCACTGGAATAAGATTAAACAGGCATTGTCCAATCCTCTCACACTTGTTATTTGCGGATGATTCCATTTTCTTCTTGGACAGTAAGATAAGTGAGTGTCAGAATCTGGCTTTAATTCTAAATCAGTACTGTTATGCTACCGGGCAAGCCATTAATTTGAACAAATCCAGCATATCGTTCTACAAGGGATGTCCACAAAATTTGAGAAGGAATATGGCAAACGAATTGAGAGTCTCGGAAGTTGAACAGATTGGGAAGTACCTGGGAATACCATCAGAATGGGGGGCTTCGAAGAAGCAAATGTTTTCATGGATTTTAGCCCGAGTCAACATGAAATTAGAGGGGTGGAAAGAAAAGTTGATTTCCAAAGCTGGCAAAGAAATCCTACTCAAGACAGTGGTTCAAGCGTTGCCTCAATATGCCATGTCTATTTTTAAAATCCCAATATCGATTTGCCAAGCCATTGAAAGGCGAATAGCTTCATTTTGGTGGAAAAATAGTCAATCAAAAACGGGACTACACTGGAGAAAATGGGAATTATTGAAACAACGAAAAGACTCAGGAGGAATGGGATTTAGAGATCTTACATCCTACAATAGAGCTATGCTTGGTAAACAAGCATGGAGACTTTCACAGAATACATCTTCTTTATGGTGTAAGATTCTAAAAGGAATCTACTTCCCTCATGGCTCATTTTGGAATGCTGAAAACGGATCCCGACCCTCTTGGGGTTGGCGAAGCATCCTATTGGGCAGAGAAACTATTTCACCTTCAGTAATGTGGTCAGTGGGTAATGGAGAGAGTATTAATATAAGAGAAGACAAATGGCTTAAGAGAGGAATCATTGGTGGACCCGCGAATTGTGGTGAACCCACACAAGTTTCTGAACTGATTCTAAAAGAGGAAGATAAATGGGATGAACAATCTCTTCGTAGACTGTTTGATGAACAAATTGTTAGCGAAATTCTAGCAACTCCTTTGAAAAGCCAAGACACACCAGACAAGTTGGTGTGGACAGGTTCAGAAAATGGTCATTTCACAGTTAAGAGTGCCTATAACAAGGATCGGCAAGTTGTTTTGCAGAATACAGGAGAGCGTTCATCAACATCGTTTCAGCCACCCCGGGAGTTGTGGAACAAAATTTGGCATATGAAAACCCCCCCAAAAGTCAAAATCTTTTTGTGGAGTTTATGTCAAAATGCAATCTCAACCAAGGCGAATTTATGTAGAAGGAATATATTACCTGAAGATTTATGCCCATTTTGCAAATCTGAACCTGAGACGATAGAGCATTTGTTTTTGCTTTGCCCCTGGACCTCACAGATCTGGGCGAATCCTGTATTAAAAATTAAAATCTCGTGAGTAGGCTTGTCAAGAATTGAAGAGTGGTTACTGAAATTCAGAGACAGAGTAGAAAACAAACCGTCCTTCGAGATTGTTGCAGGAGTCCTCTGGTTTATATGGAGGGCAAGAAACGACTTCATTTTTCGGAACCGACGCCCAAATCCAGAATTTCTCGTGGAATCAGCACAGAATATGCTCAGTAATTGGTGGAAATGGAACGGCAAAGAAAAGGAACCCATAGCAGGAGAAGAAGCCCTACCTCGACGCTGGACGCCTCCAAAGATCGGAACTTTAAAGGCAAATGTTGACGGATCCTTCGTCGAGGGGTCAAATGTAGGAGCCTTCGCCTGTGTCGTCCGAGACGCGACTGGAATTTTGGTGGATGGAGTGGCGGATCTGGCCCCGGTATCGTCTGCAATACACGCTGAAACCCTAGGGCTGCTCGCAGCTCTCTCTCTCCTCGAAGTGAAAAGAGACGAAGAGATTGTACTAGAGTCTAACTGTTTGACTTTAGTTAACTCAGTGAATAGTTCAGATCATGGAGTTTGGGAAGTAGACGCACTTATCTTAGAAGTCAGGCGGGTCATGGGCCAGTTCAAGAATATCACTTTAGCCCACTGCACTAGAGAGTCTAATAGAGTAGCTGACTGGATTAGTAAAGCTCATAGATTGAATGTTCTACCTTCTAATTGGGTAGCCCAACCTCCCCATCTCCTTTGGGATTTACTCTGTTTTGATGCCCCTGTAGTGGGCCATGGAAGTTGAGACTTTCGGTTTCAATAAAAAAAAATCATTCACTAAAGGGATAATGATACAAATTGTCCATGAACTTTGACCCAATGTTAAACATAATCCAAGAATTTTTAATTTGTTCAATATGATCCATGGACTTTTGATACATGTTCAATTTAGTTCATAAATTATATAAAAACTTTCAATGTTGTCCTCTCAATAATTTAAGTTCAGGGACAACATTGAATATGTTCATACAGTCTAGGAACAAAATTAAGCATATACTAAAAGTTCAGGCACCACATTGCACAAATTAAAAGTTCAAAGATCACATTGCATATTGAGTCAAATTTCAAAGATTATTTATGTCATTTTCCCTTCACTAAATATAAAAAAAGAGATGCCATCCAAGCATAAAAAATTTGGTGAACTCCTACTTTTTTCAAAGTTTCAAGGCATTTAAACCTACATAGCTTACCATTTCTTTTATACAGTGAAAATACACCTTATGTAATAATAATGCCCAGCCTAATTCCTTAAAAACCCTTCAACTTTAGATTCAATCTCAATTGTGTCGTGAACTTTTTTTGTTTAAAAAAAATCACTAATTTTCAATCTAGTCCCAAATCTACTCTGTTAACTCATCATCCAAAAATTGCCGTTGATTTTTTCAAAATTATTACATCAAGAGGCTATTGTTGTTCTATATGAATGTGAGGGTGTTGATGAAGACGCGGATTCTGACAAAAAACATTTACATGGCGTTGATGTTGCCATTTTTCGATGCATGGGCATTTTTGCAAGTAGAATGAAAGTTGGTGGTCTCTGTTTTTTAAAAAAAAAAGTTCAGGTTAAAATTGGGAATGGAACTAAAGTTGAGAGTTTTTTTAAGGGAATTGAGCCAATAATGCCCATCAAGGTGCAGCATAATTCCTCAATAAATTAAAACCCTCACATAATCAGGTCTACTGCTTGCGGAATAATTTTTCGAGCTATATATACGAATACTTGCCATTAAACTGCTTTGGAGCAATTACCTTTAATTAATTGACATTTTATTGGAAGAAGACACACTCAAAAGTAAAAAATAACAATGAGATGACTAACAAGTAGTAACGCTACGAAACGACAAATCACATGTAATAGGTGAATTTGAGTGTGTCACCCATCGATTAAAGGTAAGCAGCGATGCAAGTACGCATGAACAACATTGATCTTCCCATGTAACAAGTTCGTTTTGGTGTTCCTTTGTACGGGGACTCGTTGTTAAGGAAAAGGCCACCGGGACTCATCATTATAAAATATGTGGAACCATGGAAGATTATATGATGCCCGGGGTCTCACTTTAATTACCTCCACAAATATGCTACACTTCTTCCCTAATATATTGCCTTACCATGTTAATGAGTGATCCTAATGTGGGAAAAGTTATCAAATCGGTATTAAAATTACTGTACGGGTGTCAATTCAGTTATAAATATTTTAATTTAATCAATGTAATTTTAAAACCTTCATGCGACACTTCAATGTAGTTACTCTAGCCAATTGCTGACATTATGATCCACATAAGATGTCGTTTCGAGTAACCTTGTCCCTATCATGTACCATGTACGATGACAGGTGATGGCTGGACACAATGTCAACAATTTTCCACAACAATTGACCAAAAAAGACTATATTAGAATTTCTTACAAATGTTTCAAACTATATTAGTAAAATTGAAAATTTTATGACTGAATTGGCATTTGTACAATAAGTCTAACAATGATTTGATAATTATCTCTCTTACCGTGAGTGGATTTGGTCAGGTCATATAGAAATAGTATTTCAAGATCAATTCCGTATCCTAGGCAATTTCTTTTTCTCAGCATCCATTATTTTGGCACAAATACCTCTTGTTCTCAACTAGAAACACCCTGAGGAGGTTCAATTGTCTGAAATGAATTTGTAAGTTTGCAAATTTCTAATATCAAGCTCGTAAAAAGAATCAAATTATTGTTCTGACAATTCAATTATGTTATATATGATAAATAATTATTAAAAGCTTGTTGCTTGTATTCTATTCCGGATGTCGATGTTGGAAATCGCATGACTTGCATTCTAGTCATATTATGTGTATTATGAAGAATATTATAGGACTTAATCCATTTCTTTTTCGAGCCAAATTCGAGTGACATCACTATATCCCTCTTGTGAGATTGAAATGTCATATAATGGATCAATAGTTTTATATTCTAATAATGAATAACATATAAAATTCAACATATACTAAACATAAGATAAGTAAGTTGAAAATAGAAAGCAAGGGATTACTCCTTATCTTCTTCTTAGTCTTTTCCTTCACACAAGAAAGAGTTTCTCCTCATTTCATTCTCGTGTCGACATAAAAGCGTTTTTCTTATCCTATTCAATAAAGATGATTACTATTAGTATAAACCGTATCATCAAAGGCAAAAAAAATTTTATTAGTGTTTCCGATCGTGATGGAACTTGTTTCTCAATAAAAAAAAATGTCGCATTTGTACCTTATTTCCTTTTCATTTTCATCAAAATTCCAAAAAGTCAAAGATTTTACTTTTGAGTTTGACTTTTTAATCAATACTTTGACCAAAAAGTCAATCCCAAGTCAAAATTTGGCCTTTTACACAAAAAATTTCAAAAGGACCTCAATTTCACTTTTGCATTGTAAATTTTCAAAAAAATCGAAGTTTGACCCATTAATTAACGTTTTAGTGATTAGTCACTAAAATGTCGACTTTTTGGCCAATACTTTGACCAAAAAAAGAAAATTTTCAAAATCCTGAAATCATATTCTTTTTGCTTCAATTTAACTTTGGCGTAAATTTTTTTTACAAAAATCAATTAAGAACCTAGTTTTCCAATTTTTTCAGATTTAGGTTTAAAATTAGCCAAAAATGAAATTACTTTGTTTTTAGTCATTTTTTAGCATAACTTTATTCACAACATATGATCTAGAGGTCATCCCGCTTCCAATCTTTGAAGCAATTTTGGAATTTTCCATTTGGGATAAAAATTTCCAATTTTTAGCCCTAATCAGGGGTCGCAATTAATTTTTCATGGTTTGAGCAATTATACACTTAATGAGCTCATTTCCTTAGTGGCAATTCCAATCCGATATCAATTTAGGCAAATTCATGTTGGAACTTCTCAATTGACAAATTCGGTTCAACCGAGAAAGTTGCGAAATCGAGCTAATGTGGTTCAATTGAGCCGATTCAA
Organism: Syzygium jambos; assembly: GCA_031216235.1. Lineage (NCBI taxonomy): Eukaryota > Viridiplantae > Streptophyta > Magnoliopsida > Myrtales > Myrtaceae > Syzygium > Syzygium jambos. The sequence continues at coordinate 17,253,827 of CM062224.1, forward strand.
CTTGGCCCAGTATAGAGTAGAGTTTAATTGAAGTAGTTGAGCTTCAATTTGGCCAATTGAAGTACAATTACAACATAGGTCTAGCTTGCGGCCTCATTTCAATAGGAATTCAATAAATCTAAGCATTTCGCGCACAATTAATCAACCTGGGATGATCCAATTGCACTTAAATTGATCCAATTAACATAGGAAAATTTTAATTTCATTTGAATTGGACAAAATTAGAAATCTAGGATGAAATTTGTAATGACCCAACTCCATCTCCAGGGTCTTGATTGACAGGGGTTATTTTCGCGACGTACCAGTCTCGTTATCGTCTCGATTCTTTTTATCTTGTTAATAAGCACACGTAGAAGACGTGAACAAACGAACTCCCTAGACAAACAACAGCTGAAATACTGGAATATACATCACACAGAACACACTACTTTATATTACAATAGTATATTTACAAGCCCTTTCTCTATGGGCTCTCTTTCCTATTTAAATCACACTATAAGTATCCACATAGATCGGACAGTTTCTATCTCCTCTAGTGCGATTGCAGCTCCCAAAATTGACGTGAGACTTCCATGCCTACAACTCTGAAAGATAAAGAAGTGAGTCAAGGGACATAGTAAGTAAAATTCCCAATTCTCTACTAGGAAAGCATCTCATCATCAAAGTCTAGCACGTATAGCACTTGCAAACAGTGTTGATAGCATATCAATAGCAAATTAAATGCTACACCTTGACTATGTGTAAGATTCTCAGGCAATTTACCTTCGGCTTATCAATAAACATATCAACACATCATATTTATGCATAACCAGCACACATAAACGATTCATTTAATTTCATCCTAGCTCAACCAGGCTCTCTTGGCTCAACCGAGACTTTCAGTTTTATACTGGGCATCATGGCTCAACCGAGGCATCTCGAGGGCTACCTTATTCGAGACATCCAGGCTCAAACCCAAGCATCCTGTTGGCGTGAGGACATCCTCACCACCTCAAGTGGCGATGAAATATCTGATGTAATGATGATGTCGATGGTAATTGATCTATCTACTGAAAATTTCGCCTGCGAGTTTGAGCAATAGGTTGAAGGTCCCTACGATGAGATAGTAAATAGAGCAAGAATATTCTTGTGAACCTATGAAAAGGAAACAATTATGATGAGATACTAAATAGAGCAGACTAGGGAGTCTACCAGAGGGAGTAGAGGATTGCACGGCAGAGGATTGCGAGGGGCATGTGGCGGCGTGATCCACGGGTCGGGATCAGGCCGGTCAGCAAACTAGTGGTGGCAGAAGCCATGCGCACCTGCTGGTCGCCCTTAAAAGCAAGAGACGGGTTCGGAAGAAGGGGGGCTTGCTAGGGAGAGAAAAGAGGGAGAGTGAGCAGAAAAAGGAGCGAGGAGAAAGAGAGCAAACAGATTAGTTCGCTCACACGGGGAGAGAAGTGAGGGCTCGGGTGGCTGAGTAAAACGGGAAGAGCAAAATATCGTTCGCTTGAGAGAAGGGCACGATAGTTATTGAAGCTGCACACCAAACCTGGGAACCATAGCCAATCGACGTCGATCGCTGCCTCCGAAATGCTATCCAATCGCCACCGCCCGTTGTCGTCGCCCTTGGCCTCATCGGAATACCGGATGAGCTCCATTTTGCTCTACTTCGCAGTAAAGAGTTCTTGAGCGGAAGGTTCCGAGCGAGTTAAATCTCATCATCAGGTGATTTCGTTCGTAGACTATCATTGAAGCTTCTACATCAACGCTCATAGCCTCGGTTTGGCACGTTGAATAGGGTAACGTTAAGGTCTGAAACTTGCACTCAAAGTAGACACCACTTGTTCAACGATTTGCCCATGAGAAGTGTTGAATCTGGTGTGGCATAATCGGCCATGCAATAGGTGTTTAAATCTAGTATTAATGGGCATTAGCTTCGTTGATTGTTGAGTTGAAGCTAGTGCTGAGTTTTATCTCATTTTCGTGCACTTCGGTTCCAGTCATCCAGGGACACGCGAGTTTGGAGTTGCTTTTCTCAACCTTTCGTCGCCGACGATGTCGCAGCTCGTGGCGCCAAGTCAGTTCATTCGTCACTGTTTTAGTATGCTATAGTGTGTTTCCTACGCTGTTTTGTGCGATTTTTTAGCTCAAAATTTTCTCGTCGAAATGGCTCGGTCATGGCTGTAGTAGTGGTTGACGGGGATATTTAGTGACGGTTGGCGATGTCAGGTACCGACTCGGACTGGTAGGGTTTCCAGCGTGAGCCTGTGCAGTTTGGTTCAAGCAAGTTCGTTAACGGTGGTTCTGCAAAAGAAATGACGTTCGGGTGAAGTTGCATGTGAAGAAGACGACTTCGGGAAGGAGAAGAGTCAAAAAAAAAAAGACAAAATAGGGAAAAAGAAAAGAAAATGAGAAAAAGCCAAAAATAAAAAAAAGAAAGCAAAAAATGGGCTTCGGTTTTGCTTCAATTGTGGGCTGGGAAAGTTTTTGCTGAGAATAGAAATTGGAAGTAGGCTGGAGGCTGAGTGGGCTTTTTTTAAAAAATTTAATGGGCCGGTTTAGCTAATTCGGAGTAGGCCTTAGAGCCGGCCCGGTTTAGTCGGACCGGGTCCGCATTCTTCTTTTTTTATAATATAAAAATTTAAAAATTTAAAAAAATGCAGCAAATTCTAGAATATCAGAAACTCATAAAAATTGGAAAATTCTTAAAAAAAAAAAAATAGAACCCAAGATTGGACAAGCCTTTAGGGCTTTACAATAGAATTCTTTGTTTTGGATTGTCTTTTTCTTTTTAAGGACTATATAAGATGCCTGTGTGTTTTTTTTCCTTTGTGATTACACTTGGTTGTGCATTTCAATATCTTGGATGTTATTTTCTTTGTTTTAGAATGGTTAGGACGAAACCTAGATTTCTTCAATAGGTTGCTATGGCATTAGTTAGCACGTGATCAAGTAAGGTACCAAAAGAACATTAGTTTTAGGATTAATGTAATCAAGTTCCAAAGTTTGGAATCTATGGTTCTGCAAATAGTAAGATGTTCTTCCATATTTTATTCGGTTTTTAGCTGACCAAAAAGACTAGTGGCTACTCCTCGTTAGAAAATTTTTAAGAATACTCCAATGTCGCCTGGTATGGGCTTGAAAGAGTCCACGCCTAATCATGAGTTGTTGGCCCATTTTTTAGGCAATGCCCCTAAACATATTCCCTTTCCTGAGGGATAGGTCGCGACGTTATGTCACAAACTAGTTGTTTTGTATAGCTTAACAATGTTTATTTGGTCACGTAGGCCTTCGCCTATATTAACTGGTGGCTTGGCCTTGATGGCATGTCTTAAGAATAGTACGCATATGTTCAATCCCCTAAAGGTTTAGATCATAGTGATTATGAGCATGAAACAACTAACTCATTATCCAACCATCTACAAAATCAATTCTGAATCCATTCCATAAATTGGGTTCACAAATCATATAGCCTTTCATAATTTAACCAATCAAGCAGAATACTTTTTACATAGCATTTCTCAAACCTTATAACAAATAATCAACTCACAAACAATTTTAAGAAATAATTTACCATGCAATTTCCAATGAACAAACGGGTAGTAATTACTCGATCTAGTTTTATGCAACAGATATGCTCAAAACACATTTTTTCCTTTTTAATAAGTATGATACCATGCAATGTCTCATTGGTGCTTTAACATATTTGATTTCTATAATTTTTAAGACATGGGTTTCCAAATCTTATAAGAGAAAAGCATCACTCACCTAACATTGGGAAACCAAACAATGAAAACTATTTTGAGTAGAAAAAACTGGAAATCTTATCAATTGAGAAAGAAATAGAAATCAAAAGCAAGAAGATAACTACCCTAAACAAGATTTGATTAAACTAAGTTTATTCCTAAATAAAACTACTCTGATGCACCAACGGAAAGCTTACTCAAAGTGGGAATAAACGGAGAGGCAATAAGAGGCAAAGAAAATCTAGAAATCAAAATAATCAGAGCTCTTATTGCACTTGTGAAAAACATAACGCTCGTCAGTGTTACTGGAACACAAGGGCATAGTTTCTATATGGGAAGATAAGACATGTAGAACGAGATTGTTCTATATTGAGGATGCTCCAAATGATAGTATGTCATGCTTTTTATGCGGGCAACTTAGATATATAGCACACAATTGATCTGTGCAGAGGAATGCCCCTACATTGGTAGACCACAGAAAAGCCTACAAAAGTAGAGGACGATCGGGAAAAGTTTTTGCCATGCTTGATTAGGAGGCAACAACATCTAATGCATTCAAATTTTTCTGTTGAATTATCACTTTTTATTTGCCTTACTTACCAACCATTTCTCTATGATTGGATTACCAACTAACTTTGTGTCACTAACTCATTATTTGAGTCAGTTACCAAATTTTTTTTAATTACCAATTTCTCTTATCGCCGACAAAAAATATTGCGAAAATTCTCAATAAGGGCTTAAAATGCTATTATTTTCTCAAATAAGGGTCCGAAATAGATTTTGTTTCAAATAAGAGCCTAAAAGGGCTATGTTAAGGGCCTGACTTTCCAAAGGATATTTTTGTCATTTACCTTTTTTGAAATTTTGTCTTTTTTCCTTTTTTGCGTGGGTCGCGACCCTTGTCCAGGCCCTCACCTAGCGACAAAAAAAAGGAGAAAAGAGAAAAGAAGAAAAAATAATTTAAAATTAAAATTGTATTTTGAAGAAAATACCCTTGATCGGCTAGAATATTTAGTTGGCCAATGATCGACGAAGTCAGACCCTTATTTGAAACAGTCATGGTCACTTTAGACCCTTATTTGAGATAGACACGGTTACTTCAAACTCTTATTTAAAACAATATCTACTTCATATCCTTATTTCATAAAGTGATGGCACTTCAAACCCTTATTTGGAATTTTCTCCAAAATATTCTCTCATTATTTCCAACTTTTATTTAGCTTTCTTACCAATACCATAAATGAGTAGTGATTAAAGTCACATCATTGGATGAATAAGTTTATTTTGGAAATATGACTGGTCACCCGTCCTTGATCATATGTGTATGATTTGAGCTTTAGCAATAGCCTAGTTGACTCTTCAAAGTGGCGCCTCGTCATTAGGGATGTCTCCATTATTTGGTTGAAATACACTTGGGGCGTTACAAATGGTTTCACCCTATACCTTTTTTATTAGATAAAACTTAGAATTATGTTTGGCCAGCGAAATAGGGTAGGAAATGGAATCATAGTTAGGGGTGAGCATCGGTCCGGGGTTCCCTAGACCAACCCTGGATCGGCCCAACCCGGCAAGTCCTAGTCCGACTTCTAAGAGGACTGGGACGGTCCTTGGTTCTAAGAACCTTTAGACCTTGCATTGTGCAGATTGGTCCTCGATTCTGAAAGTTTAGGGATGGTCCAACTGGGACCAACCCTGTCCATAATATATATTATATATTTTTGCCTACTCTAAATTTTAGCACCTTGTCATTTGTTGTTTATGAGTTTATCGTGTAAATTAGAAAGTAGAAAAAAATTTAGCCCCAATTCGACATAAAAAAAACCTTCTTCACTCACCTCGGCCTCGCTCGCCTCTTTTCACTTGCCTTGCTCGCCTCCCTGCTCACCTTTGTTCCCCTCCTCGCATGCTCGTCATTATGGCTTGTTGCTTTTAGCAAGTGTAAATTTTTATTGTTACCTTATTTTATATTTATGTTTAATATCTTTTGATGTTTATAGTTTGGTTGCCCAATGTCGCATTGTTGATGAATATGTAATTTGAAATAATATATTTATTCTTTTAAAAAGTACATAAAATGAAATAAAAAAATAATTAATTGGTCTTGAGTTGACCTTGGAACCAGACCACGCTCATCGGGTTGAGGCTCAATCAGGTTGATCCTCGATCCCAAAAATTGAGGACCAATATTGTGCGGGTTGGTCCCTGGGTTAGGTGCTAGACCAGCCCAACCCAAACCATACTCACCCCTAATCATAGTGCCTAGGGGTGAGCGGTTTCAGACTCTTTACAAGTTCCATCTGGAACTTGAAACTTACCCTTTGGTACAGATTTTTCATTTTTCGAAACCTCAAGCCTATCCATCGAAACTTGAAACTTGGTATCTACCCTGTTACAGGTTCTAGGATCGGCTCCAGGGTCTAACGAGTTCTTTCTTTTTTTTAGTTAAGCAAAACGAAAATAAATGTAACAATAAAAATAAATAATGATTTTATTATCGGTTACCTAAGAATGAGTGTCTATATGCCCTTGTCGAATAGTATTAAGAAAATTTTATGATTTTCAATGCACTAATTGCTTTTGTATTATACAGAATCACTACCTTGAAAGAAGTAATTGCCCAAACATAACAACATCAAAGGAGCAATTGGAGCTTTCACTAGGGATGGGCGATTGTAGGTTCCGTATAGGTTCCACTTAAAACCTACCCTGTCACAAGTTCCAGGATATATATTATTAATTAAATAATTATAGTGAATTATCATATTTAATGACTACCACTTACTGTTACAATTCACTCGCCATAACTTATATTTAGATGCACAAAAAATATGAAATATTAATAAAATAAAAGTCTCAATCATAAAATAGAAAACTCAGACCAGTGATTTCAAATTATACACTTATCATCAAGCGTCATACACAAAAACTTGTTTTAAGTTTTAATTTACAGGTTTCAGGTTCCATCAACCTAGAACCTATAATCTACCCATCGAAATAAATTCTCTAATTTTTGGAACCTAAAACCCACCTTAGATACCTTAGAACCTGGAACCTCACAAGTCCCTATTGGTTTGGTTCTCAAGTTTCAGGTTATATCCTAAAACCATGCTTATCCCTAATAGTGCCTATACTACTTGTAAAGTTTTGTGGCTTAATCTTAACTATTCCGAAAGTTTAAGTTATTGGAAGAATCCGTGATTTAGCTTTTAATTTCATAATACTAATTATTCTACATGTTTATATATGTGTGGATTGATTTTTATTTTTTAACTTTTTTGATTTTTGGTTTTCTTAAATCTTGTGGCTCAAGTGTGTTGACTTTTTTGAGTTCTCCAGATTCACATATACTGTTATTTTAAAATTTGAATAGTTTTGTCAATATTGGCAAGATTGAAAGAAGGTACATTCTTTGTTTAGAAAATGCATAAAAAAAACGGTTATTCCATAATTGGGATGGTAGCCGATGACTGGTTGGTTTAAAATGAGTCCAATATGAGGGCAATAATGGAAATGTGCAGTTTCTTTCCCAAATTCATTTAATTAATTAAGCAAAAGCTAACAAAAGAATAACCTCATGTCTTTCAAATGTGGCAACCAAACACGAGAAGTTTGACCCCTCTTTCATTTCCTTTGTGCTAAACCCAGCCTTACTGCGATTCCTTGAACTGATATCTAACAAAGAGGATTAGTGGTGTCTTATCATCATGTCCCATCCATGCAAAGCTAGGCATCAAGTGAGTAAAGAAGGACATCAAAGCTTGAGGGAATCTTAACCAACTTTTCTTTGTATTGCCTCATTTTTGTCGGTCATTTAGCCTGAGATTTCTCACTGCTTTCTGATCTCAAAGCTAGAGGGAATCTTGACCAACTTTCCTTTGTATTGCCTTACTTTTGTCGGCAATTTAGCCTGAAATTTTTCTCCTTGCCTTCGGATATAGGAGAAGAAAGTATTGGCTGAGTGTTACGCGTGCCAAACTCAATTGGGACACAAGATTTGGTACGTCCCATAAGGGTTCCCCGTGGATCCCATCCCAATAGATAATTCAGATACATTTTGGTACGTGTAACACACCCATCAAATAATCTCTCAACATATGCAGCCTTTTGTTTTTCTCAAAAGCAATGTTTTAAGTTGGTAGAAGAATAAGTGATTTAGTTTTTAATTTCATAACACTAATTACTGTAAATGATATATATTTGATTGACTTTTATATTTCACTTTTTGACTTTTGCTTTTCTTAAATATTGTGACTTAAGTTTGTTGACCTGTTCTAGTTTCCTAGATTCACATATAATGTTTCATAATCTTTCAAAATTTGAATAGTGTTCTTAATATTTGCAAAATTGAGAAAAAAGGTACATTCGACGAGGGCGTTGCGAGCCCTCGCCCAAATCCAACAAGGGCTGCGACCCTCACCTATGGTTGCAAGGGCTTCGCAACCCTCACCTAGGTTCCGATGTAGGTTGCCGGCCCTCGGCTAGTGGCCGGTGGCCTTGCTAGCTCAATGAAGAAGAAAAGAAAGAAAGAAAAAAAATAGAACATTTTTAAAAAAAAATGTTTATAATTAAATTAGCAAATCGTCATGCCACATAAGAAGGCAGACACCGATTGGACCACTATGTTAGAAATTTCTTGTCAAAATTAAATTAAATGACTATATTGGCAATTCATTAAAAGGTTTATAACTAAATTAGCAAATCGTCAAAATGTTTATGACTAAATATGACTAAATTGGCATAATTGAAAGGTTTAGAACTGAATTGGTAAGTTGTCAAAATGTTTAGAACTAAATTGAAAAAATTAAAGGTTTATGATTGAATTAGCTACCATACAATAGGTTTATGACTTTTTTGACAATTTTCCCTGCATAATTGTGCTAGATAGCGGGGGAAGGAGGAGGGGAGGCCTTATCTACTTGATTTATAACTAACATGGTCATTTTCTGGTTATGAGATATTGTTTCTCTTTCCAATAAACTTATCTTGGGCTGATAAGACGTCAAGCACATATCATATCTTACTAATCTCATGGACCAAGTAGGGTACGAGTCAAAGGCTAGGTGAATGAACGGCCTAATAGAAAATTGTTTGCATTTGGTGGTGCGAGAAATTGAACTCATGTGACTTATCAAAGTCGCACACACAATCCCATTCCTTAAAATTGTGCAAATCCCACCAAATTTATGTATCTTTTCACATGATATTTTTCCCTGTTATATATAGATCATTTCTCGTATTTCAATCTCAAGTAATGCAGTTAACATACATTGACTTTCGTTAGTATATCCTTCCGAGGAATTTTGAACATCTTCCATCTATTTCTTGTATATAGTATATACATTGACAAATGGATTAAACGCAATAAACATAAGTTGATATGTATTACTAATGGATTTGACTGCATAGTTTAATTATGTTATTCTTATTCTGAAACTTTCTCAAAAGATTAATTGTGGTTTTATTTTTCAGGAATCAAGCTGTCACGGGACTTGTAACTGTTTTAAAAGCTTGGTGAAGTTTTGATGACCACTAGCGTCATTCTTGTTGGCATGCAGGGAACAAAGGATCATATTATTTACTGGGCCAATGCACTAAAGAGTCTAAGATTAGGTATTGCATTAAAAAAAAAAAGCCGTGAAGGCATAATCGAACTATAAATATATTTGAAGTAGTTTGTTGATGCAAAGTTTTACTTGAAATTGATGATTTGATATTGAACTGTTGAGTATGACAAAATTCGGTTTCTCAGCCCCATGCATGAATTTAAATCTATGTAGTATACATGTTTAAGATTAAACTCAATTTGTTTCAATTATTAGAAACTTAAAAACCAAATCACGATGCGAAGCTTGAACTTCATCACAAGTTCTCATAAAAATAAAAGTAAAGGTAATATTTTCCTAACATCCTTTAAATTATTAACACGGTTTGCAAGCCATATCAATGTAGTAGTGCAAATTATGACTCCTACAACATGGCAAATCATATATACACACACACATGGTGAGATTTTCATTGGTTCTTTCAAAGGATTTGGCACTACGTGTAATCTTCAATTATGTAGTGATAGAGAGTTCTACTGTATATTAAATTCATCATTCTAATAGAGTAAGTTATCTTTAGATCACTATACACTAACACTCCTGTCGAAGATCATATTATATCCCATATCTATTATCTAGAAATAGAGATTTAACAAATACTTTCTATTTATGCGCTAAAGTTGAAGATTCTTTTTTTCGGTCTTCGTAGGTGAATAGCAGGAGGAAGTTTCCTTCTGATGAGGGCCTTCCCTGGGAGTCCGCCTTGCAAGAAGGGAGTGGCGCCTAGCAGGGATGCGATCTTTATTTTTACTTGTCGATGCCCGCAATCCTCATCCCCCTTGTTGGAAGTGAATCTTTTTCATCCCCACTTCTAGGGATTACTAATGATTGTCACAATGCAATGAGCCTGAATGTTGGCAAGCTCGTTCACTAAATCATCCTCACGCTAGGTTCTCCCTGGAGGGTTATAACTTGTGTAATCTTACGGGTGTCAACCTAGCCACTATCTTTTTCGAGGCGTGGGAACTGGCTCTACCCTTCTTAGTTTTATGCTGGAAGGGAACCATAGGGAGGGATTGGCTTCTATCAGCTGACTATATCCCATCATAGGATGCAGCCACATCCTTTAGGAGTCTTACGGGCTTTAGCCCAGCCACTATCTTTATCGAGGCGTGGGAGCTGCCTCTACCCTCCTTAGTTTTACGTCAAGAGGAACCCTAAGGTGGGGCCAACGCCTATTAGTTGACTGCATCCCACCATAGGATATGGCCCGCTCCTTTAGGAACAGAAGTATAAGGGGTCATCCTCCCCAGGAGAGTTCTCTTCTCTGTTTTCCCGTAGGCTTTTTAAGGACCTGCCTAGGTCCGAAAGTTGGAGATTCTAAGGGTGGGCATTTCAAGTCAATTTGAAATTGAAAATAACGATGCTAGCTAGCTATATTTTTACAGCTTTTTTATTATTAGGTTAATACTACGAAAAACCCTAAATTGATACACTTATGATAAATTTACCTCAAATGACCACAAAAAACTCCAAACATATATATTTGTGATAAATTAATCCCAAATTAATTTTTTGATAGCAAAAAAAAAAATCCAAACTGGTACATTTGTGACAAATATATCCCCCTTTAAATTGGATTAATACTACAAAAATCATAAAACCGATACAACTGTGACAAATAGAGAGTAAAATTTTAAACTGGTACACTAATCAACTGTCAATGTCATCCAACTTGATAATTTGACAGTAAAATTTAATGAAAATTAATAAAATAAAATTATCACAAGTGTACCAGTTTAGGCTAAATTGGTAAAAGGTGCGCTACTTTGGGGTTTTTGGAGGTCAAAAAATTAGTTTTGGGTAAATTTATCACAGATGTACCAGTTTGAGATTTTTTGTGGAATTAACTCTTTATTATATGATTAACATTTGGAATATAACCTGTATAATTTCTTTTTCATTGATATAGCCCTTCCATCACCATTCATTTGAGTAGTTATCACAATTTAAAAATATAATTACTCACATCAATGAGGGTGGTTGGCCCTCGCCTTGGCCGGCAATGGTTGGCCGATGACCTCGCTAGCCCACAATTGGGAAAAAAAAGAGAAAGGAAAGAAATGAAAAAGAAAAAGAAGAATAAGAAAAGAAGAGACAAAAGAAAAAAGTAATAAAACTTCAGAAAAATAAAAAATTGTTCACATGAACACCGGCCATGCCACGTAAATCGTCTAGCCTCAATGTTAGTGATTTTCAGTCAAAATTGATTGAATGGACTCAATTGATAAATTGTCAAAAGGTTTATGATTCAATTAGCAAAATTAAAAGATTTAAGACTGAATTGGAACAAATACAATAAGTTTATGACTTTTTTGGCATTTTTCCCCTAATATCTCACTTATACTGAGCTCAAGTTGTAAATCAAAATAAAATATCTTATCAAGACTATTAATCTTACTTATACTACATTTTACATAGAAAAAAATCATAGTATGAGTAGGATTAATAAGCATCACAATGGAGAGAACACGGCGCTGAGCAGTGTGGCTGTGGCTATCTTGGTGGCAGCTAGGCTTTTCACGATGGTCGAGACGACGGCGAGCAACGACTATGGTGGCACAACGCGTGGAGGTGGCTCAGAGGGAGAGGAGAGAGAAATTGGGAGCAAGAGTTGTCCTTAATGGGTGTGATTTTCAAAGAATGCGGGGGCATTTTGGCAAAGGTGAGCATTTTTGGGAGAAGTGGATTGATCTAAAAGCCCTCAATTGGGTTGCGAAGGTATCCGTATATAAAACGGAATTGAATTTAAGATGAAAAATTATTTCTAAATTTGGATGATATGAATTCGAAAGGTTAATCGGAAAAAGGCCTCGAATATCCAATGTCTACTTTTACAACAATTAGCTAGGCCAAGCATCTAAATCACTACATAACTATTTACCTTGCTTCTCGACTTTGTCAAGGAGGTTGAAAATACTTGTGATCGCTTTTGTTTTAGAAGTTATTAGTTGATTTGATTTAGTTTAGGAATTGATAGAGATTCCTAGCATTATTATTTTTTTATTTGTTGCCAGGAAGGCTACTCTGAACTAGTATTAGAATAGAGAGGATCAATGCTGGACCTCGGAATTTCCTTATTAAAAGTAGAACATATATTGGTAAGTTGTGATTTTAACAGTATCCAATATCTTTCTTTTTTTTTTTGTTAGTCCTACTTCTACTCCTATGCTACCTCTCAGCTCACATGCAGATTTGTGTCCTGCTTCTTGCAGGGCATGGGAGTCGCAACCAACTTTAGAAACTATGCGTTCTCATCCCTAGCATTTCCTGAAAAGGTGGGGAATCGAATTCTCCATCTCCCTCTCTTCTCAAGTGAGAAGGGTGGCCACTGGGGTAAACCCCCAGTGATTAGCATCAAATATCTAGCAAGTGCGCTTTATGTCAACAATAAATACATTCACCTATTCACCATCAAAATGGAGCTAAATCTCACATCACTCCAAGTCTCCTTTGTAAAGTCAACGATTGCCGTGGCCTCTCCACATGCCTTGTCCTCAGCATCGCACCACAATAGGGTGGGCAGGAATAGCCATAATGCTGTTGCGAAGATGAAACTGATTGCCATTGGTCTAGAAAATGCCCTCGGTAGATGGAATTTTCCGGCGAACACTTTCTTGGCGATGATCTCGACAACCACGTAGAGGCCGTGCACGAGGAAGAAAGAGGCGAGCACCCACTTTGGCTCCTTACACCCTCTTAGCAATATTAAGATATTTACTTGATTCTGCATATCTCTTAGAATTCTGCATATATCTCATTTGATAATATATATTGTTGATTGATTATATTTAATATTATATTTATCTTCTTACCTTTAATAATTATTTAATAAATATATAAATAAGTTCATGTACTATTTATCAATACATTAAAATATATTGAAATTTTCCATTTTCTGTCTTTCATATTATTACATTTTAGAGTAAACATATAAAGAGGCCGGCTGGGAAGCATGCGAATGACGCCGGCAGTGGGGCCCACGTCCTGCCAATCACCCGGGTGGGGGTCCATGCACTGTACATGCAGCTGGAAGCCACGCTCAGATCGCTTGGAAGACTTCAAAAAAGTCTTCAAGCTCCGTTTCCTCACTCGAGACGACGCCACTTCTTTGAGAGCTAGGGTTTTTTCCGTGTGCAGAGCTGAGGAGGCCACGACCTTCTTCGCAAACCCAGCGATCAACGTCCCCGTGGTCGTCCCGAGCGACTCCGGCAACCGACCCCTCCGACGAATCGGCTAGCCAGTACCAGGAGCCATTGATATTCATCTTCAGGAAGCCCTTTCCCTGCAGCAATCACGAACACGGTACGATTCTCTTCAACTTCTTGTGGGTTTGCCCTGAAGAGTTCTGAATGAGTGTGTTGTTCACAATCGAGGCCAGATCTGGTCGTCGGGACTGAAATACCCGTCTGTATTTTGTTGCGTTCCTTCCTGTGGATTTATGAAGATGATTGCGGGCTAATCTCAAACCTTTCCAAAAATTCAAGTTTTTTTTAGAAGAATCCGTGATTTAGTATTTGATTTCATAATACTAACTATTTTACATGTTTATTTATCTATGTTTGAATTGACTTTTATGCTTTACTTTTTGAGTTTTGGCTTTCTTAAGTCTTGCGGATCAAGTTTATTTATATATGTTTGAATTGACCAAAGTCTCCCCCGATCAGCATCTTAACAAGAATAGACAAGTGGATTTATGAAGATGATTGCGGGCTACTCTCAAACCGTTCAAAAAATTATTGTACATGTTTATTTATATTTGTTTGAATTGACTTTTTATTTTTTACTCTTTGAGCTTTCGGTTTTCTTAAGTCTTGCGGAGCGAATTTGTTGATTGTTGGTCTTTCCCAGTTTCCTAGATTCACGTGTAAATGTCTCACAATCTTTTGAAAAATTGGAATAGTGTTTTTAAGATTTTTCTTTTTGGTCCATAATAGTGTTTTTAAAATTGGCAAGATTGAAAAAGGCACATTCTTTGCTTAGAAAATGCATATAACACACCTCTCCACGTATACAATCATTTGTTCAGAAAGTCTTCCTAAAATTTCGTGAGTGGAGAAAAGTATTTGGCAAAAGCAATGTTATGCAGGTGTTTCGTAGCATTGACTTACAAATGATAGGGATCATTGAGAGTTTGAATATAATAGGACCATCTAAATACTTGCTTTTTGTCTTATTGTTATTCTGTAATTGAATTTATATATTGGTAATCTCACTCCTGATATATTCACACGATATGTTCGTGGTTGAAACCTTCAGTTAGCCAAGGGCAAAGGCCTCTTTTGTTCACACACGAGGGACAGAGCTACTAAACTTAAAGTTAAAATGGAGAGCTCAGAGGCAGCAGAATGCGAGCATCAAGTGTTCTTGAACTTCAGAGGACCCGACACTCGTAGTGCATTTACTGACTTCATCTACGAAGGCTTGACCGAGACTGGCATTGACGTCTTTCGAGACAGTGACAAGCTCCATGTTGGTGAAAGAATTGATGGAGCGCTCAAGAGAGCAATTGACAACGCTAGGATCTACATACCCATCTTCTCTCGAACCTATGCTTCGAGCAAATGGTGTCTCCGCGAGCTCGCACAGATTGTGGAGAACACCTCCAAGTCGAACGGAAATAAAGAGATCCTACCTATTTTCTTCGACGTGGAACCTGATGATGTTAAGCTGAAAACCCCATTGTATCACGATGCCATTTCCAAGTTGGAGCGCGAGAAGCAGTTGAGCACTGAACAAGTAGATACCTGGAGAGAGGCTTTGAAGGAGGCTGTTGCAGTGAAGGGATGGGAAGTCAAGAAATCCGATGCGTGAGCTTTCTGCATTCTAAGATCCTTATTTTTCCCTAATATTTTTTTCTTGTTTGCAAAAACTAAGTAAATAATTCATAGATAGAGGGAACATATTAGTTGCGGGTAGGAGGAGAGAATTAAAAAACATAAAAATTCATGCTAGAGCTACTAAAATTGTTAGTGTTCTTGATTTCACTATAGGCACTTTCATATGTCTATTTTGAATGAAGAAATAAAAGTAGAAACGAAAGCTCATTTTTTTTCCTTTGGTTGATGGTCTATATAAATTTTGTTTCATTTTCACCTGTCATTTAGTAAGCAGCTCTTAGTAAAATTCTAACGCTTCTAGAACTACTACTCAAAACTTAATAACATAGATATATCACCACAATTGAGGCGGGACTTCCACTACTAATAATACCAAATGGTACGTGTGTAAAAAAATTTGAAACTGCTGGAAAAAAAAGGCATTTTATATAATGGGTGATAAAGTGGAATAATTGAGTACCATGTACGTTCCTGTCTAATAATTTGATCTTTCAATTAATACATCAGACATTTCTCCTTCTGAACATATAATGTCCCACTCCTAAGGTTGTCCCATGGATATAACTGAGAAAATGCTAATTCACGATGCATAAATAGTTGTGCGTTTATCTTGCACAAACAACATTAACATAATTGGAAGATTGCTAATCACATATTGAGATCAAGTCAATTTTCGAATATGATGACACAATGCGACACGTGGCACTTAGCAATGTGCACTGAAATTGCGTTTGAAAGTGATGTAGATTTATATTATTTATGGTTACATTGAATTAGCCTGAAAAATCAAATTCGAAATCCTTCGGGGTCGATTCCATCTTTCTCATCAAAATGTTTGTGTTATGCTTGCTTGGTGTTCTTTTGGAACTTTACAAGATCAAGTACTCGTAAGGCTTGCGCTACAAATCAAATGACAATGTTAAGTTATCAAAAGCAACAACTAAAAAAACCGTACATTCAATACGAAATTTGAGAAGACACGTCTTGATCGTTGATGTCCCATTAATTATTGAGTTATTGCGCAGTTAAGCAGATGCAAGTGAATAACATCAACTGCTAGGAAACAAAAAAAAATGAGATTCCGTTGAATTCCAATGGAATTGTTTCACGAATGAAATTTAATTACCAGATTTTTTATATATTTCTTTTTGGGCAATTTTCCCCTATTGAAATGGTTTTCCTTCGTGACAGCCAAAGCAAACTAATCAGGTCAGTCGTTGAGGAGGTTCTGATTAAGTTGAAGATAAAGCAAAAGTCCTTGCCTGAACATCTAATTGGAATCGATGATCCAGAGGTAGAAGTGAGAAAATTGTTAGATGTAGACTCTGGAGGTGTGCGGCACATTAAAATTCATGGCATGGGGGGTATCGGTAAAACGACTCTCGCCAAGGTCGTGTTCAATAAACTTTCTACCCACTTTGGAAAGTGTTGCTGCTTCCTTGAACATGTTCGAGAAAAGTCGTCAAGTACCGATGGATTGGTTAAATTGCAAAAGAAGTTGTTAACTGAAATAGGAAGTGCCACAGGATTAGGAAGCATCGATGAAACTGAAGATCTAATGCAGAGGATCCAAAGAACACTTAGTAAAAAGAAGGTCCTCATTGTACTCGATGACGTTGATAACAATGAACAAGTGGAGAAATTAATTGGAAAAGGTGCTTTGGGTTTAGGGTCTAGAGTACTGATTACTACTAGAAATAAGGATGTTTTCCAAAGCACTGGACTAGATTATGAAATGAAGGTGATGAGAAGTGATGATGCGCTTAAGCTTTTCAGCAGACATGTATTTGGCAAAGACTCTCCTTCGCATGATTGCTATAATATTTCAAAGGAATTTGTAAATGCTACCGGAGGACTTCCTTTGACTATTAGAGTAATTGGTTCATATCTGAAAAATGAAACACGAGAACTATGGGAAGAAAAATTGAACGAGTTACGCAAAGCACCTCCAGGTGATGTTTTCAAACAGTTGAAAATTAGCTATGATGCATTGACTTTTGAGCAAAAACAAATTTTTCTGGATATTGCATGTTTTTTCATCGGTGAGAAAAAGACAAACGCAATTTACATGTGGAAAGATTGTGAACTTTTCCCACTTACTGGAATTAAGGTCCTCACGGATAGGTCCTTGATAAGGATTGGAAAGGACAATGAGTTTTTGATGCACGATCAGCTCAGAGATCTCGGAAGAAAAATTGTTCATGACGAAAATCCGATGAATCCTGAAGTGCGTAGTAGGTTATGGATTAAGGAGGAAGTCCTCGATACAATAAAGACAACGAAGGTGGAACACTTCATGAGAGAACTGATGGATTCTCTTTTTTCTTCATGGTTTTATTACTTTTCCTCGATAAAATAGAATGCTAAATACTACTCGTTTCTTGCTCTCATTTGCAGCCGAAGAACGTTGAAGCAATGGTACTGTCTTATGCAAAAGAGTCTATCAAAAGTGAAGAGATTGGAAGGTTTAAAGAGCTGAGATTCCTTAGACTTGTTGGAGGAACCTTTGATGGCAACCTAATGGATTGTTTTCCCAAATTAAGATGGATTTATTGGAATGCTCTTCATTTAAAAAGTGAGCTAACCAATATGTGCTTAGAGAATGTAGTTGTCCTTGCATTTTGGTTCATTGACGGTTTGGATGATCTGAAATTATGGAACTTAATAAAGGTGCGTCATATGCTTATTTCTATTCTCTGTCCTTGAAAGCAAAATTTGAACTACTCTTCCATTGGATAATGCATTCACTTTTTACAGGAGGCAAGAAAATTGAAAGTTCTTAGTCTTGTTGGCTGTCATTGCATAACCAGAACACCAGACTTATCAGGATGCCCAACTTTAGAGAAGCTAACTTTCAGCCGTTGCGACAAGTTAAGGAAGATTGACAGCTCTATTGAGAAGTTGGAGTGCTTGACAGACTTAGAGTTTTCTGATTGCGGTCAGCTTGAAGGTTTGCCTAAAGAAATCGGGCGCCTAGAGAAGCTAGAGCAATTCTCTCTAAGGCATTGTCCTGGAATAAAAGGACTACCAGATTCCATATTTAAGTGGAAATCATTACGGAAGTTGTATCTTTCAATTGCATGTCCAGTGGAGTTATCGGCTGCTATCAGAAAGCTTGGAAATCTGGAAGTGCTTTCGATTGGATACAATTTGAAAGGTCAACTTCCTTCTGAAATTGGCTTGCTTGGACGGCTGCAACAACTGGTGTTGAGAGGGTGTTATGAAATCCCAGAGTCGCCGGCACTCCCAACTAGTTTAACCTGTTTGAAAATGTCATCTATGTCATTGCAGGTTGTCCCGGACCTCTCAAACTTGACTAATTTGGTTGAGTTGGAGCTAATTGACAACTTTGGAATTGACAAACGAGATAGAAGAATTCATAGCGGTGACTTAAGGTGGATCGGGAGGTTATCCGAACTGGAAAAGTTGAGCTTGCGTCTTCTCCATGTCCCTGCTCCCAATGAGTTGGCTTCCCTTCCTAAGCTTAACCATCTCCATTTATCTGGATTGGACCTGCAAACCTTCACGCAGGTTCCCTCTTCTCTATTAGAGCTAACCCTTGAGGATTGCCAATCAACTGCGTTACGCTCCTCCAACTTAAAGAATTTGTCAAATTTATATCTCAATCGCTCTCAAATGCAAGAGATTAAATTCGATGGGCTTCAGCTTCCAAATTTAACGGTACTTTATCTTAATGATTGTGAACCCCTCGAGAAATTCATGCTATCCAGCATGAGGAAGCTAAAAGAGGTCCGCGTGGATGACTGCCCAAAACTAGATGAGATACACATTGCTGGGGTGTTGGAATCGTTGGAGGAATTGCGTATCGATGGGTGCAATTCCTTCGGAAGGTTAGTGTACGTCGACATACAACAACAGGAATCTTCTCCTGAATCTTCACTAATCCTTGCATCGGGAGTCTTCAGTAAGTTGCGGGAGCTGTGGCTAGAGCATTGCTATAAGATACTTAGTATTCAAGTTGTTGGTACGTTGGAATCGTTGGAAGAGTTGTCACTTTATGAGTGTCATCATTTGCGAAGTCTCGGTGGTTTGTCAAACTTAAGGAATCTCAAGTCTTTGCACATAACTGGCGACGATGAGCTACGGATTGTCGAGGGCTTCAACAAGTTGGAGTTTTTGAACGACTTAACTCTTTGGTACTGCCGATCGTTGGAAAGTCTGATCGATGTATCGACCACCCAATTGCCAGATGATTGCCGCTTAGATATCAAAAATTGCCCGAAATTACGTGGGGCTAAGCAAGGATTCTACGGCTCCGTCCAGCGTTTCAAGAATTATGAGGTGAGTCAGAATCATCCGCAACAACTTTAGGCAGATTTCTAAAAGTTGTGGAAATTCAAAACAACAATCATACAAACATGAATTAAACTTGGACTCACTTACTTTAAAAGCCAGTTGACGCACGTGATGTTTTCTCTTCTTCTTTTTTTTCTGTATATGAGAAAGTTTCATAGTTGCAGTAAGAGAAGTTCAGTTTTTATCACAAATGTCTGGAAAAACTTCGTATTGTTGAACATATATATAGAATAGCTTAGAGCCTATTATTTAAAATGTTTTCTCATTTTACATGAAACGAATGGTTTTATTTAGCTTTTTTCCTATGTAATATATTCCAATTTTTTTGTCCATTTCTTACTAAATATCAATTATCATGATGATGACTTTCATGATTTACAATATTTACAGTGAAGATGAAACATTAAAGGAAAACTGACAAAAACTGTAATTGAGTCATAAAATTTATCGATTTGATATAGTTGAGTCTCTTCTTTAATTTTGTCTAATTTGATTAATGTAAAATGCTGGCCGCGCAATTTTTATTTATTCCTCTCTCCTAAGTGGCATAAAGCTTAAAAAAAAGGGTTTGTCTGCAAGAACGTCTCCTTTTGAGGATTGCCCCAAATTCCCAAGCCCTAATTGAGTTTTCCTCTCAAGTTCTCCTCACCTCTTCACCGGTCTTTCTCGTCCATAGTGTACACTTCTTGCTCATGGAGTCCTCTTGTTATTCGTCCGAGTATCCCCCTTCTTCTTCTCCGTCCAGTCCTCCTCGCACAACTGCTTGATGAGGCCAACGACGAACGCCAAGTCCTCTTCTTCCGAGCCCGACGGCATGAACGAAGGTGTTAAAATCCCCCTTCTCTTGTATTTTGCTTTCGTCCCCATGGAGATCTGGTAACTCATTTTGAGGTGTTTTCTCTCGTGGATTGAATCGGTCTGAAGTTTGGGGATGATGTCAATGAGCATACGCAGAGACACAGAAAGTTCTTGCGATCTTTCTAGTCTTAGCAAAATAAGAGATGGGATCGTCCCAAAACAAAACAAAACAAAACAAGAAAAGAGACACGGATTGTTTGCACGATTTTGTGCGGGTTAATTAAGGCGGGAGCAAACTATATTTAATGCTCAATTTCGCGGTTCTCTACTTGGGGAACATGCTAAAAAAATTGGGGATATGGCTTGATTATCCTGCAAACTGCCCCTCCGAAATTTTTTTAAAATTCTATTTCAAATTATTATCAATACATCTTTTGGCCTGGAGAGTCAAAATAAAGGTGTCATCTTTAGTTCAAGTGCTATTTGTTCACTTAGAATCTCCAGAATATCCAATTATTGTGCGATTCCTTTAGTATTGTATTTGGGACATTTTCAATTTAGAGCTTGAATTAGCCTACATAATTTATTTGACTACCTAAAGTGTTATTTATTTTTGGAGTGCCAATTTTCAACGACAATCTGGTCTGAGGTGCTGAAACTTCTACTGGTACAGGACCATTTGTGCTTTGGGTAAAAAAAAAAACAGCATGTTTTTGTTGTTACAATCATCAGCATTAGATAGAGACTTGGGGAAGACGGTATTCCTTTTTCTTCTTTCGCGTTGCCAAATTTGTTGCTTGCAACCCTTCAGGCAGTGAGACTAAAACCTGGATAAAATGTGTTTGTTTATGAGTCTTAAAATTGGTCTGATCAGTTCTTTGTCAAGTCAAATTTGAGTAGGGCCAACATGTGGTTATTAGGTGTCCTTTGTCTGGTGAGGCCGCGAAAATGGTGATATATAATGCCACGGGTTTTGTTAATGTCTCTGGTTTTTGCAGGAGGAAGAGAGTGTGCCGGCTGCATTCACAGACCCATTGATGGTTTGTTGTGCAGAGGGCAGCGCACAAGAAGGAATGCACGTACCAGGAAATATGGAGGAACTCCTGGCTCCATCTGAGGTAACTTCCTGTCGGTAGTCTAGCCGTATGCCTGAAGTTTGAACACTTGGTTTGGTTGCATTCAGTGGGGACTGTACTGAAGTGTAAATGCTTGGTTTATTAGTATTCCTCCTCACAGCCAAGATGGTGGAATATATTTGGTTTATCAGTGGGGACTGTACTGAAGTTTAAATACTTGGATTATCAGAGGTCGCCAGGTTTCTGTGGCTTACTTGGACTCACTTACTTTAAAAGCCAGTCGACGCATGCAGTGTTTTCTCTTCTTCTTTTTTTCTTTTTGTATATGAGAAAGTTACATAGTTGGAGTAAGAGAAGTTCAGTTTTTGTTACAAATGTTTGGAAAAACTTCATATTGTTGGAAATATATATAAAATACCTTAGAGCCTATTATCTAAACTGTTTTCTCGTTTTACATGAAAAGATTGGTTTTGTTTATCTTTTTTTTCTACGTAATATACTCCATTTTTTTGTCCATTTTTTACTTAATACCAATTATTATGAAGATGACTTTCATGATTTACGATATTTATAGTGAAGATAAAACATTAAAGGGAGACTTACAAATATTGTAATCGAGTCATTAAACTTGTCAATTTGATGTAATTGAGTCTTCTTTAACTTTGTCTAATTTGATTAATGGAAAATGTTGGTGGCGCATATTTTATTCATTTCTCTCTCCTAAGTGGCATAGAGCTTTAAAAAAGGGTTTGTCTCCAAAAACGTCTCCTTTTAAGGATTTCCCCATATTCCCAAGCCCTAATTGAGTTTTCTTCTCAAGGTCTCCTCACCTCTTCACCGGTCTTTCTTGTCCATAGTGTACTTCTTGTTCGTGGAGTCCGCTGCTTATGTGTCGATCCTCCCGTTCTTCGTTCGAGTGTCCCCCTTCCTCGTCGTCGAGTCCCCAAATTTCCTCTTCATTCGAGTGCGATGACGTCGAGTCCTCGCACAAGTGCCCAATGAGGCCGACGACAACATTGAGTCGTCTTTGTCCAAGCCCAACGGCATGAATGATGGTGTTGCAAGCCACTACATTGAGCTTAATCCCATTTCTTGTATTTTGCTTTCGTTCTGATGGAGATATGTGAACTCATTTGAGGTGTTTACTATTGTGGATTGATTAAATCTGAAGTTTAGGAGTGATGTCAATGGGTATATGCACAAACACAGAAAGCTCTTGTGATCTTACTAGCCTTAGCAAAACGACACGGATTGTTTGCATGATTTTGTTTGGGTTAATTAAGGCGGGAGCAAACTATATATAATGCTGAATTTCGCGGTTCTCTACTTTGGGAACATGCTAAAAAAATTGGCGATATGGCTTGATTATCATGCAAACTGCCCCTCCGAAATTATTTGAAAATTTAATTTCAAATTATTATCAATACATCTTTTGACCTGGGGAGTCAAAATAATGGTGTCATCTTTAGTTTAAGTGCTATTTGTTCGTTTAGAATCTCCAGAATATCCAATTATTGTGCGATTCCTTTAGTATTGTATTTGAGATATTTTCAATTTAGAACTTGAATGAGCCTACATAATTTATTTGACTATCTAAAGTGTTATTTATTTTTGGAGTGCCAATTTTCAAGGACAATGTGGTCTGAGGTGGTGAAGCTTCTACTGGTACAGGACCATTTGTGCTTTGGGTACAAAAAAGCATGTTTTCGTTGTTACAATCATCAGCATTAGATAGAGACTTGGGGAAGACGGTATTGCTTTTTCTTCTGTCGCGTTGCCAAATTTGGTGCTTGGAGCCCATCGGGCGATGAGACTAAAACCTGGATAAAATGTGTTTGTTTATGAGTCTTAAAATTGGTCTGGTCAGTTCTTTGTCAAGTCGAATTTGAGTAGGGCCAACATGTGGTTATTAGGTGTCCTTCCTCTGGTGAGGCCGCGGAAATGGTGATATACAATGCCACGGGTTTTGTTAATGTCTCTGGTTTTTGCAGGAGGAAGAGAGTGTGCCGGCTGCATTCACAGACGAATTGATGGTTTGGCATGCAGAGGGCAGCGCACAAGAACAAATGCACATACCAGGAAAGATGGTGGAACTCCTGGCTTTATTTAAGGTAACTTCCCGTCGGTAGACTAGCTGTAGGCCTGAAGTTTGAACACTTGGTTTGGTTGCATTCAGTGGGGACTGTACTGAAGTTTAAATGCTGGGTTTATTAGTATTCCTCCTGATGGCGAAGATGGTGGAATTTACTTGATTTATCAGTGGGGACTGTACTGAAGTTTAATTACTTGGTTTATCAGACGTCACCAGGGTTGGAAGAAGACCATGAAGCAGGCGAGCAAGCAGCAGCCCCTGCAACAGGCTCAGCAGCGGTGGCGGCAGCAGCAGCAGCCTATCCTGCAGAACACGGCGGGGAGCTTGAGTTTCAGCAGCAACATGTCGCTGTTGAGGGAGGGCGAGGAGGTGTCGAGTTTGGCTCTGTCCACTTTCAGGGCCAAGGAGGAGGAGATCGAGAGGAAGAAGATGGAGGTCCGTATCCTCTCTCACTTGGGTCGGATCGAGGGAGAGACCGAACGCATGACCACTATTGGCGAGGTATGAAACATGAAATCCCCACATGAAAATGGTTTAATTGGGGGCTTTTTCTTTTCTATGTTATGGTAATAGCAATTAAGAGGTGAGGGGTTTTTGTGGTTTTATTCATGGAGAGTTTTTTGTTACTTTGTTTTGTGGAATGAACAGAAAAACGGCAGCGGAGATGACGGTGGCAAGGATGAAGCTGTTGAGGAACAAGAGATAGGCGGTGCTGAAGCAGATGAGGCGCGACATCACGTTGCTTCTTCAGTCTGGTCAGGACGCCACAGCTCATGTCCGGGTACATCTAGTTCTTCCACTACGATTTGCATTTGGTTATTGCATTGGCAGTTGGTGTGGTTTTTTGTATTGGACGGAATTCATGTCTGTTGAGAAATTGGTCTTGAGCAAAAAGGTTTATTCTCAAATTTCCAGTGGTTTTTGTACGTCTAATTTATAATTAGAATGCTTTGAGAGTGCTGAACTTGAAATAATCATATCGGTTTTTGGTTGCATTCAGTCATTTGTATCATCCGGTGTGAAAAAATAAAAATTCACATTCGGATGAATTTTTGAGATTTTGAATCTGCATCTTATTTGATTCATGAAATGCTCTTCACATAACACGGATTTCTAGAAGACTTAACATTCAAGTAGGAATGCTTTTATATCCGAGTCAATCACCCGAGACTTCGGCATATTCCGATCGGCGAGGCTAGTAAAAAAATATGGGGGACCTACCTAAAAAGCCTAAAGGTGGCTTGCATATGTGAGGACACAAGTATTTAAACGTCTGATAAGCCGTTGGGCTGAGGAAATGAAAACAACGAGGCTTCATTTTATTCCTCCTGCTCTGACCATTCAGGGTCAAATTTTTAATCACTGACTATGGTGGAATGTTTCCTGCTCGAGGGGGTTGTCATTTCATTGTCTCGCTTCTGGGGCACCTCTGATAGAACCCAGATCAGCATGTGCAAGTTACACCTGGTGACCAGCCGGCAATTCATGGATATATTAGACTATACATGAGGCCAAAGCTGTTAAGTTCCCTAGAGATTTTTCGTAACAGAATGAGAAGGAATCAGAAGTTCTCCAATAAGAATGGGAAGAACGATGAAAGCTTTCTGTCAGATTGCCAAACACCCAACAACTTTCCATTAGAATATCTAGTTTTCATTAGTAAAGCAACTCTGAAGCATGAAGCGGGAACAAATACTGAAGATGAGGGAAGTAGGATTTTCAGTATTTCAACCTGACACCAATGGACACACCCGCCTCCATAAACTATGGAAGGCTTAGAAACTTCCCACCAACTCTCGCATTAGACACAACCAGCATAATGACACAACAACAGCATAGAACAACTGGCAATTAATATATCATATTTTCTTTCTTCACTCGTGTGAGCTCTTCCTTTTAACATTTATACTTCCCCCATTGAGCCTTGATTTCAGCTAGAAGTTAGCTCATGTCGACCTCGTCGCACCTCGTTTGGCTTGATTCGCACGACGCTTGATTCCTTCAAGGAAGTCGGCTATCATATCCCTTGCTCGATCTGGTGTGTTCTGATCAACCCCACGACTTACCACAACCATAAAAGCAATTCCTACATTTTTCCATGCCTTTGCTATGAGAATTGGTGATTGAAGACCACAAGAGTAATTAAGCTCTGAGTCAATCTCATTAGGAGTTACACCACTTGATTTAGACGTTGGCGCCCTCTATATTCTGGCCGCCATTCTTTGATTTGGCAATTGAGATTCTACTAATTGCAACAGAAGCAACAGAAAAATGCTCCAGAAGAAACGTATGATGACTATCAGGTTCATATCAATAATTCTACTAGGGGCTTCTTCACTATAACAAGACAATGCAAAGCAAAAGGAAAGCATCCGCATAAAAAAGAAGTGGGCTTCGTTGTTGCAAGAAGAATAATGAATTCACAGACATTACCATGTATAACCTGATCACAAGAGCATCGAAGAAATTGATGACATTTAAGAACAAAGTGTTAGCTGCATTACAACTCAAGTCATGTGAAGGTAAAGTGTAACTCCCGTTTTGGACTATAATAATGCTACGAAGAGATTGGTCATCCCAGAACGTTCACATCTTGCAAGAACTTTGAATTCTGTCTCATTTTCTTTTTTGTGCTCTGACTTTTATTCCTTACTGGGCTGTCATTACGGGTGTGTTTGTTAACGTACCAAATAGTAACTGATACTATTCTTTTGATCTTGGGAATAGATTTAGAATATAAATCCGTTTGGTAAATTTTTTGTTCTCAAGAATAGAATAAAAAAAATATTCCCCGAAATATATTTGAAACAGAATAAAAAATAAAAAAAAAGTTTGATTCTTGTTTTCGAAAACAACTCCACAATCATTTTCTTCTTCTCTTCTCTTCTCTTTCTTCTTCTTCTCCTCTCTTCTTCTCTTTTCTTCTTCTTCCCAGCTGGTTGCCGAACTGCCATCGGCAGTCACCAGCGACCAGCTGGGCGAGGTCCGGCGAGCTCGCTAGAGGCTCGCCTAGACACCGGTGAGGCTCCAGTGACCTCCCCCTAGCCTGGCGAGGCTCTAGCGAGGTCGCCGAACCTCACCCAGTTGATAGCTGGCCGACATTGTGGCCAGCAACCGGCAATGAGGAAGAAGAAGAAGAAGAAAATAAAAGGGGGAGAGAAAAGAAAAATATAATAAAATATTAAAAGAAATTATAAGTCACAAAAAAACTTAAGGGTCATACCAAATGTATTTCTATTCTGGGAATAGAAATTTTGGATAGTTATCAAACACATTCAAATGCTCAGAAACTCGTCTAGGGAACAGAATAAAAAAGAATCATTTCTGATTAGAAATTGTTTTTAGGAAAAGAATCGTTACCAAATGCACCCCATATGTGGGTGAAATAGAGAGAATCTGTTACAAGAGCTCGCCAAATTCTACATCAGTGACTACCAAAAGACAAACATAACAGGAACACAGACGTATGCAAGCCTCGCTGAGGAGCTGCAAAGCGAGATATGTAACTGCCCATGAAAGACAGATTTTCTTTTCTGTTTCCTAAGCGTTGTCTCAAGATTTATAAAGCGAATCAGAACTGGAGCTAATAAAAGAGCGGATAACACAAATGATGATGATTGCAATTAGAGATCATGACGCTAATAGAAGGGTACCCATAGCACCGGATGCTCACAAGGAATGACCGAACAACAGCAGCCACTTACCAGTAGAACGAACGAAGAAGGAAAGGAGATATTCATTCTTTTAGTCGTGATGGTTTCATGTCGGGTAGAATATAGTGTCTACTTCTGCTTCTCATTTAGCTTTTGATGCCTAGGTTGAGTCTTGGTTTTAGCTTCCACTATAATTTAGTCGATTGTGTACGTGAAAAATTCTTAATTTAGCTGGATTGAGAACAAAACCAGTTTTTCATCAAAGTTGTGATAAAATTAACAATACACAATGTATTTATGTGTATGCATAGATGAAATTTAATTAGCTTTCCTAACTATGCTAGAAAGAAAGGGGGAAAAAGGAGGAGGGAAAGCATTATCTACTTTTCGTTCTTTCGAAAGACTTTATCTACTTGATTTGTAACGAACCTTTTTTCATTTTCTGGTAATAAGATATTGCTCTCTTCTAGAAACTTATATCTTGGGCGGCTAAGATGTCAAGCCCATTGACATATGTTACTATTCTCATCGACCACGTAGGGTATGAGTCAAAGATTAGGTTAACAGTTTTGGTATAAAATTGTTTCCATTTTGGTGGTGTGAGAAATTGAACTCATGTGATGGGGCCAATCCGCATACACAATCCCGGTCTTTAATGACTACACGAATACCATAATATTTACGATATTTTTTTTCACATGATATTGTTTCGTCTTATATATTGATCTTTTCTCATATTTTAATATCAATGACTGCAATTAACCTGCAGAATGACTTTCGCCAGTATCTATTTGAGGAATTTGAACATCTTCTATCTAATTTTTTTTTGGTTTTATGCTATAAATGATTCCCAAGAAATTCTTGGGGAAGATGTGGGACTAGTCGAACCAACTAAATCTGTAACAAGATTCCGAGTGGTGCAGTATTTTCAGACAAGTAAACGGGCTCCTGCCCATCCCCAGCCCAAAACTCCATTGGGCTCAAACAAATAGCGAGGCTTGCCTATGCCACCAATTTTCTTGGTTGAGTTTGCCCATGATCGTGGTCTATTAGTAACTTAACAAGCGCTCCATAACACGTTGGCAAAATAATTTAATTTTTTTTTACAATAAGGTCAATTAACTGAATACATGTCGCATGCGAATGCACTATAAGCTAGCTTTGTCGATGGGTTGCTTTCCGATGCTTAGGAAACCTTGTGCATGAAACGCAAAAAGATGCTTACGCTCAACTGTTTCCTAAAGTAAAAGACGAGAGCGGTTTTCTCCGATTCAGCCTCTTCATTTTTAGTCCTGGTTCACGACATTTGAAGTGGAAAGACCGTAAGCCTCTCTCTGTATATATATTTATCTTGATTTTGCATGCTACGGAGGATTCCCAAGAAGTTCATATCGAAGAAGTTCAAGGAGGCGAGTGTATTACAGCTTCATGCTTGGCATACAACCAACTTCAGATGGTGGAACTCTTATTGAACTTCCTAATGATTATGGTTTCCTTTATAAAAGCAACCAAGGCACAAGTCACAACAAAAGGCAAATACTTCTCGCGGATGGACTTTATCCTTCTTCTCGCGATCCGGAAAAATTGTCTAGACATACTGGAGGATGACGGTCAATTTTTCCCTAGCCTCCATAATTTATCAGACTATCTAGATTGCGCTATGTACAGTACCAATGCAAGAAAGGGATAATTAAACAAGGTGGGTTCAGAGAGGGAGAGAGATACCTTATGTCCGAGAGAGAATTGCTGCAACAAAAACACTAAGTTGTTGTGTTTTTTTTTTTTTTTGCATTTTAAAGCAATTTTAACAGCAGCTCAGACATACAGCTGCAGATTGCTAACATAAGGTTCGACTACACATAAAAGAGGTCCTATCTTGGCTATAAAAATTTTTCTACCCTCGTCGTATCTTGAAGATGTGGGAATCATAGTAGTTCTTCCAATGAACTTTCTTCAACAAAGAACACAAGTAGTTTGTTTTGCTCTTCATTGTTTGCTGGACCTAGGACATTTATGTCAAAAACGAATAGTTAGAATGCAGGCTCGACAATGATCACTATACCTTTGATGATAACACTAGCCTCGTCCCTTCGAGCGTGGGTCATGACTCGACAATGGTGAGCACAAAATGATGTTTGGAGATCTCTATTGGGTGTTATGATGGTACATCATCTTACAAATCATATGAGTGTAGGAAAGGACTAGGCATAATCGGCTTGAAACCAGCACAAGAAGTAGAGATCACTTGAACATCCCACAATTAAACCTTCAATAATTTGGATTGGAGAAGGATTTAGAGAAAAGCTTAGATCACAGAAAGTAAAAAAATTAATGAACAGAGGGGCTCATAATATATCTGTAAAGCATATCAAATCATAGACAAGATATTACGTAATTGCTCTAAAAGCTTATTTCTTAAAACAGAATGAGCAAAACGCGATCAGCCACGTCTTCCATCACTTGAAAAAATATGCAGAGACGTGAATAGAGGAGCTCCATTCATTTCGTTGCGAAAAACATAGTCGTGAAGTCCATTGACACAAACTCAATGCTGTGTGGCCCAAGCATCTAATAAACACTACAGCCAATATTGAATGGCTGTAAACCCAAAAGCAGAGTTCACAAATCACAATGATTACTGTAGTCCAGTAAACTTGAGAAGTTCAATTATGAAAATAGAAGCCTAACCTTGAGAGCAAGAAGAAAACCCATACATCAACAGAGGCCATTTCCAAGCATTTGATTGTGTCCCTCAACCACTCTCGAGTGCCAAAACGGGCAACATTTCAACTTCTCTTCAATATAAAAGATACCACAACACTCCAAGATCTATACAAAGAAGGAAAAGAGAGCTCAGCAGTGACTAATAAGGGCAATCACTTGTATACTTAAAAATGAACAAAAAGGACAGAGGCATAATGCAAGAGAAGTAAACTCAAAACATGATTTAGTCACAGCAAAAAGAAAAAAAACATGGTTACACCAAGCTACATTTGTATTCCACTTTCAAGTTCAGTTGAAGCACTCCTCATGCCAAACTCATGTTTCAAGTCTATCCACCTATATTCTTTTTAAAACCACCTTAGCGTCCAATATCCAGGTCACTCGGCATTTAGTAAATAAAACACCTTTCACTATTTTAACATTCAATGAAATTAGTCACACCTCATGGCTCATGACATACTTACCTCGTCCAGATCTTATGAGACCACTTCAAGTCCTCCGCATGCTAACAATTCTGTTTAATAGTAGTCATCTTATTGAGCCTCTAACTCTTGTGCATCTCCATTTGTCTTTTATAATTGCTCGTTTGTTGGTTTCAGTATTTCCTTCAACTTGTAAATCTCTTCATTTTTTCTCATTCTCTGACCTTAAGTTCTCGGTTGGAAGACGACTAGACTTGGAGGCCCCAAATCATTCGAGCATGAGCTATGCCCTAGCATCGGACACGTCCAGGTTTCTCTTTTCCTAACATCAGAGAAATAGAATTTCAAGCGCGTATCGCTCTTTCCAAGTTCCAAATATACCTCCATGAGATCATTCATACTTCCCTGCAGTTTAGCAACTTAAAAAACTTATTAAACTAATGATACAAATTTTTGGCGAGAACTTTTAAGCTGAATTCATAAATACACACGATTGCCTTTGATTCCTAACTATGCTTCCGATCATGTGCCAGAACTTGCTTAGTCAGCATGACTGACTTTCCTGTGAAACAAGAAAAGATGTCCAGAGATATCAAATTGAAAAAGCAATCACATTAATTCTTCCTTTCTATAGTTGTTCCTTGCTGATTGTTATATGACTTGTCATCCACCAAAATCATATGAAAACACACACTAGGAAGTTAGACTTTTGGTTTTAATTTTAGACTATTTATTCCAGCTTGCCTTCTTTTCTTGATCCTTTGTCTTCTACTCAGGTAACTGTATAAATTCCAAATACGTTGCAGCAGCAATGTTGTCATTGCCGAGACTGCATAACATTTGCTAACACTAGATGAACTATATTGAATGGCTTTTCAACAATTGTGGGGACGTGTACATGCATGTGAAATGGCACAGCTAAGGATTGGGTATTTTAGGGCTGCAGTACTTCTCTGTTTTTCAATCTCTCTCGTTAAACCCAACTGCACTCACATTAGCAAATTACTAGAAATTTGTACAGATTTCGTCATCTATAATGCACTTTACAGCTCTAGTTGCTGCACAGCTCTTTTATTAATGTTGGTGAAGTATCATGCTAGATAAACCTGAACCAAGTTGTGGATTGCGTAGCAAATCCAAGTCACTGAGCTAAGGGAATAACAAGATATCAATGCAGGCGCTAAGAACATAGACAATCTTAGGGAGGCAATTCTATAACACATCCTATGTTTTCTTCCTATGACAACTGCTGTTAAAACACGCGTATTGTCGGAAAAGTGGCAAATACCTCTGGCAATCTTTTCTTAGATACAAAGATGTATCACCTCGGCCGAATCTTTTCTAAAGCGAAATTATTGATTACACTGGATATATCACTTAACAGGGAAACACAAAAATTTAAGGGGAAACATGAGAGTCCCTTTGCTGCTGTTATTCTAGCAAAATTTTTGTTCCCGAAGGTGTGTTGCATCTTTTGTTTTGCTCGGTTGGCCTCCTTATTTGCGTCACTCAACGTCTGCAATAAAGAAAAAAAAACCAAGGTTATCACGAAATAGTCATTAACACGAAAATGTAGCAGAAAATGTTTATAGGGATAAGAACCATCTCCAATGGGCTTTTACAATCCAATCCGTTAACTTAGCTGGCTTCACGGGGGCGGCGGACGATTGAAATTCCTTTTAATTGGGCCAACATGCTTTTCCATTCCTAAAATAAGCACCGGAGGGCCCATGGGCTTGGAGACTAAGTCAGAAATGCACTGTACATATCGGCTTGAAAGCCACCACGCTCAGATCACTTTGGAAGACTTCAAAGTCTTCAAAGCTCCGTTTCCTCGCTCGACACGACGAACACTACTGTGAGGGCTGCGGTTTTTCCGTGCGCAGAGCAGAGGAGGCCACGACCTTCTTCGCAAACCGAGCGATCAACGTCCCCGCGGTCGTCCCGAGCGACTCCGGGAACCGACCCCTCCGACGGATCGG
Organism: Syzygium jambos; assembly: GCA_031216235.1. NCBI lineage: Eukaryota > Viridiplantae > Streptophyta > Magnoliopsida > Myrtales > Myrtaceae > Syzygium > Syzygium jambos. Next base: position 17,286,065 of record CM062224.1, read on the forward strand.
CTAGCCACGACCAGGAGCCATCGATATTCATCTTCACGAAGCCCTTTCCCGGCAGCGACCCCGAACACGGTACGATTCTTTTCTGACTTATTCTGGATTTGCCCTGAAGAGTTCGGTTTGATGAAATCCTTGCTCAGAATGAGTTCGTTGTCCGCAATCGAGGCCGGATCTGGTCGTCGGGACTGAAGTACCCATTTTTATTTCGTTGCGTTCATTCCTGTGTAATTGGACCAAAGTCTCGCCCCATCTGCATCTTAACAAGAATAGGCGACAAGTGGATTTATGAAAAAGATTGTGGGCTAATCTCAAGCCTTCCCAAAAATTTAAGTTTTTTTTTAGAAGAATCCGTGATTTAGCATTTGATTTCATAATACTAATTATTGTACGTGTTTATTTTTATATGTTTGAATTGACTTTTGTTTTTTACTTTTTGAGTTTTTGGTTTTCTTAATTCTTGCGAATCGAGTTTGTTGATTGTTGGTCTTTTCCAGTTTCCTAGATTCACATATAAATTTTTCACAATCTTTTGAAAATTTTGAATAGTGTTTTTTATATTGGCAAGATTGAAAAGGTGCATTCTTTACTTGGAAAATGCATATAACACGCCCATCAAATAATCTCTCCACATATACAACGTCTCGTTTTTTCTCAAAAAGTCTTCCTAGAATTTCGAAAGTGGAGAAAAGTATTTGGCAAAATCAATGTTATATGAGAGTTTCATAGCATGGACTTACAAATGATATGGATCATTGGGTCTTTGAATATAATATGATCATCTAAATACTTGCCTTTTGTTTTATTGTCATTATGTTTCTGAATTTATATATTGGTAATCTCACTCATGATGTATTCACATGATATGTTAGTGGTTGAAACCTTCAGTCAGCCAAGGGCAAAGGCCTATCTTGTTCACACGCGAGGGAGACAGGGAGAGAGCTGCTAAAGCTAAAGTTTAAAATGGGGAGCTCAAAGGTAGGAACATCATCTGGAAGCGAGTATCAAGTGTTTCTGAGCTTCAGAGGACCCGACACTCGTGATGGATTTACCGACTACCTCTACCATAGCTTGACCGATGCTGGCATCTGTGTCTTTCGAGATGATGAGGAGCTCCGTGTTGGTGAAAGAATCGATGAAGCGCTCCCGAGAGCGATTGACAACGCTAGGATCTACATTCCCATCTTCTCTCAAACTTATGCTTCGAGCAAATGGTGTCTCCGCGAGCTCGTACAGATTGTGAAGAACACCTCCAAGCCGAACGGGAATAAAGAGATCCTACCTATTTTCTTTGACGTGGAACCTAAAGATGTTAAGCTGAAAACCCAGTTATATGAGAATGCCATTTCCAAGTTGGAGTGCGAGGAGCAGTTGAGCGCTGAACATGTAGATTCCTGGAGAGATGCTTTAAAGGAGGTTGGTGCAATAACGGGTTGGGAAGTCAAGAAATACAATGGGTGGGCTAGCTGCATTCTAAGATCCTTATTTTTCCCTATATTTTTTTTTCTTGTTTGCAAAAACTAAGTAAATAATTCATAGATAGAAGGAACATATTTGATGCGGGTAGGAGGAGAGAATTCAAAAACATAAAAATCATGCTAGAGCTACTAAAATTGTTAGTGTTCTTGATTTCACTAGAGCCGCTATCATATGTCTATTTTTATTGAAGAAATTAAAATAGAAACGAAAGCTCCTTTCTTATCCTTTCGTGGATGGTCTATGTGAATGTTGTTTCCATTTTCACCTCCGTCATTTAGTAAGCAACTCTTAGTAAAATTCTAACGCTTCTAGAACTACTACTCAAAACTTAATAACATAGATGTATCACCACAATTGAGGTGGGACTTCCACGAATGATACTAAATGGTATGCGTGTGTAAAAATTTGAAAATGTTGGAAAAAAAGCATTTTATATAATGGGTGATAAAGTGGAATAATTGAGTACCATACACATTCCTGTCTAATAATTTGATCTTTCAATTAATGCATCAGACATTTCTCCTCCTCAACATATAATGTACCACTTCTAAGGCCATGAATATAACTGATAAAATGCTAATTCGCAATGCATAAATAGTTGTACATTTATCTTGCTCATACAAGATTAACATAATTCAAAGATTGCTAATTACATGCTGGGTCAAGTCAATTTTCGGGTGTCCTGACACAATGCGGCACGTGGCACCTAGCAATGTGCATGAAAAGCGCGTTTGAAAGTGATGTAGATTCATATTTTTATGGTTACATAGAATTAGCTAGAAAAATCAAGTCAAAACCTTTAGGGGTCGATTCCATCTTTCTCATCAAAATGTTTGTGTTATGCATGCTTGGTGTTACTTTGGAACGTTACAAGATCAAGTACATGTAAGGTTTGCACAACAAATCAAATGACAAATGTTAAGTTATCAAAAGCAATAACTAAGAAAACCTTACAATCAATATGAAATTTGAGAAGACATGTCTTGATCGTTGATGTCCCATCAGTAATTGAAGTATTGCACAGTTAAGCAGATGCAATTGAATAACATCAACTCCTAAGAAACGAACAAAAAAAAATTGAGATTCTGTCGAAGTTTGATGGAATTGTAGCACGAATGAAAATTAATTAGTAGATTTTTTTTTTCGCAATTTTCCCCTATTGAAACGGTTTTCCTTCGTGACAGCCAAGGCAAACTAATCAAGTTTGTCATTGAGGATGTTGTGGATAAGTTGAAGATGAAGGAAAGGCTCGTGACTGAACATTTAATTGGAATCGATGATCGAGTGAGAACAGTAAGAAATATGTTAGACGTAGACTCTGGAGGTGTGCGGCTCATTCAAATTTATGGCATGGGGGGTATCGGTAAGACAACCCTCGCCAAGGTCGTGTTCAATCAACTTTCTGCCCACTTTGGAAAGTGTTGCTGCTTTCTTGAAGATGTTCGAGAAAAGTCGTCAAGAACGGATGGCTTGGTTGAATTGCAAAAGAAGTTATTATCTGAAATAGGAAATGCCGCAGGAACAACAAGCATCGATGAAACTAACTACGGAATGAGGAGGATTGAAGAAACACTTAGCAAGAAGAAGGTCTTCATTGTACTGGATGATGTTGATAAAAGCGAACAAGTGGAGAAACTAGTTGGCAAAGGTGCTTTGTGTTCAGGGTCTAGAGTACTGATTACTACTAGGAACATTGATGTTTTCCCAATCACTGACCAAAAATATGAAATGGAGGTGATGAGTAGTGATTATGCGCTTCAGCTCTTCAGCAAACATGCATTTAACAAGGACTCTCCTTCGGATGATCGTTATGATATTTCAAAGAAAATTGTATCTGCAACCGGAAGACTTCCTTTGACTATTGAAGTAATTGGTTCACTTCTGTGCAATAAAACACAAGAACTATGGGAAGAAACATTGGACAAGTTAAGCAAAGGACTTCCGGAGGATGTTTACAAAAAGTTGAGGATTAGCTATGATGCATTGACTACTGAGCAACAACAAATCTTTCTGGATATCGCATGCTTTTTCATTGGTGAGGAAAAGACAAATGCAATTCATATGTGGAGAGATTGTAAGTTTTTCCCAATTAGTGGAATTGCGGTCCTCAATAACATGTCCTTGATAAAAATTGTAGAGGGCAATAAGTTTTGGATGCATGATCAACTCATAGATCTTGGAAGAAAAATTGTTTATCAAGAAAATCCGACGAATCCTGAAGAGCGGAGCAGGTTATGGATTGAGAAGGAAGTCCTGGATGCAATAAGGACAAAGAAGGTGGAGCACTTCATGAGAGAACTGATAAATTCTCTTTTTTCTTCTTGGTTTTAATACTTTTCCTTGATAAAATAGAATGCTGAATACTACTCGTTTCTTGCTATCATTTGCAGATGAGGAACGTTGAAGCAATGGAAATCGACTGGATTCATACAAATAATGTATGTATCAAAAGTGAAGATATTGGAACGTTTGAAAAACTGAGGTTCCTTAGACTGAAAAGTCTTTCTGGAGGAACCTTTGTTGGCAACCTAATGGATTGTTTTTCCAACTTAAGATGGATTTGTTGGTATGATTTTCATTTGAAGTGTGAGCTAACCAATATGTGCTTAAAGAATGTAGTTGTCCTTGAATTTTCACACATTAAAGGTTTGGACGATATGAAATTATGGAACTTAATAAAGGTGCGTCATATGCTTATTTCTCTTCTTTGTCCTTGAAAGCAAAATTTGAACTACTCTTCCATTGGATAATGCATTCACTTTTTACAGGAGGCAAGAAAATTGAAAGTTCTTAGTCTTGTTGGCTGTCATTGCATAACCAGAACACCAGACTTATCAGGATGCCCAACTTTAGAGAAGCTAACTTTCAGCCGTTGTGACAAGTTAAGGAAGATTGACAGCTCTGTTGAGAAGTTGGAGTGCTTGACAGACTTAGAGTTTTCTGATTGCGGTCAGCTTGAAGGTTTGCCTAAAGAAATCGGGCGCCTAGAGAAGCTAGAGCAATTCTCTCTAAGGCATTGTCCTGGAATAAAAGGACTACCAGATTCCATATTTAAGTGGAAATCGTTACGGAAGTTGTATCTTTCAATTGCATGTCCAGTGGAGTTATCGGCTGCTATCAGAAAGCTTGGAAATCTGGAAGTGCTTTCGATTGGATACAATTTGAAAGGTCAACTTCCTTCTGAAATTGGCTTGCTTGGACGGCTGCAACAACTGGTGTTGAGAGGGTGTTATGAAATCCCAGAGTCGCCGGCACTCCCAACTAGTTTAATCAATTTGGAAATGTCATCTACGTCATTGCAGGTTGTCCCGGACCTCTCAAACTTGACTAATTTGGTTGAGTTGAAGCTAATTGACAACTTTGGAATTGACAAACGAGATAGAAGAATTCATACCGGTGACTTAAGGTGGATCGGGAGGTTATCCGAACTGGAAAAGTTGAGCTTGCGTCTTCTCCATGTCCCTGCTCCCAATGAGTTGGCTTCCCTTCCTAAGCTTAACCAACTCGGTTTATCTGGATTGGACCTGCAAACCTTCACGCAAGTTCCCTCTTCTCTATTAAAGCGAACCTTTGAGGATTGCCAATCAACCGCGTTACTCTCCTCCAACTTAAAGAATTTGTCGAATTTATATCTCAATCGCTCTCAAATGCAAGAGATTAAATTCGATGGGCTTCAGCTTCCAAATTTAACGGTACTTTATCTTAATCATTGTGAACCCCTCGAGAAATTCATGCTATCCAGCATGAGGAAGCTAAAAGAGGTCGGCGCGAGTTACTGCCCAAAACTTGATGAGATCCACATTGCTGGGGCGTTGGAATCGTTGGAGGAATTGAGTATCGATGTGTGCAATTCCTTCGGAAGGTTAGTGTACGTCGACATGCAACAACAGGAATCTTCTCCTGAATCTTCACTAATCCTTGCATCGGGAGTCTTCAGTAAGTTGCGGAATCTGCGGCTAGATCATTGCTATAAGATACTTAGTATTCAAGTTGTTGGTACGTTGGAATCGTTGGAAGGGTTGTCACTTTATGAGTGTCATCATTTGCGAAGTCTCGGTGGTTTGTCAAACTTAAGGAATCTCAAGTCTTTGCGCATAATTAAGGACAATGAGCTACGGATTGTCGAGGGCTTCGACAAGTTGGAGTTTTTGAACGACTTAACTCTTTTGAGCTGCCGATTGTTGGAAAGTCTGATCGATGTATCGACCACCCAATTGCCAGATGATTGCCGCTTAAATATCGACAATTGCCCGAAATTACGTGGGGCTAAGCAAGGATTCGAAGGCTCCGTCCAGCGTTTCAAGAATTATGAGGTGAGTCAGAACCATCCCCAACAACTTTGGGCAGATTTCTAAAAGTCGTGGAAATTCAAAACAACAATCATACAAACATGAATTAAACTTGGACTCACTTACTTTAAAAGCCAGTTGACGCATGTGATGTTTTCTCTTCTTTTTTTTTTTGTATATGAGAAAGTTTCATAGTTGCAGTAAGAGAAGTTTAGTTTTTATCACTAATGTCTGGAAAAACTTCGTAGTGTTGGACATATATATAGAGTAGCTTGGAGCCTATTATTTAAAATGTTTTCTCATTTTACATGAAACGAATGGTTTTATTTAGCTTTTTTTCTACGTAATATACTCCAATTTTTTTTTGTCCATTTCTTACTAAATATCAATTATTATGATGACGAATTTAATGATTTACGATATTTACAGTGAAGATAGAACATTAAAGGAAAATTTACAAAAACTGCAATTGAATTATAAAATTTATCGATTTGATATAATTGAGTCTCTTCTTTAATTTTGTCTAATTTGATTAATGTAAAATGCTGGCCGCGCAATTTTTATTTATTCCTCTCTCCTAAGTGGCATAAAGCTTAAAAAAAAGGGTTTGTCTGCAAGAACGTCTCCTTTTGAGGATTGCCCCAAATTCCCAAAGCCCTAATTGAGTTTTCCTCTCAAGTTCTCCTCACCTCTTCACCGGTCTTTCTCGTCCATAGTGTACACTTCTTGCTCATGGAGTCCTCTTGTTCTTCGTCCGAGTATCCCCCTTCTTCTCCGTCCAGTCCTCGCACAACTGCTTGATGAGGCCAACGACGAACGTCAAGTCCTCTTCTTCCGAGCCCGACGGCATGAACGAAGGTGTTAAAATCCCCTTTTCTTGTATTTTGCTTTCGTCCCCATGGAGATGTGGTAACTCATTTTGAGGTGTTTTCTCTCGTGGATTGAATTGGTCTGAAGTTTGGGGATGATGTCAATGAGTATACGCAGAGACACAGAAAGTTCTTGCGATCTTTCTAGTCTTAGCAAAATAAGAGATGGGATCGTCCCAAAACAAAACAAAACAAGAAAAAAGACACGGATTGTTTGCACGATTTTGTGCGGGTTAATTAAGGCGGGAGCAACTATATTTAATGCTCAATTTCGCGGTTCTCTGCTTCGGAAAAATGCTATAAATTTTTGGGGATATGGCTTGATTATCATGCATACTGCCCCTCCGAAATTTTTTGAAAATTCAATTTCAAATTATTTTGAATACATCTTTTGGCCTGGGGAGTCAAAATAAAGGTGTCATCTTTAGTTCAAGTGCTATTTGTTCAGTTAGAATCTCCAGAATATCCAATTTTTGTGCGATTCCTTTAGTATTGTCTTCGGGACATTTTCAATTTAGAGCTTGAATGAGCCTACATAATTTATTTGACTACCTAAAGTGTTATTTATTTTTGGTGTGCCAATTTTCAACGACAATGTGGTCTGAGGTGGTGAAGCTTCTACTGGTACAGGACCATTTGTGCTTTGGGTAAAAAAAAGCATGTTTTCGTTGTTACGATCATCATCATTAGATAGAGACTTAGGGAAGACGGTATTGCTTTTTCTTCTGTCGCGTTGCCAAATTTGGTGCTTGGAGCCCATCGGGCAATGAGACTAAAAGCTGGATAAAATGTGTTTGTCTATGAGTCTTAGAATTGGTCTAGTCAGTTTGTCAAATCGAATTTGAGTAGGGCCAACACGTGATAATTAGGCATCCTTCCTCTCGCGAGGCCGCAAAAATGTTGATATACGATGCCATGGGCTTGTTAATGTCTCCGGTTTTTTGCGGGAGAAAGAGAGTGTGCCGGTTGCATTAACAGACCAATTGATGGTTTGGCATGCAGAGGGCAGCGCACAAGAACGAATGCACATACCAGGAAAGATGGAGGAACTCCTGGCTGCATTTAAGCTAACTTCCCGCCAGTAGACTAGCCGTAGGCCTGAAGTTTGAACACTTGGTTTGGTTGCATTCAGTGGGGACTATACTGAAGTTTAAATACTCAGTTTATTAGTATTCCTCCTGACGGCGAAGATGGTGGAATATACTTGGTGTATCAGTGGGGACTGTACTGAATTTAAATACTTGGTTTATCAGAGGTCACCAGGGTTTCTGTTGCTTGCTTGGACTCGGTTACTTTAAAAGCCAGTCGACACGTGATATTTTCTCTTCTTCTGTTTTTTTGGGGGGATATGAGAAAGTTACATAGATGCAGTAAGAGAAGTTCAGTTTTTATCACAAATGTTTGGAAAAACTTCATATTGTTGGAGATATATATAGAATAGCTTAGAGCCTATTATCTAAAATTTTTTCTCGTTTTACATGAAACGAATGGTTTTGTTTAGCTTTTTTCCTACGTAATATACTCTTTTTTTTTTGGTTCATTTCTTACTTAATACCGATTATTATGACGATGACTTTGATGATTTACGATATGTACAATGAAGATAGAACATTAAAGGGAAACTTACAAAAACTGTAATTGGTCATTAAACTTGTATCGAATTGAGTCTCTTCTTTAACTTTGTCCCATTTGATTAATGGAAAATGTTGACCGTGCATTTTTTATTCATATTTCTCTCCTAAGTGGCATAGAGCTTAAAAAAAGGGTTTGTCTGCAAAAACATCTCCTTTTAAGGATTTCCCCAAATTCCCAAGCCCTAATTGAGTTTTCTTCTCAAGTTCTCCTCACCTCTTCAGTGGTCTTTCTCGTCCATAGTGTACTTCTTGTTCGTGGAGTCCGCTGCTTATTTGTCGATCCTCCTGTTCTTCGTTTGAGTGTCCCCCTTCCTCTTCGTCGAGTCCCCAAATTTCCTCTTCATTCGAGCGCGATGACGTCGAGTCCTCGCACAAGTGCTCGATGAGGCTGACGACAATGTTGAGTCCTCTTCCTCCAAGCCCAACGGCATGAATGATGGTGTTACAAGCCACTACATCGAGCTTAATCCCCTTTCTTGTATTTTGCTTTGGTTTCAATGGAGATATGTGAACTCATTTGGGGTGTCTGCTATTGTGGATTGAGTAAATCTGAAGTTTGGGAATGATATCACTGAGTATATGCACAAACACGGGAAGTTCTTGCGATCTTACGAGTCTTAACAAAAAGACAAGGATTGTTTGCATGATTTTTTCTGAGTTAATTAAGGCGGGAGCAACTATATTCAATGCTCAATTTCACGGTTCTCTACTTTGGGAACAGGCTAAAAAAATTGGGGATATGGCTTGATTATCATGCATACCGTCCCTTCGAAATTTTTTGAAAATTCAATTTCAAATTATTATGAATACATCTTTTGGGCTGGGGAGTCAAAATAAAGATGTCATCTTTCCTTAAAGTGCTATTTGTACAGTGAGAATCTCCAGAATATCCAATTATTGTACGATTCCTTTAGAGCTTGGAAAAAGCCTACATAATTTACTTGACAATCTAAAGGGCTATTTATTTTTGGAGTGCCAACTTTCAAGTACAATTTGGTCTGAGGTGGTGAAGCTTTTACTGGTACAGGTCCGTTTGTGCAATGGGTAAAAAAAGCATGTTTTCAGTGTTACAATCATCAGCATTAAATCGCGACTTAGGGAAGCTGCTATTCCTTTTTCTTCTTTCATGTTGCTAAATTTGTTTCTTGGAGCCCTTCTGGCAATGAAACAAAAACTTGGATGGAGTCTGTTTCTGCTACTCATTTAACTTTTGATGCCTGGGTTGAGTCTTGGTTTTAGCTCCTACTATAATTTAGTCGGTTGTGTATGTGAAAATTTCTTAATTTAGCTAGATTGGGAACAAAACCAGTTTTCATAAAAGTTGTGATAAACCTAACAAGATTGAGTGTATTTATGCATATGCGGATTCACATAGATGAAATTCATTAACCTACTTTCATAACTGCACTAGATAGAAAGGGGGGAAAGGAGGAGCGGAGCCTCTATCTACTTGATTAATAAGTAACCTGGTCATTTTCTCGTAATCAGATATCGTTTCTGTTTCCAAGGAAATTATCTTGAGCAGATAAGGTGCCACACCCATGTTATATCTCACTAATCTCATGGACCAAGTAAGGTGCGAGTCAAGGGCTGGTGAATGGCTTAGTATAAAATTGTTTGCATTTGGTGGTGCGAGAATCCGAACTCATGTGATGTACCGAATCCACACACACAATCCCATTCCTTAGTCACTATTTTATTTTTCACATTGTATTGTTTCCTATCATATATAGATCATTTCTCATATTTCAATCTCAAGGAATGCAGTTAACCTATATATTTGACTTTCGTCAGTATCCTTTTGAAAAATTTAGAACATCTTTGATCTATTCCTTGTATATAGTACAATGACAAATAGATTGGACACGGTAAACATGAGTTGATAGGCATTACTCTCGTTGATTTGGCTGCATAGTTTAATTTTGTTATTCTTATTATGAAACTTTCTCGAAGATTGATTGTGATTTTATTTTTCTTGAATCACAGGATCCGAGCTGTCAGGGGACTTGTACATGTTTTAGAGGCTTGTTTAGTTTTAAAGACCGCTAGCGTCATCATTGTCCGCATGCAGGGAAGGAAGTAGCATATTATTTAGTGGGCCAATGCACTAAAGAGTCTAAGATAAGGTATTTCATTCCAAACAAAAAGAAAAAGTCATGAAGGGGCAATCAAGCTATAAATTGATTTGAAGTAGTTTGTGGATGCAAAATTTGACTTGAAAGTGATGATTTGATATTGAACTGTTGAGTATGACAAAATTCGGTTTCTCAATCCCATGCACGAGTTCAACTCTATATAGTCTCCATGCTTGAGATTAAACTCAATTTGTTTCAATTATTCAAAACTTAAAAACTAGATCACAATACGAAGCTTGAACACCATCTCAAGTACTCGTAAAAATAAAAATAGATCAAACACAGTAAACATTAGTTAATGTGTAATACTGGTTCATTTGACTGCACAGTTTAATCATGTTATTCTTTTGCTGAAACATTCTTGAAAGATTGATTGTAATTCTACTTTTTCAGGAATCAAGTTCTCATCGGACTTGTGCATGTTCTAGAGGTACTGTGCATCATTTTAATAACCCCAAGTTTCTTTCACAGCTGGCTTGAGTCCGCCTCTCTCTCTCATTTCTCGCTCGCACCGTCCTCGGCGACTACACTACAGCGTGATCCTCTCTGTCACTGACTGGCTGATCGAGGGCCTTAGTGAAGCTGACTAATCCACTACGAAGTGAACAAGAGGTGGGCCGTCTCGTCGTCTCATCCCTCCGTCGGTCTCGCGTGGAGCCTCGCCTTAGCCGTGTCTCCACTCTCTCCGTTCTCAATCTTGTCTAGTTAAATTATCTGTTTCATTTTGTCCGTTTATTTTTCTGATTTCGCTCTTCTCATCTAGTTCAATCGTCTCAGATTGTAAAAAGGATGTCGTCTTTTCGTGGTGATGGAGCTGGTGCTGGACTGATTGACTCGATGCATACTAAAATTGCCTTGGTTATTCCAGTTTTAGTTCAGGTTTATGTTTAGCCGAGAGGTAGTTTAACGCCTACAACCTGTTTGATAAAACTCCTGATTCTGTCATAGATGGTTTGTCGTAGTAATATTCTTGTTTACAAGTGATTTGGTTTTCAATTGAAGTTGTGTTTGTTGTTTCTTGCTGCTTCTTTGTTCTATTTCCATATTTCTCATACAAGCTCGCAAAAGAATTTGCTCTTTCTGTTCTCGGTATTGTTCCCGGGCAATGTTATGAAGCATTACACATATTTAAACTTATCAAAAAATTCTCAGCGATTTGTGTAGGCGTTTTTGTAGTTAACCACCTTACTGCCCAATATCCAGGTCACTCGGTATTTAGCAAATAAAACACCTTTCGCTAGTTTAACATTCAATGAAATTAGTCACACCTCATGCCTCAAGACATACTTGCCTCGTCCAGATCTTGTGAGACCACTTCAAGTCCGCTGCATGCTGACAATTCCGTATAATAGTGGACTTCGTTTTGAGCCTGTAACTCTTGTACATCTCCATTTGTCTTTTGTAATTGCTCTTTTGTTGCTTTCAGTATTCCCTTCAACTTGTGAATCTCTCAATCTTTCTCATTCTCTGACCTTAAGTTCTAGGATGGGAGACAACTGGATTTCTTCAACTTGTGAATCTCTTCATCCTTCTCTTTCTTTGACCTAAAATTCTCGGTTGGAAGACAACTAGATTTCGAGGCCCCAAATCATTCGGGCATGTGTTATGCCCTAGCATCGGACGCATCCAGGGTTCTCTTTTCCCAGCACTAGGAAAACAGTATTTCAAGGGGGGATCGCTCTTTCCAAGTTCCAAATATACCTCCGTGAGATCATTCATGCTTCCCTGCAGTTTAGTAACATAAAAAACTTATTAAGATAATGATGTTAAAATTTACTGTCGAGCAATTTTAAGCTGAATTCATAGACACGTACAATTGCCTTTGATTCCTAACTTTGCTTCCTATCATGTGCCAGAACTTGGTTAGTTAGCATAACTGACTTTCCTGTGAAACAGGAAAAGATGTCTAGAGATATCAAATTGAAAAGCAATCACATTCTTCCTTTTTATAGTTGTTCCTTGCTGATTGTTATATGACTTGTCATCCACCAAAACCATATGAAAACACACACTAGGAAGTTAGACTATTGGTTTTAACGTTAGACTATTTATTCCAGCTTGCCCTCTTTTCTTGATCCATTCATCTTCTACTCAGATAACTGTATAAATTCCTAATACATTGCATATTGAAGATATCACCGCCTATCTCTCGTGACTCTTCGTGTTTTGGTCGAAAGACTGTTCAGTTTCCGATGGAAGTCTTTTCGGCGAATACGTTAAAGTGTCTTTATTGCTTTGGAGTTTTCTAGAGTCATTATTAATGGTATGTCAAGAGTCATGTTTCAAGCCTATATATAGGCGAGTCTTGTAATCGTTTCAATAGAAGGAGCGTAAAAAGAGATTTCAACGAGAAAAGTGGTGTATTCATCTCCTTCCTTAAGAGCTTCTCTTGTGTGATTCATATCATAGATATTCAAGGAGTATCAGAGCTGTGAGATTCTTATATTCAACAAGTGGTATCAGAGCGGCGAGACTCTAATATTCAAGAAGTGGTATCAGAGCACAGATTATCTGAGACCGAGAGCATGGTTGTCAGGGACCATGAGTCACATCTTCCGGAGCGTAGTTCATGAAGATGGTGGTCAAGGACCATTGTTCGTGTACAGGCGGCCGAGGATCGGAATACGCCGAAGTTCTGCCGGTGTACAGTCAGGGACTGTGATCGATTGGTCGGGGACCAAGGTTTCTTGGAGTAGTGCCGGGCATTATTTCAAGTCAGATGGCGGACATTTCAAATTCGACGAATGGCATTGAGAAGCTCAACAACTGCAACTACAATAATTGGAGTATCCGAATGCAGTTTTATTTGCTGGGTCAGGATTTGTGGGATATTGTTGGCGGCAGCAACACCACGGCACCCAGAGACAATGATGAACAGAGGAGTTGGAAGATCAGAGCGAGTAAAGCTCTTTATGCTCTTGCTGTAACTGTCGAAGATGATTTACTGTAGCACATAAAGAGTGCGCAGACTCCCAAGGAGGCGTGGGATAACTTGGCAGCGTGCGTTATTCGTAAGGTCGAATGATGCCAAGCTACAAAGGCCGAAGAATGAGCTGCTGTCGATGTCACAACAAAATATGACGGTGAGTCAGTATTTCTTCAAAGTTAAGTCTATTTGTGATGAAATTTCAAAGTTGGATCCCACTAATGCCATCTAAGAAACAAAGTCCCGGTGGTTTGTCGAACTTAAGGGAGCTCAAGTCTTTGCACATAACTGATGACGATGAGCTACGGATTGTCAAGGGCTTCGACAAGTTGGAGTTTTTGAACGACTTAACTCTTTTGAACTGCCGATCGTTGGAAAGTCTGATCGATGTATCGACCACCCAATTGCTAGATGATTGCCGCTTATATATCAAGCATTGCCCGAAATTACGTGGGGCTAAGCAAGGATTCGAAGGCTCCGTCCAGCGTTTCAAGAATTATGAGGTGAGTCATGTTGGAAGTTTGCTTGTAAAATAAACAAAAGTGGTTTTTCTATGTCCCACATAGAAAATATGGAGTGAAGTAGGCTTGTTTATAAGTGCGGGCTTCTTTTGTGTGTTCAGAAGAAGCATATGAGTTATGGGCTAGACCCATGATACCCGCGTGCGGGGGCGCGAATAATTGCGCGATTGTTAGGCGCACTTTGCGCGCTCGCGGATTAATTAGCCTAATCCTCTATTTTTTTAATTATTTTTATTTTATGTCATGCTGTTTCTTTATGACTGTTATTAGTCGAAAGGGTGTCTTCGTTAATTTTGAAATTTTTTGAAATTATGAAATTCGGGAATTCGTGGAAAATATATATTTATTATTTTTAATTATTTTTTTAATTCCGAATTTTCGTGTCTTTTCATAAACCATTTCGGCTGCATACCTTTTCAATTATGAACTGTCGACCGAAGAGTTGTGTTTGATTATTTTAACTGTTTATCGAAAGGTTGCCATTGTTCGTTAAAAATGTCTTTATATATACTCATCGGTTTTTTGGCATGAGATAAGGTTTTTCTTTCTTTTCCGAAATTTTCTTCCCTAAAAATACAGCCATTTTCTCGAATTGTTTCGTAGAGAGATCCTGGAGAAATACTAGAATTGCTATCTAGTATTCTCATTGAGACTTTGTTGTATCCTGGAGGAAATTTGCCGGTGACCATTAGCAACTTCGTGGGGCAAATAATTCCTTAAAGAAAGTGATATCACGCCTCAAAGTCTCACTTCATTGTTCTACCCATTTTCGAGGTCAATTTATCTAACAATTTTAAGGAATTATTCGTTCAACAATGGAGTCAGAGACAATCAAAATCATGAACCAAAACATGGTCAAACTGGACCGGTTTGATGGGAACAACTATGCTCGCTGGAGGGACAAGATGATGTTCCTACTCACTGCCTTGAAGATATCCTACATTCTGGATCCAAACTTGGCGCCTATTGAAGATCCGAAGCCTACCACTAAGGGAGGACAACCGAGCACTGAAGCAATTGAAAGGGACAACAAAGAAAGGAAGAAACGTGAGGAGGACGAGTTGCTATGTCGTGGACACATTCTGAACACATTGTCTGATCGATTGTATGATCTATTCACCGAGATGAAGTCGGCCAGAGAAATTTGGAACGCACTTGAATTCAAGTACAAAGCGGAGGAGCAAGGTACCAATAAGTATTTGATCGCAAAGTATTTTGATTTCAAGTTTATTGATACTAAGCCCTTGTTTGAACAAGTCCACGAATTACAAGTGCTTGTCAACAAAATTCGTGCCCTCAAAATTGATATTCCAGAAGCTTTTCAAGTCAGAGCAATTATTGCAAAATTGCCTCCAACTTGGAAAGACTATGGAAAAAGGCTGATGCATAAGTCTGAGGACATTTCCTTGGAGCAAATACAAAAACATCTTCGAATTGAAGAAGAGTCACGTTTACGTGATAATTCTGTTTTGTATGACTCCAAGGTAAATTTTGTGGATCGAAAGCGAAAATTCAGCCAGAACTTCAAAGTAAAGAATGGGCATCAATTTAAGAAGACTCAAAAGAAGAAGAAAGGTTGCTGTTTTGTTTGTGGCAAACAGGGACACTTTGCTAAGGAATGCTTTCAACGCAAGAGCATGTCAAAGGACAAGAACATTCCACCGGTGAAGGCAGATGCGAATCTAGTTGAAGAAAACTATGTGGCCATGATTTCAACCATGTTGTCAAACATGAAAATTTCCGAATTTAATAATTCGATGGCAATGATTTCTGAGGTCAACTCTACTATTGTCCAGACCGGTTGGTGGTTAGATTCTGGTGCCACAGTCCATGTGTGTAGGGACAAATACTTGTTCAAGCAATTTGAAGAGACTGTCGACACAAATGTTCAAGAGGTCCTGATGGCGAATAATGCTCTTGCAAAGGTTACTGGCAAAGGCACAGTGGAAATAGACTTTACTTCTGGAAAGAAGATTACTCTTCTTAACGTGTTGTTCATACCCGAAATTAGGAAGAACCTAGTTTCTATTGATTTACTTTGTAAAAGAGGTTTTCGGGTTTTGTTTGAATCTGACAAGGTTATCCTGTCGAAGAATGGGCTGTTTGTTGGGAAGGGCTATGCCAATGATGGCATGTATCAACTAAGTATCAATAATAATATTTCTACTTCTGTTTACATTGTTGAGTCTTTATCTTTATGGCATAGTAGGTTGGCACATATAAATACTCGTTATTTAAAGAATATGAAAAAGTTAGACTTGATAAATTTCAATGGTGACATTGATAAATGCGAAATATGTGCTAAGTCTAAATTAACTAAGAAACCATTTCCTAGTGTCAAAAGAAATTCGAATTTATTAGAATTGGTGCATAGCGATATATGTGAATTTAATAGCATGTTAACTCGAGGTGGTAAAAGGTATTTTATTACCTTTATGGACGACTGCAGTAGATATTTATATGTTTATCTCATGAGGACGAAAGATGAAGCTTTTACCTTGTTCAAGAAATATAAGGCTGAAGTAGAAAATCAATTGGAAAGAAAAATCAAGGCTCTACATTCAGATAGAGGTGGAGAATATTTCTTGAACGAATTTTCTTCATTTTGTGAAGAACATGGTATCATTCATCAAGTTTCGGCACCGTACACTCCACAGCAAAATGGTTTGGCCGAAAGAAAAAATCGTTCCCTTGGAGAAATGGTTAATTGTATGCTTTCGAATTCAAAGCTACCAATTAATCTTTGGGGAGAAGCATTGCTTACTGCATGTCATATTCATAATAGAATACCATCCAAGAGAAATGACATAAGTCCTTATGAAACATGGAAGGGTAGAAATCGCGACCTCCCCGAAACTGGTCCCGAGTGCCTACGGGGTTTGGCTAATGGATTGCTAAGTTAAACCTGCTCGAGCTCTCCCAAGCCCATATCAATTCGCGACTTAAGTTTAAGTTGTTAACATGCAAATCGATTTCATTTAGGAGTCGCCACAAATCGATTTTTGGTAGGTCGATTAGACACCTAAGTAAAGCACGGGAGAAATGCTTCACTTCTACGAACCAGAGATTCAACGGGCACGGGGACTTGATTACACTAATCGACTAATTAGTGCCCTTTCGGTACCTAATCTTGTTCAATTCACCACATAACATATTCTCGCTAATCGAGTCTCAAAATTCCGTTCCTGACTAAGCTAAGGAAAGCAACAATTAATATCTAAACCTAAACATACATAACCAACTACATGCGAGGCTAAATTAAATGTGCAATTCAAAGTGTGTGAACCAAGCGACGTGCGATTAAATCTAGTACTAAACATGCGCAAAGGGCAAGAAAATCTAATTTCAGAACCCAAGTGAAACTTATGATTTTTTTTTGATTTTTTTGAAATTCTTCTTTTGAAATTTTTTTTTTTCGAAATTTTCGATTTTCCCTTTTTTTGGAATTTCTGAAAATTTTCGGAATAAAATTTTTTTGAAATTTTTTGAAATTTTTTTTAAATTTAATTTTTTTTAAAAAAATAAAATAAAATAATAATTAAAAAAACAAACCGGGTCGGATCTCCAAACCCGACCCGGATCGAGATTGACGCGGGCGTGCTGGCCCGGGTCCGCGACTGAACCGGGTTCATTCGTTGAGCCCGGTCCGGCGAATAAATAAAAGAAAGAAAAGGCCCGGCCCGAAATTAATTCTCTAAAAAAAAAGACAAGCCCAAAGCCCACTTAAAAAAAGAAAACAGCGTAGCCCAAATCCGGATTTTGGCCCACCCGCGAAAAGC
The DNA here is from genome assembly GCA_031216235.1 of Syzygium jambos. NCBI lineage: Eukaryota > Viridiplantae > Streptophyta > Magnoliopsida > Myrtales > Myrtaceae > Syzygium > Syzygium jambos. The sequence goes on from CM062224.1 coordinate 17,303,691, forward strand.
CCATGCGCGAAAGGGCCCAAGACCTTGAAAAAAACTATCCTAATTTTGAATCAAGCCCAAAACTTAATAGAACATCAAAACCGGCCCACCCGGTTCGCAAATCGTGCGCCCGACCCGGTTCGGGACCCGACTCGGCGAAACCCTACCCGGCCGTGATCCATTCGCCCGACCCGGTTGCCAGCAGTCGACCCGACTCGCCGCCGCACCCTCTTCGTCTAGGGCTCCGCCTTGGCTGGCCGAGCAGCCGCGACGGGCCTCCTCCGAACGCCGGCCTCCACGGCCGGCATTCCACCTGGGTCCGCATCGCCGCCCCGACGAGGGATGGCGGGCATTTTCTACTCGAGTCGCCGTGGTGGACATGCCCTGACCGGAAAGGTCAGGGCTTGAAACCTAGCGGCCAAGCCCCCGCTTGGCCGTTGCCGGACACGCCCTGACCGGAGAGGTCAGGGCTTCACGCTCCGCGGCGGAGCCCTTGCTCCGCCGCCTCGCCGAGCCCCAGCCTTCGTGGCTGGGGTTCCCAGCTCGACGGCCGAGCCCATGCTCGGCCGTCGAACGACACGTCCCGACCTTCGTGGTCGGGATTCTTGACGACGCGGCCGAGCCCTTGCTCGGCCGCTACTCGACTCCTGGCGACCTCGCCGCCACAGTGACCGGCGACCTACCAAGACCATGCGGCCTTCAAGCGCAGGAACAAACTCAAGGCCTCACGGGCCGGAGCTCGCGCGAGCCGGACGGCCATGAGGTCCGGCCAGTGAGCCCCCGAACAGAGCAGCAAAGTAAGAAAAGAAAAGAAAAGAAAGGGAAGGGGTGCCGCTGCGGCGTTCCCTACCCGGCTTGGGGGCGGCGAACGAGGTGGATCGGAGTGCGTCCGGTCGCCTTGCACGCCCCCAAGCCGGAATCCTCGGGAAAATTACTCCAAATCAGACCAAAATGGAAACGAAATCCGGCGAGCTTAGACCGGGACCTACCGTGACAGACGTCGGAGCTTCGCCAGCCGCGGGCGTCGACGGGGGCCCGCACGGCCTCGGGTCTCGCTCGCCGGCGCTCCCCGCTTCACTCTCTCCCTCTCTGTCCCTCGATCTCTCTCCCCTTCTATCGCTCGTTCTCTCTTCTCTCCCGGGTGGGTCTCTCTCTCTCTCTGTCTCTGTCTCTCCCCCTACTGCCTCTCGCCCTCTCTGTCTCTCTCCTCTCCGAACTCTCTCTCTTTTTTCCTTCCCCAGATTAGCGCCGGGCTAGGAGAGGAGGTGGGCTAGTGTTGAACAGCTCAACGCTAGCTAGCTTCTTTTTTTTTTTTTTTAATTAACTAATTTTTAATTTTAATTTTTGAAAATGAACATGGAAAATATATTCTAATAGGCCCTATTAATGCAAATGCACCTAAGAACTATATGCCATGCAGTTTTAATGAAAATATTTTTGGTTTAGAGGTTAAAAATTAAACCCTAATTTTTATGCGATAAAACCCTAAATGATCTAGGCAAAATTTAGGTGTCAACAGCTGCCCCTCTTTGAAGGGGAGTTCGAAGAAGTTCCATTCAAAGACAAAAGACACCTAAATTTTGTTGGGGGGAGGCATGGGATGGCACAATGCTTGAGGCATGGGGTTGATTATTATTGTTATTATTATTTTCACGAATACTATCCAAAAGGGGAATTCTTTTACTCGACAAGGCTTTACCATGTAAGAATGGTTTCAACCAAGAAGAAAGCCACACCGTGTAAGAACGAGCTTTCGGCTAAACGAAGAGGCCACACCGTGTAAGAACGGACTTTGACTGGACGGGAAGCCATATCGTGTAAGAACGGGCTCTTGGCTCAATGAAGAGGTCGTACCGTGTAAGAACGGATTTTGACCGAGAGGGAAGCCATGCCGTGTAAGAACGGGCTCTTGGCTCAATGAAGGGGTTGTACTGTGTAAGAACGGACTTTGACCGAAAGTGAAGCCATGCCGTGTAAGAACAGGTTCTTGGCTCAATGAAGAGGTTGTACCGTGTAAGAATGGACTTTGACCGAGAGGGAAGCCATGCTGTGTAAGAACGGGCTCTTGGCTCAATGAAGAGGTTGTACCGTGTAAGAACGGACTTTGACCGAAAGGGAAGCCATACCGTGTAAAAACGGGCTCTTGGCTCGATGAAGAGGTCATACCGTGTAAGAACGGACTTTTGACCGAAAGGGAAGCCATACCGTGTAAGAACGGGCTCTTGGCTCGATGAAGAGGTCATACCGTGTAAGAATGGACTTTTGACCGAAAAGGAAGCCATACCGTATAAGAACGGGCTCTTGGCTCGATGAAGAGGTCATACCGTGTAAGAACGGATTTTTGACCGAAAAGGAAGCCATACCGTGTAAGAACGGGCTCTTGGCTCGATGAAGAGGTCATACCGTGTAAGAACGGACTTTTGACCGAAAAGGGACTTTTGACCGAAAAGGAAGCCATACCGTGTAAGAACGGGCTCTTGGCTCAATGAAGAGGTCATACCGTGTAAGAACGGACTTTTGACCGAAAAGGAAGCCATACCGTGTAAGAACGGGCTCTCGACTACATGAAGTCTTGCTATGTAAAGAAGGAAACTCTTGGCTGCGAAAGCTCGCCAGATCGATGTGGTACTTTAGGCTGCGAAAGCTCGCCGGGCAATGAAAGAGGAAGACTCTGGTGACATTTAGGGACTAAAACCCTGGAAGTACGCTTGGGGACCAAAACCATATGAACGTTGAAGATTTAGCTTAGGAACTAAAGCCCTGTGAACTTTTGAAATCAGGGTTTTGAAAAAGACCCTGAACCTTTTGAAATCGGGGTTTAAAGATAGATCCGCAACCTTTTGAAATCAGGAACCTTTTGAAATCAGGGTTTAAGGATGACCCGCAACCTTTTGAAATCAGGAACCTTTTGAAATCAGGGTTTAAGGATGACCCGCAACCTTTTGAAATCAGGATTTAAGGATGGACCCGCAACCTTTTGAAATCAGGGTTTAAGGATGACCCGCAACCTTTTGAAATCAGGGTTTAAGGATGACCCGCAACCTTTTGGGAGAGTGGTTTAAGGTTGGACCACAAACCTTTTGAAAGAGTGGTTTAAGGTTGGACCACAAACCTTTTTGAAAAGCGTGGTTTAAGGTTGGACCACAAACCTTTTGAAAAGCGTGGTTTAAGGTTGGACCACAAACCTTTTTGAAAAGCGTGGTTTAAGGTTGGACCACAAACCTTTTGAAAGCGTGGTTTAAGGTTGGACCACAAACCTTTTGAAAGAGTGGTTTAAGGTTGGACCACAAACCTTTGAAAAGCGTGGTTTAAGGTTGAACCACAAACCTTTGAGAAGCGTGGTTTAAGGTTGGACCACAAACCTTTTGAAAGAGTGGTTTAAGGTTGGACCACAAACCTTTGAAGCGTGGTTTAAGGTTGGACCACAAACCTTTGAAGCGTACCTGGGTTTACATACCTGTAGGTTGGATTGGATTGCTCAGAGGCTCTTTGCCAGCGAGGCTTGAAAAGATTCAGTGAATGAGCACTCGGGGTTCCTCACCCGAGGATTTGATAGATTATGCCTAAGTTTCTCACGAAAGACTTGAGGTGCCTAAGTTTCTCACAAAGAATTTGACATAAGGAGCCTGGCTCAGGGACATACCTGTGAAGGCCTCATTTTTCTTTTTTTTTTCTTTTTTTCTCTTCTCTTCTTTTTTTTTTAAGGGTAAAAATGCTTACCTGATGTTCACAAGAGAAATAAAGGAAACTCCGGGCTGCAAAAGCTCACGTGCAAAGAAAAAGGCTCTGGATTGACATTTAGGGACTAAAACCCTTTGCATTGCGTGGTTTTAGGGCAAACGCCCAAACCTTCAGAAAGCACAATCTCACGTGGGAAAGACTTCTCATGTAAAAATAGCTTCGGGCTGTTAGAGCTTGCCGTACATATTGATCAAATGATTCCAGAATGGATATTGCACATTCAATGGAATGTGTTGTACCAAGCGCTCTGGTAATGAAGGCATACCCGGTGAGATCAATGTCATTTGATTACATGTCATGAGAGACAATATCAAAAGGGTATCACCAATGAGAAAATATCGATTGTATGAGCAATTCAAGATAGATTCAATTGTTTGGAAAGCATTTAACATCCTTCAATATCGCAAAATTGCCTTTAGGCTTGAAAGACGTCATTAATCATCAAATTCCCTTAGGAGAAAGTCTTTTGTCAAAATAATCTTAACTCATGAAGAGAGCCCATTAAGCATGCCAAACAAGAATTCCTTAGTCTGAAAGGACTTCTCACATACTCTCAGAAAGGCTGTTTGATCCCATCCATTAATGTGGGAAGTAAGTCTGATCTCTCTGTATACCTCACACTATCAGTGTCGGAGGCTTCGAGAATCATTCGCAATAAGCACACGTTGACCAATCCAAGAGGTCTTTTGTGAGGACTACAATGCGGGCTTGGTCATCGTTTCAACAACGGATAAGCATTGATGGCTAAGAAGTGAAATAATTATCAATCAGCATCTCCATCAGGTTTACAAGTCAAGAAACCTTAAGATGAGATAAGACAACTTTGTCCCAACTTCTTCAAGCGATAACTTGTTTGGGAATCCAAATTTCTACTTAGACCATCCCAATCCGAAGAGACTTCGGAGAAGGTTATAACATTGATTTGGGTAAAGGCTCGAAAGGCTCAGAAATTTTCAAAAGGGGTTTAGGAGTTGGTGATTATCATAGCATCATTATCATATCATCCAATCTTTTGAGGGCACTCGACTTTTGAAATTCAACTCGTCTCGAAAGTCCATTGACTAATCGTTTTAATGTAAGAGCTTTGCTCCTTTCTCTAATGACTTTTGCTTTTGCAATGATTTTTTTTTGCAAGCATTTTGCTTTTGACATTCCCCCTTTTTTCATGAGAATTTTTCTCTTGATGCAACTTTTTTTGCTCTGGGCATTGGCCTTGCTTTTACCAGGCACACTGCTTTTTCATGCCCCCTAGTTTTCCTTTGACTTTTGCTCTTTTCATTTTTTTTTGAGCTTTCAAAACTTTCGAGATATTTTTCACACTGTCTCATGAGTACCAATTGTCTTGATAAATCACGTGCTTCGCCCCAGTGTAGGGAGATAATCACCATTCGGGTTTTAGAAATGAATATTTAGGCTCAACTTGGCTAAGCAAAGGGTATGAGTGTGTTTGGGTAGAGAAATGAATGCTCTTCTTCATTTTGGGATGTTTCAAGCTTCCACAAGGACTCACCTGAAGTTACCACAAAAAGATTAATGCAAGTAAGGGCAAAGAAGTCTTTCTCATCTTTTTCTCCAAAGAATGTCAACCAAAACCTCCAGATTTGCCCCGTTGTGGGGTGGTTCTTGACAGGGGTATTTTGTAGAAGTTCTCCACATGTAAAGGCTCAAAGGGGCTTGACTATGGTCACCCGTAGTGTGTAGGATATATGAAAGAAACGCCTCTTTTCATTTTGGTCTGTATACTACTCGCGAATGAATCTCTTGTCCTTGAACGACACAGGTTTTCTTTTTCGCTCAACTCTCAAAGTATTTACGGGACGTGTTTGGAAATGGCTTGCCTTTCCTCATCCTAAGTGTTTCTCACTTGGCATAATTAACATCTCCTCTCATTTTGTTGTGATCATCACGAATTGATTAATCTCCACAGGGAATTTTGATTCCAAATGAATAATCCGTCAAGCACAAAGACAATTTTTTAATAAGGATGACATTCAAAATTTTTGTGAAGAGCTTGCTTTTTCATTCTCCACTTTAGTGCTTGTTTTTTTTCAAAACCATCAAAGACTTTTTCTTTGTGATGAAAATTATCCATTTGATTTCCATTTGAATTTTGGGAGAAGGGTACTTACCTGCGTCATGGCGACTTGGTAAACCTATAAAGAATAAAAGAGAATGTGTTAGTTAAAGACCCTTTAAGAATTGAAAAATTGGGAACGATACAGCATTACCCCTCGTTTGCATTTATCCTTCAAGTCTTTGATGCTTCCTATCAAAGGAAAAAAGAATCATGTCAAAAATTGTATTAAAATGGACAATTGGAAACGATACGATTTACCCTTCATTTGAATTTGCTTTCTTGGATGTTTGGCAACTCCCTTCATCCGCTTTCTTCCACCTTGGCCTTTCCAATGCCATCGAATTCACTAAGTCCCAGTGAACGTTAGAGACTGAAAGAGAGGGATACTCCCTGCTTCGACGTTTGAGGGCATTACTTCATGGATGCTTTCCCCGATACATTCCTCTATCTGCAAAATGAGAGATGACCCAAGTCATTTCCATTCTTGTTTGAGCTAATTCAGGAACGATATACACCCTTTTGTTTTGGGGATAGCTCAGTTCTGGACTAAGTTGTCCTCTTCGTGCAATCTCGTCGCTTGAGCTTTTCCTTTGCAACTCCTTCCTCAAAGTTGCTTGATATTCCCTCTTAAGTGTTTGGAGGTACCGTCCACAACATGACCTGCCCTACGTTTATCTGTCGGGCATATGTCTCTTTTGCATCCATCCACTTGTTGGAGGAGAAGGGACTTACTCACAGGCTTGATTATATTAAAGCTATTTGCCCCAACTAGATGACACTTGCCCCAGCCAGATGCTTTCTCTTCCGGAGACTTCAATATGTTCAATACTCCTTCATGCCTTCTTACAGACACTCGTTTAATTTTCATTGTCCTTTGCTCGGGTCTTTCACTTTTGATCATCTTGACTATTCGTGACCCCGACGATTTGTCACATGTCCCTAATTTGATGGACAGAAGTTCTTCAAATGCACTATTTTGCCCCATCATGACGCAACCTTTCATTTGTCACAATGGGATGGACAGTTTGGCCTCGTCATGTCTTTCTAACTGGAAGCATTATTGCTATGGTCAAACACATTCTTTCGCCCCTTTACCTGTTTTGACAAAAATGAATGAACAAGTCAATTGTTGTACAAGAAGTTCTAATTGGAACGATTACAGATTTACCATCTCACGGTGTCGTTTTGCAAATCAACCTGCAAAATTGGCCAGGTGAAGAGGTAAAATTTTATGCGAGTCGTTCTTGAAACTCAATTTCAAAACATTTTGAAGGTAAGGCATAAAAGCCTAACTCGATGACTCAAATGGAAATACTGCAATTATTTTCAAAGGACAATGATCTAAATTAGAACCTCATTACTCAGAGATGTGAGTTGTGTGATTTACAAAAATATCGATTGGGTTCACAATTAAAACCCGAATCAGAAAACAATGGTTTCTAAGGATAAAGTTTGAAAAAACTCTTGAATAGAGGAGTGCAAACAAACAATTCCCGTTCTAACTCTAAACTCCGGTTCCTTGCATGACTAAGCAAGAGAATTCTAAGGAACGACTGTTACGCATAACCTGCAAAAGGAAGACAACGTTAGTATGTGAATGAAAAAGTGGTCTTTTACTGATGCCGCCTCTCATGACGAAAGCGAGGCAATAATACATGCCCCATGGTTCCTATTTGTGGGCATTTAGTATTTCACCAAGATTTCATCGTAAGTGGAGACATCATTAAAAGATCAATTCGCGGCTATCAATCGAGCGCCCTTTTTATTCCAAAAGTTTCATCGCAAAATGTGGCGTTAATTTTGAAAGACTGATTTGTGATTTTACTTTTGCAAAAATGAGGTGATTCCTATTTATTTAAAAAAATTAATACACAAAAAGTGATTTGAATTTTGATTCCAAAATGTGAACAAAAAGGAATTTTATTGAAAATGTGATTTCGATTTTATGCCCCAAGATGTAATCTTGACATGAAAGAATTTTTATACAAAATGTGATTTTAAACTCATAATTGAAAATTTAGACAAGACCATCTGTTTTGTAGGGCCAAATTAGAGATGTTTGAGATTCATGCTCAAGGCTCGCTATCAAAAGTGATTGCCAGGAATTTTCAATTATAAGCTTAGATCACCTAGGGCACTCGATTGATTTCCATAAATTTCAAAAATGAAAGTTTCAATTCAAAAGTAAACAAGTAAAGAGAGGAACCATACTTACAGTGGATGACAGTGGATGACAAACTTTTATCACACAAACATGCAAATGTAACGTGCGGCTGAACTTCTACTCTAGACGGCTTAACAAATTGGAATTACGAGAGTGGGATGACTAGTCGCCGCCTCGCGCGCTAAGCCAAGTTCTCGTAACTCCGGCTTGGTCAAGAATGATACCCCGATGCAACGCGGCCTCGCGAGCAAAGGTAAGCATTTTTGACACCAAGAAAGAAACTTTCGGGATTGAGTTGGGCAACCTCTACTACGCGGCCTCGCGGTCGAAGTCGTATCCAACTCAATACCATCCTAAACATTCCTAGCGCAGCCCAGGTCCGGCAGCATGGTTGTGTGTGCAACAGTGTAGTGCTAAAACATTTAAAGCATGCACAACAATATATAGGCAAACAAGGCTTCAAACGTCTGAAAAAAATAAACATTAGTTCCCTAAATCTCAAAACCTGCAAAACAAGGGGTTAATGGCGAGAACATTCACGTTAGGGATGTATATAAACAAGAAAAATGGCCTAAGTCCACAAAATCTCCCCAGTGGAGTCGCCAAGCTGTCGCGACCTCCCCGAAACGGTCCCGAGGCCTACGGGGTTTGGCTAATGGATTGCTAAGTTAAACCTGCTCGAGCTCTCCCAAGCCCATACCAATTCGCGACTTAAGTTTAAGTTGTTAACATGCAAATCGATTTCATTTAGGAGTCGCCACTAATCGGTTTTTGGTAGGTCGATTAGACACCTAAGTAAAGCACGGGAGAAATGCTTCACTTCTACGAACCAGAGATTCAACGGGCACGGGGACTTGATTACACTAATCGACTAATTAGTGCCCTTTCGGTACCTAATCTTGTTCAATTCACCACATAACATATTCTCGCTAATCGAGTCTCAAAATTCCGTTCCTAACTAAGCTAAGGAAAGCAACAATTAATATCTAAACCTAAACATGCATGACCAACTACATGCGAGGCTAAATTAAATGTGCAATTCAAAGTGTGTGAACCAAGCGACGTGCGATTAAATCTAGTACTAAACATGCGCAAAGGGCAAGAAAAGCTAATTTCAGAACCCAAGTGAAACTTATGATTTTTTTTTGATTTTTTTGAAATTCTTTTTTTGAAATTTTTTTTTTTCGAAATTTTCGATTTTCCCTTTTTTTGGAATTTCTGAAAATTTTCGGAATAAAATTTTTTTGAAATTTTTTTAAATTTAATTTTTTTAAAAAAATAAAATAAAATAATAATTAAAAAAACAAACCGGGTCGGATCTCCAAACCCGACCCGGATCGAGATTGACCCGGGCGCGCCGGCCCGGGTCCGCGACTGAACCGGGTTCATTCGTTGAGCCCGGTCCGGCGAATAAATAAAAGAAAGAAAAGGCCCGGCCCGAAATTAATTCTCTAAAAAAAAAGACAAGCCCAAAGCCCACTTAAAAAAAGAAAACAGCGTAGCCCAAATCCGGATTTTGGCCCACCCGCGAAAAGCCCATGCGCGAAAGGGCCCAAGACCTTAAAAAAAACTATCCTAATTTTGAATCAAGCCCAAAACTTAATAGAACATCAAAACCGGCCCACCCGGTTCGCAAATCGTGCGCCCGACCCGGTTCGGGACCCGACTCGGCGAAACCCTACCCGGCCGTGATCCATTCGCCCGACCCGGTTGCCAGCAGTCGACCCGACTCGCCGCCGCACCCTCTTCGTCTAGGGCTCCGCCTTGGCTGGCCGAGCAGCCGCGACGGGCCTCCTCCGAGCGCCGGCCTCCACGGCCGGCATTCCACCTGGGTCCGCATCGCCGCCCCGACGAGGGATGGCGGGCATTTTCTACTCGAGTCGCCGTGGTGGACATGCCCTGACCGGAAAGGTCAGGGCTTGAAACCTAGCGGCCAAGCCCCCGCTTGGCCGTTGCCGGACACGCCCTGACCGGAGAGGTCAGGGCTTCACGCTCCGCGGCGGAGCCCTTGCTCCGCCGCCTCGCCGAGCCCCAGCCTTCGTGGCTGGGGTTCCCAGCTCGACGGCCGAGCCCATGCTCGGCCGTCGAACGACACGTCCCGACCTTCGTGGTCGGGATTCTTGACGACGCGGCCGAGCCCTTGCTCGGCCGCTACTCGACTCCTGGCGACCTCGCCGCCACAGTGACCGGCGACCTACCAAGACCATGCGGCCTTCAAGCGCAGGAACAAACTCAAGGCCTCACGGGCCGGAGCTCGCGCGAGCCGGACGGCCATGAGGTCTGGCCAGTGAGCCCCCGAACAGAGCAGCAAAGTAAGAAAAGAAAAGAAAAGAAAGGGAAGGGGTACCGCTGCGGCGTTCCCTACCCGGCTTGGGGGTGGCGAACGAGGTGGATCAGACTGCGTCCGGTCGCCTTGCACGCCCCCAAGCCGGAATCCTCGGGAAAATTACTCCAAATCAGACCAAAATGGAAACGAAATCCGGCGAGCTTAGACCGAGACCTACCGTGACAGACGTCGGAGCTTCGCCGGCCGCGGGCGTCGACGGGGGCCCGCACGGCCTCGGGTCTCGCTCGCCGGCGCTCCCCGCTTCACTCTCTCCCTCTCTGTCCCTCGATCTCTCTCACCCTTCTCTCGCTCGTTCTCTCTTCTCTCCCGGGTGGGTCTCTCTCTCTCTCTGTCTCTGTCTCTCCCCCTGCTGCCTCTCGCCCTCTCTGTCTCTCTCCTCTCCGAACTCTCTCTCTTTTTTCCTTCCCCAGATCAGCGCCGGGCTAGGAGAGGAGGTGGGCTAGCGTTGAACAGCTCAACGCTAGCTAGCTTCTTTTCTTTTTTTTTTTTTTTAATTAACTAATTTTTAATTTTAATTTTTGAAAATGAACATGGAAAATATATTCTAATAGGCCCTATTAATGCAAATGCACCTAAGAACTATATGCCATGCAGTTTTAATGAAAATATTTTTGGTTTAGAGGTTAAAAATTAAACCCTAATTTTTATGCGATAAAACCCTAAATGATCTAGGCAAAATTTAGGTGTCAACAGGTAGAAAACCAAACTTGTCATACTTTAAAGTGTGGGGGTGTTTGGCATACTACAGAGTACCGGACCCCAAAAGAACCAAACTTGGTCCTAGAGCCATCAAAAGTGTCTTCATTGGATATGCTGAAAACAGTAAAGCTTATAGGCTTATTGACTTAGAGTCCAATGTTATTGTAGAATCGAGAGATGTTGAATTCTTTGAGAATAAATTGTCAACGGGTTATGAAATTATTGAAAATAATTCAAAACCTGTAGAGACTCAAGTAGACTCTCATGAGAAGGAGACAAATGATTCTAAGGACATGACTGAACTGAGAAGAAGCACTAGAGTTAGGAAGTCAAAGGACTTAGGTCCAGACTTTATTACTATTGTTTTCCTCGTTGAAGGAGACCGAGAAAATAACGTGGTAAATAAATACCCTATAGTATTAAACTTAGAAGACGATCCTAAATGTTTTAGTGATGCTATGTCTTCTAGAGATGCTTCGTTTTGGAAAGAAGCTATAAATGATGAAATGGACTCAATCATATCCAACAATACTTGGGTGTTAGTTGATTTACCAAAAGGATCCAAGCCAATTGGATGTAAATGGGTCTTTAGGAGAAAATACTATTCTGATGGATCTATCCAAACTTTTAAGGCTAGATTAGTGGCCAAGGGGTATAGACAAAAGGAATGAATAGATTATTTTGATACGTATGCTCCGGTAGCTCGTATAACTTCTATTCGAATCCTTTTCTCTCTAGCTTCCATTTATGATCTTTGTGTTCATCAAATGGACGTCAAGACTACTTTCTTGAATGGAGATTTAAATGAGGAGATTTACATGAAACAACCGGAAGGTTTTGTTCTTCTTGGAAATGAAAAAAAGTTTGTAAATTGATTAAGTCTCTTTATGGCCTTAAGCAAGCTCCTAAGCAGTGGCATGAGAAATTTGATTCAGTCATATTGTCTAATGGTTTCTCACACAATAGTGCCGATAAGTGTATATATTCTAAATTCACTAAAGACTATGGTGTTTTAGTGTGCTTATATGTTGATGATATGCTTATCTTTGGAACAAATATGACTGGAATTAATGAAACTAAGAAGTATCTAACTTCCATGTTTAAAATGAAAGACTTGGGTGAAGTAGATACTATCTTAGGTATTAAAGTTAAAAAATATGGTGGGGATTATTCTCTGAGTCAATGCGACTACATTGAAAAAATGTTAAATAAATTTCAACATCTTGGTTTCAAGGACATAAGTACTCCATTTGATTCCAGTATTAAATTAAATTATAATACTGGTAGGGCTGTAGCACAACTTGAATATGCAAGTGCTATAGGGTCTTTAATGTATGCGATGCATTGTACTAGACCTGATGTTGCTTATTCTGTGTGCAAGTTGAGTAGGTACACTAGTAATCCAAATATGGAACATTGGAAAGCCATTATTAGAATTTTTGGTTATCTTAAGAGAACTAAAATTTAGGCTTGTTCTATAATAATTATCCAGCCGTATTAGAAGGATATACCGATGCTAGTTGGATTACAAGTGTGGGTGATAAACACTCCACTTCAGGATGGGTTTTCACTCTAGGTGGAGGTGCTGTTTCTTGGGCGAGCAAGAAACAGACATGTATAACTCACTCAACTACGGAGTCAGAATTCGTTGCTTTAGCGGCAATTGGGAAAGAGGCTGAGTGAATTAGGAATTTGTTATTAGATATCAAATTATGGCCTAGTCCTATGCCTCCTATTTCTATTCATTGTGATAGTCAGGCTACTTTGGCAAGAGCTTATAGTAGCACCTATAATGGGAAGTCTAGATATATTAGCCTAAGGCATGAGTTTGTGAGACAATTGATTAAAGATGGTACCATAACAATTGTCTACATGAGGTCAAGTAATAATTTGGCTGATCCTTTGACAAAGGCATTACCAAGAGATATGGTAAAAATGACCTCATAAGAAATGGGGCTGAAACCCTTTAATTAAAATCACCAGTAATGGTAACCCAACATTTTTCTAGAACATCACTAATTACAAGGTTTAATGGGTAAAAACAAGTTACTGAAAAGTGATTGTTTGATACTGATGCTTGCCCTAATATGAGAAGTCGGTATCGTCTGTTACGGTTTGAAGGTTGAATTGAATTCTTAATGAAGTATTGTACGAATATGTAATGTGTTAATAGTAAGAGAAACACATGGTAGATACTTCACCTATATGAGCTTAGAAGTGGTGCCGCTTCTTACGAGAGTTAGGGTTACTTTCTAGAGAGCTCATGAAACAGGATCAAGCACAAGGCCATAATAGTGCTGAGTAATAGAGAACTTCTCGCTGAAACAAGAGGTTAGTGTATGTGCAATATGCCTGATTCTATTATTTAAAAGTATAAATTTAAAGCCGAGCTACTTGTCACTTTGATAGAGTCTTGAGGTACTTGCACTAAGTAAAGGTTTAACTCGAAAGAGACCTTTATGTATGTATATCTAATCTCATCGATATTTTGACTGTGTATTTTCTAAAATTTTATTCTAATGTGAAATCTTTGTTTTATAAACAAAGTGGGGGATTGTTGGAAGTTTGTTTGTAAAATAAACAAAAGTGGTTTTTCTATGTCCCACATAGAAAATATGGAGTGAAGTAGGCTTGTTTATAAGTGCGGGCTTCTTTTGTGTGTTCAGAAGAAACATATGAGTTATGGGCTAGACCCATGATACCCGCATGCGGGGGCGCGAATAATTGCGCGATTGTTAGGCGCACTTTGCGCGCTCGCGGATTAATTAGCCTAATCCTCTATTTTTTTAATTATTTTTATTTTATGTCATGCCGTTTCTTTATGACTGTTATTAGTCGAAAGGGTGTCTTCGTTAATTTTGAAATTTTTGGAAATTATGAAATTCGGGAATTCGTGGAAAATATATATTTATTATTTTTAATTATTTTTTTTAATTCCGAATTTTCGTGTCTTTTCATAAACCATTTCGGCTGCATACCTTTTCAATTATGAACTGTCGACCGAAGAGTTGTGTTTGATTATTTTAACTGTTTATCGAAAGGTTGCCATTGTTCGTTAAAAATGTCTTTATATATACTCGTCGGTTTTTTGGCATGAGATAAGGTTTTTCTTTCTTTTCCGAAATTTTCTTCCCTAAAAACACAGCCATTTTCTCAAATTGTTTCGTAGAGAGATCCTGGAGAAATATTAGAATTGCTATCTAGTATTCTCATCGAGACTTTGTTATATCCTGGAGGAAATTTACCGGTGACCATTAGCAATTTCGTGGGGCAAATAATTCCTTAAAGAAAGTGATATCACGCCTCAAAGTCTCACTTCATTGTTCTACCCATTTTCGAGGTCAATTTATCTAACAAGTTAGAACCATCCCCAACAACTTTGGGCAGATTTCTAAAAGTCGTGGAAATTCAAAACAACAATCACACAAACATGAATTAAACTTGGACTCACTTACTTTAAAAGCCAGTTGACGCATGTGATGTTTTCTCTTCTTTTTTCTTTTTTTGTATATGAGAAAGTTTCATAGTTGCAGCAAGAGAAGTTCAGTTTTTATCACTAATGTCTGGAAAAACTTCGTAGTGTTGGACATATATATAGAGTAGCTTGGAGCCTATTATTTAAAATGTTTTCTCATTTTACATGAAACGAATGGTTTTATTTAGCTTTTTTTCTACGTAATATACTCCAATTTTTTTTTGTCCATTTCTTACTAAATATCAATTATTATGATGACGAATTTAATGATTTACGATATTTAAAGTGAAGATAGAACAGTAAAGAAAAACTTGCAAAAACTGTAATTGAGTCATAAAATTTATCGATTTGATATAATTGAGTCTCTTCTTTAATTTTGTCTAATTTGATTAACGTAAAATGCTGGCCGCGCAATTTTTATTTATTTCTCTCTCCTAAGTGGCATAAAGCTTAAAAAAAAGGGTTGGTCTGCAAGAACGTCTCCTTTTGAGGATTGGCCCAAATTCCCAAAGCCCTAATTGAGTTTTCCTCTCAAGTTCTCCTCACCTCTTCACCGGTCTTTCTCGTCCATGGTGTACTTCTTGCTCATGGAGTCCTCTTGTTATTTGTCCGAGTATCCCCCTTCTTCTTCTCCGTCGAGTCCTCCTCGCACAACTACTTGATGAGGCCAACGGCGAACGTCAAGTCCTCTTCTTCCGAGCCCGACGACATGAACGAAGGTGTTAAAATCCCCCTTCTCTTGTATTTTGCTTTCGTCCCCGTGGAGATATGGTAACTCATTTTGAGGTGTTTTCTCTCGTGGATTGAATCGGTCTGAAGTTTGGGAATGATGTCAATGAGTATACGCAGAGACACAGAAAGTTCTTGCGATCTTTCTAGTCTTAGCAAAATAAGAGATGGGATCGACCAAAACAAAACAAAACAAAAAAAAAGACACGGATTGTTTGCACGATTTTGTGCGGGTTAATTAAGGCGGGAGCAACTATATTTAATGCTCAATTTCGCGGTTCTCTGCTTCGGAAAAATGCTATAAATTATTGGGGATTTGGCTTCATTATCTTGCATACCGCACTTTGAAATTTTTTAAAATTCTATTTCAAATTATTTTGAATACATCTTTTGGCCTGGGGAGTCAAAATAAAGGTGTCATCTTTAGTTCAAGTGCTATTTGTTCACTTAGAATTGCCGGAATATCCAATTATTGTGCGATTCCTTTAGTATTGTATTGGGGACATTTTCAATTTAGAGCTTGAATTAGCCTACATAATTTATTTGACTACCTAAAGTGTTATTTATTTTTGGAGTGCCAATTTTCAAGGACAATCTGGTCTGAGGTGCTGAAGCTTTTACTGGTACAGGACCATTTGTGCTTTGGGTAAAAAAAGCATGTTTTTGTTGTTACAATCGTCAGCATTAGATAGAGACTTAGGGAAGACGGTATTCCTCTTTCTTCTTTCGCGTTGCCAAATTTGTTGCTTGGAGCCCTTCAGGCAATGAGACTAAAACCTGGATAAAATGTGTTT
The DNA here is from genome assembly GCA_031216235.1 of Syzygium jambos. NCBI lineage: Eukaryota > Viridiplantae > Streptophyta > Magnoliopsida > Myrtales > Myrtaceae > Syzygium > Syzygium jambos. The sequence goes on from CM062224.1 coordinate 17,319,696, forward strand.
GTTTATGAGTCTTAAAATTGGTCTAGTCAGTTCTTTGTCAAATCGAATTTGAGTAGGGCCAACACGTGGTAATTAGGTGTCCTTCCTCTGGTGAGGCCGCGAAAATGGTGATATACAATGCCGTTGCTTTTGTTAATGTCTCTGGTTTTTGCAGGAGGAAGAGAGTGTGCCGGCTGCATTCACAGACCCATTGATGGTTTGGCATGCAGAGGGCAGCGCACAAGAAGGAATGCACGTACCAGGAAATATGGAGGAACTCCTGGCTCCATCTGAGGTAACTTCGCGTCAGTAGACTAGCCGTATGCCTGAAGTTTGAACACATGGTTTGGTTGCATTCGGTGGCAACTGTACTGAAGTGTAAATGCTTGGTTTATTAGTATTCCTCCTCACAGCCAAGATGGTGGAATATATTTGGTTTATCAGTGGGGACTGTACTGAAGTTTAAATACTTGGATTATCAGAGGTCGCCAGGTTTCTGTTGCTTACTCGGACTCACTTACTTTAAAAGCCAGTCGACGCATGCGGTGTTTTCTCTTCTTCTTTTTTTCTTTTTGTATATGAGAAAGTTACATAGTTGGAGTAAGAGAAGTTCAGTTTTTGTTACAAATGTTTGGAAAAACTTCATATTGTTGGAAATATATATAAAATAGCTTAGAGCCTATTATCTAAATTGTTTTCTCGTTTTACATGAAACGAATGGTTTTGTTTACCTTTTTTTTCTACGTAATATACTTCATTTTTTTGTCCATTTCTTACTTAATACCAATTATTATGAAGATGACTTTCATGATTTACGATATTTATAGTGAAGATAGAACATTAAAGGGAGACTTACAAATATTGTAATTGAGTCATTAAACTTGTCAATTTGATGTAATTGAGTATCTTCTTTAACTTTGTTGTGGAAAATGTTGGCGGCGCATTTTTTATTCATTTCTCTCTCCTAAGTGGCATAGTGCTTTAAAAAAGGGTTTGTCTCCAAAAACGTCTCCTTTTAAGGATTTCCCCATATTCCCAAGCCCTAATTGAGTTTTCTTCTCAAGGTCTCCTCACCTCTTCACCTGTCTTTCTCGTCCATAGTGTACTTCTTGTTCGTGGAGTCCGCTGCTTATTTGTCGATCCTCCCGTTCTTCATTCGAGTGTCCCCCTTCCTCTTCGTCGAGTCCCCAAATTTCCTCTTCATTCGAGTGCGATGACGTCAAGTCCTCGCACAAGTGCCCAATGAGGCCGACGACAACATTGAGTCATCTTTGCCCAAGCCCGACGGCATGAATGATGGTGTTACAAGCCACTACATTGAGCTTAATCCCGTTTCTTGTATTTTGCTTTCGTTCTGATGGAGATATGTGAACTCATTTGAGGTGTTTACTATTGTGGATTGATTAAATCTGAAGTTTAGGAGTGATGTCAATGGGTATATGCACAAACACAGAAAGCTCTTGTGATCTTACTAGCCTTAGCAAAACGACACGGATTGTTCGCATGATTTTGTTTGGGTTAATTAAGGCGGGAGCAAACTATATATAATGCTGAATTTCGCGGTTCTCTACTTTGGGAGCATGCTAAAAAAATTGGCGATATGGCTTGATTATCATGCAAACTGCCCCTCCGAAATTATTTGAAAATTCAATTTCAAATTATTATCAATAGATCTTTTGGCCGGGGGAGTCAAAATAATGGTGTCATCTTTAGTTTAAGTGCTATTTGTTCGTTTAGAATCTCCAGAATATCCAATTATTGTGCGATTCCTTTAGTATTGTATTTGAGATATTTTCAATTTAGAACTTGAATGAGCCTACATAATTTATTTGACTATCTAAAGTGTTATTTATTTTTGGAGTGCCAATTTTCTAGGACAATGTGGTCTGAGGTGGTGAAGCTTCTACTGGTACAGGACCATTTGTGCTTTGGGTACAAAAAAGCATGTTTTCGTTGTTACAATCATCAGCATTAGATAGAGACTTAGGGAAGACAGTATTGCTTTTTCTTCTGTCGCGTTGCCAAATTTGGTGCTTGGAGCCCCTCGGGCAATGAGACTAAAACCTGGATAAAATGTGTTTGTTTATGAGTCTTAAAATTGGTCTGGTCAGTTCTTTGTCAAGTCGAATTTGAGTAGGGCCAACATGTGGTTATTAGGTGTCCTTCCTCTGGTGAGGCCGCGGAAATGGTGATATACAATGCCACGGGTTTTGTTAATGTCTCTGGTTTTTGCAGGAGGAAGAGAGTGTGCCAGCTGCATTCACAGATGAATTGATGGTTTGGCATGCAGAGGGCAGCGCACAAGAACAAATGCACATACCAGGAAAGATGGTGGAACTCCTGGCTTTATTTAAGGTAACTTCCCGTCGGTAGACTAGCTGTAGGCCTGAAGTTTGAACACTTGGTTTGGTTGCATTCAGTGGGGACTGTACTGAAGTTTAAATGCTGGGTTTATTAGTATTCCTCCTGATGGCGAAGATGGTGGAATTTACTTGATTTATCAGTGGGGACTGTACTGAAGTTTAATTACTTGGTTTATCAGACGTCACCAGGGTTGGAAGAAGACCATGAAGCAGGCGAGCAAGCAGCAGCCCCTGCAACAGGCTCAGCAGCCCCTGCAACAGGCTCAGCAGCGGTGGCGGCAGCAGCAGCAGCCTATCCTGCAGAACACGTCGGGGAGCTTGAGTTTCAGCAGCAACATGTCGCTGTTGAGGGAGGGCGAGGAGGTGCCGAGTTTGGCTCTGTCCACTTTCAGGGCCAAGGAGGAGGAGATCGAGAGGAAGAAGATGGAGGTCCGTATCCTCTCTCACTTGGGTTGGATCAAGGGAGAGACCGAACGCATGACCACTATTGGCGAGGTATGAAACATGAAATCCCCACATGAAAATGGTTTAATTGGGGGCTTTTTCTTTTCTATGTTATGGTAATAGCAATTAAGAGGTGAGGGGTTTTTGTGGTTTTATTCATGGAGAGTTTTTTGTTACTTTGTTTTGCGGAATGAACAGAAAAACGGCAGCGGAGATGACGGTGGCAAGGATGAAGCTGTTGAGGAACAAGAGATAGGCGGTGCTGAAGCAGATGAGGCGCGACATCACGTTGCTTCTTCAGTCTGGTCAGGACGCCACAGCTCATGTCCGGGTACATCTAGTTCTTCCACTACGATTTGCATTTGGTTATTGCATTGGCAGTTGGTTTGGTTTTTTGTATTGGACGGAATTCATGTCTGTTGAGAAATTGGTCTTGAGCAAAAAGGTTTATTCTCAAATTTCCAGTGGTTTTTGTACGTCTAATTTATAATTAGAATGCTTTGAGAGTGCTGAACTTGAAATAATCATATCGGTTTTTGGTTGCATTCAGTCATTTGTATCATCCGGTGTGAAAAAATAAAAATTCACATTCGGATGAATTTTTGAGATTTTGAATCTGCATCTTATTTGATTCATGAAATGCTCTTCACATAACACGGATTTCTAGAAGACTTAACATTCAAGTAGGAATGCTTTTATATCTGAGTCAATCACCCGAGACTTCGGCATTCCGATCGGCGAGGCTAGTAAAAAAATATGGGGGACCTACCTAAAAAGCCTAAAGGTGGCTTGCATATGTGAGGACACAAGTATTTAAACGTCTGATAAGCCGTTGGGCTGAGGAAATGAAAACAACGAGGCTTCATTTTATTCCTCCTGCTCTGACCATTCAGGGTCAAATTTTTAATCACTGACTATGGTGGAATGTTTCCTGCTCGAGGGGGTTGTCATTTCATTGTCTCGCTTCTGGGGCACCTCTGATAGAACCCAGATCAGCATGTGCAAGTTACACCTGGTGACCAGCCGGCAATTCATGGATATATTAGACTATACATGAGGCCAAAGCTGTTAAGTTCCCTAGAGATTTTTCGTAACAGAATGAGAAGGAATCAGAAGTTCTCCAATAAGAATGGGAAGAACGATGAAAGCTTTCTGTCAGATTGCCAAACACCCAACAACTTTCCATTAGAATATCTAGTTTTCATTAGTAAAGCAACTCTGAAGCATGAAGCGGGAACAAGTACTGAAGATGAGGGAAGTAGGATTTTCAGTATTTCAACCTGACACCAATGGACACACCCGCCTCCATAAACTATGGAAGGCTTAGAAACTTCCCACCAACTCTCGCATTAGACACAACCAGCATAATGACACAACAACAGCATAGAACAACTGGCAATTAATATATCATATTTTCTTTCTTCACTCGTGTGAGCTCTTCCTTTTAACATTTATACTTCCCCCATTGAGCCTTGATTTCAGCTAGAAGTTAGCTCATGTCGACCTCGTCGCACCTCGTTTGGCTTGATTCGCACGACGCTTGATTCCTTCAAGGAAGTCGGCTATCATATCCCTTGCTCGATCTGGTGTGTTCTGATCAACCCCACGACTTACCACAACCATAAAAGCAATTCCTACATTTTTCCATGCCTTTGCTATGAGAATTGGTGATTGAAGACCACAAGAGTAATTAAGCTCTGAGTCAATCTCATTAGGAGTTACACCACTTGATTTAGACGTTGGCGCCCTCTATATTCTGGCCGCCATTCTTTGATTTGGCAATTGAGATTCTACTAATTGCAACAGAAGCAACAGAAAAATGCTCCAGAAGAAACGTATGATGACTATCGGTTCATATCAATAATTCTACTAGGGGCTTCTTCACTATAACAAGACAATGCAAAGCAAAAGGAAAAGCATCCGCATAAAAAAGAAGTGGGCTTCGTTGTTGCAAGAAGAATAATGAATTCACAGACATTACCATGTATAACCTGATCACAAGAGCATCGAAGAAATTGATGACATTTAAGAACGAAGTGTTAGCTGCATTACAACTCAAGTCATGTGAAGGTAAAGTGTAACTCCCGTTTTGGACTATAATAATGCTACGAAGAGATTGGTCATCCCAGAACGTTCACATCTTGCAAGAACTTTGAATTCTGTCTCATTTTCTTTTTTGTGCTCTGACTTTTATTCCTTACTGGGCTGTCATTACGGGTGTGTTTGTTAACGTACCAAATAGTAACTGATTCTATTCTTTTGATCTTGGGAATAGATTTAGAATATAAATCCGTTTGGTAAATTTTTTGTTCCCAAGAATAGAATAAAAAAAAATATTCCCCGAAATATATTTGAAACAGAATAAAAAATAAAAAAAAGTTAGATTCTTGTTTTCGAAAACAACTCCACAATCATTTTCTTCTTCTCTTCTCTTCTCTTTCTTCTTCTTCTCCTCTCTTCTTCTCTTTTCTTCTTCTTCCCAGCTGGTTGCCGAACTGCCATCGGCAGTCGCCAGCGACCAGCTCGGCGAGGTCCGGCGAGCTCGCTAGAGGCTCGCCTAGACACCGGTGAGGCTCCAGTGACCTCCCCCTAGCCTGGCGAGGCTCTAGCGAGGTCGCCGAACCTCACCCAGTTGATAGCTGGCCGACATTGTGGCCAGCAACCGACAATGAGGAAGAAGAAGAAGAAGAAGAAAATAAAAGGGGGAGAGAAACGAAAAATATATTAAAATATTAAAAGAAATTATAAGTCACAAAAAAACTTAAGGGTCATACCAAATGTATTTCTATTCTGGGAATAGAAATTTTGGATAGTTATCAAACACATTCAAATGCTCAGAAACTTGTCTAGGGAACAGAATAAAAAAGAATCATTTCTGATTAGAAATTATTTTTAGGAAAAGAATCGTTACCAAATGCACCCCATATGTGGGTGAAATAGAGAGAATCTGTTACAAGAGCTCGCCAAATTCTACATCAGTGACTACCAAAAGACAAACATAACAGGAACACAGACGTATGCAAGCCTCGCTGAGGAGCTGCAAAGCGAGATATGTAACTGCCCATGAAAGACAGATTTTCTTTTCTGTTTCCTAAGTGTTGTCTCAAGATTTATAAAGCAAATCAGAACTGGAGCTAATAAAAGAGCGGATAACACAAATGATGATGATTGCAATTAGAGATCATGACGCTAATAGAAGGGTACCCATAGCACCGGATGCTCACAAGGAATGACCGAACAACAGTAGCCACTTACCAGTAGAACGAACGAAGAAGGAAAGGAGATATTCATTCTTTTAGTCGTGAAGGTTTCATGTCGGGTAGAATATAGTGTCTACTTCTGCTTCTCATTTAACTTTTGATGCCTAGGTTGAGTCTTGGTTTTAGCTTCCACTATAATTTAGTCGATTGTGTACGTGAAAAATTCTTAATTTAGCTGGATTGAGAACAAAACCAGTTTTCATCAAAGTAGTGATAAAATTAACAATACACAATGTATTTATGTGTATGCATAGATGAAATTTAATTAGCTTTCCTAACTATGCTAGAAAGAAAGGGGGAAAAAGGAGGAGGGAAAGCATTATCTACTTTTCGTTCTTTGGTCGAAAGACTTTATCTACTTGATTTGTAACGAACCTTTTTTCATTTTCCGGTAATAAGATATTGCTCTCTTCTAGAAACTTATATCTTGGGCAGCCAACCCCATTGACATATGTTACGAAGGGTATGAGTCAAAGATTAGGTTAATAGTTTTGGTATAAAATTGTTTCCATTTGGTGGTGTGAGAAATTGAACTCATGTGATGGGGCCAATTCGCATACACAATCCCAGTCTTTAATGACTACACGAATACCATAATATTTACGATTTTTTTTTCACATGATATTGTTTCCTCTTATATATTGATCTTTTCTCATATTTTAATATCAATGACTACAATTAACCTGCAGAATGACTTTCACCGGTATCTATTTGAGGAATTTGAACATCTTCTATCTAATTTCTTGTATATAGTGGATCAATCCGCTAAAAGTGTCTAAAATTAGGTATCTTATTATAATAAAAAAAATGCTATTAAGGCACAATCGAGAAATTCATTTGAAGTAATTTGTCAGTGCAAAGTTTAACTTGATGTTGATGGTTTGATATTGGACTATGAGTACGACAAAACTCGGTTTCTCAATCCATGTTTGATATAGATTAAATTCGATTGAACTCAATTATTGATAACGTATAAACTAAATCACAATGTGAAGCTTGAACTCCATCTCAAGTTCCCATTAAAAAAAGAAGTAATATCATACTATAAATGATATTGATTATAAAGGTTGATTAATAAAGTTAAATGAAAATTCTTTCAGCTCTATTGCGTTTTAATTCTATGTATATATATCTCGATACTTTTATCTCGATTTTTTTTTTGGGTTTATGCTATAAATGATTCCCAAGAAATTCTTGGGGAAGATGTGGGACTAGTCGCACCAACTAAATCCGTAACAAGATTCCGAGTGGTGCGGTATTTTCAGACAAGTAAACGGGCTCCTGCCCATCCCCAGCCCAAAACTCCATTGGGCTCAAACAAATAGCGAGGCTTGCCTATGCCACCAATTTTCTTGGTTGAGTCTGCCCATGATCATGGTCTATTAGTAACTTAACAAGCGCTCCATAACACGTTGGCAAAATAATTTAATTTTTTTTAAAAATAAGGTCAATTAACTGAATACATGCGCATGCGAATGCAATATAAGCTAGCTTTGTCGATGGTTTGCTTTCCGATGCTTAGGAAACCTTGTGCATGAAACGCAAAAAGATGCTTACGCTCAACTGTTTCCTAAAGTAAAAGACGAGAGCGGTTTTCTCCGATTCTCAGCCTCTTCATCTTTAGTCCTGGTTCACGACATTTGAAGTGGAAAAGACCGTAAGCCTCTCTCTGTATATATATTTATCTTGATTTTGCATGCTACGGAGGATTCCCAAGAAGTTCATATCGAAGAAGTTCAAGGAGGCGAGTGTATTACAGCTTCATGCTTGGTATACAACCAGCTTCGGATAGTGGAACTCTTATTGAACTTCCTAATGATTATGTTTTCCTTTATAAAAGCAACCAAGTCACAAGTCACAACAAAAGGCAAATACTTCTCGCGGATGGACTTTATCCTTCTTCTCGCGATCCGGAAAAATTGTCTAGACATACTAGAGGATGACGGTCAATTTTTCCCCGGCCTCCATAATTTATCAGACTATCTAGATTGCGCTATGTACAGTACCAATGCTAGAAAAGGATAATTAAACAAGGTGGGTTCAGAGAGGGAGAGAGATACCTTATGTTCGAGAGAGAATTGCTGCAACAAAAACACTAAGTTGTTGTGAGTGTGCGTGCGTGTTTTTTTTTTGTGCATTTTGAAGCAATTTTAACAGCAGCTCAAACATACAGCTGCAAATCGCTAACATAAGGTTCGACTACACATAAAAGAGGTCCTATCTTGGCTATAAAAATTTTTCTAGCCTCGTCGTATCTTGAAGATGTGGGAATCATAGTAGTTCTTCCAATGAACTTTCTTCAACAAAGAACACAAGTAGTTTGTTTTGCTCTTCATTGTTTGCTGGACCTAGGACATTTATGTCAAAAACGAATAGTTAGAATGCGGGCTCGACAATGATCACTATACCTTTCATGATAACACTAGCCTCATCCGTTCGAGCGTGGGTCATGACTCGACAATGGTGAGCACAAAATGATGTTTGGAGATCTCTATTGGGTGTTATGATGGTACATCATCTTACAAATCATATGAGTGTAGGAAAGGACTAGGCATAATCGGCGTGAAACCAGCACAAGAAGTAGAGATCACTTGAACATCCCACAATTAAACCTTCAATAATTTGGATTGGAGAAGGATTTAGAGAAAAGCTTAGATCACAGAAAGTAAAAAAATTAATGAACAGAGGGGCTCATAATATATCTGTAAAGCATATCAAATCATAGACAAGATATTACGTAATTGCTCTAAAAGCTTATTTCTTAAAACAGAATGAGCAAAACGCGATCAGCCACGTCTTCCATCACTTGAAAAAAAATGCAGAGACATGAATAGAGGAGCTCCATTCACTTCGTTGCGAAAAACATAGTCGTGAAGTCCATTGACACAAACTCAATGCTGTGTGGCCCAAGCATCTAATAAACACTACAGCCAATATTGAATGGCTGTAAACCCAAAGGCAGAGTTCACAAATCACAATCCTTACTGTAGTCCGGTAAACTTGAGAAGTTCAATTATGAAAATAGAAGCCTAACCTTGAGAGCAAGAAGAAAACCCACACATCAACAGAGGCCATTTCCAAGCATTTGATTGTGTCCCTCAACCACTCTCGAGTGCCAAAACGGGCAACATTTCAACTTCTCTTCAATATAAAAGATACCACAACGCTCCAAGATCTATACAAAGAAGGAAAAGAGAGCTCAGCAGTGACTAATAAGGGCAATCAAATGTATACTTAAAAATGAACAAAAAGGACAAAGGCATAATGCAAGAGAAGTAAACTCAAAACATGATTTAGTCACAGCAAAAAGGAAAAAAAACATGGTTACACCAAGCTACATTTGTATTCCACTTTCGAGTTCCGTTGAAGCACTCCTCATGCCAAGCTCATGTTTCAAGTCTATCCCCCTATATTCTCTTTAAAACCACCTTAGCGTCCAATATCCAGGTCACTCGGCATTTAGTAAATAAAACACCTTTCACTATTTTAACATTCAATGAAATTAGTCACTCCCCATGGCTCATGACATACTTACCTCGTCCAGATCTTATGAGACCACTTCAAGTCCTCCGCATGCTAACAATTCTGTTTAATAGTAGTCATCTTATTGAGCCTCTAACTCTTGTGCATCTCCATTTGTCTTTTATAATTGCTCGTTTGTTGGTTTCAGTATTTCCTTCAACTTGTAAATCTCTTCATTTTTTCTCATTCTCGGACCTTAAGTTCTCGGTTGGAAGACAACTAGACTTGGAGGCCCCAAATCATTCGAGCATGAGCTATGCCCTAGCATCGGACACGTCCAGGTTTCTCTTTTCCTAACATTAGAGAAATAGAATTTCAAGTGCGTATCGCTCTTTCCAAGTTCCAAATATACCTCAATGAGATCATTCATACTTCCCTGCGGTTTAGCAACTTAAAAAAACTTATTAAACTAATGATACAATTTTTTGGCGAGCACTTGTAAGCTGAATTCATAAATACGCACGATTGCCTTTGATTCCTAACTCTGCTTCCTATTATGTGCCAGAACTTGCTTAGTCAGCAGAACTGACTTTCCTGTGAAACAAGAAAAGATGTCCAGAGATATCAAATTGAAAAAGCAATCACATTAATTCTTCCTTTCTATAGTTGTTCCTTGCTGATTGTTATATGACTTGTCATCCACCAAAATCATATGAAAACACACACTAGGAAGTTAGACTTTTGGTTTTAAGATTAGACTATTTATTCCAGCTTGCCTTCTTTTCTTGATCCTTTGTCTTCTACTCAGGTAACTGTATAAATTCCAAATACGTTGCAGCAGCAATGTTGTCATTGCCGAGACTGCATAACATTTGCTAACACTAGATGAACTATATTGAATGGCTTTTCAACAATTGTGGGGACGTGTACATGCATGTGAAATGGCACAGCTAAGGATTGGGTATTTTAGGGCTGCAGTACTGCTCTGTTTTTCAATCTCTCTCGTTAAACCAAACTGCACTCACGTTAGCAAATTACTAGAAAATTGTACAGATTTCGTCATCTATAATTCACTTTACAGCTCTAGTTGCTGCATAGCTGTTTTATTAATGTTGGTGACGTATCATGCTAGATAAACCTGAACCAAGTTGTGGATTGTGTAGCAAATCCAAGTCACTGAGCTAAGGGAATAACAAGATATCAATGCAGGCGCTAAGAACATAGACAATCTTAGGGAGGCAATTCTATAACACATCCTATGTTTTCTTCCTATGACAACTGCTGTTAAAACACGCGTATTGTCGGAAAAGTGGCAAATACCTCTGGCAATCTTTTCTTAGATACAAAGATGTATCACCTCAGCAGAATATTTTCTAAAGCGAAATTATTGATTACACTGGATATATCACTTACAGGGAAACACAAAAATTTCAGGGGAAACATGAGAGTCCCTTTGCTGCTGTTATTCTAGCAAAATTTTTGTTCCCGAAGGTGTGTTGTATCTTTTGTTTTGCTATGTTGGCCTCCTTATTTGCGTCACTCAACATCTGCAATAAAGAAAAGGGAAAAAACCACAAAAAACCCCAAACTTTATCACCTGTGATACATTTATCCTGAACTTTTTTTTGTGACACCAAAAACCCCAAACTATGTTATTTGTGACATATTTACCTCAATATACTTTAGTCCACGGGCATTTTCGTTTTTTTGCTTTTTCTTTTTTTTTTTCCCTTTTTTTTCCTTTTCGGCGAGGAGGGCCCTCGCCGGCGTTCCGGAGAGGGACGGCGATGGTTGGCCGGCGACGGCTCCGACGACGCATGGCAGGGCCCACGGCTCCACGAAAAACTCGTTGGCACGACGAAACGACACGGACGACTGTTGGTCAAGACCGAGCAGCGAGGAGAAGAGCTGCGGCGGCGTCGGCTGGTCGTGGTGGCCGGCTAGCTCGCGGTTGAAGGAGCGGCAAGCGGCTGAACGGCGGCCGGCGACGTACAGGGGACCAGCAGCAGCGGTTCACGGCGGCTGAGTGTCCACGGCTGAGGGGGGCTGAGGGGGAGAAGGAGCGAGGGAGAGAGACCGAGGGAAAAACGGCGGGGCTGGCGGCTGGCTATGGCAGCGCGGCGGAGGGCGACGGGCGGCGCACGGCGAGCGGCGGTGGACGGCAGCAGTTGTGGCGGCGGCAAGGCGGAGGCGGCGGCTTGCGGCGAAACGAACAGCAGCTTCTCGACCAAAGAAAGAGAGAGAGAGACGGGGTGGCTGGGCTGCTAGGCTGACGGCGAGCCGGGGCGGTTGGCGGTCGCGCAGCTCGGCTGGTCCGCGGCGGAGGGCGACGGCGAGCTGAGGCGGCGACGGCGAACGGAAAGGCAGAAGCGACTCGTCGTCCCCAATCCGAGAAGACAGAGAAAGAGAGAGAGCAAGGGGGGCCGAGACGAGGGCGGTGGCTGGCCGGCCGGCGACTCGCATGGCGGCGCGCAGCTGAGGCGGAGGCTGCAGAGCGACGGCGAGCGGCGGACGGTGGCAGCACGGCTTCGGTTCGCCCAGCAACCGAAGAAAATAAGAAGAAAAAAGAAAGGAAGAAGAAGAAACAGAAAAAGGAGAGTGAAATGAGGGGGAAAGACCAAAGCGCCCTTAGTTTGAATTTCAAATTACTAGGGCCAAAAATGCAAACACCGAAAGTTGATGGGCTAAAATGGAGAAGGAGGGGCTTCAAGGGCAGAGGCACGAAGTGAAGCAGCTTTCCCGACCCAAGACATAGGTTAAGAAGCGGAATGGGGCAAGGCCGAGGAACCGCCATCTCTTTTCATTTGTTTTGGCTATTGCCAAACCTAGCCTAGCCTTCGTCAATCACACTCAAGCGAAGCACCCAACTATGGCAAGGCCCCCTTCTATAAGGGTTAGGTTAGTCAATCCGGCCCAAGATGCATTCGTTGACAAAACCGCCTTAGGAATGGAGACCTTTAAAAGGCATTTTGGGTTGGATCTACAACCTGCTCAGGTGAGGCTCAGGTAAGTTTGGATATCCAATAGTATAAGGCTGCGCATGATAACTTACCAAATAGTGTTTGATTCTGTTCGTTTGTTTCCAGAATCAGTTTGAGAACATAAATCCGTTTGTTTAATTTTTTGATTCTCGGCACAAATTCTTGCAAATTTGTGCCCATAATCAGTTTTGCAGTAGAATCAAGAATAAAAAAAAAGTAGCTTCTTGATTCTGGGAACAACAATGAGAATCAGTTTTTTTTTCTTCTTCTTTTTCTTGATTTTTAATATAGCCTCTAATGTCCGACGCGAGGGCCACCCTCGCCGTATCTAACAAGATTAAAATATTTTAATAAAAATATATTATTAATAAAAAAAATTTACCGGCCATGGCCAGCGACCAGGCCATGGAAAAAAAATTAAAAAATATATTATTAATAAAAAAAAAATTACCGGCCATGGCCAGCGACCAGGCCATGACAAAAAAATTTAAAAAATATTTTCAATAAAAATATTTTTAAAATATTTTTATTGAAAATATTATTAATGAAAAATTTATTTATAAAACAATATTTTACCAGCTATGGCCAGCGACCAGGCCATGGCAAAAAAAATAAAAAAATAAATTCAATAAAAATATTTTTTATTAAAATATTATTAATAAATAAAATATTTATAAAAAAATTTTACCGGCCATGGCCAGCGACCAGGCCATGGCAAAAAAAATAAAAAAATAATTTCAATAAAAATATTTTTATTAAAATATTATTAATAATAAAATATTTATAAAAAAATTTTACCGGCCATGGCCAGCGGCCAGGCCATGGCAAAAAAAATAAATAAAATATTTTCAATAAAAATATTTTTATTAAAATATTTTAATAAAAAATATTATTAATAAAAAATTATTTACCAGCCATGGCCAGTGACCAGGCCATGGAAAAAAAATAAAAAAATAATTTCAATAAAAATATTTTTTATTAAAATATTATTAATACAAAAATATTTATAAAAAAAATATTTGACCGGCCATGGCCAGCGACCAGGCCATGGCGAAAAAAAAGAAAAAAATATTTTCAATAAAAATATTTTTTAGTAAAATATTTTTTAAAAAATTATTAATAAAAAAATTATTTATAAGAAAATTTTTTACCGGCCATGGCCAAAAAAATAAAAAAATTATTTTTAATAAAATTATTATTAATTAAAAAATATTTTACCAGCCATGGCCAAGAAAGAAGAGAAGAAAAAAAGAAAAGAAAGAAATATTTAAATATTTAAAATATTATTAAAATATTATTAATAAAAAAAAAATTATGTCTTTACCAAACGCATTTCTGTTCCCGGACACAGAATTTTGGACCTTTATCAAACGCCTTTAAATACTCAGAATCAGTTCCCGGGCACAGAATAAAAAAGAATCATTTCTGACCAGAATCTGTTCCCCGGCACAGAATGGTTATCATGTGCAGCCTAAATCACTTCCAACCTTGGACCTTTAGACTGGTAGGTTTAACATAGGGGTGAGCACGGTTCCAGGGTAGAACCGAGAACCGAAGAACCGAACCGGCGGGTCCGGTTCGGTTCCCGGTTCTAGGGTGAGAGGTTCCGGTTCCCGGTTCCAATTTTTTAGGAACCGTCGGTTCCGGTTCCGGTTCCCGGTTCCTATAGGAACCGGAACCGGAACCGGACCCGGAACCGGAACCGGCCTTGCTAAAACGTAAAAGCCCTAACTTCTTTAGTTTATTCCCAAATTTCCCCACACTCGGTCACTCCTCGTCTCCTCCATCGCGCTTTCTCTCCCACTCCCAACACCCACGACTCGACGAGATCGTCTCGCCTCTCCTCGCTCCATTCGGCGTCCGCATCGGCTCTTCCTCTGTCTTCATCAACCATGGTCTGGCTCGTTCACAGTCTCTGCTTTTTCTAGGGTTTTCGATTCTGGCTAGAGGGCGCAAGAAGGGAGCGAGCAAGGCAAGAGTAAGCGTCGGTTGAGTTTGGGCGATCTCGTTCTTGCCAAAGTCAAGGACCACCCTGCTTGGCCTACCAAGGTTCGCGCTTTTTGCTGTGTATTCCCTTTGATTGTTGCGTGTTTTTGTTTTTTCCCATTTTTGTTTGGGTGTTCAAGCGCAAGTTTTTATTTCGTGTCTTCTTCTTTTTTTGCCTTCTCGCGGTTGGAAAATGGTTTAGTTTGATTTGATTTATGTTGTGAAGCAAATAGGTGGTCGGCCGTTACGTTTGGGGAGATTAGTTTACAGGCGGAAATTCAAACTGAGAAGCAGTGGATTTTGCTTTTGGATACTTCCAAGGCTCCAGTGGAAACGATACGCGCAGGAGGGCGTTATGATTTTATTGTGGAACAAGATGTGAAGGAACTTGGAGCTCACACGTGAGTTTCGCTATACTTTGTTTTGATGAGTACTTTCAATTAGGTGTGCAAAGGTGTCTGTGATTTGAACTTGCGCATCTTATCTTTTTTGTTGATCTTCTTCTGCAGCCTGGTTTGCACAGCATTGTATTCTGATGGTGATGGAGAAAGAAAATATCTTCCTCAGTTTTTCAAATTCGTTGTTGCGAATCCGCTTTCCGTGAGGACAAAGGTATCATCTTAGTGTTCATTTGGCTGCAAGATGGTATTTCTTTTTAGTACTTGAAATTTGAATGATATGTATGTGTAGACAACATTGCTTCTATTGTGCTGTGGTGGCAATGGCGGAATTTCTTGGTTGTTTAAACATGATATTGTGTCTGATGTGTGATGTTGATTTTAATGTTCTGTTTTGCCTTTGCAAGTGATCAAGGTATGTTGAGATTGGCTAATTTAGTTAATGTAAGTTACAGTTTTTATCTCGATGTTTATAGTACATTTACAGGAACTACACACTAGATCCTATCGTTAGCTCTTTGCACAAGTTTATAGTGGCAATTAATTTTGTCATCAGATTAGATGGCTTAATGAAAAGATCGAATTAGCTAATTGGTTAATGGTTTTGGTTCTCAAAATGATTTGTTCTGTTATCATTCACCTTATCTCTCTCTCTCTCTCTCTCTTGAAAATCATTAGCATTTCAGAGTTTGCATGGGTCTCTTTGTTTTACAATATTGGGACTCCAGTGTGTTCGTGCGGAATTATGTTATGCTTTTGATCTTTTCTTATGTTATGCTTTTGATCTTTTCTTTGATGGTAATCCGGTTTTTACTATATTCGGTAATTTACTTGTTCTTTCACTGAATTGCTGTTGATCCTCACGAATGTTCAGCGAACCTTCGATTGAAAGGACTTTGAAAATTTTCAAGTCGGGTTCGAGCTCAAATGAAAAGAAAAATCCAACGGAAGTCGAACCTGCAGTAGAAATTTTAGACTATATGAAGATTGTGTTTCTTTTGTCTACGCGCACTCGCAGGCTCCCTCTTACATGCAAACGCATCACAAACACACAAGACATAACTGTTCAATAACTCATAGGTCGGACAAGTTAAGCATTGCTGACCTTGAAACTCAACTAAACTTAATGTTCAAGTAGTCACTTAGTCAAGTTCTTGTAGCTCGTGAGGAGGTGGACTTTTTTGTGCCGTGAGCTTAAAGCTGCAAAAGCTTTCTATTGCCAAGGGCCAAGCATGCAGGAGAAGATGCAGGGGAACCAGATGATCAGTGATTAACTTACACACTCTCTGTTTTTTTCCTCTCGCAGTGAGGACAAAGGAAATCTTGGGGTGCCGCAGTTACCAGGCCAGGGTTGTTCATTTCGCAGTTTCCGCACGAACACATACAAACTTAGTTTCATGGAAAGTCCTTCTGGTATAAAGGTTAGCTAAACTAATTCTGCATTCTTTGGATTTGGTCTTCCTTAGATGGTTCCAAGGGGTTGTTGATTTTTGGGCAACTTTAGTTGTCTGCAGTGAACCATGTTTAAAGTGGAGTAGGATTTGCCTTTTGTGGCAGGCAAAAAAATTGATTGGCTTACTGCTGTAGGTCATATTGGATTTTGCTTCATTCTGACTGCTGAGTCGCTCCCTCCAGTCTGCATGTTGCTTGTTCGAGTAACTCTTTTTACTGTTCATATGTTAGCTATTCTGATTGATTTGATTGGTTGTGCGAACATATGCATATGGTTGCTTAGATAACTCTCAGATGAAGTTGGACATGGCCAGCGTTGCTGACTCCTAGGTCTTCACTTTAAGTACTTTGAAGTTTTTATTTGTCCTAAGGTTTTCAACTGCTTTATCCAAAAATAGTGGTGACTCATGGGGTTTAGCTTCTAATCATCACTTGTGCCACAGGTTAGGTTTCTCACAAAAATATACCATCCCAATATTGAAAAGGTACTATTACAACTTTTTTTCTTTTTTTGGCTAGAATATCCATTTGATTCTTAATGTGATTTTTCTTTTAATCAGCTTGGTAGCCGATGGAAGTGTTTTCTGATGTACTGTTCTGCAGCATTCAAGCTTTTTTTGAGCGCTCTAAACCCCAATGATCCGCTATCTAAGAACATCGCTAAGCATTGTAATACAAATGAGGCTGAAGTTGTGGAAACAGTTTCTATGTCTTTTGTGGTTTTACTGGGTCTCTGTAGCTGGTTCTCCGATCATGTGGTACTTCGAATGATTGAGATTCAGATGAAAAATTTTTATTAGCCGATTTGATCTTTTTCGCTTCTTATGCTTGCGTAAATAATCACTTACTATGGTCCAGTGGAAGGCCAAAATTTAATTTTCTACTCTATCCTTGTTATGGTCTGGTAAAAAGAACCTGTTAGAACCTGGAACCGACCCTGGAACCTGTGACAGGGTAGGTTCCAGGTTCCACATTTTGACGGATAGGTTCCAGGTTCCAAAAAATAAGGAACCTGTACCCGAGGGTAGGTTCCAGGTTCTAGGCGGAACCTACCCGGAACCTGGAACCGCTCACCCCTAGTTTAACACCTACTAATGTTGCTCAGAAAAAAAATTGAAAAAGGCCTCTATAGCTGATTCCATAAAACAGGACTCGGACTTAATATTGGGTATCATTTATAATAACCTTTCTAAGACATTGCCATCTCTCTCTTTTTCTTTTTTTGGGATTTAATTAGGAAGATATTGGGTGGATTCATTTAATTATATTAGTCCTATTCAGTATAACCAGGCAGTTCAAAAGGCAACAATTGGGCATCGCCGAAGTTTTGCTAAGTGTCTGCTTTAATGCCATTATATAGCTTCCTTTGGCCAGCGAGGTGGACTTGGACGCTACAGCTCATGATGTGATCTATCTAATCATAATCAGCAGTTCTTCAAGCTCTGCTTTTAGATGCACAGCTACAAGCGGAGAGTGATCATCATGGGAAAAAGCCAGTTATAATAGACTCTCTTCAGAAGTCTGTCGCATCAAAGGCGAGCCCATCGGTCTCAGATGTCGAGAAGAGAAGACTCCATACAAATTCTTTTCATTCTTTGAATTCCATCATCTCTCCCCAAAACTACAGTCGCGCATCTCCAATCAGAAAATCCAACTGGGGATTCTGATAGTTGCTTATTATGCATCTTTGTACATCAGAAGATCATTGATGAGCATACCTCCTCTGAGTAGTCTACTTGGCCTCATAATTTATATGACTATTAATCTTTGTGAATCCAATAAAGTGCTTAATCCTTGCAGTAACATTCTCGTAAGGGGTAATGCGACTGTATAGGATATTCATCTTGGTGAGCAAATTAATAAGGTGGCATGCTCAGGTTGGCTTTTCAATTACCAGTCACAAATTTCCAATAGCGAGCAGTGGCTGGAGCGATCCCTTCGCATTAGAAAATCAAAGAAATTAGGATGAAAAGATTTCCTTTTGACAGCAGCTGCTATTTCCACAGCTTCTTTGTCTTTGAGCACCTCATTCAAAGTGAGGAGACAATTTATCCCCTAGCAAAAATCGACCAAATCGACCAAAGCTGTGCAACCCTATCTTCAAAACCTTTCATCTCTGATTTAACTTCTGCCCCAACCCAAATGTTGTTCATTTCAGAAACTACAAAGCCTAACAAATCGTGCACTCACTATTCGGCATTGGTGAGGGACATTGCAAATTATGAGCTCGAGTAATGCTAGCCTAGTACAACAATCTCTCCGGCAACTCAATGGTACGGTCCGCCATCTATTTTCCAGAAACTCCATATTTATGAAATTCTCATGAAATCGTTTGCACTATTTCAGTCACGTTATTTGTTATCGTTAAATAAAAGCGTTTGATGAACTGTGTTCAAATGCACAACTTGTCAATATTGTCACAGTGAGTCTTTCTCGAGTCTTTTTTTTTTCTTTAGCTTGGAAGAGTCTTTTGTAAGGCTTGTGTAATCGGAGTAACTGAAATAATCATGAATATGTTGAGGCACAAGAGTATATGTTATAAATTACATAATAACATGTTCAGGACATGATAACATGCACAGGCTTGTCTAATCGGAGTAATGTTAGATTTCAAACTTAGTGCCCACCTTGAAAATAACATGATAATATGTTTAGGACATGATCACGTTATAAATTTGTGTGTGCGCGTGCGCAGGCTTCCGAACAATCTGGACAAATGGATAATAAATCTAGACCCCACCCAATGGAGCTAGAGATGCGTCAACTTCTAGAGCCAGAGAATTTAAGATGTAAATTTACCTCCCTAAATGTTGAGAATCTCAATGCCTTATCATTGTCCATTATATTCTATCTTCTTTTATTTGGTTGAGAATATTTTGGACAACCAATCGCAGTTATAGTACAATGGTATCAAACACTCAAGGCCATCGATCCATGAGAGCCGTCATCACTGGGATTATATTCCTTATATTGGCGAAGAATAGTTGATTTTTGTGACATCCATGTGAAATACATATGATTAACGGCTTTGATAGATCCAGGTTATTTGGATCCGAGTACTGGCAAGTCTAACCCCATCGAGCCAGTTTGAGTTAAGAGAAAAAATGAACTTCCTTGAGAAACAAAGATGGACCCGCCTTTTCTCTTAGCTTATAATATACACAAGTTCATCCTCTAAGTCTTTGTTTGACCCTCTTGTGAAGGCAAAGGAGAAAGCACGGAAGTATGCTTTTGTCTAGTCAATTTGCTTGTGCTGCATTGGTCTGCACATAGACAAATTCAATGACAAATAGGCTGGTAATTTCATGTGTTCATACACATACACATACGCAAAGATGTCAACACTTACAAGTTTCATTTGGAGATTGGCAACCCCCGCAAGACCGGCAAAGCGTGTTTTGAAATTTCGGCCCTTCGAAAATACTAGGAAACTCAGGTTGATATCATCAAAAAATCATGAAGTCATACCTTTGAGAACAAGACGTTTGAAAAATCTCAACTTTGTTGGAATTATTGTGAAGGAGGAACCACATTTTCTTAGCAATTTCCCTAAAAAAAAAACAACGCCCAATTAAGCGGACATGAATCCAATGCCATATCAACCAAATAACAAACAACAAAGACAAATCAAATTCCGGACAAAATCAGCATTTGATTTCAATATCACCATTCAATTAATGATAGCATGCAATTTTATTCAGTGTGCAATTTCAATTGTCGAGCAATTCATTTTGTCATCATTCAATCTAGTGCCGAAGTGCAATCATAACATGCAATCTTACTCTATATTCAGTTTTATGCAACTTTATCGCAATAGCGAATAATTTCGAAGTTAACATGCAATTTCCAGGCATCGTATGATTTCGCAGCAGTAAGCAATTTTCAAGACAAGCGTTTATTCGTGCAATCTTTATAGGGGATTTTCGAAGTCTAATTGAGGGGAGCCTTGCACAGCTATAACTAGTTGTATAAGAATTTAGTCCGATAAATTACTTATTTTATGTCAAACAACTTGAATTAGTGTTCTGGACGTAGGAACAAAGTAATGACAAAGGGAACATGCGACTGTTCATCAATATAATAACAATATATTTCCGAGAACACCTCCTCCTCTTCGACGACTTTCATCAATTATTTCCTCGACTTAGCCTCCTATTTAGTGCGAGTCTGTATGGCTTATTTTCTTAACTTCTGAAGGAAGGCCGCGGGTGACTTCCAGGCAAAGGATTATTTCCACAACTGAGCGAAATCACTCTGTTTGAGTGTAGGCTTTTAGGCAAAGGAGCAAATGGGACAAGGTAAGGAAAGTTGCATTAGATGTTTGTGTATTGCAAAGGATAGAGGGGGAGAGCTGCTTTTTTTTCAGTTGGTCTGTTGTTTCCAAGGCCAAAAAGACTTGCTTATTCTCGTTTCCTCCGCCGTTGTTCTGTAAACTTCTCTGAACATTATCTCGGCTTGTTCTTCAATTTGCATGCTGTTCATTTCATTAGCCACTATTTTTAACTACCACAAATCAAGCTAGAGACCACCAATTTCAACTACCAACTGGAGACTTGAATCTTTGAGAAGTCTAGCATTTTCTAGAAATTGATCGAAACTTCCACAGCTTTATCAAGTTGTTACAAGGATCAGACTCAGAGTTCCCGAGTCACCTGGCGGACTCAATTTGGAGATCAATCACTCCATCGTCCTCCCAGATTGAACAGATATAGTGAGGCAGAAGAGACGGCGACAGCAACTCTAGTTAGCAGTAGCCGTGATGGTGGATTAGAGAGGGGTTACGAGGTGTTCCTGAGCTTCAGAGGGCCTGACACTCGCTTAACCATCGCCGATTCTCTCTATCATGCCATGATCCGCGCGGGGATCCACATATTCAAAGACAATGAAGAGCTCCGTGTCGGTGAAAAGATCGGAGGCGGCCTCTTGCAAGGGATCAACAACTCCAGAATTTACATCCCGATCTTCTTCAAAGATTACGCTTCAAGTAAGTGGTGTCTCCGTGAGCTTGCGCACATGGTGGAGTGCACAAGGAAAAGATGGAGAGATGACGATGAGAAATTGATCCTCCCTATCTTCTACGACATGGATGCTAATGATGTCAAGCTTAAGACCGAGTTATATCAAAAAGCCCTCCAAAAGCACGAGAGTGAGTCCGGAAAGGATTTGGCAAAGCAGTGGAAGGAGGCTTTAAGAGACGTTGCCAGAATTAAAGGAAGGAATCTAAAAGATCACAGGTATTTTCAGCTTCTCCACGACTTTACTTTCTTCTAATGTTCTTGAGATTTTAAGTTTATAATTTTTTTTTCAGAATAATTAGATTCAGTTTGCTGTTGGCTAATATTATGTGGTGTATGATTGGATTGGACGCAGTGACGGGGCCAGAAATTTTTCTGAGAGGGCAATGCTTCTTGCATAAGTTGACTTTTCACTTTTAATCCAAGTTTTGGTCAATAGTGTTAAAGGTATATCAACTTAATTAATCAATTTATAATGCAAAATAACCAAGATATTCATGAAAGTCTAAGATGTGATATAATAGTAAGATCATATGCTTCCTAAACAAAAAATGTACATCTCTTAACTTCACATCTCACTTCATTTGTACTTATGAAGGAATAAAATCAATTTTAAATACTAAGTTCGATAAAAAAAAATAGTAGGGAAAAAGTCACAAAAAGCTCCAAACTATACCTACTATAATACATTTACCCAAACTTTTATTTGGAACATCAAAAATCCCAAACTATGCCCACTGTGACAAATGCACCTAAACTTTTTCTTGTGACATAGAAAACCTCAAATTTGTACTTATGTAACACATTTACCCTCTATTAAGGTTCCGTTAGATGATTTTTCAGTCAAAAGAATGTCGTTTTTATTTCAATTAAACCATGTGAGTGCCATGTCAATAACATTTGATTTCCAGCATCAATATAGGTAGAATTTTAACAGTCCTCATTAACGAAACTTTGACGGAAGATAAATGCGTCACACAGGTACAAGTTTCGGATTTTTTGTGTCATGGAAAAAAGTTTAGGGTAAATGTGTCACAATGAGCATAAGTTGGTATTTTTTTATGGCTTTTGCCCAAGATAATATATAGACTCTTTTCAATTCATTTTGTGAAATTTTGCTTTTAAAGATACACAGTAAATCTAAATGATATAATGATATTGCATTAACATAAAAACACAAACTTATTGGAGATTTAATAAATCGTTCCTACAAATCATGAAGAAACAAAAAAATGAATTTGATAAGGTTTTGATATTCCGAAAATTAAGAAAGGAAAGGATTACTTTTTTAAAAAGTTTGTACAAGAATGGCTTAAAACTTTGATCAAGCTTCCTAAAAGTATGCTTAATAGTAGGAACGTACTGCTATAACTTGGAGTGGCAGAAAAACTTGCAATCAATTCGACTTAAGGTTAGAAAATACTCAACATTAATTCGTAAATCACCGCTGGAAAAACGGCCTAAGTTTAGTAAAATTTTGAAATCATGGTAAGGTAAAATACTACTAAATTTATGGCAGGTGAATATTTAACTTTGTTAGTACTTACCAGTATTTGGTAAATTTCTCAAACCAAAGAAAATTTATATGAATGTTGGGAATTTACCGAATTGTCTGTTGGTAAATACTCAACCGTGTTTAGAAGTCACCACCTAACAAGTAGTCCAAATTTGGTAAATTTGCTGAACCATATTAAATAAAAATATTTTGGTCGTTCGCAATATACTAACCATAGTAATTAAATTCGAATGTATATTGGTAATTTACTGGTGGATTTACTATCGTTACATATTGACAATTGTCTAATCCAAACCATCATTAATTCGAGTAAATGTTGATAAATTGCTGCTGAATTTTGGTCGTTCATAAACCATCGATCCTATCGATAACTTACCCCAACCCAAATTTGGTTAATTTTTCAAGCGCTAATAAATTCAAATGCATATTAGTAAGTTACTGCTATTGTTGGTGACTTACCAATATGTTAAGCGGCCCAAATTTGATTTACTTTCCAAAACAGTAAAATTGAAATGCACATTGGCAATTTACTACAAAAGTTATGCTAGTAACCAATGACAAGTTACCAACAAGCTACCATATTAACAAGTTGTTGCATTTTTTACCAACAACATTTGACAGTTATAGATAGTTTGACCGTTTTTCACTCTATGAAACACTAGAATTTTCCAAAGTGGAATGTATGACTCCGATTTTTATAACAAAGAAAAAAGAACGATGCAACGACAACCATGTAACTAGTTTGCAGTTACGATAGGTTATGGCCTTCATCCGCTCCCCTGAACTAATTCTGGACAGTGATAAAAAAGACTACAGGTTTTCTAATTTAAAATCAGAGCCATATAGAACAATTTCTAATATTTGGAACCTTATAGTACCTTATGTAGGTATGACTGACAAGATTTTCGACCATGTAACACAATCCGAGATTGATTGCATGTATGTGGCAGCTTATATGAACTCATAAATCTCACGGTGGAAGAGGTTTCTAGTAAGTTGTGGACAAGACAGAGAGACATGCCAAATTGTTTGGTGGGAATTAAGGACCGAATGGATGACATCATGAAGGAGTTACATCTAGGAGCTTCTGATGTACGGTCCATTGTGATTCATGGTATGGGTGGCATCCGAAAGACATCACTAACCGAAGTCGTGTTCAAGCAAATCTCCCCTCAGTTTCAAGACCATTGCTACTTTCTCAAAGATGTCCGAAGTCATGATATATTAACCTTACAAAAGGAACTGTTAGCCGGCATTCTCAATCTCAGTTGCATAAACATCTCCAACTTTGATGAGGGAGCTAAGATGATAATGACAAGGTTCCATCACAAGAAAGTCCTCATTGTACATGATGACATCGACAACTTGAACCAAATCATGAAACTTGCAGGCGAGCCCAACTGATTTGGTGGGGGAAGTAGAATCATCATTACAACAAGGAATATTGATTTCTTGGTAACTGCAGTTGAGGATGACAATGTCCTAGCCTCACATTATGGAAATTTTATATTCTATGAAATGCAGGAGATGGATCCTGATGATGCTCTTCAACTTTTCTGTGAGCATGCCTTGGGATGTGCCAAGCCTCCACTTGACTACATGGATTTTTCATATAAGCTAATCAATGTTGTTGGAAGACTTCCATAGGCTCTCGATGTCATAGGTTCCTCACTCTGTGGAAAATGCCCAAGTACATGGGAAAATGTCCTATAGAAGTTAAATGCCCAAGTACATGGGAAAATGCCCTATAGAAGTTAAAGAAGGTGATGAATGAGGATGTTAAGAAGAAGTTGATAATAAGCTACGAAGCATTGGAATCTCAGCAACAACAAATTTATCTTGATATTGCATGTTTCTTTGTCAACCAAGAGAAAACAAATGCAATTAAATATTGGGATGCAGTTTTTGGGTATCCCACCGACATTGAAGTCAAGATCCTCGCACGCATGTCTTTGATAAGGATTGTTGATAATGAAAAACTATGGATGCATGATCAACTTAGAGACCTCGGAAGGGATATTATCCACCCAGAAAGCTGCAAAATTCATCTAAGGGGTAGTAGATTGTGGTCTCCTAAGGATGCCTTCCATGTAGTGTAGAGAAAAAATGTAATATTTATCTTTAAATGTTTTATTGTCCATCCATTAACATCGTCACCTTTTTAATCTAACACTAAGTCAAATTAATACATGTACTTACTGGCTGCCACTTTTATTTTCCAGGGAAATGAAACATAGTGGCACTCAATCTTGGCACACCTGAACCAAATTCGACGTACATATTTAAACACAAAGAATTTGAGCGGTTGGTCAACCTCAGGTTCCTTCATTTGGACCATGGTAACTTTGAAGGAGACTTTAAGGATATTTTCTCCAAGTTAAGGTGGCTCTCTTGGAGCAATTGCCCTTCGAAATTCCGAGCTACCAACTTTGGGTTAGAGAACCTAGCGGTTCTCAAGCTTTCTGGGGTTAACATTACTGAAGACTGGGGAGGATGGCGTGAAATCATGGTATAATCTCACTACATACTTTTGCATTACTTTTACTCTTCCTCTTTTACGAGTTTTCAACTCAACTTCTTTATAGGTAGCAAAACAGTTGAAAGTCCTACAACTTGAGGATTGTCCATCCCTTAGAAAGACGCTGAAGTTCTCCTTAATCTTGGGACTGGAGAGATTGATTCTTAGAGGATGCACTGGACTAACAAAGATTGGAGAGTCCATTGGCAATCTACAGCATCTTGATTTCCTAGAAATAGAGTGTGAAGCTATTGAGTCACTACCTAAGTCCATCGGCAGTCTAAAATCTTTGACAGAGCTAAGAGTAGAATCCGAGAGACTTTTAGAGCTACTACACTCGATTGGTAATTTAGCGAATGTGAAGCATCTAATCTTGCTATTTCCGAAGCTTCAAGAGCTTCTAGACTCTATTGGACAATTGGAGTCACTACTTAAGCTAGATGTCCAAGTTTCACAAATCCGGGTTTTACCTCATTCCATTGGAAACCTTGAAAGGTTGAAAGTTTTAAGGATTATGAAATGCAAATTGGAAAAGCTACCAGACTCGATTGGAAGTCTCCAATCATTACTCGAGTTGGATCTGCAAAAATCATGGATCATGAGTTTACCTGATTGTATTGGAAATCTCAAAAAGTTGAAGGTAGTAAATCTGGATTATACCCGCATAAGCAAACTTCTGAAAAACCATTGGAATGGTGGAAAATTTGGAAGAGTTGCGTGCTAGCTGGTGTGATTTTAGGGAAATTCCAAGTGAAATTGGGGAATTATCCTTGTTGGGAATTCTAGACTTATCATTTAACCACCTTAGTAGATTGCCGACAACCATCAATTAGCTTACGAATCTCCAAAAACTTGATTTATGGTTTTGCGATAGGATCCAACAGTCGCCAGAGCTTCCTAATAGTCTAACGTAGTTAAAGTTTTCATCGAAGTTGATGAACACAATCCCCAACCTCTCAAACTTGACCAATTTAGTTGATCTTGATATCCGCCTATTAGATGGAGGAAGCCCACAGCAAGAACCCAACATAGAGGGGATTGTAAGGGTTAGTTTTCCGAGGGAGTTGGCCCAAAATTTTAGAAATAGGACCTTGCTTCCAACCAATTTGAGTTCCCTCTCTCAGCTACAAGAACTCCAAATAACTTGTTTTGACCCTCGATTTCTTGTAGGGCTTCCATCCAGCCTTCAAAAGTTGAGTTTAATTGATGTCCAGTCACCGATTGATTGGTCACTCTTTTCCAAATTGGAGAATTTGTCAACACTGATTCTCATCCGTTGTGGGCTAGGAGAGATTCGATTTGATGTGCTTGGAAAACTAAGGAAATTAAAGGAATTGAGTATGAGGTATTGTCCAATGCTCAAGACGCTGCCTACTCTGTCATGCTTGAAGGAGATCCGCACTTTGCACGTGATGGAATTGCCTCAGCTAACTGAGATTCAGGGTTTGGGAGAATTGACAGCATTGCGGGAATTGAATATCGAAACCTGCAATTCCATTAAAAGGTTAACCGAAACTGATCTGTCTAACTTACATAATCTGAAAATGTTGTCATTGCATGGGTGTGGATTGCTGGAGAGCGTGCCGGATGTGCCATCATCTTGTAGAGTCATTATACAGAATTGCCCGAGACTGCGTGATGTTCGTGGTCCTTCCCAGTTCGAGAGAGACGAATATTTGGTTGGCAAAGACAGTCGATGATAGTGAGTGTATAGAATCGATTTTGTCAGATAGCATCTTTTTGCACCCAATTTGCGTGTATTTGATTTGTGCTAAAAATTTACTTAGTTAAAAGAATTAAGTGATTGATTTGCTTTGTTCAGTTCCTGAAATTGTCAACATTGGGTTACCATTGAAAGAAAAGTAATTAATATAATTATGTTTGATCCATAAACTATTTATATAGTGCCAGGTATGCTAAAAGGGTATACAAAATTTGGTTTGCGAGAGGTATTTTGAACAATCAACTAACTCAATTTTCTTCTACATC
Organism: Syzygium jambos; assembly: GCA_031216235.1. Taxonomy (NCBI): domain Eukaryota; kingdom Viridiplantae; phylum Streptophyta; class Magnoliopsida; order Myrtales; family Myrtaceae; genus Syzygium; species Syzygium jambos. Next base: position 17,347,059 of record CM062224.1, read on the forward strand.
ATTTCCCTTTAATGATCATCTCCAAAAGAGAGTTTGTTTCCTTTTCGTTCTTTCCTCCCATTTTAAATTACCAAACATAGTTAGGGAAGAAGACATTGCAATTTGCCAGAGTTATTCATTTCTGTTCAATGTTCATCTCTAGTTAATGTATTATACTTTAGGGATGCATGGGCCCCATCGCCTATGCCCAGCGGCCGTGCCCGTGCCAAGGTTCTTGGTGGCCGTGCCTAGGTACCTAGCTCTAGCCTGTAGGTATAGGTCCATCAAAGCTAGGCCTGGGTCCCTAGCAACTATGCTCAGTTTCCCCTTGGTTGGGCTCGAGAATCTCAAGCTCAGGAGCCCGATGGCTAGTTATCACTTATATTGCGCGACTAGTTCATGTCCTTTTAGAAAAACAAAATCAAATTTTCCTTTTCAAACGCGCGGAAAATAATTTCCAACTCAATTTCATATTTTAGTTAAACATCGAAAAATATTATCATTTTCCTGATAAATATTTCCAAAAATATCAAAATTTTCGCAAAATAAAGGGTGCTGAAGAAGGATAACATATTTTCAACTAAATTAGAAAGAGAAATGAACTTAATATGTTTAGATTAAATTGGAATATTACCTAATCACACCATAAAAAGTGAAATAGACAAAATTAAAGAGAAAAAATTGCGTGCAAATTGAGGGTGGGCCTAATTTTTTTTTTTTTGGTCTGTAGGGTGGGTCTAATTAGATCCATGGTGGGAGTCCTCTTTTGAATTTGTCACCATCAATCATTCAATCACTATATCAAAGTCAAGCGAGTCATGCGGTTTAACGGTTTTCGGAAGGTTTGATAATGAGTTAATAAAACAAAATAGAAAAAAACCTACGATATTGTCTTACCTATATAAATAGAGGCAAGTGATCCTCGTTTTATAATGTTTGGGCTTAGAAGTTGGCAGATTTTGTTGAGTGAGAAACCCTAGAAGAGAAACTTGGTATCATTTCCCTCATGAAGAGACGCTCAAGATGAAGTTGATAAGAGTCTGATGTGGTCGGGCTATGCCTGGCTCTCTGTATGCCACGAGCATGTTCCAACCTTTCATCTTTGGTTGGCCATGGCCAATTATGTTGGTGGTTGTCGCGACCTACCCGTTCTGATTGGATTTTGGCCAAGACGTATTTGTCAAGGACTGAGGCACTCCCAAGCCTCATATCTCACACGACGAAAATTGTCTAATTTACACATTCAATTGGAGTCGTCACTATCCACGATCAAGGGTCGGCTATAAACCCTAATCGAGACGAGGAAGTATCGTCTCGATACGTGCGAAAATCAGAGATTCCAAAATTCGGGGATTTGATTACACTAGCGGTCTACTAGTGCCTTTTCGGTACCTAAACTTGAAGGATTGCAAATTAACGTACCGAACAACTTATTGAAAAAGCTTAAGATCGTCCTAACCATGCTAAAAATGGAAAATAACAATTAATGTAATAAAGGTATGCAACCGGATAATCATAAAAAAATAATAATAAGCAACCTAGCATCATCTCTAAAAAAGAAAAAGGCAATCAAAGGCTCTAAAGTAAAGCCTAATGGCTTAGCCGATTTTTGAAAATTTTTTAAAGGTTTTTCTCAATTTTTTGCAAATTTTAAACTAAGTCTAGAATGAAATTAAACACTAAGATCAAGTGAAAAACTGATTTATGGACATTTCCTAATTTTCTGGATTTTTGGAATTTTTCTGAATTTTTCTGAATTTTTTAATTTTTTAATTTTCTGAATTTTTTTAATTTTTTAATGTTTTTCAGATTTTTTAATATTTTTTGGGCTTTCTAAATATTTACGATTTTTTTGGAATTTTTAATAATTTTTAATAATTTAATATTTTTTTTGAATTTTTAAAATATTTTTTAATGTTTTAATATTTTTAATAATATAATAATTCCGTACCAGGTCCCTGACCCAATCCGCCCGAGACGTGACCCGGGACCCCATTCCCCACTCCCTTTCTATTTTTTTATTCCTTTCTTTTAATTTTCTTTTTTCTTTTTTTTCTTCTTTTCTATTTTTTATTGCTTTTTCCTCCCCAACGTGCTTTTTCCATGCACGTCCTTCTTCCTCGTGGAGTCACCGAGAGCTCAGTGAGACCACGCCGAGGGCTCTTCACCATCATGCCTCGCCAGAGCGAACCTTCCACCGCCCTCAACGTTTGCCGTCGACGCCGACGGCCGTCATTGGCTCATTCCCATCGACCACCACACTCCCGTAGCTAAGTACTCCAGCTATCGCCGTGATAACCTCGGTGACATTAAAACATTAAAACATTTCGAGACGGTAACCGATTCACCATAATAAATGTATATACGCATACGAAAACGGCGGGACATGAGAGTAACTGAGGCGGCCTCAAACCGCGGGCTTCTTTGGCATAGGGAACGAGTTTTCCGGCAAAAGCGTGTTCGTCCATGGCCGACTCGGGAAGACGATTTTCATGTCACAAAATCACACGAAATTATGGAGTCAGTCACCAAAATATCAACCTTAAAAACGAATAAGACGTAGACCGAAGATTTTATATACTGATTTCATGTTTATTTCCGGTTTGGCCTTTACTCAGACACCTTACCAAACAGAAGGTGGACAAGCTCAAACAAAGGTTTAAGGTTGAGATTTAGTATAGCTTTTGACTCAGACATGATACATAAAACTCTAAATATCCATGTTTCAAAGTCTCACTCAAAAACTCCGAGATTGACTTTGGTGCTCTGGGCATGTGATATTTCGTTTAGACATTTCAGCGAACAGTCGGCATGCGTCAAAAAGTATGCATTCGAGAGATACATTTAAAGCAATTCTCAGTTCAAACACAATGTCTTGGCCCTTAAACTCTCCCAAATCATCATAGACTTGTTTCGGTTTCGCTCAACTTGCTCTAAAAATCACTAGTTTCGTTTTAACGTTCTCGAGTTAAAAAAAAACAGGACGAAACAGAGCATGAAATAGAGGAGTTACCTGGTTCGAGAAGGGCGGATAGTCGGCGAAGAGAACGAAGGATGAGGCTGAGCTTGTCCCTTCTCTGCAGCTAGGGCTTGGTTTCGCAGCGACTTGGTCTCGGGCAGATTAGGAGGCCGGATGGTCTTCGGTCGAGGCAATCGAAAACTGTGGCGAGAGGCGTTAGCGAAGAAGCGACTGAAGGGGAAGGAAATTTGCCGGCGAACCTCCCGGAAAGAAGAACCGAAGCATTTTCCTCTTCAAAACCCCTTTCTTCTCTACATTTTCGCTCGTTCCACTCCCGGTTCCCCTCTGTCTCCTCTGGTCTCTCTTCTCTCGCTCCCTTTTATTTCCTCTTTTTTTTTTTTGAACTCCCCCCTCTCTTCCTCTGTTTTTCTTCCCCTTTCCTCCTTGCTCTCTTGCTGACCTTTAAGAGCCATCACTTCACCTGCGTTTCCTATCTCTCGTCCCCTTTCAGACGACTTTCGCCAGTCAACAACGCCAACCCCCTTCCCCCTCTATTTTCAGCTCGAAGATCCCATTGATCAGCGTGCTTTCCCCATTTTGATCTACGCCAGCAGCCGGTCCTCTCCTTGGGGGTTGAATCACATCCGTTTCTTTGCTAAAACGGCTGCGGGATCTCTTGGGTCCTTGCGCCGTTAGGATGCAGCGCTGCGCCACTGCTTCCCGCTTCTGGAATCGCAGCCATCAGCCTCCTCGTGCAGAGCACACCTTTGCTTTGTCGTTTCTATTCGTCTTCATCCTATCCGAGCGTGAGGGGAAGGAGCGCCTCAAGGGCTGGACTGAATGGCCAGAAGAAAGACTAGAGTGGGCCGGTCCTCAGAAGCATTGAATAACGTTTTTTTTTAAATCTATTTAATTTAATTTAATTTATTTTTGAAAATAAATAAGGAAAACATACTCTAATAGGCATTATTAACGCAAATGCACCTAATGTCTATATGTCATGAAAATATTTTTGATTTAGGGATTAAAAATTAATCCCCCAATTTTCTATGCAATTAGACCTTAAACGACATAGATAAAATTTACGTGTCAACGGTGGCGTACCAGGAGCCAAGCCCTCTCTCTCTCTCTCTCTCTCTCTCTCATTTTGATTCTCTCTCTCTCTCTCTCTCTCTCTCTCTCTCTCTCTCTCTCTCTCTCTCTCTCTCTCTCTCTCTCTCTCTCTCTCTCTCTCTCTCTCTCTCTCTCTCTCTCTCTCTCTCTCTCTCTCTCTCTCTCTCTCTCTCTCTCTCTCTCTCTCTCTCTCTCTCTCTCTCTCTCTCTATTTTGATTTTGATTTCAAGCAGAGATGAATTATGGTTCATATTCATTGTTCCGCTAACATGCCAAATAGATTTGCATCCACGGTTTTAGATAGGCTTAGTCTTTAAATGCCTTTCAGCATGTTCCCTCTTTCTTTCTTTCCTTTTCCCTTGACTACAGATATGCAATTGCAATATGATTTGTATCTTCCAATCAGAGATGATTATGCTACTTATTACGTGCGCCCCATAATGGAATCGATCCACTTCAAGATATAGCTACCTCATAATTGATATGTGTCATCGTCATGGAGCTCTAAAGGCGGGATTCACGTATTTTGGCGTGATTGTATAGACTCATTTCACCTCTACCGTAATTGAGGAAACTAATCGCATTGCAAAATTAAAGTGAGAACTGTGGATTTTTGCCATTACTTGTGTAAAAGCCATGCAACCATTTGCTTGTATATTTTATATACACTTGGTTCGATTAGTGCAAACATCTACGAAGAGCACAAATAGGAGATTAATTAGACAATTTTGTCCCCATTTTCCCGCAATTTATGCATACTTACCATGAAAAGCCTCCGTTTTTTTCCACGAACGGTGGTAAGACCAAATTACGTCCCAAAAAAAGAAGGGAATTAGACCTTGCATGGAGCTTCAGCTAACACGCGCCAATTAAAATCCTCTCTTTCGAATCATGCCACTTAAATCGTCAATTTTTTTTAGAATAATTCTATGTGTCTAAATGGGAAGGCACTAGTAAAAAGCGTCTCGATTGGGATCCCGTGATTCACGCAATGATTGAATCGCATAGTTTGAATTAAATAATAATCTGTGGTCAACAAAATTCCAATTGATTAGTGAGCCTCTTCCCTCTCAGTTTCTGTGACCATACGATATGGTTTGGAGTCAAAATCATGGGTCATTACTTAACGCGGCCCCGTACGAAATTGCACGGGAAATCGACTCGGTTAATTTACGAATACTACACTTGTATTGACATACATACAAGTTAAACTTCATGCATTGTCTAATAGGTTGATTTTGGAGCCCACTAATAGCAGCCTGAAATGTAAGTGACAAGCTATCAAGCAAATGAAGATGTCAAATATAATTTTTATACAGGGAACAAGGTGAGATAGTCTCGAGTTTATTGAGGCCGAATTAAAATGTCCTTTAGAGATATGATACCGAAAAAAGAAATTCACATGTTCTAAAATGAAAATAGAATCCAATCTGTAAAGGAGCGAGCGATATTCAAACTTTTTTTTCTAAAATTTTTATAATACCTTTATTAAAGTTAATTTTAACTTTAAACTTTCAGGTCATATTTTTCATGTCTGATTTGGCAAATGTTTTTATGGTAATTTCTATGCCTAAAGGATAACAAACCGAGTGTCATGCTGCCGTGCACAAGGTGCGGTTACTCTATTAAATGACCCAACTGCCCTCACTTTTTGACGAATTTCCATAAAAACAAGCCTCTGCCACCTCGCCGCTGCGTCGCCGTCGCCATCGTCTCCCCTCCCCACGCCATCACCCCTTGCCGTCGAGCCCCCCGCCATCCCCTGCGCCGATCGTTTCGAATCCCAAGGCGAAAAGCAAAACGTCGGCCAAGGCGCCATCTTTGTCCCCGGCTCTCTCCTTGAGGCAACCTCACTGGCGGGGGCCGTCAGTTCGCGGCCACGGGCAACACCAGATCGGAGTCACCCAAAGCCGACGATATCGGATCTGGGCTCGGCGAGATTGGATCCGACTCACGACTCACAACACTGCAGTAGTGTGGGGCTCGGAGTGGCGTCCGGCGGCTCAATTCTGGACTTGACGACGAGGGCGAGGACGAGGTGGTGGCGACAAGCGGGCGAGCTGCTGCAGTGGTGGGCCGACATGTGGTGGAGACGCCATGTCTATTCATGGGTCTGCGCTTCTTGTCACTGTTCACGGGTTAGAGAGAGAGAGAGAGAGTGCTTTTTTTCTAAGAAAGGAGAGAGAATATTGTCAAGGGCAAATTGGGCAATGGAAAAGAAAAAGTAAAAAATGATTAACAGAGAATAAATCTGGACTTCACCGATAGGGACAGAGATCTGGTGTCAACTTCTTAAGGAGAAAATTTAACATGTAAAAGTTATCTCTTTAAATGTAAAGAATCTCAATGGCTTATCATATTCCATCACCTTTATCTTATTTTATTTTGATCAAATAATCCGGACAATCAAATGCAACTTCAGTGCACTGGTATCAAAGATTAAAACCATTGATCCATTAGAGCCATCATCGCCTGTAGGGGTGTCAAAAAAACCCGAGTCGGCCCAACCCGATTCGCGCCGACCTTGCTCGACCCTAAAATTTTGGGTATTTTAAGATTGGGCCTTAATCTTTTCGAGTAGAGCTTTTAGGTATGGGTATTATTAGAATTAGGGCAACGTAGGTCGGGCCTGACCCATTATTTTCTCTCCCTTTCTCTCCCTCTCTTCTCTCTCTCTCTACGTGACAAAATCTAGATCTAGAAGGAACCCCACCCTCTCTCTCTCTCTCCCTTCTCCTCTCTCGCCACCCCCACTATCGTGCTCGAGTATCCTCGAGATCCCTTGTTGTTCGTTCACTCCGTGTCGGCTCCTTTCTTCACTAGTAACTCTACGGCCTCCATGTGCCTCGATTCGGTCGCACGGTGCAAGGTGATGTATCCATCTGCGTCCTTTGCGTATATGCCGATTCCCTTCTCAAGCAGAGCCTTGACAGCCTCAGTGTGCCCCTTGAACGAGGCGCGATGCAGCGCTGTCAACCCATGCTGGTCATGGCAGTTGATCGCGACCCCGCTCTCGAGAAGTCGGTGGATCTGCCGCACTTCTCCTTTCCTCGCTGCCGTGCACAATCTATCCTCTAACTTTAGGGCGTCGACGAGCTTCGTGCGGCCGTGCTTTGCCACAAGGTCGTAGGCGATCTTGTTGTACTTGTTGCGGACGTCTTTGTTGGCTCCTTTTTGCAGCAGGAGCTTCACTATGTTCTTGTCCCCATAGCTCGCTGCAACAGTGTACAACACGACGGTGATCGTATTTATTCTTTTTCTTGGTTCTGCACTTGCTTGAGAAAGATTGATGTGGCATCTGGTGAGATTTTGGCGATGTGGCACCAGCACTTACCCAACCCATCTCCTGGGTAAATACTGAATAGGGTCTCAGGTAGGGGCGGGGCTGGTCAAGCACGACCCTGTACGTTTCAAGTCGGGTCGGGTCGGGTATCAAGCAGCAGCAGCAGGGACACAGCAATAGCGAACAGCAGCAAACAACGAACAGCAGCGATGCAGCAACAAGCAGCGACGAACAACAGCAATCAGCAGCGACGCAGCAGCAATGAGCAGCAAGAACGATGCAATCAGGCTAATGAGAGGCTCATTGGAACAAAGGAATTTGCTGCGAGTCACCAAAAAGAACTCCTTTGTCTCTCACGTATTTTGATCTCTCTCTATTGCAAGCTCCCTTGGATCTTCCTCCTCTCCCCTTGTTCTTGACAGAAGGTGCCCTTTCATAGTGCCTCTAGACACCTCTCTTTCTTTGCAAATCTTTTAAGTTTCCTTTTTTCCTTCCCTTGATTCACGACATTCCACGATTTTGGCCAGCCCATTTGTGCATTCCAATCAGCTCCTAAGTACGATTTTATCGTTTTATTGATGTCTGTTTCATCGATTTTGCCTCTCAATTGCCGCACTTTCCTTTGTCTTTAGCCGTGAACTTATCATTCATGGAAAAATATCCCACGAATTCGTCCGTTTAGCTGGCCGGAGAGAAGATCTCTCTGATTGATTTAGAGCAAGAAAATCCCCTTCCCAAAATGGTGCGAAGCTACAGCCTTCATGACGGTCTTTATTCATTTCCAGAATAAGAGCATCCAAGGAAATTCACTCTGTTTCTCCAATCACACTTTGCAAGATCCCTCGCCCAATCTCTATCCTCATCTCCAAATTTATTTTCCTTGAAAGCTTCACCGAGCAATCTTTAGAATCCAAGTATTCCTCAAAATCCCCAAATTCAGCCAGCTTAGCTTGATTGAAATCTTCGATCAAAGCTTCATTCAAATTTCCGCAATTTTGGAATTCAATACGAGTACCCATAGCCGACTTGATGCAAATATGCATAATGCTAAACATGTTAATCTAAAATACTATTAGTGCCTAATGCAAAGAAGTACAACAAATTGAAACAGTGCGATATCAATATTTTGTTTAAGGGGTTGACTTCAAGACGATACATGCATAAAAAACTAATGAGCCCAGAACAAAAGTTGAATTAATTTAAAGAACAACTCGACCTTTCTATACACTAACAAAATTGAATTTGTGCTGTCAGTACTTATGGTGAAATCCCACAAAATTTCGCCTAGAAAGGCCCACAGAACAGTTATCGCGGAAAAAAAAAGCATCCAGCACTTGAAAGTGATGCAGAGATCGCTCGAAGGATATTTTTGAGTGGAAGCGATTGTCCCCACTACCCCATTCAATCGCTCGAAGGATAAATAAAACGTGTGGTGGAAAGTGATGCAGAGATCGCTCTCTCTCTCTTTCTCCGCGTTTTCCTCTTCGAAGGTTTTTATACTTATGAAGGAAGGCCGCTGGTGACTTGCGTGCAAACGCAGCGAAAGTAAACGAGCCGCTGGAGAGACGGATCTCTCTCCGTTGCTTATCACGTTGCTACGAGGATCAGACTCAGACTTCCCACACCACCGGGTAGACTCAATTCGGCGATTCATCACTCCATCGTCCTTCCAGAATGAAGAGAAAGAGGGAGGGAGAAGAGACAGCTCTGACAGCTCCGGCGAGCAATAGTCGCGATGATGGATTGGGGAGGGGTTACGAGGTGTTCCTGAGCTTCAGAGGACCTGACACCCGCTTAACCATCGCTGATTGTCTCTACAATGACATGATCCGCGTGGGGATCCGTGCTTTTAAAGACAAGGAAGAGCTCCGATTTGGCAAAGAGATTGAAGGCAGCCTCTTGCAAGCGATCAATGACTCCAGAATTTACATCCCGATTTTCTCCAAAGGCTATGCTTCAAGTAAGTGGTGCCTCCGTGAGCTAGCACGCATAATGGAGTTATCGAGAGATAACGATGAGAAAGTGATCCTCCCGATCTTCTACGACGTGGACGCAGATGATGTCAAACTTAAGACCGAGTTATATCGGAAAGCCCTCCGAAAGCACAAGAGCGACTCCGGGAAAGATTTAGCAAAGAAGTGGAAGAAGGCTTTAAGAGAGGTTGCCAAAATTAAAGGAAGGAATCTTAAAGATCACGGGTATTGTAACTTCTTCGTTTACTTTATTTTTGTTTTTACGTTTTCAATTTCTTGTTCCTTAAAGAATAATTATTCGGTTTGCTGCTGTGCAATCTATTGTAATGTATGGTCGGATTTGACGCAACGAGGGAGCCATACATTTTGCGAAGAGGGCGAGGTTTCTTACACATATTGACTTTTCACCTTTAATACAAAGTTTTGATAACAATTAATGTTAAGGTATATCAACTTAATTAATTAATCTATAATAGCAAAAAAACCGAGATATCCATGAAGATCTAAGACGTGATAAAATAGTATGACCATAAATGTGTGAAAAATAAAAAAAAATTCAAGTTTCTTAACTTCAATTGCATTCCGTACATAAAGTTAAGGGCTTCTGGTACAATTTTCTCCACCTCATGCCTATGATGTTTGCCTAAACAATTAGATTGAGTTTGATATTAAATCTTTTTTCGTTTTGTTATACTAATGAAAGCTGAGGAAGAATCGGGTTTACCGAGGACTTGATGTCTAGGCAAACCTCTAGAGGTCTCGCTATGTGTGACAAGAAGAAACCAACCATTGTAAAAAAGTATATAGTGAAATGGAGGCATAATTATCGAAGCAACTCTAAATTTATTGTATGGAAACCAATTCACTCTTAAACATTTCAATTTTATCAATGTAGTTATAAACCTCTGCGTGAAATTTCAATATAATCATTTTGGATAATTGTTGCAGAAAAGTATTAATATGGTGTCCAGTCATTACTAGCCATTTTACGTGACACACTAACATAAACAATTTTACTCAAAATGACGTCCTACGTAGATTGCCACATCAGTAATTTCCAAAAGAAATTGATCATAATGACTATAGTATAATTTCATGTAAAGTTTTAGGACCACATTATTAAAATTGAAAAATTTAGGACTGAATTGACATATGTTGAATAGATTTAGGAATGATTTGGTAATTTTCCCCTGAAATGGAAGGAAAAGGAATGAAACTGAGGTGCACAACCTGTTGAAACCCAACTGCGCGTGGCAATTATTAGGTGACAATATGTCGGAGCGACTTCTAGTCGAAGCCTAATTAGTCCCTCAGTCATGAAATAACCTTTTCCTGCCATTTATTGGACCAATGAACCTTGACAGTAGTAGCTTTCCCTTGTGATGAAGGTCCCTCCGCCTCCTCCCCTTGAAAGAATCTGTTTTTCTGGTTTTTGTTTTCAAATGGCTCACAGCTACATGATCACTTTTTCTGTGTTGGTTGCTTTAAAAGAAAATTACTTGGAACTTGATGATAACCTTCCAGTGCCACGTAATGCATGCATGGTTTCCATATATTTGGTTTTTTTTAATTTGAGATGATTACATCTTATGTATGTGGCAGCCTAGATGAACTTAAAAATCTCACGGTCAAAGAGGTTTCTAGTTTGTTATGGACAAGACGGACAGATGTGCCTGACCATTTGGTGGGAATTAAGGGCCCAATGGATGACATTATGAAGAAGTTAGATCTAGGAGCTTTGGATGTACGGTTTATCGTGATTCATGGTATGGGTGGCATCGGAAAGACGACGCTAGCCGATGTCGTCTTCAGGCAAATCTCCCCTCAATTTCAAGGTCATTGCTGCTTTATTAAAGATGTTCGGACTCATGATATAATAAACTTACAAAAGAAATTGTTGTCTGATATTCTCGATCAGAGCTACATAAACCTCTCCTTCATTGATGAAGGGGCCGACATGATAAAGACGAGGTTTCATGGCAAGAAAGTCCTCATTGTTCTTGATGACATCGACAATCGGGACCAAATCATGAGACTTGCAGGCGAGCCCAATTGGTTTGGTGGAGGAAGTAGAATCATCATAACAACAAGGAATATTGAATTCCTGGTAAAGGAAGGTGAGGATGACAGTGTCCAAGCCTCTAGAAGCGGACAATTTTCATTCTATGATATGCCAGAGATGAATTCACACAATGCTCTTAAACTTTTTTGTGAGCGTGCCTTGGGATGTGCCGAGCCTCCAGCTGATTATATAGAAATTTCAAATAAGTTAGTCAATGTGCTTGGACGACTTCCATTGGCTCTTGATGTCATAGGTTCCACACTCCGTGGAAAATGCCATAGAACATGGGAAGCCATCCTATGTAAGTTGAAGAAAGTGATGAATGAGGATGTCAAGAAGAAGTTGATGATAAGCTATGAGGCCTTGGACTCTTGTCAACAAGAGATTTTTCTTGATATCGCATGTTTCTTCATTAACCAAGAGAAAATAACTGCAATTAAATATTGGGACGCGGTTTTTGGGTATCCCACGGAAATTGAAGTCAAGATCCTCACACGTATGTCACTGATAAAGATCATGGACTATGATAAATTATGGATGCACGACCAACTTAGAGACCTCGGAAGGGATATCGTCCACCCGAAAAGTTGCAACATACTTTTAAGGGGTAGCAGATTGTGGTCACCCAAGGACGCCTTCCATGCACTGCAGAGAAAGAAGGTAATTTTTACCTCTAAATGTTTTTATGTTTATTCAATAGTAACATTACCTTTTAAATCTAACTCAATACTTGTTGGTTGCCATTTTCATCTTCCAGTTAACGGAGAACATAGTGGCAAACATAATAGCACTTGATCTTCGCACATTTGAACCCGGTACGACGTACAAATTTAAAAGTATGGGATTTACGAGGTTGGTGAACCTTAGGTTCCTTCAAATGAACTATGGAAGCTTGGAAGGAGACTTTGAGGATCTTTTCTCCGAGTTAAGATGGCTCTCTTGGAGCAATTGCCCTTTGGAATTCCGAGCTACCAATTTAGGAATGAAGAACCTAGCAGTTCTTGAGCTTTTTAGGAATAATATTGTTGATGAGTGGAGAGGATGGTGTCAAATCATGGTATGATCTCACGACATACTTTTGCATTACATTTACTCTTCCTCTTTTCTGAGTTTCAACTCAATTGCTTTATAGGTAGCAAAACAGTTGAAAGTCCTAAAACTCGTGGATTGTTGGTCCCTTACAAAGACGCCCCCGTTCTTCGCAATCTCTAAACTGGAGATATTGATTCTCACAAGATGCACTAAACTACGTATGATTGATGAGTCCATCGGCAATCTACAGCATCTTGATCAGCTAAAAATAGAATATACAGATATCGAGTCACTACCAGAGTCCATTGGCAGTCTACAATCTTTAACAAAGCTAATAATATATTCTCAAAGACTCTCAGTGTTGCCTCACTCAATTGGTAATTTAGTGAAGCTGAAGCATCTAATCTTGACATGCCATGAACTTCGAAAGCTTCCCGACTCTATTGGACAACTGGAGTCGCTGCTTGAGCTGGATGTCACATCGACAAACATTAAAGAATTACCTTATTCCATTGGAAACCTAAAAAGGTTGAAATTTTTTATGATCCCAAGTTGCGGATTAGAAAAGCTACCAGACTCAATTGGGAGGCTCCATTCATTGGTTAAGTTGGTTATGGAAGAATCAAAAATCAGGATCTTACATGATTGTATTGGAAATCTCAAAAAGTTGAAAGTACTAAATTTAGATCGTAGCTTTATAAGTGAACTTCCAAAAACCATAGGAATGTTGGAAAATCTGGAAGAGTTACATGCCTCCTCTACACAACTGGAGGGGGAAATTCCAAGTGAAATTGGGGCACTATCCTCGTTGAAAATTCTAAACTTATCCTTTGGCCACTTTAGTGGATTTCCGACAACCATCAATCAGCTTACAAATCTCCAAGCACTTAAATTACTGGGGTGTCATTCAATTCAACAGCTGCCGGAGCTTCCAAAGAGTCTAACGGAGTTATGCTTATCATCGAACTCGCTGACCACAATCCCCGACTTCTCAAATTTAACCAATTTAGTTGTGCTTTCTATAATCGGAACATTAGTGCAAGAAGCCAAAATAAAGGGGCTCGGGAGATTACGTGCGCTAAGGCAATTGACCATCTGCGTTGGAAAAATGGCCTTGCCTCCAACCGATTTCAGTTCCCTCTCTCAGCTGCAAAGCCTCGAGGTAAGTTGTGCCGACTCCCGATCTCTTATCAGGCTCCCATCCAGCCTCCAACGGTTGTCTTTATGGGATGTCCAGTCACCGATTGATGGGTCACTCTTTTCCAACTTGGAGAATTTGTCAAGACTGGTTATTGGAAGATATAAGCTCGGAGAGATTCGATTCGAGGTTCTTGGAAAGCTACCGAAATTCAATGAATTGGCGATGTCCCACTGTCCATTGCTCGAGACGCTGACCGTTCTGCCTTGTCTGAAGGAGATCCAGCATTTATCTTTGTTCCGGTTGCCTCGGCTAACTGAAATTCAGGGTTTGGGAGAATTGAAATCATTGCGGACATTGAAGATCTGGTATTGCGATTCCATCAAAAGCTTAAACGAATCTAATCTGTCTAATTTACATAATCTGAAAAGTTTGGAGTTCTGTCGGTGAGTCACTAGAGAGCGTGCTGGGTGTGCCGAAATCTTGTGAACTCCACGTCCATAATTGCCTGATGTTCAACAGAGACGGATAAGGTATGTATTATGTGATTGGCAAAGACAGTCGATGATAGTAAGTCCATAGGATTAGTGAGGCTTCTTAAGTAGACGGTCCTTTTTACTTTTGATGTGTTAGAGATGTAACTTAATGTTGCTGCGTCCTGTTTTGTGAGTTTTCCTTTAGCTAACCTTTCGTCTTTGTTCTGGAACCGCCTCTTGTATTCGTTCATCTTGTTATAATGTCGGGGTTGACATGGTTCACGGCACCTAACTTGCTTAGTAAAAAACGGATAACATGGAAGGGAACTTTTAGATAGTAAGCAAGCTAAAGATGCTATCACATGCTAGGTTTTGTTGTAAGGCAAAGGTGGTTGAGAGTACTGGTCTCACCTTATGGGGTGTTTTGAATTTTACTTGAGAACAATCAAGATTTATGAGGAATGAAATATAGGAATTAATGCCTGGTTAGCAAAAGAGTCAATTGTTGATACCTGTTATGCAGTATGAGTATTTAGTTACTTCCTTCGTGGAGAATTGGAGGTGCTTTTCTAGTCACTTCTAAGTTGAAGTTGAGAAGCCTCAAGTCTTGAGTCACGATGGGATTTGTGAAGTATCTTTCTCCATTCTGGTATCTAGCCATTTATGTGTGAAATTTGTTCTGGGAGACAATTGATATTGGAGTAAACTCGTCGCTATGGTCAAGCCACCATGTCGTTGAAGAGTAGGTTCAGTTGCATTGAATTGTGGATTCTGCAGTTTCTGGTGCTAGGAAAGAGCAACTTTGTGCCCGATAGGAAAATGTGAAAGAGATCTTCTCTGACATAAGCTGAAGGGGTTGTAACATGTTATGTTTTTTCATCATAACTGTGGCATTATCCATACATGTTAGTTTTTAGTGTTAGAGGCTATGTACTAGTTTAAATGTGGATTTTAGTTTTATAAAGCAGACTATGGGGTCGTTCATTTGACACACTCCTGTATTCATAAGATTTATTGCATGGAAAGATTTCAGATTGCATCCTTTTGCACCCAATTCGTGTGCACTTGTGTTTGCTAATACTTTGCTTAATTACAAGATTTAAGTGACTGGCTTGCCTTGTTCTGTTCCAGCATTTTGTCAATAACGAAACTTCTTATGGGTTATCGTGGAGAGAAAAGGAATGAACATAATTATTCCCTTTGATCCATAAAAATATTTAAATAATGTTAGGTATACTAAGAAGGTATACAAAATTTCGTTTGACAAGAGGTATTTTCAGCAATCAACGAACTCAATTTTCCTCTCCCTTTAATGTTCATTCTCAAAAGAGAGGGAAATTATATTTTTCTTCTCTGTTTGTTTCCTACTCGTTCTTCTCTGGTTGGGGAATATGTTGCGATTTGCCCAATAAAGCATTTACATTCTTGAATTCTTATTTGTGGTGCTGATGACACGTCTTTTCTTTTCCCTTTACTGTTTTGCAATGGGTCTAGGAATTTGGTGACTCTGACTCATCGATGAATTAAATTAGGCAAATGCATTAACCTGGGTTGCTCCCTTTTGTATCATCTTTGTTTTCTGTAGTCCCAGAGATTGAACTAGGATTATCTGACGCTGCACAATCAAAGATCACTGTTTGCTTTACTCCACATCTGATGCCAATGGTTATAGTTGCAATTTTCATTCTTAAAGTTGAAGTTCTGCTTCTCCAGCTATAAGTATTAGCTTTCTTCATTTATTTATGCAGAATCCTGGAATGTAGTCAACTATTCATACTAAAATGTCTTCAGGTGTAAAGGTGGGAATCTATATGAGCAACTTAAAGTTGTTTGTCAGGAAAACTTTTTCTGGCTAACAATCCTATTCCGCTTAGGCATTCAATGGCTTAATGTACTAAGTATTAACCTTAGCTTTTGTGTGTTGAAGTACTTATTTCCAGTCCTCACAATTAGCTTAATCAAAGTACATAATATATTTTATAGATCTTGGTAAATCAGTCGAGTAGTAGACATGTTGGGGGACCGAAACTTAAAAGATCCACGGATTCCTCTCATATTCTTGAGTGTGCTTCCCACATACTTCATGCTGTTTGATTGCTTTATTCACTTTATCTTGCTGGATGAGGAATTTGTTATTTTGTTAGAGAAGGGAGTTGTTCCTCATACTCAACATATGCGAGGATCCTATTATTGTTTTATGATTGTCTTTCCTGATTGAGTATATGGACGAGCAATACTAATCTATGTAGTAGGTTGCCAAATGTCTTTTTCCATGAAGTGCTTTACTTTATGTGTAACATCAAAGTCATCTTTTGATGGTAAGCTGTCTAAACCTCTTTTTGCAGATTGACAATCTAGGGAAGGGAGCTTGTGGTCCGGCTCTGCAAAATCTCAATGAGATGATGGGATTACCTGGGATTGTATGGCTTAACTACCTACCATTGTTTCCTTAATGCATTCTTGTGAGTGAGCGAGATTATGCATGGATTTTGTTCAAGAGAAAGCTTATTAAATTACATTGGTCGTGTCTGAGCTGTAGCTTTTGTTTATTGTTTTTGGTGACTTATTACACCTTTCCTCATCTCTCTCTCTCTGCTAAAATGTGGTTATTGTTAACTCGTCAAATAAACCTGTTTGATCTTCGTGTCTATTATTCTTACATTTGCTGATGAAAATGTTTTTGCGCACAAGGCATGGTCAAATGTTCTTTTACATGGACGTTTGGGCTTTGGCAAGGCACACATTGTTGGTGCTGCAGAGCAGCTTTTCTCTTCAATCCATATCAGTGAAAGGGCTGAGCTGATGAATATATACATTGGTACTTGTGAGCAAGCTGTAAGAGGCTTCTTTTCAACTTCACTGATGTTGATTGAAGTTCATTGTGCAATCTTGTATTAAGCTTTGTTATTTCTAGACATTTCAAAAGTTTGTGCTTTCTTCTGTTGCTTTTGTATGCATTTAATAGAGGTCCCGTCAAGTATGCTAGCAGTCGAAATAGGATAACTAGCAGCAGCAATGAGGATCCTCCTGCTGCAGCCGAGGTGTTCTAATTATATTGTATTCGACAACGACAAGGATCCTCCCATATAACCACTGAAGTGGCCAAGATAAAATGGTTGATGAGTCTCCTCATGCATGAATGAGAGGATCCTCTATGACCATTTGATTAAGAGAAAGATTAAGATGCAAAATGCTTGAAGCTTTTCTCTACTAGAAATTTGAAATTGGTGATCAAATTTCTGCTGGATTTTGTATCTGCACATTGATGGCATTAATTTTGTCGGCAAACTAAAGAGATTATGAATATTTGAGAGTAACGGCAATTAGAAAATTACAGGTTCTGGATATATTCTCAAAGGCAGAACAGCTGCAGCACTTTGGCTTCTTTTTTTCGATGAATTTGATTCCATTCCTCCGAAGAGGGGGCACGATAATACGGGCGTCACTGACCGTGTCGTCAATCAATTTAGTTTCCTACATTCAATAGCACTTATAAGGTGGTCATGTGAAATCTATTTGATGGTATGACTCACTAATGGTATGTTATTCATTGGTGCAGTTTTTCAATGAATTAGATGGTGTTGGAGTTTTAACCGGTGTGTTTGTGTTAGCGGGGACAAGAAAATAATTTCGTCTTTCATGGTAACATAAAGTACTACCTTCCAATAGCACACTAACTGTAAACTACTATTGGGAATTGCACGGCTATTATGAATGCTTTGACAAACATTTTCTACGAAGCATTTAGTCTGGAGACAATGTAATGACCTGACCTTCAAGGCAGACTATAAAATGTTAGACATGACGTTTCCTTGATTTAGAACTGTTTAACTTCGGATACACAGTATTGGATAAACTACACATGTATCAAAGAAGGTAACAAAAGATGGATTGCATGAATTACTTTTCTGTTGCTGAAGTAGCTTATAAGAAGTTTATTAAGCTGGTCTTGAGCCTCTTCAACAGCCATCAACTGCTGCTGATCGTTTCAGTCTTTTGACATCGAGCATAGTGTGATTCTCATTTATATATAACATCTTTGCTGCATGAGGTGGTCTTTTGTTTTCCTCAGGAATCATGGGTTCATCTATCTCCTAATAACTCTAATTCACTTTTCTTTCTTGGGATTCCAGTTATGTGCTTTTAGTTCTAATCGAGTTGCATTTGATGTGAAGCAGGATAACAGACTTACTCGATGCTGCAGTTCTGAGACCTGGCAGGCTTGAAGACTTCTGCTCTGTGATTTTTCTTCTATACAGGATAGACTGGATATCCTTAAAGTATTATCAAGGAAGGTAGAAACTTAGCTTCCATCCATCTGCATGTGCTTGCTTTTAGCATTTCATCTTTGACATGGCCCGAAACAGGTTGTACAGATCGAAATATATGAGATTACTTTGTTAAAGAACTATATATCCGCAATCTTGAACTATATATCCGCAATCTTACTTTTCGAGAAGATGCATCAGAAAGATTACATATGAGCAGAGAATTGTTAAAAAAAAGAAAAAAGAGAGTTAGAAACGGATTCAATCTGAGCAGCTGAAGATCCAGTTTAGAACATACGGCATCTGACACAGCACATTTAGAAGAAAACACTGTAAAAGGCATTTTGGGTTGGATCTACAGGTGAGGCTCAGGTAAGTTTAGATGTCCAATAGTGTAAATCACTTCCAACCTAGGGCCTTGAGACTTGTAGATTTAACACCTTCTGTTGTTGCTCAGAAAAATAAAATGAGAAAGGCCTCTATAGCTGATTCCATAAAACAGGACTCAGACTTACTATTGGGTATCATTTATAATAACCTTTCTAAGACATTGACATCTCTCTCTTTTCTTTTTTTGGGATTTAATAAGGAAGGTATTGGGTGGATTCATTTGATTATATTAGCCCTATTCAGTGTAATCAGGCAGTTCAAATGGCAACAATTGGGCATCGCTGAAGTTTTGGTAAGTGTCTGCTTTAATGCCCTTATGCAGCTTCCTTTGGCCAGTGAGATGGACTCGGACACTACAGCTCAAGATGTAATCTATCTCATCATAATCAGCAGTTCTTCAAGCTCTGCTTTCAGATGCACAGCCGCAAGCGCAGAGGGATCAACATGGGAAGAAGCCAGTTATAACGGACTCTCTTCAGAAGTTCGTCGCATCAAAGGCAAGCCCATCAATCTCAGATGCCGAGAAGAGAGGACTCCATACAAATTCTTTTCATTCTTGGAATTCTGTTCTCTCCCCAAAACTACAGTCGTGCATCTCCAATCAGAAAATTCAACTGGGGATTCTAATAGTTGCTTATTATGCATCTTTGTACATCAGTAGATCATTGATTAGAATACCTCCTCTGAGTAGTCTACTTGGCCTCATAATTTGTATGACTATCAATCTTTGTGAATCCCATAAAGTGCTTAATCCTTGCAGTAACATTCTCGTAACGGGTTACGCAACGTGTATAGGATATTCATCTTGGTGAGCAATGCTCAGGTTGGCTTTTCAATTACCAGTCACAAATTTCCAACATGGAGCAGTTGCTGGAGCGATCCCTTTGCATTAGAAAATCAAAGAAATTAGAATAAAAAGATTGCCTTTTGACAGCAGCTGCTATTTCCACAGCTTCTTTGTCTTTGAGCACCTCATTCAAAGTGAGGAGACAATTTATCCCCTAGCAAAAATCGACCAAAGCTGTGGAGCCCCATCTTCAAAACCTTTCATCTCTGATTTAACTTCTGCCCCTACCCAAATGTTATTCATTTCTAAAACTACCAAGCCTAACCGATCGTGCATTCACTATTCGGCATTGGTGAGGGACATTGAAAAATTATGAGCCCTATTAATGCTAACCTGGTATAACAATCTCTCCGGCAACTCAATGGTACGGTCCACCATCTATTTTCCAGAAACTCCATATTAATGAAATTCTCATGAAATCGTTTGCACTATTTCAGTCATATTATTCGTTATCATTGAATAAAAGCGTTTGATGAACTGTGCTCAGATGCACAACTTGTCAGTATTATCACAGTGAGTCTTTATCGAGTCCTTTTTTTTTCTTTAGCTTGGAAGAATCTTTCTATAAGGCTCGTCTAATCAGAGAAAATCAAATAATCATGAATATGTTGAGGCACAAGAGTACAGGTTATAAACTATGTAATAACATATTCAGGACCTAATAACATGCACAGGCTTGTCTAATCGGAGTAATGTTAGATTTCAAACACAGTGCCCACCTTGAAAATAACATGATAACATGTTCAGGACATGATAACCTTATAAATTTGCGTGTGTGCGCATGCTTGCGAACAATCTGGACAAATGGATAATAAATCTATACCCCACACAATGGAGCCTGAGATGTGTCAAGTTCTAGAGGCAGAAAATTTAAGATGTAAATTTACCTCCCTAAATGTAAAGAATCTTAATCCCTTACCATATTCCATTGTATTTCGGTTCCTGGAAAATACCAGGAAACTCAGGTTGATATCACAAAAAAATCATAAAGACACGCATTCAAGAATAAAATGTTTCAAAAATCTCAATTTTGTTGGAATCATTGTGAAGAAGGAACCACATTTTCCACGCAATTTCCATGAAAAATTTGCTAAATCTCTGTCAAGACTCTTTAGCTCAATAAAAGGAATCTATTATGTACAACACTTCAACCAACATATTTTGACTTTTCGAATAAATAAGTCAATTTAAAGTACAGACATTCCGAAGAAGTTAGCCAATTAAAATTGCGCAATCTATTTTGTATAGTTAAAGACAGAGCCAAGAGATTGTTCGCGCTTGTGCTTGCCATGCGGCACTTCTCTTTAGCTCCGTGCTTGCCTTGTGGCATGATATTTGGCATTGTGTTGCCACGTGGCCAAATATCAAGCCACAAGGCCTAAAAGCTGCCTAAAAGCCTTATCGATTATTTACGTGTCACTCTGCCCTCCTATATGTTTTTTTCAACGGCTAATTATAGATAAAGTCAATATTTCAACATCTTTAAATGCTACAAAAAGATTTTATCTAGTGTTAAACTTAGTCGAAAAAATTAATTTAAACTTAGCCTAAAATATTGAATTAAACAAAGAATAGGATAGAGTTGTGTGTTTTCTGTATTAAAATTTGATAGTAATTTTTGCATTAATCGTGTTCATCCTCCTCCAATGATACGTTTTTACACAAATTGGCAGCCTTTTCTTTTCGGCATAGCTCTAACATATGCAAACAGTGTTATTTTTTTGCATATTTTCAATTTGAAAAATTTAAGAAGGACAGCTGTCTTGGAAAAATGCGGGAACCAAAATCTAAGGTCTAGGGATACGATTACATTAGCAGAAAGTGTTAGCACTGACCCCATCCCTTGTGTCATCCAAGCGCGGGAGGCTACTATATCCACCATTTATCTTTTTGGGAGAAAAGTCATACGAAGAGAACTTACAGGGAGATCCTTTCATCAAATCGGAAAATTCCTTCCCCTGGCTCCCCTCGAGCCTTTTAAAATCCCGCTCAGGACCAACAACAATGCCTTTTCAACACCACATTTCTCAACTGAATCTTTTAATGTTAAATTATGACCCGAGTTTGAGTCGTTTACGGAATGTGACTCGCTTGGATAAATTTTCATATTTAACTGTGAAGATATCTTCTACTGTTGGAGATAATATTCAAGATTGCTCGCAAAAGGAAATCCTCTTCGGGTGCGTACCGTAGACGTCATCAGCAAAAAGAGCACATTGGCACTGCAGGACAAAAGATTATTCTACAATTCATTTATTTCTTTTATGGGATGTTTGTGGGCCCGTTTATTTCTTTGTCTTATCTAAGGGCATAAAGGTCATTGTGAGAGAAAACAACAAAAAATAAGGGAAGAAATTGCGATCAGAAATGATCAGAGCATTCATTTGTGCGGTTGAAAAGTTTGTTCCTTTGTCTTATCTAAGGGCATAAAGGTCATTGTGAGAGAAAACAACAAAAAATAAGGGTTTTGTTTTTCTCTTCTCTAATCTACAGTGGCCGCGTGGATATATCAGAAAAAAGAACCGTGGGTTTTCTTTTAAGCCGTAAAGAGCCACACGGGAAGAAATTGCGATCGCCAAAGAGAAATCGTACGAAGGAATTCTCCGAATACGGCGATTTATGTAGTGAGTTTATTTCATCCAATTAAATTATTTATGAATAAATACTTTGGATTTGGGCTTAAATTTAGGTATGAAAAACACTTGACCGTATGAGCAAATTGTAATTCTGATTTTTTGATTATAGTAAATTATTTGTTACTTGCTCTTTCCGTAGATGTAGGTATTGCTATTCGGATCGAATCATGTAAATTTTTGGTATTCTTTATCATTCCTTATTTATTTCTCTGGCATTTTCACATTGATTTAATTTGCAAGACCATGTCGTTTCCGTGTTATATTTCAACATTTGACATGGAACTATTGTAAGTTGTCTATTTGGTGTTGTTATATTCACATCCTATGTCATGCATATAAGAATCAATGTACATGCTTACATGCGAGGCAAAATATCAATTAATATGCTATTCGTACATTATTATTGCGCTGTTTCCTTACTGTTTAAATTTTTCAGAAAAATGAGTTCTCTAACATCCACATTTTTAATATTTACTCAACTGGGCACTAGGGAAGCATTCAATCATGTTCGATAATATTGCGCCTCTATAGCTTTTGAATCAGAAGGGAAGAACAAAATCTCCTTGTTTTGATACCCACGCTACTCCAAACAGCAAAGATTGAGCCGAGCTCAAGTTGGCGGCTTGATTTGCACCCCTAATCAACTCACTTGCTAAAATGCCTAACCATGTTTGATACAAATAGGTATATGCAACTATTGAATCTTTTCGGCACGATATATGCATAAAAAACTAATGAGCCCGGAAAAAATGTTGAATTAATTTAAGAAACAACTCGACCTCTCTATGTACAAACAAAATTGAATTTATACTGTCAATACTAATGGTGAAATCCATTTCGCCCAAAAAGCCCCACAGAACAGTTATTGGGGAAAAAAAGAAAGCATACGATATTTGAAAAGTAAATTAGTCCAATAATAAAAATGAATTAGTTATTATTATAGGCGAAGCAGATATTTTCAAGGGGAAGCGATTGTCCCCACTGCACCCATTCATTGCTTGAAGGACAAAATAAAACGTGTGGTGGAAAGTGATGCAGACCGCTCCCTCTCTCTCTCTCTCTCCGCGTTTTCCTCTTCGAAGACTTTCCATCAATAATTTTGTCAGTCTGAATGGTTTCTTCACTTACGAAGGAAGGCCGTAGGTGACTTCCAGGCAAACACAGCGAAACCGAGCGATCTCTCTCCATTGCTTTATCAAGAGAATGGGAAAGATCCCGACAAGCGTAGCAGGATGCGGATTCAAGAGGAATCCATAGACATGCTAAGGAGTAAAGAGGTAAATTCCCTGGCATCTCGTATACTCAAGGATATGGTTGTCAATCACCAAAACATTATTGGGCTGTCTTATGTTTTCGATCTGATTTCCCGCTTCATTCTCCATGATTCCTTTTTTTCTACCCGCTCTCTCATGCTTGCAGAATCTACGATCATTAGTGTTATTTCTATTGTAAGGTTTGGGGGAATTGGATTTGTTGCTTATTACATACCTGTCGTTGAGATTAATAGAAAGATTACGGAACCAGTCAAAGCCGGAAGGGATAAAACGTATTCATATAGGTAGTCGTCCAAAGTTAAGAGCAATTAAAGGCCTCAACATCTTAGGATATTCGTAGAATGTATCCCTAGAAAGGTAGCCTAGAGGCGAAATCAACGAAGCCCAACCCACCTTTAAAGTTCTTGGATGCAAGATGTTGGTTATGATGTTCAGCATCTTGGCCATTAGGACAATAAGTATGACGCACCATTGCCCGCGCTGACCATAATTCCATGAAAGCTAGATGAATCTCAGCTTGAAACTTGATAAAACTTAGCCTCAATTTGAACTCAACCTTCATGAGACTTCATCTACCGAACATGGACTCCAAAAGTTGCCGAAAAATGGTGCAAATATCGTTAATTTTCGCGCCAAAGTTCTGCGGGACACCTTTGTCCTACCCTTTTTTCTCACTTTTTTCTCTCTAGTGGCCGGCCAAACCGAAAGGGTGAAGATGAATGGGTGGAATCCACGTGCCAAACTTAGAGTCGCTAACTTTTCTTGCATAAAGGAGAGTGGTCGGCCACTAGTAAAATTTACAATTTGGTCTGTTGTAGGATCCAATTTTATGAGGCCTTTTTTCATTTTTGTCGGGTCAACTCGATCTTAGGTGCGTAGGCAATCTTTCGGATCTCTGGGATTGATTTACGAGGTGATGAGGAGAGTCCGCTGAGGTAAATCCCTCAGTAGCTTATGATAATTCGAACTGAATTGACATCGATCAGCCTAATTAATCCCTCAGTAGTAGTTCATGTCCATATTGCCACAGTTCGCATTAGAAAGTAGAATACGTTGATGATACTTATGTCAAGTTCTGACTGGAATTGATCCATCAAGGAACCATAGAAGGGAAGTAGTTGCATGGATCATGGTCCATGGATTATATGCAATCACATTCATTGAATTTTGTGATATCTATGTGAAATTTATATAACTAATGATTTTGATAGAACCATTTTTATGGGGATTTGGGTACCGACAAGTCTAATCTAATGAAACCTATTTGAGTTAGCAGAGAGAATGAACTTCCTTAAGAAACAAAGATGAACCTGCCTTTTCTCTTTGCTTATGATGTACACAAGTCAGTCCTCAAGTCTTTGTCCGACCCTCTTGTGAAGGCAAAGGAAAAAGCACCGAAGTATGTTTTGTCTAGTCAATTCACTCGTTATGCATTGGTCTGCACATTGACAAATTGCACCTCAAATAGGCTCGCAATTCGTGTGTTCACACAAGTACACACAAAGATGTCAATACTTACAAGTTTCTATTGGAGATTGGCAACCCACTTGCAAGACTGGCGAAGCGTGTCTTGAAATTTCCGGCCCTAAAAAATACGGGGAAACTGAGGTTGATGTTATAAAAAATAATTAAAGTCACACCTTTGAGAATAAATTTTTTTTGAAAGATCTCAACTTTGTTGGAATCAATGTGAAGGAGGAACCACATTTTCTTGGCAATTTCCATAAGAGATCAACATCCAACTAAGCGAATATGAGT
Source organism: Syzygium jambos (assembly GCA_031216235.1). NCBI lineage: Eukaryota > Viridiplantae > Streptophyta > Magnoliopsida > Myrtales > Myrtaceae > Syzygium > Syzygium jambos. The sequence goes on from CM062224.1 coordinate 17,372,247, forward strand.
CCAGTGCCAAATCAACCAATAAACAGATGATAGAGACGAATCAAATCCTGACAAATCAGCATTTGATTTAAATATCAATGCAATTTTATTCGGTGTACAATTTCAATCGGCCAGCAATTTCATTTTGTCATCGTTCAATCTACCATGGAAGTGCAATCATAACATGCAATCTTAGTCTATATTCAATTTCATGTAACTTTATCGCAATAGCTAATAATTTCTGAGTATAAATGGCTTTTTGGATTTTTTTATATACGAAGGAAGGCCGCAGGTGGCTTCCATGCAAATGGCACATAGTACCAAAGTGATGGCAAGTGAAACTCACTTTAAGTTGTCCAGCTACATCCACCATTTAACAGTTCATCAACGCGCAACTTATATTTCCAAGACCACCTGCTCCTCTTCGACGATTTTCATCAATTATTTCCTCAGCTTAGCCTGAATGCTTTTATTTGCTTATGAAGGAAGGTGGCCGGTGATTTCCAAGCAAACGCAGACGAAGTGAGCGATTTCTCTCTATTGCTTCGTCAAGTTGTTGCAAGGATCAGACTCAAACTTCCCGAGTCACCAGGTGGACTCAATTCGGAGATCCATCACTCCATCGTCCTCCAGGAATGAAGAGAAAGTGGGAGGGAGAAGAGACAGCTTCGGCAAGCAGTAGTCGTGATGATGGATCGGGAAGGGGCTACGAGGTGTTTCTGAGTTTCAGAGGACCCGACACCCGCTTAACCATCGCTGATTGTCTCTACAATGACATGATCCGCGCAGGGATCCGTGCTTTTAAAGACAATGAAGAGCTCCGATTTGGCGAAGAGATTGAAGGCGGTCTCTTGCAAGCAATCAATGACTGTAGAATTTACATCCCGATTTTCTCCAAAGACTACGCTTCAAGTAAGTGGTGCCTCCGTGAGCTGGCACACATAGTGAAGTTATCAAGAGATAATGATAAAAAAGTGATCCTCCCTATCTTCTCCGACGTGGACGCGGATGACGTGAAGCTTAAGACTGAGTTGTATCGGAAAGCCCTCCAAAAGCATGAGAGCGACTACGGGAAGGATGTAGCAAAGCAGTGGGAGGAGGCTTTAAGAGAGGCTGCCAGAATTAGTGGAATGAATCTAAAAGATCACGGGTATTGTTTACTTCTCCGTTGACCTTGGTTTCTTGTTGACATTTTCGATTTCTCGTTCCTTCACAGAATAATTAGATTCAGTTTGCTGCTGTCCAACGTTATGTAATGTTTGGTTGGATTTGACGCAATGAGGGAGCCAGAAATTTTGCTCAGAGGGCGAGGTTTCTTGCACAAATTGACTTTTCAATTTTAATACCAAGTTTTGATAACAATTAGTTTTAAAGTATATCAACTTAATTAATTAATCTACAATGGCAAAAAACTAAGATATCCATGAAGATCTAAGATGTGATACAATAGTATGACCATATGTGTATGAAAAATAAAAAAATTCAAGTTTCTTAACTTCAATTGCATTCCGTACAGAAAGTTGAGAACTACCGGTACAATTTTCTCGACCTTATGTCTATGATGTTTGCCTGAAAAATTAGATTGAGTTTGATATTAGATCTCTTTTCCTTTTGTTATACTAATGAAATCTGAGGAAGAATCGGCTCAAAATAAGAGGCTCAGTAAGATGCTTCTTTATGTTTTCCGAGCTCTTAATGGTTATAGTTAGTTCATACTTGTTAGTGTATGATGTACTCTAGGGAAACGAAAAAATGCGGAGGAAACATAGAGGAAGTCTAAGGGATATTTTTTTCAAAAACTTACGGCAAGGGGAAGAAATGATGGAGTTGACCCCCCTTGGCATTGACCCAGTGACGAAGACGTTCCCATACTTTTAGCAGAGGAATCGATCGTTGTGGATTCGGTTTTGGCCTTAAGAAGTTCATTGTTTTGCTACTGTTTCCCTTGAGGTCATCGGTCAAATACGGTCATACCCCTGAGTTACACAAAAATTAATGGAGCTTTTGTATGATGGTTTTTCTAGTTGGTCGGAATATACAAGACCGAACACTACAAAGATCTTTGCATGCCATTATCCGAAAGAACATAAAAAAGATCTCTACCTATCTTTAGAGGCTCAATCCTCCGTTCTATTTCTGATTATAGGAAACCTGTGTTAATTTGCAGAGGACTGACTTAGGTTTAGGTGGATTATCGATTTTGGGCTTTTGCTTTCATCGTGGTGGGGCAGGAGTCATAGGCTCCTCTAGTGGCTTAATTGTGCATACGAAAAATTTGCGGCCTTAAACTGAACATTCTTCTATAGGTGATCTATAATTTGTCACCGTAAAACACCCTTTATGCTAGTAAAAATTTTAAAAAAAAAATTTGGTTCGTGCTCTTGCTTTAACCAGGGAACTATTCATGGCCCCAGGTCTAAATTAGCCAAAAATTCACCTAAGGGACTTCTGGGTAGTTATAGTTATGGTTAGAGAAATCTAGGAACGTCTAGAAAATGGATAAGTAATTTAACAATTCTAATTACCTTGAGATATGTAGCTACTCTCTACCCTAGTTTGTGGTGGTTTTTCTACAAACCCTGGTCGTTACTCTCTGCTTACCAACATCCTTCTTCATTAATACTTACCGTTTCTGTTCTGCTCCCTATATCCTCTAACATCATTGCCAATGGAGGAAGAAGAACGAGTGGATCCGAGAATGGGGAAGGGCAGGCCCATTACCGACCATTTTAAAGTTATCAATTTTTATATGAAATTACCAATTTTAATTTGTGTTTTACCAACTTCTTTTTCAATTGTTTTACCACCTAGTTTTAGCTTACCGTCTTTTATTTGGGTAATTTACTAAGTTTATTACATCATTTACCGATGTACAACTTTTGTACAACTTAACATATCGTGTACTTCACATTTCAAAATTACCAAGTCTTGTACCAAATTACTAACTCTAATATAAGTGTCTTATTAACTAATCTCTAAGTAAGTTACTAACAAGTCTAAGTTTTTTATTTTGTCAAAACTAACTAGTTTAAGTTACTCATTCTTATTTGAGCCACTTATCATTATTTAAATTTGTTTCAAAATCACCAATCTTTATAATAACATTTGTTAATAATTCACCAACTTTTATTTGTAAGGTTACGTTATTAGGCTCTGAATTCTGTTATTGAATTACTAACCCTAATTTGAGTTACTTACCAATTTATGTCGATTAAAGTATCCAATAGTTTATTGTTATCAATAAAGAATTGGTAACCTCAAATTAGTTGTAACTTATTTGGAGATATGTTTGTTGGTAGCTCAAATTAAGGTTGATATATATTCTAGAAAGTATTCCTCATCTTCGTGTACGTTAAGAAAAATGCTTAGGTAACTACTTAGTGAGAATTTTTCTTTTGCCACCTTCAAACTCATCCCAAGTGCTTGAGGAGATAGATGATTAGGACCGGGTTTACCGAGGACTTGATATCTAGGCAAACCTCTAGAGGTCTCGCTATGTGTGACAAGAAGAAACCAACCACTATAAAAAAAGTATAAAGTGAAATGGAGGCATAATTATCGAAGCAATTCTAATTTTACTGTACGGAAGCCAATTCACTCTTAAACATTTCAATTTTATCAATGTAGTTATAAACCTTTTCGTGAAATTTCAATACAATCATTTTGGCCAATTATTGCGGAAAAGTATTAATGTGGTGTCCAGTCATCACTGACCATCCTACGTGACGCACTAACGTGAACAATTTTACTCAAAATGACGTCTTACGTAGATTGCCACATCAGTAATTCCCGAAAGAAATTGGTCAGAATGACTATATTATAATTTCATGTAAAGTTTTAGGACCACATTATTAAAATTGAAAATTTTAGGACTGAATTGACATACGTTGAATAGATTTAGGAATGATTTGGTAATTTTCCCCTGAAATGGAAGGGAAAGGAATGAAACCGAGGTGCACAACCTGTTGAAACCCAACTGCGCGTGGCAATTATTAGGTGACAATATGTCGGAGTGACTTCTAGTCGAAGCCTAATTAGACCCTCACTCATGAAATAACCTTTTCCTGCCATTTACTGGGCCAGTGAACCTTGATAGGAGTAGCTTTCCATTGTGATGAAGGTCCCTCCTCCGTCACCTCCCCTTGAAAGAATCTATTTTTCTAGTTTTTTAGTTTTCAAATGGCTCGTAGCTACATGATCACTTTTTCTATGTTGGTTGCTTTAAAAGCAAATTACTTGGAACCTGATGATAACCTTCCAGTGCCACGTAATACATGCGTGGTTTCCATATATTTGGTTTTTTAATTTGAGATGATTACATCTTATGTATGTGGCAGCCTAGATGAACTTAAAAATCTCACGGTCAAAGAGGTTTCTAGTTTGTTATGGACAAGACGGACAGATGTGCCTGATCATTTGGTGGGAATTAAGGGCCCAATGGATGACATTATGAAGAAGCTAGATCTAGGAGCTTTGGATGTACGGTTTATCGTGATTCATGGTATGGGTGGCATCGGAAAGACGACGCTAGCCGATGTCGTCTTCAGGCAAATCTCCCCTCAATTTCAAGGTCATTGCTGCTTTATTAAAGATGTTCGGACTCATGATATAATAAACTTACAAAAGAAATTGTTGTCCGATATTCTCAATCAGAGCTGCATAAACCTCTCCTTCATTGATGAAGGGGCTGACATGATCAAGACGAGGTTTCATGGTAGGAAAGTCCTCATTGTTCTTGATGACATCGACAATCGGGACCAAATCATGAGACTTGCAGGCGAGCCCAATTGGTTTGGTGGAGGAAGTAGAATCATCATAACAACAAGGAATATTGAATTCCTGGTAAAGGAAGGTGAGGATGACAATGTCCAAGCCTCTAGAAACGGACAATTTTCATTCTATGATATGCCAGAGATGAATTCACACACTGCTCTTAAACTTTTCTGTGAGCGTGCCTTGGGATGTGCCAAGCCTCCGACTGATTACATAGATATTTCAAATAAGTTAATCAATGCGCTTGGACGACTTCCACTGGCTCTCGACGTAGTAGGTTCCACACTCCGTGGAAAATGCCATAGAACATGGGAAGATGTCCTGTGTAAGTTAAAGAAAGTGATGAACGAGGATGTCAAGAAGAAGTTGATGATAAGCTACGAGGCATTGGACCCTAATCAACAACAGATTTTTCTTGATATCGCATGTTTCTTCATTAACCAAGAGAAAATAACGGCAATTAAATATTGGAACGCGGTTTTTGGGTATCCCACCGAAATTGAAGTCAAGATCCTTACACGTATGTCATTGATAAAGATCATGGACTACGATAAATTATGGATGCACGACCAACTTAGAGACCTCGGAAGGGATATCGTCCACCCGGAAAGTTGCAACACACGTCTAAGGGCCAGTAGATTATGGTCACCCAAGGACGCCTTCCATGTAGTGCACAGAAAAAAGGTAATTTTTACCTCTAAATGTTTTCATGTCCATCAGTTAGTGTCATTACCTTTTAATCTCACTTCAAGTCAAATTGAAAAATGTACTCATTAATTGCTACTTTCATCTTTCAGGGAACTAAGAATATAATAGCGCTCAATCTTGCCACACCTGAACCTGGTGCGATGTACAAATTTAAATGCAAGGAATTTGCGAGGTTGGTCAACCTTCGGTTCCTTCAATTGAGCCATGTAAACTTGGAAGGAGACTTTAAGGATCTTTTCTCCGAGTTAAGATGGCTCTCTTGGAGCAATTGCCCTTTGGAATTCCGAGCTACCAATTTTGGGTTGAAGAACCTAACGGTTCTCGTGCTTTCTTTGAATGACATTACTGAAGATTGGGAAGGATGGTGTCAAATCATGGTATGTTCTCACGATGTACTTTTGCATTACATTTGCTCTTCCTTTTTTCTGAGTTTCAACTCATTTGCTTTACAGGTAGCAAAACAGTTGAAGGTCCTAAAACTTGTGAATTGTTGGTCCCTTAGAAAGACGCCCGAGTTCTCAGCAATCTCAAAATTGGAGATCTTGAATCTTATAAATTGCACTAAGCTAGGTTTGATTGATGAGTCCATCGGCAATCTACGGCATCTTGATCAGCTAAAAATAGAGCATACAGATATCGAGTCGCTACCAGAGTCCATTGGCGGTCTACAATCTTTAACAGAGCTAAGAATAGATTCTGAGAAATTCTCAATGTTGCCTCACTCGATTGGTAATTTAGTGAAGCTGAAGCATCTAATCTTGAAATGCCAGGAACTTCAAAAGCTTCCCGACTCTATTGGACAACTGGAGTCGCTGCTTGAGCTAGATGTCACATATACAAGCATTAAAGAATTACCTTATTCCATTGGAAACCTAGAAAGGTTGAAATTTTTTATGGTCCCACGTTGCGGATTAGAAAAGCTACCAGACTCGATTGGGAGGCTCCATTCATTGGTCAAGTTGGCTCTGAGAGGATCGAACATCGGGATCTTACCTGATTGTATTGGAAATCTCAAAAAGTTGAAGGTACTAGATCTGGATGGTAGCGATATAAGTGAACTTCCGAAAACCATAGGAATGTTGGAAAATCTGGAAGAGTTACATGCCTCCTCTACACAACTGGAGGGGGAAATTCCAAGTGAAATTGGGGCATTATCCTCATTGAAAATTCTAAACTTATCCTTTGGCCGCTTTAGTGGTGGATTGCCAACAACCATCAATCAGCTTACAAATCTCCAAGCACTTAAGTTATGGGAGTGTCATTCAATTCAACAGCTGCCGGAGCTTCCAAAGAGCGTAACGGCGTTAGACTTATCATCGAGATCGCTGACCACAATCCCCGACCTCTCAAATTTAACCAATTTAGTTGGGCTTTCTATAATAGGAATATCATTGCAAGAAGCCCAAATAAAGGGGCTCGGGAGATTACGTGCGCTGAGGGAATTGGCCCTCTGCCTTGGAAGAATGGCCTTGCCTCCAACCGATTTCAGTTCCCTCTCTCAGCTACAAAGCCTCCGGGTAACTTGTGCCGACTCCCGATCTCTTGCCAGGCTTCCATCCAGCCTCCGAGAGTTGTATCTAGAGGATGTCCGGTCACCGATTGATTGGTCACTCTTTTCCAACTTGGAGAATTTGTCAAGACTGGATATTGTAGGATATACGCTCGGAGAGATTCGATTCGAGGTCCTTGGAAAGCTACCGAAATTCAATGAATTGAGGATAACCGACTGTCCATCGCTCGAGACGCTGACCGTTCCGCCAGGTCTGAAGGAGATCCAGCATTTAGCTTTGTCCTGGTTGCCTCGGCTAACTGAGATTCAGGGTTTGGGAGAATTGAAATCATTGCGGACATTGCAGATCTGGGATTGCAATTCCGTCAAAAGCTTAAACGAATCTGATCTGTCTAATTTACATAATCTGAAAAGTTTGGAGTTCCATGGGTGTGCATCACTGGAGAGCGTGCTGGGTGTGCCAAAATCTTGCCAACTCCACGTCCGTGGTTGCCCGAGGTTCAACAGAGACGGATAAGGTATGTATCATTTGATTGGCAAAGACAGTCGATGATGGTATGTCCATATGATTAGTGAGGCTTCTTTCAATGTGTTAGAGATGAAGCCTAATTGTTGCTGCGTCCTGTTTTGTGAGTTTTCCTTTAGCTAACCTTTCATCTTTGTTCTGGAACCGCCTCTTGTATTCGTTCATCCTGTTATAATGTCGGGGTTGACATGCTTCACAGCACCTAACTTGCTTAGTAAAAAGCGGATAAAATGGAACGGAACTTTTAGATAGTAAGCAAGCTGAAGATGCTATCACATGCTAGGTTTTGTTGTAAGGCAGAGGTGGCTGAGAGTACTGGTCTCACCTTATATAGTTTTTTTAATTTCACTTGAGAACAATCAAGATTTATGAGGAATGAAATATAGGAATTAATGCCTGGTTAGCAAAAGAGTCAATTGTTGATACCTTTTATGCAGTATGAGTTACTTCCTTCGTGGAGAATTGGAGATGCTTTTCTAGTCACTTCTAAATTGGAGTTGAGAAGCCTCAAGTCTTGACTCACGGTGTGATTTGTGAAGTATCTTTCTCCATTCTAGTATCTAGCCATTCATGCGTGAAATTTGCGCCGGGAGACAATTGATATTGGAGTAAACTTGTCGATATGGTCAAGCCACCATGTCATTGAAGAGTAGGTTCAGTTGCATTGAATTGTGCATTCTGCAGTTGCTGGTGCTAGGAAAGTGCAACTTTGTGCCCGATAGGAAAGTGCGAAAGAGATGTTCTCTGACATGAGCTGAAGGGGCTGTAATATGTCATGTTTTTTCGTCATAACTGTGGCATTATCCATACATGCTAGTTTTCAGTGTTAGAGACCATGTACTAGTTTAAATGAGGATTTCAGTTTCATAAAGCAGACTATGTGGTCATTCATTCAACACACTCCCGTATTCATAAGATTTATTGCATGGAAAGATTTCAGATAGCATCCTTTTGCACCCAATTTGCATGCACTTGAGTTTGGTAATACTTTGCTTAATTACAAGATTTAAGTGACTGGCTTGCCTTGTTCTATTCCTGCATTTTGTCAATAACGAAACTTCTTATGGGTTATCATGGAGAGAAGGAATGAACATAATTATTCCCTTTTGACGTTGAAAAGTTTATACAATACTTATCTTACCAAAAAAAAAACATAATTATTCCCTTTGATCCATAAAAATATTTAAATAATGTTGGGTATACTAAGAAGGTATACAGAATTTGGTTTGACAAGAGGTATTTTCAACAATCAACTAACTCAATTTTCCTCTCCCTTTAATGTTCATTCTCAAAAGAGAGGGAAATTACATTTTTCTTCTCTATTTGTTTCCTATTCGTTCTTCTCTGGTTGGGGAAGATGTTGCGATTTGCCCAATAAATCATTTACATTCTTGAATTCTTATTTGTGGTGCTGATGACACGTCTTTTTCTTTTCCCTTTGTTGTTTTGAGCTGGGTCTGGGAATTTGGTGACTCTGATTCATCGATGAATTAAATTAGGCAAATGCATTAACCTGGGTTGCTCCCTTTTATATCATCTTCGTTTCGTGTAGTTCTAGAGATTGAACTAGGATTATCTGATGCTGCACAATCAAAGATCACTGTCTGCTTTACTCCACATCTGATGCCAATGGTTATAGTTGCAATTTTCATTCTTAAAGTTGAAGTTCTGCTTCTCCAGCTATAATTATTAGCTTTCTTCATTTATTTATGTAGAGTCCTGGAATGCAGTCAACTATTCATGCTAAAATGTCTTCAGGTGTAAAGGTGGGAATCTATATGAGCAACTTAAAGTTGTTTGCTGGGAAAACTTTTTCTGGCTAACAATCCTATTCCGCTTAGGCATTCAATGGCTTAATGTACTAAGTATTAACCTGAGCTTTTGTGTGTTGAAGTACTTATTTTTAGTACTCACAATTAGCTTAATCAAAGTACATAATATATTTCATAGATCTTGGAAAGTCTGTCAAGTAGTAGACATGTTGGGGGACTGAAATTTAAAAGATCCGCGGATTCCTCTCATATTCTTGAGTGTGCTTCCCACATACTTCAGGCTGTTTGATTGCTTAATTCACTTTATCTTGCTGGATGAGGAATTTGTTATTTTGTTAGAGAAGGGAGTTGTTCCTCATACTCAACATATGCGAGGATCCTATTATTGTTTTATGATTGTCTTTCCTGATGGAGTATATGGACGAGCAATACTAATCTATGTAGTAGGTTGCCAAATGTCTTTTTCCATGAAGTGCTTTACTTTATGTGTAACATCAAAGTCATCTTTTGATGGTAAGCTGTCTAAACCTCTTTTTGCAGATTGACAATCTAGGGAAGGGAGCTTATGGTCCGGCTCTGCAAAATCTCAAAGAGATGAATGGATTACCTGGGATTGTAGGGCTTAACTACCTACCATTGTTTCCCTAATGCATTCTTGTGAGTGAGCGAGATTATGCATGGATTTTGTTGAAGAGAAAGCTTATTAAATTACATTGGTTGTGTCTGAGCTGTAGCTTTTGTTTATTGTTTCTGGTGACTTATTACACCTTTCCTCATCTCTCTCTCTCTCTACTAAATTGTGGTTATTGTTAACTTGTCAAATAAACCTATTTGATCTTCGTGTCTATCATTCTTACATTTGCTGGTGAAATGTTTTTGCGCACAAGGCATGGTCAAATGTTCTTTTACATGGACCTTTGGGCTTTGGCAAGGCACACATTGTTGGAGCTGCAGCAGCAGCTTTTCTCTTCAATCCATATCAGTGAAAGGGCTGAGCCGTTGAATATATACATTGGTACTTGTGAGCAAGCTGTAAGAGGCTTCTTTTCAGCTTCACAGATGTTGATTGAAGTCCATTGTGCAATCTTGTATTAAGCTTTGTTATTTCTAGACATTTCACAAGTTTGTGCTTTCTTCTGTTGCTTTTGTATGCATTTAATAGAGGTCCCTTCAAGTATGCTAGCAGTCGAAATAGGATAACTAGCTGCAGCAATGAGGATCCTCCTGCAGCAGCCGAGGTGTTCTAAGTATATTGTATTCAACAACAGCGACAAGGATCTTCCTATATAACCACTGAAGTGGCCAAGATAAAACGGTTGATGAGTCTCGTCACGCATGAATGAAAGGATCCTCTATGACCATTTGATTAAGAGAAAGATTAAGATGTAAATTGCTTGAAGCGTTTCTCTACTAGAAATTTGAAATTGGTGATCAAATTTCTACTGGATTTTGTATCTGCACATTGATGGCATTGATTTTGTCAGAAAACTAAAGAGATTATGAATATTTGAGAGTAATGGCAATTAGAAAATTACAGGTTCTGGATATATTCTCGAAGGCAGCACAGCTGCAGCACTTTGCCTTCTTTTTTTCGATGAATTTGATTCCATTGCTCCGAAGAGGGGGCATGATAATACGGGGGTCATTGACCGTGTCGTCAATCAAGTTAGTTTCCTACATTCAATAGCACTTATAAGGTGGTCATGTGAAATCTATTTGATGGTATGACTCACTAATGGTATGTTATTCATTGGTGCAGTTTTTCAATGAATTAGATGGTGTTGGAGGGGACAAGGTAATAATTTCGTCTTTCATGGTAACATAAAGTACTCTCTTCCATCAGCACACTAACTGTAAACTAATATTGGAAATTGCACGGCTATTATAAATGCTTTGACAAACATTTTCTATGAAGCATTTACTCTGGAGACAATGTAATGACCTGACCTTCAAGGCAGACCATAAAATGTTAGACATGACTTTTCCTTGATTTAGAACTGTTTTAACTTTGGATACACAATATTGGATAAACTACATATGTATCAAAGAAGGTAACAAAAGATGGGCTTGCATGAATTACTTTTCAGTTGCTGAAGTAGCTTACAAGAAGTGTATTAAGCTGGTCTTGAGCCTCTTCAACAGCCATCAACTGATGCTGATCGTTTCAGTCTTTTGACATCGAGCATAGTGCGATTATCATTTATATATAACATCTTTGCCGCATGAGGTGCTCTTTTGTTTTCCTCAGGGATCATGGGTTCATCTATATCCTAATAACTCTAATTCACTTTTCTTTCTTGGGATTCCAGTTATGTGCTTTTAGTTCTAATCGAGTTGCATTTGATGTGAAGCAGGATAACACTTACTTGATGCTGCACTGCTGAGACCTGGCAGGCTTGAAGACTTCTGTTCTGTGATTTTTCTTCTATACAGGAGAGACTGGATATCCTGAAAGTTTTATCAAGGAAGGTAGAAACTTAGCTTCCATCCATCTGCCTGTGCTTGCTTTTAGCATTTCATCTTTGACATGGTCCGAAACAGGTTGTACAGATCGAAAAATATGAGATTACTTTGTTAAAGAACTATATATCCGCAATCTTATTTTTCGAGAAGATGCATCAGAAAGATTACATACGAATAGAGAATTGTTAAAAAAAAGAAAAAAGAGAGTTAGAAACTGATTCAATCTGAGCAGCTGAGAATCCAGTTTAGAACATACGGCATCTGACACAGCACATTTAGAAGGAAACACTGTAAAGGGCATTTTGGGTTGGATCTACAGGTGAGGCTCAGGTAAGTATAGATGTCCAATAGTGTAAATGACTTCCAGCCTAGGACCTTGAGACTGGTAGATTTAACACCTTCTGTTGTTGCTCAGAAAAATAAGATGAAAAAGGCGTCTATAGCTGATTCCATAAAACAGGACTCAGACTTACCATTGGGTATCATTTATAATAACCTTTCTAAGACATTGACATCTCTCTTTTCTCTTTTTGGGATTTAATAAGGAAGGTGTTGCGTGGATTCATTTGGGCATCGCTGAAGTTTTGCTAAGTGTCTGCTTTAATGCCCTTATGCAGCTTCCTTTGGCCAGTGAGGTGGACTTGGACGCTGCAGCTCAAGATGTAATCTGTCTCACCATAACCAGCAGTTCTTCAAGCTCTGCTTTCAGATGCACAGTCGCAAGTGGAGAGGGATCAACATGGGAAGAAGCCAGTTATAACGGACTCTCTTCAGAAGTCCGTCGCATCAAAGGCAAGCCCATCGATCTCAGATGCCGAGAAGAGAAGACTCCATAAAAATTCTTTTCATTCTTGGAATTCCGTCATCTCTCCCCAAAACTACAGTCGTGCATCTCCAATCAGAAAATTCAACTGGGGATTCTGATAGTTGCTTATTATCCATCTTTGTACATCAGTAGATCATTGATTAGTATACCTCCTCTGAGTAGTCTACTTGGCCTCATAATTTATATGACTACTAATCTTTGTGAATCCCATAAAGTGCTTAATCCTTGCAGTAACATTCTCGTAACGGGTTATGCAACGTGTATAGGATATTCATCTTGGTGAGCAAATCAATAAGATGACATGCCCAGGTTGGCTTTTCAATTACCAGTCACAAATTTCTAACAGCGAGCAGTTGCTGGAGCGATCCCTGTGCATGAGGAAAATCAAAGAAATTAGGATGAAAAGATTGCCTTTTGACAGCAGCTGTTATTTCCACAGCTTCTTTGTCTTTGAGCACCTCATTCAAAGTGAGGAGACAATTTATCCCCTAGCAAAAATCGACCAAAGCCGTGGAACCCCATCTTCAAAACCTTTCATCTCTGATTTTAACTTTTGCCCCTACCCAAATGTTGTTCATTTCAGAAACTACAAAGCCTAACAAATCATGCATTCACTGTTCGGCATTGGTGAGGGACATTGAAATATTATGAGCCCTATTAATGCTAGCCTGGTACAACAATCTCTCCGGCAACTCAACGGTACGGTCCACCATCTATTTTCCAGAAACTCCATATTAATGAAATTCTCATGAAATCGTTTGCACTATTTCAATCATTATTTGTTATCATTGAATAAAAGCGTTTGATGAACTGTGCTCAGATGCACAACTTGTTAATATTGTCACAGTGAGTCTTTCTCGAGTCTTTTTTTTTTCTTTAGCTTGGAAGAATCTTTCTGTAAGGCTTGTCTAATAAGAGAAACTCAAATAATCATGAATATGTTCAGGCACAAGAATACAGATTATAAATTACGTAATAACATATTCAGGACCTAATAACATGCACAGGCTTGTCTAATCGGAGTAATGTTTGGATTTCAAACATGGTGCCCACCTTGAAAATAACATGATAACATGTTCAGGACATGATAACCTTATAAATTTGCGTGTGTGCGCATGCTTGCAAACAATCTGGACAAATGGATAATAAATCGAAACCCCACACAATGGAGCTAGAGATGTGTCCAATTCTAGAGGCAGAAAATTTAAGATGTAAATTTACCTCCCTAAATGTAGAGAATCTTAATCCCTTATCCAATTTCCATTATATTCTATCTTATTTTGTTTGGTCGAATATTTTGGACAACCAATCGCAGTATAGTAAAATAGCATTAAAGGCTCAAGGCCATCGATCGATTAGAACCGTCATCACTTGGATTAAATTCCTTGGCGAAAAATAGTTGATTTAACCATAATTAACTTAAGGTTTGGGCTTGGCATTAATATGAAAGAAAATTATGCTAACGAAAAGAAGAAAATATATGAAGCAAGACATTGAGTACTCTTTGGTCCTTATACGGATACTTATACAATCTTTCGAAAAAGCATTATAAGGGGGCTGGTAATTTTCGAATCACAAAATAATGGATCGCAACCATGACTTCTTCAAAACTTTTCAACTTTTGCAAATAACTACAGTTAGCGTTAGAAAATATGATAACTTGCGCATACTTACAATATACTATTACAAGAATTGTACCATCAAGGAATCATAGAAGGGAAATAGTTGAATTGATCATGGTCTGTGGACCATATGCAATCACATTAATTAATTTTTGTGAGGTCCATGTGAAACTTATATGATTAACATTTTTGATAAACCAGGCTTATGTGACCCGAATACTGGCAAATCGAACCCAATCGAGCCTGCTCAAGTTAGGAGAGAGAACGAACTTCTTTGAGAAAAGGAGATGTATCTGTCTTTTCTCTTTGCTTATAATATACACAAGTCCATTCTCAAGTCTTTGTCCAACCCACTTGTGAAGGCAAAGGAGAAAGCACTAACGTATGTTTAGTCTAGTCAATTCGTTTGTTATGCATTGGTCAGCATATAGCCAAATTCCACATCAAATAGACTCTGCATGTTCTTGTGTTCACATTACACAAAGCGGGTTTTGCAATTTCGGTTCCTGGAAAATACCAGGAAACTCAGGTTGATACCACAAAAAAATCATAAAGACACGCATTCAAGAATAAAATGTTTAAAAAATCTCAATTTTGTTGGAATCATTGTGAAGAAGGAACCACATTTTCCATGCAATTTCCATGAAGAATTTGCTAATTCTCTGTGTCGGGACTCTTTAGCTCAATAAAAGAAATCTATTATGTACATGAAGTATGCAGAACAAAGCTCAGATTGCGTAAAAGATTAAAATTAGCACGGACCTGAAATAAAAGAATATACAACACTTCAACCAACATATTTTGACTTTTCGAATAAATAAGTCAATTTAAAGTACAGACATTCCGAAGAAGTTAGCCAATTAAAATTGTGCAGTCTATTATGTATAGTTAAAGACGGAGCCAAGAGATTGTTCGCTCTTGCGCTTGCCATGCGGCTTTTCTCTTTAGCTCCGTGCTTGCCTCATGGCATGATATTTGGCATCGTGTTGCCACGTGGCCAAATATCATGCCACGAGGCCTAATAGCCTTATCGATTATTTGCGTGCCACTTTACACTCCTATATGTTTTTTTCAACGGGTAATTATAGATAAAGTCAATATTTCAACATCTTTAAATGCTACAAAAAGATTTTATCTAGTGTGAAACTTAATCGAAAAAATTAATTTAAACTTAGCTTAAAATATTGAATTAAAAAAAGAATAGAATAGAGTTGTGTGTTTTCTGTATTAAAATTTGATAGTAATTTTTGCATTAATCGTCTTCATCCTCCTCCAATGATACGTTTTTAGACAAATTGGCAGCCTTTTCTTTTCGGCATAGCTCTAACATATGCAAACAGTGTTATTTTTTGCATTTTTTTCAATTTGAAAACTTAAGAAGGACAGTTGTCTTGGAAAAATGCGGGAACCAAAATCTAAGGTCTGGGGATATGACTACACTCGCAAAAAGTGTTAGCACTTGCCCCATCCCTTGTGTCACCCAAGTGCGGGAGGTTACTATACATGCTGTTTATCTTTTCGAGAAAAAAGGAATATGAAGAGAACTTACAAGGAGATCTCTTCATCATAAAGAAAATTCATTTCCCTGTCTTCTCTCGAGCCTTTTAAAATCCCGCTCACGACCAACAATAATGTCTTTTCAACACCACATTTCTCAGCTGAATCTTTTAATGTTAAATTATAAATCGAGTTTGAGCCATTTATGGAAAGTGACTCGCTTGGATAAATTTTCATATTTGACTATGAAGATATCTTTTACTGTTGGAGATAATATTGAAGATTGCTCGCAAAAGGAAATCCTCTTCTGGTTCGTACTGTGGACGTCATCAGCAGAAAGGGCATATTAGCACTACAGGACAAAAGATGGGCAAACGTGTTCTACGATTCGTGTATTTCTTTTAAGGGTAGTTTGTGGGCCCAAGGGTAAAAGAAAAGAAGATCAGAGCGTTCACTTGTGCGGTTGAAGAGTTTGTTCTTTCGTCTTATCCAAGGGCATAAAGGTCATTGTGATGGAAAACAACAAAAATCAAAGGGCTTGTTTTTCTCTTCTCCAACCTACAGTGGCCACGTCGATATATAAGGGGAAAAGAACCGTGGGTTTTCTTTTAAGCCGAGAAGAGCCACACAAGAAGAAGTCGCGATCACCGAACAGAAATCGTACGAAAGAATTCTCCGAATACGGTGATTTGTGTAATAAGTTTATTTCGTCCAATTAAGTTATTTATTCATAAACACTTTGAATTTGAGCTTAAATTTAGGTATGAAAAATACTCGAGCATTTCAGCGAATTGTAACTATGATTCTCCGATTATAGTGGATTATTTGTTATTGGCTCTCCCCGTGGATGCAGGTACTGATATTCGGACCAAAGCATGTAAATCTTTGATGTCCTTTATTGTTCATCGTTTATTTTTCTAGCATTTTCGCATTAGCTTAATTTGCAAGATCTTGTCGTTTCCGCGTTATATTTCAACATTTAACGTGGAACTATTGTAAGTTTGTCTATTCGGTATTGTTATATTCACATCCTATGTCATGCATGTAAGAATCAACGTACACACTTACACGTGAGGCAAAAATATCAATTAATATGCTATTCGCACATTATTACTGCGTCATTTCCTGACTGTTTAAATTTTTAAGAAGAATGAGTCCTCCAATATCCACATTTTTAATATTTACTCAACTGGGCACTAGGGAAGCATTCAATCATGTTTGATAATATTGCGCCTCTATAGCTTTTGAATCAGAAGGGAAGAACAAAATCTCCTTGTTTTGATACCCAAGCTACTCCAAACAGCAAAGATTGAGCCGAGCTCAAGTTAGCGGCTTGATTTGCACCCCTAATCAACTCACTTGCTAAAATGCCTAACCATATTTGATACGAATAGGCATATGCAACTGTTGAATCTTTTCGGTACTATATATGCATAAAAAACTAATGAGCCCGGAAGAAATGTTGAATTAATTTAAGAAACAACTCGACCTCTCTATGTACAAACAAAATTGAATTTATACTGTCAATACTAATGGTGAAATCCCACAAAATTTCGCCCAAAAAGGCCCACAGAACAGTTATCGGGGAAAAAGGAAAGCGTACAATATTTGAAAAGTAAATTAGTCCAATATTAAAAATGAATTAGTTATTATTATAGGCGAAGCAGATATTTTCAAGGGGAAGCGATTGTCCCCACTCCCCCATTCATTGCTTGAAGGAGAAATAAAACGTGTGGTGGAAAGTGATGCAGAGCTCTCCCTCTCTCTCTCTCTCCGCGTTTTTCATCCTCCTCCAATGAAGTTAAGAGCAATTAAAGGTCTCAATATCTTAGGATATTCATAGTATGTATCCCTAGAAAGGTAGCCTAGAGGAGAAATCAACCAACGAGGCCCAATACATCTTAAGAAAAAGGTTCTTGGGTATAGATCCGTATCTGGGATGTTGGTTATGATATTCAGCATCTTTGCCATTAAGACAATAAGTATGAAGCACCATCGCCCACAATGACCACGAGAATAATTCAATGAAAGCTAGATGAATTTCAGCTTAGAACTTGATAAAACTTAGCCTCAATTTGAACTCAACCTTAATGAGACTTCAACTACCAAACATGGACCTCCAAAAGTTGCCGAGAAATGGTGCAAATATCCTCAAGTTTCGCACCAAAGTTCTGCGGGACACCTTTGTCCCACCCTTTTTTCTCACTTTTTTCTCTCTAGCGGCCGGCCAAACCGAAAGGGTGAAGATGAGTGGATGGAATCCACGTGCCAAACTTAGAGTCGTTAACTTTTCTTGCAGAGAGGAGAGTGGTCGGCCACTAGTAAAATTTACAATTTGGTCTGTTGGAGGATCCAATTTTATGAGGCCTTTTTTCATTTTTGTCGGGTCAACTCGATCTTAGATGCGCGGGCAATCTTTCGGATCTCTGGGATTGATTTGCTGGGTGACGAGGAGAGTGAGCTGAGGTAAATCCCTCAATAGCTTATGATAATTCGAACCGAATTGAAATCGATCAGCCTAATTAATCCCTCAATAGTAGTTCATGTCCATATTGCCACAGTTCGCATTAGAAAGTAGAATACGTTCATGATACTTACGTCAAGCTCTGACCGGAATTGATCCATTAAGGAACCATAGAAGGGAAGTAGTTGCATGGATCATGGTACATGAATCATGTGCAATCACATCCATTGATTTTTGTGATATCTATGTGAAATTTATATAACTAATGATTTTGATAGACCTGGTTTTATGGGGATCTGGGTACTGACAAGTCTAATCTAATGAAGCCTATTTGAGTTAGGAGAGAGAATGAACTTCCTTAAGAAACAAAGATGAACCTGCCTTTTCTCTTTTCTTATAATTTACACAAGTCAATCCTCAAGTCTTTGTCCGACCCTCTTGTGAAGGCAAAGGAGAAAGCACCGAAGTATGTTTTGGCTAGACAATTCACTCGTTCTTCATTGGTCCACACATTGACAAATTGCACCTCAAATAGGCTCGCAATTCATGTGTTCACACAAGTACACACACAAAGATGTCAATACTTACAAGTTTCGACCCACTTGCAAGATTGGCAAAGCGTGTCTTGAAATTTCGGGCCCTGAAAAATACTGGGAAACTGAGGTTGATGTTATAAAAAATAATTAAAGTCACACCTTCGAGAATAAAATTTTTGAAAAATCTCAACTTTGTTGGAATCAATGTGAAGGAGGAACCACATTTTCTTGGCAATTTCCATAAGAGATCAACGTCCAATTAAGCGAATATGAGTCCAATGCCAAATCAACCAATAAACAGATGATAGAGACGAATCAAATCCTGACAAATCAGCATTTGATTTAAATATCAGTGCAATTTTATTCGGTGTACAATTTCAATCGGCGAGCAATTTTATTTTGTCATCGTTCAATCTACCATGGAAGTGCAATCATAACATGCAATCTTAGTCTATATTCAATTTCATGTAACTTTATCGCAATAGCTAATAATTTCTGAGTATAAATGGCTTTTTGGGTTTTTTTTATATATGAAGGAAGGCCGCAGGTGGCTTCCGGGCAAATGGCACGTAGTACCAAAGTAATGGCAAGTGAAACTCACTTTAAGTTGTCCAGCTACATCCACCATTTAACCGTTCATCAACGCGCAACTTATATTTCCAAGACCACCTCCTCCTCTTCGACGACTTTCATCAATTATTTCCTCAACTTAGCCTGAATGCTTTTATTTGCTTATGAAGGAAGGTGGCCGGTGATTTCCAAGCAAACGCAGACGAAGTGAGCGATTTCTCTCTATTGCTTCGTCAAGTTGTTGCAAGGATCAGACTCAAACTTCCCGAGTCACCAGGTGGACTCAATTCGGAGATCCATAACTCCATCGTCCTCCAGGAATGAAGAGAAAGGGGGAGGGAGAAGAGACAGCTTCGGCAAGCAGTAGCCGTGATGATGGATCGGGAATGTAACATCCTGAATTTCGACCTATTTCCGGAATCAATGAAATAGATGTTATTTCTTATTTCATTTTAGTAAGTCTCGCCCGGAACTGATCATTCTCGGGATACTAACCTTTAGGGAATGGCTACCTAGGGAAATGTACGTGGACCTAAGAACTCGATCATGAGTCGACCTTCGGTGACGATCGAGGTCGCCATGACTCGAATAACCCTAGGTCGATACGCGTAATCCCTAAACAGCCGCCCGTTAGTGAGAGACCCTAAAATTGAGATTGGGCGATTTTGATCGCGAAATTGGATCCGGACTTGGATGTCGATTTTCGGGGTCGTGCGCGACTATTTTTACGAGGACGACGTCATTTTAGTGTGGCCAATGATATTTGGGGTTGGTATGGTCGAAAAATGGAAATTCGGCCCGGGACCGGAAAATTTCGATTTTGCCCATAGGCCTATTTTTGGGTATTCCGAATTTTGGGGATTTTGGAAATTGAATTTGGGGATTAAGTGTGGATAAATATCAGCCCCAAAATATCGGACCAAAACGCCCTTAGATATTTTGGTTTGGAAGAATGTAGACCAAGTGAGAGAGGGGCAAAATGGGCATTTTGGAAAAGTTGGTCAAAATTTGACTATTTAAGTCAAATCTCTCTCTCTCTCCTCACTCATTTCCCCTCCCCCACGGCAGCACACCCCCCCCACACAGAGAACTTCTCCCTTCTCCCTCTCTCCCTCACCAAAAATCCTCTCATCTTTCTCTCGGCCTTGGACCGCCGATCATCGCCGGAGCATCGCCGGAGCAAGCCGCCACCGCCGATCGCCGCCAGCCAGTCGTTCCACCTTCCCGCTCTAGCCGAGTTAGCCTAGAGTCCGGTAAGTTGCGATCTAATCCCTATTTAGGACGTCGGGTATTTTCGGACTCGTTCGGGTGTGGTTTAGGGGATTTAGAGGTCGATTAAGGTGTCGATAATGGTTTTGGTGGTTGATCGTGGTTGTTGATGGCTGATCATGACTGTTCGTAGCTGTTGCGGGTTGGATTAGATGTCGGGAATGAGTTTTGGTTGAATCTGTGAAATTCGGTTTGAGTCGCGGATTTGCGGTTACTGTGTATCTTCGATTTGCTATTTTTGTAGATAATTTTGTGGGCAGAATTTGAGAACGTTTTCTTCATGAAAGTTGTTCCCAATATCTTGATGTATAACATAATTTAATTTGGGAATTTTTGGAAATCATTTGAGGCCATTCGGAAGTCCATCTTTGGACCGAAATGGGTCTGCCCGATTTACTGTTCACCCGACCTTCGGGTCTGTTCGAATTTTTATAAATTGTTCCAGGCCTATTTTCAAAATACTTCCTTCACAAAAATTGTTGGGGACATTTGTGGCTATAACATATAAAAATTTCAAATATTTTTGAGGTGGTTTGGGTATTTAAATAAATGTATTTTGAGGACAAAACAGTCTGTTAGAGCAAACAGATTTTGGTCTGACTTCGAGGAACAAAAAAGTCATGGTTGAAAATTGAACCGGATTTCGTGTTCTTCATAAGAAATGTTGATCAAGATGTGTTTTATGACATATCCAAAATTTAGAATTTTTGGAGTTGGTTTACTATTTATTTCAAATGGATTTCTGTCACTGCGTAACTGCCCAGTTTGGATCCGGTTTAGACGAATTTGTGACTATTTTGTGATCGATTTGGTGGCTGTTTAGGACTGAATTAGGGGCTGGATAGTTGATGATTATGGACTGGTTGGCGAGGGAAATTCGAGGTTTAGGAAGCTCGATTAGGACTGTGATATTGAGGATTGATCGGGGTTGAATGGTGTGATTAATTGGAATTGTATTGGCTTGATCGGGTTTATTGGATTAATTGTTTTGTGTGCTGTGGTTGGCTGGTTCTGAATTGTACGTTGGACTGAATGTGATGCGGTGGTGTGCCGTGTGTATGTGGCCGTGAGGTGTGGCGGTGTGGTAGTGTGAATGCGCATTGAATTCGCGTGTTAAATGTGTATGGTCGTGTGGTGTATTCGTATGGCGAGAACGTGTGTTTGTGAAGTGTACGTGAGATGTGAATTGGTGCGTGGCTATGAATGCGTGTGAGGTGTGTATGTTTGGTCGTGCGACTGTTGACCGTGTGTAAGTGTGGCTTGAGTGGAACGAGGGTATGGAAATGTGGAATTGGTTGGAAAGGATCCGTCCTGAGGCGTGTTCGTTTACGCGGGACGATGCCGTCCCTGACGAGGTGACGATGCCCGGCCCGACGGGGTGACGATGCCTGACGTGGTCAGAAGACCGTTGGCTTGATGCGTTTTACGCGGGCACGGTAGAAGGAAAGTGTGTGTAGGATTCCGTCCTGAGGCGTGTTCGTTTACGCGGGACGATGCCGTCCCTGACGAGGTGACGATGCCCGACCCGACGGGGTGACGATGCCTGACGAGGTCAGAAGACCGTTGGCCTGATGCGTTTTACGCGGGCGCGGTAGTGGTGGAAAGGTTGAGAATGAGCAAGAATTGGCGGGACGAGTGAGATTGTGAAAGTGATGCATGGTGTGAGTTAGTGTGCGAGTGTGTTTGTATTGTGTGATGCAGTGCGCGATTATGGGATAAAATCTGCTAGGCATGGTATGGGACGTGCCCAAGTGGGTTTTGCTTTATAATCGAGGCACGCGCACGGCTGTGATGTACTGCTGTGGTGTGATTGGCGTGTGTGTTGATATGTGGAAAGTGTGTGATGGCATGTGTGCAAGAATTGTATGTTGGGATTGTAGGCTAACGTGCATGGTGCGTATGCAGAGAGTCCAGGTATGTGTGAATGTTTGATTGCTGGTTGTGTGGTTGTTTGGTTGCGCGTTTGGATGTGTCTGGAATTACGTGATAGCCTAGGTGGGGCTTAGGTTGTAACTTATTGAGATGTGATCTCATGGTTGTTTCAACCAAACCATTTCAGAACCCCCGCCTGAATGTCGAGATTGAGGTCAACTCGGAGACGTCAGGTGAGCAGACAGCTCAAAGGATTCAGGTGGTGATGCCGAGGACAGTGAGTCAGAGTGGACGCCTTCGAGAGGGCGTAGGGGATAGTTCTGGGAGGAGGATACGCCCTATTTTTGGATAGTGCTGACCTAGAGAGCTGATCTTGATATTTTGGTGGTTTGGAGTTCATAGTTCGGTGTGCTTATAAATTATTTTGTGGTTTGTATTGACGGATGATGTAAATATTTGGAAGTGTAATATATGCTTGGTGGTTTGACGATTTGTTTCTTCCTGGTGTTCTCCAATTTTAATGTCCGGGATTTTTGATTGCTTCCGCCGCGATTTAACTCTGATGGATCGTTTGGTCGGCGACGTTATTCCTGGGACGTCGCACTCTTTCGACCGAGGAGAGGGATGTCGCGGGCTTAATGGGGTTCGGGGCGTGACATCCCTGTTTGAATTGGTATCAGAGCAAGGACAGCTCGATTAAGTCGATCGAAGCTTGGAGTGATAAGGAGTGGAGACCCAAGATACCTGTAGTTTGTTAGGGAGACATTAGTGAACCATAGTGTGTCTAGGGCTACATGTATTTCCAGACTGTTGTTGTGATTGTTAAGTGAATTGGGTGTTTTATTGGAATGCAGGTGCGTCTGGACCTGAGGTAAGTGCACGAACCCTTTTGATGTGGTTTGGTGCTGGGTGATTGATTGCCTGCTAAGTGGATTACTGTGTCAACTCACTGCCTAGGACTAGACTGGGTTAGTTGGCCTAGGTCTTTAATTCCTGGATGGAATTATAGCAGATAGAAGAGTGATAGAAAGCTGGGACGACGAGCAGCCAGGGAAGAGGTGCTTGAAAGAAGTACAGGCAGAAGAGCCAGAGGTTGAGGTAGTGCTCGAGTCAGAGCGATAGAGGATCTTGGAATTGATGCTAGGTCTGCAGAGAACCCCGGAGTTGAGGCTAGACCTGTAGAAAACCCTAGAGTTGACGCTGGAGCTGCAGTAGATCCCAGAGTTGATGTTAAGGCTGCAGCAGATCTTTGAATGGATGGAGTTATAAGGGCCCTCGAGGAGGTTAGGGTTTTGATGGGTAGGCAGACTCAGGAGCAAGATGCCATTATCGCCCAAGCAGTTAAGGCCGCCCACAATGGCAACAATGGAAATCAGGGGCATGTAAATGCGAATCGACTAATGCATCAGCTGATTGAACAGTTTCTGAAGTTAGAGCCCCCTAAGTTTGATGGTGGAGGTGATTTGGTGGCTACGTCACTTTGGGTGGAAGAGTTGAAAAAGGCTTTTGATGTATTAGGATGTATGGATGAGAAGAAAGTGACGTTGGCGGTGTATCAGCTTCAGGGGAATGCGAGTGATTGGTGGAAAGCCACCAGAAGAAGAGTATTCCCAGCTGGTACAGCCCAGACTTGGGCGATGTTTATGGAGACTTTCAATAATAAGTATTTTTTCTGAGAATGCCAAGGAACAGGAGTTGGTGTAGTTTATGAGGCTTTGCCAGGGGCAAAGGACAGTGGACCGGTATGAGGCTAAGTTCACGAAGTTATCTAAGTTTGCCCCTAGGATGGTGAAGGATCCATGGGATAGAGCTCGGAGGTTCCGAGATGGTTTGAAACCAAACCTCCGTAGTCAGATGATTTCGCTGAATTTGAGAGACTATAATGAGATCTATGATCGGGCTCAAGCAATAAAGCGGGATTTAGCGGATAGAGACGCTGCTTCTGGGTCGAGATACGTTTCAGCGAGAGACAATCGGAATCTTGGGAAGAGACCGATGACGGAGGATCAGCATTTGTTCCTTCCGTTAGAAGGGATATTGGAAAGTCGAATCGTTAACAGGATGCTGTATGCTAGTTGTGTGGTAGAAGACATGGGACTAGACCTTGTCCAAGTAGGAATATTATATGTTATAATTGTGGCATGTTATGGCTTCCTTGATTGACAAGATTTTAGTTTCGTTGGGGTACCCAGATTGCAAGATTGTAACTGGTAATGAGAAGGAAAGAACTGATTAGTGGTTCTAGAGATGTAGGATTTGGATATAATAGTGGGTATGGACTGGCTAGTTATACAGAGGGCAGTAATGGGTAAGTATCCCTTGCCGAGGTTCGAAAAGACGAGTTTTGAGGAGCAAGACGATCCCGATGGTTAAGATTGTGTGGGAATATCACGGGACAAAAAGTATGACCTGGGAAAGTGAAGAGGCCATGCGACGTCAATACCCCCACTTGTTTGAGGAATTGATTGAGTTGTAAATTTCGGGGACGAAATTTTTATAAGGGGGGAAGAGTTGTAACATCCTGAATTTCGACCTATTTCCGGAATCAATGAAATAGATGTTATTTCTTATTTCATTTTAGTAAGTCTCGCCCGGAACTGATCATTCTCGGGATACTAACCTTTAGGGAATGGCTACCTAGGGAAATGTACGTGGACCTAAGAACTCGATCATGAGTCGACCTTCGGTGACGATCGAGGTCGCCATGACTCGAATAACCCTAGGTCGATACGCGTAATCCCTAAATAGCCGCCCGTTAGTGAGAGACCCTAAAATTGAGATTGGGCGATTTTGATCGCGAAATTAGATCCGGACTTGGATGTCGATTTTCGGGGTCGTGCGCGACTATTTTTACGAGGACGACGTCATTTTAGTGTGGCCAATGATATTTGGGGTTGGTATGGTCGAAAAATGGAAATTCGGCCCGGGACCGGAAAATTTCGATTTTGCCCATAGGCCTATTTTTGGGTATTCCGAATTTTGGGGATTTTGGAAATTGAATTTGGGGATTAAGTGTGGATAAATATCAGCCCCAAAATATCGGACCAAAACGCCCTTAGATATTTTGGTTTGGAAGAATGTAGACCAAGTGAGAGAGGGGCAAAATGGGCATTTTGGAAAAGTTGGTCAAAATTTGACTATTTAAGTCAAATCTCTCTCTCTCTCCTCACTCATTTCCCCTCCCCCACGGCAGAACACCCCCCCCCAACAGAGAACTTCTCCCTCTCTCCCTCACCAAAAATCCTCTCATCTTTCTCTCGGCCTTGGACCGCCGATCATCGCCGGAGCATCGCCGGAGCAAGCCGCCACCGCCGATCGCCGCCAGCCAGTCGTTCCACCTTCCCGCTCTAGCCGAGTTAGCCTAGAGTCCGGTAAGTTGCGATCTAATCCCTATTTAGGACGTCGGGTATTTTCGGACTCGTTCGGGTGTGGTTTAGGGGATTTAGAGGTCGATTAAGGTGTCGATAATGGTTTTGGTGGTTGATCGTGGTTGTTGATGGCTGATCATGACTGTTCGTAGCTGTTGCGGGTTGGATTAGATGTCGGGAATGAGTTTTGGTTGAATCTGTGAAATTCGGTTTGAGTCGCGGATTTGCGGTTACTGTGTATCTTCGATTTGCTATTTTTGTAGATAATTTTGTGGGCAGAATTTGAGAAAGTTTTCTTCATGAAAGTTGTTCCCAATATCTTGATGTATAACATAATTTAATTTGGGAATTTTTGGAAATCATTTGAGGCCATTCGGAAGTCCATCTTTGGACCGAAATGGGTCTGCCCGATTTACTGTTCGCCCGACCTTCGGGTCTGTTCGAATTTTTATAAATTGTTCCAGGCCTATTTTAAAAATACTTCCTTCACAAAAATTGTTGGGGACATTTGTGGCTATAACATATAAAAATTTCAAATATTTTTGAGGTGGTTTGGGTATTTAAATAAATGTATTTTGAGGACAAAACAGTCTGTTAGAGCAAACAGATTTTGGTCTGACTTCGAGGAACAAAAACGTCATGGTTGAAAATTGAACCGGATTTCGTATTCTTCATAAGAAATGTTGATCAAGATGTGTTTTATGACATATCCAAAATTTAGAATTTTTGGAGTTGGTTTACTATTTATTTCAAATGGATTTCTGTCACTGCGTAACTGCCCAGTTTGGACCCGGTTTAGACGAATTTGTGACTATTTTGTGATCGATTTGGTGGCTGTTTAGGACTGAATTAGGGGCTGGATAGTTGATGATTATGGACTGGTTGGCGAGGGAAATTCGAGGTTTAGGAAGCTCGATTAGGACTGTGATATTGAGGATTGATCGGGGTTGAATGGTGTGATTAATTGGAATTGTATTGGCTTGATCGGGTTTATTGGATTAATTGTTTTGTGTGCTGTGGTTGGCTGGTTCTGAATTGTACGTTGGACTGAATGTGATGCGGTGGTGTGCCGTGTGTATGTGGCCGTGAGGTGTGGCGGTGTGGTAGTGTGAATGCGCATTGAATTCGCGTGTTAAATGTGTATGGTCATGTGGTGTATTCGTATGGCGAGAACGTGTGTTTGTGAAGTGTACGTGAGATGTGAATTGGTGCGTGGCTATGAATGCGTGTGAGGTGTGTATGTTTGGTCGTGCGACTGTTGACCGTGTGTAAGTGTGGCTTGAGTGGAACGAGGGTATGGAAATGTGGAATTGGTTAGAAAGGATCCGTCCTGAGGCGTGTTCGTTTACGCGGGACGATGCCGTCCCTGACGAGGTGACGATGCCCGGCCCGACGGGGTGACGATGCCTGACGTGGTCAGAAGACCGTTGGCCTGATGCGTTTTACGCGGGCACGGTAGAAGGAAAGTGTGTGTAGGATTCCGTCCTGAGGCGTGTTCGTTTACGCGGGACGATGCCGTCCCTGACGAGGTGACGATGCCCGGCCCAACGGGGTGACGATGCCTGACGAGGTCAGAAGACCGTTGGCCTGATGCGTTTTACGCGGGCGCGGTAGTGGTGGAAAGGTTGAGAATGAGCAAGAATTGGCGGGACGAGTGAGATTGTGAAAGTGATGCATGGTGTGAGTTAGTGTGCGAGTGTGTTTGTATTGTGTGATGCAGTGCGCGATTATGGGGTAAAATCTGCTAGGCATGGTATGGGACGTGCCCAAGTGGGTTTTGCTTTATAATCGAGGCACGCGCACGGCTGTGATGTACTGCTGTGGTGTGATTGGCGTGTGTGTTGATATGTGGAAAGTGTGTGATGGCATGTGTGCAAGAATTGTATGTTGGGATTGTAGGCTAACGTGCATGGTGCGTATGCAGAGAGTCCAGGTATGTGTGAATGTTTGATTGCTGGTTGTGTGGTTGTTTGGTTGCGCGTTTGGATGTGTCTGGAATTACGTGATAGCCTAGGTGGGGCTTAGGTTGTAACTTATTGAGATGTGATCTCATGGTTGTTTCAACCAAACCATTTCAGAACCCCCGCCTGAATGTCGAGATTGAGGTCAACTCGGAGACGTCAGGTGAGCAGACAGCTCAAAGGATTCAGGTGGTGATGCCGAGGACAGTGAGTCAGAGTGGACGCCTTCGAGAGGGCGTAGGGGATAGTTCTGGGAGGAGGATACGCCCTATTTTTGGATAGTGCTGACCTAGAGAGCTGATCTTGATATTTTGGTGGTTTGGAGTTCATAGTTCGGTGTGCTTATAAATTATTTTGTGGTTTGTATTGACGGATGATGTAAATATTTGGAAGTGTAATATATGCTTGGTGGTTTGACGATTTGTTCCTTCCTGGTGTTCTCCAATTTTAATGTCCGGGATTTTTGATTGCTTCCGCCGCGATTTAACTCTGATGGATCGTTTGGTCGGCGACGTTATTCCTGGGACGTCGCACTCTTTCGACCGAGGAGAGGGATGTCGCGGGCTTAATGGGGTTCGGGGCGTGACAGGGAAGGGGCTACGAGGTGTTTCTGAGTTTCAGAGGACCCGACACCCGCTTAACCATCGCTGATTGTCTCTACAATGACATGATCCGCGCAGGGATCCGTGCTTTTAAAGACAATGAAGAGCTCCGATTTGGCGAAGAGATTGAAGGCGGTCTCTTGCAAGCAATCAATGACTGTAGAATTTATATCCCGATTTTTTCCAAAGACTACGCTTCAAGTAAGTGGTGCCTTCGTGAGCTGGCACACATAGTGAAGTTATCAAGAGATAATGATAAAAAAGTGATCCTCCCTATCTTCTCCGACGTGGACGCGGATGACGTGAAGCTTAAGACTGAGTTATATCGGAAAGCCCTCCAAAAGCATGAGAGCGACTACGGGAAGGATGTAGCAAAGCAGTGGGAGGAGGCTTTAAGAGAGGCTGCCAGAATTAGTGGAATGAATCTAAAAGATCACGGGTATTGTTTACTTCTCCGTTGACTTTGGTTTCTTGTTGACATTTTCGATTTCTCGTTCCTTCAAAGAATAATTAGATTCAGTTTGCTACTGTCCAACGTTATGTAATGTTTGGTTGGATTTGACGCAATGAGGGAGCCAGAAATTTTGCTCAGAGGGCGAGGTTTCTTGCACAAATTGACTTTTCAATTTTAATACCAAGTTTTGATAACAATTAGTTTTAAAGTATATCAACTTAATTAATTAATCTACAATGGCAAAAAACCAAGATATCCATGAAGATCTAAGATGTGATACAATAGTATGACCATATGTGTATGAAAAATAAAAAAAATTCAAGTTTCTTAACTTCAATTGCATTCCGTACAGAAAGTTGAGAACTACCGGTACAATTTTCTCGACCTTATGTCTATGATGTTTGCCTGAAAAATTAGATTGAGTTTGATATTAGATCTCTTTTCCTTTTGTTATACTAATGAAATCTGAGGAAGAATCGGCTCAAAATAAGAGGCTCAGTAAGATGCTTCTTTATGTTTTCCGAGCTCTTAATGGTTATAGTTAGTTCATACTTGTTAGTGTATGATGTACTCTAGGGAAACGAAAAAATGCGGAGGAAACATAGAGGAAGTCTAAGGGATATTTTTTTCAAAAACTTACGGCAAAGGGGAAGAAATGATGGAGTTGACCCCCCTTGGCATTGACCCAGTGACGAAGACGTTCCCATACTTTTAGCAGAGGAACCGATGGTTGTGGATTCGGTTTTGGCCTCTGGGAGCTCATATGTTTTGCTACTGCTTCCCTTGAGGTAATAGGTCAAATACGGTCATACCCCTGAGTTACACAAAAATTAATGGAGCTTTTGTATGATGGTTTTTCTAGTTGGTCGGAATATACAAGACCGAACACTACAAAGATCTTTGCATGCCATTATCCGAAAGAACATAAAAAAGATCTCTACCTATCTTAGAGGCTCAATCCTCCATTCTATTTCTTATTACAGGGACACCTGAGTTAATTGCAAAGGACTGACTTAGGTTTAGGTGGATTATCGATTTTGGGCTTTTGCTTTCATCGTGGTGGGGCAGGAGTCATAGGCTCCTCTAGCGGCTTAATTGTGCATACGAAAAATCTGCAACCTTAAACTGAACTTTCTTCTATAGGTGATCTATAATTTGTCACCGTCAAACACCCTTTATGCTAGTAAAAAGTTAAAAAAACAAATTTTGGTTCGTGCTCTTGCTTTAACCATGGAACTATTCATGGCCCCGGGTCTTAATTAGCCAAAAATTCACCTAAGGGACTTCTGGGTAGTTATAGTTATGGTTAGAGAAATCTAGGAACCTCGAGAAAATGGATAAGTAATTTAACAATTCTAATTACCTTGAGATATGTAGCTACTTTCTACCCTAGTTTGTGGTGGTTTTTCTACACACCCTAGTCGTTACTCTCTGCTTACCAACATCCTTCTTCATTAATACTTACCGTTTCTGTTCTGCTCACTATAACCTCCAACATCATTGCCAATGGAGGAAGAAGAACGAGTGGATCCAAGAATGGGGAAGGGCAGGCCCATTACCGACCATGCCCATCCCGTGCCGTGCAAATTTTAAAGTTTTCAATTATTATATGAAATTATCAATTTTAATTTGTGTTTTACCAACTTCTTTTTCAAATATTTTGCCAACTAGTTTTAGCTTGCCGTCTTTTATTTGGGTCATTTTCTAAGTTTATTACATCATTTACCGATGTACAACTTTTGTACAACTTAACATATCGTTTACTTCACATTTCAAAATTACCAAGTCTTGTACCAAATTACTAACTCGAATATAAGTGTTGTATTAACTAATCTCTAAGGAAGTTACTAACTAGTCTAAGTTTTTTGTTTTGTCAAAACTAACTAGTTTAAGTTACTCATTCTTATTTGAGCCACTTATCATTATTTAAATTTGTTTCAAAATCACCAATCTTTATAATAACATTTGTTAATAATTCACCAACTTTTATTTGTAAGGTTACATTATTAGGCTCCTAATTCTGTTATTAAATTACCAACCCTAATTTGAGTTACTTACCAATTTATGTCAATTAAAGTACCCAATAGTTTATTGTTATCAATAAAGAATTGGTAACCTCAAATTAGTTGTAACTTGTTTGGAGATATGTTTGTTGGCAACTCAAATTAAGGTTGATATATATTCTAGAAAGTACCCCTTATCTTCGTGTACGTTAAGAAAAATGCTTTTGAGCTAGTATTCTTGTTCCTTCAAGGTAACTGCTTAGTGAGATTTTTTCTTTTGCCACCTTCAAACTCATCCCAAGTGCTTGAGGAGATAGATGATTAGGACCGGGTTTACCGAGGACCTGATATCTAGGCAAACCTATAGAGGCCTCGCTATGTGTGACAAGAAGAAACCAACCACTGTAAAAAAAAAAATAAAGTGAAATGGAGGCATAATTATCGAAGCAATTCTAAATTTATTGTACGAAAGCCAATTCACTCTTAAACATTCCCATTTTATCAATGTAGTTATAAACCTTTGCGTGAAATTTCAATATAATCATTTTGGCCAATTATTGCAGAAAATTATTAATGTGGTGTCCAATCATCGTTGGCCATCCTACGCAACACACTAACGTGAACAATTTTACTCAAAATGACGTCCTGTGTAGATTGCCACATCAGTAATTTCCGAAAGAAATTGGCCAGAATGACTATATTATAATTTCATGTAAAATTTTTAGGACCACATTATTAAAATTGAAAAGTTTAGGACTGAATTGGCATGTATTGAATAGATTTAGGACTGATTTGGTAAATTTCCCCTGAAATGGAAAGGATAGGAATGAAATCGAGGTGCACAACCTGTTGAAACCCAACTACACGCGGAAAATATTAGGTGACAGTATGTCGGAGCGACTTCTAGTCGAACCCTAATTAGACCCTCAGTCATGAAATAACCTTTTTCCGCCATTTGCTGGACCAATGAACCTTGATAGTAGTGGCTTTCAATTGTGATGAAGGTCCCTCCTCCGCCTCGTCCCCTTGGAAGAATCTGTTTTTCTGGTTTTTTGTTTTCAAACCTCACAGCTTCATGACCACTTTTTCTGTGTCGGTTCCTTCAAAAGCAAATTACTTTGAACTTGATGATAACCTTCCAGTGCCACGTAATGCATGTGCGGTTTCCATATATTTGGTTTTTTAATTTGAGATGATTGCATCTTACGTATGTGGCAGCCTATATAAACTTACAAATCTCACGGTCAAAGAGGTTTCTAGTTTGTTATGGACAAGACGGACAAACGTGCCTGATCATTTGGTGGGAATTAAGGGCCTAATGGATGACATTATGAAGAAGTTAGATCTAGGAGCTTTGGATGTACGGTTTATCGTGATTCATGGTATGGGTGGCATCGGAAAGACGACGCTAGCCGATGTTGTCTTCAGGCAAATCTCCCCTCAATTTCAAGGTTATTGCTGCTTTATTAATGATGTTCGGACTTATGATATAATAAACTTACAAAAGAAATTGTTGTCCGATATTCTCAATTTGAGCTGCATAAACCTCTCCTTCATTGATGAAGGGGCTGACATGATCAAGAAGAGATTTCATGGCAAGAAAGTCCTCATTGTTCTCGATGACATTGACAACCGGGATCAAATCATGAGACTTGCAGGCGAGCCCAATTGGTTTGGTGGAGGAAGTAGAATCATCATAACAACAAGGAATATTGAATTCCTGGTAAAGGAAGGTGAGGATGACAATTTCCAAGCCTCTAGAAGTGGACAATTTTCATTCTACGATATGCCAGAGATGAATTCACACGATGCTCTTACACTTTTCTGTGAGCGTGCCTTGGGATGTGCCGAGCCTCCAGCTGATTACGTAGATATTTCAAAAAAGTTAATCAATGCGCTTGGACGACTTCCACTTGCTCTCGATGTAGTAGGTTCCACACTCCGTGGAAAATGCCATAGAACATGGGAAGACGTCCTATGTAAGTTAAAGAAAGTGATGGACAACAAGGTCAAGAAGAAGTTGATGATAAGCTACGAGGCATTGGAGCCTAATCAACAAGAGATTTTTCTTGATATCGCATGTTTCTTCATTAACCAAAAGAAAACAATTGCAATTAAATATTGGGATGCGGTTTTTGGGTATCCCACCGAAATTGAAGTCAAGATCCTCACATGTATGTCACTGATAAAGATCATGGATTACGATAAATTATGGATGCACGACCAACTTAGAGACCTCGGAAGGGATATCGTCAGCCTGGAAAGTTGCAACATACTTTTAAGGGGTAGCAGATTGTGGTCACCCGAGGAGGCCTTCCATGCAGTGCAGAGAAAGAAGGTAATTTTTACCTCTAAATGTTTTTCTATTTATTCAAAATGTAACATTACCTTTTCAATCTAACTTAGTACTCATCGGTTGCCATTTTGATCTTCCAGTTAACGGAGAACATAGTGGCGCTCAATCTTGGCATACATGAACCTGATGCGATGTACAGCGAGGAATTTGCAATGTTAGTCGAACTTAGGTTCCTTAAATTGGGCCATGTAAACTTGGAAGGAGACTTTAAGGATCTTTTCTCCGAGTTAAGATGGCTCTCTTGGAGCAATTGTCCTTTGGAATTCCACGCTACCAATTTTGGGTTGAAGAACCTAGCAGTTTTGGAGCTTTTTAGGAATGATATTACTGATGAGTGGGGAGGATGGTGTCAAATCATGGTATGTTCTCACGATGTACTTTTGCATTACATTTGCTCTTCCTCTTTTCTAAGTTTCAACTCATTTGCTTTACAGGTAGCAAAACAGTTGAAGGTCCTAAAACTTGTGAATTGTTGGTCCCTTAGAAAGACACCCCCATTCTCCGCAATCTCGAAACTGGAGATATTGATTCTCAAAGGATGCACTAAACTACGTATGATTGACGAGTCCATCGGCAATCTACAGCATCTTGATCAGCTAAAAATAGAAGGTACAGCTATTGAGTCACTACCAGAGTCCATTGGTGATCTACAATCTTTAACAGGGCTAAGAATAAATTCTAAAAGACTCTCAATGTTGCCTCACTCGATTGGTAATTTAGTGAAGCTGAAAAATCTAATCTTGAAATGCCTTGAACTTCAAAAGCTTCCCGACTCTATTGGACAACTGGAGTCGCTACTTGAGCTGGATGTCACATGGACAAGCATTAAAGAATTACCTTATTCCATTGGAAACCTAGAAAGGTTGAAATTTTTTATGGTCCCACATTGCCGATTAGAAAAGCTACCAGACTCGATTGGGAGGCTCCATTCATTGGTCAAGTTTGTTATGGAAGAATCAAAAATCAGGATCTTACCTAATTGTGTTGGAAATCTCAAAAAGTTGAAAGTACTAAATTTAAATCATAACTTTATAAGTGAACTTCCGAAAACCATAGGAATGTTGGAAAATCTGGAAGAGTTGTATGCCTCCCATACACAACTGGAGGGGGAAATTCCAAGTGAAATTGGGGCACTATCCTCATTAAAAATTCTAAACTTATCCTTTGGCCGCTCTAGTGGATTGCCGACAACCATCAATCAGCTTACAAATCTCCAAACACTTAAATTATGGGAGTGTGATTCAATTCAACAGCTGCCGGAGCTTCCAAAGAGTCTAACGGAGTTATGCTTATCATCGAACTCGCTGACCACAATCCCCGACTTCTCAAATTTAACCAATTTAGTTGAGCTTTCTCTAATCGGAACATTAGTGCAAGAAGCCCAAATAGAGGGGCTCGGGAGATTACGTGCGCTGAGGCACTTGACCCTCCGCGTTGAAAAAATGGTCTTGCCTCCAACCGATTTCAGTTCCCTCTCTCAGCTACAACGCCTCTGCGTAAGTTGTGCCGACTCCCGATCTCTTACCAGGCTCCCATCCAGCCTCCGAGTGTTGTATTTAGGGGATGTCCAGTCACCGATTGATTGGTCACTCTTTTCCAACTTGGAGAATTTGTCAAGACTGTATATTGTAGGATATACGCTCGGGGAGATTCGATTCGAGGTTCTTGGACAGCTACCGAAATTCAATGAATTGAGGATAACCGAATGTCCATCGCTCGAGTGGTCTGAAGGAGATCCAGCAGTTATCTTTGGATGATTTGCCTCGGCTAACTGAGATTCAGGGTTTGGGAGAATTGAAATCATTGCGCACATTGCAGATCTGGGATTGCAATTCCATCAAAAGCTTAAACGAATCTGATCTGTCTAATTTACCGAATCTGAAAAGTTTGGAGTTCCATGGGTGTGCATCACTGGAGAGCGTGCTGGGTGTGCCAAAATCTTGCCAACTCGACGTCCGTGGTTGCCGGAGGTTCAACAGAGACGGATAAGGTATGTATCATTTGATTGGCAAAGACAGTCGGTGATAGTAAGTCCATAGGATTAGTGAGGCTTCTTAAGTAGACGGTCTTTGTTTTTTCTTTCGATGCGTTAGAGATGAAACCTAAATGTTGCTGCGTCCTGTTTTGTGAGTTTTCCTTTAGCTAACCTTTCATCTTTGTTCTGGAACCACCTCCTGTATTCATTCGTCCTGTTATCTCTGAGGGAAAATCCTTTTTCATGTATGGCGAACATGCGATCCTTTCGCTCACCTCGACGGTGGTGATTCTTAGTTGGTTTATGCTGCGCATCAGCATAACGTCGAGGTTGACATGCTTCACGGCACCTAACCTGTTGTAAGTTAGAGGTCGTTGAGAGTGCCGATCTCACCTTATGGAGTGTTTTTTTAATTTCACTCGAGAACAATCATGATTTGTGAGGAATGAAATATTGGAATTAATGCCTGGTTAGCGGAAGAGTGAAGCCTCAAGTCTTGAGTCACGGTGTGCTTTGTGAAGTCTCTTTCTCCATTCTAGTATTTAGCCATTTATGCGTGAAATTTGCGCTGGGATACCATTGATATTGGAGTAAACTCGTCGATATGGTCGAGCCACCATGTTGTTGAAGACTAGGTTTAGTTGCATTGAATTGTGCATTCTGCAATTTCTGGTGCTAGGAAAGAGTAACTTTGCGCCGTACAAGAAAATGTGAAAGAGATGTTCTTTGACATGAGCTGAAGGGGTTGTAATATGTTATGCTTCTTCGTCAGAACTGTGGCATTATCCATACATGTTAGTTTTCAGTGCTAGAGGCTATGTACTAGTTTAAATGTGAATGAGTGACAGATTATAGGGTCGTGCATTCGACACACTCCCATATTCATAAGATTTATCGCCTGGAAAAATTTCAGATAGAATCTTTCTGCATTCAATTTGTGTGCACTTGAGTTTGCTAATACTTTGCTTAATTACAAGATTTAAGTGACTGGCCTGCCTTGTTTAGCTCCTGCATTTTGTCAATAAACAAAACTCTTTATGGGTTATCATGGAGAGAAAAGGAATGAACATAATTATTCCCTTTGATCTATAAAAATATTTAAATAATGTTAGGTTTACTAAGAAGGTATAAAGCATTTGGTTTGACAAGAGGTATTTTCAACAATCGACTAACTCAATTTTCCTCTACATCATTTCTCTTTAATGCTCATTCTCAAAAGAGAGTGAAATCACATTTTTCTTCTCTTGTTGTTTGCTATTCGTTCATTCCCTCCCATCTTAAATTACCAAAAACAGTTGGGGAAGATGTTGCAATTTGTCCGATAAGGCATTTACATTCTTGAATTCTTATTTGTTGTGCTGATGACATGTCTTTTTCTTTTTCCTTTGCTGTTTTGAGCTGGGTCTATGAATTTGATGACTCTGACTCGTCAATGAATTAAGTTAGGCAAACGCAATAATTATTAGCTTTCTTCATCTATTTATGCAGACTCCTAGAATGCAATCAACTATTCATGTTGAAATGTCTACAGGTGTAATGGTTGGGTATCTATATGAGCAACTTTTAGTTGCTTATAGGGCAGACCTTTTCTGGTTAACAATCCTATTCTGCTAAGGCATTCAGTGGCTTAATGTACCGAGTATTAACCTTAGCTTTTGTTTACTGGGGTACTTATTTTCAGTAATCATAATTAGCTTAATCAAAGTGCATAATTATTTCATAGATCTTGGTAAGTCAGTCAAGTAGTAGACATGTTGGGGGACTGAAACTTGAAAGATCTGCAACTTGCTTTCATACTCTCGAGTGTGCTTCCCACATACTTCATGCTATCTATCACTTGATTCACTTCATCTTGTTGGATTAGGAATTTGTTATTTACTTTGAAAAGGGGTTGTTCCTCATACTCAACATGTGCGAGGATCCTATTATTGCTTTATGAGTGTCTTTCCTTATCGAGTATCTGGACGAGCAATACTAATCTATGTCGTAGGTTCCCAAGTGTCTGTTTTCTGTTAAGTTCTTTACTTTTCGTGAAACATCAAAGTCATCTTTAGGTGGTAAGCTGTCTAAACCTCTTTTTGCAGATTGACAATCTAGCTAAGGGAGCTTATGGTCAGGCTCTGCAGAATATCAATGAGATGAGGCTTAACTACCTACCATTTTTTCCCTGATTGATTCTTGTGAGTGAGCGAGATTATGCATGGATTTTGTTCAACAAAGTTTATTTAAGTGCATTGGTTTTGTCTGAGCTGTAGCTTTTGTTTATTCTTTCCGGTGACTCGTTCTCTCTGTCTCTGCTAATAATGTGGTTAATGTTAACTTGTTAAATAAACCTACTCATCCTCTCTGTCTCAGCTGATAATGCGGTTAATGTTGACTTGTTAAATAAACCTATTTGATCTTCATGTCTATCATTCTTACATTTGCTGATGAAATGTTTTTGCACGAGCTCCTCTAAGGCCATGGTCAAATGTTCTTTTAAATGGACATCTGGGCTTTGGCACGACACACATTGTTGGTGCTGCAGCAGCAGCTTGTTCTCTTCAATCCATCTCAGTGAAAGGCCGACATGTTGAATAAGTACATGGGTACTTCTGAGCCAGCTATAAGAGGCTTCTTTTCAACTACACTTACGATGATTGAATTCCATTGTGCAATCTTGTATTAAGCTTTGTTATTTCCAGACACTTCATGATTTTGTGCTTTCTTCCATTTGTTTTGGATGCATTTAATAGAGGTCCCTTCAGGTATGCTAGCAATCGAAGTAGGATAACTAACAGGACCAATGAGGATCCACCTGCTGCGGCCAAGGTGTTCTGATTAAATTATTTTCAACAACAGCAATGAGGATCCTCCCATAACCATTGAATTGGCCAAGTTAAAACAGTTGATGAGTTTCCTCACGCATGAATGAGAGGTTCCTCTGTGACCTTTTGATTAAGAGTGAGATTAAGATGTAAAATATTTGAAGCTTTTCTCTACTAGATATTTGAAATTGGTGATGAAATGTCTACTGGATTTTCTATTCTGAATGTTGATGGAATTGATCTTGTCAGCAAAATGGAGAGATTTTGAATATTTGAGAGTAACGACAATTAAAAAAATACAGTTTGGATATATTCTCGAAGGCAGCAGCTGCATCACCTTGCCTTCTCTTTTTCGATGAATTTGATTCCATTGCTCCAAAAAGGGGGCATGATAATATGGGGTCACTGACCATGTTGTCAATCAAGTTAGTTTCTTGCATTCAATGGCACTTATAAGATGGTCATGTGAAATCTATGTAATGGTATGACTCACTACTGGTATGTTATTCTTGGGTGCAATTTTTGAATGAATTCGGTGGTGTCTCAGTTTAACCGGTGTGTTTGTGTTTGCAGAAACATGGTAATAATTTTGTTTTAAATGATAACAAAAAGTACTCTCTTCCAATAGCACACTACCTGTCAACTGCTATCGAAAATTGCATGGCCAATATGAATGCTTCGACAAACATTTTCTACAAAGCATGTAGTATGGATACTATGTAATAACCTTCAAGGCAGACTATAAAATGCTAGACCTGACTTTTCCTTGATTTAGAACTGTTTAACTTCGGATACACAGATATTGTTTAAACTACATATGTATCAAATGAAGGTAACAAAAGATGGGATTGCATGAATTACGTTTTAGATGCTGAAGTAGCTTACAAGAAGTGTATTATGCTGGTCTTCAGCCTCTACAACGGCATCAACTGATGCTGATTGTTTGAGTCGAGCATGTGCAATTTCTCAGTCATCATGAAATCTCTGCTGCATGAGGTGCTCTTTTGTTTTGCTCAGGGTTCATCTATCTCCTAATAATTCTAATTCACTTTTCTTTCTAAGGATGCTTTTTCTTTATTTTCTTTCTAAGGACGCTAACTGAGTTGAATTTGATGTGAAGCAGTAGAGCGCACTTACTTGATGCTTCACTTCTGTGACCTGGCTGGCTCAACTTATGTTCTGTGATTTTCCTTCTATTCAGAATAGGCTGGATATTCTTAGACTTCTATCCAGGAAGGTAGAAACTTAGCTTCCATCCACCTGCCAGTGCTTTTGCTTTTAGCATTTCATCTTTGACATGGTCTGAAACAGGTGGTACACATTGAAATTTATGGGATTACTTGTTAAAGAACTATATAACCGCAATCCTACTTTTTCAAGAAAGATGCATCGGAAAGATTACATATGAACAGAGAATTGCTTGAAAAGAAACAAAAAGAGTTAGAAACAGAGTCAATTTGAACGGCTAAAGATCTTGTTTAGAACTTATGGCATCTGACAAAGTACATTTGGTGAAACACGTTAAGTTAAAGGTTAAAACCCCTTCTCCGATGGAGTTCTCTAAAAGTCCTTCCGCCCCAAATCATCCTAAACATTGTGAATAACAAGAGAACATTGTAAAAAGCGTTGTGGGTTGGATCTGCAACCCGCTCAGCTGAGGCTTGGGTATGTTTAGATGTCCAATAGTAAATCACTTTCAACCTCGGACCTTGAGACTGGTAGATTCAGCATCTACTGATGTTGCTCAGAAAAAAAAAAAGAAAAAGAAAAGAGGAAGGCCTTTATAGCTGATTCCATGAAAACGGAACTAAGACTTACCTTTGGGTATCGTTTAGTATAACCTTTCTAAGATGTCGTCATCCTCTCCTTTTCTTTTCTTTTCGTTAATTAGGAAGCTATTGGGTGGATTCAATTAATTATATTAATCCGATTCTGTATAATCAGTCAGTTAAAATGGCAACCAATGGGCAACTCTAATGTTTTGCTGAGTGTATGCTCTAATGCCCTTATGCAGCTTCCTTTGGCTAGTGATGTGGACTTTGATGCCATAGCTCATATGACAAAAGGATCCAGTAGAGCGGATCTTCAAGCTCTGGTTTCAGATGCACAGCTTCAAGCTGTTCACGATCTTCTAGACAACAGCGAGGGCGGTCAACATAGGAAAAAGCCAATTATAGCCGACTCTCTTCCAAAGTCCGATCCTTCAAAGGCGAGGCCATCAGCCTCAAATGTCGAGAAGAGAAGACGCCATACAAATTCTTCTCATCCGTCGAATTCTATCGTCTCTCCCCAAAAATAAGAATTGGGTATCACCAATTGGAATTTCGATTGGGATTTTGATAGTGGCTTATTATCCCATCTGTTGTAGCTAGTCCTTGCAGTGATCTCATTCTAGTATAGGATAATTCACCAAGTGGGTTTTCAATTGCTAGTCACGAATATCGACCGGTGAGCAGTTGCATCGCTTTGCGTTCGAAAATTGAAGAAATGGGGTTGAAATGATTGCCTTTTGGTAGCAGCTGCTATTTCCACAGCTTCTTTGGCTTTGAGCACCGTATTCAAAGTGAGGAGACAATTTTACCCCTTAGCAAGAAATTGACCAAAGCTGTGGACCCCATCTTTAAAACCTTTCATCTCTGATTATAAGTAGCTTCTGCCCATACCCAAATGTTGTTCATTTGAGAAACTACAAAGCCTAACAAATCGTGGGCTCAAGATTCGGCTATGAGGAGCAATGGAAAATTATGAGCCTGAGTAATGCTAGCTTCGTAGAACAGTCTCTCCGCTAGGTCAACGGTACGGTGCACCATTTAGTTTCCAGAAACAGCACATCAATGAAATTCTAGAGAAATCATCCGCATTGGATCAATTTCGCGTGCTTTGGACTCCTTGGCCGAAAACAGAGCAGAAAAGAGTACTTTGCTGTACAGCTTGAAGACGCCTAGGGCGACGGCAATAACCGCAATGAGTGGCTCGAAATTGATAGAAAAAGATCCATGGGAGAATTTTCTGTGAGCTCTTTGTAATTGAAGAATAACGCTTTGCTTTTATGTCCGACCCTCTCTATTTTAGGATTTGATCACACATTTTGAAAGTTTTAGAATTCAATTACACTTTCATGATAAATTTTAAGACCAAATCGCACTTTCGTGATATGAAACTGAGAGGAAGGAGACGGACGAAGGGCGGCGATTGTGGCTGTTGCATGCTTAGGCCAGCGGTTGCTTTGCTGAAGACGGAGATGGCAAATGAACATAAGAGACCGTGGGAGCCATCGTGGCTATGGGAAGAGCTACGAGAAAAGGAGCAAAGAACGACAGTGACCAATTTTTGCGGTTGGGACAAATCTGGTCAACTGTTATTTACTGTTCAAAAAATTTCTTTTCATTACTTTTGTTGCCCTTCACAGTTCGTATATTTACATAATTGCCACTAGAGCGGAACATTCTTTAATAAACCTAATTTTCATTCTTTCTTCATATGAAAAATAAAAGAAACATATCTAACACAAAGATAGTTCACATTAAGGCAGATACTTAGTTCTGGAACTTTTGCTGATCTAGATGGTGAAAAACATGCACTGAAATGATGAATGGATGGGTCATATTGATTTGTCTACCGATAAAAGTTAGAGCATATGCTCCAAATGCTAAGTTTCAATTATGTGAATTGTGAAAAAAAATTATGCGAATTGTAGGTAATGCTCAAAAGCTTTGGAAATTCTAGGGAAATAGTAGAAAAGGAGATCTTTTAAATGCTCTGATGAAATTACAGATTTGTGACGTGCTGTTTTGACAGCTACACGGTTACACCTATGAACTTTACATTTCAGTTTGGATAGAGTTGTTCAAAGAAGGAAGTTCCAAATTGTGGCAAAGGAAAAACTTTAGACCTTATAAACCTGGAAAGCCATCAAGTCATAAGCAAAAAGACTAACCTTATGGACAAAGAGAGAATCAGAGA
The DNA here is from genome assembly GCA_031216235.1 of Syzygium jambos. Lineage (NCBI taxonomy): Eukaryota > Viridiplantae > Streptophyta > Magnoliopsida > Myrtales > Myrtaceae > Syzygium > Syzygium jambos. Next base: position 17,414,123 of record CM062224.1, read on the forward strand.
CTTTAAAAGGAAACATGGAAGAGAACCTCGTTGTCCTTTGGGTAAACCTTTCGGAGCATTCACTGTTGTTGGGTTTGTGGATCAAAAGCCCGCAAGGCTCATGCTTTTCTACTAAAGCATCAATGAACAGAGATCTCCATAGAAATATTCATTGTGAGTCTTTATGTCAAACTTGCTTTTGAACCTTCAGATGAGCAGGAACTCGAAAACTTACACTTTGAGGTTCAACCTATCTCTGTCGTCCTATCAGAATGTGAGACAAACGAAGAAGATACAAATCAGTGGACCAGACAATTATTCAGGATGAACGCAGATGAGATGAGATGGTACCGCTGGAGTCAACATCCCAGCTATCAACTTTCAACATGATGATCCTTCAGAATCATTTCTGGAATGGAGGTTGGGTGCTGTAGATATCAGGCGGCTTATAGATTTATTACTTAAAATCAGTCATGGATGTCTCGCAATGAGAGTCAACGCTCAAGGGTCGTGTATCGAAAGTGAAACTCTAAATGTACCTCTGCTAAATCTCCAAAAGATTAGAGAAACAAGGGCAAGAACGAAAGGCACGTCACATTATATACCAATAAAGGTAATCCATATAGCACTAGTACCCTATTTCTTCTTCCCGCTGATTGTCCTGTGATTGCAGTTGTACTATAAACAAGATGGAGAAAATTAAGATATCAGTTTACATCACGAACAAAGCCAATCTAGCACACCGACCTACTTGGTTCCAAGTCCATACAAATTATCTGATGACTTTGAACGGTCGTTGTTTGGGGAATTCGTTAACTCTAAGAATTGAATCTTTTCTTATAATTAGGATGAACCCCCAGGCTAATCATTTAGTGTATCACCCTAGGAGATAATTTACAGACTGGTCAACACCTCAAATCTTTGGGGAGAAACTTTTTCAGAATAAAGGATCATTCAAGGAAGGTTCACACAATTCTAGGCAATTCCATAGGCGAGAAGTTAAACCCCTTGGAAGTTGGACCATGGTAGAACCTATCGGAGCATCTAGAAGGATTAGTATATCTCCAGGCCAGCCAAGCAGAGGAAGAATAACCCTAATGTTAGGAGAATCGTTAACATCCTCTAAACTCCAAACGTGGCAGTCTATTAAGGAATTTGGGATTTCCGACCCTTTTACAGGACGAGAAGTCAACTGGGATGAGGTTTCATCTCAAAGATTAAACATCTATCACATTATATTTGAGAAATCAGTAGACATAAACTTCTTACATTATTTGGTACAATCAAAAGTATAATGCGTTCACAAGGCATCTGGACTCCAGTTCATGTGTCCCTGGATTATCGAAAGATGCATAGTATTTATACCCCGTTGCCTGTTAGTACGAGATAAACAGATTGTATGAAAGGATGGTGTGTACACTGATGTACATTAAGTCTCTCCATTATTATCTTGTCCCTCTTTGAGTTCTTGAGATATATAAATTTCATTAAATTACTAACAAAACAAAAATAAAGAGGCGCCCAATGGTTACAATCCAAATTCTATTTCGAATTAATTTTTTTATTACTATTTTGGAAAATTTGAAGAAACTTGTAACGTATCACATGCTGCTCAGAAGTTATAGTCATATTTAAATCTGACAAGCTATGTAGAATGAATCAAACTAACGCCAGTAATGTAGCCATAAATTGATCGGCAAAATCTAAACTCATTCACTTCGTGTAATGTTTGACTCGGTATTGATTTGCACATAACTTATCAACCTCGATTGAGTTTAACATTACCCATCTCAGTAAAATTGTTAATTTTCTTACTTCTTGTGAAGCTGTCACCCAAAAAAACCAAAGTTGTTTGTTTCAGTGCCCATTTTTCCAAGGTTTGCTTTTGTAAACTTTCGGGGATCAACTTAGACAAATCCGCTCCTTCAAGGTCACAATGACTCGGGTTCCAAACAAGAGGCCATACCTTTGGTTTCTTTACAACACAAGAATCTTTTTGTTTAAACAAAAGACAAGACACATAGTTTATATTCCATTCATTGTCGTGATCGACACTTTGAAGTATCCGCCTGCTCTTTGGAAATATAATATAACATTTCCGAGACGACCCCCTCCTCTTCGAAGATTTTGATCAATTATTTCCTCAACTTAACCTCCTATTTTGTGCGAGTCTTGATGGTCTTTTTTACGCATGAAGGAAGGCTGCAGGTGACTTCGAAGCGCACGCAGCGGAAGTAAGCGAGCAATCTCACTTTGTTCCTTTTTGTCAAGTTGTTACAAGGGTCAGACTCGGACTTCCCCAGTCACAGGGCGGACCTCAATTCAGAGATCAATCTCTCCATTGTCCTCACGGTATGAAGAGAAAGAGGAAGGGAAAAGAGACGGAGGCAGCAGCTCCGATAAGCAGTAGCCATGATGGCAGGTCGGGGAAAGGTTTTGATGTATTCCTAAGCTTCAGAGGGCTTGACACCCGCTTAACTATCGCGGATTCTCTCTATCATGCCATGCACCATGCAGGGATCCGCGTTTTCAGAGACGACAAAAAGCTTAAAGTCGGTGAAGAGATTGGACACAGCCTTTTACAAGCGATCAACGCCTCCAGAATTTATATCCCGATTTTCTCCAAAAATTACGCTAGCAGTAAGTGGTGCCTCTGTGAGATTGCCCACATAGTGAAGTTATCGAGAGACGACGATGAGAAAGTGATCCTTCCTATCTTCTATGATGTGGATGCGGATGATGTCAAATTTAAGACCAGCTTATATCGGAAAGCCCTCCAAAAGCACAAGATGGAGTCTGGGAAGGATCTAGCCAAACAATGGGAGGAGGCTTTAATAGAGGTTGCCAGAATTAAGGGATGGAATCTAAAAGATCACGGGTATTGTTAGTTTCTTCCGTTGACTTTATTTTCATTTTGTCAATTTTGAGAATTTATTTTATAATACTGTTTCCAGATTAATTAGATTCGGTTTACTGTGTCAATCTTATGTGATGTATAACGCATTGAGGAAGCTAGAAATTCTGCTCAAAGAGCGAGGTTTCTTGCACAAATTGACTTTTCACTTTTAGTCCCAAGTTTTGGTAATAATAGTCTCAAGGTATATCGACTTAATGAATTAATCAATAATAAAAAAATCCAAGATATTCATGAAAATCTAAGATGTGATAAAATAGTAAGACCACATATGTGTGAAAAAAAAATTAAATCTCTTAACTTCACATCTCACTGTATTTGTATTCATGAAGAAATAAAATCAATTTTAATACAAAGTAAAATTTTGCATTTAAATACACACGTAAATCTAAATAATACTTTGATATGCACACAAAGTTATTGGAGATTTATAATATTGTTTGCGTTAATATGAAAGATCATCGGTAATGTCAGCTTCTCCCATTGACTTTCTTTTTTCTGTTTAGCATTTCTCAGACCTTGTGCGAGAAAATTGCACAGAAAGTCCTAAATTTTATTTATGGAATGCAATCAAGTTTTAAACCTTCAATTGATTCAATTATGTTATAAACCTTTTTCAAAAAGTAATATTGAGTCCTTTCATTGAACAATACCTAAAATTGCATATATCTCACTCAAAAAGTACTTATGTGGCATCCTTAAATTGCATTTGTTAATATGAGTTTAGGACTTAATTGCATTTTTTGATATATGTTGAGGACTTAATTGCACTAGTTGAAAATTTAGGACTCAATTGCACTTTTGGCAAATGTTTAGGACTTGATTGAACCAATTTAAATATTTATGACTCAATTGCATTTCGTACATAAGGTTTATGCCTAAACATTCATTTTTCCCGACCTTATGCCTATAATACTTTCATGAAAAAATAGATTGACTTTGATGTTAAACCTTTCTTCCTTTTGTTATACTAATGAGAGATGAAGAAGAATCGGCCCAAAAAGAGAGAACTAGGTAAGGAGCTTCTTTATATGTAACGAGCAATCAATCGTTAGTCCATACTGTTGGGACGTGTTGTACTCTTAAGAGACGTAAAAATGTGTGGGGAACTGAGAGAAATTATTTACCAGAAACTTACGACCAAGAGGAAGAAATGACGTAGCTAACCCACTCAAGGATTGATTAGTGATAGGGAGTTCTCTTACTTTTAGCTTGGGAACCGATTGTGGTGTGCAGGTAAAATCTGTGGCCTTAAACTAAACGTTCTCCTCCGGCGTTTTATAGTTTGTCAATGTTTAACACCCTTTTCGGCTAGCAAAAAGGTTTAAAAAAACTTTGGCTGTTGCACTTGCTTTAACCATGGATCCATTCATGGCCCCAGATCTTATTCAGGGTTCCATGGGGTGCGGATTTTCTTTGCCTTGTGACTATCCTCGTGTTAAAATTGTCAACTTCTATATGTAATTACCAACCTTATTTTGTGTCTTACCAAACTTTTTCGATTACTTTTCCAACTAATTTTAGGTAACCATATAGTTTATTTGAATCATTTACCAAGTTTATTTAATCGTTCGCCGATTTACAACTTTTGTAAAACCTCCCATCTCTTATTTGAATTGTTTACTTCATATTTCTAAATTACCAATTCTTGTACCAAATTACTAACCCTAATATGACTGTCGTACTAACTATTCCCTAATTAAGTTGCTAACTAGTTAAGTTATCCATTCTTATATGAGCCACTTATCAATATTTATTTTTTGTTTCAAAACTACCGACTTTTTTAACAAACTTTTGTTAACAACTGACAAGCTTTCATAAGCATAGTTCACGAACATTTTTTTTTTTTGGTGTGAATGTAAGTATTATAAATCAGATGAAGTACAACACCTTAGGGGCATCCCCCAGTATTACAGATAGTGTTAATAATTCAAAAGGATGGAGGTAAGAAGTCTCCATATAGTAGCCAATACAACTTTTGTCTAGGAAGGTCTTATTTTTAGCTCTACCTCTAACATTTTTATGTACCTTAATCAAAAGAATATGGAAGCCAGTTGACTTGCTTTGAAATCGTCTATTGTTGCACTCTATTCAAATGCAATATATGATTGCTAGGAAGGACAACTTAAGGAGTCTTACTGCCAAGTCTTTGCCTTTTGTTGCCCTAATCATCCATTAAAGTTCTTCATTCCATCCTCCTAAAGGGCGCTTAATCCCATGTTGTGCTAGGATACAATGTCATATGCTACTTGTCCACTCACACTAAAAGAACAAATGTGTTCTGTCTTCAATATTAGACCTACATAAATTACTGTGGATATTAGCTGAAGGCATCCATTGTGCAACAATCCCTGCTGTAGGTAGTCTATCACTGCAAACTAGTTAGCCAATAAAATTGTGTTTGTTAATGTTGTTGGTCCAAATAAGGTTATACAACTCCACAATTGGTTCTACGTGTCTGAGTTCATCATATATATCTTGGCAACAGTACCTTGAGCTTGGGATAATCGAGATCAGGATGGATCGTAGTTTAAGGAGATATCTCTAGCTCCAAGCCATACTGCCCTTAATATTGAACTACATAATTGGGATGAGTCTACATTTGGTGTTGTGAACTCAAATACTCCAAAGGGAAGAGGTTGGACAATTGATGAGGTTCCGTAGCATGCGATCTAGCAATACTTTGTTCCATATATTTAGATTAAGCAACTCTAATCCTCCTTCCCTTTTAGGTGAGCAAACTACTTGCCATGCAACCTTGTGCGAGCCATGATTTACCATATTACTAGCCTATAAGAACATTCTTAGGTTAGGAACTCTATTATCAAATTAACAAGCATAATTTGAGTTAATAATCAACTTATTCGTGTAAATGATTGTTGGCAACTCAAATAAAGGCTGATAATTACTCCAAGAACTGTTCCCCATTTTCGGTTACAACCCAATTCCTCGGGTACATTAAGAAAAATGCTTTTGAGCTTCCTTGTTTCCTAAATTCAAGGTAACTGCCTGGTGAGGTTTTTTTTTTTCTAAAGAGAGTAAAAGACAACCTGTTCGAACACAACTGCCTGCAGAACTAGGAGGTCTGCCAGACCAATGGAATTCTAGTCAAAGCCCAATTAAACCTTTGTCACAAAACAACATTTTCCCACCATTTACCGGATTAAAGAACCCTGTTAGCAGTAGCTTTGAATTGTGATTAAGATCCCTCCTCCTCCTTCTCCTCCTGTTGAAAAAAATCTGTCTTTTTGGTTTTTTGTTTTCAAACAGCTTACAGCTTGAATGATCACTATATCTATGCTGGTTTCTTTCAAAACAAATTGCTCTAAACTTGATGATATCCTTCCAGTGCCACGTAATGCATGCACGGTTTCCATATATATTTTTTAAATCTGAGATGATTTCATGTTATGTATGTGGCAGCCTACATGAACTTATAAATCTCACAGTCAAAGAGGTTTCTAGTTTGTTATGGACAAGCTAGACAAGCATACCTGATCATTTGGTGGGAATGAAGGATCCAATGGATGAGATTATGAAGCAGTTAAATCTGGGAGCTTTTGATGTACAGTTTATCGTGATTCATGATATGGGTGGCATTGGAAAGACGACACTAGCTGACGCTATCTTCAAGCAAATTTCCCCTCAGTTTCATGGTCATTGCTGCTCTCTTAAAGATATTCGTACTCATGATATAATAAACTTACAAAAGAAGCTATTGTCCGACATTCTTAATCTCAATTGCATAAAGCTCTCCTCCATTGATGAAGGGGCTAACGTGATCAAGATGAGGTTCCGTGGTAAGAAAGTCCTCGTTGTTCTTGATGACATTGACAAATGGGACCAAATCATGAGACTTGCAGGTGAGCCCAACTGGTTTGGTGGGGGTAGTAGAATCATCATAACGACAAGGAATATTGAATTCCTAGTAAAGGAAGCTGAGGATGACAACGTCCCAGCCCCAAATAATGAACATTTTTCATTCTACGACATGCCGGAGATGAGTTGGGATGATGCAGTTCAACTTTTTTGTAAGCGTGCCTTGGGATGTGCCAAGCCTCCACCTGATTATACGTATATTTCATAAAAGCTAATCAATGCACTTGGAAGACTTCCATTGGCTCTCGATGTCGTAGGTTCCACACTCTATGGAAAATGCCAAAGTACATGGGAAAATGTCCTATATAAGTTAAAGAAGGTGATGAATGAGGATGTCAAGAAGAAGTTGATGATAAGCTATGAAGCATTGGACCCTAATCAACAACAAATTTATCTTGACATCGCATGTTTCTTCATTAACCAGGAGAAAGCAACTGCAATCAAATATTGGGATGCAGTTTTTGGGTATCCCACTGAAATCGAAGTCAAGACCCTCACACGAATGTCTTTGATAAAGATCACGGATTGCGATAAATTATGGATGCATGACCAACTTAGAGATCTCGGAAGGGATATCGTCCGCCTGGAAAGCTGCAACATATGTCTAAGGGGTAGCAGATTGTGCTCCCCCAAGGACGCCTTCCATGTAGTGCAGAGAAAAAAGGTAACTTTTACCTCTAAATGTTTTCTTGTCTATCCATTAGTATCATTACCTTTTAACTTGTACTTCAAGTCAAATTGACGAATGTACTCATCAGTTTCTACTTTTATCTTACAGGGAACTAAGAACGTAGTAGTGCTCAATCTTGGCACACCTGAACCGGATGCGACATACATATTTAAACACGAGGAATTTGCGAGGTTGGTCAACCTTAGGTTCCTTCAATTGGACGGTGGAAACTTCGAAGGAGACTTTAAAGATCTTTTCTCAGAGTTAAGATGGCTCTCTTGGAGCAATTGCTCATGGGAATTCCGAGCTACCAACTTTGGGTTGGAGAACCTAGCGATTCTCGAGCTTTCTGGAGATTACCTCAATGAAGACTGGGGAGGATGGGGTCAAATCATGGTATGATCTCAAGACATACTTTTGCATTACATTTACTCTTCATCTTTTTTGAGTTTTAACTCAATTGCTTTATAGGTAGCAAAACATTTGAAAGTCTTAAAACTTGTGGATTGTCCATCCCTTACAAAGACACCACAGTTCTCCTCAATTTCGAGATTAGAGAGATTAATTCTTAGCAATTGCATTGGACTGCGGAACATTGACAAATCCATCGGCAATTTACAGCATCTTGATTACCTACAAATAGATTGTGGAGCAAAGGAGTTACTACCTACACTTTCAATGTTGCCATGCTCGATTGGTAAATTAGTGAAATTGAAGCATCTATTCTTAAAATGTCCGAAGCTTCAAAAGCTTCCTGAATCTATTGGGCAACTGGAGTCATTACTTGAGCTACAGGTCCAATTTGCAAAAATCAAAGAATTACCTTATTCCATTGGAAAACTTAAAAGGTTGAAAGTTTTAACGATTGATCTTTGCAAATTAGAAAAGTTACCAGACTCGATTGGGAGGCTCCAATCATTGCTCAAGTTAGATCTGACTTGTACAAAAATCAAAAGTTTACCTGATAGTATTGGAAATCTCAAAAAATTGAAGGAAGTACAGCTCAGTGGTACCCTCGTAAGCGAACTTCCAAAAACCATTGGAATGGTGGAAAATCTGGAAAAGTTTATTGCTATTGAATGTCAAATTGGGGAAATTCCAAGTGGAATTGGGGCACTATCGTCGTTGAGATTTCTAGACTTATCATCTAACAGATTTAGTAGATTGCCGACAACCATCATTCAACTTACGAATCTCCAAGAACTTACATTAGATGATTGTGATTGGATTCAACAGTTGCCAAAGCTTCCTGAGAGTCTAACGTTGTTACGGTTTTCATTGAAGTTGATGACCACAATCCCCAACCTCTCAAACCTGACCAATTTAGTCACTCTTGGTATCATCTCCTTCAAAGGAAGTCTAGTGCAAGAGCCCAACATAGAGTGGATTGTGAGGCTGCGTGCTCTGAGGCAGTTTGACCTGATTGTTGAAGATATGCCCTTGCCTGCAACCGATTTGAGTTCCCTCTCTCAGCTTCAACAACTAGCAATAACTTGTGTTGACCCCCGATCTCTTACCGGGCTTCCATCTAGCATTCAAGAGTTGAATTTAAGAGATGTCAAGTCCCCGATAAATTGGTCAATGTTTTCCAACTTGGGGAATTTGTCAACGCTGATTCTCGTGGGATATTGGCTAGAAGAGATTCAATTCGATGTGCTTGGAAAGCTAAGGAATTTAAATAGATTGAGGATGTGTTGTTGTCCATTGCTCGAGACGTTGCCCGGTCTGTCATGTTTGAAGGAGATCCGGAAATTGGAAGTGGATGGGTTGCCTCAGCTACCTGAGATTCTTGATTTGGGAGAATTGAAATCATTGCAGGAATTGAGCATCCACAACTGCAATTCCATTAAAAGGTTAACCGATAGTCAGTCTAATTTACAAAATCTAAAATATTTGAGCTTCGTGAACTGTAGATCACTAGAGAGCGTGCCAAATGTGCCATACACGAAAACATCTTGTCATCTCTGGATATCAAATTGCCAAAGGTTACCTGATTTTTGTGGCCCTTACCGGTTCTACAGAGAAGGATAAAGTATCTATCATTTGGGTGGCAAAGACAGTCGATCAATGTAAGTCCATAACAATGAGCCTGTCAGATCGCATCTTTTTCCGCTCTAATTTGCGTGCATATGAAATTGCTAAAACTTTGCTTAATTAAAAAAATTAAGTGACTGAATTGCCTTGTTCAGTTCCTAAATCGTAAACATTGAAACTTCTTACGGGTTATCATGGAGAGAAAGGGAATGAATATAATCATTCCCTATTATTCATAAAAAAAAAACGCTTAAATAATGCCAGGTATACTAAGGAATACAGAATTTGGTCTGACAACAGGTATTTTGAACAGAGGTTTGCGAAATCACACATTCTTTTATCTTGCAGATTGGGACTTGAGGATGAGATCGCCAATCGTGAGTACTGCTCGTTTGAATACGGTATGTTTTTGCAAGGTCTGCACCTGTTATCCATCTGGTGTGAGAATATCATCAAATAAATGCTTAATTGCAAAAGGACTGCTCAGTTTATACAATAAAGTTCCTCAATTGCGAACCAACCGTGGCGAACTAAACAGAGGCGTCTTGAAATTTTGATTACTTTGAATGTCGTCAATGTTTTTGAATCAGTGTAGTAATAAGTGAATGCAAAAATGTCTCTGGAGCAATAAGTAGCTGCATGTGAGAGCATCTGTGGACGTGGCTGTTCTTGGAGCTAGTGGGTCTGCGGTTTTATATAGTCATATGCTTGTTGTATTAGGAAATTTACGTAACCAGATGTTGCTGTTTGCTGGGGGATTTGTTCTTGTTCTTACCTATTGGAATTGGGAAGCAAGGAGATTCTCTGCGTGGAAATGATCAGAACTTTTGGTTTTGTGATTATGTAGTTTAAGTCGCAAATTTCTCATTTTCACAACATATGAGATATCTGAGCTTGTCTACACGTGGTTTCGTCTCAACTAAAGTTGCCTGGTAGTTAATTTTTACTTTTTTATTTGTCTGGTCCTACCCTATCATATATCTATTTTATAGGCCACTATGTATATTATTTGCTTTATACAGGCTGCGAAACCTTGCTTCCTCATTCATGCATTCCTACCCGAGCGTCTCAAGAAGGTGGAGAATTGAACTCTCCACCTTCCCTTTCCAAGTGAAAATGATGGCCACTGGGGTGAACCCATTGGTTACTTTTTACTAGATGAATGGTGAATTTTGAAAGAAGATGTATCATTACCTTCTCATAAACAGATGCTGCATCCAAACGGTTATCTTGGTAGTCCTCGTTAAGTCATTAATTGCAGCATTCGGATACTTTATATGGTTTGAGCCAATAGAGAGACTCTTTTCTGTATCGTTTCTTTTCACTTTATTGAAAGAGTAATCTAGCAATTAATGTTCAAATGGGTTACAATTTTCTTCATGATAGTGCGCATTTACTTGTTCTTGATAAAATGACTTAGCGCATTCATCATCAGCGAAGTTAGCCTATTCGTGGTAAACCTTTAGTCTTGGGGAGATCACCGGTCTAGCACATCATACAATCATCAATAAAGTGCGACTATTAGTGGTAAACCTTATTTAGTAGTGATAAACCTTATTTCTCCATGATTAGTTTTCTTATGTTAAAGAACAAGTTGCATTTACCAAAAACATCTAAGGTTTGCCATTTTTATTTATCTTAAAAATAGCTTTCTCTTGGCAAATGCAAGTTGTTCCCGGTAAATGCAAATTGTTATCATAAGTACCAGTTGTTCGTAAATCTAAATTGTTTGTGGTACTAATAACTTTTTCCTATTAAATGTAAATTTTTTTCTTTTCTCATTAGTTATAGAAAAGTAACTTAGCTTATGATGACCATGATTTAAGGAGTAAAAACCTATTTGAAGTTATATTTGTTTGATTTAAAATATCTACTGTAAATGAACAATTAGGCTTATAGGAACTCATGCACTTTACCATAGATGAATCAGATCAATCACGATCTGAGATATAACCTGCTCTCAGTAGATGCAAGTCGGCGAATAAAATTTAGTCTTGGTAGATGATAGTTTTTCTTTTTAGAAAAATTATGTTTTCAATTTTTTGCTTAAATTTTTCTTATTTTTATTTGTAAAAATATTTTTGATTAATTTTATTCGGGAGGTGTTCAATTGAAAAGCGTTGTAACGCATGTGTTGGTTTACCGTAATCAAAGTCTAATTTCTTTTATTTTCATATTTTTATAAAACATAAATGAAATCGTTGTGAATTGATCCATGTTTGTCTTATTATCATATTTTCATGTTGACATTCCTAAATCATTTAAGATCTGAGTTGTTTCTCGACGACTGGTACTAGTTTTGTTGTATTCGAAGTAGTTTTGGATACAAATTACCTTGATTATATATGCCGGGGTTCTATTTATGCGTTGTCCATAACCTATTCGATAAAATGCATATGAGAAATAGTTGTGAAATAGTCCTTGCCATTGGTCAATCCAAACAAGTATTGATACATATCGCATATGTTACCATCCGTGTTGTCAGTTATTAGGGGAAAATTTTCCGTATGTTTCACAATCTCTTGTTTTCTTTTCTATTTTATGTACAGAGAGCCTACATGTTTTCTTAAATTCAGACCCACTCAATCCAGCTTGCATACGGACCGGGCCCAAGGGCCTAGCCGGTGTCCCATTTTGTCAGAATAAATAATAAACAATAGAAAAATAAGAAAAATAAAAAATTGAAAATAAAAATTTGGAAAATGATTAGAAAAAATATGCTTTCATTAGGTTATTAGATTTTAATATTATATTTAATTTCATATAGTTGGTATACAAAATAGTTTAGGGATTTTAAAAGATATCCGCGGTTTAGATAGATTAGCCTTTTTTTGAAGAAATTGGATTTTATTTTAATTAAGCTTAAGGGGGTTGCTGTCCCAAGGTTTAATAACGAGGTTATGTTATATTCTTTGCCCAACTTATATCGGGTTATTTTACTTCCTTTTTTTATTTATTACTTGTTCTTTTATTACTATCTTTGATGAAATGATTGTGATTCCTTTATATTGCTTCAATGTGGTGATTTGCTCGTTTTAGTTGAATGTTAGGTTACATTTTAGGATCATAATAAACACAAAAAAATTGCATGTACATTTAATAAACAAGAATTTTAGAACTCATAATTGGATATAAAAGACCACATGAGACATTTGGTTGATAGGTAATCAAGCTTAGGTACCGAAAGGGTAGTAGTTAGATAATTAGTGTAATTAAGTCCTTGTAGTTAGGTCTCTGATTGTGTAGGATGTAAGGTATACTCTTGTACCTCACTTGACCCTTAACTAGCCCCAATAGCTATTGGTAACTCAATTTTCATATGTTAATAACATAAAATGAACTTCTCCACATCGTGCGAGGTAAGAGTTCGGTAGAATTCACATTGATTGAGGACCGTTGGTTACCTCTAAACCCGTCTTCCCTCCGGGGACTGCAATAATTCGAGGACTAAAGAGGAGAGAGAGGGACGAGGGGCGGTAATTGCGGTCGTCACATGCACAGGCCAGCGATTCCTTTTCCGGTGGCGGCGATGGCAAATGAAGTTAGGGACTATGGGGAGTCGTGGTGGCGATGAGAAGAGTCAGGAGGGAAGGAGCAAAGAGTTTTCTTGGTTTTGTAAAGTTGCCACACCGCCACGGCCCATGGCCAACATTTTCTTCGATGATAACAGAAGATGGTGATAGGGCCCCCTCCTCCACCGTCTCCTATGGAGCAATCTTTCCTCGCTAAGAGGCATTTAACTGTACATTTCGAGACAATCACAACCCCAACTTTCAAGGACGACAGGTAAAGGGCACCAACTTTCAAGTTCTTTACTTTACCTTTTTTTTTTTTTGGGTTCTTCACAGATTCAAGTACTTGAGAAATACCATTAGAGCTATATTTTCCTTTAAAAAAAGCCTAATTCTCATTCTTTCTCCATATGGAAAAGTAAAATAAACATTTCTAATAAATAAAAAAAATGGTTCATATTAAGGCCTGTACTTAGTTATTGCGCTTTTCTTAATCTTGATTGCGAAAAATGTGTTTCTGAAAATATGAATGAACGGATGACATTCATTCGTCTGATGGGAAAAGTAGGACCATATAAAAGAGCAAATGCTACGTATGACTAGACAGAGAATGAAAATGTGGAGAGAAAATTTGTCACGGCCCACAGCCACGACCTTGATGGGTGGCGGCCCAAAGAGTCGGGCCAGGCGGCCCGCCCGATCACCCGACCCGTTTATCAGACCTCCCGATCCGTCCGCGCAAGCCCGGACCGACCCGGACCGACCCGACCCGAGGACCGACAGCGACGCCGTTTCTCTGCAGCACCAAGCTTTCTCTCTCTAGAACAGTCGGCCGGCGCTTTGCTCGGTGGAGAGAGAGAGAGAGAGATAGAGAGAGCGAGGGTGAGGAGATAGGTGGGGAACGATGGCGTCGTCATCGGGCTCCGGCGAGGCGGCGACGGAGAGGAGGGGGATACCGGGCGCTCAGTTCTAGGACGACGTCCAGACCTACCTCGCCCAAGCCGGCCTCGACGCCGATTCCGCCCTCGCCCTTCCTCCAAGAGCGGTGACTCCCGAATCGCGCCCCTCCTCACTTGCCGGTCGTGCTCGACGTCGAAATGGAATGCCGTTGCGCGCTCGATCGACTTGGATTGGGTATGATTCAAATTCCATGGTCACCACGTCTTCACTGCGACTTTTCCGACAGATCCAGGGAGATATAGTGTCTGATGGCAACATGTAAGTAGGTGATCTGTGGATTCTCATTGACTTTACTACAGCTAGTAGTATCCGTTTGTATGCATCCTCCTTCTTCTGTTTCGTTTTTTCTTTTTTGTATATTGGCTATTTTTTCATTCACTCCCGAGGCAATCTCTCACGTGGATAACCCGTGGTGCCGAATGGTCCGTGTGATTTTCATCTTCTGTGCAGCTAATGCCCCCGCCCCGCCCCTTCTTTCGATAAAATCCTTCCCTGTCTCTTTAATACCAGCTATCTTGTGGAAGAGAACTAAAATTTGGCAATCTCATTTTCTTCTGGTTACCAGTCTCTGCGTAAGTGATGACTTCTACATCCGATAATTTCTGCCATCGACAAAGTTTCCTGCTCGTTTGCTATAATCTCCATATCTCTGCAATGGGCAAGAATCTGAGAGATTTATCCTGCCCCATTATTCCTTTTAAAACATCAACTATGAGGTAGCCGGGCATTTCAGCCTATCTATGAGGTAGCCGGGCATTTCAGCCTATCTGCCAAGATCCCTCCCTCCCTCCCCCCTCTCTCTCTCTCTCTCTCTCTCTCTCTCTCTCTCTCTCTCTCTCAAACACACACCCAAACACATGTACTACTATGTGCTGCCTCCATCTTTCTTTGCACTGAGGTTTTCTCCATCGAATAGGTTACAACCTTTGACCCTCTGAAGGTACATAGACAAAGGTGTGATATCTCTCTCAATATGAAAATCCAGCATTTGAATTGATCGGTCATTTCAAATTGGGGCACCTTGATGCAACAGTTACTTCACCACTCCATTCGACCACAGAGATATCCTCTTGTTGAGGCTCTAGTTTATTCCATACTTAACTAGGAACCTGCGTAATGACTGAAGCAAACTGGCTGATCTGAAAGGGTGCTCTATACCAAAGTGACCCTCCCATTTTTCACAGTCACCTTTTCAACCTGCAAGTCTGTATTCAGAGAGCGCAATGATTGGATCCCGAAATTTCTTTGGACACTGAGTGGGAGGCTTAAATTTTCTATAGCAAAGTAACCTGTGATTGAGCATGCCATTATGTGTGTGCTTCGATTACATATTTCTATTACCGTAAGATTGAACCATGGCGTCAGTATTGGAATTTAAGATTGAAATTCAAGCTGGACACTTTTCGATGTATGTATTTTAACTGAGGATGCATAGTGGGTATCTGTCAGACTCATGCTGTTGACTGTTGAGGCTTTTTTCAAAGTAAACTTGTTATCTCACAAACAGATCATATTTTTCCAATCCAGAGTTCTTTCCGTTTTATGCCCTAATGTTCTTTGTATTGTCATGGAACCCACCAATTTTTTCCTTCGCAGTTTCTCTTTTTCATCTGGAATTCTTGACAGTCTTATCAGTCATCGTTTTTTTTTTTTTTTTTGATAATCGAGGTGTCCGCGCGGCCGGCGAGCTAGGGCTCAAACCAGCGGTGATGCCCGACTAGTCCTCGAGGGGGGCTAGCACAGCATCCCACCGCCATGACCCCCCACTTAAATCACCGATGGGCGAGTTTTGAACCCAGGACCTCTTGTGAAAGGAACTGAGCGCAAACCAACGCGGCCATCGATGGGTGGGTCTTATCAGTCATCGTTCATGTGTGATGTTAACAAAATTTCTCATAATCTTATTATGCTGGAAAATTTGCATGTTCAACAAGCTTCTTGCTCCTCGATGGACTCTTAGCTGATCATATCACTCCTTTTTTCTTTAACAAAGCTTAGAGGATACGCTGGTCTAATTCTTGCCATACTAGGAACTACTTTTGGTGCGGTTGACATGATGTGGAATATTCGATTTCTCTTCTTCTTCTTCAGAAATGCACTTCTGGAAGCAATTTTCCTCATAATTTAGGTTAGGGCTTTGTAGAGCCCATGTTGATCTCAATAAGTGAGAGGTGGTTTTAGATTTGGACACCTGAATATCTCCAGTAATATTTAGCTAGTTGCTTTGATGTCCGTAGGTCCTATTAGAAAGTGAACTGGGGTGGGATTACTTTATTGGGCTTTAAAACCTAAGACCATCGCAACTTCTATGAGCAAAGGGTAACAGACACCAAATTGACTGGTTTTTATGGCTCTTTATTTTGGATATAGGCACTCCTTGCTGATTTTGAAGTCTCTGATGGCATTTATTCACGAGCTCGCATTGAAGATACTGATTCAGTATGTTTATGGCTGGGAGCAAATGTTATGTTGGAGTATTCATGTGAAGAGGTCGTACTCGAGTATAAGCAATGTCCCTTCTCTCTCCAGTAATGATGTCGAGTATCTTATTTATTGCATAAAAACTTGTTGCAGGCCACAGCTCTTCTACAAAAGAACTTAGAAAATGCTAAAGCAAGTTTAGAAGTTCTTGTTGCTGATCTACAATTCTTAAGGGACCAAGTAACAATCACACAGGTACGTCAGAATTATTTGGTAGTTGGAGTTCCATGTTTGTTTCAAGCCATTTACTGTCAGTTTGGGGTAGGTCAATATCGTTGAACTACTGATGCTGTATTTTTATTATTGGCTTGAGGCTATAAATTGTGAAGACGTGTTAATTTGCAACAGCCTGGAGTATATGGTAATATCGCACAGCTCGTTCTGGGACCATATTCTTTAGTTTATCATGGCAAGGCCCTTGGAAATTTTCTTCTTTTTTTGGGGGTAAACAGCCCTTGAGAGGTGAATTACTCTTTGGCAGGTTACGATTGCTCGTGTGTACAACTGGGATGTTCACCAAAAGAGAATCCGTCAAGCTGGCGCTCCTGCCAAAGACTCTTAAAGGAATCTTTTCAACTCGAATCATGGTAGCAGAATGTGTACTTCTATATGAGAGTACAAATTTTACAAATTTGATCTCCCATTTTCAACTAGGTGAATGAACTGTGTATTGCTTTGTGATCGTATGGTTAGATTTTGACATCAAGTGATTTTGCTTAGGTTCAGTGAGATTTACTGCATTACAAAAAGCTTGTCATGTAAACGATTTTGATTGAGAACCTCTTGGGTTTGAGTTTTCACTTTTTGTATTTTGAGTTAATATATGGTCCATCTATTTGGTCTCGTTTCACCTTGATTATGTATGTTTAATAAAGAACCGATTCACATTTGAATTCGGGGAAAAACATGAACCTGCCTGAGCTCCATGTGAGATACATGTCAGAGAGAGTGATTTTGAATCAAGTGACTTAGTGCTGTAATTGGGCGGGTCTCTTGTTGTCAGACCTTACCTTATTTTAAACCCTTAAAGGCTCATGGATCTTGGAGATTTCTAGTTTATAAGAGCAATGCCCTGGTATGGTCTGCTTACAATGTCCATATATTGTGACTGATTGCAAGTGATCAATGAAATAATTGGGCCATATTCAATAGCCCAATATCAGTTAGAACATATTGAAGATCGATCAAGAAGAGACTTGGGAGAGGATTGTTCAACCTTCTGAAATTAGATGACGCCACAGCCACTTGCGGTGAAGTCTACTGGGAGGAGATCAGGAGATCATGATAGTTGTGGAATTGAAGAAAGCTAGATTGCTGTTGAAGGAAAGCATCTTGTACTGTTTATATAGAGTTTTGAGAGCTAAATTATCTTTTCTTTTCTTATTGAATTTTGAGATTTTATTAACGATGGATGGGACGATTAAGTAGCTTATTTGCTTCGGCAGTTCCGAGGGCTAAACCCCTTTTGGAATTAGCGTGCTTGGCTTTGTAAGCTTAACAGGAAAATATCAAGGGAAGAAATAAGAGGATTGATTACACGGAATTCGCTAGGTGATTATAAGGGCATCTACATATCAAATCATCCTTATGTATCTATAGAATTTTGAGAAGTGTCGACTATGGATGAGATGATTCAAGTAGTTTTACCTAGCAACGCAGTTGTACGGGTTAAATCCCTTCCATTATATAAAGATATTATCAATATTACACTTCGTAAGGAAATAATATAACAATGAAAAATAATAAATAAAGACATCATTATATTACAAGAGTTGTCAATCCCTTGATTTTAGCATTTTCAAGAATCAAATTGTGATTTTGACTGATATGTCCGGATTCTTCTTCATTAATTGATAAATCAATGCATTTATTAACATGTAAAAGACCTGGAAACATGTCCACTCAGGACCTTCTTTCAGGGCAACTTAATTACTCTCTTTCCATGTTCACTATCACCTCCTTCACTATATTTGCTTCAACACAAGTGACGCTCAATGATTTCTAGTGCATAAAACAAAGATCATTGTCAAATCACAAGTAATGAACATCACCGTTCTCAAGAAGCTCAACCTCATCCTCTTGTTAACCATCGTGATATCGGCATTTGCCGTGTCTGGCTATTTAGTCCACACCATCAACCATTTGGGCGACGGCAAGGCCCTGAAGGTGCACTGCACCTTCGACCTGTCGACGGACATGGGCGAGCAGACCATTGCGAATGGCGGTTCGTATGAGTGGAAGTTCAGTGAGGACGTGACCCACACTACTCAGTTGTTGTGCGACGCGAGCACGCCTGAGGCTGACGTGCTTCACTTCGCAGCATACGTCCAGCGTAGGGACTCGTGCATCGACGATTGCGATTGGAAGTTCACTAGCGGCGGTGTTTTCCGGTTGGTCGATGGGCAGTGGGAGTTTTACATCTCCTGGCCTAACTAAGAATTTATGTTCCCTTTTTGGAAGATAATGATTGTGCTTTTTCTTCTCTAAGGGTGGTGATTAATAAATTCGATATTGCTATTCGAAGTTGTGTGTTACTACTGCTATTTTTTTGAAGAATTTCAGATATCTGAACAGTTAGTATTTTGTATGTTTGGGAAATTTTTTTGAAGAATTTCAAATATCATCAGTATCTCAACGTATCAGCTCACACTCGATTGGACCCTCTTGGGCTCGTGCCATTAATTGGACCAACTGAATTTTGGGTGGGCCTAGATTCAATTCTTTTAAGTGGAGTTGGCCTTTGGTTGGGCCAGTGGGCTTTTGGGCCACACGGGGCCAATCTATTTTTTAGAAGGGTTCATTGGTCAGTGATTTGGCCCAACGGTTTTTTTTGGTCAGTGATTTGGCCCAACGGTTGGTCTCCATAAAACAGGAAAAATACCAGAACAATTTTAAACTTATTGTAATTGTGTCAATTCAGTCATAAATCTTTTGCAATTGCGCCGTTTCAGTCCATCTGACCAATTTTGGCTGGTCCGGCGGCAAAGGGAAGAAGGAAAGGAGAAAAAAAGGAAAGAGAAAGGAAAAAACAATAAAAAAAACTCAAAAGAATAAAAATATTTTAAAAATTACCACGTCATTGTCAGACGACAAAAATTTGTTGGATGGACTGAAACGGTACAATTACAAAAGGTTTAGGATTGGATTGACAAAAAAAAAGGCTTAAGATTGAATTGACTCATTTGTAAATTTGTAATAGGTTTTTAACTGTTTTAATAATTTTTCCTTCATTGAACCAACAAAATAAACTCCCAAATGCTCTATAAGCTAGAGCCCCCCTTCTCTCATTCTCACCATGCATCACTCTCTCCCAAGTTCTCATTCTCTTGCAAATTTTAAATTTCTCGCAAATTCCCACTTTCTATATATGATTTTCTCCTTCGTTGGAACTCGCAATGGATCCCAATCGCCCCTCAAATGGCGACAAAGAACCTCCAAGCTCGATGTGGCACTACTTCGAATCCTTCACTGATCTTGGGATGCAGGACACTCCCTATGTGCCTAATTCACCCAAGAAACAGCAAGAAATGCAAGACTGACGACGAGATGATTCAAAATTAATGTCGCGCAAACCCCAACCCTCTACCCCAAAGATCAATAAACCACAATTAATGTCGCGCAACCTTCGAGATGAAGATCATCCGTTATTTGGTGAAAATTCAAAATCGGTGGGGCACGATGGTAAGGGGAAAAGTGCCAAAAAAGTCCTAAACCTTTTGCATTAGTGCCAATTTAGTCTTAAACTTTTTTTTGGTGCCAATTTAGTCCTAAACCTTTTCAATTGGTGCCAATTTAGTCCTAAACCTTTTTTTGGTGCCAATTAAGTCCTAAACCTTTTAAATTGGTGCCAATTCAGTCCTAAACCTTTTGTTTTTGTGCCAATTTAGTCCTTTCGGTCAATTTTGACCGGAATTTGCTGACGTGGACGCCGGCCGGCCGGCGACCGGTCACCGGTGCCGACGTGGCGCTGACGTGGATAATTAAATAATATTTTTAATTTTTTTTGAATTTTTATTTTTTTCCTTTTTTTTTATTTTTTTTCCTTTTTTTTCTTTTTTTTCCTTTTTTTTTGGTCTTCTTCTGGCCGGTCGCCGGTCCGGCGACCGGCCAGAGGCCAGAGGCCGGCGAGGTCGCCCTCGCCGGCCTCTGGCGCGGCTGGGCGAGGCCCGACCTCGCCGGATCCGGCGAGGCCCGGGCTCGAGCCTCACCATGGTCGGGCGAGGCCCGACCTCGCCGGATCTGGCGAGGTCGGGCCTCGCCCAGCCGCCGGGGCGAAGTCGAGCCTCGCCTTGGCCGGGCGAGGCTCGACCTCGCCAGATCCGGCGAGGTCGGGCCTCGCCCGACCATGGCGAGGCTCGACCCCTCGCCGGAGAGCCTCGCCCGGCCGCTGGGGCGAGGTCGGGCCTCGCCTTGGTCGGGCGAGGCTCGACCCCTCGCCGGGGAGCCTCGCCCGGCCGCTGGGGCGAGGTCGGGCCTCGCCTTGGTCGGGCGAGGCTCGACCTCGCCAGATCCGGCGAGGTCGGGCCTCGCCCGACCATGGCGAGGGCGAGCCTCGCCATGGTCGGGCGAGGCCCGACCTCGCCAGAGGCCGGCGAGGGCGCCCTCGCCAGTGGCCGGCGAGGGCGACCTCGCCGGCCTCTGGCCTCTGGCCGGTCGCCGGTCCGGCGACCGGCCAGAAGAAGACCAAAAAAAAAAGGAAAAAAAAAGAAAAAAAGGAAAAAAAAATAAAAATTAAAAAAAAATTATTTAATTGTCCACGTCAGCGCCACGTCGACGCCGGTGACCGGTTGCCGGCCGGCCGGCGTCCACGTCAGCAAATTCCGGTCAAAATTGACCGGAAGGACTAAATTGGCACAAAAACAAAAGGTTAAGGACTGAATTGGCACCAATTTAAAAGGTTTAGGACTTAATTGGCACCAAAAAAAGGTTTAGGACTAAATTGGCACCAATGCAAAAGGTTTAGGACTAAATTGGCACCAAAAAAAGGTTTAGGACTAAATTGGCACTAATGCAAAAGGTTTAGGACTTTTTTGGCACTTTTCCCCGATGGTAAGTGTTGATAAAACTCCTAGTACTTTCGTGTTTTCAAAACTATCATTGGTTTTATATCTACCGGATGATTGCAGATGTTCTTCATGATGAATTAATGATAATTTCAATAAGAATTGATAATATCGATGGTTTATGTAAAGTTCGGGGTTGGAAAACTCATTCCCGATCGACATATTCAAAATATATTCGAAACGAATTCGATCAATGCGGAAAACGTGCCCAATAACCATCAACTTGTATAACTGATCATACATGCATATCACATAACGAACATACCCGATATTGCCACAGATTAAATGACATTTTGCACTTGAGAGTGATCTTCGATCTTCTTTCGTACCCACTTGCATTCCAAAGGAAAAACAGAGAAGACGTTACTTTCCAAAAGGTGTGTTATTTCGCATATAAAAAATCATGTTCATTTTCCAAGGAGGGTTTACTATTTATAGTAAGAGGCAAATAACCATCTTGCAGGCCTTTATGATTCATGGGCTGGGTTTGGCCCATCTTGGACGGTCCACCCATTTTACCTTTCACTTAGTGAAGGATGCCCACAAATATGTAGGCTATGACAAGAGGAGAACAAGCCAGATATGACGAGTGGTTCATATGCACTTGGAGAGACCAATATTTGGTGATCATCAAGGTAAAGCCTTTGGATATTGGTATGATTAGGAAGACCATTGGATAATAAATCACAAGTCGTTCCGAGAAGAATACGATTGATAGCATCAACGTAATATTAAAAGGGCATGTGCTACTATCAAGTGATGAGGAGCAACGAATCGTGCATATACCAATTCCTAGAAGGTGTCGTTCTATAATCGGGCAGTTTTGGCCTGTGAGTCAGACTGAATAGTTGTTGGAACAATAGAGCAAATTCCATTTTGAGAAACCTTGCTTTTGTTTCTAGGAGCAAACAGAATGGGCCGCCTAAACGTCGGCATTTGCGACAAATAACTCCCAACGGCTCTTCAGCTCTTCAGAAGCATCTCCAACGGTTGGATTGGAGGGTGAACGCCTATATAAAGAGGATCAAAGCAGTTGGAAGTGGTGGCAGCGGTGGCTATTGAACCCTGAATTCCGGTGAAGAATGCCCGAGGATGGAGGAAGCCGCCGGTTGGACACCAAGAGGAGAGGACACCGCTGAGCAAGGCCGAAAGGGAGCCTAGAGAGCCTCACGATATGAGAGCTCTTGAATGAGTTGTCTCTCCATTATGGCCCGCCACAGCTTTACCTCTTGAACTCGGGTTTGAACTCTAAAAAGTTGTAAATATAAGTTCGAGCTCACTTCCTATGCTCGAACTCCGAGAATCTTGGAAATGTCATTTTAAGCACATTTTCTCGCTATGATTGCCCATTTGAGCTCACTTCTCTCGTGGCAAGTTGGATTTCGAAGTTCCATCTCATGCCAGGTCACTTCTCGAGGTCGCCTCTAGTTCCTTGTATATGTGCTTGTCCTAAAATGTAATAAAAATGCATATGTAAATCTAATTCGAATTATGTAACTTTGATTTTTTTTGTTTAAAGTTCGAATTTGATCCCTAATTTCTCATCAAATGAATGACTAGATCATAAGCCAAAATTAGGTGTCAACAATTGGGAATGGATCGGATGTCCATTGTTCAGACCGTGGGTGTCAAGCCCACTTTTGGTCTGTTGGAGACTCTCCAGGTCGGTCCTCGATGGTCCCTTTGGTTTGTGATTGCTCTAGAATTGTCGAGGCCCGCTTCGGGTCCCTATTTTAGCTTGGGGATAGGCTGGATGTCTACTGTCCAGACCGTCTTCGGTCTGAACAGTGCGCGTCCAGCCAATTCACGGTTGGTTTCCGCTTCACCGAACCAGTACTCGGGCGATCCCCCTTCGTTTATTTATCCGTTTTAGCATCACATAAAATATAGTCACACATTTAGGAGTCACTTTTAATGAAATTCCAGCATTCATTGCATTCTCATATACATGAGTTTGCATTCACGTGTCTTATCTGCATACAAGTAAAAACGGAGATTTCAACTAGGCATTGATTTTGCCCATAACGCCTTCCGGCTCAGAGTTTAGATGTGTTGTGGAAGTCAAGCGATCGAATAATAAAATAGACAAAATAAAGAAAATAAATCAGACATGAAGTTTATGTGATTTAGTCATAGTGACCTACGTCTATAGGAAAAGCATAATTGAATTCCGTTATAGATCAAGTGATATAACGAAGATTACAATCACACTCAAGTCATTCAAACACTTTTGGTGTTTTCCAAGTCCTAATTATACCTAATAACTCACTTAGTGTTTAGCCTCACAATTTCTCACGAAATAATCTCTCAATCTTACGAAGGAATCATACACAAATCTTATTACAAGATTTTCATAGCTCGAACATTGACTTCACGAACAAAATTCACAAGTTCCCTCCTTGCTTCTTGGCACACCAAGCACTCAGGCAAAAAGCGGCGCTTCAAGTCTCCTTCAAGAGAAGAACATCCCCTGACTTGTCTCACGTGTATATCTATAGTAGTCAATAGGGGTAATGACACAAACAGTCTCCAAACTTTAGCTTAACATGCAATTTAGTCCCCGAACTTTTAATTTATTCAATTTAGTTTTTGAACTTTAACCTAATGTTTAATGTAATCCTTAACTTTTAATTTGTTCAATGTGGTCCCTGAACTTTTAGTAAATGTTCAATTTAGTCCTTGAACTATATGAAAATATACAATATAGTCCCTGAACTTAAATTAATGGGAGGACTACATTGAGCATTTTTATAAAGTTTAGGGACCGCATTGAACAAATTGAAAGTTCAGGGACCATATTAAATATTGGGTTAAAGTTCAGGGACTATATTGAACAACTTAAATGTTCAGGGATCAAATTACATATTGAGTCAAAGTTCATAGATTTTTTGTGTCATTTTCCCTAGTCAATATAAAGCCATTGGTCAAGTCCCACTAAAAAATCGTGTTATTTCCTTTTTTGTTACCATCGCGACTTAGACTTCACCAAATGCGGAAACATGATTTCCGTACATTTTCCTTTATTGACACATGTTGACCGAGTCTAACCTGAAGAAGGAAAGAAATATGCTCTTGATCCCACATCAATACAGGTACAATGTTTGCATTATGTATGCTCGATTTTGGACGTTTGCAAAATATCTAATTCGGAATATTCAGAGACAACGTTGAATATTGGATTAAAGTTTAGGAAGTATATTGAATAACTTAAAAGTTCAGGAATCAAATTACACATTAAGTCAAAATTCATAGACCATTTGTGTCATTTTCCCTAATCAATATAAAGCCATTAGTCAAGTCCCATTGAAAAATTGTGTTATTTCCTTTTCGGTTACCATCTCGACTTAGACTTCACCGAATGTGGAGACATGAATTCCATACATTTCCTTTATTGACACATGTTGACCGAGTCTAACCTAAAGAAGGAAAGAAATACGCTCTTGATCGCCACATCAATATGGGTACAATGTCTGCATTATGTACTGCTCGATTTTGGACGTTCGCAAAATATCCACTTCGGAATATTCTGTTGGAAAAAAAGAAGAAGAATAAGAGGAGGAGAAGAATACACAAATTGGGGAAAAATATGTAACACTATTTGTTGTTCTCAGAAAATTTATCGAGAATGCGACAACAAAATAAACAAGAATTGGAGGTAAGGTACGACTAGCCGAATCTCCTTAAGACGATAAGTTCCTGCCAACGGTACTAAGCAGCTTCACGAACTTCGCCTCCCAAGATACAACATCTCGAACCTGTTGGTAGTAGCACTATACGAACAGGACTCTGTCGAACACTTCTTGAAACCGGCACACTTAGAGAAAACTTGAAGAGAGGAAATATTGGTGATTTTTGCTTCTTGTCGGAATGCTACTTCTCGGAATGAAGATTTTGAATTCTATGTATAGAATTTTTGAATTCATGTACATAAACGTACATGAATCACGAAATAAATAGATTCAAGAATCTAGTAGATACATGAATTAAATAGATACAAAAATCCAAGAAATACATTAATCAAGAATCAAGTAGATACACGAATCCAAGAAATACATGAATTCATGAGATACATGAATAGAAACAACGTATCTCATTTTGCTCACATTCGTTGATCCATTAACCCACCATAAATACAACAATCCCTCACATTAGTGGATCAACAAAATATTTTGACTCAAGGAATTCTAAATGTGCTTGTGAAAATGCACTGCATCAAGATAGGTAGCTTTCGCTTTAAACCTTCTTTAGTGAAAGCCTATTAGACATACTTAACCAGTCGGTGGACTAGGCCTTGAACTGCTAGTTGTTGGTGTAAGCCCAAACAATAGACCTCACACAGAGTATCTCCGAATCAAGATTGGTTCTCGGTTGCATTCATTCTTTCGGCCATGAACCTCTCAAGATTCATGCGTGCTTTAGAAAATCTAGCCTTTAAAGATTTTCATAGAGTCGGCCAACTCCACGCATATAGGTGCATTCCTATGAAAGGTATCGTACCATACCTCACTAGAATGCTGAAATCCAAGTTATAGGAATCATTAAATGCATAGCGTACTCTTAAAATGCTATAGGAAGCACTGTTGCATCATAGGAATGGGAGACAATTCTCACACTAGAGTTTCCAAAATTTGCGTTGTCCTATTGAACCTATTCCATGGGATCTCCAATTGCTAAGTTAGGTTTCTACCCTGGAACCTCTTTATTCGGTTAAGGCTTTTAACCCCATTCCCCTCGATGCACAATTTATCTGCTCTCTTGACAAAACTTTTGTCAGCGGATCCGCAATATTTTCCTTTAACTTCACAAAGTCCAAAGAAATTATTCCATTCGAGAACAACTGCCTTATGGTATTATGTCCACGACGAATATGTCTAGACTTACCATTGTATATTACGTTTTGTGCCCTTGCAATTGCTGCTTGATTGTCATAGTGAATGCAAATCGGAGGCACGGGTTTTGGCCACAACGGAACATTCTCTAAAATTGCCGAAGCCAATATGCTTCTTCAGCAGCTTTATCCAAAGCAACAAATTCTGATTCCATTATGGAGCGCGCTATCAGAGTTTGCTTTGAGGATTTCTATAATACTGCAGCACCTCCTAGCATGAAAACATATCAGCTAGTCGATTTTGATTCATCGAAATTCAAAATCCAGTTGGCATCATAATAGCCTTCCAAAACGGCTAGATATTTGCCATATTGTAGAACATAGTCTTTAGTTCTTTGCAAATAGCCTAATACTCTCAAAAGCGCATTCCAATGCTCATGACCAGGATTACTTGTGTAGCGGCTCAGTTTCCCTATTGAGTACGCAATATCTGGTCTAGTGTAGTTCATGATGTACATGATATTGCTAATCATTTGAGAATACTCTAGTTGTATGATACTGTTTCCACTATTCTTTCTTTAAGTTAGGTGTGGAAAAAAAGGATTACCCACATCATTAATGCCAAATCCTTTAAACCTCTCGAGTACCTTTTCAATGTAATGAGATTGTGTTAAACCTAGACTGTTGACACCTAAATTTTGGCGACCTAATTAGTCGTTCATTGTATAGAAAATTAGGGATCGATCTTGGCTCCTAAACAAAAATAATAGTTAAATTGCATATAGATTAGGAGCATTTACATTAGTAATTAGGCCCATATAATTGCATTTCCATTGGACTGGCGGCGGATGGACTCGAGTGAATGGTTTGAGCTTAACTGGACTAAGCCCGCAGTGGCTAAAATCATGTGTATCAAGTGAGGAAAATTTGATGAATATTTGAAACAATAAAGCTTGATATTATCAAGATTTTTTGTCACAAACAATGCAATCGGTGTGGATTCCCAGTATACTCGTACATGCTTAACTATTTGAAGGAACAAATATAAAGAAGAGCACTGTGTACACAGCCACCGATTTGCATATGGAGAATCCCATCCACGCTTGGAAGGAAAATTATGCATTGAGCTGTAAAATTGACAAAATTCGGTCAACATGGGGAGGGCAAGAAAATTGATCAGCATTGAATAAAGAAGAAAGAACTCATGCATGATCCTCTAGCCATATTCACGCAATATTGGCAGTATAGCAAAAAGAAGAAGAAATAAAAATCAATCTCACTTCATTGAGAGAATAAAAGAGTATATTTCTTTTCCTTGTCTCAAAATTTGATATCCTGTCACTATAAAAGGGCCACACATTCAGAACTACATGGGGGGGTGCTTTTTCTTTTGGATCTGATCACACACAAGAAACACAGAGAGTTAAAAGGGAGAGAAGAGTCGTCCTCTTCCTTGGGCGTGCGTCTTCTGATGCTCCACAGTCAAATATCACTGTCAGCTTTATTCCACATTTGATGCCAATGGTTATAGTTGCAATTTTCAAGTAATACTGCTTCTCCACTCTCAAAGTTGAAATTCTGCTTCTCCAGCAATACTTATTAGCTTTTTCATCTATTTATGCAGAGTCCTAGAATGTAGTCAACTATTCATGCTAAAATGTCTTCAAGTGTAATGGTGGGGATCTATTTGAGCAACTTCAAGTTGCTGGCTAGGCAAACTTTTTTCTTGCTAATAGTCCTATTATGCTTAGTTATTCAATGGCTCAATGTACTAAGTATTAGCCTGAGCTTTTTTTTACTGAAGTACTTATTTTCAGTACAAATTAGGTTAATCAAAATATATATTTATTTTAAAGATCTAGGTAAGTCAGTCAAGTAGTAAACATGTTAGGTGACTGAAACTTGAAAGATCCACGACTTCCTTTCATATTCTCAAGTGCGCTTCCCACATACTTCATGCTGTTTGATCGCTTAATTCACTTTATCACAATGGATGAGGAAAATCTAGAAAAATTGTGTGCCTCAATGTGTGAACGCCTAGAGCGGGAAATTCCAAGTGAAATTGTGTTGCTATCCTCGTTGAGAATTTTAGATTTATCACTTTGTAGATTTACTAGATTGCCGACAACCATCAATCGACTTACAAATCTCCAAGAACTTCGTTTAGCGCAACGTGATTGGATTGAACAATTGCTAGAGCTTCCTAAGAGTTCGGAGTTTTTTTCAGTCACGTCACTGAACGTAATCCCTAACCTCTCAAGCCTGACCAATTTAGATTGTCTTGTAGTGGACGGAAGTCCAGTGCATGAACCCAACATAGATTGGTTTGTGAGGCTACGTTCTCCGAGGAGTTTGACCCTGGTTTTTGAAGGTATCACCTTGCCTCCCACCGATTTGAGTTCCCTCTGTCTACTAAACTACCTCTATATAAATTGTGTTAACCCCCAATCTCTTACTGGGCTTCCAGCCAGCCTTGAATATTTGATTTTAATAGATGTCCAGTCATATAGATTGGTCACTCTTTTCCAATTTAGAGGACTTGTCAATGCTATATCCCCTTAAATATCAGCTAGGAGAGATTCAATTCGATGTGCTTGAAAATATCTGGAAATTCGATGATTTCACAATGTGTGAGTGTCCATTGCTCAAGACGTTGCCCCTTCTGCCATGTTTGAGGGAGATCTCAAGTCTGTTTTTGGTGCAATTGCCTCAGCTAATTGAAATTCAGGGTTTGGGAGCATTGAAATTATTATGGACGCTATATATTGAAGATTGTGATTCCATTAAAAAGTTAACCGAAACTCGTTTGTCTAATTTACAGAATTTGAATATTGTGGAGATATATGGGCGTGAATCACTAGAGAGCGTGCTGGATGTGCCATACAATAAAACATCGTGCTGTCTCACTATAAAAGGATGCTTGAGGTTACGTGATTTTGA
This sequence comes from Syzygium jambos, assembly GCA_031216235.1. Classification (NCBI taxonomy): domain Eukaryota; kingdom Viridiplantae; phylum Streptophyta; class Magnoliopsida; order Myrtales; family Myrtaceae; genus Syzygium; species Syzygium jambos. The sequence continues at coordinate 17,443,383 of CM062224.1, forward strand.
TGGCCCTTACCAGCTCTATAGAGACGGATAATGTATTTATCATTTGAATGGCAAAGTCAGTCGATGATAGCATCTTTTTGCACCCAATTTGCGTGCATTTGAGATTGGTAAAACTTTGGCTTAATTGAAAGAATTAAGTGACTGACTTACCTTGTTTAGTTCAGGATATTGTCAACATTGAAACTTATGGGTTATCATGAATGGAAAATGAATGAATATAATTGTTCCCTTTAATCCATAAAATTATTTAAATAATGTCAGGTATACTAAGACAAGATGGTATACAAAATCTGATTTGAACAATCAGCTAGCTCAAATTTCCTCTACATTATTTCTCTTTAATGTTCATTTCCAGAAGAGAATGAAAATACATTATTCTTCTCTGTTTGTTTTCCTTTTCATTCATTCCCTCTCCCATCTTAGATTACCAAACAGAGTTAGGGAAGAAGATGTTGCAATTTGCCCGAGTTATTTATTTCTTGCTTATTTTGGGTTAAATGTAATGAAATATCTTGGAGAAATTTTAAAGTGCAGGGATTTATAAAGTGAGATCAATTAGTGTCTTCTATTATAAGGATGCATGTGTCACACTCTCCATAAACTTGATTAAAAAATCAATTTCTACTCAAAACCTCAATTTGAACTCAACCTTCATGAGACTTCATCTACCAAACATGGACTCCCAAAAGTTGCCGAGAAATGGTGCAAATATCCTCCAGTTTCGCACCAAAGTTCTGCGGGACAGCTTTGTCCCACCCTTTTTTCTCACTTTTTTATCTCTAGTGGCCGGCCAAACCGAAAGGGCGAAGATGAATGGGTGGAATCCACGTGCCAAACTTAGAGTCGCTAACTTTTCTTGAATAAAGGAAAGTGGTCGGCCACTAGTAAAATTTACAATTTGGTCCGTTGGAAGATCCAATTTTATGAGTGCTTTTTCATTTTTGTCGGGTCAACTTTATCTTAGATGCGAAGGAAATCTTTCGTATCTCTGGGGTTGATTTACTGGATGATGAGGAGTGTGAGCTGAGGTTATTCCCTCGGGAGCTTGTGATAATTCGAATCGAATTGACATCAAATCGGCCTAATTAATCCCTCAGTAGTAGTTCATGTCCATATTACCACAGTCTGAATTAGAAAGTATAATATGTTCATGATACTTACGACGAGCTATGACTGGAATTGATCCATCAAGGAACCATTGAAGGGAAGTAGTTCATAGATCATGGTCCTTGGATCAGATGTAATCACATCCATTGATTTTTGTGATATCCATGTGAAATTTATACAATTAATGATTTTGATAGATTCAATTTTACAGGGATTTGAGTACTGATAAGTCTAATTTAACGAAGCCTATTTGAGTTAGGAGAGAAACTTCCTTAAGAAACAATGATGAGCCTGCCTTTTCTTTTTTGCTTATAATGTACACAAGTCAATCCTCAAGTCTTTGTCCGACCCTCTTGTGAAGGCAAAAGAGAAAGCACCGACTTATGTTTTGTCTAGTCAATTGGCTCGTTATGCATTGGTCTGAATATTGACAAATTGCACCTCAAATGGGCTTGCAATTGAGGTGCAATTTGTGTGTTCACACAAGTACACACACAAAGCTGTCAATACTTACAAGTTCCGATTGGAGATTGACAACTCACTCGCACAGCCGGCGAAGCGTGTTTTGAAATTTCAGGCCCTAAAAATACTAAGAAACTGAGGTTGATATTATAAAAAAATCATAAAAGTCACGACTTCGAGAATAAAATGTTCGAAAAATCTCAACTTTATTGGAATCAATGTGAAGGAGGAACCACATTTTCTTCGCAATTTCCATAAGAGATCAACGTCCATTTAAATGGATATGAGTCCAATCCCGAATCAACCAATAAACAAACAATAGAGACGAATCAAATCCCGACAAATCAGCCTTTCATTTAAATATTAGTGTGCAATTTTATTCGGTGTACAATTTCAATCGGCGAGCAATTTCATTTTATCATCGTTCAATCTACCATGGAAGTGCAACCATAATGTGCAATCTTAGTCTATACTCAATTTCATGTAACTTTTTCGCAATAGCTAATAGTTTCTGAGTATGAATGGCTTTTTGGGTTCTTTTATTTATGAAGGAAGGCTGCAGGTGGCTTCCGGGCAAATGACGCGCAGTACCAAAGTAATGGCAAGTGAAACTCATTTTAAGCTGTCCAGATACATCCAACATCTAACCGTTTATCAACACGCAACTTATATTTCCGAGACCACCTCCTCCTTTTCGACGACTTTCATCAATTATTTCCTCAACTTAGCCTGAATGCTTTTGTTTGCTTATGAAGGAAGGTCGCAGGTGATTTCCAAGCAAACGCAGTGGAAGTGAGCGATTTCACTCTGTTGCTTTGTCAAGTTGTTGCAAGGATCAGACTCAAACTTCCCGAGTCACCGGGCGGACTCAATTCGGAGATCAATACTCCATCGTCCTCTCGGAATGAAGAGAAAGTGGGAGGGAGAAGAGACAGCTCCGACAGCTCCGGCAAGTAGTAGTCGTGATGATAGATCAACGAGGGGTTACGAGGTGTTCCTAAGCTTTAGAGGACCTGACACCCGCTTAACCATCGCCGATTGTCTCTACAATGACATTATCCGCATGGGCATCTGTGCTTTTAAAGACAACGAAGAGCTCCGATTTGGTGAAGAGATTGAAGGCGGCCTCTTGCAAGCAATCAATGACTCTAGAATTTACATCCCGATTTTCTCCAAAGACTACGCTTCAAGTAAGTGGTGCCTCCGTGAGCTGGCACGCATAGTGGAGTTATCGAGAGGTAACGATGAGAAAGTGATCCTCCCTATCTTCTACGATGTGGATGCGGATGATGTCAAGCTTAAGACCGAGTTATATCGGAAAGCCCTCCAAAAGCACGAGAGCAACTCCGGGAAGGATTTAGCACAGAAGTGGGAGGAGGCTTTAAGAGAGGTTGCAAGAATTAGAGGAAGGAATCTAAAAGATCACGGGTATTGTCTGCTTCTCCATTGACTTTATTTTCTTATTGACATTTTCGATTTCTTGTTCCTTCAAAGAATAATTAGATTCAGTTTGCTGCTGTCCATCCATGTGTAATGTTTGGTTGGATTTGACGCAATGAGGGAGCCTGGAATTTTGCTTAGAGGGCGAGGTTTCTTGCACAAATTGACTTTTCATTTTTATTACCGAGTTTTGATAACAATTAGTGTTAAGGTATTTCAACTTAATTAATTAATCTATAATGGAAAATAACGAAGATATCCCAGAAGATCTAAGATGTGATAAAACAGTATGACCATATATGTGTGAAAAATAAAAAAAAAAAGTAAGTTTCTTAGCTTCAATTGCATACTGTACATAAAGTCAAGGACTCATGGTATCTCGATCTTATGCCTATGATGTTTGCCTAAAAAATTAGATTGAGTTTGACATTAGATTTTTTTTTCTTTTGTTATACTAATGAAAGCTGAGGAAGAATCGGCCCAAACTAGGAGAGCTCAGTTAAGGAGCTTCTTTATGTGTTCCGACCTATTAATGGTGATAGTTAGTTCATACTTGTTAGTGTTTGAAGTACTCTAGGGAGACGAAAAAATGCGCAGGAAACATAGAGGAAGTCTATTACGGCCAAGGGGAAGAAATGATGGAGCTGAACCCCCTTGGGATTGACCCAGGGACGAAGACGTTCCAATACTTTTAGCAGAGGAATCGATCGTTGTGGATTCGGTTTTGGCCTTAAGGAGTTCATATGTTTTGCTACTGTTTCCCTTGAGCTCATCGGTCAAATACGGTCATACACCTGAGTTACACAAAAATTAATGGAGCTTTTGTATGATGGTTTTTCTAGTTGGTCTGAATATACAAGACCGAACACTACAAAGATCTTTGCATGCCATTATCCGAAAGAACATAAAAAAGATCTCTACCTATCTTAGAGGCTCAATCCTCCGTTCTATTTCTGATTATAGGAAACCTGTGTTAATTTGCAGAGGACTGACTTAGGTTTAGGTGGATTATCGATTTTGGGCTTTTACTTTCATCGTGACGGGGCAAGAGTCATAGGCTCCTCTAGTGGCTTAATTGTGCATACGGAAAATCTGCGGCCTTAAATTGAACATTCTTCTATAGGTGATCTATAATTTGTCGTCGTCAAACACCCTTTATGCTAGTAAAAAGTTATAAAAAAAATAATTTGGCTCGTGCTCTTGCTTTAACCATGGAACTATTCATGGCCCTAGGTCTTAATTAGCCAAAAATTCACCTAAGGGACTGCTGGGTAGTTATAGTTATGGTTAGAGAAATCTAGGAACGTCTAGAAAATGGATAAGTAATTTAACAATTCTAATTACCTTGAGATATGTAGCTATTCTCTACCCTAGTTTGTGGTGGTTTTTCTACAAACCCTAGTCGTTACTCTCTGCTTACCAGGATCCTTCTTCATTAATACTTACCGTTTCTGTTCTGCTCACTATATCCTCCAACATCATTGCCACTGGAGGAAGAAGAACGAGTGGATCCGAGAATGGGGAAGGGCAGGCCCATTACCGACCATGCCCAACCCGTGCCGTGCAAATTTTAGAGTTATCAATTTTTATATGAAATTACCAATTTTAATTTGTGTTTTACCAACTTCTTTTTCAATTATTTTACCACCTTGTTTTAGCTTACCGTCTTTTATTTGGGTCATTTACTAAGTTTATTACATCATTTACCGATGTACAACTTCTGTACAACTTAACATATCGTTTACTTCACATATCAAAATTACCAAGTCTTGTACCAAATTACTAACTCTAATATAAGTGTCACTTTAACTAATCTCTAAGTAAGTTACTAGCTAGTCTTAAGTTTTTTATTTTGTCAAAACTAACTAGTTTAAGTTACTCATTCTTATTTGAGCCACATATCATTATTTAAATTTGTTTCAAAATCACCAATCTTTATAATAACATTTGTTAATAATTCACCAACTTTTATTTGTAAGGTTACGTTATTAGGCTCCGAATTCTGTTATTAAATTACTAACCCTAATTTGAGTTACTTACCAATTTATGTTGATTAAAGTATCCAATAGTTTATTGTTATCAATAAAGAATTAGTAACCTCAAATTAGTTGTAACTTCTTTGGAGATATGTTTGTTGGTAGATCAAATTAAGGTTGATATATATTCTAGAAAGTATTCCTCATCTTCGTGTACGTTAAGAAAAATGCTTAGGTAACTACTTAGTGAGAATTTTTCTTTTGCCACCTTAAAACTCATCCCAAGTGCTTGAGGAGATAGATGATTAGGACCGGGTTTACCGAGGACTTGATATCTAGGCAAACCTCTAGAGGTCTCGCTATGTGGGACAAGAAGAAACCAACCACTGTAAAAAAATTATAAAGTGAAATGGAGGCATAATTATCGACGCAATTCTAAATTTATTGTACGGAAGCCAATTCACTCTTAAACATTTCAATTTTATCAATAGAGTTATAAACCTTTGCGTAAAATTTCAATATAATCATTTTGGCCAATTGTTGCGAAAAAGTATTAATGTGGTGTCCAGTCATCACTGGTCATCCTACGTGACACACTAATGTAAACAATTTTACTCAAAATGATGTTTTACGTAGATTGCCACATCAGTAATTTTCGAAAGAAATTGATCAAAATGACTATATTATAATTTCATGTAAAGTTTTAGGACCACATTATTAAAATTGAAAATTTTATGACTGAATTGACATACGTTGAATAGATTTAGGAATGATTTGGTAATTTTCCCTTGAAATGGAAGGGAAAGGAATGAAACCGAGGTGCACAACCTGTTGAAACCCAATTGCGCGTGGCAATTATTAGGTGACAATATGTCGGAGTGACTTCTAGTCGAAGCCTAATTAGACCCTCACTCATGAAATAACCTTTTCCTGCCATTTACTGGGCCAGTGAACCTTGATAGGAGTAGCTTTCCATTGTGATGAAGGTCCCTCCTCCGTCTCCTCCCCTTGAAAGAATCTATTTTTCTAGTTTTTCAGTTTTCAAATGGCTCGTAGCTACATGATCACTTTTTCTATGTTGGTTGCTTTAAAAGCAAATTACTTGGAACCTGATGATAACCTTCCAGTGCCACGTAATACATGCGTGGTTTCCATATATTTGGTTTTTTAATTTGAGATGATTACATCTTATGTATGTGGCAGCCTAGATGAACTTAAAAATCTCACGGTCAAAGAGGTTTCTAGTTTGTTATGGACAAGACGAACAGATGTGCCTGATCATTTGGTGGGAATTAAGGGCCCAATGGATGACATTATGAAGAAGCTAGATCTAGGAGCTTTGGATGTACGGTTTATCGTGATTCATGGTATGGGTGGCATCGGAAAGACGACGCTAGCCGATGTCGTCTTCAGGCAAATCTCCCCTCAATTTCAAGGTCATTGCTGCTTTATTAAAGATGTTCGGACTCATGATATAATAAACTTACAAAAGAAATTGTTGTCCGATATTCTCAATCAGAGCTGCATAAACCTCTCCTTCATTGATGAAGGGGCTGACATGATCAAGACGAGATTTCATGGCAAGAAAGTCCTCATTGTTCTTGATGACATCGACAATCGGGACCAAATCATGAGACTTGCAGGCGAGCCCAATTGGTTTGGTGGAGGAAGTAGAATCATCATAACAACAAGGAATATTGAATTCCTGGTAAAGGAAGGTGAGGATGACAATGTCCAAGCCTCTAGAAACGGACAATTTTCATTCTATGATATGCCAGAGATGAATTCACACACTGCTCTTAAACTTTTCTGTGAGCGTGCCTTGGGATGTGCCAAGCCTCCGACTGATTACATAGATATTTCAAATAAGTTAATCAATGCGCTTGGACGACTTCCGCTGGCTCTCGATGTAGTAGGTTCCACACTCCGTGGAAAATGCCATAGAACATGGGAAGATGTCCTGTGTAAGTTAAAGAAAGTGATGAACGAGGATGTCAAGAAGAAGTTGATGATAAGCTACGAGGCATTGGACCCTAATCAACAACAGATTTTTCTTGATATCGCATGTTTCTTCATTAACCAAGAGAAAATAACGGCAATTAAATATTGGAACGCAGTTTTTGGGTATCCCACCGAAATTGAAGTCAAGATCCTTACACGTATGTCCTTGATAAAGATCATGGACTACGATAAATTATGGATGCACGACCAACTTAGAGACCTCGGAAGGGATATCGTCCACCCGGAAAGTTGCAACACACGTCTAAGGGCCAGTAGATTATGGTCACCCAAGGACGCCTTCCATGTAGTGCACAGAAAAAAGGTAATTTTTACCTCTAAATGTTTTCATGTCCATCAGTTAGTGTCATTACCTTTTAATCTCACTTCAAGTCAAATTGAAAAATGTACTCATTAGTTGCTACTTTCATCTTTCAGGGAACTAAGAATATAATAGCGCTCAATCTTGCCACACCTGAACCTGGTGCGATGTACAAATTTAAATTCAAGGAATTTGCGAGGTTGGTCAACCTTCGGTTCCTTCAATTGAGCCATGTAAACTTGGAAGGAGACTTTAAGGATCTTTTCTCCGAGTTAAGATGGCTCTCTTGGAGCAATTGCCCTTTGGAATTCCGAGCTACCAATTTTGGGTTGAAGAACCTAACGGTTCTCGTGCTTTCTTTGAATGACATTACTGAAGATTGGGAAGGATGGTGTCAAATCATGGTATGTTCTCACGATGTACTTTTGCATTACATTTGCTCTTCCTCTTTTCTGAGTTTCAACTCATTTGCTTTACAGGTAGCAAAACAGTTGAAGGTCCTAAAACTTGTGAATTGTTGGTCCCTTAGAAAGACGCCCGAGTTCTCAGCAATCTCAAAATTGGAGATCTTGAATCTTATAAATTGCACTAAGCTAGGTTTGATTGATGAGTCCATCGGTAATCTACGGCATCTTGATCTTCTAAAAATAGAAGATACAGCTATTGAGTCACTACCAGAGTCCATTGGCGATCTACAATCTTTAACAGGGCTAAGAATAAATTCTAAAAGACTCTCAATGTTGCCTCACTCGATTGGTAATTTAGTGAAGTTGAAACATCTAATCTTGACATGCCTTGAACTTCGAAAGCTTCCCGACTCTATTGGACAACTGGAGTCGCTGCTTGAGCTGGATGTCACATGGACAAGCATTAAAGAATTACCTTATTCCATTGGAAACCTAGAAAGGTTGAAATTTTTTATGGTCCCACGTTGCCGATTAGAAAAGCTACCAGACTCGATTGGGAGGCTCCATTCATTAGTCAAGTTGGTTCTGGAAAAATCAAGAATCACGATCTTACCTGATTGTATTGGAAATCTCAAAAAGTTGAAGGTACTAAATCTAGATTGTAACGGTATAAGTGAATTTCCGAAAACCATAGGAATGCTGGAAAATCTGGAAGAGTTACATGCCTCCTTTACACAGCTGGAGGGGGAAATTCCAAGTGAAATTGGGGCGCTATCCTCGTTGAAAATTCTAGACTTATCCTTTGGCCGCTTTAGTGGATTGCCGACAACCATCAATCAGCTTACAAATCTCCAAACACTTGATTTACGGGAGTGTCATTCAATTCAACAGCTGCCGGAGCTTCCAAAGAGTCTAACGGAGTTATGCTTATCATCGAACTCGCTGACCACAATCCCCGACTTCTCAAATTTAACCAATTTAGTTGAGCTTTGTATAACGGGAACATTAGTGCAAGAAGCCCGAATAGAGGGGCTCGGGAGATTACGTGCTCTGAGGCGTTTGACCCTCTCCGTTGGAAAAATGGTCTTGCCTCCAACCGATTTCAGTTCCCTCTCTCAGCTACAATTCCTCCAGGTAAGTTGTGCCGACTCCCGATCTCTTACCAGGCTTCCATCCAGCCTCCGAGTGTTGTATTTAGGGGATGTCCAGTCACCGATTGATTGGTCACTCTTTTCCAACTTGGAGAATTTGTCAACGCTGTATATTAGAGGATATACACTCGGGGAGATTCGATTCGAGGTTCTTGGAAAGCTACCGAAATTCAATGAATTGAGGATATTCGACTGTCCATTGCTCGAGACGCTGTCCGTTCCGCCAGGTCTGAAGGAGATCCAGCGTTTATCTTTGTCGCACTTGCCTCAGCTAACTGAGATTCAGGGTTTGGGAGAATTGAAATCATTGCGGACATTGAAGATCCAGGATTGCAATTCCATCAAAAGCTTAAACGAATCTGATCTGTCTAATTTACAGAATCTGAAAAGATTGGAGATCTATTCGTGTGCATCACTGGAGAGCATGCCGGGTGTGCCAAAATCTTGCCAACTCCACGTCCGTGGTTGCCCGAGGTTCAACAGAGACGGATAAGGTATGTATCATTTGATTGGCAAAGACAGTCGATGATAGTAAGTCCATAGGATTAGTGAGGCTTCTTTCAATGTGTTAGAGATGAAGCCTAATTGTTGCTGCGTCCTGTTTTGTGAGTTTTCCTTTAGCTAACCTTTCATCTTTGTTCTGGAACCACCTCTTGTTATCTCTGAGGGAAAATCCTTTTTCATGTATGGTGAACATGCGATCCTTTCGCTCACCTCGACGGTGGTGATTCTTAGTTGGTTTATGCTGCGCATCAGCATAACGTCGAGGTTGACATGCTTCACGGCACCTAACCTGTTGTAAGTTAGAGGTCGTTGAGAGTGCTGGTCTCACCTTATGGAGTGTTTTTTTAATTTCACTCGAGAATAATCATGATTTGTGAGGAATGAAATATTGGAATTAATGCCTGGTTAGTGGAAGAGTGAAGCCTCAAGTCTTGGGTCACGGTGTGCTTTGTGAAGTCTCTTTCTCCATTCTATTATTTAGCCATTTATGCGTGAAATTTGCGCTAGGAGACCATTGATATTGGAGGAAACTGGTCGATATGGTCAAGCCACCATGTTGTTGAAGACTAGGTTAGTTGCATTGAATTGTGCATTCTGCAATTTCTGGTGCCAGGAATGAGTAACTTTGTGCCGGACAGGAAAATGTGAAAGAGATGTTCTTTGACATGAGCTGAAGGGGTTGTAATATGTTATGCTTCTTCGTCATAACTGTGGCATTATCCATACATGTTAGTTTTCAGTGCTAGAGGCTATGTACTAGTTTAAATGTGGATTTCAGTTTCATGAAACAGACTATAGGGTCGTGCATTCGACACACTCCCATATTCATAAGATTTATCGCCCGGAAAAATTTCAGATAGAATCTTTTTGCATTCAATTTCAGTGCACTTGAGTTTGCTAATACTTTGCTTAATTACAAGATTTAAGTGACTGGCCTGCCTTGTTCAGCTCCTGCATTTTGTCAATAACGAAACTCCTGCATTTTATCATGGAGAGAAAAGGAATGAACATAATTATTCCCTTTGATCTATAAAAATATTTAAATAATGTTAGGTTTACTAAGAAGGTATACAGAATTTGGTTTGACAAGCGGTATTTTCAACAATCAACTAACTCAATTTTCCTCTACATCATTTCTCTTTAATGCTCATTCTCAAAAGAGAGTGAAATCACATTTTTCTTCTCTTGATGTTTGCTATTCGTTCATTCCCTCCCATCTTAAATTAACAGACACAGTTGGGGAAGATGTTGCAATTTGTCCGATAAGGCATTTACATTCTTGAATTCTTATTTGTTGTGTTGATGACATGTCTTTTTCTTTTTCCTTTGCTGTTTTGAGCTGGGTCTATGAATTTGATGACTCTGACTCATCGATGAATTAAATTAGGCAAATGTAATAATTATTAGCTTTCTTCATCTATTTGTGCAGACTCCTGGAATGCAATCAACTATTCATACTGAAATGTCTACAGGTGTAATGGTTGGGGATCTATATGAGCAACTTTTAGTTGCTTATAGGGTAGACCTTTTCTGGCTAACAATCCTATTCCGCTAAGGCATTCAGTGGCTTAATGTACCCAGTATTAACCTTAGCTTTTGTTTACTGGGGTGCTTATTTTCAGTACTCATAATTAGCTTAATCAAAGTACATTATTATTTCATAGATCTTGGTAAGTCAGTCAAGTAGTAGACATGTTGGGGGACTGAAACTTGAAAGATCTGCGACTTGCTTTCATACTCTCGAGTTTGCTTCCCACATACTTCATGCTATCTATCGCTTAATTCACTTCATCTTGTTGGATGAGGAATTTGTTATTTTCTTTGAAAAAGGGGTTGTTCCTCATAATCAACATGTGCGAGGATCCTATTATTGTTTTATGAGTGTCTTTCCTGATCGAGTATCTGAACGAGCAATACTAATCTATGTCGCAGGTTCCCAAGTGTCTGTTTTTTGTTAAGTGCTTTACTTTTCGTGTAACATCAAAGTCATCTTTAGGTGGTAAGCTGTCTAAACCTCTTTTTGCAGATTGACAATCTAGCGAAGGGAGCTTATGGTCAGGCTCTGCAGAATCTCAATGAGATGAGGCTTAACTACCTACCATTGTTTCCCTGATTCATTCTTGTGAGTGAGCGAGATTATGCATGGATTTTGTTCAACAAAGTTTATTTAAGTGCATTGGTTTTGTCTGAGCTGCTTTTGTTTATTCTTTCCGGTGACTCATTCTCTCTGTCTCTGCTAATAATGTGGTTAATGTTAACTTGTTAAATAAACCTACTCATCCACTATATCTCAGCTGATAATGTGGTTAATGTTAACTTGTTAAATAAACCTATTTGATCTTCGTGTCTATCATTCTTACATTTGCTGATGAAATGTTTTTGCACGAGCTCCTCTAAGGCCATTGTCAAATGTTTTTTTTTAAATGGACTTCTGGGCTTTGGCACGACACACATTGTTGGTGCTGCAGCAGCAGCTTGTTATCTTCAATCCATCTCAGTGAAAGGCTGAGATGTTGAATAAGTACATTGGTACTTCTGAGCCAGCTATTAGAGGCTTCTTTTCAACTACACTTATGATGATTGAATTCCATTGTGCAATCTTGTATTAAGCTTTGTTATTTCCAAACACTTCACAATTTTGTGCTTTCTTCTATTTGTTTTGGATGCATTTAATAGAGGTCCCTTCAGGTATGCTAGCAGTCAAAATAGGATAACTAGCAGCAGAAATGAGGATCCTCCCGCTGCGGCCAAGGTATTCTGATTAAATTATTTTCAACAACAGCAATGAGGTTCCTCCCACAACCATTGAAGTGGCCAAGTTACAACGGTCGATGAGTTTCCTCACTCATCAATGAGAGGATCCTCCATGACCATTTGATTAAGAGAGAGATTAAGATGTAAAATATTTGAAGCTTTTCTCTGCTAGAAATTTGAAATTGGTGATCAAATGTCTACTGGATTTTCTATTCTGCATATTGATGGCATTGATCTTGTCAGCAAAATGGAGAGATTTTGAATATTTGAGAGTGACAACAAATAGAAAATTACAGGTTTGGATATATTCTCGAAGGCAGCAGCTGCAGCACCTTTCCTTCTCTTTTTCGACGAATTTGATTCCATTGCTCCAAAAAGGGGGCATGATAACATGGCGTCACTGACCATGTCGTCAATCAAGTTAGTTTCTTGCATTCAATGGCACTTATGAGGTGGTCATGTGAAATCTATCTAATGGTATGACTCACTACTGGTATGTTATTCTTTGGTGCAGTTTTTTACTGGATTCAGTGGTGTCTCAGTTTAACCGCTGTGTTTGTGTTTGCGGAAACAAGGTAATAATTTCGTTTTAAATGATAACAAAAAGTACTCTCTTCCAATAGCACACTAACTGTCAACTGCTATTGAAAATTACATGGCCATTATGAATGCTTGGACAAACATTTTCTACGAAGCATGTAATATGGATACTATGTAATAACCTTCAAGGCAGACTATAAAATGCTAGACATGACTTTTCCTTGATTTAGAACTGTTTGAAAAAAAAAAAAAAAACTTCGGATACACAGTATTGGTTAAACTACATATGTATCAAAATGAAGGTAACAAAAGATGGGTTGCATGAATTACTTTTTAGTTGCTGAAGTAGCTTACAAGAAGTGTATTATCCTGGTTTTGAGCCTCTACAACGGCATCAACTGATGCTGATTGTTTGAGTCTTGTGACATCAAGCATGTGCAATTTCTCAGTCATCATGAAATCTCTGCTGCATGAGGTGCTCTTTTGTTTTGCTCAGGGTTCATCTATCTCCTAATAATTCTAATTCACTTTTCTTTCTAAGGATGCTTTTTCTTTATTTTCTTTCTAAGGATGCCAACTGAGTTGAATTTGATGTGAAGCAGTAGAGCGCACTTACTTGATGCTGCACTTCTGAGACCTGGCTGGCTCAACTTATGTTCTGTGATTTTCCTTCTATTCAGAAGAGGCTGGATATTCTTAGACTTTTATCCAGGAAGGTAGAAACTTAGCGTCCATCCATCTGCCAGTGCTTTTGCTTTTAGCGTGTCATCTTTGACATGGTCTGAAATAGGTGGTACATATTGAAATTTATGGGATTACTTGTTAAAGAATTATATAACCGCAATCCTACTTTTTCAAGAAAGATGCATCGGAAAGATTACATATGAACAGATAATTGCTTAAAAAGAAACAAAAAGATTTAGAAACAGAGTCAATTTGAGCGGCTAAAGATCCTGTTTAGAACTTATGGCATCTGACAGAGTACATTTGGTGAAACACGTTAAGTTAAAGGTTAAAACCCCTTCTCCGATGGAGTTCTCTAAAAGTCCTTCCGCCCCAAATCACCCAAAACATTGTAAATAACAAGAGAACATTGTAAAAGGCGTTGTGGGTTGGATCTGCAACCCGCTCAGCTGAGGCTTGGGTATGTTTAGATGTCCAATAGTAAATCACTTTCAACCTCGGACCTTGAGACTGGTAGATTCAACATCTACTGATGTTGCTCAGAAAAAAAAAAGAAAAAGAAAAGAGAAAGGCCTTTATAGCTGATTCCATGAAACGGGACTAAGACTTACCTTTGGGTATCATGTAGTATAACCTTTCGAAGACGTCGTCATCCTCTCCTTTTCTTTTCTTTTTGCTAATTAGGAAGATATGGGGTGGATTCAATTAATTATATTAATCCGATTCTGTATAATCAGTCAGTAAAAATGGCAACCATTGGGCAACGCTGAGGTTTTGCTGAGTGTGTGCTCTAATGCCCTTGTGCAGCTTCCTTTGGCTAGTGAGCCAATTATAACCGACTCTCTTCTGAAGTCCGATGCTTCAAAGGCGAGGCCATTAGCCTCAGATGCCGAGAAGAGAATACTCCATAGAAATTCTTTTCGTTCGTCCAGTTCTATCGTCTCTCCCCAAAACTAGGATTGTGCATCTCCAATCAGAATTTTGACTGCGGATTCTGATAGTGGCTTATTATGCATCTGTTGTAGCTAATCCTTGCAGTAATCTCATTCTAGTATATGGAATACGCAACATTTATAGGATAACTCACCAGGTGGGCTTTCATTTTCCAGTCACGAATTTCGACCAGTGAGCAGTTGCTGGGGCAATCTCTTTGCATTCGAAAATGGAAGAAATGGGGATGACAAGATTGCATTTTGGCAGCAGCTGCTATTTCCAGAGCTTCTTTGGCTTTGAGCACCGCAGTCAAAGTGAGGAGACAATTTCACCCCTCGGCAAGAAATCGACCAAAGCTGTGGAACCCCATCTTTGAAACCTTTCATCTCTGATTATAATTAGCTTCCGCCCCTACCCAAATGTTGTTCATTTGAGATACTACAAAGCTTAACAAATTGTGTGCTCAAGATTTGGCTATGAAGGACATTGGATATGAGCCGCAGTAATGCTAATGAAATCGTCTGCACCATGTTGTTCACTTTTCTACTGGTTTGTGAATAAATCTAATTGATATTTGATAATTTGGAAAAGTGGTCCATTTCTCTTGATTGGTCAACATTAATAGTGTAGGTTTCATTGGTGGTCAATGCACTAGAAGAAAATGCATCGACGGGATCACTTGGTCACTTAAATCACTATCTTTGTCAATTGTTGAGGGTATATTGGTTAAAGCTGAAACCCCAGGCCCATTGACGAACTTAGTTAGGTCCAATCCCACATAACGCTTACCTTGTTATGAGCTGATTAGTTAAAGTTTTGGCCCAAATAAGCTAGATATATTAATTGTTCTGTAACGCATCGACTATTTGATATGAAACTGTACGATTACCTTAGTGAATTACATTCTTCTCGGACTGTGAATTTCCTTGACTCAAATTGATCCAAGGAAGCAGAATTTGACTAATTTTAGATTGGGGGCCAAAAGGAGGAAGGACAACAAAAAAAACATACATTCGGTATGCATCTTACACGAGGAATTTCCAGAGGAGGATGAACAAAAGGATCCAAAATGCTTGTCACCCCCAAATGTAACTGTTTGTAATAAAATCATTTGAACTGAATCGAGTTAATCACCTTTCTTTTTCTTTGTAAACAAAACAAACCTGTAAGAAACTGTGAACTCGTGTATAGAAATAAATTGTTGAAGGAACATTTGTTAAGACGTGGGTTTGTATTGAGATTAAGCATGCAATAAAAGTTTGATTATTTTATGCCGTTTAGTACAAGCACTGGCATAATCCTATACTTGAGTCATCTACTCAGATTTTGGCTTGCATATTATTTGATCTTAATTCACGATTTTTTTAGGTATTTTATGAGTTTCGGATTGGATTAAGTGGATTTTCTCATGACAAAGAGAAAAGAAAGCAATCATAGAGAAGATTATGATTATCCATGTCAACAATGTTATTTGAATACAAGCATTTCTAGGTTTACATAATTGCCTACATGGGTAGTGTCTTTTCTTTACTACTCCTAATTAAGAGTATTTTAGGAAGAAAGAAATTGTAAACGGCTTCAGAAGAATGGGGAACTCGAGTCCTATTTTTACGAGATAGATGTTAGAGGTACCAAAAGAATTTTTATGAAGACATATCTTTTTTGGGTATATTACACAAGTCTAAATATATTGTCATGTCTTCTAAGTCTATAAACTAGATTTGCAAAACTTTTAATTAGAAAACGTCATGTTTATAGAGTATTATCATGTCACTTTTGATTGGAAGTTTAGTGAATATTTTGTACATATACCATGGCTCTAGTGTGATCAGAAGCAACCATGGCTAAGAACAAATAAATAAATAGGAAATGGAACCGTTTAAGTGAATCAACCAATTTCCCTTAAAAAGCGAGAGGTGCAAGGACCTTCGCTACCCTGAAAATTGATCTCTTTTTTGAATCATACAACTTAATTTATCTTGTATTATTATAAGATAAATTGCATAATTTGAACCAAATATGGTCAAATGAAATTGAATACAATTTCAATTGATTTGCGAGCCTCTTCCCTCTCACTCCTTGTTTCCCATATGAAGTCGCATGGATGAGAAGCCAATTTTTCATGTGAAGTCAATCGGTCATTAACGAAGAATGTTTTACATATGTCTACTTTATATCCATACAATCCCATAATGTTAGATTTCAAACTTGGTGTCCTTCTTGAAAATTACATAATAACATGTTCCGGACATGATAACGTTCTAAATTTGTGTGTGTGAACAATCTTGGACAAATGGGTAACAAATCTAGACCCCACCCATTGGAGCTAGAGATGTGGTGTCAACTTATCAACGGAGAAAATTTATGATTTAGATTTAACCCCGTAAATGTAGAAAAATCTCGATCCTTTATAATTTTTCATTAAATTCTATCTTATTTAATTTGGATAAATGATCTGGACAACCAAACACGGCTTTAGTACAATGGTATGAAAGGCTCAAAGCCATCGATCCATTAGAGCTGTTGTCACTTGGATTAAATTCATGACATTGGCGAAAAAAAGTCGATTTAACCATAATTAACTTAAGGTTTGGGCTTGGCATTAATAAGAAATAATATTATGCTAACGAAAAGAAGAAAATATATTGAGGGAGAAATTGAGTACTCTAATATGGATTGGATGCTTCTACTATCTTTCGAAAAAGCATTATAAGAGGGCCAGTAACTGTCGAATCACAAAATTATGGATCTCAACCATGAATTCAAAACTTTTCAACTTCTACATATTACTACAGTAGGCATTAGAAAATATATTACCTTGCGCATACATTGTACTATGACTGGAATGGATCCATCAAGGAATTATAGAAGGGAAATAGTTGCATGGATCATGGCCTATGGACCATATGCAATCACATCCATTGATTTTTGCGAGATCCATGTGAAATGTATATGATTAATGGCTTTGATAGACCCAGGTTATGTGGATCCAATACTGGTAAGTCCAGCCGAATCGAGCCAGTTTGAGTAAGGAGAGAAAATGGACTTCCTTGAGGAGCAAAGATGGACCCGCCCTTTCTCTTTCCTTATAATATACGCAAGTCCATCCTCTAAGTCTTTGTCTGACCCTCTTGTGAAGGCAAAGGAGAAAGCACTAAAGTATGTTTTGTCTGGTCAATTCGCTTGTGCTGTATTGGTCTGCACATAGCCAAATTCAACAACACACAGGCTCGTAAATTCGTGTGTTCACACACGTACACGCACACAAAGATGTCGACACTCACAAGTTTCATTAGGAGAATGGCAACCCACTCGCAAGATCGGCAAAGCATGTTTTGAAATTTCGGCCTCGGGAAAATACTAGGAACTCACGCTGATATTATCAAAAAAATCATAAAAAAATCATACCTTTGAGAATAAAATGTTTGAAAAATCTCAACTTTATTGGAATCATTGTGAATGAGTAACCACATTTTCGGATTAATTCCCTTCAAAATCAGCTAAAGTCTCGCTCTCATGACTCTTTTAGCTTAATAAAAGGGATCTATTTTGTATGTAGCAAAACTCAAATTCCGTAATAGATCAAAATTAGCATGAACTCGAAATTAGAGAGTATAGAAAAATTTAACCAATATCTTTTAATTTTTCGAATAATTAAGTCAATTTAAAGTGTAGAAACTTCTAAAAAGGTCGGCCAACTAAAGTTGCAAGGTAACTAGGCAAGGGTTCGCAGCCTTCAACGGCCAAAGATGAGGGTCGCTCTCACCAGATCCGGCAAGGCCGAACCTTGCCTGTGACCGGTGAGGGCCGCGACCCTCACATGTGGCCGGCAAGGGTGGCCAATGACCTTTGCCGGCCATCGCCAACACCTTGGCGACTAGCGGAGGAAAAAAGATGGGCAATAGAATAGGAAAAGAAATAAAAAAAATAAGAAAGGAAAAAACAGAAGAAGAAACTTAGAAAATCTAAAAATATTGCAAAAATGGTCGTTTCCTTGAGCTTCAGAGGGCCTGACACACGCTTAACCATCGTAGATTGTCTCTACGAGGCCATGATCCACGCAGGGATCCGTGCTTTCAAGGATGACCCGGAGCTCCGAGTCGGCGAAGAGATTGGAGGCAGTCTTTTGAAAGTAATTAACGACTCTAGAATTTACATCCCGATTTTCTCCAAAGACTATTGTTTGAGTAAGTGGTGCCTCCGTGAACTTGCACACATGGTGGAGTGCATCAAGAGAAGATCGAGAGATGAAGATGAGAAAGTGATCCTCGCTATCTTCTACGACGTGGATGCTGATGATGTCAAACTTAAGACCAAGTTATATCGGAAAGCCCTCCAAAAGCACGAGAGATACTCTGGGAAGGATTTAGCAAAGCAATGGGAGGAGGCTTTAAGAGAGGTTGCTAGAATTAAGGGATGGAATCTAAGGGTGCGAATGGTAACCATTCTACTCCAAAAATCAAATTCTTGCCGGAAATTGATTTCTGGAGGAGAAATCCGTTTGGTAAAACATGACTAATTTTACTTTAGAAATTGATTTCTAGAACAGAAATCTGTTTTGATTTGTTGATTTTTTTTGCACCTAAAAAAATTTTAATTTTACTCAAAGTGGGTGGCCACAGGTATTATAAGCCATTCCGTAAAGTTTTGAAATTTTTTGATTTTTTTAATTTTTTTTGGGCACTTAAAAAAATTTAAATTTCACTCAAAGTGGGTGGCCACAGGTATTCTAAGTCATTTTGTGAATTTTTTATTTTTTTATTTTTTTGGGCACATCAAAAAATTTAAATTTTACTCAAAGTGGGTTGCTACAGGTATTCTAAGCCATTTTGTGAACTTTTGAACTTTTTTATTTTTTTATTTTTGGACACCTCAAAAAATTTAAATTTCACTCAAAGTGGGTGGCAACAGGTATTTTAAGCCATTTTGTGAAGTTTTGAAAATTTTTATTTTTTATTATTTTTGATTTTTTTGGCACCTCAAAAAATTTAAATTTCACTCAAAGTAGGTGGCTTTAAGCCATTTTGTGAAGTTTTAAAATTTTTGATTTTTTTTGGCACATCAAAAAATTTAAATTTCACTCAAAGTGGGTGGCCACATGTATTTTAAACTATTCTGTGAAGTTTTGAAATTTTTGATTTTTTTTAAAAAAATTTTTAAAAAATCACCAAATTTCATATTTTGCTGAAATCTGACATTTTTTATTTTCTGGAATTTTTATGAATTTTTCAATTTTTATGCATTTTCTAAAAAAAAAAATTGTGAGAATAGGGAGAACGCATTCCGGAATCAAGAAGCTACAAAAAGTAACTTCTCTTTTTCTTGCCAAAAACTTATTCTAGAGTCAAGAATGCATTCTGGAATCAAGTATTTTTAATAAACGCATTTTTATTCCAGAATGCAAAAATCGCTCTAGAATGCATTCCAGAAATTTTTTAACAAACGCAATTCTGTTCCGAAATGCATTCCAGAACAGAATTGTTATTCCGGAATGCATTCCATGCACACCCTAAAAGACCACGGGTACTCTCAAATTCTCAACTTTACTTTCTTATTTCATTCTCGAGACCCTATTCCTATCATATTTTTTTCCAGAATAATTAGATTTAGTTTGCTGCTATACAAGTGCATAGTCGGACTGGACGTAGTGTGGGAGTCAGAAATTTTTCTTAGGAAGCGAGGTTTTTCGCACAACTTGACTTTTCACTTTTAACCCCAAGTTTTGGAAAAAAAAATAGTGCTTAGGAATCTCAACTTAATTAAATCATTGCTAATGCAAAAAAAAAACCCACAATTTTAATGGAAATCTAAGATGTCATAAAATAGTAAGATTTACATGAAAAAAAAATTAAATATCTTAACTTCACATCTTACTTTATTTGTATTCATAAAGTAATTAAATCAATTTTAGCTCGTGAGATAAAAAGAAGAATTCTATGATAGAATCTGTTGGATTCACTTTATGGAATTTCGTAATTAAAATACACACTTAAATCTATATAATATTATGATAATACTTTAACAGAGAAACGCAAAGTTATCAGAGATTTCATACACCATTCATTCAAATTTAAAAGATCACGGCTAAAGTGAGCTTCTCCCATTGACTATCTTTTTCTTTTTCGCATTTTCAAGACCTTATGCCCTGAAAATTTGGAATGAGTTTGGTGTTCAATCTCTCTTCTTTTTGTTATACCATTGAAAACTGAATAAGAATCGGGCCAATAAAGATAGCTCAGTGAGGAGCTTCTATATAAGTATTGAGCCATTAATCGTTATAGTTAGTTCATACTTGCTAGTGTTTGATGCACTTTTGGTAAATGTAAATCGTGTGGGGAACTTAGAGAAATTATTACATAGACTAAGTCTACGCAATATCTCTCAGGAAACTTATGGCTAAGAGGAAAAAATGACACTACAAAAAATTAAGGTTTTAGCCACGAATTTTGTCACAAAAAATTTGGCAAAATTCGTCGCTGAATGAATTTGCTACGAAAAAAATTTCGTCGCCAATTTGGCGTCGCTAATTTGCAACGAATTTTATTCGTGGCAAAATTCGTCGCTAATTATTCGTGGCAAAATTCATCGCTAATTTGCCACGAACTATATTCGTGACAAAATTCGTCGCTAATTATTCGTGGCAAAATTTGTCGTTAATTATTCGTGGCAAAATTCGTCGTTAATTTGCCACCCAAAATTTTGACTTTTGCCACGAACATTGTTCCGGAACAAATTTAGCAATGAACTTTTGTTAATTCTTTAGTGACGAATTTTTATTAATTCTTTAACGACAAACTCTGCAATGAATATTGTTTAGGGACGAATTCGATTTTACATATAATTAACAGCAAAATTAATTTCTAGAATTTATATTTAACATTGATTAAGCACTTAATAACATCAAAATATTATAATAATATGAAAATGAAATACATTCATCAACATTTTCCACAAGAATATTGACATTTCTTTTAATTCGTGGCAGGAATATCTGAATCTTAATTGGAAAAGGAACTATATCACTTGAATGGTGAAATGATAGAACACGCACAGAGAGTAGGCATAATTCGGATACTTAGTAAAGTTCTATGAGATGTTAAGCCATATCAAGATAATTTACAAGTCCAATACAAAATCTAAGACTGTCAACTTCTTTTGCAAACTAAATTGAGCCTCATCTTCAGTTGTAGCCTACGTTGAGGGTAAATTGAGTTGTAATGCACCTTTGCCCAGAAGCTTAGGAATAGGACTGCAAGACAAAGAACAACTTATTAAAACTTGTCCATAATTGTTGGCAGGTATGAACGAGGAGGTTATTGAACTTCATCCTCCAGTGAGTGACATGATACGCACCATGCACAAGGACAACAATGTTTTGAGAAATGATTCTCAAAGATAACATTCTACACTTGTATCAACTGGAACAAGACCCACAACACATCATACAGTAAAGCCTAAACCACAAGTTCATTTGAACAATCCTTTTCCACAGCAAGCTAGCCACGCTACTTGGACTCCGAATAAGACCATATAGTCAAAAACGCCAAAACCTTTTAGAAGTTTCTAAATTCATTCAAGCATAGCACATGCGAATATGCATTTGTGTCAAACAGAGGCTTTTGGCTTTTCCGAAGCAGAAAATCTATCCTCTTAACACAGAATAGAATTACTGAAAGAGAGAAACAAGACGTAAAGCATTAGTTCATAATGACAACTATTATAAAAGAAGATATAACACATCTTATACAATCATCTCTTTCAATAGTGATTAGCATTCATGTACTATTAAAAGACTGCCATTTAGCTAAACTTCATAGTAAAGAAGGGTCAAACACATCATTCCCAAAAACAGAGCAACATGGGAAATTCTTTTAAAATGATGTCCGTGCATAGCCTGTCATAAAAGATCTGCATACAATTCAAACAGCTAAATCTTATTTTCAGGTTCATAGTGAAGCATGCCATTACATGACATGGACCTGGACCAACCACAAATTTTAAACTATTTAAGGAGGAGGAGGAGGTAATTAGGTTAAAAGCATCATTGAAGAGAGAGAGAGAGAGATTATCAATTTTTTCATTATCGACAATTCACCTGTCCATAGAGTCCCCAACCAAATGTAAGCAACGTGCCAGCATCTGTTAAAAGCAATAAACAATATCCATGTCAGTGTTGTAAATTTATGCTTACTGACAGGAGATCATTGCCACACATAACTTAGCACTCACTGACGTTGCCAATACATAAGACAAGGGCCAACAACGATCTAGATGGCAGATGCTACAGTAGTGACAGCAGATTAACTATCAATCATATAAAAATTTTCAATATCACGACCATCTCGGTCACAACTAAAAGAGCTACTCCTACGTAATTGTCCATAGATTTAAATCACGATCTCACTGCCAGCCCAAGTCAACTAGAATATTGCCAACTCCAGATGAAAATTATTTTTGTAGGTTTGTAGAATGTGTCAACCACCTTTAGTTTTGTTGTTTCGTAAATACTTGGACTTTAATTCCCATGGCTTCAAGATGATCTCAGTCTAATAATCTGACATGATCACTCTTTATCTGTTAGAAGAACCAATGCTTTCTCGGTTTTTCAAGAACTTATTGAGCACGCACCTGTTATTGCTGCACTATGTCGTCCACCACAAACAATTTGCTTCAAATAGCTCCCAGGAACTCTATAGTTCTGCCCTTCAGAACTCATGTTTCCTCTAGAAAAGCCCATAGATCTGTCTTTTACCTATGAAGAAGACTCAATACAAGGCACAGGATGTGGAGAGGACACCATTCGTATCCGAGATCCCAAACCAAGCTGTCCCTCGCCTCCATATCCCCAACCCCATACCCAACCTACATCTGGAATTTTCAGAACTAGGATTATGAGTATGGCAGTATAGATAATGGAATTCCTAAGATCAATTACTATTTCAATTAAGAAAAAAGTACAATCAAGATGTCATCGTGGGAGCTCAATAATGCCAGTTCTGCACAATTACCTGACAATGCAAGAGTATGGCACCCACCCGCAGCAACAAGGGCAATCCTCACTCCTGGACTCAATGACACTAAACACGGCAATGCTGACAAAGTCTCATCAGCAGATGATGAGCTTTCAGCTGCTTGCTCAGCTGTTGATATTCTCCTTCGCTTTGTACATTCTTCTCCAGCAGTTTTACTGTCTATCCTAGATGAGCTCCCCCCACTTGACTTCGAGCCTTGAGATCGAGGTCTCACTAAAAAAGTGTCAAACCAAATATTAGTCTATAACAATCCATAAACAGATTGATTGTGCTGATAGAGAAATCACCTTGGTCAGTCAAAAAATAAGTTTGCCCCTCTAGAGCGGCGTTTTTCCGGGTTCCCCCCAAGTGTTGGGTCACCAAAAACCTTCCCAGAAGGAACACATTCTTTCCACCCCCATGTATAAACTTCTCCATTATCTGCGCTTACCAGCTTAAGATGTTAATGAACTGAATCGCGCACATAACAAACACCAAGAAACAGGGCAATCAAAAAAGCAAATATTTGGAAACTACTCATATACCAAAACTCCTGGTGGCTTGCCTGATGTTTTTTAAAAATTTCTGTAATATACTAGACTAACAGGAAGGGAGAAAAAGTTATTACCTGTACCAGCAACACAGTGGGCCCAACCAGCTGCAGCATTTACTACAGAGGCATCAGTAGGAAGAGGAAAAGGCTCTGGTGTTTCCTGCCCGAATACAATAGCAGAAATGTAGTCTTGAGATAATCAGGAAATCAAAGATTAAAGTCAATGGACTAGAGCATCATGTATTCGCTTTAAATACCCCATGCTTCCCAGATGTCACGTAGCTCTGACCGAGATCATCTGTGGTTCCCCACGTTATAAGCTTCCCCGAATCTGCTTAAATGACAAATGTGAGAAAGAAACAGCACAACTTACTCAGAAGAAATCCAAGAATCGAGCCGAAACACCCTTTGTGAAGATGTTCAGAACATGGTCCAAAATCTCATCAACTAGAATACAATTCAGGAATAGAATCGACCAGAATTAGGGACGTTGACCAAACTCAGTAAGAAGTAAGGCCTGCTAGGTAGAAATAGTCGGTCTCCGATGGGACTTCAAATCATAAAACAGAAGCAGACATTGGGGAACAGACCCAATTCACGTGACCAACTTCCGTGAAAGCGATTGACAATGCAAACAACGAAAAACGAAATCAGCAACTTCCTAAAGAGCCAAAGCAGACGGAGAAAACTGTGAAGTTAAAGGAACCCCGCATTGACAGTTCGGGAACTAACCCTATACGGAAGAGTCACGCGCAAAGCAAAAAAATCATCACTTTATCAGGAATGTGGCTCCCGAAAGGGGAAAATCTCCAAAAATCAGCTATTGCAGCTTCTTCCCCATATCCCAGCAATCAAATTCCAATAGAAACAAATGCCAAAGAAGAAACACAGAGAGAGAGAGAGAGAACAAATTAAGAAGATTCGTCTTCCTCCACCTCCGATGTATCATTGATTACCACTGCGAAGAAGCTGTTAGCCTCGCACTCCGCACAGAGAGAGAGAGAGGGGGGGGGGGGGGAACCTGAAATGGCCATGGCGAATCCACAACCGCCGCCGCAGACGTCCCTCCAGGCGGCGGCGGCGGCGGTCCTCACCGGCACCGGCGACAGGAGCGGCGCTCTCTGAGGCAGAGCTCCGGGCAGGTAGCCCCACATGTGGACCGCCCTCTCGGGGACCTCCTCCATCTTCACGACCCCGTCTCCTTCGCTCGTCCCCTCCCCATTCATTTCCTAACGCCCCGCTCCATAGCGAGAAGGGGACGGCAGGGCACGAGAAGGACCACGAACTCAGCGTCTGGTTCTAAAGAGAGAATAAGAGAGAGAGAGAGTATATATTAGCAAATGTTTGACACATAATACGTATATTTATAAAAGTACACGCTCCATTTCTGGACAGTTTAGTAAAATATATATATGAGCTGCCCGCTATTCTGGGCCTGTTAAATAACGAAATTTACATGCGCCGCTTGGTCGATCAAGATAATTGAAAATAAAGAATGATTTGCAATTGGGATTAATGGAGCCCTCGTCATTTTTTCCTGCTCTCCGCCTCTTGCACTGCACGTGTAGCTCGAAATAGTATGATGCAAATGTTATCACTTCTTTCACAATATATGCATTACAAATTGAAGCTTCAACACATGCCTTATTCTTCACTTTTTTCTTCAAATGATATAAGAACCTAGTTGCAATAGAAAAAAGTTTATCATAACATAATATATAATAATGTAATTTGAAATTTATTAAAAAATAATATTTTACCTCTAAAATGGATACATCCATCGAAATTGGACGGGACTTGCAACTTTGGCCTCATAAGGCAAATGAACTAAGAGATGTTCCATAGAATCAGAAAACGATGGAGGAAATATCATTTCTAAATTGCAAAGAATGATTAGAATATTTCTCTTTAATTTCTCCATGTGTGATGCTTTTAACACTATTAAGCAAATATCATAAAGGAAATTACTTAACTTTGTAATGGTGCCTCATACAAAATTTGATAGAAGTTCCTTAAACGCTATTGAAATTAATCTTTTCATAAATATATGACAACCATGACTCTTCAAACCTGTCAACTTGCATTCATTCAAATCAACACATCTCCCAAGGTTTGAAGAATATCCATTAGGAAATCGCACAGATTTCAACAATTGACAAACAACCCGTCTCTGCTCCTTGTCCAATGTATAAACTGCTCATATTTTTTCTTGTATTCAAGTTGTCTTTTTGTTTTTCCAGTGACATCCATCACAATATTTATAACATTGTCGAAAATATTCTTTTCTATGTACATGACGTCAAAATTATTATAAATAAGATGGGCCTTCCAATATGGTAGATCCCAAAATATACTGCGTTTAGTCCACTTATGTGTACTTTCATACGCAATAATTGTACCATGAGAGTTTTCAACAATAGTTGAAAAGTCATGCACTCGCTTCCAAATTTGATCACTGGTCAATCTAAATGGTGGAGGTGTTCTTTCAATCCTATTCTTGATGAACTTTTTTTCATTCCTTCTGAATGTATGATTTATCGACAAAAATTATTTATGACAATCAAAATAGCTAGCCTTCTTACCATGTTATAATCTGAATGACTTTGATCTCTCTAGACATATTGGACATCCTAAGATCCCAGCTGTACTCCATCCAGATAACATTCCATAAGCTGAAAAGTCATTAATCGTCCAAAGAAGAACAACCTTCGTTATAAATGTTTGATCAGTAGAAACATCATACGTAAGGATACATTCATCCATAGCTGTTGTAACTCTACAATCAATGGCTGCATATAAACATCTATCAATTTTTTCGGATTTTACGGGCCACTCACGATCAATGTAAAAAACATATAAGGTGTCTTCGTGCACATATCAGGTGAAAGATTGTACAGAGTTAAGATAAATGGCCAACATGAATACCTTTTTCCTGATTTCCCAAATGGAACAAATCCATCAGCACAGAGACCTAACATGATGTTTAGAGCTCCATTACAAACTTAGGGTATGTTCTATCAAAATGTTTCCGTGCTTCTGCATCTAAAGGATGACACATTAGACCATCTTCTGTTTCATGATTTGCATGCCAAGTCATGTGCTCAGCAGTGGCTTGAGACGCATAAAACCTTTGCAATCTGGGGATTAAGGGCAGATAAAATATTTGCTTGCATGGTCTACGCTTATGATTACAACTCTGCTTCATGTTAATCTTATACCTAGATTGGCTACGGAATTTGCAAGATTTTACATTTTCATCATCTCTCCAATATAACATACAACCCTACTACATACATCAATCATTACAACTAGAAGACCTAAATTATCTACTAGCTTCTTCATATCGTAAAAATCACTTGGCATGATGTTATTACGAGGCATTGTTTCCCTCATTACTTCAACAAAAAAGTTAAAGCAATTCTTAGACACATTATGCTATGTCTTGATATTTAACAATCTTATTGTCATTGATAATTTAGTGTGATTGTCACAACCTGCCCATAAAGGTTCATCTGCTGCTTTCAACACTTCCCAGAACTGATTAGATGGAAAAGTTCCACCACACACATTTTTATCAAAACCTATTGCTCCTACCTCTTCCAATTGTAATGCATGATTAGTACTCACTTGTTCAAGTGTAAGAATAAAACTCATACTTGCATGATTCAATACTGAAACAAAATTCTAACCAGCTGCATCAATCACTATCCTCTAGTATGAGTTCAATTGGTTATAATAGTTACATTCTTCCCTAACTAAAAATTGATCACTTTTTCGATATCCTTCATCAGATATAAATGGTTCACTATGGCAAGTCCAATTATAGTAGTTCGGAGTAAACCCAAATCTACAAAGATATTATCTAACTTTATCACATACATAAAATTTATCATTATTACACTTTTTACACGTACATCTTAACTTATTTCCATCCATAAACTCAAATTTACTACTAGCAAAGTCCAAAAACTGTTCCATCCCAGTACGAAACTGATTGGTCAATCCTCGATGTCTAGGTAAGTTCTTACTATACATCCAAGCCTTGTCTCTTTGCATTGTATCTGTATAAAAATTAAAAAATTTCATAAAATATTAAAAGTATCATATCTATTGTTTAATATTCTTAATTCAAACCATAAAATTCTAAAAATTTTAAAAAAATTATGACGAAACAATTACTTTGAAATTGGAAAAAATGAAAAAAATTACCATGGCAATATTTTAATAAATTTCTATTTATTTTCGAAATTTTTTTTTATTTTTTTGACTTTTTTTTTCTCTTTCTTTTTTTTTTCCTATCTTCTTCCTCGGTTCGACGATCGGCGTCCGGCGAGAGGCTGAGGCCAATGAGTTCGACCTCGTCGGCCATGGGAGAGATCGAGCGGCCTTGCCCAGATCTGGGCGACGGCGAGGGCGAGAGGCAGCCATGGGCGAGGCCGCTCGACCCCGACTAGATCTGGGGCGACGGCCGAGCGGCCTCGCCATGGCCGCCGTTTAGCCGTCGCCCCAGATCTGGGCGAGGTTGAGCGGCCTTGCTCATGGCCGGCCTTAGCCTCTCGCCGATCGCCAGACCGTCGACTGGGGAAGAAGATAAGAAAAAAAAAGTCAAAAAAGTAAAAGAAATTCAAAATTAATGACGAATTTAGCGACGATTAGTTCTGCGACGAACCGTCTTCGTCGCCAATTAGTAATGAATTTAGCTACAACACTTACCGATAGAAAAGCTTTAGCGAGATTGATTTGCGCGCACGCAGAAATGTTGATTGAGACAAACGAAAGAGGGAGAGGGAGGGAGAATGAGTGGGGATATGAGGAATCAGCAGAGAGAGCAAGAGAAATTGGAGGTGAGGGTGGGTAGATTAGCCACGAATAAGTTTTTGTCGCAAAGTTAGCGACGAATTTTTGCAACGACCAATTAGCGACGAAATTAACAACGAATAAAGTTCGTCGCTAATTTTGCGACGAATTCTTTTTCATCGCTATTTCCGTCGCAAATTAGCGACGAATTTGATTTCATCGCTAATTTTCAATTAAGTTCGTAGCAAAACTTTTTATTTGCGGAATTAGTAAATTAGCGACGAACCTTCGTCACAAAATTTTTTATTTGCCGAATTAGTAAATTAGCGACGAATAACGTTCGTCGCTAATTAGCAACGAATTTAATTACCGACGAATTTTGCGACGAATGTGCCACGAAAGTTATTTTCGTTGCAAATTAACGACGAATTATTTTTTGTCGCTAATTTTCCGTCGTAAATTAGCAATGAATTATTTTTTTCGCAAATTCCATCGCAAATTAGCAACGAATTATTTTTCGTCGCAAATTCCGTCGCTAATTTACTACGAATTCTTTTTCGTCGCAAATTCCATTGCAAATTCATGACGAACTTTTTTTCGTCGCACATTCTATCGCAAATTAGCGATGAATTCTTTTTCGTCTCAAATTAGCGACGAATTTCTTTTTCGTTGCAAATTAGCGACGAATTCTTTTTCGTCGCTAATTTTTCGTGGCTAAATCCTTGTTTTTTTATAGTGCCTCCATCAGCCTTCGTGATGGCTGACGGCAGTCGCCAGCTACTAGTGGGGGTAAGGCCTAAGACGCTCTCATCGGCCACAAGCGAGACCAACCCTCGCTGGCCTTTGGTGAGGGCCAGGCAAGGCCACCCCTTACCAGATTTGACGAGGGATGCCCTCGCCTAAATGAGGTCCCTCGCCAATGCCAGAGACCGGAAAGGCCACCCCTCGCCACATCTGGCCAGGGGACCCTACAGCAAGGGCGGCCTCATCCAGATGGCTAGGGGCCTCTTCCAAGAGAGGAGTGGCCTCGCCAACCCTTGCTAGCCTCTGGCGTAGGGGAGGGGCCTCGTGCGAGTGAGGCTGGCCCTTGCTAGAGGTCGGCGAGGGCTTCTCAATGCTTGTCGGCCTCAAGCAAGCATCCCCTCGCTAGATCTGGTGAGGGACGACCTCGCCCAACCCTCCTTGGCCCTCTCCAAAGGCTGCGAGGGCTGGTCTCGCCTATGGCCGGTGAGGCCGTCTCGAGCCTCACCCTCACCGGCAGCCAACAATCGCCATCGGTAATCACATAGGCTGGTGGAGGAAATAAGAAAGAAAGGAAAAAAAAGGAAAAAAAGAAAAAGGAAAATTTTAAAAAAAATCAAAAAAATTATTACGTATTATTAAAAATGTCCACATCAGTGCCGATCGGCCGACCAGTGTCCACATCAGCAAATTCTGGTCTAAATTGATCAGATGGACTGGATTGGTATAAATATGAAAATGTTTATGATTAAATTGGTTTAATTAAAAGGTTTAGGATTGAATTGGAATCAATGCAATAGGTTTAGAACTTTTTTGATACTTTTCTAGTCATTTTTCTTGAGGACTGAGAAAAAAGATTTTTCTTTTAGTCTTCACGTTTTATTTATTCCAAATGGTAGAAAACTTTCTGTTGTGTAAGGTTGCAAAGTAGGGTCAGTGTTATAAAATACATTTTATTTTTTGGAATTATTTGATGGATGTACAATTGTTTTTTTTGTGCTTTCTGTAAAGTTGGGACCCGTGGTGTTTGAGATAGTTACTTATTCATGGGGTGGGGTGGGCAAGCATTTAACTACTTTGTTCTTAGTAAAATGCATATTATAAACCGAAAAAATGAGAAGGTGACGGAGCCGTTACCGGGAGACAAGCAACGGTGATTTCGTCATTGCAAAAGTTCATAGATTCTAGCCCATTGATTCTTAAGACCTAACTGTAGTGGATCCAGTGGAAACTAACTTACAATAAACGCTCACTTATTGAAGATCACTTGACACCGCTCATTATTTTGGTTGGGAACTTCGCAAGACACTCTCTCCCAATGTTCACACAAGAGTGTATGCCTCACTGTTGTTTCCTCTTTGCGCGCTCTGCCACTCATAAGACACCGCGCGCACTCTTCCACACGCCCTTCCACACAACACTCTTTCTTATCCTCTCTACACACACATGTCAAGAAGGTGGGCTGCCTATTTATAGAGAGTTCCCCACCAAATACAAAAGTGGTGTAGTACAAGGGTTCAACGTGGACTCATGCAATACAAACTTCAATTACTCCCTAGGTGATTTTTAACCACACAACTTACCCAACGCTAAGGACACGCATAATAATCATTTTATTTTTGTTCAAAAACTATTTTTTTAATCCAAATTTGTTTTTGAAATAGAAATATGTTTAGTAAAATAATTTCATTTTTTTTATTTCTAGAATAAATTTTTATTCCAGAAATAGGTTTGGAATAGAAATGAGAAGTAAAAATTTTCTACTTCTTTATTTCTGGAACATAAATGTGAAATAAAAATTCTTTTTATTGCTTATCCTTGCTACTAGTCGATCACCCACCTCCCATTCGCCGCCACCAGTTGCCGCCAACCCCATTGCCGCTTGTCGTCTGTTGCCATCGGCCACCTCCCTCGCTGGTCGTCGTCAGCGCCGCCATCGCTGCCGCCTTCCGCCACCTCGGTCGATCGCCGCCGTTCAAGACCACCACCGTCCACCCCGCCGCCATCTGCCGCCACCTATCGTAGCCAGCCTTGGGAATAGAAATTTTATGTCATTATCAAGCACGTTTTTTTTGCTTAAACACTCATCCAAGAACATAAATAAAAAAATCAATTTCTGGTCAGAATGGTTATCATTCGCGCTCTAAGAAACTTCAACACCACAGTTACTAACTAGCTATTGTATATATTTGTTTCTAGACAAGTAGAGGGAGAGGCGGTGATTCCTCACTAACTGCACATGAAAAACTTCGAAAGTACATGTTTTTAGGTTTGAATTGTTTACCCATGCTTCCTCCTAAGAATATTTGCCATATCGTGTCCACGCCCTTAATTCATTTTGTTACGGCTGATCTTGGTTCCTCAAACTTATACTATAGAATGTACCTGCCAGATTTATGGGGAGTCATATCTAGAAAAGCTCATAGTTTGTGACGCTTAAGTATATGAAAAGATCACGGTCAGTGTAGTTATTCAAGCATTCAGAGAACTGCTGCTCTGGGAAATTATCTGAAGGTCGGTCCGTGTTCGCAAAGCAAACTTTTCCGGGAGAAGGAGACGCTCACGTGTTCGAACTGGTTGAGAGAAACCGTTGCTGTGACCGAAGTCTCTATTTGCAGGGGTTCTGATTACACTAAAAAAAGTGCAACAACCAGTATTCTGATTCGCATGATCTTTTGGAGAATGATAGTAGTACAGATGTTTTATTAGCTAGAAGTGTAATCTTATGAAGTTTTGATTCTCAGGCTAATGGATTGTTAAGACTAAACTTAACTCGGGCCCTCCCAAGCCCTACCAATTCGCAACTTAGGATTTAAGTTTTTAACATGCAGAAGTTTTCATACTTGGAGTCGCCACTAATCTATTTATGGTAGGTCGATTAGAAACCTAAATAAAACATAGGGAGATATGTTTTATTCCTACGAACCAGAGATTCTAAGCTCGGGGATTTGATTACGCTAGATCTAGTCTAACGCCCTTTCGGTACCTTTTTCTTTTCAAAAAATGTTTTGGCAGACAGTTTGCATTTATTTTATTAGTCACTAGCATGTGAGGTGATCATGCGAGTGCGCAAACCACCAAAGTAACACCCAATAATCAAAACATTAAATAAATTACATGAATGGGAGAATTACTTACCTCGAAGCAACGTAAGCATCTGCATTGTTAGCATAGAAAATCACATCAACAATCTTAATATGATTTCTAATTAACAAGCAGTTCACTCAATATTTTTTAGGATTTTCACTTATTTAAATGAGAGCTAACCTATATGTAATGACGTGCAAAAATTAACATGCGATTAATGCAACCTAACATGCAAACTATATGCCATGCGACGACATGACCTAATTAATGACGGAAAAATGACTTATTTTTGGTATTTTCAAATGAAATTCGGAATTAAAAAAATGCCTAAATTAACATGCAATCTATTCTAAAAAAAGATAATTTAATCTATCCTAAAGTGACCTTTTTTGGGATTTTTTAAAATTCGGAATTATTAAATAACCTAAATAATCTATTAGGATTAGAATAACACCTAATTTAAACTAGGAAATAAATTATCTCTAGTCCTAATTTAAATTAAATAATTATCCTATCCTTTAGATACATTTAAGGTTTCCTAAACATGCAAAAACTTCTAATTTAAATTTAACCAACAAATTTTTGGATTTTTCTTTATTTAAAAGGAAAGCAATCAAATAAAGATAATAACCACATTCAAACCATCCACGCAATCCGCAAGATTTTTCAAATTCAGATAAAGCAAAGAAATCAAACTAACGATCATATCTATAGGGTTATAGATATCGACAGAAAGTTGATTGTTCAAATTTGGAAAGCAAATAAAATCTATTATCGTATCCAAGTGATTATGGACAAGATAATGATTTTCCGTATCGCCGCGTATCGTACCTTAGGGATAAGGTCGGATAGTCGTCCAGATACGTTGCTAAATTAGGCAAAATTCCTAATTTTAAGTGTTTCAAATATGGCGGATATAGCGCACAAAATTATCCTAAGATCTCTAGCAATGCATCAAAGAATATCCACGAAATATTCAAATACCGAAAACTTAGGAAATTAAATATTTCGAAAAATATTCGGATAATAATCTTACCTAATTTGCGGATATCTTCCAAATTCGAACTCGGTGCTGGATCGGGCTTGCGGATCACGAGATGACCGATGGTGGCGGACCGGTGGCGACGAGCGCGGCCACGAGGACAGCGGTGGCGGTGCCTCGACGATGCTCCGGTGTGGGCGACGATGATGACAACTCAGTGAGGACTTCACGGTATGGCCAAGAGACTCTCGGTTCGTGGCCGGCTTGCTGTGGTGCTCGGCTGAGGAGAGATTGTCACGGTGGGGACAAGCTACTGGACACTCACGTGGATGGAAGGAGGAGTCGTCCCAGTCGAAGGACACTAACGTCGGCGGCTGTAAGGAGCTGCTGCCTTCGATGGACAACTTGGGCGTCCAGGGCTGTTGACAATGTCCAGAAGACCTCCGGGATTTTCTGTTGGTGCAGGTGAGGCGTTGTGTGGCAGCAAGAGTGCAGGGACGAGCAACAGGAGTCGTCAGAGGGCTGGTTCAGCGCCGTTGTGCAGGGACTTCTTGGTGGTGCCGGCTTGAATGGGACACGGGCAGCAGAGGTACGAGTCTAGGCGGTGGTGGCAGCGGTGGTTCAGGTTGGCGATGTGCACTAATTCCGCTGGGCAGCTGTGCTGAACATCGGAGAGGATGGGCTCACCGAGAATCCGCAGAAAGTTGTTTGGAATTACTGGACGCTTGCGCTTGCT
This sequence comes from Syzygium jambos, assembly GCA_031216235.1. Taxonomy (NCBI): domain Eukaryota; kingdom Viridiplantae; phylum Streptophyta; class Magnoliopsida; order Myrtales; family Myrtaceae; genus Syzygium; species Syzygium jambos. The sequence continues at coordinate 17,477,568 of CM062224.1, forward strand.
GGCTGGTTTCTCTGGGCGTTCGCTGACTGTTGGAGCAGCGTCTGAAGCGTGGAGGGTTGAAGCAGGGACAACGTTGAATGTTGGAAGCGTGGTGGTGCAGAGTGGCAAGCAGCAAAGGGACAAAACTTCACTTGAATCCCTTTCCACGTGCATGAAGGTGAGGTGCTGACGAAGAAAGGGCGTGAACTTTCTTTCTCTGTTGGTCTCTCTCCCCGTAAAGCTATGGTCCCTCTCTCTCTCAAACTATTGCTCTCGCTCACGTGTGTCTCTCAAAAATTGTGTTCTGAAAATTGTGAGAGCCCCCTTCATTGAAGGGTATAGTCACATATTTATATTACAACCCTAGGTTAATTGACCGGATTTCCTAGTCCTAATGGGCTTTGGCTTAGGCTTTATCCTTTAATTTTTATTTAATTCCAAATTGGCCGAATTAACTTGGGCTTTTCTTTAATTAAGCTTAATGGGTTGATTTAAGCTCAAACTGAGACAACCAAGGCCTTTTAGACTTGTGATTTTCGGCCCTCGTCTTCCGAGTGAGCCGAGTTTCGTTCAGTGCTCGAGCTCGGTTTGCGCGATGGATTTTCAGTTCACTCGCCACTGCCGGTTCGATGTGGAATGTAACTAACCTACATGAACTTAAACTATATGCTATGCAATTTTAATATTTTTGTTTAGGGGTTAAAATTTAATCCCTAATCTTTCTATGCAATATTTACCTAACGGGATCGCCAAAATTTAGGTGTCAACAGCTGCCCCTCTTTGAAAGTGAGCTTGAAGAGGTTGCATTCAAAGACTAAACTGATGCCTAAATTTTGCCATGCAAATGCAATGAATGTTATTTTTGTCGGGATTATAAGTCCCATTTTGAAATGCAATAAGAAATGATGCATGCTGACGTGAATAAAACATACCTGGAATTACTTACCTAACTTGAGTGGTGAAGTAATTTGAGGCATTGCCATGATTCTTGAGATTGTTGGCAAATGTTTGGACCCTATCCCAAAGATATTGCCTGATGAACGCTGATGAACTTCGGTGACCTGCAATTCAGTCAAGACACGCGAAGAAAGCTCGACGTATCCAGTTATCATCTGGGGTTCTCGAGAGAAAAATTTAGCAAAATGGAAAATGTTCCGACCTTTACAAACTACCTATACATCGCCATAGGCACTTGTAAAGATTTGGCCGCTACACCTATACCTTTCCTCATAGGCGTGTCACGGGGGAATCCTCTGGATATTATCGCAGGTACTTGGGTGAGATATCCGGATTTCTCCTCGGATACTCGGATGAGACACCTGGATTTCTCCTCAGGCACTCGGATGAGAAATATGGTGAGATATCCGGATTTCTCCTCGGATACTCAAATGAGATACCTGGATTTCTCCTCAGGCACTCGAGTGAGACACCTGGATTTCTCCTCAGGCACTCGGTTGAGGGATATTATGAGATATCCGGATTTCTCCTCGGATACTCAAATGAGATACCTGGATTTCTCCTCAGGCACTCGGGCGAGACACCTGGATTTCTCCTCAGGCACTCGGTTGAGAAATATTGTGAGATATTCAGATTTCTCCTCGAATACTCAGATGAGATACCTGGATTTCTCCTCAGGCACTCGGGCGAGACACCTGGATTTCTCCTCAGGCACTCGGTTGAGAAATATATAGACGTCTGGACATTGTCGAAGACGCCGAGTGGCTGCAACAAAACTGATTAGATATGGAGCCTGTCGATTGCTCGAACAGGTGAATGAATACTTGGATAAACACAGGCACCTGAAAGGATAGAGACATACTTACCTGTTGATATCTCTGACTCTTGAGTGTGTGTCTCCTGCTAGACACGATTATAGACAACAAGTAATATGCATTCATGGGCAATCAAGAACACATATACTCATGCACTATAAATTCAACTGGTTTTCATGCATGACGATTTTGTCAAATCAACATTACTAAATTTCACTGGGGAAAATCATGATAAGACAATCCAGATTCACAAGTGGATATCTTGAAAATGTCGAATAAGGGACTTTCGGTCCGAAAGGGCTTTCTCTCATCCTCATCGAAAAGCGGCTAATTTATGAAAATCACTCTATCTCACCATCTTCATGTCGACAAGGATCCGAGTATTCTCGCAAGCGGTACAACCTTACCAATCCGAGAGGTCTTTGCTAGGACCGTAACATAGGCTTGGTCAATGGCTTAGCAAAAGGGGACTCTTCGAGTCGAGGCTATTGAAGGAAAATACTCCACAATTGTCTCCGGGTTTACAAGTCAAGAACCCTGCAAAATGAGATAGAAATGGACTTGCTCGCACTTCTTCGAGCTAAGTTTATAAACATCCGAATCCTACATTAGTTCAAGTGCCATAATCTGAAGAGACTTTGTAAGGGACGTAACGTAGGCTAGGCTCATGGGTTGAGAAATGAAAGGATCATTAGGCTCAAAATGTGTATAAATAGGGTGAATAAGTTGGTGATCATCTCGGTATTGTCACGAGTCTTCCTTTTCGCCAGGAATTGTCTTCTCGGTAGATGTTCCATTGGGCTTGAATTCACCACTTGATTCCTTTGAGACTTGTAAGATCACTGCTCCACTGGGATTCATGACTTTGACATGTCGTATCTTGACATTTTTTCGCTAAAGTTCTCCATTTTTTTTCGACTTTCTTTTCTCTTTTTTTTTTCTTTCGGGCATTGGCCTTGCTTTTACCAGGCACACTGCTTTTTCATGCCTCCTAGTTCTTCTTCTTTTTTTTTTTTTTTTTATTTTTGACTTTTGACACACATTGTCTACAATGCACATATTGGCCAGCCACATTTTGGCTTATTTTGATCGAATGACTAACATTTGGACTTTCAGGGTCTTCGTCTTCTATCGGCGCTCCAGATATGCTGCGTGGATAGCGATGGCTTTTACCTTGCCCCAGTGTGGGGGATGATCACCAACTGGGTTTAAGAAACGAATTTGCAGGCTCAATTGGGCTTAGCAAAGGATAAAGTGTGTATAGGATAGAGAAAGAAATGCTCTTCGTCATCCTAAGGCACTTGAACTTCATGTGAATTCTTCTGAAAAAGCAACACTCGAAGATTGATGCAAGTGAGAGCAAGAAAATCTCTATTCATTTTTCACCTTATAATGCTGACTTACCTCCAGTTTGCCCCGATGTGGGGTGGTTCTTGACAGGGGTAATTTGAAAGGATTTCTCCAAACATGTAGGCTCAATGTGGCGAAACAATGGATAACCTGTAGTGTTTGGGATAGAGAAATGAACTGCCTTTCGTCACTTCAGTTGCCGTACCTTTTGCGAGATAACTCTTTACCTTGCAGACATGGAATTTTTCCGCTCAACTCACTGGGGATTAATACATGGGACTGTGTATAGGATAGGGCTTGCCTTTCATCATCCCGATATACCTCATTCAACATATTCAATTCATTCTACATGAGTCATCAGATTGTCTAAATAGATTCCCCTTTTAAAGTCGATGATGTAGACCGACAAAATGATCAAGCAAAATTTAAAGCCAATGCATACATCTTAACTTGAAACTGATTGAAATCATTTATTCATCAGTGAAATGTTTGCAATTCAAAATATAAAACCAAACACTTGAAAACTTTTGCTTCAAAATGTTAAATTTTATCAAGGATAATACATCTTCACAGCATCAGAATTAATAGGAGTGGAGAACTCACGACCATCCATTTCTGCGAGAATCAGGGCACCTCCGGGAAGCACCTTTTTAACTATGTATGGACCAATGTAGTTTGGGGCAAATTTACCCCCAGGAACAGGAAAAACTGGCAGTACTTTCCTTAAGACTAGATCGTTTACCTCAAAGTGTCTTGGACGCACCTTTTGGTTGAAGGATCTAGCTATCCTCCGTTGATAGGTTTGACCGTGGCAAATGGCTTTCAATCGCTTCTCATCGATTAGGTTCAACTGTTCATGCCTTTGTCGCATCCATTCCGCCTCGGACAACTCCACTTGAGACAAGACTCGCAGGGAAGGGATCTCTACTTCGACGGGCAGGACTGCTTCCATGCCATACACCAAGGAAAAAGGTGTTGCCCCAACAGAGGTTCGGATGGAAGTCCGATACGCCATTAGTGCAAATGGCAACCTCTCATGCCAGTCGCGATAGTTTTCAGCCGTTTTGGCCAGGATCTTCTTGATGTTCTTGTTGGCGGCTTCAACTGCTCCATTCATCTGTGGACGATAAGGAGATGAATTCAAGTGCTGGATCTTGAACTCATTGAACAACTGATCTATGAACTTGTTGTTCAAATTTGTCCCATTATCGGTGACAATAGCTTCGGGGACACCATAGCGAGCGACTATGTCTCGCCTGATGAATCTTACAACATTCTTTGCAGTAACATTTGCATAAGATGCCGCCTCAATCCACTTGGAGAAATAATCAATCGCAACCAAGATAAATCTATGTCCATTCGATGCCTTGGGATTAATTGGGCCAATTACATCAATACCCCACATTGAAAAGGGCCATGGCTCAGACAACTGATGTAATTCGGTTGGAGGAACATTTATTTTATCCCCATGAACCTGACAGCGATGACATCTCCGAACATGTTGGATGCAGTCACTTTCAAGGCTAAGCCAATAATAACCCAACCTCATAATCTTCTTAGCTAACATATGGCCATTCATGTGTGGACCACATATCCCCTCGTGTACTTCTTGCATGATTCTGGTAGCTTCAGCTGCATCTACACACCTTAGCAGGATCGAATTATAGGATCTTTTGTACAGCTTTTCACCACTGACAAAGAATTTTGAAGCCATTTTCATTATGTACTTCCTGTCGGCCGGGGTGCTTTCCTCAGGAAATTCTTGTCTCTGGATGTAACTCATGATATCACAATACCATGGCTTTTCGTCAGGTTCCCCGGTCACAACCATACAGTAAGCCGGTTTTGTTAGGACTTCGATCTTCAAGGGTTCTACCTCCATTCCACCAGTCACTTGCAGCATGGATGATAACGTAGCTAGCGCATCAGCAAACTGATTATGGGATCTCGACAAGTACTCAAAGGAGATGTCTTTGAATTCCTCCATGATTTTTTCGAGGTATTCATGGTATGGCACTAGTTTGGCGTCTCTCGTCTTCCACTCTCCTACAGTTTGGAGAATAATCAGAGCGGAATCACCAAACACGTTCAACTTGGTTATCCCCATTTCCACTGCAGCTTGGAGTCCGAGGATGCAAGCTTCGTACTCGGCTATATTATTGGTACATGGGAATACCAACTTTGCTGCTACTGGATAATGTTGCCCATCTGGGGATATTAAAACTGCCCCAGTGCCGGAACCAGCCAAGTTTACAGCTCCGTCGAAAAACATGGTCCATGTGTCTTCTTTTATTACCAAAATGCGATCTTCTGGAGAATATCTATCATCATCAGGGATTCCAGGATTTTCGGCTAACACATCAGCAATTACTCGACCTTTAACTGACTTCCGTGACATCGTCTGGACATCAAACTCTGAAATTAAAATCTGCCACTTGGCTAACTTCCCTACCAAAGCCGGTTGATCAAGTAAATACTTGATGGGATCATTCTCAGTCACGAGCAAAGTCTGGTGATGCAGTGTATATTGTCGCAGCCTATGGAGCACCCACACTAGTGCAGCACAAGTCTTCTCGGCTTCAGAATAATTCAACTCCGAGACGGTGAACTTCTTACTTAAGTAATAAATTGCTCGCTCTTTTCCATCTTCAGGCCACTTCTGGGCTAGCATCGCACCCAGAGACTCGCTATGAATTGTAAGGTAAAGGATCAAGGGCTGCCCCGACATAGGTGGGACTAGCACTGGTGGTTTCATCAGGTACTGCTTTAGTTCGTTAAACGCTTCTCGACAATCATCATCCCATTCCACTTGAGCATTCTTCTTTAGAAGTTTGAAGAATGGTTTAGCAGTTTCAGAGAGTTGGGAAATAAAGCGGGCTATGTAGTTCAATCTACCCAGGAGGCTTCGCACTTCTTTTACGGTCGATGGGGGTTGTAACTCACATATAGCCTTTACTTTGGAGGGATCGACTTCAATGCCTTTACTGCTTACTATGAACCCGAGTAATTTGCCAGAGGTTGCTCCGAATATGCACTTCGCTGGATTGAGACGGAGCTTAAACTCACGAAGTCTCTCAAATAATTTCTTCAAGGTATCGACATGACTCTTCCCAGGTCGAGACTTGGCAATCATGTCATCGACATAGACCTCGATCTCCTTATGCATCATGTCATGGAAAAGCGTCACCATTGCCCGTTGATATGTTGCCCCGGCATTTTTAAGGCCGAAGGGCATAACTTTGTAGTGGAACGTCCCCCAAGGAGTAATGAACGCTGTTTTTTCCTTATCGCCGTCCTTCATCCTTATCTGATTATAACCCGAGAAACCATCCATGAAGGAAAATAGCTCGAAACCAGCAGTACTATCTACCAGAACGTCTATGTGTGGTAATGGGAAGTCGTCTTTAGGACTGGCCTTGTTCAGGTCGCGATAATCAATGCAAACCCGAACTCGGCCATCCTTCTTCATGACTGGCACGATGTTGGCCACCCAGCTGGGATATTGGGTGACTTCGATGAATCCCACTTTCAAAAGCTTCATGACTTCCTCCTCTATTTTCTTCGAAAGCTCAGGCTTGGTTCTCCGTAGCCTCTGTTTCTTGGGCAGCACGCTCGGATCAGTAGGCAGATCGTGTTCCACAATAGAAGGATCTAAACCCGGCATATCGGCGTATGACCAGGCAAAGATATCCTGATAATCCTTTAGCAGTTGCACTAGGCGTTTCTCTTCACTTTCGGGAAGGGTTGCCCCTATCTTCACCTCTTTAGACTCCCCTGAATCACTTAGGTTAATAGTGATAGTTTGGTCTGCCGTCAGGACTTTAAGTCTTTCATGATGCTCTAGATCGCGATGAAGGTCTGAGGAATCTTCGAGTTCATCGGTGTCATCGAAATTAGGTTCGACGGCACATAATTCATCATATTGGACCGTTCCCATACCCTCATGTATCACATGATTGCCCCTGAAACATAAAGTAAGGGATTCAGAAGGACAAACAGGGCTAAATATTGCATTTTTTTTAAATTTTCTCCCTTTAAAAAAATTGAAAATTTTTTTTTTGACTGATTTTTTCGAAATTCTTTTCAAAAAAGTTTTAACACGAGGAAGCATGAAGAAGCCCAGGCCTCAGAATTCTCCTTGGACAATATTTTTCTCTTATCGGTTGGATATCATCACCGGGCTGGTTTGATATACCTCAACATGTCCTCAAAAATGAAAATAATTTGTAATTTCATTGATTATTACCAAATGAATTACATTTATTGAATGGAAATTGCAACGATCAAGTCCTAGAAATGAAAAGTGCTAAAAAGCAGCTCCCAAGACGGGGCAAGTCCTAAAAAGCAGTAAAAATTCCCACGCAGGGGAGTATGCAGAAAAGTAAAGGTGTTACTCTTGCGGGCTAGTGCCCATTCCCTCCAACGGTCCTTCCTCAATAGCTCCAATGAAGAAATCATCGAATAGGGCAGTGATTCCCTCCATTGCATCATCAGGATCTTCTGTCATTGGAGATGTTGGATCATCCATACCTCCCCATCCATCTGGGACAATGTCACAGGGATCAACATAAAAGCTCGGAGGCGCCGAGTATTTCACATAATAATCGAACTTGCCGCTCGGTTGCCCCAAAGTGTCGATCACCTCCTTCTCTTCATGCATCATTCTTGCAGGGCCTGGGAATGTGGTGCGGATGTGTGGAGGCAACCTACCACGCCCAAGCTCTCCGTTATTTTGGGTAATTCCACGCCCACGTTCTTCACCATTTGGCTCTTCTTCGGATCGCTGTCCATCTCCTCGACCTCGACCTTGACCGCGTCCACGTCCTCGTCCACGTCCACGTCCCCCATTATTTGGCTCGCTTGACCCCTGGTATCCCAACCCAGTAGTGCGGAGCCTCCGAGAGACTTCCACCGGTTGGCGGATACCTTGACCATTCCTACCAAGGCCTTCACCCGGAGTAAAACCATGGGACACCATTACTCTTCCAACCATGACTGCAGCATTTGACACCTCAGGAATGGGCGGTGATGATCCTCTAGATGCATGTATGGTTGATACGAGCTCGAGCGACTGATAGCTCGATTCTATTTTGCAATCCAGCTCAACATAGGGGATAGCCGTTGCATGGTAAATCGGATGCTCTTCTTCACCGTGGACTGTGACTAACTTCCTCTCCACAACAAACTTCACCTTCTGATGTAGACTGGATGGCACAGCTCCGGCAGTATGAATCCATGGACGACCCAATAGAAAATTGAATGCAGTGGGAATGTCCATGACTTGAAATAGGATGTTGAACATTGCTGGTCCTATCTGTATGTCAAGGTGGATTTCTCCCATCACTTCTTTCTTCGTTCCATCAAAGGCTCGCACGGAGGTCTTCGCAGAATTTATTCTAGAAGGATCTATCTTGAGGCGGTGTAAAGTCGCCAAAGGACAGATGTTCAAGGCTAATCCGTTGTCGATGAGTACCCGGGCTACATGCGAGGCCTTGTATTTGACGGAAATGTAAAGTGCCTTAGTATGCCCCCTTCCTTCCAGAGGGAACTCTTCATCTGAAAAGGCTATGAGATCCTTGAGGAGTATAGAACCCACAAATTCCTCCAATTTGTCATGATCAATCGTCTCTGGCACGTGGACTTCACTTAACACCTTCATTAAGGCCTTCTGATGCTTGACAGACGTCTGGAGTAGTTCTAGCAAAGAGATTTGCGCGGGTAGCTTGCGCAATTGTTCAACTATGTTGTATTCGCTAGCCTTAATCACAGCTAGAAATTCCTTGGCTTCTTCATCAGTAACAGGTTTTGCAGGTTGGGCATTAGCTTGGTTATAAGTACGTCCAGATCTGGTAACCAAGTCGACATCGAGACTGTAGGACCAAGGGACAGCCTTATCATCACTGTACTCATACGGTTGAGGTATTTCGATCACTATCCCTTCATCAATGGTAGGCGTGCTTACTACGATCCCTTCATCATCATATGCATCTTTGAGCGGAGGCATGTCTTCAGGCAGAGGGTCGTCCTTTTCCTTCGTGGTGTTCAATGCAGCAAACTCCTCATCCCAATTAATAACCACTTCAGAGACTGTGGAGACGATGCCAGTGTGATTGGCATAGATAATCATTCCGGCTTCCACCATTTTGGAGATTCTTTTCTTCATGACAGTCAGAGGAGGCATCTCATCACTCGGGTAATAGCCAGCTCTTACTAACCCACCGTAGACGTCAGCAATGTATACCTTGACATTCTTGATTCGATCAGTATCGAAACTAAATATGGCATTCACTTTGCCCGTGTGATCAGGAAGCGGGTTGTTCTGAACATTCGGCCTGGCAGGTTGGAATGAGAAGGTCTTCGTGTCCAGGAGATCCTGGATTCGGTGCTTAAGGGTAAAGCAGTCGTCAGTTGAATGCCCCACTTCGCCCATATGATAATCACATTTTTTAGATGGGTCATAATTATAGTACTTTTCAGAGTTAGGTCGCTTTGGCTCAGTGGTAAGCAAACCCTTCTTTTGGAGTACTGTTAGTACTTGGGACAACGACCCCGGGAGAGGGGTAAATTGCCTCTTGTTGTTCCTTCTCTGAGAGGGTTGACGACCAGTGTTCTGTTGTTGAGTTTCTGTTACTTGGATCGCAGAGACAAGGTTAGCATTCCGTCGGCCCGGTTGAGTGTAAGCTAGATTCACTTCAGCTGCCGGTTCTTTCTCCTTTCTTGCACCAAATCGTTTGGTCGAGGAAGGCGGCTCCACGAACCATCCATCTTTCAGCCCTATCTCAATCTGTTCGCCTATAGGGATGAGTTGATTGAAGTTGTCAGCCGGAGTGGCTACCATCCGATTACGGTATTCGAACGGAAGAGTTTTAATGAACATCCTCTTCAATTCACTGTCTATGGGTTCTGGGATAATCTGTGCGGCTATGTTTCTCCATCTGATAGCATAATCCTTGAATGACTCATTCTTCTTCATCTGAGCACGCTCGAGGTCATCGCGGGTGGGAATGATGTCTGTTATGAACCTGTACTGCTTTAGGAATGCTTCACTAACTTCCTTCCAGGTTTTGAGGCCATTTATCTTCTTCATGAGATACCAGTTCAGGGCAGGACCCGTCAAACTTGCCTGAAATGCGTGAATCATCAGGAGTTCATTATCAACGTACGGTGTCATTTGTACGTGATATAGCTGCAGGTGAGCTCTCGGGCAGGAGGTGCCATTGTACTTGTCAAAGTCTGGCATCTTGAACTTCTTCGGGATTTTGATCTGTGAGTAAAGAGACAAGTCGATTGAGGGCAAATCATGCGAGCCTTCCAACTGCTTCACTCTTTCTTCAAGTTTGTTGACCCGTTCATCAGGTTTTTCCTTGTTGACAATAATCTGGACGGGGTCATCTTCTAAATCGGGAAGATCGTCATCTTCCTCACTATCGGCATTCTTTCCTCCTTTATGCTTTGGGGCTGATGCCTCAGGGGACGCAGGAATAGGAGTCAGCCGAAGGGTTTTGATCTCAACGGACATCTGTTGCATGGCGACGAGGAGTTGCTTCATTTGGTCCTCAATGCCAACGACACGATCTCGTAAGTCAGTTTGATCGGCCATTCTAGTTCTCGATCGCGTGCGAATAGGCGATCGTGATCGGTCCGTAATTACCTAATTTCACGGATAAAACAGGTATAGATAAGTGTCAAGAAGAATCAGATGCCGATCCATGACATTGGTCTGAACGCTTTAATTAAAAATGACCTTTTTATTGAAATGAAATTTTTTGTGTTTTTACAACGACAATGACTTAAAATCTCTTAAAAAAAACTCAATTCCTAAACGAGAATGAAGACTAGAACTGAAAAAAAGTATAAAAATTCAAGCTATTCTATTTGACTTGATCCATAGACATATGGGCGGCGACTTCCTTCTTCAATTGCTCATAAGCTCGAGCTATCTTGGATGCTTTCTCTTGAGCTTCTTCGGCCTTCCTTTTGAGACGGTTGTTCTCTGAGCGAGTGGCGGGCTTGAGAGGCACCCTGGGTATCTTCGGGAGTAGTTCTTGTGGGACTTTGTGCTGTCGAATATACTCGGTAGTCGCGAAGTAGGACTTCTGTTCCCCCTTGAGTTCTTTTTGGGGTCGGGCTATTTTTAAGAGGCGACACTTCTTCCACATCTTCTTGAGCTGAGCTACGGTCCCTTCGTGGTCTTCATCGCCATTGGTGAAGTCGACTTGGAGGAGTTCTGGTTGTAGCGCTGGAGGGAGTCCTTGGAGAATCTGGTACTGACGAGACACTCTGGCGGGGTAGTATTCAATTGCACCGGTGAAACCCAAGAGTGGAACCGGTCCAATACCATTACACGTAAGCTGAGCTTCCTCGACTTGGAACCAGTTAGCATGCCATTGGAAACCTTGAGGTCTAGCGTTTTTCATGAAAATGATCCATTCAGAGTAATGATAATCGGGTGCATCCCCTTGTTTTTCTTTATACCTCAAGACTGGATGACTAGAATCACTAAGCTCAGATATTGTGAGTAAATCGCCACACCCTTTTATGTGAGACAAAAATCAAATTTGCAAAAGTTCGAGGGGGGCATGAAACGTTTTGTCAACATGTTGCTTAAATTTAGTGAGGGAAATGAAAGTCTCGGCTAAAATGGTGTTGACAAAATTTTTTCCAAGACAGACTTGTTGGACCAACCATGCAATTGACGAACTACACGCATTCTTACAGTGGGGAAAAATCACGAACCCGAAAAATGCTAACAAAAATATTCTGCCTTTTTGAAAAGATGTGGCTTTATCAAAACATTGACTAAGGTACGAAAAGGAACATGTCCCACGATTTTCTTTTAAGACTTTTCCCAATTCATCTTTCCCGACACCCAAAAATTCAGACAACATTAAGGTGGAATCAATTCCTAGAGGTGGTGTAACTAATTCCGACCCTAAAGGTTTTCCAATGATCACGCTATATTCTTCCAAAGTCGGGGTGAGCTCATGCTTACCGAATATAAAGGTAGACGTCTCGGGACACCAGAAGTGTGCTAATGCTCGAACGAGGACGGTACGGACTTTGACTTCCAATAGGGGGAGTAGCCTTCCGATGTAGCCTTCAACCAGCTTACGATTGGTCGGACTGAGTAAGTTCCACCAGGCGCGGAGCTCGTCCTTAGGAGCATCAAGAATCCGGATGTCTGCCCCTCCCATAGTATATGGACCAAGACTCGCGACCGACCTAATGTCATGGACCGACCAAGGAAAATACGAAACATAAATAAATTGCAAGATAAAGGCTCAGAAAACTTACTTTACCCAATAGGACCATGGCAATCACAAAGACATGCGCATGAAATGTGAGGTTCGATTTCTATCTAGACTCTGGCTTGCAAAATGGAGACGCGAGGATTACCGGGCTAAACCAGTCATGGTTGTGGTTAGGCCGAGGTTCCCCTGTCTCCGGCTTAGTCAAGGAGCCGACCCGAGTTGCAAAGGGTGCAACCGTGGTGGGAACTCAATGACACCGTGAAAAAAAACTTTTCGGGACCAAGAAGGGCGACCCATACCACGCGGGTGTGGTCGGGGTGTCCGCTATCTTAGTACCATCCTAAACCTGTGCCGCCCAGGTCCGGCAGCGGGTAGTGTGTGCGGTGTAGTGTAAATGCAAGGCATGCACAGCAAGTTATATCATACAGCGCTTCGTGCATAAAATAAATCATACATCCAAACACCTCCCTGCAAAACAAGAGTTAACAATCACGCCTCCCCTTATACCTCCCATTCTGCAAAAACATTTAACACCTAAACTGTTAGGGACGTACCTGGGATCCTCGCTGCCAAACAAAAATATTTTTTGAAAAGAAAAACTGGCCTAAGTCCACTAAGAGTTTTAACTCAATTCCCCAGCGGAGTCGCCAAGCTGTCGCGAACCTAAAATTTCCCTCAGGCTAATGGATTATTAAGACTAAGCTTAACTCGGGCCCTCCCAAGCCCTACCAATTCGCAACTTAGGATTTAAGTTTTTAACATGCAGAAATTTTCATGCTTGGAGTCGCCACTAATCTATTTATGGTAGGTCGATTAGAAACCTAAATAAAACATAGGGAGATATGTTTTATTCCTACGAACCAGAGATTCTAAGCTCGGGGATTTGATTACGCTAGATCTAGTCTAACGCCCTTTCGGTACCTTTTTCTTTTCAAAAAATGTTTTGGCAGACAGTTTGCATTTATTTTATTAGTCACTAGCATGTGAGGTGATCATGCGAGTGCGCAAACCACCAAAGTAACACCCAATAATCAAAACATTAAATAAATTGCATGAATGGGAGAATTACTTACCTCGAAGCAACGTAAGCATCTGCATTGTTAGCATAGAAAATCACATCAACAATCTTAATATGATTTCTAATTAACAAGCAGTTCACTCAATATTTTTTAGGATTTTAACTTATTTAAATGAGAGCTAACCTATATGTAATGACGTGCAAAAATTAGCATGCGATTAATGCAACCTAACATGCAAACTATATGCCATGCGACGACATGACCTAATTAATGACGGAAAAATGACTTATTTTTGGTATTTTCAAATGAAATTCGGAATTAAAAAAAATGCCTAAATTAACATGCAATCTATTCTAAAAAAAGATAATTTAATCTATCCTAAAGTGACCTTTTTTGGGATTTTTTAAAATTCGGAATTATTAAATAACCTAAATAATCTATTAGGATTAGAATAACACCTAATTTAAACTAGGAAATAAATTATCTCTAGTCCTAATTTAAATTAAATAATTATCCTATCCTTTAGATACATTTAAGGTTTCCTAAACATGCAAAAACTTCTAATTTAAATTTAACCAACAAATTTTTGGATTTTTCTTTATTTAAAAGGAAAGCAATCAAATAAAGATAATAACCACATTCAAACCATCCACGCAATCCGCAAGATTTTTCAAATTCAGATAAAGCAAAGAAATCAAACTAACGATCATATCTATAAGGTTATAGATATCGACAGAAAGTTGATTGATCAAATTTGGAAAGCAAATAAAATCTATTATCGTATCCAAGTGATTATGGACAAGATAACGATTTCCCGTATTGCCGCGTATCGTACCTTAGGGATAAGGTCGGATAGTCGTTCAGATACGTTGCTAAATTAGGCAAAATTCCTAATTTTAAGTGTTTCAAATATTGCGGATATAGCGCACAAAATTATCCTAAGATCTCTAGCAATGCATCAAAGAATATCCACGAAATATTCAAATACCGAAAACTTAGGAAATTAAATATTTCGAAAAATATTCGGATAATAATCTTACCTAATTTGCGGATATCTTCCAAATTCGAACTCGGTGCTGGATCGGGCTTGCGGATCACGAGATGACCGATGGTGGCGGACCGGTGGCGACGAGCGCGGCCACGAGGACAGCGGTGGCGGTGCCTCGACGATGCTCCGGTGTGGGCGACGATGATGACAACTCAGTGAGGACTTCACGGTATGGCCAAGAGACTCTCGGTTCGTGGCCGGCTTGCTGTGGTGCTCGGCTGAGGAGAGATTGTCACGGTGGGGACAAGCTACTGGACACTCACGTGGATGGAAGGAGGAGTCGTCCCAGTCGAAGGACACTAACGTCGGCGGCTGTAAGGAGCTGCTGCCTTCGATGGACAACTTGGGCGTCCAGGGCTGTTGACAATGTCCAGAAGACCTCCGGGATTTTCTGTTGGTGCAGGTGAGGCGTTGTGTGGCAGCAAGAGTGCAGGGACGAGCAACAGGAGTCGTCAGAGGGCTGGTTCAGCGCCGTTGTGCAGGGACTTCTTGGTGGTGCCGGCTTGAATGGGACACGGGCAGCAGAGGTACGAGTCTAGGCGGTGGTGGCAGCGGTGGTTCAGGTTGGCGATGTGCACTAATTCCGCTGGGCAGCTGTGCTGAACATCGGAGAGGATGGGCTCACCGAGAATCCGCAGAAAGTTGTTTGGAATTACTGGACGCTTGCGCTTGCTGGCTGGTTTCTCTGGGCGTTCGCTGACTGTTGGAGCAGCGTCTGAAGCGTGGAGGGTTGAAGCAGGGACAACGTTGAATGTTGGAAGCGTGGTGGTGCAGAGTGGCAAGCAGCAAAGGGACAAAACTTCACTTGAATCCCTTTCCACGTGCATGAAGGTGAGGTGCTGACGAAGAAAGGGCGTGAACTTTCTTTCTCTGTTGGTCTCTCTCCCCGTAAAGCTATGGTCCCTCTCTCTCTCAAACTATTGCTCTCGCTCACGTGTGTCTCTCAAAAATTGTGTTCTGAAAATTGTGAGAGCCCCCTTCATTGAAGGGTATAGTCACATATTTATATTACAACCCTAGGTTAATTGACCGGATTTCCTAGTCCTAATGGGCTTTGACTTAGGCTTTATCCTTTAATTTTTATTTAATTCCAAATTGGCTGAATTAACTTGGGCTTTTCTTTAATTAAGCTTAATGGGTTGATTTAAGCTCAAACTGAGACAACCAAGGCCTTTTAGACTTGTGATTTTCGGCCCTTGTCTTCCAAGTGAGCCGAGTTTCGTTCAGTGCTCGAGCTCGGTTTGCGCGATGGATTTTCAGTTCACTCGCCACTGCCGGTTCGATGTGGAATGTAACTAACCTACATGAACTTAAACTATATGCTATGCAATTTAAATATTTTTGTTTAGGGGTTAAAATTTAATCCCTAATCTTTCTATGCAATATTTACCTAACGGGATCGCCAAAATTTAGGTGTCAACAAAGTGTAATCTTATGAAGTTTTGATTCTCCTTTTGCACTTTGTTGACGTCGAATCAGCCATTGTAGTTGTTAATTACCGTGCTTTTGGCCAATGAAAGTGGTTCTAAAGTTTCTAATCACTCTCTCTTCTTCATTCTCTCTTGGGGAAATTTTCAAAAAAGTGCCCGAAGTGCCCTGATTTTCTCAAATAATAGCCCGAAGTGGACCTTATTTCAAATAAGTACTTGAATTACCATCACTTTTTTAAATAAGGGCCTAAAGTTCATCTTGTTTCAAATAATGGCATGGAGTAGTTATGTTTGTTTCAAATAAGGGTCTAAAGTGACTATGTCTATTTCAAATAAGGGCCGGACTTTTTAGCAGTCAAGGGCGTTTTCGTCAATTCTCCTTTTTTTTCTTTTTTTCTTTTCTAGTTCTTCTTCCTTGTTGCTGGGGTCGGCCAGCCGGCCACCAGTGATGCCCACAGAGGGCTAGCCGAGGGTCGCCCTTGCCCGATCCGGCGAGGGACGGCCTCCCCTAGGTAGGCCTCCCCTAGGTAAGCCGAGGCAGGCCACCCCTCATGGCCACCAGCAAGGGTTGGCCCTTGCCAAATCTGGCGAGGGTGGCCTCGCCAGTGGCCAAGGAGGGCTCGATGCCCCTCGCCTGCTGCCAATGAGGGCCATCCGCATCCATCTGAATCTTCGCCGGGACCCCATCGCTCAAGCTCTGCACATCACCCGCCTATGGCTGGCGAGGGTGGCCCTCGCCAGATTGGGTGAGGGCGACCCTTGCCCAGCCCTTTGTGGACATCACCGGTGGCTAGCCGCCGGCCACCAACAACAAGGAAGAAGAACCAGAAAAAAAAAACAAGAAGGAGAAATGACGAAAATGCCCTTGATCGGTTGGAAAATTTAGTCGGCCGGTGACCGGCAAAGTAAGGCCCTTATTTGAAGTAACCATAGCCACTTTAGGCCCTTATTTGAAACAACTATGGCCACTTCAGGCCCTTATTTGAAATAAGGTCAACTTCAGGCCCTTACTTGAGAAAATTAGGGTACTTCGAGCCATTTTTTGGAATTTTCCCTTCGCTCCTATTATGGTTTATCAACAGAACTTATTTGAACAAGAAGGTGTATTTGATTCCAAATATCTGATTCCGATAAGAAGATTACATCTAAAAATTGTGCGTCGCGCGCGGATACTTACTAATGGACGAATGCTGATCACACAGTTTTGGTCCTCTAAGTTTCACTGTTTAAACGATTCGACTTTTGAAATTTATTTCTATGCCAATTAAGTCCTCTTATCTCTTTTGATTTGTCCAATCAAGAAATTTTTTTTTATCACTATGAGTAGCTGGCTTCTAATTTTGTGTACCTTCCAAGAAACTGATAAAATCATGGAGTGATAATGGAGATACCAAGACTCCCATTCACACAGTATGTTGTAACCAATGGGTATTAGGTTGACAAGTCGATTACAAGACACTATGCAAAGCTCTAGTCAACCTAGCAGGTTCCTTAGCAGGAACCACCTCCTCACTCCAAGCGCGGAAAGCTACTATACCATTCTACCCGACAATAGCAAGTACCGTAGTATTGATGTGTATCTACCTTCACCACTGAAGTACCCCCTTCGTTCTGTTGGGAAAAGGAACAATATTTGTGGAGAAGGCCCGAATAATTTTGCCACTACTATTTCTGTGAAAATTAAATAGAATAAAATATCGGATAAAAGCAATAAAGATGAATAGTAAATAACACTAGAATTTTAACGTGGAAAACCCTTCAAGGCGAAGGGAAAAACCACGGGACCGTAGTCCACTTCAAACTTCCACCATGATAAATAATGGGATACAACTTCACCCTATGGTAGATCTCTCACTGTCTTCAATTTGTGGATCTGAGCCTCTCACAAACTGGATAACTCACTCAAAGATAGCTCTCTTGGAAGAAGAAGACTCTT
Source organism: Syzygium jambos (assembly GCA_031216235.1). Classification (NCBI taxonomy): domain Eukaryota; kingdom Viridiplantae; phylum Streptophyta; class Magnoliopsida; order Myrtales; family Myrtaceae; genus Syzygium; species Syzygium jambos. Next base: position 17,495,353 of record CM062224.1, read on the forward strand.
TCTTCCGCTATGCTACACTCCCTTGCTTTTTGTGTATTCTTCTCCGTTGAGGACTCCTATTTATAGGAGCAAATGCAATCCCCAATTGGACTTGTACGATATGAAAATCACATTGATTTATCTCCTAATCTCTCGTGATTTTCTGGATCTGGGAAGATGACTTAGATTTGTTTCCCAATCTCCCTTGATTTTCTAGATGTGGAAGATCATGTTGATTATCTTCCGATCTCTCTTGATTTAGTTTCTTCCTCCCTTTTTTTTCCTTTTTCTTTTTACACACTCACCACTACACATATTCTACTATAGATATATACAATTGCGTTCGTCTCTCCAATTGGTAGTGACCTACTCAACACGTTCCTAGGTGGATCTTTTTCTTCCCCATCTAGGAGGAAATACGGAAGGTAACATTGCAAAATCTCTCACCCCATGACAGATCTCGTACCTGATTCTTCTCGCTTGAGCCTTTTAAGGACTTGCTTAGGTCCAAGCTTATGATTTTGTGTACCTTCCAAGAAACTGATATAATCATGGAGTGATACTAGAGATAGACTCTCATGCTAATGGCTTTACTAAATGATGCGAAAAAGCATGTGATTATTTAAATTAGTGGATCCATTTAAAATTCCGTATCCTATTAGTATATCAATTTGAATATATTTAGCATTGTTCAAATTAATCCCGTTGGTAGACAGAATGATGGTAAGAAAAGTAAACAGTTTGGGAAGAATTATGGCACTAACCTTCAAGTATTTTATGAGATAGACGCGTGTAACACTTTAAGTTCAATGGCAAACACAAGAAAAAAATTTCATGCCGCCTAGAGATATATGAGCCAATGAACTGTCTCAAATATTACTAGGAAATCAGTGTTCATACGAATAATCATCTTCACCAAACGTACCAGCTTTCGCCTTTTGAGAAGCCGAAGCTGATGCTGATTTCGACTTTTTCATCATTTTGAGATCGACATTCACTGTCATCGTATCAATGGTAAGTCTCCACAATCTCAAGGAGGATCTTCACTCCTGCCACTGAATAAGTCTGAAGAAACGTTTGAGGACGGATTCGAATTTAGCATTGTAAGCACGAGATGGAAGCAACATCGGCACTAGAGCATCCCCTCTGGGGCCTCGAAAAATTTCTCAAGACCCACTGGCAGGAGCAAAGCTAACCTAGGAATGGCCTCCACCCGTCACCCATTTGCACATAATTCTTCATGTCTCACCGAGAGCCCAATGCAAAGGAAAAGATATCACCCGAATAACCGGGTTCGGTTTGTTATAATAATTTTAATGTGATCCCACATTCAGTTTAAAATTGCCCACATTAGAATATTTATTATCTAAATCTAATTGTTGATGACTATGGAAATTGCCCATATACTAGAACTAGTCTTGATGGAATACTATATCTACTAGAATTTATATGGACATTTGAATATAAATAAGTTATCTAAGCCAAACCCTCACAGTATTATGATAAATCCGATTATTCTAATTATCTGTGAATCAGAGAACACACCATCAATGTAGAGAGGGCAATTGGCTAGAAGTGCCTATTCTCGATCGTTCAAGCTCTGTGCATCTATTCTTGTTTTCATTAATGGTTGGCGGTTAGTACACAATTCTACACGTTTCCGCATTCGATCCCGATTATTGGGATCATGGTTTTCCACAAATTTATCTTACACAGTTCACATTCACAGTTGAATGAATGAGCAAGACTCTCTAGTACAAACAAGAGGTGATTGGTTTCGAAATAGGTAAGTTTCAAACTAAGAAACTGTAACCTACCCTCTTAGAACCGGTTCCTAGTTTTTGGAACCTGAAATTTACTTTGCTTGCACTGAAATCAATCTTTGATCCTATTCTGTTTGTTCGATTCGATTTTAAGGTCAATCTAAGAACCTATTTTTCTTTTATTTAGTGGCAAGAGTGAAAATCCTCCTTGAGATTGTGGAGACTTACCATTGATACAAGGATAGTGTATGTTGATCTCAAGAGTCTTATAAAAAAATTGAAGCAAAAAAATTTAAAGTTTCCCATTGAAGAGTCATCCTAGTCATTTGTTGAGAGGTTAATTGAATTTTTTTTTTTAGTTTTCAATGCACGATCTTAATATGGTAGGAGCGTTGTATCCAAAAGCACTATACTTCATACTCTATTCCAATAATTTTTTTTTTGGGTATAAAATGTCGGTATTATAAATCGAGTGAAGTACAATAGCTTAGGGGTATCCCCCAGCATTACAAATGGTGCAAATAGTTTGAGAACATGGAGGTAGGAAGTCTCCACATAGTAGCCAATACAACATTTGTCTGAGAAGGTCTAATGTCGCTCTGCCTCTTGCATTTTTACGCACGTTGGCCAAAATAATATGGATATCAGTTGACTTGTTTTGAAACCGTCTTCGGTTGCACTCCATCCATATGCCATAAATGGTTGCTAGAAAGGAAACCTTAAGGAGTCTAGCCGCCAAATATTTGCCCTTTGTTGCCCCAATCATCCATTGAAGAGAGAAAAACAATGTACAACTGAAGAAGATAGAGTAATTAGAAACTTTACAATCAATTTCATTCACCATCACCATAGCACAGTTCCAAAGCACATTAGAAAATTTTACAGTCACTTTCATTCACCATCGCTAAAGCCCAGTTCTTAGGACATTTCAATTTACAGATCCATCGGTTGTCACAAAGAGACAAAAAAACAAGGAAAAAAAACTTGGTAACATTGTATGTCTAGTTGATTACACTACTGATATCATTCTCCAAAATGATGCCAAGCATAATGGTGGCAATAAACCACTTCTAAGTGTAATCAGAACTCCTGAAAATGGACACTTCAAGCACGGTGGGACTTTGCTTAGTCAGTTCGAACACACAGACATCCCCTTCACACAGAGTTGCTCTTGCGAACGCGAGCCAACCTTGAGATAACTTTCCTCCGTCCCTCGGAAACTTGATCAACTTCACCGGCCACAAATCCTTCTTGTGCTTAAGTGTCACGACCTGCATGCTTCTCTTGATATGAGTCCGCATAAATTTCACTGGTACATTCTGCATAAGAGTTTTATAAACCGATATTCGATATTAGCCTTCTCAAAGTAAATTGGTTCCATGATCATGTCAAAATATAAACATTCTAAGTAGGAGGATAAGGAAAAATAATAACCCAAAACATGTACTCTCCAATGTTTTCATGAACTGAGGAAACAACGCGGTCTCAGAGTTACGCAAATGTCAATGATGAAACTAGGTCACCGAGAATCTCACCGCACAAGAATTTTTAAGATAACAAGGGTACACCACGAGTATGAACATGGGATGCTTCGATTTGAAATCTTGTGCCATTTCAAGAGCAGCAGGACATGGCACATAACATCTACGAGCAACCGGCGTAGCAGGGCTTGCTCTGCTTGCACACTTTCTGATCATGCCTGTAGATAGTTAATAAAAGGAAAAATATTTCATCTTAAAATCCAAAATTAGATGATACAATTCAGAAAGGATATGAGCCAATGAACTGACTCAAATGTTACTAGGAAATTGGTGTCCATAGGAATAATCATCATTTTCACTACCCATACCAGAGTTCACCTTTCGAGAAGCCGAAGCCAATCCTGACTTTGATTTTTTCCTAATTTTTGGGCTAGGCTGACAATCCTCCGAGATTTTGGCTGAGATATCATCAGTTTCTTCCTTCTTGAGCAGAGGAAGTTCACATTCTGGTTCTGTTTTGTCCATAATCACAGGATCGGTGGGATATTCAATCTCTGAAGCGCTCATGTCAAAGATCATGACATGGAAGACAGAGCTCGGTTCGTATCTGAAAACTAGGAATTGGCCAAAACCAATGGAGTAATAGTCTGTGAACTTCTGCCAACCTTGGCCAAGCCGAGCCTTGCCACCACTCCACTCCAACTCCACTGGCCAAACTGTTGTGCTGCTCGGGACCTTGAGAAACACTGAACCAGGGAGGTCACTACCATGTCTCTGCAGAAACCTCTTTGGTATCTCCTATTGAGCAAAAGAAAAAAAAGCAGATTCAATAAATAGTTCAATCATTTTTTCACTTAAATTTATGATATTAAGGTTCTTGCTCAAAACAAGTAGACTCAATAACATAGTGAACCACAACCTTAGTTAACACTGTCACCAGAAATTTTTGGATTCAGGTAGTGAACAAGTAAGTTTTACAACTTCTTTTCAGGCTCCCCGCAAAAATATCTATGACTCCATCAGCAACTTTTTGTATGCAACATGCAAATGCAATTACCGTGTTCAGTAATTCTCAGTGTGACACAAGGGAATGAGCTTGTGATAAGAAGTACCTACACCACCCAATTAGAGTAACTTGGGTTGCCTGCATCCGGGGAATTAGTCACACTGCGGGCTTGGATACCAGTATTACTCTAAGGGGGCAAAAGAATTACCGGCCCTACATTTTGCTCAAATTCAAAATCACATAGAAGAAGCTTCAGTGTATGATTCGCATATGAGCAAGCAATAGCATGAATTCTATTCTCCTTCACAAGAAACTTCTTCTCAGTTGAACATTGGTTCTGGTAAATCAATGTCATTTCCTGAACGAAATTCAACATAATTAGGAAAAAGAAAAAAAACTCAGGAACATATTCTAATGGGTCGAAGTCATGCGGGTTTCAATCCAAGGACTAGTCCAGAGACTACACTGAAAAACAGAACAGTTTTCCTGCAAGTGAAACACCTTGCGTGGATGTATTTTGCTCACTTGGTCACATACAACTGTCAACTCAGTCACACAATTAGCCAGTAAGGAGGACCCTTCACAGTCAAGAAATACATCGAGCAGCTGGTGGGCAAAGAAGAATAAAAAAGAAAATCAAGAATCACTTGGAGAGAGAGAGAGAGGGAGAAAGAGAGAGAGAGGGAGGGAGGGCATGCTCACAAGCTTTCCGCTCTGAAGGGTATCGGAGGAGAGTACGAACTTGAAAAAATGAGGAGACTCGGGCGGTTCAAAGCCCTTCGGACGACGCGAAGTCATCCTCTTGAAAGAACCTCCTTTCAAGGTCATGCAGTCGCCGTTGTCTCCCCTGCTTCAGGAGTCGTGCCATCCACTGTCATTAGCGTTTTAATCGGTCAGAGCAACCAAACAGCTGCATTAGAGCAGTTTGTACTAGAGCTGAGCAATTGGATCAGTTGTATTTGAGAATCGGATTGGACCGGTCTGATTTCCGATTTTGAGTAAAGAACCATTTGGAAACCGGACTGACCGGACCGAATTTAGAATTAGTTACGTAAAGCCTATAAAGCCTAGTTTCTTTTGGCATCTTTTTTTTTTTCTATCTCCCTCTTTTTCTCTATTCTCTCTGACCTTACCCAAACACGCTCTCTCTCTCACTCACAACTCGCTCGCTTGTGGCTTGCCCTTACTTGTTCGGGTCTTGCACCCCTCCCGATTCGCCTTCACTTGTTCGCCCACATTCATTTTTTACTTTTGAACTGTTTTGTTACTCATATATTTTGCTGTAAAAAATAAAACAAAAAAAGGAATAAAAGAAAAACAAGTTATTATATAGACTCTAAAACCGAACTAGAAAAACAGAATAGGTTCCAAGATTTGTTCCAGGACAAACAAGGCAGATTTCAAGTTCCAAAAATTGAGCACTGGTTCTAAAAGAGTAGGTTCCATTTTCCTAGTTTGAAATTTGCTCACCTTGAAACTGATCACCTCTAGTTTATACTAGAGAATCCTGATGATTCATTCAACTGTGATATCTTTTCCTTCGCATTGGGCTTTGGGTGAGCGAAGAAGAATTGTCTGCAAATGGGTGACGGGTGGAAGCCATTCCTAGGTTAATTTTTGCTCCCACTAGTGGGATTTGAGAAAATCTTTGAGGCCCCAGAGGCGATGTTGCTTCCATCTCGTGCTTGCAATGCTGTGTCAAATCCGTCCTGAGACATTCCTTCAGACTTATTCAGTGGCAGGAGCAAAGATCCTCCTTGAGATTATGGAGACTTACCATTGATCCAAGGAGAAAAGTATTAGAAAAGCCCTAAATCTATTGCATTTGAGACAATTTAGTCCTAAACCTTTTAATTATGTCAATTTAATCATAAACATTGTGAACTAGTGTCAATTTAGTTTCCAACTTGAGGCTTGTTAGAGGGTCATGGGCTCACAATTAATTGAAGTTGGAGTCGTCTTCATCGGCCTATCCTTCTCTAGGAGTGTTTCCACCTACGAGAGCTGCCAACGGTAGTCCCTCCGGTAAGGGCACCCAGCCTGGTTACGTTCTTTATTTTAACATGTCGGTACCCACTCGCCTCGCACCCCTTGTTCCAAGTTGTATATTTTTTTCCCTGACAAGGTGGGAATACCTCTGTATTTTACGTTCCCAAGTTTAGACAAAGCAGTTTAAGGACTTACTCAGGTCTAAAGAGAGACTTACCTTTGATCCAAGGAGAAATGTCAAAAAAGTCTCAAGTCTATTGCATTGGTAACAATTTAGTCATAAACCTTTTAATTATACCAATTTAGTCATAAACCTTTTGACTTAGTGTCAATTTAGTCATTTTGGCTAATTCTGGCTTGATATTGCTGATGTGGACGCTGGTTGGCTTATGTGGCACCGTCGGTGCTGACATGAATAATTTTTAATAATATTTTAATTATTTTTTTGATTTTTTGTTTCTTTTTTCCTCTCATTTCTTCTTCCTTTTACTGGTGACTTGTCACCGACCATAGTTGGGCGGGTTGGCCTTGCTTGGCCATAGTGACGTTGAGCCCCGGCGAGGGTTGGCCTCGCCAGATTTGGCTTGGGTGAGGCTGACCATTGACTGGGCGAGGGTAGCGTCAGCGAAGGGAAGCCCTAGCGAAGGCTCTCCTTGTCAAATCTAGTGAGGCCAGCCCTCACCCAAGCTAGGGCAACCTCACCAGGGCTCACCCTCGCCTAGGTGAGGCTCAGCAAGGGTTGACCTCACCAGGCTAGATTTGGTGAGGCTGACCCTCGTCAAGGCTCAGCATCGTCAAGGCCAGCTCGCGCAACCATCATCTATGACTAGCACTGATCACAGGAAAAAGTAAGAAGAAAGAAAAAGAAATAAATAATAATAATAATAAATTGAAAAATTATTAAAATATTATTAAAAATTGTCCACGTTAGCGCCGACGATACCACGCAAGTCGGCCAACATTCCTATCGGCAATATTTTGGCCGGAAAGATTGAATTGACACAAGTTCAAAAGATTTAAGATTAAATTGTCATCTTTAAAAGATTTAAAACTAAATTGACACCAACACAATAGATTTATAACTTTTCTAACACTTTTCTCTTGATTCAAGGATAGTGCATGTTGATCTCAAAAGTCCTATAGAAAAAAAAAGCGAGAAATTTTAGAGTCACCCATAGAAGAGTCATCCTAGTCATTTGTTGAGAGAGTAATTGATTTTTTTTTATAGTTTTCAATGGGCGATCTTAATACGGTAGGAGTGTTGCATCCCAAAAGCACAATACTTCATAATCTATTCCAATAATTTAAGTATGCTTGACGAGAGAAAAACAATGCACAACTAAATAAGATAGAGTAACTAGAATCTTTACAATCACTTTCATTTTATTTTTTTGGTAAAAAGAAATTTCTATTCGTTACCAAAATGACATATGAAAAAATGTATAGGAAATCCCAAAATTCACCATAACAAGGCAATCCATAAAGCTCCAAAACAAATAAAAAAACCAGAAATTAAGGTCCATCTTAGGGTCTAGTTGGCAAATATAGCCACACACTCGTCCTTCAAGCATAAATCTATGACTGCGAATTGATAGGGTCGGAGTATGATTCCACATTACTTAAATGTGTGTGATAATGTGTCTTATATACACATAGTCTCCTCTGCTAGGCTTAAGGGTTAGAAATTCTAACATAGCATCATATCACAAGTCAATAGTTCGAAACTTGGCACTCCAGCTGGCTGACACAAAATAACATTTATGCCCATTGTATAATAACCGAGTTGAATCAAGGAAATGTAAGGGAGCGACTTACATTCGATGGGGAGCATTAATATAATCCCATAGTAGTAGTTGTGGCCTGCAACCATCGCGACAAATGTGACCACCACGACGATGGTCGCTGCAGACGAGCAACCACCATCATCGAGCCAACCATCACGACAATAGTAGCTGGCTCCGTTCAGCCACCCACAATTCCCTCCCTATGTTTTTTATTTCTAGTTCTTTTTCTTTTAATGATATTAAGTAGCTTTTTGATTTATAATTTTTATTTATTTGTATAGTTATATCTGACATGATATTCAATGTTTTACTAGACAAAAAATAAGTGATAACAATTCCCCGCATTCTTGATCCTATTTTATCATATCCTATTACTATTCTACAACCAAATGCAATCTAAAACTTTATCATATCATCTTTTTAATTAATTTTGTTTGGAGATTCTTTGCAACCTTCTTTGAATAGAACATTTTTCCAAGTCTACTTCTCGATGGTCGCCCAGGCCATTGGTGGACTTGCCATTTTCAAATTACCTGCAAAAGAGTGCTTGTGCCCAAGAGCTCACTGTAATCTTCTGGAATGACGGAACGGTTAGCCGGGTTCCTAGTTGTGATATGCATTTTACTTGGAAAAAAAGCAGTCAAGTGCTTGCCCTTCCCATGAATAAACAATTAGCTGAAACACCTCGGGCCCCAACTTTTCACAATGCCCAACAAAAACAAACGTGCATATCCATAAACATAATTTCAAAATATGCCACCGCTTGAAAAGGTTGAGAACTCATAACAGTAGTCCCCCAATTTCATAGTCTGCAAAGTCAGCTCCTCTGCTGAGCAAGCTGATCACTTGCTCAGCAGGTAAACAGATAACCTAAACTAAGTATTGGATGTATTTTCAGCAAAGATCCAGTAAATAATTTGGTGGCAAATTATAAGTAAAAAACTTAAGATTCGCTTTCCCACTAACTCCTCTAAATTCTTTATGAGCGAATATGATTAAAATGGTGCTTTTCCTTCACATTTGCAGACAAATCCATCAACTGCACCAGCGAGCTCAAGCTGAACGCACCATTCTCCCATGGCTGCTAGTGCTGGTGCTCCCTCTGACATTGGCTTTTCACAGTCTCGTGCTCATCTGAAGCAGCTCTCTCTTGGGTTTAGCTGTTCGATTACAAGCAGTGCCTCTAAGTTCGTTTCCTTCCCTTCCAATTTCTCCCTCAGGTACCTCTAGTTCATCTTTTGCTTGTCGTTTTCGCTGGGATATTTCTAGTTTTGATTCTGGGTTTGTGTAGAAACGCAATCATCTTCTGTTATATTTCGAAGTTGATTTGATCCTTGTGTTGTATGATTGTGGTTGGTTCTGGATCTCCTCCTGCAAATATGAATATACGTTTACTCTTGAAAACTTTCATCTTGCCGTATTTGAGTCATTCGGTTTCACTGCTGATGAGCCTTGTCACTTGCCAGAGGTGTAGTTAATACTAAGGAATTCAAGTCGCCTAGACTAACTCCGATGGTGAAAGCACAAGGTGGTCCAGGACAAATGGACGTTGACCTCACTCTGAGTCCAAGAGTGAATGCTGTGAAGCCTTCGAAAACGTTGGCTATCATTGACCAGGCGACTGCTCTCTTAAAGGCTGGTGTACCTGTTATTTCCTTAGCAATTGGAGAACCTGATTTTGATACACCTTCTGCCATAGCAGATGTAAGAAATTTTCAGGTCCCTTCATCATCTGATATCTATAAGACCGAGAGAATTGATAATAGCTTCTTTCACTTTTGTTCCTAAGGCTGGAATTAAAGCTATTTTGGAAGGTCATACAAGATATACACCAAATGCCGGCACATTGGAACTCCGCACAGCGATCTGCCGGAAGTTAAAAGGTTTTTCTCTGTTACTCAGTTCATTAGCATCAGAGAGGGCTGACCAATGGGTTGACAGTAAGTCCTAAGCAATAGTTATGACAATTTCTGGTTATTGCTTTGCTTATTTTTGCTTTCTGTATCTGTTGTAAGAGGAGAATGGGATCTCATATACACCGGATCAGATTGTTGTTAGTAATGGTGCCAAACAGAGCATTCTTCAGGCAGTTTTGGCGGTCTGTTCTCCGGGAGATGAGGTGTGCCCGCTGCTTAAGAAAATCATGCCAGTGAAATTTCTTTGATTATGATACATGTTCTGTTATTTCCTGTTTTAATTCCAATTCCAAAAGCCATAAACGTTGAAGCGTGGCAATTTTGCCTATTATAGGAATCTATAGATATATTTGAACTGTTGGAGTCAAATAACAGTTGAGAGCAGCTTTAAGCCACATCTTGTTTCATGCAAAGTCTTCTGATAGGTGACTTGACTTTGCATCTGTGAGGTTGTTTTGAGTGATGACATCTTGGCTATATAGTCATAGTAGTTATTTATGAATCTGGCTGAAGAAATAATTCACCACTTTTGTTATTGAATGTTGTAATTGAATTAGTGAAATTAACACTAAGAGTCTCTAAACTTTGGCCCAATATGCAATGTCGTCTTTGGACTTTTAATTCATCAAATGCGGTTTTTGAGCTATTTCTAAATGTTCAATCTAGTTTGTAAACTTTCAATTTGTTCAATCCAATCCCTCAACTTTACACAACAATGTGAAATCACTCTTTCGTACTATTCACAAGTTTATGTAATTACACTATTACCCAAAATTTTTAATATTTTTTTTCATTTCAATCCATTTCCTATATCAACAAAAAAATGTGCCATCTTTTTACTAACCTTGTACTTTTTGGTTTTTCTAAATATTACATTAGTTCCATTAAGATATATTTCAACTTTGATCTTTATGATAGTAAAAATAGACTCTAATCTCATGTTATATTAAGTTGACATTCATGTTGTTTTAGTAAAAAGTTTTTTCATAAGGAATTCTAACAATGATATTAACTATTTATAAATACTCATGCTTATATTAATGTAAATCTACTAACTAGTTTTTTAGATAGATAAAATTTTCAAGTTTTTTGTATTTCTTGTTCTCTTAACTAAATTCAGTTAAATTTGTGAATTTGAAAATTAAAACAGCGAGAATATTTAGAGATATTGATGAGGTTCTACTTTTACTATAATAGAGTTCATTAACTAAAATATAATTAAATGAAACTATTATAATATTCACAAGTACCAAAAAGGTAAAAAAAAGTAATACAAAGATAGCATATTTTTGGTTTATTAAGGAAATGGATGGACATGAAAAGGTATCATAAAATTCGAGCAATATTGTAATTATGAAAACGTGTGAATATTACTGAATGGCTTATTTGGCTTTGTTATTAATAGTTGAGGAATTAAATTGAAAAAATTGAAGGTTTAGGACTAGATTGAACATTTAGGAATAATTTAAGGACCACATTGAACAAATTAAAAGTTTCAATAATGGACAAAAAAAAGTTTCAATGATGAAATTGAACAATTGCTAAAATTTGAGGACTAATGATGTCATTTTCATAGTGGATTATAAACTTTTTGTCGAGTCTCGCTCCTGTCACCTATACATCCTCTTGAAGACATAATTAGATCTCAACCTATGATTGAGCATGTCATGAATGGTCGGACATGGAAGTGTACTGCATGCTTTAGGCATGTGATTTGGCATAGTTTACTTCTAATATCCTTGCAGTTCTGTGAGAACTCTGTGATGTTGTTGGGTTTTCGTTTATCGATGAAAACTATATTCTAGAAGGATGTGCAATTGGGGCCTTGGCGTAGATCTCGTTTGCTGTGGTGCTGCAAGTAATGAATCAATATATACTTCCATTTTTTAAATTGCAATGCAAGGTGATGAAAAAGGATAGTGGCAATGGCTATATGTTCATAGTAAGAGAAAGGTGTGTGAACCATGAAGTTTAAATAGTTGAATATGGTGGAAGTTCAATCTTATCAATTTCTCTGTTGAAGTTAGAGCAAAATGGCGGATACATATCTTGTATCAGTTAGGCATCAGAACCCTCATTTTCAATCATCCAGTCTAGGCAGCTACGCATTTAGTTTGATCCAAAGTACATGCATTCTGTTACTCTAATTCTTCTGCAATGCTCGGCTTTTTGCTTTGTATTTTGCCTGTCAATTTTGGACTTGCCACCATTATTTTCCCTTATAAACTCTCCATTGCTATCGTCTTGGCCAGTGCATTGATTTCATCAGCCTTTGTCCTTAAATCATGTTGATCATTCTAACCAATTCTTTCACCCTTGGCTATGGTTAAATCAGTTTGTTGCATCGTTATTTTTTTCATTTTCTTACACCTGTACTTTCGCACTTGCATAACATTTCCTTGCATAATGCTTCTTGGAGGAACTTTAAGTGCTGTTCTTCTAATTATGGTTTTGTGTTTTTCCCTTGTGTATTTACGGACCAGATTCTTGTCCCAGGTCATAATTCCAGCTCCCTGTTGGGTGAGTTACCCTGAAATGGCAAGGCTTGCTGACGCCACCCCTGTAATTGTTCCAACAAGCATCTCTGAGAATTTCTTGATGGACCATAAGCTTCTTGAAGCCACGCTTACTGAGAAATCAAGGCTTCTGATTCTTTGTTCTCCGTCAAATCCCTCAGGGTCTGTGTACCCCAAAAAATTGCTCGAACAGATCGCTGCAATCGTCGCAAAGCATCCCAGGCTTCTGGTACTAGAAGCAAATTAATATTTTTTTCCTGCTCCTTATGTATGTCAGATTGACTTGACAAGTTATGGAAAAATTCCATGGCAAACTTTTCAGGTACTGTCTGATGAAACATATAAACACATCACGTATGCCCCAGCTACGCATACAAGTTTTGCATCTTTGCCAGGCATGTGGGAGAGGACACTCACTATCAATGGGTTTTCTAAGGTAATTGGAAGCCTTTCCTTCTCAATAACTATTCGCATCCTAAATTTCAATCTCATGAAATTCATCTTTTTCAACTAGTTTTGCTTCTTTGCAAGACTATATTCTACCTCATGCCCGTTAAAAAACATCTAATTTTAAGATATTGGAACATCTGTAGGCCTTTGCAATGACTGGCTGGAGGCTTGGTTATATTGCTGGTTCGAAACACTTCGTTTCAGCTTGTGCAAAGATCCAGAGCCAGGTATGGTGCAGCGTCAAAATCTAATCACGCAAATGATGAAGCTTTCAACAGAGGTTGCCTAGAGTTGACTGAAATTAAACTTGGTATAGAAGAAATTTTATGTCAATGAAAGAAATTTATATCTGGGAGAGAAAGCATTGGTTTCTGATGCCCAATATGTTGAAGTACACTAAATGTTGGATGAAGCAAGTTATTAAGGTGAAACCAGCATGTGTAAACAACCTGTTGAAGTGATTGCTTTCTGATTCAATTTCCCGAGTTTTGTGTCTGGCACTATCTATCAGCGTTGGCCAACTGGTTGAATTTGTTTTGCGTTGTGGCAGCTTACTTCAGGTGCCAGTAGCATAGCTCAGGAGGCTGCATTTGCCGCTCTGTCGATGGGTTATGCTGGAGGTGAAACTGTCGCAACTATGGTAAAAGATTTTAGGGAACGGCGAGATTTCTTGGTTAAAAGCTTTGGGGAACTGGAGGGTGTGAAGATTTCAGAACCTCAGGTACTAAATCAGAGATTGACCCGGCATGCAAACTAATGATTCTCATTTGGTCTTCCATCGCAATTTCGAATTCCACATGCTTCTATATGCAGGGAGCCTTCCATATTTTCATCGACTTCAGTTGTTACTATGGAGCTGAGGTCAAAGGCTTTGGTGTAATCGACGGCTCGGAGTCACTTTGCCGCTACCTGCTTGACTTGGCGCAGGTATGCATCATTGAAGTGCATGTTTTTATCTTCCTCTAGATGCAGGAGAAAAAGAAAAGCTCTTGAAGATGTGTTCGTACCAACTTCCTTTGTCGTCCCTCACCAAAACTTTAACATCTCATATGCTGAGATTGTCAATGCTATATCTTGTGTAGGTTGTGTTGGTCCCAGGGGTTGCATTTGGGGATGACACTTGCATCCGCATCTCTTACGCCGCTTCCCTCGCGACTCTAAAAGAGGCTTTTGGGAGGATTAAGAAAGCACTTGTCACACTGACACCCGCCGCCCCTGTTTGATGGTCACAATGCTGCCGCAGCATTGGGGACACCTTACTCCAATTAGCTGCCGCTGTTCTATTTCCTATCATACTTATTTGTTTGGATAGACTCTGTCATAGTAATTTATTTGTGCTTGTCTCCTTGTTTTGTTCATCATAATCAGCAAAGACGAGAGCAATGATTAGATGCAGATTTATGATATATTTCATTCCAAAGGAAAATGTCAATGTGAATTGTTATTTCATTGGTTTTTATTGGGAGCAGCCCAACATGTTCGGGAGTCAATTTGAAGTATCCAGATAATTGCTCATTAAGAATACCTAATAGAAAGGAGTCCTATTATGGTAGGACGCTGAAAAGGAAGAAATCTAAATAAATAGTTTCATTTAGGAAAAATACTAGGATGGAATCAATTTTGGTGATTGCCCAAATGAGAGGAATACCGGTCAATTAGGGAGGATTCCTAACTTGGATGAAGGTCTACCACTATAAACAAGAGGGCTTGGGTACCCCAAGCCAGACCCCAAAAGGGTCGTGTGAAATGGTGAACATCCATCATATTCTGAAATGACAGAATGTATGCCTGTACCACAAGTTCATAGATGAATGAGCACATGAACTGATTGATAAGAGCTCAGCACATCCGCCTTTCAATTACGAAATCTCTTCTTGAGGACATTGTAGTAGTACCAAAGAGCAAACAAGGCAAGAAGTAGAATTTCAGAAGGTTGCAAAAATAGAACTCGAGAGAAGAAGATGACATAAGTGAAACTGATAATGCTTGATCACAGTCACTACCTTCACAATTTTTTGAAGAACTAATCAGAGGTATGTTCTTGTTTGAACTTGAGAACTATCTGCCTCCCCGATCGAGAGCGCGTAAATGTTATGTGTTCACAAGAATTGTTAGTATCTTCGCCAACCAGACCAGAATTCGCCTTCCCAGGAACCCATTTCGGTTTTTCACTCGTTACTCGGCTTAGCCGACAATCCTCCAAGATTTTAACCGAGATATCATCAGTTTCTTCCTTCTTGGGCAGGGAAAATTTGCATTCAGCTTTCAATTTATCACCAATTATGGGATTCGTAGAATATTTAATCTCTGGTGAACTCGTATCGAAAATTACAGCTTGGAAGGTGGGGTTCTGTTCGTATCTAAAGAGCATCGATTGGCCAGGAACAATAGAGCAATGATCTACGAACTTTTGCCATCCTTCCCCAAGCAAAAGCCTGCCATCACTCCATTCTAGCTGTACTGGCCAAATTTCACCATCTGGAAACTTAAGAAAACACTAAGCTCGAGAGGTCATTTCCATGCTTTTGCAGAAACCTCTTTGGTATGCCCTGAGGAAGCCCTTCAAAATCTATCACTAGAAATGAGAAAAGGATTAGTATAGGTTATGATTAACTAATTGATGCCATAGGTCCGTTAGTCATCCCAAGGCATTTGCAAAGTGATGAACGGAGAAAAGTTTGCGATCAAAATATAAAAAATTGAGAAAAGTTCGTAATTTTTCAATACATGGTTTTATATGATATGAGGGTTGTATCCCTTAAGCACTATATTGTATTTTTTGTATTTCAAGTATGATCAAAACTTAGAAAGAGAACAACAAGAAACAACTAAAGAAGATAAGAGTAACTAGAAGTTTTTACTATCACCTTCATTCGCCATCGCTGAAGCTCAGTTCTTAAGACATTTCAATTTACAGATCCATCGTTCGTCAAACAGAGACAAAAAAACAAGAAAGAAAAACTTGATAACATTGTATGTCCAGCTTATAACGCAACTGATATCATTTTCCAAAACAATGCCAAGCATAATGGTGGCGATAAACCACTCCTAAGTGTAATCAGAACTCCTGAAAATTGAGATTTCAAGCACGGTGGGACTCTGGTTAGTCAGTTCAAACACACAGACATCCCCTTCACACAGAGAAGTTGCTCTCGCAAACACGAACCAACCTTGAGATAACTTTCCTTGGTCCCCCGGAAACTTGGTTAACTTCGCCGACCACGTATCCTTCTTGTGCTTAAGTGTCACGACCTGCACGGTTCTCTTGATATAAGTCCGCATAAATTTGACCGGTACACTATGCGTAAATGTTTTACAAACCGATATTCGACATTAGCATTCTCAAAGTAAATCGGTTCCATGATCATGTCAAGGCATAAAAATTCTAAGTAGGAGGATAAGGAAAAATAATAACCCAAAACATGTACTCTCCAAGGTTTTCATGAACTAAGGAAACAACGCCATCTCTGAGTTACGCAGATGTCAATGATGAAACTAGGTCAATGAGACCCTCACTGCAGTGGAATTTTTAAAACTAGGGTACACCACGACTATGAAAGCGGGATGCTTCGATTTGAAATCACGTGCCGTTTCAAGAGCAGCAGGACATGGCACATCACATCTATGAGCACCGGTGTAGCACGGCTTGCTCTGCTTGCACGCTTTCTGATCATGCCTGTAGATAGTTAATAAAAGGAAAAATATTTCATTTTAAAATCCAAAATTAGATGATACAATTCAGAAAGGATATGAGCCAATGAACTGAATCAAATGTTACTGGGAAATTGGTGTTCATAGGAATAATCATCATTTTCACTACCCGTACCAGAGTTCACCTTTCGAGAAGCCGAAGCCAATGCTGACTTTTCCTAATTTTTGGGCTAGGCCGACAACCCTCTGAGATTGTGGCTGAGATATCATCAGTTTCTTCCTTCTTGAGCAGAGGAAGTTCACATTCTGGTTCTGTTTTGTCCATGATCACAGGATCGGTGGGATATTCAATCTCTGAAGCACTCGTGTCAAAGATCACAACATGGAAGACAGAGCTCGGTTCATATCTGAAAACTAGGAATTGGCCAAAACCAATGGAGTAATGGTCTGTGAACTTCTGCCAACCTTGGCCAAGCCGAGCCATGCCACCACTCCACTCCAACTCCACTGGCCAAACGGTTGTACTGCTTGGAACCTTGAGAAACACTGAGCCAGGGAGGTCACTACCATGTCTCTGCAGAAACCTCTTTGGTATCTCCTATTGAGCAGAAGAAAGAAACTCAGATTCAATAAATAGTTCAATAATTTTTTCACTTAAATTTATGATATTAAGGTTCTTGCCCAAAGCAAGTAGACTCAATAGCATGGTGAACCACAACCTTAGTTAACATTGTCACCAGAAATTTTTGGATTCAGGTAGTGAACAAGTAAGTTTTACAACTTCTTTTCAGGCTCCCTGCAAAAATATCTTCGACTCCATCAGCAACTTTTTGTATGTGACATGCAAATGCAATTACCGTGTTCAGTAATTCTCAATGTGACACAAGGGAATTAGATTGTGATAAGAAGTAGCTACCTCACCCAATTAGAGTAACTTGGGTTGCCTGCATCCGGGGAATTAGTCACGCGGCAGGCTTGGATACTGGTATTATTCTAAGGGGGAAAAAGAATTACCGGCCCTACATTTTGCTCAAATTCACATTCACATAGAAGAAGCTTCAGTACATGATTCGCATATGAGCAAGCAATAGCATGAATTCTACTCTACTTCACAAGAAAATTCTTCTCGGTTCAACATTAATTCCGGTAAATTAATGTCATTTCCTGAACAAAATTCAACATTATTAGGAAAAAGAAAAAAAAATCCGGGAATATATTCTAATGGGTCAAAGTCATGCGGGTTTCAATCCAAGGACTAGTCCAGAGACTAAACACTGAAAAACAGAACAGTCTTCCTGCAAGTGAAACACCTTGCATGGCATGGATGTATTTTGCTCACTTGGTCGCATACAACTGTCAACTTAGTCACACAATTAGCCAGAAAGGAGGATCTTTCACGATCAAGAAATACATCGAGCAGCTGGTGGGCAAAGAAGAATAAAAAAGAAAATCAAGAATCACTTGGGGAGGGGAGAGAGAGAGAGAGAGAGAGAGAGAGAGAGAGAGAGAGAGAGGGAGGGAGGGTATGCTCACAAGCTTTCTGCTCGGAAGGGCATCGGAGGAGAGTATGAACTTGAAAAAATGAACAGACTTGGGCGGTTCAAAACCCTTCGGACGACGGGAGGTCATCCTCTTGAAAGAAGCTCCTTTCAAGGTCATGCGGTCGCCTGTGTCTCACCTGCTTCAGGAGTCGTGTTGTCCACTCTGTTATTAGCTTTTCAGTCGGTCAGAGCAACCAAACCGCCGCATTAGAGCAGTTTGCACTGAGGCTGGGCAATCAAATCGGTTCTACCTAGGAACTGAATCGGACATCCTGAAAACTGATATGATTTCCAATTTTGAGTAAGAATCACCAGAAACCGAATTAAATTTGGAATCAGTTATATAACGTCACACCCCAAAATCATTATGAATGGGGATGACACGATCATCATTCCATCCGAAAGACACAACATCAAACCACCAAAATCCAACTTTCAAAAGTCTCATCTTCGCTATGATCTCGTACTACTCATCGCTAGTTGAAAGAACTTGAAAAAAATTAGAAAATAGAGAGGTGAACAATCACAGTTCAATGGGTAATACATCGCTTCAAAGTAAATGAAACATTCACTATGCATATTTATAAACAAGATATCACTATTTATCAATCCCAAAAGCTAGAGTACTATATACACAAAATATCAAAAGTAGCGTATGAATCAATAATAATATCAATTATCAATGGTCTATTTCATTGATTAATCTCATTTAACTACACACCAATGGTCCATTCAATCGACTAATCTCAAATCGCATGTCAATAGTCTCCTTCATCGACCAAATCCAAATCACATGTCAATGGTTCACTCCAATGACTAAACTCAACTCAAATATCTAGCCATGGTCACAAAAAAAGCCCTATGACAAAGTGACCAAGATTCCTCCCTTAGTTAGGTCTCCAATTATTATTAGCCGGTGACTCGGCCCACAATCATATCTTGGACTAGTATGCATAAACCCACAAGCCCCTCACTGAGCTCATAGCGATATTAAGCATCAATACCAACCCACAACAACATCCTCCACAGTATTTATAAAGCCAAATTCAGAAATCATTTCATATATCACTAAAAGCTTTCGCTACTCAAATCATCCGCTATAAATACTTTCAATAAAATATTCTCAAATCATTTCAAGACTCGTCCCATAAACCAGTTTTACAAATCGAATCAAATCAAATACATGTCATAAAGCATTTCGCAGATCGATATGATTCCATAAACCGTACTCAAAGTATATATTACTTCTTAACTTCGTTTATCAAACAAAATATATGTTTCCATCAAACAATTCTCGTACCATGCACAAATACGAAAATGTAATAGATGCTCAATCCAAATTTTATGCAACAAATATGCTTATTTATAACTCATAATATCAAATATTTATCATCTTGAAGGCATGAGTTTATAAATTTTTAGAAAAGATAGCACCACTTACCTCGGAACGACAATGACAAAACAAGTGTTACTCGAATCGTTGAACTCGTGATCCTATCAAATAAGTGAGAAACGACGTTAAAATTGAATAACACACTACTTCAACTATGAAATGGCTATACTATGCCACTCCTACGCACTAACGAATCGCATACCCCAAAGCGATTATTCAAGCTGTTCGTTACATGGAGCTTGAGTGCGAAACTTTGTCACGCCTTAACTCTCTCCATTGAATCTCGTTTCAAACATACTTGTAGTCAAAAGAAGCTCTTTCAACATACTACAAGAACCCCTACTTGACCGTTCCAAAATCAAGCAAAAAACCAACGAAATATGGCCCCAAATTAACTTGACATGCACCGATCATCGCGCGCAAGAAAATTTAAAATTTTGTTACAGGCAAATTGTACACTCAAATTGAGATCTGTAAAATCCTACAGCTTCACAACACCATAAACTATCATTTCTATATAAATACGCAGCTCAACAATTCAAAAATTGAACTTCGCCGCTCGAATCTCCAATAATTCTGAATTTCAAGCCCTAAATACGAAACTACTCTGATTGAACAAACGAGGGATGCGAGCACTTACCGGATGTTGCGATACGGTGTTGAGTTGGCTTGGCGAGGCTCACGAAGTCCTCTCTCTTTCCTTTCTTTTTCTTATTCTCTCCTCTCTCTTCTTATCTTTTGCCCAAACGTGCTTCTTTCTTCTCCCTTTATCTCCTCCTTTTTCTTTTCCTTTCTTTTTTTTCTTTCTTTTTCCTCTCTCCCTGAAAGCTCTTAGTTTATGCTGAAGCTTCCACTCTTTTCCTCTTCTTTTTACCGTTCAACTCTCCTCTTTTCTTTTTTTGACTGGGTCAAAAACCCATATTTTACACAAAGCCTAAAAAGCCTAGTTTGTCTTGACATCTTTTTTTTTCCTCTCCTTTTCAATTCTCTCTAATCTCATTAAGATACTTCACCACCCTCTCTTGCTCGTGACTCACCCTTCTTGCTCGCTTGTGGCTCGCCCTCACTCGTTCGAGCCTCCCAACCCTTGCTTGTTCTGACTCATCTTCACCCTTGTTTATCTTTTACTTTAAACTGTTTTTTTCCTCATATTATCTTGCTGTGAAAAATGAATCAGAAAAAGGAATTAAAGAAAAATAGGTTCTTGGATAGACCCTACTGGACCCAAAAAATAAAATAGGTTCAAGATTGGTTTCGGGACAAGCATGGTAGCTTTCAAACTCCAAAAACTGGGAACCATTTCTAAGAGGATAAGTTCTAATTTCCTAATTTGAAACTTACCCACCCTAAAAGGATAACTTTTTGTTTGTACTAGAGAATCCTGCTCATTCATTTAAAATGTGAATGTGAACTGAACTTAGTCATCCCAATGATATCTTTTACTTTGCATTGGGCTCTCGGTGAGAGAAGAAGAATAGTCTGCAAATGGGTGACCGGCGGAAGCCATTCCTAGCTTGGTCTTTGCTCTAGCCAGTGGGTCTTGAGAAAATTTTCGAGGCCCTGGAGGTGATAATGCAGCGGTGACCTTGCTTCCATCTCGTGCTCCCAATGCTGTATTTGAATCTATCCTCAAACATCCCTTTGGACTTATTCAGTGGCACGAGTGAAGATCTCCTTGAGATTGTGGAGACTTGCCATTGATCCAAGGATAGTGCATGTTGATCTCAAGTCGTATAAAAAAAAAGCAAGAAATTTTAGAGTCCCCCATTGAAGAGTAATCCTAGTCATTGGTCGAGAGATTGATTGAAATTTTTTTATAGTTCTCAATGCACGATCTTAATATGGTAGGAGGGTTGTATCCCAAAAGCACCTATGCTCCATACTCTATTCCAAAAATTAAAGCATGCTCTAAGAGAGAAAAACAAAGTACAACTAAAGATGGAGTAACTAGAAGCTTTACAATAACTTTCATTCACCATCACCAGAGCACAGTTCTTAAGCACCCTTGAGTTTACAGATCCAGCGAATGCCAAAAAGAGACATTAAGAAACTCATAAAATTGTATGTCTAGCTGTTAATACTACTAATACAATGGATTGTGATAGCTAATTGTGATTGTGGTGGCTTGATTATACTTAATCTCTATTTAGTTCTAATTATTGAATTAAATTGGTTTATGTTAAATTATGCTATTAGTCTTAAGCTATGGCTAATTTGCTTATAAGTGTGGTTTAATTAAAGAAATGGTGGTTTTGTATTAAATAATGGTGATTATGTAGTTTTGGATATTAATGATAATTATCTATATATTAATAATTATTTATTTCTAGTAAATAATAATTATTAAATAAATTTAGAAATTATTGGGAACCATTATTTGTGAGTAAGAAATGTTTATTTATGTGGAAAGTTAATTGGTTAATTATTTTTATGGAATTAGATATTTTTTGGAAACTAATTAATTACTATGGGATAATAATTAATTATTTATTTTGAGTAATAATAGAATTTCGAAAATTGGAAATTAATTATTTTGTGAGAGAAAAATAATTAATTCCTTTTGGAAATGGAAATGATTTGTTAGTTTTTGGGCGATAAATAATTAATCATTTTGGATGAGAATTCATTAGTTAATTGAGTTTTAATTAATGAATGATTTTGAGGAAAAGTAGTATTTTTGCAAAGTAAATCACGAATTACTTTGAATAAGAATGAGTTATTTTTAGTGGATAACGGATGGTTCACGTTGGAACGTTATCTAGTTGATAGTTCTATTGGGTTGCTCGTATTTGATTCTTTGAAAGGACAAGAATTACGATTGAAATGTCAATTGGATTGATTACAACTGATTCACTGTCAAAAGAGATTGTTTCTGCAAGTTAATATGTGGTCATTATGTTTGGCATGATCGTATGGCCGCATGGGAAGTATTCTGGCATTGTGCACGTGAAAGATGCGGTAAATTGTCATGTGCAAGCACGGATCATGTCTGCATCGGCTAAAATGCAAGATAATGAAATGATCATGAGTGATTGATGTGTTTGCGTGATCAATTAATCTACCATCACCCAGTGGGAGATATGTGGTGGACATAGTCTGTTTTAACGGAAACTGAATGGGTGATCAATTAATCTGCCGTCACCCAGTGGGGGATCTGTGATGGACGTAGTCCGTTTTAACGGAATCTGATCCTGCTGTTTGATCCGGAAGTCAAGTTGCGGTAGAGGCCGGACTGATGCTTTTGCTCCATATGGAATGCAGTGGGTGGGAGCCCCATGACGTCCTATGGATTGCTCCATTGCTCCCTATAATTGCCGTCTGGGCGAGAACCCCATGACTTGGAAATGGAATGTCGTGTCCAAAGATTGTGGGACAACGCCCAGCTATGCTGAAAGATAGTAGCCCCCCCCCCTTGTGTACAGTAATTAATCGGAACACGACAGAATGCATTACGCATGAGAAAGCATATGATATGTTCTGGTTAAATGTCTGATGTGCCTTTGCATTGAAATGTGCCATGAGATAGACTGTATCATGCAGGTCGTGTATGGCAAGAAAGGGTAAGGACGCCTGTGATTGCATTTACTGGTTGTAAATGACTCTGTTTCGGGCTATAGCCTATCTGTGCATTAAATAATGGCAAATTGAGTATTCATCGCTGATGACTTGTTGCCGCTAGAAAGGATTGCATGTTTAGGGCGCACCAAGGTGAGTTGGTTTCCTAGCCAGGGTTTAGGACTTTGACTTACTGAGTTTATCTCAATCCGCCGTGGTTAAACATTTTCAGGTCCATAACATGGAGAACCGGCTCATGGTGCTGTTCGTGGCTGTGTTAGGATGAAGTAGATTAACTCTAGCCTTACTGGTTTTATTGGCTTGTTAGGAGGTGCCCGTTTGAAGGCCTTGTACTTATACACTTTTCAGGATTAATCAGATATGAAAAAGGTGGTGCTTTTGGAATGTATATGTTGATGTCTTTCTGCTATCCCTGTTGTTGATATTGGTCAGGTGATGTTTGAATTGCTTCCACATGTATTTAATACGAAAGATAAAATGAATGGTTGGCAACACATCCTGGGATGTCGCATTCAAATAACCGAGTTGAAATGGAGGTTGTTGCGTGCTCGAGGGTTGAGGCGTGACAAAGTTGATGAGGCCATATTAATTCAAGTTTTGAAGCAAAGGCCATTAGAAACAAGGATTAATACCATCAGAACTCCAAATCGGTATATCTTTGACAAATTTATCCCAAATTAGTACACTTGCAACCAATTTATCCTATATTAGTTTCCATTAAATTTTACTGTTAAATTGCTGAGTTTGATGACTCATGGCATTAGTGTGCCAGTTTGGGATTTTACTCTTTGTTTGTCACAGTTGTATCAATTTCTTGGCATTAATCCAATTTAATGGAGGGTATATTTGTCACAAATGTACCAGTTTTGGGTTTTTGAAGGTCAAAAAAAATAATTTTGGAATAAATTTGTTACATGTGTACTAGTTTGGATTTTTTATGGTTATTTGGGATAAATTTGTTACAGGTGTACTGGTTTGAGATTTTTTGTGATAAAAGAATTAATTTAGAATAAATTTATCACAGGTGTATCGGCTTAGAGTTTTTTGTGATATTAACTCTATAAACAAAACAACTGCGTAAGAAAAAAAATTAGAGGGTTTAAGGTTGTTCTGCCCGTCCACCTGTGATGTGATCTCTTTTCTTTCTTTTCCGCCACCTTAAACTAATAAAACAAACTTGTTGTTTGCTGATGATTTTATCTTTTTGGTGAATTTTCAAATGTAGTTGTTATGTTAAATTAATATTATTATGCCACGGCTCAGGTTATTAATCTGAATAAGTCAAGAATCCTTTTCAGCTCAAGATGCCCTAAGAGATTAAGCCAAAATATGGCCCATGCATTGTGTGCTTTGGAAATTGGCAAAACAAAAAAATATTTGGGAATACGCCCAGCTTGACTGCGTTACTTATTTTAACGTATCAGTGCCCCATGCCTCACGTCCCTTGTGTTTTACATCCTAAAGCTTAGACGAAACAATTTAGGGACTTATTTAGGTCCGAAACTCATTCGTCGTTTGCCGATGATTTTATCTTTTTTCGTCAATGAATTTTCAAATCTAGTTGTTATGTTAAATCAATATTATTATACCATGGGTCAGGTTATTAATCTGAATAAGTCAAGAATCCTTTTCGGCTCAAGATGCCCTAAGAGATTAAGCCAAAACATGGCCCATGCATTGTCTACTTCGGAAATTGGCAAAACAAAAAAATATTTGAGAATGCGCTCAGATTAGGGACCATCAGATAAACAAATGATTGCGTTGATCCTTGCTAGGGTGAATATAAAACTGGAAGGGTGGGAATAAAGTTTGACATCAAAGGCAGGAAAAGAAGTCCTACTAAAGGTGGCAATTCAAACTTTACCATAATATGCGATGTCAATCTATAATTCCCTTATCCATATCTCATGCTATAGAGCAAAATACTTACTGCTTTTTAGTATAAGAATGGGGGACCGAAAGTTGGAATACATTGGAGAAAATGGGATTTACTTAAAATAAGGAATGACAAAGGAGGCTTGGGCTTCAAAGGCTTAACCACCTTCGATAAGGCCATGCTGGGTTAAAAGCTTGGAGAATTGCCCAGTCTTTATTAGCATAAGGGAGCAAACTCATGAGCTCCATTTGTTTCACAAAAAATATTTTTGAAATTTTTTTTTCATTTTCTAGTATTTGGATTGCTTAGGAAAATGAATCAATGGAAAACCTATGTTTAAATTCAAGAAAATGACTTCCTCTTTAAAAAATCAGAAAACCCAAGTCACATGAGTTCCTGAAAAGTTTGTCGATTATTGAGCATTTATGTCTTTGATTTGTTGGTGATACAATGACTTGGAAGATGTCATCAAGAGACTTGGTGACTACAAAAGGACTTGAAGAGGGGATGTGGTCTAATGGCTTGGTTATTGATGTTAATGTGTGACATTCAATTAATATGGTGTCCAATAGAAGCCAAAGATATCATTGGAGAGCCGAGCTCCTCAGTTTCCGGAATTTCCGTGTTAGATATATCATGTCAGGAGAGGATGTGACCGTAATGTTTGTAATTGTTTAGCGCCATTGAGCGTTGGGAGAGCTGAGATGGATAATGGGCACTATGCCATGGCTTGAACGTAGAGCCAACATGGATATTGTTGAGACTACGTCTTTAGTTTGAGTAGGTTTCCTAGTTTGAGTAGATTTTCCTAAAAAAAAGTTTTCTATTTTGGCTAAGAACAACATATCTACTCTAATATTAGCTACAACAAAGCAAATAAGAGGAGTATTAGATTTTCTCACTATTATTTTTCTGAGTGAGTTTTTTCATGATAATTTGTGAGAAAATACTTATGAGTTTGTTTTGGGCTTAAATAAAGTGTGGGAAACACTCGATTGTATGAGCGATTATAAGTCTGTAATTCTTCGATTGATTAATGGGTTATTTGCTGCTGGCTCTTTCTGTGGAGTAGGTATTAACACTCGAACCGACCACATAAATCTCTAGTATTTTTTTATTGTTCCTCATTTATTTCTCTAATAATTTCGTATTAATTTAATTGCAAAATCTGTTTGCATTTCCGCGTTATATCACACCAGTTTTAAATGAGCACTCGCTTCCTTTTTGAAATCTTTTAGATGGAAAGATTACCTATAACAATTGACATCGAGCAGGTATCAGCACTTCTTCCACTCCTTCCCTCCTATTTTCTTCTCTGAGTAATCATTTCACCTAACTTGCTCCATTTTCCTATTTTTCTCAGCATAAATGCACATATTACGACCTTTCTTCCTTGTTTTAGCACACATGTCATGTGGGTGCATGATGGAACCTTTTAATCTCAGGATTAGGCCTAAATTTCCCTGAAGGCCCTTACGACAACAGAGATATATCAAATATCGTTTACTTTCAAATGAATAAGAACATGATTTTCGCATGGTCAATATACGTTCTTCATAATTCCATAATCACACCTATGTTTTTCCTATTTGTACTCGGTGGAGCAGTAAAAGAAGTAGGGGGTAAGATTTGCTTAGACTTGGTGTAAGATCAGTTTAACACAATATTTCACTTATACAGAGCTCAAGTTGTAAGCCACAATAAAATATCTTATCAAGATTATTAATCTTACTTGTACTATCTTTTACATAAAAGACATAGTATGAGTAGGGATTAATGATCATCGCAATGGAGAGATCGCGGGGCTGAGTGGCGTGGCTGTGGCTATGGCTGTGTTGGGCTCGTTATGGTGGTTGGGATGACAGCAAGCAACGACTGTGGCAGCAGAGCACGGTGGAGGTTGCTCAGAGGGAGAGGAGAGAGATATTGGGAGCAAGTGTTTTAGGCTCCGTTTGGTAACGCTCCAATTTTTCTGTCGTTTTGTTCTTTAGAATAAAAAAAGAATAGAAATCCATTTGGTAACGTCGGCTAGTGTTTTTATTCCCGGGAAGAGAAAATTATTCCAAGGAATAGAAACAAGAAGTAGAAAAAAGTAATTTCTTATTCTTGGGAACAATTTCTAGAAGAGTGTTTCTTTTGTTTGTCTTTCTCTTTGACTGCCGGTTGCCGCTACTCGTGCCCACCGCTTGCTGCCCACCGCAAGTCGCCGGTCCCGCCGTCAGCCCTGCCGATCGCTAGTCCGGCCACCAGCTGCCAATGACCGCAATGACCGGCGTCCGGCGGCGGTCGTTGGACGTTGGACGCCGATCGCCGGACGACGGACGCCAACCACTGGTCGCCATTCGCCGCCGCTACCGAAAGAAGAAGAGAATAGAAAATTTATGGGTCGTACTAAACGCATTCCTATTCTTTTCTATTCTGAAAATAAAAAATTTTGTAGTTACCAAACATGTTATTTTACTCAAAAATTGTTTTTGGGGGATAGAAATAGAAAAGAACTATTTCTGAAAAAAAAATTATTCCCAAGAGTAGAAATATTATCAAACGGAGCCTTACTCAATGGGCGTGTGATTTTCAAGGAATGTGGGGGCATTTTGGTAAAGGCGAGCATTTTGGGGAGATGTGGGCTGATCTAAAAAGCGCTCAATTGGGTTTCCGAGGTATCCGTACATAAAGCAGGATTGAATTTAAGATGTAGAATTATTCCTAATTTGGATGATCTGACTCTAAGGCTCCGTTTGTTTGTCGAAAAATATTCTTCCGAAAAATATTTTGCGGATTTTCCAGTGCTCGGGGGGCGGAAAACGTTTTTCGTGGGAAAATATTTTCCTTCTCCCCCTCACAAAATAGCCTAAGTCTATGGAAAATGACTTCCTCTTCTTCAAAAGCGGAAATCATTTTCCGAAGCTTCCTCTTCTTCTTCTTCACTAAGGTCGCCGGCCGCCGCCGGTCTTCGGCCGCAGCCGCCGGTTGCCGGCCGCCGCCGACGGCAAAAAATATTTTCCCAAACTTTTTCATATTGATCGCCGAACACCGGAAAATTATATTCCGGGAAAACATTTTCCAGGAAAATGACTTCCGGGAAAATTTTTTCCAAAAGGAGAATATTTTCCGCCAAACGAACGGAGCCTAAAAGGTTAATTGGAAAAGGACGTCTCGAATTTTTATTGTATACTCTGACCACAATTTGCTAAGCGAAGCATCTAAATTGCTACATTACTATTTATCTTTTTTTTTGTCGAACATTACTATTTATCTTACCTCCCTACTTTTTTCTAGGGAGGTTGAAAATGCTGTGGTTGCTTTTGTTTAAGAAGTTTCATTTGACTTGATTTGGTTAAGAAACTAATACACATTTCTAGTAGTATATTTTATTTATTGTTGGGAAGGCTACTTCTACTCTAGTATTAGAATAGAAATGATCGATCCTATACTCAAAAATTTCCTTATCTTAAAATAAGAACCTTTACAATCAGTACATTCACCTACTCACTATCATAATGGAACCAAATCTCACAGCACTCCAGGTCTCCTTCACAAAGTCAATGACCGCCATTGCCTCTCCACGTGCCTTGTCCGCAGCGTCGCACCTCAATAGGGCCGGTAGGAATAGCCACAACGCTGTCGCGAGGATGAAACTAATAGCCATTGGTCTCGAAATTGCCCTCGATAGACGGAATTTGCCAGCGAACACTTTCTTCGCCGCAATCTTGACAGCCACGCAGAGGCCGCGCACAAGGAAGAAGGAGGTGACCACCCACCTCGGCTCCTTATGTCCAATGTAGTAGAAAAACAGCTCATGCATGAGGCCCGAGACTAGGAAGCATGCGAAGGATGCTGGCAGTGTGGCCCATGTCCTCCCGATCACACGACTGGAAATGGACATGGCATAAGACAAGGAGGCGAATGCATCATATACTGAATTCTTTTTAGGGCTTTGCTAGCATAACAGTTTTTGAGTTGCCGTGAGAATAACAATATGTTGTGAGTCACAAATTCTTAAAAGGAATGGACCCCATAACAATTTATATTTATTTATTATTTGATTTTTTGTAATTCAGAACAGACTGTTATTCTCACAGTAAATTAAAAACTATCACCCCTTCTCTTCTTTTTATACTGAGATGGGTAACTATATAAAGTGTAGAGCTTCGACAAATCGCGAGTGAATATTTAATAAATGGGTCAAGCATCGAATGAGAATTGCTACTTTGTGAGCCTGTTTTTTTTTTGGTATGAAGTCTTAGTTTGTCTAACATTTATGGAATTTTTTTATAGTCCATTAGATAGTATACAATTGTATTATGTAGTTAACCGTCAATGTTTCATACGTAAGACTTGCCTTTCTTTTCTTTTTTTTTTTGGTCGATGGGTAAGACTTGACTTACATGTATGTAATTAAATGTGACAGACATAAATCTATTGTAGTATAGAAAGTATTTGGAACTGCGTATTTTTCCCCTCATGTTTGACTCAAACTTAGTCAAAGATTATTCAAGGAAAAATATACATATAATACCAGTAAAAGCTAATTGATCCATACCAAAACTGTTCTATGAGCGCCGATCCATTGGATATTCATATATAATACCAGTAAAAGCTAATTGATCCATATCAAAATGATCCAAAAGTCAATTCAACATAATAATGAACGATGAAATTATTTTGGATCTTAAAAAAAATACTAAAGAAAAATAGCCTCTCACTTGACAGGTAAATATACGGTAGGGCGAAGTATATTTGTGACCATGAGGTTCCATCTCCTCCCCCAAAAGTCTTGTAGCGAGGTCGAGAGATATGGCTCTTCGAATTGTGGCTCAAGCCTGATACCGACAAGTGCTCGGACCATGGCTCTGACCATGGCTAGGGACACCTCCAATGCGACATACACATGCACACAATACATCAAGTTGATCGTCACCGGATGAACTCGATCCTCCCTCTCAGAGGTGGGCAAAAAGGAAACTATATATCACCAAGCACTTGATGACATAATTCATCACCGATTTGAGGCCTCTCTTGTTGATTTCTGAACATGGGTGTTCGTCATTTTTGGTGCTCTCAATTGGGTTATGAATCTTGATAGGCAGGCAAGCAATGGGAATGAAGTATGCCAACGAGCAAGATTGGCTTGAAGACAATGGGCCTTTGTCATAGGCGAAGAGGATGAGCTTAAAATTGCAAAGCCACGCAATGAAGAATGAAGTGAGGCCTCCGAGAGAGATGGTAGTGAGGCTCAGAGGGAGGATGAAGAAGAGGCCAATGACGGGTGAAATGCCCAGGAGCCTCTTGTTTCCACTAGGGACGGTTTGACTGATGGTGTGGCAATAGGTGAGTGATATCACCACCAAGGTCCATACCATGATAAAGTTGTTGATCTCTCCCTCCATGTTTACACACTAGAGGCACACACTTGCGGTAGCGAAGCTTGTGTAAACAGTTAGTGTTGTCCAGGTGAAGTTGCGTCATATGATTGAACTCTAGCTCTCTCTTTGCTCGAGAGACTGGTCTTAAATTTGCATTTATAAGGAGTTGTTGGGAGGGTTGATGCGGGGCATGTTTTGAAGAATCGGGAATTAAATTTAATGAGAACTATTACCGGAAATAAATTAATTGCTTTATATGTTGGCAGTCCAGCGATTCTATTTCCTAGTCAATGCCGGTCACGATGAGAAAGAAAAAGTACGTGGCACTGCAAGATTGACCGTTTCTAATTGCCAACGTGGTTTCATCAATTTTGAATCGGCCCCATTTTTAAACTCAGTCAATTCCATATTATAGTT
The DNA here is from genome assembly GCA_031216235.1 of Syzygium jambos. NCBI lineage: Eukaryota > Viridiplantae > Streptophyta > Magnoliopsida > Myrtales > Myrtaceae > Syzygium > Syzygium jambos. Next base: position 17,526,057 of record CM062224.1, read on the forward strand.
TTTAGTACAAAATAAATTGTTTTGCAATATGCATTCAATCGAAATTAATTGATTTATGAAAAGTATTTTTTTATTCTACTCTATCTCTCAATTTATTTTCAGACTTTTACTCTTTCTCTATACAGAATGAGGCAGTTAAAATGCACACCTAAAATTTCCAACTCCCTCTGAAAAAATTATAAATGAGATAATGACTTAAATTATTCATGAATTTTAATTAAATGTGCAATGTTTCCTCACACCTCTATCAACTATATAAATGATTATTTATTGTTTATTTCCTGGGTGGATGAAGTAGTCCGCAATTTGCGGGGTCTTCGATTGTGCAGCCTGCGGGAGGTCTTTTCTTCGACAATGTCAAGGAGACTATCGTCAGCAGCTCAATTTTCAATATTTCTCATCTTCGAAAATAACTTATGCAGATTCTGAACCACTAAAATCCAAGAGCAAAAGCGAATCAAAAGATTCCAGTCAAATTTGGTGACAGACCTAAACAACACCCGTATTTTCATGTCTTCCTAAGAGAGAAGTCTCTTGAGGCAGACTCAGGAGTCAACAATGGAGTAAATACCACGTATGTTCCAGAAGAATTGCTCACGATGCGTTTTAACCATAATTTCTTGGGCAAAATAAGCATGGCCAGTTTCATGCATTCCACACAAGTGCCTTTGTACACATGTCAATCATTCACTAAAGAGATAATGATACAAATGGTCCATGAACTTTGACCCAATGATAAATATGGTCCATAAATTTTTAATTTATTCAAAATGGTCCATGGACTTTTGATACTCGTTCAATTTAATCCATGAATTATACAAAAACGTTCAATATTGTCCTCCCAATAATTTAAGTGCAAGGACAACATTGAACATGTTGATATAGTCTAAGAACAAGATTAAACATATACTAAAAGTTCATGGATTACATTACACAAATTAAAAGTTCAGAGATCAAATTGTATACTATGTCAAATTTCAAGGATTATTTGTGTCATTTTCCCTTCACTATATATAAAAAAAAGAGATGCCATCCAAGCATAAAAAATTTGGTGAGCTCCTACTTATTTCAAAGTTTCAAGGCATTCAAACCTACATAGCTTACCATTTCTTTAATACTGTGAAAATACACCTTATGTAATAATAATGCCGAGCCTAATTCCTTAAAAACCCTTCAACTTTTGATCCAATCTCAATTCTGTTGTGAACTTTTTTTGTTTAATAAAAATCACTAATTTTCAATCTAGTCCCAAATCTACTCTGTTAACTCATCATCCAAAAATTGCCATTGATTTTTTCAAAATTATTATATCAAGAGCCTATTGTTGCTCTATATGAATCTGAGGGTGTTGATGAAGACACGGATTCTGATAATAAACATTTACATGGCGTTGATGTTGCCATTTTTCGATGCGTGGGCATTTTTGCAAGTAGAATGAAAGTTGGTGATCTATGTTTGAAAAAAAAAAGGTTCAGGGTAAAATTGGGAATGGAACTAAAGTTGAGAGTTTTTTTAAGGGAATTAAGCGAATAATGCCCATCAAGGTGCAGCATAATTTCTCAATAAATTAAAACCCTCGCATAATCGGGTCTACTGCTTGTGGAATAATTTTTCGAGCTATATATATGAATACTTGCCATTAAACTGCTTTGGAGCAATTACCTTTAATTAATTGACATTTTATTGGAAGAAGACACACTCAAAAGTAAAAAATAACAGTGAGATGACTAACAAGTAATAACGCTACGAAACGACAAATCACATGTAATAGGTGAATTTGAGTGTCACCCATCGATTAAAGGTAAGCAGGGATGCAAGTACGCATGAACAACATTGATCTTCCCATGTAACAAGTTCGTTTTGGTGTTCCTTTGTACGGGGACTCCGTTGTTAAGGAAAAGGCCACCGGGACTCATCCTTATAAAATATGTGGAACCATGGAAGATTATATGATGCCTGGGGTCTCAGTTTAATTACCTCCGCAAATATGCTACACTTCTTCCCTAATATATTGCCTTACCATGTTAACGAGTGATCCTAATGTGGGAAAAGTTATCAAATCGGTATTAAATCTACCGTACGGGCATCAATTCAGTTATAAATATTTTAATTTAATCAATGTAAAACCTTCATGCGAAACTTCAATGTAGTACCTCTAGCCAATTGCTGACATTATGATCCACATAAGATGTCGTTTCGAGTAACCTTGTCCCTATAATGTACCATGTACAATGACAGGCGATGGCTAGACACAATGTCAACAATTTTCCGTAGCAATTGACCGAAAGGACTATATTAGAATTTCGCACAAATGTTTCAAATTATATTGATAAATTTGAAATTTTATGACTGAATTGACATTCGTACAATAAGTTTAACAATGATTTGATAATTATCTCTCTCACCATGGGTGGATTTGGTCAGGTCATATAGAAATAGTACTTCAAGATCAATTCCGTGTCCTAGGCATTTTCTTTTTCTCAGCATCCATTATTTTGGCACAAATACCTTTTGTTCTCAACAAGAAACACCCTGAGAAGTTTCAATTGTCCGAAATGAATTTGTAAGTTTGCAGATTTGCAATATCAAGTTCGTAAAAAGAATCAAATTATTGTTCTGACAATTCAATTATGTTATATATGATAAATAATTATTAAAAGCTTGTTGCTTGTATTCTATTCCGGATGTCGATGTTGGAAATCGCATGACTCGCATTCTAGTCATAGTATGTGTATTCTGAAGAATATTATAGGACTTAATCCATTTCTTTTTCGAGCCAAATTCGAGTGCCATCACTATATCCCTCTTGTGAGATTGAAATGTCATATAATGGATCAATAGTTTTATATTCTAATAATGAATAACATCTAAAATTCAACATATACTAAACATAAGATAAGTAAGTGGAAAATAGAAAGCAAGGGATTACTCCTTATCTTCTTCTTAGTCTTTTCCTTCACACAAGAAAGGGTTTCTCCTCATTTCATTCTCGTGTTTACATAAAAGCGTTTTTCTTATCCTATGCATTAAAGATGACTACCGTTAGTATTAAATTCTTCTAGGATTATGAAAACTTATTTTTTTATATTTATTACGTATACATATTGGTGACACCTGATTTTTAGTCAACGCATCATTAAAGGCAAAAATTTTTTTATTAGTGTTTCCGATCGTGATGGAACTTGTTTCTCAATAAAAAAAAATGTTGTTTTGCATTGGCCCTTCATTTGTACCTTATTTACATTTCATTTTCATCAAAATTCCAAAAAGTCAAAGATTTTACTTTTGAGTTTGACTTTTTAATCAATACTTTGACCAAAAAGTCAATCCCGAGTCACAATTTTGCTTTTTACACAAAAAATTTCAAAAGGACCTCAATTTCATTTTTGCATTGTAAATTTTCAAAAAAATCGAAGTTTGACCCATTAATTGATGTTTTAGTGATTAGTCACTAAAATGTTGACTTTTTGGCAATACTTTGACTAAAAAAAGAAAATTTTCAAAATCCTCAAATCATATTCTTTTTGCTTCAATTTAACTTTGGGGTAAATTTTTTTACAAAAATCAATTAAGAACCTAGTTTTCCAATTTTTTTTGGATTTAGGTTTAAAATTAGCCAAAAATGAAATTACTTTGTTTTTAGTCATTTTTTAGCATAACTTTATTCACAACATATGATCTAGAGGTCACCCCGCTTCCAATCGTTGAAGCAATTTTGGAATTTTCCATTTGGGATAAAAATTTCCAATTTTTAGCCCTAATCAGGGGTCGCAATTAATTTTTCATGGTTTGAGCAATTGTACCCTTAATGAGCTCATTTCCTTAGTGGCAATTCCAATCCGATATCAATTTTGGCAAATTCATGTAGGAACTTCTCAATTGACAAATTTGGTTCAACTGAAAGTTGCAAAAATCGAGCTAATGTGGTTCGATTGAGCCAATTCAACTTGGCCCATTATAGAGTAGAGTTTAATTGAAGTAGTTGAGCTTCAATTTGGCCAATTGAAGTACAATAACAACATAGGTCTAGCTTGCGGCCTCATTTCAATAGGAATTCAATAAATCTAAGCATTTCGTGCACAATTAATCAACCTGGGATGATCCAATTGCACTTAAATTGATCCAATTAACATAGGAAAATTTTAATTTCATTTGAATTGGACAAAATTAGAAATCTAGGACGAAATTTGTAATGACCCCAACTCCATCTCTAGGGTCTTGATTGACAGGGGTTATGTTTGCGACGTCCCAGTCTCGTTATCATCTCAATTCTTTTTATCTTGTTAATAAGCACATGCAGAAGACGTGAACAAACAAACTCCCTAGACAAACAACAGCTGAAATACTGGTATATACATCACACAGAATACACTACTTTATATTACAATAGTATATTTACACGCCCTTTCTCTACGGGCTCTCTTTCCTATTTAAATCACACTATAAGTATCCACATAGATCGGACGGTTTCTATCTCCTCTAGTGTGACTGCAGCTCCCAAAATTGATGTGAGACTTCCATGCCTTCAACTCTGAAATATAAGGGAGTGAGTCAAGGGACATAGTAAGTAAAATTCCTAGTTCTCTATTAGGAAAGCATCTCATCATCAAAGTCTAGCACGTATAGCACTTGCAAACAGTGTTGATGGCATATCAATAGCAATTTAAATGCTACGCCTTGACTATGTGCAAGATTCTCAGGCAATTTACCTTCGGCTTATCAATGAACACATCAACACATCATATTTATGCATAACCAGCACACATAAACGATTCATTTAACTTCATCCTGGCTCAACCAGGCTCTCTTGGCACAACCGAGACTTTCAGCGTCATATTGGGCATCATGACTCAACCGAGACTTTCAGCTTCATATTGAGCATCGTGGCTCAACCGAGTCATCTCGAGGGCTACCTTATTCGAGACATCTAGGCTCAAGCCTAGGCATCCGGTTGGTGTGGGGACATCCTCACCACCTTAAGTGGCGATGAAATATCTGATGTAATGATGATGTCAATCGTAATTGATCTATCTACTGAGAATTTCGCCTGCGAGTTTGAGCAATAGGTTGAAGGTCCCTACGATAAGATAGTAAATAGAGCAAGAATATTCTTGTGAACCTATGAAAAGGAAACAACTATGATGAGATACTAAATAGAGCAGACTAGGGAGTCTACCAGAGGGAGTAGAGGATTGCACGGCAGAGGATCACAAGGGGCATGTGGCGGCGTGATCCATGGGTCAGGATCAGGCCGGTCAGCAAGCTAGTGGTGGCAGAAGCCATGCGCGCCTGCTGGTCGGCCTTAAAAGCAAGAGACGGGTTCGGAAGAAGGGGGGCTTGCTCGGGAGAGAAAAGAGGGAGAGTGAGCAGAAAGAGCAGCGAGGAGAAAGAGAGCAAACAGATTAGTTCGCTCACACAAGGAGAGAAGTGAGGGCTCGGGCGGCTGAGTAAAACGGGAAGAGCAAAATAGCGTTCGCTTGAGAGAAGGGCACGATAGTTATTGAAGCTGCACACCAAACCTGGGAACCATAGCCAATCGACGTCGATCGCTGCCTCTGAAACGCTATCCACTCGCCACCGCTCGTCGTCGTTGCCCTTGGCCTCATTGGAATACCGGATGAGCTCCATTTTGCTCTATTTCGCAGTAAAGAGTTTTTGAGCTGAAGGTTCCGAGCGAGTTAAATCTCATCATCAGGTGATTTCGTTCGTAGACTGTCATTGAAGCTTCTACATCAACGCTCATAGCCTTGGTTTGGTACGTTGAATAGGGTAAGGTTAAGGTCTGAAACTTGCACTCAAAGTAGACACCACTTGTTCAACGATTTGCCCATGAGAAGTGTTGAATCTGGTGTGGCATAATCGGCCATGCAATGGGTGTTTAAATCTAGTATTAATGGGCATTAGCTTCGTTGATTGTTGAGTTGAAGCTAATGCTGAGTTTTATCTCATTTTCGTGCACTTCGGCGCCAGTCATCCAGGGACACGCGAGTTTGGAGTTGCTTTTCTCAACCTTCGTCGCCAACGATGTCGCAGCTTGAGGCGCCAAGTCAATTCATTCTTCCCTGTTTCAGTATGCTTTAGTGTGTTTTCTACGCTGTTTTGTGCGATTTTTTAGCTCAAAATTTTCTCGTCGAAATGGCTCGGTCATGGCTGGAGTAGTGGTTGACGGGGATATTTAGTGACGGTTGGCGATGTCAGGTACCGACTTCGTGCCTGGTAACTATTTCTAAACAGAAATAATTCTGTTTTAGTTCTGTGCCCCGAAAAAATTTCTGAGCATTTGAAAGTGTTTGATAAACTGTCCAAAATTTCTATTCCTAGAATAGAAAAGAACATAAATACGTTTGATAACTACACAAAATTTCTTTTTATTAATAATATTTTAATAATATTTTGAATTATTTAATATTTTTTTTCTTTCTACCCATTTTCTTCTTTGGCCATGGCCCGTCATCGGCGACCGGCGGCCGGCGACAGGCCACAGCCCAGGGCCGGCGAGGGCGTCACGGCCCTCGCCGGCCGCCAGCGGAGGCGAGGGTCCCCCTTGCCGGCGAGGGCGAGGGCTGGACCCTCGTCGCCTAGGCAAGGCGGCTCGCCGTCGGTCATGGCGAGGTCGGCCTCGCCCAGATCGGGCAAGGCCGAGCCTCGCCGTGGGTCACGACGGCGAGGCCAGCCCTCGCCCTCGCCAGCAAGGGCGACCCTCGCCTCCGCCGACGGCCGGCGAGGGCCGTGACGCCCTCGCCGGCCCTAGGCTGTGGCCAGTCACCGGCCGCTGGCCGCCGGTCGCCGGAGACCGGCCACAACCTAGGGAAGAACAACACAAAGAAGAAAATAAAAAAAAGAAAAAGAAGAAAAAGAATTCATTCTCAAAATTGTGCCGAGAAATAAGAAGTAACTTTTTTTTTACTTCTTGTTTCTCTTCCAAAACTGTTTCTAGGCAAAAATTTTTGCAAAAATGTGCTCGGGAACAAAAAGTTTACCAAACGCATTTCTGTTTGCAAACTATTTCTGAGAACAAAAGAACAGAAATTTTCACTGTTTGGCACGTTACCAAACGAGCCCTTAATGACGGTTGGCGATGTCAGGTACCGACTCGGACTGGTAGGGTTTCCAGCGTGAGCCTGTGCAGTTTGGTTCAAGCAAGTTCGTTAACGGTGGTTCTGCAAAAGAAATGACGTTCGGGTGAAGTTGCATGAGAAGAAGAAGACTTCGGGAAGGAGATGAGTCAAAGAAGATGGGCAAAAAAAGACAAAATAGGGAAAAAGAAAAGAAAATGAGAAAAAGTCAAAAATAAAAAATAGAAAGCAAATAATGGGCTTCGGGCCTCTTAGGGCGCGCATAGAATCTATTCTGGAGCAGAAATTCTGCTCCAGAATGTATTCCGGAAAAGAAATGCGTTTGTTAAAAATTTTCCGGAATACATTCTAGACCAATTTTTGCATTCTGGAATAAAAATGTGTTTGTTAAAAATACTTGATTCCATAATGCAGTCTTGATTCCAGAATGCATTTTTTATTCCAGAATGAGTTTTGGGCAAGAAAAAGAGAAGCTACTTTGGGCATGAATGGTAACCATTCTGCTCCAGAAATCAAATTCTTGTCAGAAATTGATTTTCGAAATTCTTGCAAGAAATTGATTTTTGGAGAAGAAATCTGTTTGATAAAACATGACTAATTCTGCTCCAGAAATTGATTTCTAGAACAGAAATCTATTTTTATTTTTTTGGGCACCTAAAAAAAATTTCACTCAAAGTGGATGCCCAAAGGTATTTAAAGTCATTTTGTGAAATTTTGAAATTTTTGACTTTTTGATTTTTTTGGACACCTCATAAAATTTAAATTTCACTCAAAGTGGGTGCTCAAAGGTATTCTAAACCATTTTGTAAAGTTTTGAAATTTTTGATTTTTTGGGCACCTCAAAAAAAATAAATTTCACTCAAAGTGAGTGCTTAAAGGTATTCTAAGCCATTTTGTGAAGTTTTGAAATTTTTGATTTTTGATTTTTTTGGGCACCTCAAAAAAATTAAATTTCACTCAAAGTAGGTGCCCAAAAGTATTCTAAGCTATTCTGTGTAGTTTTGAAATTTTTTATTTTTTTATATTTTTTGAAAAAAATTCACCAAATTTCCTATTTTCTCGAAATCTGACTTTTTTTATTTTCTGGAAATTTTTATGAATTTTTTTGGAATTTTTTAAATTTTTATGCATTTTCTGAAAAAAAAATTAGTGAGAAAAAGAGAGAAAATAGGAAGAATGCATTCTGGAAGAGAGAAGCTACAAAACATAACTTCTCTTTTTCTTGCCCAAAACTCATTCTGGAATCAAAAATGCATTCTGGAATCAAGTATTTTTAACAAACGCATTTTTATTCCAGAATGCAAAAATTGCTCTCGAATGCATTCTAGAAATTTTTTAACAAACGCATTTCTATTCCGGAATCTATTCTAGAGCAGAATTTCTACTCCAGAATGGATTCCATGCGCACCATTTTTGTAGCTTCTCTCTTCAAGAATGCATTCTCCCTCTTTTCTCTCTTTTTCGGGGCCTTCACAACACATTTTGAGATCTCACTAATTTTTTTCAGAAAATGCATAAAAATTGAAAAATTCCAGAAAAATTCATAAAAATTTACATAACATCAAAAAAAAGTCAGATTTCGGGAAAATAGGAAATTTGGTGAATTTTTTCAAAAATATAAAAAAAATAATAAATTTCGAAACTTCACAGAATGGCTTAGAAGCCACCATTGAGTGAAATTTAAATTTTTTTAGGTGTCAAAAAAATAAAAAAATAAAAAATTTCAAAACTTCACAGAATAATTTAGAATACTTATGGCTACCCACTTTGAGTGAAATTTAAATTTTTTGAGGTGCCCAAAAAAAATCAAAAATCTCAAAACTTCATAGAATGGCTTAAGAATACATGTGGCCATCCATTTTGAGTGAAATTTAATTTTTTTTGAAGTGCCCAAACAAATCAAAAATTTCAAAACTTTACAAAATGGCTTAGAATACCTTTGACTACCCACTTTGAGTGAAATTTAAATTTTTTGAGGTGCCCAAAAAAATCAAAAAATAAAAAATTTTAAAACTTCACAGAATGGCTTAGAATACTTATAGCCACCCATTTTGAGTGAAATTTAAATTTTTTTAGGTGCAAAAAAATCAGCAAATCAAAACAGATTTCCGTTCTAGAAATTAATTTCTAGAGCAGAATTAGTCATGTTTTATCAAACAGATTTCTCCTTCAGAAATCAATTTCTGGCAAAAATTTCAAAAATCAATTTCTGGCAAGAATTTGATTTATGGAGCAGAATGGTTACCATTCGCGCCCTTAGTTGCAAGCTGGTCGTTCGTGAGAGGAAAATAGGCTTCAGTTCTGCGTAAATTGTGGGCTAAGATGGTTTGGGCTGAGAATAGAAATTGGAAGTGGGCTGGAGGCTAAGTGGGCTTCTTTTAAAAAATTTCATGGGCCAGTTTAGCTAATTCGGAATAGGCCTTAGGGCCGGCCCGGTTTAGTCGAACCGGGTTCGAATTCTTCTTTTTTATAATATAAAAATTTATAAAAAGTATAAAAATTAAAAAAAATGTAGCAAATTCTAGAAAATCAGAAAATTCTTAAAAATTGTAAAATTCTTTAAAAAAAAATAGAACCCAAGATTGGACAAGCCTTTAGGGCTTTAAAGTAGAATTCTTTGTTTTGGATTGTCTTTTTCTTTTTAAGGACTATATAAGATGCTTGTGTGTTTTTTTTCCTTTGTGATTACACTTGGTTGCGCATTTCAATATCTTAGATGTTATTTTCTTTGTTTTAGAATGGTTAGGATGAAACCTCGATTTCTTCAATAGGTTGCTATGGCATTAGTTAGCACGTGATCAAGTAAGGTACCGAAATGACATTAATTTTAGGATTAATGTAGTCAAGTTCCAAAGTTTGGAATCTTTGGTTCTACAAATAGTAAGATATTCTCTCATATTTTATTCGATTTTTAGCCGACCAATAAGACTAGTGGCTACTCCTTGTTAGAAAATTTTTACGAATACTCCAATGTCGTTGGGTATGGGCTTGAAAGAGTCCACGCCTAATCATGAGTTGTCGGCCCATTTTTTAGGCAATGCCCCTAAACATATTCCCTTTCCTGAGGGATAGGTCGCGACGTTTTGTCACAAACTAGTTGTTTTGTATAGCTTAACAATGTTTATCTGGTCACGTAGGCCTTCGCCTATATTAACCGGTGCCTTGGCCTTGATGGCATGTCTTAAGAATAGTATGCATATGTTCAATCCCCTAAAGGTTTAGATCATAGTGATTATGAGCACGAAACAACTAACTCATTATCCAACCATCTACAAAATCAATTTTGAATCCATTTCATAAATTGGGTTCACAAATCATATAGCCTGTCATAATTTAACCAATCAAGCAGAATACTTTTTACATAGCATTTCTCAAACCTTATAACAAATAATTAACTCACAAACAATTTTAAGAAATAATTTACTATGCAATTTCCATTGAACAAACAGGTAGTAATTACTCGATCTAGTTTTATGCAATAGATATGCTCGAAACACATTTTTTCCTTTTTAATAAGTATGATACCATGCAATGTCCCATTGGTGCTTTAAGATATTTGATTTCCATAATTTTTAAGACATGGGTTTCCAAATCTTATAAGAGATAAGCATCACTCGCCTAACATCGGGAAACCAAACAATGAAGACTATTTTGAGTAGAAAAAACTGGAAATCTTATCAATTGAGAAAGAAATAGATATCAAAAGCTAGTAGATAACTACCCTAAACAAGATTTGATTAAACTAAGTTTATTCCTAAATAAAACAACTCAGATGCACCAACGGAAAGCTTACTCAAAGTGGGAATAAACGGAGAGGCAATAAGAGGCCAAGAAAGTCTAGAAATCAAAATAATCAGGGCTCTCATTGTACTTGTGGAAAACATAACACTTGTCAATGTTACTGGAACATAAGGGCATACTTTCTATATGGGAAGATAAGACATGTAGAATGAGATTGTTCTATGTTGAGGATGCTCCATGTAAAAGAATTGAGGAATTTTGAAATGAGAATTCTGATCTTCATTGCCACAGAAACATAATATATATACAAGAAGATATAGCTATCAAATAAACTCCTAATTAGGCTAAACTACTAAAAATACAAGGACCACACAATAAAAAGTAATAAAAGATATGCACACAAAACTTCCTAAGTAAATTGCCTAAATAAATGGCCTAAATAAAGGCAGATCACAGCTGCCTTTTCAATACCCCTCTTAAGTTGGAGCATGGGGATCTCGAATGCCTAACTTGCGAAGAAGAAAGTTAAATTGATCCTTTCCCAATGCATTCATGAAGATATCAGCTGGCTGCATTGAACTACGTACATAATCTATTTGAATGTTACCATTAAGTATCTCATTACGAATAAAATGACAGTCCACTTCAATATGCTTGGTACGCTCATGATAGACAGGATTGGCAGCTATATGTAAAGCTGCCTGACTGTCGCAACACAAGTGCATAGGTTGAGAATGTGCCACACCAAGAGAGTCCAATAATCCTTTCAACCACTTAAGTTCACAAACTGTAGTAGTCATAGACCTGTATCCAGCTTCAGTGGATGAGTGAGACACTGTCTGTTGCTTCTTAGTCTTCCATGAGATAGGCGATTCTCCCAAAAGAACAAAGTAACCAGTCAAAGATCATCTCGTCAAAGGACAACTAGCCTAGTTAGAATCGCAGTAAGCAGAAAATTTGAGGTCACAATTGGCACGCAACATAATACCCTGACTTGGATTTCCTTTCAAATAACGCAAAACTCTAATAGTTGCCTCCCAATGAGCTTTCTTCGGCCGCTGCATGAACTGTGCAAGAATATGCACACAGTAAGACAATTCAAGTAGAGTTATTGTTAGATAAATAAGCCAACCCACTAGGCGCCTATATTGAGCAAGGTTGTCTACACCATCACTCTCAATAAGGGCCAGCTTGTGATTTTGTTCAAGAGGAATTTTAGCCGGCTTGGAACCCAGTAATCCAACCTCAGAAATCACATCAAAAGCATACTTACGTTGACACAAGAAAATACCATCCGAATTTCTCGCCACTTCAATCCCCAAGAAAAATTTCAGCTTCCCCAAGTCTTTCATATGAAAACAACGACTCAGATAGTTCTTGATCTTTTGCACAGCGGAAATATCATTATCGGAGATAATGAGATCATCAACATAAATAAACACATTCAATTGAGCAGTCCCAACTCGAAAAGTGAACAAGGAGTAATCTGAATATGATTGCTGAAATCCATAAGCTTTCAAATATGCCGCCAATTTCGCAAACCAACATCTAGGTGCTTGCCGCAAACCGTTTAGAGATTTCCGGAGTCTACATACCTTCCCTGATGATTGATAGGCAAATCCAGGCAACATCTTCATGTAAACCTCTTCCTCTAAATCGCCATGTAATAAAGCATTTTGAACGTCCATCCGATGAAGTTCCCAATTCTTTGCAGCCGCAATGGCAAGAAAGGTGCGTACAGTGCACATTTTTGCCATTGGAGCAAAAGTCTTCTGATAATCTATGCCTTCAACATGATTATTTCCCAGTATCACCAATCGCGCCTGTATCGTTCAACACTTCCATCAGAATTGTACTTAATTTTATACACCCACTTGCTCCCAATTGCTTTCTTCCCAGGTGGCAAATTTTCGACTATCCATGTGCCATTATCTTCTAAAGCCTGTATTTCTTTACTCATGGCCTCTCTCTACCGTTCATCTTTAATCACTTCCGCATAAGAATTTGGTTCATGTCCTACAGTAATTGTTGCTAAGAAACACCGGTGTTGTGCAGAAAATTTTTCATAACTCACATAACTTGCTATAGAATAAGGCGTACCTGAAGAATCAAATCGGGCAGATAAGCTTGTCGAGGGGCTTATTCTGATGGCATTTGTCACATAATCTTTCAAACGAATAAAAGGTTGCTTGACCCTTTGTCCCCTGCCTAACTGCTCTTCGACGACTGCACTTCTTTCCACGTCCTCATTGTTTGTGTGGATCAATTCCTCCATTTCATGATTCACTTCATCTTCTCTATCTACACTTCCGGCGTGCTCCTCGCCTAAGTCACTTTTTAAATCATCAACTTCATCACCCAACTCCATAACTCTATTTTTAATGAGATCATCACTTACTGTTTTCTCATCAGCATACGGAAATTCTGTTTAAGCAAACACTACATCTCTTGATACAAAGTATTCATCAGCTTCTAAATCATGCAATCTCCACCCTTTCTTTCCCAACAAAATAACCAACAAAAACACACCAACGACTTCTACTAGCAAATCTATCTTTATCCCGATTCAGATTATGCGCATAGCACAAATAACCAAAAATCCGAATATGTTTGTAAGAAGAAAGTTGGCCAAAGATAATCTCATATGGGGTTTTACCATTCAATAATATAGATGGAGTCTCGTTAATCAAATACCCAGCTGCGATTACACATTCTTCCCAAAATTCTATGGGTAAATTTGCTTGGAAATGCAAAGCACTAGCAACATTAAGGATATGGGATGCTTTCTTTCCACTCGGCCATTTTGTTGAGGTGTTCCAACACAAGAAGTCTGATGCAATATCCCATGTTCATCAAAATATTATTTCAAACACAAAAATTCACTTCCGTTATCACTTCTAACGATTTTCACATTTTTCTCAAATTGGCATTTAATCATCGCAATAAATTTCCTAAGAACACAAGCCACTTCATTTTTTTCCATTCAGTAATTACATCCACACAGCACGTGAGTAATCATCAACAATTGTTAAGAAATAAATTGCTCCACATGAAGCTGGGACCCTATTAGGTCCCCACAAACCACAATGCATCAATTCAAAACAATCTTTAGCTTTATTGTCACTAGAAAAGAAGGTCTCTCTTGTTTGTTTTGCTCTAAACAAACCTCACAAGTTTTATTGGTTTTCCTAACCATTTTGCCAGCTTCTGAAATTAACTCCACCACCTTAGAAGAAGGATGACCCATTCTTTCATGCCAAAGCTCAAAGGAATCCATATAATCCACTGTGCAACTATGTACCGAAGTCACTCCCTTGAGAAAGTAAAGCCCTCGCGTTGCTCACCCGCTCCAGTTAGGTTCCTCGAATTTAGGTCCTGTATAGCACATATTTTGTTAGTGAGTTAGATAACCAAATTTGAATCATTAAGAAGTTGTGATATAGAAATCAGATTGCATTTCAAATTGGGCACAAAAAGAACTTGTCGCAATTTCAAGTCTCCTCCAAGCAATACAGTTCCTTCTTTCACTACCATGGTCTTTTCTCCATCAAGGAACTCGACCGAGCATGGCACAATGTCACGCAATTCTCTAAAATATGCCAACGTCCCTGTCATATGGTGGGAAGCTCCTGTGTCAATAATCCAAGGAAAAATATTCTGCTTACCTGTCAACCTCTCATGGGCACCATTCTGATGAGAACTTAACATTCCCAACAAAGTCGCCCACTACTCATCATTCAATCCACTAAGACCCTTTCGATCTAAATCCGTCACAACTCCTCACCCACCATCAACTCCAGTTGCCTGTGAGACGTTGGCATGAGCACCTCATCTCTTGTTATGTCCATCTCTATTACCACGCTTTTGACCACTACCTTGTCCAGCAGAGGTTCCATGTGGTCTATTACCCCACCGTTCTAGATATCCTATTAGCTGGAAACAACTTTCAGCATCATGTCCCTCTCGGTTGCAATTAGAACAAAACGGGATTTTATTTTTATCCCCCCTTGAATTTTGACCACCTGCCCGGATTGCAAAACTCGTGGGATTGCCTCTTTCATCCTTGGTTCATGTCATAGTTCGCACTCGCTCTTGCTAAACCACCATAGCATAGACACTATTTAGATTAGGCAAAGGTTCAGTGCTCAAAATATTAGCTCGCACTGTTCCATATCCTTTTTCATCTAAGCCTATAAAAAATTGATGAACTTTCTCTTCTTCACGCTTTCTTTCCAATTCAATGGTAAGATTGCATCTGCAATCTGTACAAACACACATTGGTATCTGATCATAGTTATTTATTTCATCCCACAAGGTTTTGAGTTTACTGAAATAGGACACGATGGGTTGACCATCCTGCCTTCAATTGGCCAAATCCGATCTCAGTTGCTGCATCCATGGACCATTCCCAATCAAAAATCTCTGCTTTATATCCTCCTACAGATCTTTCACGTTCTCCATGTGAGAGATAGTCAAGCGAAGTGTCGGTTTAATGGTATTAAACACCCAAGAAACCAACATGGAATTAACCGTCCACCAATCTTCAAGTTCCAGTGAATCATCTGCTGGTTGCTTGACAAATCCATCAATAAAACCATATTTCTTTTTGGCTCGTAATGCAGTCCACATAGCTTGCGCCCATTCTTCATAATTCTCGCCCTTCAATTGAACTTAGGTAATCAAGTTACTTGGGTTGTCATTCGAGTTCAGTGTGTAAGGACTAAAGATTTTCTTGTCCGTTTCAGAACTCTGCTCACCTTTTTTTTCATCAGCCATGGCTCTTATACCATGTAAAAGAATTGAGAAATTTTGGAATGAGAATTCTGATCTTCATTGCCACAAAAACGTAACATATATACAAGATGATACAGCTATCAAACAAACTCCTAATAAGGCTAAACTACTAAAAATACAAGGACCACACAATAAAAAGTAATAAAAGATATGCACACAAAACTTCCTAAGTAAACGGCCTAAATAAAGGCAGATCACAGCTACCTTTCCAATACTCCAAATAAGCACACAATTGATCTATGTAGAGGAATGCCCCTACATTGGTAGACCATAGAAAAACCTACAAAAGTAGAGGATGATCAGGAAAAGTTTTTGTCATGCCTGATTAGGAGGCAACAACATCTAATGCAATCAAATTTTTCTGTTGAATTATCACTTTTTATTTTCCTTACTTACCAACCATTTCTCTATGAGTGGATTACCAACTAACTTTGTGTCACAAACTCATTATTTGAGTTAGTTACCAAATATTTTTTTTAATTACCACTTTCTCTTATTGCCGACAAAAAATATTGCGAAAATTCTCAATAAGAGCTTAAAATGCCATTATTTTATCAAATAAGGGTCTGAAGTAGATTTTATTTCAAATAAGAGCCTAAAAGGACTATGTTAAGGCCAGACTTTCTAAAGGATATTTTTGTCATTTACCTTTTTTGAATTTTTTTTCTTTTTTTCCTTTGTTGCGTGGGTCACGATCCTTGTCCAGGTCCTCACCCAACGACAAAAAAAAGGAAAAAAGAGAAAAGATGAAAAAATAATTTAAAATTAAAATTGTATTTTGATAAAAATACCCTTGATCGGCCAGAATATTTAGTTGGCCAATGACCGACGAAGTCAGGCCCTTATTTAAAACAGTCATGATCACTTTAGACCCTTATTTGAGATAGACATGGTTACTTCAAACTCTTATTTGAAATAATATCCACTTCAAACCCTTATTTCATAAGTGATGGCACTTCAAACCTTTATTTGGAATTTTCTCCATAATATTCTCTCATTATTTCCAACTTTTATTTAGCTTTCTTACCGATATCAAAAATGAGTAGTGATTAAAGTCACATCATTGGATGAATAAGTTTATTTTGGAAAATATGACTTCTCACCCATCCTTGATCATATGTATATGATTTGAGCTTTAGCAATATCCTAGTTGACTCTTCAAAGTGGCGCCTCATTGTTAGGGATGTCTCGGTTGTTCAGTTGAAATACACTTGGGGAGTTACAAATGGTTTCACCCTATACCTTTTTTATTAGATAAAACTTAGAATTATGTTTGGCCAGCGAAATAGGGTAGGAAATGGAATCATAGTTAGGGGTGAGCATCGGTCCAGGGTTCCCTAGACCGACCTTGGATAAGCCCAACCCGATAAGTCCTGATCCAGTTTCTAAGAGGATTAGGATAGTCCTTTGCTCTAGGAACCTTTAGACCTTATACTGTGCGGATTGATCCTCGATTCTGAAAGTTTAGGGATGGTCCAACTGGGACCAACCCTATCCATAATATATATTATATATTTTTGTCTATTCTAAAGTTTAGCACCTTCTCCTTTGCTGTTTATGAGTTTATCGTGTAAATTAGAAAGTAGAAAAAAAACTTAGCCCTAATTCGACATAAAAAAAGAAACCTTCTTCACTCACCTCGGCCTCGCTCGCCCGCCTCGGCCTCACTCCCCTCTCTTCACTTGCCTTGCTCGCCTCTGTTCACTCGCCTCCCCACTCACCTTTGTTCCCCCTCCTCGCATGCTCATCATTATGGCTTATTGCTTTTAGCAAGTGTAAATTTTTATTGTTACCTTATTTTATATTTATGTTTAATATCTATTGATGTTTATAGTTTGGTTGCTCAATGTCAAATTGTTGATGAATATGTAATTTGAAATAATATATTTATTCTGTTAAGAAGTACATAAAATGAAATAAAAAAATAATTAATTGGTCTCAAGTTGACCTTGGAACCAGACCACACTCATCAGGTTGGTCCAGTCCTTGGTCTGAGGCTCAATCAAGTTGATCCTCGATCCCAAAAATTGAGGACCAATATTGTGCGGGTTGGTTCCTAGGTTAGGTGCTAGACTAGCCCAACCCGAACCATGCTCATTCCTAATCATAGTGCCTAGGGGTGAGCGGTTCTAGACTCTTTACAGGTTCCATCTAGAACTTGGAACTTACCCTTATGTACATATTTTTCATTTTTTGAAACCTAAAACCTATTCATCGAAACTTTAAACTTTAAACCTACCATGTTACAGGTTCCAAGATCGGCTCTAGGGTCTAATGGATTCTTTTTTTGTTTTAGTTAAGCAAAATGAAAATAAACGTAACAATAAAAATAAATAATGATTTTATTACCGGTTGCCTAAGAATGAATGTCTACATGCACTTGTCGAATAGTATTAAGAAAATTTTATGGTTTTCAATGCACTAATTGCCTTTGTATTATACAGAATCACTATCTTGAAAGAAGTAATTGCCTAAACATAACAACATCAAAGAAGCAATTGGAGCTTTCACTAAGGGTGAGCGGTTGTAGATTCCGTACAAAATCCACTTGAAACCTACCCTGTTATAGGTTTCAGGATATGTATTATTAATTAAACAATTACAATGAATTATCATATTTAATGGTCACCACTTGTTGTTACAATTCACTCGCCATAACTTATATTTAGTTGCACAAAAAATATGAAATATTAATAAAGTAAAAGTCTCAATCATAAAATAGAAACTCAGACTAATGATTTCAAATTATACACTTATTATCAAACGTCATACACAAAAACTTGTTTTAAGTTTTAATTTACTGGTCCCGAGTTCCATCAACCTAGAACCTAGAATCTACCCATCGAAATAGATTCTCCAATTTTTGGAACCTAAAACCTACCTTGCATACCTTAGAACCTGGAACCTCACAAGTCCCTATTGGTCTAGTTCTCAGGTTTCAAGTTATATTCTCGAACCATGCTCATCCCTAATAGTGCCTATACTACTTGTAAAGTTTTGCGGCTTAATCTTAACTATTCCGAAAGTTTAAGTTATTGGAAGAATCCGTGATTTAGCTTTTAATTTCATAATACTAATTATTCTACACGTTTATATATGTGTGGATTGATTTTTATTTTTTACTTTTTTGATTTTTGGTTTTCTTAAATCTTGTGGCTCAAGTGTGTTGACTTTTTTGAGTTCCCTAGATTCACATATAATGTTATTTTAAAATTTGAATAGTTTTGTTAATATTGGCAAGATTGAAAGAAGGTACATTCTTTGTTTAGAAAATGCATAAAAAAAACGGTTATTCCATAATTGGGATGGTAGCCGATGACTGGTTGGTTTAAAATGAATCCAAAACGAATGCAATAATGGAAATGTGCAATTTCTTTCCCAAATTCATTTACTTAATTAAGCAAAAGCTAACAACAAAATAACCTCATGTCTTTCAAATGTGGCAACCAAACACGAGAAGTTTGACCCCTCTTTCATTTCCTTTGTGCTAAACCCAGCCTTAGTGCGATTCCTTGAACTGATATCTAACGAAGAGGATTAGTGGTGTCTTATCATCATGTCCCGTCCATGCAAAGCTATTCATCAAGTGAGTAAAGAAGGACATCAAAGCTTGAGGGAATCTTAACCAATTTTTCTTTGTATTGCCTCATTTTTGTCGGCCATTTAGAACGTGAATGTTAACCATTCTGTTCCAAAATGAATTCCTATTTCCAGAATGAGTTTCCGAGAAAAGAAACCCGTTTGATAAAGATAAAATTTCTATTTTTGGAACAGAAATCCGTTTGATAATGGCATAAAATTTTTATTTCCTAAAACAGAAAACCATTTGATAACAATACAAATTTTTATTTTCTAAAATAGAAATCCTTTTTTTTAGAAATGGAATAAAAAATTAGAAAATCAGAAAAATTCCTAAAAATCTAAAAAAAATTAGAAAATCCATAAAAATTGAAAATTACCAAAAAAATTCATAAAAATTTCCCAAAAATAAAAAAAAAGTCAGATTTCGGGAAAAATAGGAAATTTGTTGAATTTTTTAAAAAAATGAAAAAATAAAAAATAAAAAATTTCAAAACTTCACAAAATGGCTTTAAATACCTGTGACCACCCACTTTGAGTGAAATTTAAATTTTTTGATGTACCCAAAAAAAATCAAAAAATCAAAAATTTCAAAACTTCACATAATAGTTTTAAAATGCCTGTGGCCATCCACTTTGAGTGAAATTTAAATTTTTTGAGATGCCAAAAAAAATAAAAAAATCAAAAATTTTAAAACTTTACATAATGGCTTAGAATACCTTTGCCACCCACTTTGAGTGAAATTGAAATTTTTTGACTTGCCCAAAAAAATAAAAAAAATAAAAAATTTTAAAAATTCACAGAATGGCTTAGAATACTTTTGGCCACCCACTTTGAGTGAAATTTAAGTTTTTGAGGTTCCCAAAAAATAAAAAATCTCCAAAAATTTAAATTTTACTCAAAGTGGGTGACCACAGGTATTCTAAGCCATTTTATGAATTTTTTTATTTTTTTATTTTTTAGCACCTCAAAAAATTTAAATTTCACTCAAAGTGGATGGCCACAGATATTCTAAGCCTCTCTATGAAGTTTTGAAAATTTTGAATTTTTGATTTGTTTATGGCCACCTCAAAAAATTTAAATTTCACTCAAAGTGGGTGGCCATAGGTATTTTAAGCTATTATGTGAAGTTTTGAAATTTTTGAATTTTTGAAATTTTTGAAAAAATTCACCAAATTTCCTATTTTCCTGTAATCTTAATTTTTTTTATTTTTTGGAAATTTTTGTGAATTTTTCTGGAATTTTTATGGATTTTCTGAAAGAAATTTTGAGATTTTTAGGACTTTTCTGAATTTTCTAATTTTTTCTGAATTTTTTGATTTTTTTCTGAATTTTCTAATTTTATTTATTTTCCCGCCGGGAATGAACTGAACCGAACTGGTTCGGACCGGGGCCAAATTTAGGAAGAGATGTGTTTTGAAGAGAGAAATAGATTTTTTTAGAAATGGTTCTGATTTTTGGTCTAGAAATAGAAAAACTACTTTTTTTTTGTTATGATTTCTTATCCATAATCAATTCTGGAGCAAAAAGTTGTCCCAGAAATAGAAAAACAGTATTGCATTACCAAACGAGTTTCTATTCCAAAACTGTTTCTAGGACCAGAAAACTAGTTTTGGACAAAACCAGAACCGTTATCATGCACATCCTTAGCCTGAGATTTCTCACTGCTTTTTGATCTCAAAGCTAGAGGGAATCTTGACCAACTTTCTTTGTATTGCCTTGCTTTTGTCGGCAATTTAGCCGAGATTTTTCTCCTTGCCATCGGATATAGGAGAAGAAAGTATTGGGTGAGTGTTACACCTACCAAACTCTATCGGGACACAAGATTTGGTACTTCCCATAAGGGTCCCCCATGGATCCCATCCCAATAGATAATTCAGATACAGTTTGGTACGTGTAACACACTCATCAAATAATCTCTCAACATATGCAGCCTTTTGTTTTTCTCAAAAGCAATGTTTTAAGTTGTTAGAAGAATAAGTGATTTAGTTTTTAATTTCATAACACTAATTACCGTAAATGTTCATATATATATTTGATTGACTTTTATTTTTCAGCTTTTCTTAAATATTGTGATTTAAGTTTGTTGACCTGTTCTAGTTTCCTAGATTCAATATAATGTTTCATAATCTTTTAAAATTTGAATAGTGTTCTTAATATTTACAAAATTGAGAAAAAAGGTACATTCAATGAGGGAATCGCGAGCCCTCACCCAAATCCAGCAAGGGCTGCGACCCTCACCAATGGTTGCAAGGGCTTCGCAGCCCTCACCTAGGTTCCGACGGAGGTTGTTGGCCCTCGGCTAGCGGCCGATGGCCTTGCTAGCTCAATGAAGAAGAATAGAAAGAAAAAATAATAATAAAAAATAGAACATTTTTCAAAACAATTATTAACGATAGTACTGATCATGCCACATAGGAAAGCAAACACCAACTGGACCGCTACACTAGAAATTTATTGTCAAAATTAACTTAAATGACTATATTGACAATTCATTAAAAGGTTTATAACTAAATTAGCAAATCGTCAAAATGTTTATGACTAAATTGGTATAATTGAAATGTTTAGAACTGAATTGGCAAGTTGTCAAAAAGTTTAGAACTAAATTGAAAAAATTAAAAGGTTTATGATTGAATTAGTTACCATACAATAGGTTTATGACTTTTTTGACAATTTTGCCTGCATAATTGTGCTAGATAGTGGGAGGAAGGAGGAGGGGAGGCCTTATCTACTTGATTTATAACTAACATGGTCATTTTCTGGTTATGAGATATTGTTTCTCTTTCCAATAAACTTATCTTGGGCTGATAAGACGTCAGGCACATATCATATCCTACTAATCTCATGGACCAAGTAGGGTACGAGTCAAAGACTAAGTGAATGAATGGCCTAATAGAAAATTGTTTGCATTTGGTGGTGCGAGAAATTGAACTCATGTGACGTATCAAAGCTGCACACACAATCCCATTCCTTAAAATTGTGCAAATCCCACCAAATTTATGTATCACGTGATATTTTTCCGTCATATATAGATCATTTCTCACATTTCAATCTCAAGTAATGCAGTTAACATACATTGACTTTCGTTAGTATCCTTTCGAGGAATTTAGAACATCTTCCATCTATTTCTTGTAAATAGTATATACATTGACAAATGGATTGAACGCAATAAACATAAGTTGATATGTATTACTGATGGATTTGACTGCATAGTTTAATTATGTTATTCTTATTCTGAAACTTTCTCAAAAGATTAATTGTGGCATTATTTTTCAGGAATCAAGCTCTCACGGGACTTGTAACTGTTTTAAAAGCTTCGTGAAGTTTTGATGACCTCTAGCGTCATTCTTGTTGGCATGCAGGGAACAAAGGCAAAAGTACACCACAAGTGCCATAACTTGTGTACGGCGATCACTTTGGTGCCATAACTTTTTTTGGATCACTTTGGTGCCAAAATCGGAGAAAAAGATCACTTTAGTGCCAATTTGGCCGGAAATCCGACGTGGCATTTTTTATTAATTTTTTACGACGACGTGGCTCGCCGGAGGGCTGAGTCAGCGTGTACAGTCAGCATTTTTTATTTTAAATAATTTTTTCAACGTGTACAGTCAGCATTTTTAATTTTAAATATTTTTTTCTTTTTTTTTCCTTTTTCTTTCTTTTCTTTTCTTTTTCTCCCCTCGCCGGCCGGTTGCCGGTGGCCGGCCGGCCACCGGCGAAGCCCTACAAGGGCTGGGCGAGGGCGGCCTTGCCCATGGCCGGCGAGGGGCGAGGCCGGCCCTCGCCGGCCCAGGCGAGGGTCGCCTGGCGAGGGCGACCTTCGCCGGCGTTGGGCAAGGCCGGCCCTCGCCGGCCCAGGCGAGGGTCGCCCTCGCCAGATCCGGCGAGGGCGACCCTCGCCGGCGTCGGGCGAGGGTCGCCCGCGCCCGACTCAGGCGAGGGCGACCCTCGCCGGCCCAGGCGAGGGCTGCCCTCGCTCGACGCCAGGCGAGGGCCTCGCCTGGGCGAGCGAGGGTCGCCCTCGCCTGAGTCGGGCGCGGGCGACCCTCGCCCGACGCCGGCGAGGGTCGCCCTCGCCTGAGTCGGGCGCGGGCGACCCTCGCCGGGGCCGGCGAGGGCCGGCCTCGCCCAACGCCGGCGAGGGCTGGCCTCGCCCGTCGCCGGCGAGGGTCGGCCGCCCCTCGCCGGCCATGGGCAAGGCCGCCCTCGCCCAGCCCTTGTCGGGCTTCGCCGATGGCCGGCCGGCCACCGGCAACCGGCCGGCGAGGGGAGAAAAAGAAAAGAAAAGAAAAAGGAAAAAAAAGAAAAAAATATTTAAAATTAAAAATGCTGACTGTACACGTTGAAAAAATTTATTTAAAATAAAAAATGCTGACTGTACACGTTGACTCAGCCTCCGGCGAGCCATGTCGGCGTAAAAAATTAATAAAAAATGCCACGTCGGATTTCCGGCCAAATTGGCACTAAAGTGATCTTTTTTCTCCGATTTTAGCACCAAAGTGATCCGAAAAAAAGTTATGGCACCAAAGTGATCGCCGTACACAAGTTATGGCACTTGTGGTGTACTTTTGCCAGGGAACAAAGGATCATATTATTTACTGGGCCAATGCACTAAAGAGTCTAAGATTAGGTATTGCATTAAAAAAAATAGCCGTGAAGGCATAATCGAGCTATAAATAGATTTGAAGTAGTTTGTTGATGCAAAGTTTTACTTGAAATTGATGATTTGATATTGAACTGTTGAGTATGACAAAATTTGGTTTCTCAACCCCATGCATGAATTTAAATCTATGTAGTATACATGTTTAAGATGAAACTCAATTTGTTTCAATTATTAGAAACTTAAAAACCAAATCACGATGTGAAGCTTGAACTTCATCACAAGTTATAATAAAAATAAAAGTGAAGGTAATATTTTCCTAACATCCTTTAAATTATTAACACGGTTTGCAAGCCATATCAATGTAGTACTACAAATTATGACTCCTACAACATGGCAAATCATATATATACACACACACATTGCGAGATTTTCATTGGTTCTTTCAAAGGATTTGGCACTACGTGTAATCTTCAATTACGTAGTGATAGAGAGTTCTACAGTATATTAAATTCATCACTCTAATAGAGTAAGTTATCTTTAGATCGCTATATACTAACACTCCTGTCGAAGATCATATTATATCCCGTATCTATTATCTAGAGATAGAGATTTAAAGAATACTTTCTATTTATGCGCTAAAGTTGAAGATTCTTTTTTTTTGGTCTTCGTAGGTGGACAGTAGGAGGAAGTTTCCTTCTGATGAGGGCCTTCCCTAGGAGTCCGCTTTGCAAGAAGAGAGTGGCGCCTAGTAGGGATGCAATCTTTATTTTTACTTGCCGGTGCCCGCAAGCCTCATCCCCCCTTGTCGGAAGTGAATCTTTTTCATCCCCACTTCTGGGGATTACTAATGATTGTCACAATGCAATGAGCCTGAATGTTGGCAAGCTCATTCACTAAATCATCCTCATGCTAGGTTCTCTTTGGAGGGTTATTAACTTGTGTAATCTTACGAGTGTCAACCTAGCCACTATCTTTTTCAAGGCGTGGGAGTTGCCTCTACCCTTCTTAGTTTTATGCTGGAAGGGAACCACAAGAAGGGATCGACGCCTATCAGCTAACTATATCCCACCATAGGATGCAGCCACATCCTTTAGGAGTCTTACGGGCGTTAATCCAGCCACTATCTTTATCGAGGCATGGGAGCTGCCTCTACCCTCCTTAGTTTTATGCCGGGAGGAACCCTAAGGTGGGGCCGGCACCTATTAGCTGACTGCATCCCACCGTAGGATATGGCCCCCTCCTTTAGGAACAAAAGTACAAGGGGTCATCCTCCCCAAGAGAGTTCTCTCCTCTGTTTTCCCGTAGGCCTTTGAAGGACCTACCTAGGTCTGAAAGTTGGAGATTCTAAGGGTGGGCATGTCAAATCAATTTGAAATTGAAAATAACGATGCTAGCTAGCTATATTTTTACAGATTTTTTATTATTAAGTTTTTTTTTTGGTTAAAATTTTGTATTATTAAGTTAATACTACGAAAAACTCCAAATTGATACACTTGTGATAAATTTACCTAAAATGACTGCAAAAAACTCTAAACATATATATTTGTGATAAATTAATCTCAAATTAATTTTTTGACCTCAAAAAAAAAATCCAAACCGGTACATTTGTGACAAATATATCATCCTTTAAATTGGATTAACACCACAAAAAATGATAAAACTGATACAACTGTGACAAACGAAGTGTAAAATTTTAAACTGATATATTAGTCAACTGTCAGTGTCATCCAACTTGGTAATTTAACAGTAAAATTTAATGAAAACTAACAAAATAAATTTATCACAAGTGTACCGGTTTAGGCTAAATTAGTAAAAGGTGCACTACTTTGAGGTTTTTGGAGGTCAAAAAATTAGTTTTGGGTAAATTTGTCATAGATGTACAAGTTTGAGATTTTTTTTGTGGTATTAACTCTTTATTATATGATTAACATTTGCAATATAACCTGTATAATTTCTTTTTCATTGATATCGCCCTTCCATCACCTTTCATTTGAGTAGTTATTACAATTTAAAAATATAATTACTCACATCAATAAGGGTAGTTGGCACTCACCTTGGCCAGCAATGGTTGGCCGATGACCTCGCTAGCCCACAGTTGGGAAAAAAAAACAGAGAAAGGAAAGAAATGAAAAAGAAAAAGAACAATAAGAAAGAAGAGAAAAAAGAAAAAAGTAATAAAAATTCATAAAAATAAAAAATTGTTCACATGAACACCGGCCATGCCATGTAAATCGTCTAGCCTTAATGTTAGTGATTTTCGATCAAAATTAGTTGAATGGAGTCCATTTGTAAATTGTCAAAATATTTATGATTCAATTAGCAAAATGTAAAGGTTTAAGACTGAATTGGCACAAATACAATAAATTTATGACTTTTTTGGC
Source organism: Syzygium jambos (assembly GCA_031216235.1). Classification (NCBI taxonomy): domain Eukaryota; kingdom Viridiplantae; phylum Streptophyta; class Magnoliopsida; order Myrtales; family Myrtaceae; genus Syzygium; species Syzygium jambos. The sequence goes on from CM062224.1 coordinate 17,552,231, forward strand.
ATTTTTTCCCTAATATCTCACTTATTCTAAGCTCAAGTTGTAAATCAAAATAAAATATCTTATCAAGGCTCTTAATCTCACTTATACTACATTTTACATAGAAAAAAATCATAGTATGAGTAGGGATTAGTAAGCATCACAATGGAGAGAACATAGCGCTGAGCAGTGTGGCTATGGCTATCTTGGTGGCAGCTAGGCTTTTCACGGTGGTTGGGACGACGGTGAGCAACAACTATGGTGGCACATCGCGTGGAGGTGGCTCAGAGGGAGAGGAGAGAGAAATTGGGAGCAAGAGTTGTCCTTAATGGGTGTGATTTTCAGAGAATGCGGGGGCATTTTGGCAAAGGTGAGCATTTTTGGGAGAAGTGGATTGATCTAAAAGCCCTCAATTGGGTTGTGGAGGTATCTGTATATAAAGCGGAATTGAATTTAAGATGAAAAATTATTTCTAAATTTGGATGATATGAATTTGAAAGGTTAATCGGAAAAAGGCGTCTCGAATATCCAATGTCTACTTTGACAACAATTAGCTAAGCCAAGCGTCTAAATCACTACATAACTATTTACCTTGCTTCTCGACTTTGTCAAGGAGGTTGAAAATACTTGTGATTGCTTTTGTTTTAGAAGTTATTAGTTGATTTGATTTAGTTTAGGAATTGATAGAGATTCCTAGCATTATTTTTTTTTATTTGTTGTCAGGAAGGCTACTCTGAACTAGTATTAGAATAGAGAGGATCAATGCTGGACCTCGGAATTTCCTTATTAAAATTAGAACAGATATCGGTAAGTTGTGATTTTAACAGTATCCAATATCTTTCTTTTTTTTTGTCAGTCCTACTCCTACTCCTAGGCTACCTCTTAGCTCACGTGCAGATTTGTGTCCTGCCTCTTGCAAGACGTGGGAGTCGCAACCCACTTTAGAAACTACGCGTTCCCACCCCTAACCTCTCATGAGAAGGTGGGGAATCGAACTCCCCATCTCCCCCTTCTCAAGTGAGAAGGGTGGCCACTGGAGTAAACCCCCAGGTGATTAGCATCAAATATCTAGCAAGTGCGCTTTATGTCAACAATAAATACATTCACCTGTTCACCATCAAAATGGAGCTAAATCTCACAACACTCCAATGGTGCGCATGACAATCATTCTGTGCCCGGGAACTATTTCTACTCAGAAATGATTCTTTTTTATTCTGTGCTCGGAAATAATTTCTGAGCATTTAAAGATGTTTGGTAACTGTCCAAAATTTCTATTCCCAAGATAGAAAAGAACATAAATACGTTTGGTAATTACACAAAATTTCTTTTTATTAACAAAATTTTAAATTTTTAAATTTTTTTTTCTTTTTTTTCTTTCTACCCTTCCCTTCTTTGGCCATGGCCGGTCGCCGGCACCGGTGACCAGCCACAGGCCAGGGCGTTGCGGCCCTTGCTGCCACCTGCCTCACCACCGGCCTTGCCCAAATTAGGCGAGGCCGAGCCTCGCCATCAGTCGCGACGACGAGGCCGAGCCTCATCGTCGCAACCCACAGCGAAGCCGACCTCGCCGTCAGTCGCGACGGCGAGGCTCGGCCTCGCCACGATTTGGGCGAGGCCGACCTCGCCACGATCGACGATGAGCCGCCTTGCCCAGGTGTCGAGGGTCCAGCCCTCACCCTCATCGGTGAGGGGAACCCTCACCTCCGCCGGTGGCCGGCGAGGGCCGTGATGCCCTCATCGGCCCTGGGCTATGGCCGGTCGCTAGCGACCGGCCAGCCGCCGACGATTGGCCACAGCCCAGGGAAGAACAACACAAAGAAGAAAATAAAAAAACGAAAAAGAAGAAAAAGAACTCATTCTCAAAATTGTGCCGAAAAACAAGAAGCAACTTTTTTTTACTTCTTGTTTCTCTTCCAAAACTGTTTATAGGCACAAATTTTTGCAAAAATGTGTCCGGGAACAAAAAGTTTACTAAACGCATTTCTGCTCTTAAACTATTTCTAAGAATAAAAGAACAGAAATTTTCACTGTTTTGCACGTTATCAAACGGGTCCCAAGTCTCCTTTGTAAAGTCAACGATCGCCGTGGCCTTTCCACATGCCTTGTCCTCAGCATCGCACCATAATAGGGTTGGCAGGAATAGCCATAATGTTGTTGCGAAGATGAAACTGATTGCCATTGGTCTAGAAAATGCCCTCGGTAGATGGAATTTGCCGGCGAACACTTTCTTGGCGATGATCTCGACAACCACGTAGAGGCCGTGCACGAGGAAGAAAGAGGCGAGCACCCACTTTGGCTCCTTACACCCTCTTAGCAATATTAAGATATTTACTTGATTCTGTATATCTCTCAAAATTATGCAAATATCTCATTTGATAATGTATATTATTGATTGATTATATTTAATATTATATTTATCTTCTTACCTTTAATAATTATTTAATAAATATATAAATAAGTTCATGTACTATTTATCAATACATTAAAATATATTGAAATTTTCCATTTTCTGTCTTTCATATTATTACATTTTAGAGTAAACATATAAAGAGGCCGGCTGGGAAGCATGCGAATGATGCCGGCAGTGGGGCCCACGTCCTCTCAATCATCTGGCTGGAGGGCCCATGCACTGTGCATACAGCTGGAAGCCACGCTCAGATCGCTTCGAAGTTGGAAGACTTCAAAGTCTTCGAGCTCCGTTTCCTCACTCGACACGACGAGCACTTCTTTGAGAGCTAGGGTTTTTTCCGTGTGCAGAGCAGAGGAGGCCACGCCCTTCTTCGCAAACCCAGCTATCAACGTCCCCGCGGTCGTCCCGAGCGACTCCGGCAACCGACCCCTCCGACGAATCGGCTAGCCAGTACCAGGAGCCATTGATATTCATCTTCAGGAAGCCCTTTCCCTGCAGCAACCACGAACACGGTACGATTCTCTTCAACTTGTTGTGGATTTGCCCTGAAGAGTTCTGAATGAGTGTGTTGTTCACAATCGAGGCCAGATCTGGTCGTCGGGACTGAAATACCCGTCTGTATTTTGTTGCGTTCCTTCCTGTGTATTTGCACCAAAAGTCTCCCCGATCAGCTTCTTAGCAAGAATAGACAAGTGGATTTATGAAGATGATTGCGGGCTAATCTCAAACCTTTCCAAAAATTCAAGTTTTTTTTAGAAGAATCCGTGATTTAGTATTTGATTTCATAATACTAACTATTTTACATGTTTATTTATATCTATGTTTGAATTGACTTTTATGCTTTACTTTTTGAGTTTTGGCTTTCTTAAGTCTTGCGGATCAAGTTTATTTATATATGTTTGAATTGACCAAAGTCTCCCCCGATCAGCATCTTAACAAGAATAGACAAGTGGATTTATGAAGATGATTGCGGGCTACTCTCAAACCGTTCAAAAAATTATTGTACATGTTTATTTATATTTGTTTGAATTGACTTTTTCTTTTTTACTCTTTGAGCTTTTGGTTTTCTTAAGTCTTGCGGAGCGAATTTGTTGATTGTTGGTCTTTCCCAGTTTCCTAGATTCACATGTAAATGTCTCACAATCTTTTGAAAAATTGGAATAGTGTTTTTAAGATTTTTCTTTTTGGTCCATAATAGTGTTTTTAAAATTGGCAAGATTGAAAAAGGCACATTCTTTGCTTAGAAAATGCATATAACACACCCGTCAAATAACCTCTCCACGTATACAATCATTTGTTCAAAATATCTTCCTAAAATTTCGTGAGTGGAGAAAAGTATTTGGCAAAAGCAATGTTATGCAGGTGTTTCGTAGCATTGACTTACAAATGATAGGGATCATTGAGAGTTTGAATATAATAGGACCATCTAAATACTTGCTTTTTGTCTTATTGTTATTCTGTAATTGAATTTATATATTGGTAATCTCACTCCTGATATATTCACACGATATGTTCGTGGTTGAAACCTTCAGTTAGCCAAGGGCAAAGGCCTCTTTTGTTCACACACGAGGGACAGAGCTACTAAACTTCAAGTTAAAATGGAGAGCTCAGATGCAGCAGAATGCGAGCATCAAGTGTTCTTGAACTTCAGAGGACCCGACACTCGTAGTGCATTTACTGACTTCGTCTACGATGGCTTGACCGAGACTGGCATTGACGTCTTTCGAGACAGTGACAAGCTCCGTGTTGGTGAAAGAATTGATGGAGCGCTCAAGAGAGCAATTGACGACGCTAGGATCTACATACCCATCTTCTCTCGAACCTATGCTTCGAGCAAATGGTGTCTCCGCGAGCTCGCACAGATTGTGGAGAACACCTCCAAGTCGAACGGAAATAAAGAGATCCTACCTATTTTCTTCGACGTGAAACCTGACGATGTTAAGCTGAAAACCCCGTTGTATTGCGATGCCATTTCCAAGTTGGAGCGTGAGAAGCAGTTGAGCACTGAACAAGTAGATACCTGGAGAGAGGCTTTGAAGGAGGCTGGTGCAGTGAAGGGATGGGAAGTCAAGAAATCCGATGCGTGAGCTTTCTGCATTCTAAGATCCTTATTTTTCCCTAATATTTTTTTCTTGTTTGCAAAAACTAAGTAAATAATTCATAGATAGAAGGAACATATTAGTTGCGGGTAGGAGGAGAGAATTAAAAAACATAAAAATTCATGCTAGAGCTACTAAAATTGTTAGTGTTCTTGATTTCACTATAGGCACTTTTTGATTTCACTATAGGCACTTTCATATGTCTATTTTTAATGAAGAAATAAAAATAGGAACGAAAGCTCATTTTTTTTCCTTTGGTTGATGGTCTATATAAATTTTGTTTCATTTTCACCTGTCATTTAGTAAGCAACTCTTAGTAAAATTCTAACGCTTCTAGAACTACTACTCAAAACTTATTAACATAGATATATCACCACAATTGAGGTGGGACTTCCACTACTAATAATACCAAATGGTATGTGTTTAAAAAAATTTGACACTGCTGGAAAAGAAGGCATTTTATATAATGGGTGATAAAGTGGAATAATTGAGTACCATGTACGTTCCTGTCTAATAATTTGATCTTTCAATTAATACATCAGACATTTCTCCTTCTGAACATATAATGTCCCACTCCTAAGGTTGTCCCATGGATATAACTGAGAAAATGCTAATTCACGATGCATAAATAGTTGTGCGTTTATCTTGCACAAACAACATTAACATAATTGGAAGATTGCTAATCACATATTGAGATCAAGTCAATTTTCGACTATGATGACACAATTCGACACGTGGCACTTAGCAATGTGCACTGAAAGTGCGTTTGAAAGTGATGTAGATTTATATTATTTATGGTTACTTTGAATTAGCCAGAAAAATCAAATTTGAAATCCTTCAGGTCGATTCCATCTTTCTCGTCAAAATGTTTGTGTTATGCATGCTTGGTGTTCTTTTGGAACTTTACAGGATCAAGTACTCGTAAGGCTTGCGCTACAAATCAAATGACAAATGTTAAGTTATCAAAAGCAACAGCTAAGAAAACCGTACATTCAATACGAAATTTGAGAAGACACGTCTTGATTGTTGATGTCCCATTAGTTATTGAGTTATTGCGCAGTTAAGCAGATGCAAGTGAATAACATCAACTGCTAGGAAACAAAAAAAAAAGAGATTCCGTTGAATTCCAATGGAATTGTATCACGAATGAAATTTAATTACCAGATTTTTTATATGTTTCTTTTTGGGCAATTTTCCCGTATTAAAATGGTTTTCCTTTGTGACAGCCAAAGCAAACTAATCAGGTCAGTCGTTGAGGAGGTTCTGATTAAGTTGAAGATAAAGCAAAAGTCCTTGCCTGAACATCTAATTGGAATCGATGATCAAGAGGTAGAAGTGAGAAAATTGTTAGATGTAGACTCTGGAGGTGTGCGGCACATTAAAATTCATGGCATGGGGGGTATCGGTAAAACGACTCTCGCCAAGGTCGTGTTCAATAAACTTTCTACCCACTTTGGAAAGTGTTGCTGCTTCCTTGAACATGTTCGAGAAAAGTCGTCAAGTACTGATGGATTGGTTAAATTGCAAAAGAAGTTGTTAACTGAAATAGGAAGTGCCACAGGATTAGGAAGCATCGATGAAACTGAAGATCTAATGCAGAGGATCCAAAGAACACTTAGTAAAAAGAAGGTCCTCATTGTACTCGATGACGTTGATAACAATGAACAAGTGGAGAAATTAGTTGGAAAAGGTGCTTTGGGTTTAGGGTCTAGAGTACTGATTACTACTAGAAATAAGGATGTTTTGCAAAGCACTGGACTAGATTATGAAATGAAGGTGATGAGAAGTGATGATGCGCTTAAGCTTTTCAGCAGACATGTATTTGGCAAAGACTCTCCTTCGCATGATTGCTATAATATTTCAAAGGAATTTGTAAATGCTACCGGAGGACTTCCTTTGACTATTAGAGTAATTGGTTCATATCTGAAAAATGAAACACGAGAACTATGGGAAGAAAAATTGGACGAGTTACGCAAAGCACCTCCAGATGATGTTTTCAAACAGTTGAAAATTAGCTATGATGCATTGACTTTTGAGCAAAAACAAATTTTTCTGGATATTGCATGTTTTTTCATCGGTGAGGAAAAGACAAACGCAATTTACATGTGGAAAGATAGTGAACTTTTCCCACTTACTGGAATTAAGGTCCTCATGGATAGGTCCTTGATAAGGATTGGAAAGGACAATGAGTTTTTGATGCACGATCAACTCAGAGATCTCGGAAGAAAAATTGTTCATGACGAAAATCCGATGAATCCTGAAGTGCGTAGTAGGTTATGGATTAAGGAGGAAGTCCTCGATACAATAAAGACAACGAAGGTGGAACACTTCATGAGAGAACTGATGGATTCTCTTTTTTCTTTTTGGTTTTATTACTTTTCCTCGATAAAATAGAATGATGAATGCTACTCGTTTCTTGCTCTCATTTGCAGCCGAAGAACGTTGAAGCAATGCAACTAGAATTGTATGATGGAAAAGTATCTATCAAAAGTGAAGAGATTGGAAGGTTTGAAGAGCTGAGATTCCTTAGACTTGATGGAGGAACCTTTGATGGCAACCTAATGGATTGTTTTCCCAAATTAAGATGGATTTATTGGAATGCTATTAATTTAAAAAGTGAGCTAACCAATATGTGCTTAAAAAATATAGTTGTCCTTGAATTTTGCTTCATTGACGGTTTGGGCGATATGGAATTATGGAACTTAATAAAGGTGTGTCATATGCTTATTTCTATTCTCTGTCCTTGAAAGCAAAATTTGAACTACTCTTCCATTGGATAATGCATTCACTTTTTACAGGAGGCAAGAAAATTGAAAGTTCTTAGTCTTGTTGGCTGTCATTGCATAACCAGAACACCAGACTTATCAGGATGCCCAACTTTAGAGAAGCTAACTTTCAGCCATTGCGACAAGTTAAGGAAGATTGACAGCTCTATTGGGAAGTTAGAGTGCTTGACAGACTTAGAGTTTTCTGATTGCGGTCAGCTTAAAGGTTTGCCTAAAGAAATCGGGCGCCTAGAGAAGCTAGAGCAATTCTCTCTAAGGCATTGTCCTGGAATAAAAGGACTACCAGATTCCATATTTAAGTGGAAATCATTACGGAAGTTGTATCTTTCAATTGAATGTCCAGTGGAGTTATCGGCTGCTATCAGAAAGCTTGGAAATCTGGAAGTGCTTTTGATTGAAGACAATTTGAAAGGTCAACTTCCTTCTGAAATTGGCTTGCTTGGACGGCTGCAACAACTGGTGTTGAGAGGGTGTTATGAAATCCCAGAGTCGCTGGCACTCCCAACTAGTTTAACCTATTTGAAAATGTCATCTACGTCATTGCAGGTTGTCCCGGACCTCTCAAACTTGACTAATTTGGTTGAGTTGGAGCTAACTGACAACTTTGGAATTGACGAACGAGATAGAAGAATTTATAGCGGTGACTTAAGGTGGATCGGGAGGTTATCCGAACTGGAAAAGTTGAGCTTGCGTCTCCTCCATGTCCCTGCTCCCAATGAGTTGGCTTCCCTTCCTAAGCTTAACCAACTCCATTTATCTGGATTGGACCTGCAAACCTTCACGCAGGTTCCCTCTTCTCTATTAGAGCTAACCCTTGAGGATTGCCAATCAACTGCGTTACTCTCCTCCAACTTAAAGAATTTGTCAAATTTATATCTCAATCGCTCTCAAATGCAAGAGATTAAATTCGATGGGCTTCAGCTTCCAAATTTAACGGTACTTCATCTTAATGATTGTGGACCCCTCGAGAAATTCATGCTATCCAACATGAGGAAGCTAAAAGTGGTCGTCGCGAAAAACTGCCGAAAACTAGATGAGATCCACATTGCTGGGGTGTTGGAATCGTTGGAGGAATTGAGTATCGATGGGTGCAATTCCTTCGGAAGGTTAGTGTACGTCGACATGCAACAACAGGAATCTTCTCCTGAATCTTCACTAATCCTTGCATCGGGAGTCTTCAGTAAGTTGCGGAATCTGTGGCTACAAAGTTGCTATAAGATACTTAGTATTCAAGTTGTTGGTACGTTGGAATCGTTGGAAGAGTTGTTACTTTATTCTTGTTATAATTTGCGAAGTCTCGGTTTGTCAAACTTAAGGAATCTCAAGTCTTTGCGCATAGCTGTCGACCATGAGCTACGGATTGTCGAGGGCTTCGACAAGTTGGAGTTTTTGAACGACTTAACTCTTTTGAACTGCCGATCGTTGGAAAGTCTGATCGATGTATCGACCACCCAATTGCCAAATGATTGCCACTTATCTATCGACAATTGCCCGAAATTACGTGGGGCTAAGCAAGGATTCAAAGGCTCTGTCCAGCGTTTCAAGGATTATGAGGTGAGTCAGAACCATCCGCAACAACTTTAGGCAGATTTCTAAAAGTTGTGGAAATTCAAAACAACAATCATACAAACATGAATTAAACTTGGACTCACTTACTTTAAAAGCCAGTTGACGCATGTGATGTTTTCTCTTCTTTTGTTTTTTTTTTTGGTATATGAGAAAGTTTCATAGTTGCAGTAAGAGAAGTTCAGTTTTTGTCACAAATGTTTGGAAAAACTTCGTATTGTTGGACATATATATAGAATAGCTTAGAGCCTATTATTTAAAATGTTTTCTCATTTTACATGAAACGAATGGTTTTATTTAGCTTTTTTCTACGTAATATACTCTAATTTTTTTTGTCCATTTCTTACTTAATATCAATTATTACGATGATGACTTTCATGATTTACGATATTTACAGTGAAGATAGAATAGTAAAGGAAAACTTACAAAAACTGCAATTGAATCATAAAATTTATCGATTTGATATAGTTGAATCTCTTCTTTAATTTTATCTAATTTGATTAACGTAAAATGCTGGCCGCGCAATTTTTATTTATTTCTCTCTCCTAAGTGGGATAAAGCTTAAAAAAAGGGTTTGTATGCAAGAACGTCTCCTTTTGAGGATTGGCCCAAATTCCCAAAGCCCTAATTGAGTTTTCCTCTCAAGTTCTCCTCACCTCTTCACCGGTCTTTCTCGTCCATAGTGTACACTTCTTGCTCATGGAGTCCTCTTGTTATTCGTCCGAGTATCCCCCTTCTTCTTCTCCGTCGAGTCCTCGCACAGCTACTCGATGAGGCCAACGACGAACGCCGAGTCCTCTTCTTCCGAGCCCGACGGCATGAAAGAAGGTGTTAAAATCCCCCTTCTCTTGTATTTTGCTTTCGTCCCCGTGGAGATATGGTCACTCATTTTGAGGTGTTTTCTCTTGTGGATTGAATCGGTCTGAAGTTTGGGAATGATGTCAATGAGCATACGCAGAGACACAGAAAGTTCTTGCGATCTTTCTAGTCTTAGCAAAATAAGAGATGGGATCGTCCCAAAACAAAACAAAACAAAACCAAAAAAAGACAGATTGTTTGCACGATTTTGTGCGGGTTAATTAAGGCGGGAGCAAACTATATTTAATGCTCAATTTCGCGGTTCTCTACTTGGGGAACATGCTAAAAAAATTGGGGATATGGCTTGATTATCCTGCAAACTGCCCCTCCGAAATTTTTTTAAAATTCTATTTCAAATTATTATGAATACATCTTTTGGCCTGGGGAGTCAAAATAAAGGTGTCATCTTTAGTTCAAGTGCTATTTGTTCACTTAGAATCTCCAGAATATCCAATTATTGTGCGATTCCTTTAGTATTGTATTGGGGACATTTTCAATTTAGAGCTTGAATTAGCCTACATAATTTATTTGACTACCTAAAGTGTTATTTATTTTTGGTGTGCCAATTTTCAAGGACAATCTGGTCTGAGGTGCTGAAGCTTTTACTGGTACAGAACCATTTGTGCTTTGGGTAAAAAAAGCATGTTTTTGTTGTTACAATCGTCAGCATTAGATAGAGACTTAGGGAAGACGGTATTCCTCTTTCTTCTTTCGCGTTGCCAAATTTGTTGCTTGGAGCCCTTCAGGCAATGAGACTAAAACCTGGATAAAATTTGTTTGTTTATGAGTCTTAAAATTGGTCTAGTCAGTTCTTTGTCAAATCGAATTTGAGTAGGGCCAACACGTGGTAATTAGGTGTCCTTCGTCTGGTGAGGCCGCGAAAATGGTGATATACAATGCCGTTGCTTTTGTTAATGTCTCTGGTTTTTGCAGGAGGAAGAGAGTGTGCCGGCTGCATTCACAGACCCATTGATGGTTTGGCATGCAGAGGGCAGCGCACAAGAAGGAATGCACGTACCAGGAAATATGGAGGAACTCCTGGCTCCATCTGAGGTAACTTCGCGTCAGTAGACTAGCCGTATGCCTGAAGTTTGAACACATGGTTTGGTTGCATTCAGTGGCAACTGTACTGAAGTGTAAATGCTTGGTTTATTAGTATTCCTCCTCACAGCCAAGATGGTGGAATATATTTGGTTTATCAGTGGGGACTGTACTGAAGTTTAAATACTTGGATTATCAGAGGTCGCCAGGTTTCTGTTGCTTACTCGGACTCACTTACTTTAAAAGCCAGTCGACGCATGCGGTGTTTTCTCTTCTTCTTTTTTTCTTTTTGTATATGAGAAAGTTACATAGTTGGAGTAAGAGAAGTTCAGTTTTTGTTACAAATGTTTGGAAAAACTTCATATTGTTGGAAATATATATAAAATAGCTTAGAGCCTATTATCTAAATTGTTTTCTCGTTTTACATGAAACGAATGGTTTTGTTTACCTTTTTTTTCTACGTAATATACTTCATTTTTTTGTCCATTTCTTACTTAATACCAATTATTATGAAGATGACTTTCATGATTTACGATATTTATAGTGAAGATAGAACATTAAAGGGAGACTTACAAATATTGTAATTGAGTCATTAAACTTGTCAATTTGATGTAATTGAGTATCTTCTTTAACTTTGTTGTGGAAAATGTTGGCGGCACATTTTTTATTCATTTCTCTCTCCTAAGTGGCATAGTGCTTTAAAAAAGGGTTTGTCTCCAAAAACGTCTCCTTTTAAGGATTTCCCCATATTCCCAAGCCCTAATTGAGTTTTCTTCTCAAGGTCTCCTCACCTCTTCACCTGTCTTTCTCGTCCATAGTGTACTTCTTGTTCGTGGAGTCCGCTGCTTATTTGTCGATCCTCCCGTTCTTCATTCGAGTGTCCCCCTTCCTCTTCGTCGAGTCCCCAAATTTCCTCTTCATTCGAGTGCGATGACGTCAAGTCCTCGCACAAGTGCCCAATGAGGCCGACGACAACATTGAGTCGTCTTTGCCCAAGCCCGACGGCATGAATGATGGTGTTACAAGCCACTACATTGAGCTTAATCCCGTTTCTTGTATTTTGCTTTCGTTCTGATGGAGATATGTGAACTCATTTGAGGTGTTTACTATTGTGGATTGATTAAATCTGAAGTTTAGGAGTGATGTCAATGGGTATATGCACAAACACAGAAAGCTCTTGTGATCTTACTAGCCTTAGCAAAACGACACGGATTGTTCGCATGATTTTGTTTGGGTTAATTAAGGCGGGTGCAAACTATATATAATGCTGAATTTCGCGGTTCTCTACTTTGGGAGCATGCTAAAAAAATTGGCGATATGGCTTGATTATCATGCAAACTGCCCCTCTGAAATTATTTGAAAATTCAATTTCAAATTATTATCAATAGATCTTTTGGCCGGGGGAGTCAAAATAATGGTGTCATCTTTAGTTTAAGTGCTATTTGTTCGTTTAGAATCTCCAGAATATCCAATTATTGTGCGATTCCTTTAGTATTGTATTTGAGATATTTTCAATTTAGAACTTGAATGAGCCTACATAATTTATTTGACTATCTAAAATGTTATTTATTTTTGGAGTGCCAATTTTCTAGGACAATGTGGTCTGAGGTGGTGAAGCTTCTACTGGTACAGGACCATTTGTGCTTTGGGTACAAAAAAGCATGTTTTCGTTGTTACAATCATCAGCATTAGATAGAGACTTAGGGAAGACAGTATTGCTTTTTCTTCTGTCGCGTTGCCAAATTTGGTGCTTGGAGCCCCTCGGGCAATGAGACTAAAACCTGGATAAAATTTGTTTGTTTATGAGTCTTAAAATTGGTCTGGTCAGTTCTTTGTCAAGTCGAATTTGAGTAGGGCCAACATGTGGTTATTAGGTGTCCTTCCTCTGGTGAGGCCGCGGAAATGGTGATATGCAATGCCACGGGTTTTGTTAATGTCTCTGGTTTTTGCAGGAGGAAGAGAGTGTGCCAGCTGCATTCACAGATGAATTGATGGTTTGGCATGCAGAGGGCAGCGCACAAGAACAAATGCACATACCAGGAAAGATGGTGGAACTCCTGGCTTTATTTAAGGTAACTTCCCGTCGGTAGACTAGCTGTAGGCCTGAAGTTTGAACACTTGGTTTGGTTGCATTCAGTGGGGACTGTACTGAAGTTTAAATGCTGGGTTTATTAGTATTCCTCCTGATGGCGAAGATGGTGGAATTTACTTGATTTATCAGTGGGGACTGTACTGAAGTTTAATTACTTGGTTTATCAGACGTCACCAGGGTTGGAAGAAGACCATGAAGCAGGCGAGCAAGCAGCAGCCCCTGCAACAGGCTCAGCAGCGGTGGCGGCAGCAGCAGCAGCCTATCCTGCAGAACACGTCGGGGAGCTTGAGTTTCAGCAGCAACATGTCGCTGTTGAGGGAGGGCGAGGAGGTGCCGAGTTTGGCTCTGTCCACTTTCAGGGCCAAGGAGGAGGAGATCGAGAGGAAGAAGATGGAGGTCCGTATCCTCTCTCACTTGGGTTGGATCAAGGGAGAGACCGAACGCATGACCACTATTGGCGAGGTATGAAACATGAAATCCCCACATGAAAATGGTTTAATTGGGGGCTTTTTCTTTTCTATGTTATGGTAATAGCAATTAAGAGGTGAGGGGTTTTTGTGGTTTTATTCATGGAGAGTTTTTTGTTACTTTGTTTTGCGGAATGAACAGAAAAACGGCAGCGGAGATGACAGTGGCAAGGATGAAGCTGTTGAGGAACAAGAGATAGGCGGTGCTGAAGCAGATGAGGCGCGACATCACGTTGCTTCTTCAGTCTGGTCAGGACACCACAGCTCATGTCCGGGTACATCTAGTTCTTCCACTACGATTTGCATTTGGTTATTGCATTGGCAGTTGGTTTGGTTTTTTGTATTGGACGGAATTCATGTCTGTTGAGAAATTGGTCTTGAGCAAAAAGGTTTACTCTCAAATTTCCAGTGGTTTTTGTACGTCTAATTTATAATTAGAATGCTTTGAGAGTGCTGAACTTGAAATAATCATATCGGTTTTTGGTTGCATTCAGTCATTTGTATCATCCGGTGTGAAAAAATAAAAATTCATATTCGGATGAATTTTTGAGATTTTGAATCTGCATCTTATTTGATTCATGAAATGCTCTTCACATAACACGGACTTCTAGAAGACTTAACATTCAAGTAGGAATGCTTTTATATGCGAATCAATCACCCGAGACTTCGGCATTCCAATCGGCGAGGCTAGTAAAAAAATATGGGGGACCTACCTAAAAAGCCTAAAGGTGGCTTGCATATGTGAGGACACAAGTATTTAAACGTCTGATAAGCCGTTGGGCTGAGGAAATGAAAACAACGAGGCTTCATTTTATTCCTCCTGCTCTGACCATTCAGGGTCAAATTTTTAATCACTGACTATGGCGGAATGTTTCCTGCTCGAGGGGGTTGTCATTTCATTGTCTCGCTTCTGGGGCACCTCTGATAGAACCCAGATCAGCATGTGTAAGTTACACCTGGTGACCAGCCGGCAATTCATGGATATATTAGACTATACATGAGGCGAAAGCTGTTAAGTTCCCTAGAGAATTTTCGTAACAGAATGAGAAGGAATCAGAAGTTCTCCAATAAGAATGGGAAGAACGATGAAAGCTTTCTGCAGATTGCCAAACAGCCAATAACTTTCCATCAGAATATCTAGTTTTCAATAGTAAAGCAACTCTGAAGCATGAAGCGGGAACAAGTACTGAAGATGAGGGAAGTAGGATTTTCAGTATTTCAACCTGACACCAATGGACACACCCGCCTCCATAAACTATGGAAGGCTTAGAAACTTCCCACCAACTCTCGCATTAGACACAACCAGCATAATGACACAACAACTGCATAAAACAACTGACAATTAATATATCATATTTTCTTTCTTCACTCGTGTGAGCTCTTCCTTTTAACATTTATACTTCCCCCATTGAGCCTTGATTTCAGCTAGAAGTTAGCTCATGTCGACCTTGTCGCACCTCGATTGGATTGATTCGCACGATGCTTGATTCCTTCAAGGAAGTCGGCTATCATGTCCCTTGCTCGATCTGGTGTGTTCTGATCAACCCCACGACTTACCACAACCATAAAAGCAATTCCTACATTTTTCCATGCCTTTGCTATGAGAATTAGTGATTGAAGACCACAAGAGTAATTAAGCTCTGAGTCAATCTCATTAGGAGTTAACACCACTTGATTTAGACGTTGGCGCCCTCTATATTCTGGCCGCCATTCTTTGATTTGGCAATTGAGATTCTACTAATTGCAACAGAAGCAACAGAAAAATGCTCCAGAAGAAACGTATATTGACTATCAGGTTCATATCAATAATTCTACTAGGGGCTTCTTCACTATAACAAGACAATGCAAAGCAAAAGGAAAAGCATCCGCATAAAAAAGAAGTGGGCTTCGTTGTTGCAAGAAGAATAATGAATTCACAGACAATACCATGTATAACCTGATCGCAAGAGCATCGAAGAAATTGATGACATTTAAGAACGAAGTGTTAGCTGCATTACAACTCAAGTCATGTGAAGGTAAAGTGTAACTCCCGTTTTGGACTATAACAATGCTACGAAGAGATTGGTCATCCCAGAACCTTCACATCTTGCAAGAACTTTGAATTCTGTCTCATTTTCTTTTTCGTGCTCTGACTTTTATTCCTTATTGGGCTGCCATTACGGGTGTGTTTGTTAACGTACCAAATAGTAACTGATTCTATTCTTTTGTTCTCAGGAATAGATTTAAAACATAAATCCGTTTGATAAATTTTTTGTTCCCAGGAAAAGAATAAAAAAAAATATTCCCCGAAATATATTTGAAACAGAATCAAAAATAAAAAAAAGTTGATTCTTGTTTTCGAAAACAACTCCACAATCATTTTTTTCTTCTCTTCTCTTCTATTTCTTCTTCTTCTCCTCTCTTCTTCTCTTTTCTTCTTCTTCCCAGCCGGTTGCCGAACTGCCACCAGTAGTCGCTAGCGACCAGCTGGGCGAGGTCCGGCGAGCTCGCTAGAGGCTCGCCTAGCCACCGGTGAGGCTCCGATGACCTCACCCTAGCCTGGCGAGGCTCCAACGAGGTCGCCGAACCTCGCCCAATTGATAGCCGGCCGACATTGTGGCCAGCGATCGGCAATGAGGAAGAAGAAGAAGAAGAAAATAAAAGGGGGAGAGAAAAGAAAAAAAGAAAAGAAAAATATAATAAAATATTAAAAGAAATTATAAGTCACAAAAAAACTTAAGGGTCATATCAAATGTATTTCTATTCTGGGAATAGAAATTTTGGATAGTTATCAAACGCATTCAAATGCTCAGAAACTCGTCTAGGGAACAGAATAAAAAAGAATCATTTCTGATTAGAAATTGTTTTTAGGAAAAGAATCGTTACCAAATGCACCCCATATGTGGGTGAAATAGAGAGAATCTGTTACAAGAGCTCGCCAAATTCTACATCAGTGACTACCAAAAGACAAACATAACAGGAACACAGACATATGCAAGCCTCGCTGAGGAGCTGCAAAGCGATATATGTAACTGCCCATGAAAGACAGATTTTCTTTTCTGTTTCCCAAGTGTTGTCTCAAGATTTATAAAGCGAATCAGAACTGGAGCTAATAAAAGAGCGGATAACACAAATGATGATGATTGCAATTAGAGATCATGACGCTAATAGAAGGGTACCCATAGCACCGGATGCTCACAAGGAATGACCGAACAACAGTAGCCACTTACCAGTAGAACGAACGAAGAAGGAAAGGAGATATTCATTCTTTTAGTCGTGAAGGTTTCATGTCGGGTAGAATATAGTGTCTACTTCTGCTTCTCATTTAGCTTTTGATGCCTAGGTTGAGTCTTGGTTTTAGCTTCCACTATAATTTAGTCGATTGTGTACGTGAAAAATTCTTAATTTAGCTGGATTGAGAACAAAACCAATTTTTATCAAAGTTGTGATAAAATTAACAATACACAATGTATTTATGTGTATGCATAGATGAAATTTAATTAGTTTTCAACCTTACCAAAAAAAAATTAATTAGCTTTCCTAACTATGCTAGAAAGAAAGGGGGAAAAAGGAGGAGGGAAAGCATTATCTACTTTTCGTTCTTTGGTCGAAAGACTTTATCTACTTGATTTGTAACGAACCTTTTTTCATTTTCCGGTAATAAGCTATTGCTCTCTTCTAGAAACTTATATCTTGGGCGGCTAAGACGTCAAGCCCATTGACATATGTTATTATTCTCATTGACCATTCTCATTGACCACGTAGGGTATGAGTCAAAGATTAGGTTAATAGTTTTGGTATAAAATTGTTTCCATTTGGTGGTGTGAGAAATTGAACTCATGTGATGGGGCCAATCCGCATACACAATCCCGGTCTTTAATGACTGCACGAATGCCATAATATTTACAATATTTTTTTTTCACATGATATTGTTTCCTCTTATATATTGATCTTTTCTCATATTTTAATATCAATGACTGCAATTAACCTGCAGAATGACTTTTACCAGTATCTATTTGAGGAATTTGAACATCTTCTATCTAATTTCTTGTATATAGTGGATCAATCCGCTAAAAGTGTCTAAAATTAGGTATCTTATTATAATAAAAAAAATGCTATTAAGGCACAATCGAGAAATTCATTTGAAGTAATTTGTCAGTGCAAAGTTTAACTTGATGTTGATGGTTTGATATTGGACTATGAGTATGACAAAACTCGGTTTCTCAATCCATGTTTGATATAGATTAAACTCGATTGAACTCAATTATTAGTAACTTATAAACTAAATCACAATGTGAAGCTTGAACTCCATCTCAAATTCTCATTAAAAAAAGAAGTAATATCATACTATAAATGATATTGATTATAAAGGTTGACTAATAAAGTTAAATGAAAGCTCTTTCAGCTCTATTGCGTTTTAATTCTATGTATATATATCTCGATACTTTTATCTCGATTTTTTTTTTTGGTTTTATGCTATAAATGATTCCCAAGAAATTCTTGGGGAAGATGTGGGACTAGTCGAGCCAACTAAATCTGTAACAAGATTCCGAGTGGTGCAGTATATTCAGACAAGTAAACGGGCTCCTGCCCATCCCCAGCCCAAAACTCCATTGGGCTCAAACAAATAGCGAGGCTTGCCTATGCCACCAACTTTCTTGGTTGAGTCTGCCCATGATCATGGTCTATTAGTAACTTAACAAGCTCTCCATAACACGTTGGCAAATAATTTAATTTTTTTTAAAATAAGGTCAATTAACTGAATACATGCACATGCGAATGCAATATAAGCTAGATTTGTTGATGGGTTGCTTTCCGATGCTTAGGAAACCTTGTGCATGAAACGCAAAAAGATGCTTACGCTCAACTGTTTCCTAAAGTAAAAGATGAGAGCGGTTTCTCCGATTCAGCCTCTTCATTTTTATTCCTGGTTCGCGACATTTGGAGTGGAAAGACCGTAAGCCTCTCTCTGTATATATATTTATCTTGATTTTGCATGCTACTTAGGATTCCCAAGAAGTTCATATCGAAGAAGTTCAAGGAGGCGAGTGTATTACAGCTTCATGCTTGGTATACAACCAGCTTCAGATGGTGGAACTCTTATTGAACTTCCTAATGATTATGGTTTCCTTTATAAAAGCAACCAAGGCACAAGTCACAACAAAAGGCAAATACTTCTCGCGGATGGACTTTATCCTTCTTCTCGCAATCCGGAAAAATTGTCTAGACATACTGGAGGATGACGGTCAATTTTTCCCTAGCCTCCATAATTTATCAGACTATCTAGATTTCGCTATGTACAGTACCAATGCAAGAAAGGGATAATTAAACAAGGTGGGTTCAGAGAGGGAGAGAGATACCTTATGTCCGAGAGAGAATTGCTGCAACAAAAACACTAAGTTGTTGTGTTTTTTTTTTTTTTTGCATTTTGAAGCAATTTTAACAGCAGCTCAG
The DNA here is from genome assembly GCA_031216235.1 of Syzygium jambos. Taxonomy (NCBI): domain Eukaryota; kingdom Viridiplantae; phylum Streptophyta; class Magnoliopsida; order Myrtales; family Myrtaceae; genus Syzygium; species Syzygium jambos. Next base: position 17,570,959 of record CM062224.1, read on the forward strand.
ACATACAGCTGCAGATTGCTAACATAAGGTTCGACTACACATAAAAGAGGTCCTATCTTGGCTATAAAAATTTTTCTACCCTCGTCGTATCTTGAAGATGTGGGAATCATAGTAGTTCTTCCAATGAACTTTCTTCAACAAAGAACACAAGTAGTTTGTTTTGCTCTTCATTGTTTGCTGGACCTAGGACATTTATGTCAAAAACGAATAGTTAGAATGCAGGCTCGACAATGATCACTATACCTTTGATGATAACACTAGCCTCATCCCTTCGAGTGTGGGTCATGACTCGACAATGGTGAGCACAAAATGATGTTTGGAGATCTCTATTGGGTGTTATGATGGTACATCATCTTACAAATCATATGAGTGTAGGAAAGGACTAGGCATAATCGGCTTGTGTTGGGAAAACTCAATCCCGATCGAGTCGTTCGAAACATATTCGGAACGAGTTCGATTAGTGCGGAAAACGTGCCCGAGAATCATCTAACTTGTATCACCGATCGTACAGGCATATCACACAATGAACATACCCGGTATTGTCACAGATTAAGTGCCACTTTGCGCCTGAATGTTCTTCGATCGTCTTTCGCATTCGAGTTCATTCCGAAGAGAAACAGAGAAGACCACGTTCTTCAAAGAGTGTGTTTGCATGTACGAAAGTCACGTACATTCCAAAGGGGTGCCTTCTAGTTATTATAAAAGAAATAACTACCTCGTGGGCCCTTGTGGCTCACGGGCCGGGTTTGGCCTATCTCGGGCGGTCCACCCAATATTTCTTTCATCTCCCACTCGCCCACGATGGGCTAAACACAACTCTCTTTCTTGCAAAGTTCATATTGGCAAATAATCCGTGCGACCAGCATACTACGAGAGCTCGTTGTTATACATCTGTTAGGAATATATAACAGCTCAGATTTGGGCACTATGCAGAGTAGAATTAGTATGCAGTTCCCTAGATCAATCAGTCACATTTTTATCTCTCTTGATCTCTTTTAGTATCTAGTATATTGTATTCACAATTATGATTTACTTAAAATCATAATTGGTCGACCTGTGAATACAAATATAGAATGTGACATCATAAGTTAAATTGATCTTCCTCTTTCCTTAAACCTCTCCATTTCAGTCCAACTTGCTTTTCTAGAAATGCCCCGTTAGACCGAATTATCATGATCATCGGCAACATCCTAAGATAGCAAACACTGAATAGAAATTTTGAGAATAAGTAAGAGTCGTGAGGGCACTTTAATTGAGAAAAACTATTTTCCTCAAGAGTCTCACACGACTTAAAAATTGAGATCATAATTTTGTCAACTCTTATCGGTCGTTTCATGCATACGTAATATGAAATACGTATTACGGTATTATCTCCTTTTCCCATAGAGCGTATGTCTTTACTCTCAATACCGTACAGATGATAGTTTAGACATACTCAATGTCTAACTTGAGTTCACAAATCTACTTTATTCATAAACATCTATCAGAACTCACATCTGGCATTAAAGACAGGTAAAGTGAAATATGTGGGTCATTTCACTTTCGGACATAATAATCTATATGTCCTCATCTTAACATTCTGTTAAGACGACGTCCATACTTCAAGCTTTAGCTCTCAATTATCACCTAGATAACAAGCTTAAAGTTGTATCATCTCTATTCATCACACAGTGAGTAGAGGCGATTACCCGTGTGAGTGGGCTAATCTCTCATCTGTCCGACATACCTTTTCAATATAATGCACTCAGCATCGACATTCACAAACGTCATACAAACTTATAGGCATTGATAATAACATACTTCATTAATAGTGAACATTCTGGGAAAAATACAATATACAGTACATCATATTCTACACAGTCCTAGAGATCTCACATGACCATGGAAAACTTCTCTAGGAATCGGCTTCGTCATAGGATCTGCTATCATTCTTTGTGTAGATATGTACTTCACGTTCACTTCCTTTCGTGCAACCATGTCCTTGACATAGTTATACTTGATATCTATATGTTTGGTCTTTCCATGGTACTTGGGATCCTTAGTGTAAGCTATTGCTGCTTGGCTATCACAATAGACCAATACTGGGTTTGCAGCTTTCTCAGTTACACCTAAGTGATCCAAAAATCTTCTAAGCCAAATAGCTTCTTGTGCCGCTGCTGATAGAGCCACGAACTCGGCTTCCATTGTAGATAAGGCTATGCACTGTTGTTTCTTACTGCTCCAAGATATGGCGCCATTATTCAGTAAGAATACGTATCCAGAAGTAGATTTCCTTTCTTTTAAATCTCCTCCCCAGTCAGCATCTGTATAGCCTTCAAGGTGTAGATCACTTCCTTGATAAGTCAGCGTATAGTCGGCACTTCCCTTTAGATATCTCAGGATTCTTTTGACGGCGATCCAATGTGCTTGACCTGGATTGGATTGGTATCTACTTACCATTCCAACTGCATAACAAATATCTGGTCTTGTACACATCATAGCGTACATCAAGCTTCCGACAGCACTAGCATATGGAACTTGTTCCATTTGCTTCTTTTCTTGTGAAGTCTTAGGACACATTCTGTCGCTTAATGCTTCGCCCTTTGCAATAGGAGTATCTATTGGTTTACAGTCTTGCATACGAAATCGCTCAAGGATTTTATTCACATACGTCTCTTGTGAAAGAGATAGGGATTTCTTTGAGCAATCTCTTGAAATCTTAACTCCAAGAATATATGCAGCTTCACCCATATCTTTCATATCAAAATTGGAAGATAACCAATTCTTGACTGTATTAACTAACTCCATACTACTTCCGGCAATTAGTATATCATCAACATATAATGATAAGATCACAAATTGATCTTTGGATCTTTTGATATGTACACAATTGTCTTCACTAATCATTTCAAAATCATATGCCATTATTGCATTGTGAAAACGTATATACCATTGTCTCGAAGACTGCTTAAGGCCATATATTGACCTCAATAGTCGACACACTTTGTGCTCCTGGCCTTTTGTAATGAAACCAACAGGTTGTTCCATATAAATTTCTTCCTCTAATTCTCCATTGAGGAATGCAGTCTTTACATCCATTTGATGTAATTCTAGATCCATACTAGCTACTATTGCCAGAATAAGGCGAATAGAGGTAAATCTAACCACAGGAGAAAAAGTTTCTTCAAAATCAACTCCTTCCTGTTGATTATATCCTTTCGCCACAAGGCGAGCCTTATACCTCTCTATTGAGCCATCAGCCTTACGCTTTATTTTGAGAACCCACTTGTTCCCAATGGCTTTGCGTCCTTTTGGAAGGTCAACCAATTCCCAAACTTGGTTTGATCTTAATGACTCCATTTCCTCTTCCATCGCATGTATCCATTCTTCCTTATCAGGGCATTTTAGAGCATCGTTCACATTCTTCGGCTCATCTTCATCTTGTGGGGCAATCATGAAGGCTTCTCCTTCAATGTCAAAATGACGACGGGGAATCCTATTACGACTCGACTGTCGTATGGAATGCTGTATTCCTGATGATTCACCTCGTTCCACTGCGCTCCCACTCGAATGAGATAATGGTGGTGTCGGCTCTTTAAGTGGTTGCAATTGAGACTTGGTTGCATTCAACTCTCCATTTGTCACAATGCTCCCACTAACTTCACTATCACGATCCACAGATTCATATAGTGAGTAATTACCACCTACTTCGCCCTTTTTAGGAAATTCATTCTCTAAGAATGTGACATCCCGTGATTCAAATTCAGTTATACTTCCGCTTTCTTGCTCACCTATGAATACATATCCCTTTGAGTGCTCTGAGTATCTTATAAAAATACTCTTTTTGCCTCTTGGGCCTAATTTTCCATACTTGTGAGAAGACTCACGAGTATAGGCAGCACAACCCCAAGGTTTTAGAAAGCTTAAATCAGGCTTTCTGCCTGTCCATAACTCATATGGAGTAGAAGCAACTGATTTAGAAGGCACACGGTTAAGTATGTAGGCAGCAGTCAACAAAGCATCACCCCAAAAGGTGATGGGCAAGTTAGCATGTGCCATCATTGATCTAACCATTTCCATTAGAGTTCTGTTTCTTCTTTCCGCAACACCATTTTGTTGAGGAGTATATGGAATAGTCAGTTGTCTTTCTATTCCCTTTTCATCACATAAATTTCTGAACTGATCAGACAGATATTCTCGACCTCGATCGGATCTTAATGCTTTTATTTTCTTGTCTAATTGATTTTCCACTAAGCTCATAAATCTTTTAAAGCAATTTAAAGCTTCGGACTTATGAGAAATCAAATCGACATGTCCGAATCGAGTATAATCATCAATGAATGTGATGAAATAAACAGACCCGTGCCTTTCTTTTATATTCATTGGACCACAGATGTCAGTATGGATTAACTGCAAAGGAAATTCAGCTCTTGTTCCTTTTCCAAATGGTTTCCGTGTTGTTTTTCCTTCTAGGCAATGCTTGCATATGGGCAAATCAACCTTTTTAATATTTCCCAATAAGCCATCTTTAGCCAATCGATTCATTCTTTGTTGGCCAATATGACCAAGTCTAGCATGCCACACGTTCACATCATTCTCATAAGAATCAGATGATGTAAATAAGGAATAACTAATATTAACTTCATAATAGTCAATATCTAATACAATGAAACCATCTAAAAAATATCCGGAACCATAATAACTTGTTCCTAAACACAAGTCTACACCATTGTTATGGAAGTTTACATTAAAACCAAGTCTAACTAGAACCAACACGGAAACTAAGTTCCGACGAATCTCTGGAGCAAATAGCACATCATGTAGGAACAATGTACGTCCACCGCGCATAAGTAGTTGACAGGTGCCAATGCCTCTGACCTCCACTCTTGAATTGTTCCCCACGTATATCCACTTCGTTCCTTGTGGAACTCGTCGGAACTCCACGAAAGCTTCTCTGTCCTTCGCTACATGGTCTGTGGCTCCCGAGTCTACAGTCCACAAAGGATTAGATTCGGTTAGAAACACTGAACTTGACACATAAGTAGCATTTTCATGAATGCTAAGGGTTTCTACCTTCTTTGGCTCGCCACAGTCGCGAGCAAAGTGACCCTTCTTGCCACAGTTGAAACATTTCACTCTTGAAATGTTCTTCTTGAAAGGACGCTTTCCTTTCTCCCGTTGGTTGAGCCTCGGCTTCTTCCATGAAGGACTTGGCCCTTTGCCTTTCCACTTCTTTGACCCAGCAGGGTGCTTCCTCTTGGAGCCCGAAACTCCATGCGAGCTAGAACCAGCAAAATAAATATCAGTTTCTGGCTTAGCCGCCATGAGGCGATCCTCTTCCAGCTCAAGATGCCGCATAGCATCCTCGAAGGTCTTGATACCCTCATTGTGGGTCAAATGGATCTTCATATGCTCCCAGCTTTGAGGCAAGGAGCGGATTACTGCCTGCACCTGTTGTTCATCAGTGAGTATGTGCCCGGCATCCTTTAGCTCACTGATCATATTCGACATCTGCCTTAAATGTTGTTTCATGGTCTTTCCATGAGACATCTTGTAAGAGTCGAAACGGATAGTGAGTTGTCTCAGTTTGGTCACAGAAGTTCGACCAAATCTTGATGCCAGTGCAGCCCACATCTCTTTAGCGCTCTGGAAACGTCCGAACTCTCGCATGATGTCATTGTCCATGCTGCTTAGCAACGTAATGCGAGCAAGAGAGTTCTTTCTTTTCCAAACAGTAAAGGCATCTTTATCCCTCTTGTGTTGGGCAGTTGTCCCTTCCTCAGGTTCTTCCATAATCTGGTTAAGAGCTTCGAGTGCCTCTTGCTCTTCCAGCACATATTGGATTTTGAGACTCCAAATCTCATAATTGTCGCCATTCAATTTTTCTCCCTTATTTAGTTCAGCCACTATGTTCTTAGTTGCTGAAGCCATCGTATCTGAACATTTCAGACACATACACACGAGTTATTAAAGCCTATCTAAATGCTTCATCAGCATCATGATTACATAAACTAATCATGTTAATAAATAGTTTCACTAAAGGTCTTAGAGTCGAAAGTTCACTATGTTCCCAATCATCGTCTAAGAAACCTAATTTGAAATTACCATTAACATAATCATTTTATGTAATGAAATTGGTTCTTCAAAAGTTATACAAATTTTAAAGAACTTCCCACATGAACATAACACATAACATGGCAATTTTAAAATGAAAAACATCAAAAATTCATAGCCACATATATATCATAAAACATTCACAAATGTTTAAGAATATGTTATATCAACCAAAGACATGTACAGAATTAGTTCCAAATTCTAAAAGAACAACATCAAGTGTACCAATCTAACACATAGACAGGAAATGACTCATAAAATTCCTCAGAAAGTTTTATTTTCTTCGGAACATAAATAGAAGCTCCCGGAAAACCCCTAGATCCTGACCATGATTTGCCCCGAGACCTATTCAATGCAAGGGTTGATGTCCTTCTTGCCCCGACCTTTATGTATTCTTGCACAAAATTCTCCACAAGCATCTTATAGCTTGGACCACTTAAGGTTTCTTTAACCTTATCAAGCATTCTTCCCAACTCCTCAGGAATAGTGCACTTTAGGGCTCCGACCATTACATACTCCGGCATTACAAAGCCGTTCCAAATGATATCCTGTATCATTTTATTGACCTTGATGATGTGTGTCATCATATCATCTCTGGCGTCCCATCGATAAAGGGCTAGCTTGATTCTTAGGTTCTCAAGCTTCTCCTTTTGAGCCGCCGTTCTTGGGATGATCGGAGTGCGTCTCAAATGTACCATTGTTCCTGCAACGAATGCAGAACAAAGGATTACTTATAATCCATGATACATTAAGGTAAGGAATGCTTATTCATATACATATGATCTTGCACTTGTATTTCAAAAGACTATAGAGAAATACTATAGAAAATGCCAAAAAAATATGCCCCTAAGTACGTGTACATAGGGTTTATCGTGCATTTTCACATTTATAAGTGCAGCAAAAATGTAATATGAATACACCGTAACGTAGAGCATTCCGATACGAGCACATCGATACCAAGAACGCCCAAATCGGAGTTAAAATGAGCTCGAACGGGCCGATAGAAGACACAAGGGTCAATCTGCCGGTTTGAACCGGTCCGGTTCGACCGGTCTGACCGGTCCGACCGGGTTGACCGGTCCGATCGTTGACCGGTCAACGGTCAACGGTCAACGGGTCAGGTAACCGGGTCGGGTCAAACTCAGGTCGGGTCAACGGTCAACGGGTCGGGTCAACGGGTCGGGTCAGGCTCGGCCGGGTCGGCTTCCGATGACGTCACGATGACGTCATCGCCGGCGGTTAGCGCGAACGGACGCGCCGTTTCGCGCGCCGCGCGTGCGCCTCACGCGCCGTCGCGCGCCTGGTCCTTGCCGGCGCGTGATGGCGCGTGAGGGCGCGTGCGGCGTCCTCCGGCGACGCGCCGCCCATCAATTTTCTCGTCTCGACGAGTACTTTCCGTTTATGCAATAAAATTCGAGTTTTGACGAAAAACAAAAAATGAAAACATGCATAAACAGTTCGGCGACGCGACGAAAACGAACAAAAACGAGACCAAAACAAAAAACAAGCAGTATACACTTCAGACGATACATAAGCATGATCGGGAAACAAGTAAGCGGGCTCTGATACCAATGTTGGGAAAACTCAATCCCGATCGAGTCGTTCGAAACATATTCGGAACGAGTTCGATTAGTGCGGAAAACGTGCCCGAGAATCATCTAACTTGTATCACCGATCGTACAGGCATATCACACAATGAACATACCCGGTATTGTCACAGATTAAGTGCCACTTTGCGCCTGAATGTTCTTCGATCGTCTTTCGCATTCGAGTTCGTTCCGAAGAGAAACAGAGAAGACCACGTTCTTCAAAGAGTGTGTTTGCATGTATGAAAGTCACGTACATTCCAAAGGGTGCCTTCTAGTTATTATAAAAGAAATAACTACCTCGTGGGCCCTTGTGGCTCACGGGCCGGGTTTGGCCCATCTCGGGCGGTCCACCCAATATTTCTTTCAGCTTGAAACCAGCACAAGAAGTAGAGATCACTTGAACATCCCACAATTAAACCTTCAATAATTTGGATTGGAGAAGGATTTAGAGAAAAGCTTAGATCACAGAAAGTAAAAAAATTAATGAACAGAGGGGCTCATAATATATCTGTAAAGCATATCAAATCATAGACAAGATATTACGTAATTGCTCTAAAAGCTTATTTCTTAAAACAGAATGAGCAAAACGCGATCAGCCACGTCTTCCATCACTTGAAAAAATATGCAGAGACGTGAATAGAGGAGCTCCATTCATTTCGTTGCGAAAAACATAGTCGTGAAGTCCATTGACACAAACTCAATGCTGTGTGGCCCAAGCATCTAATAAACACTACAGCCAATATTGAATGGCTGTAAACCCAAAAGCAGAGTTCACAAATCACAATGATTACTGTAGTCCAGTAAACTTGAGAAGTTCAATTATGAAAATAGAAGCCTAACCTTGAGAGCAAGAAGAAAACCCATACATCAACAGAGGCCATTTCCAAGCATTTGATTGTGTCCCTCAACCACTCTCGAGTGCCAAAACGGGCAACATTTCAACTTCTCTTCAATATAAAAGATACCACAACACTCCAAGATCTATACAAAGAAGGAAAAGAGAGCTCAGCAGTGACTAATAAGGGCAATCACTTGTATACTTAAAAATGAACAAAAAGGACAGAGGCATAATGCAAGAGAAGTAAACTCAAAACATGATTTAGTCACAGCAAAAAGAAAAAAAACATGGTTACACCAAGCTACATTTGTATTCCACTTTCAAGTTCAGTTGAAGCACTCCTCATGCCAAACTCATGTTTCAAGTCTATCCACCTATATTCTTTTTAAAACCACCTTAGCGTCCAATATCCAGGTCACTCGGCATTTAGTAAATAAAACACCTTTCACTATTTTAACATTCAATGAAATTAGTCACACCTCATGGCTCATGACATACTTACCTCGTCCAGATCTTATGAGACCACTTCAAGTCCTCCGCATGCTAACAATTCTGTTTAATAGTGGACATCTTATTGAGCCTCTAACTCTTGTGCATCTCCATTTGTCTTTTATAATTGCTCTTTTGTTGGTGTCAGTATTTCCTTCAACTTGTAAATCTCTTCATTTTTCTCATTCTCGGACCTTAAGTTCTCGGTTGGAAGACAACTAGACTTGGAGGCCCCAAATCATTCGAGCATGAGCTATGCCCTAGCATCAGACACGTCCAGGTTTCTCTTTTCCTAACATTAGAGAAATAGAATTTCAAGCGCGTATCGCTCTTTCCAAGTTCCAAATATACCTCCATGAGATCATTCATACTTCCCTGCAGTTTAGCAACTTAAAAAACTTATTAAACTAATGATACAATTTTTTGGCGAGCACTTTTAAGCTGAATTCATAAATACGCACGATTGCCTTTGATTCCTAACTCTGCTTCCTATTATGTGCCAGAACTTGCTTAGTCAGCAGAACTGACTTTCCCGTGAAACAAGAAAAGATGTCGAGATATCAAATTGAAAAAGCAATCACATTAATTCTTCCTTTCTACAGTTGTTCCTTGCTGATTGTTATATGACTTGTCATCCACCAAAATCATATGAAAACACACACTAGGAAGTTAGACTTTTGGTTTTAATTTTAGACTATTTATTCCAGCTTGCCTTCTTTTCTTGATCCTTTGTCTTCTACTCAGGTAACTGTATAAATTCCAAATACGTTGCAGCAGCAATGTTGTCATTGCCGAGACTGCATAACATTTGCTAACACTAGATGAACTATATTGAATGGCTTTTCAACAATTGTGGGGACGTGTACATGCATGTGAAATGGCACAGCTAAGGATTGGGTATTTTAGGGCTGCAGTACTTCTCTGTTTTTCAATCTCTCTCGTTAAACCCAACTGCACTCACATTAGCAAATTACTAGAAATTTGTACAGATTTCGTCATCTATAATGCACTTTACAGCTCTAGTTGCTGCACAGCTCTTTTATTAATGTTGGTGAAGTATCATGCTAGATAAACCTGAACCAAGTTGTGGATTGCGTAGCAAATCCAAGTCACTGAGCTAAGGGAATAACAAGATATCAATGCAGGCGCTAAGAACATAGACAATCTTAGGGAGGCAATTCTATAACACATCCTATGTTTTCTTCCTATGACAACTGCTGTTAAAACACGCGTATTGTCGGAAAAGTGGCAAATACCTCTGGCAATCTTTTCTTAGATACAAAGATGTATCACCTCAGCAGAATCTTTTCTAAAGCGAAATTATTGATTACACTGGATATATCACTTACAGGGAAACACAAAAATTTAAGGGGAAACATGAGAGTCCCTTTGCTGCTGTTATTCTAGCAAAATTTTTGTTCCCGAAGGTGTGTTGTATCTTTTGTTTTGCTCTGTTGGCCTCCTTATTTGCGTCACTCAACGTCTGCAATAAAGAAAAGGGAAAAAACCACAAAAACCCCCAAACTTTATCACCCGTCATACATTTATCCTGAACTTTTTTTTGTGACACCAAAAACCCCAAACTATGCTATTTGTGACATATTTACTCCAATATACTTTAGTCCACGGGCATTTTCGTCTCTTTTGCTTTTTCTTTTTTTTTTTCCTTTTTTTTCCTTTCCGGCGAGGAGGGCCCTCGCCGGCGTTCCGGTGAGGGACGGGAACGGTTGGCCGGCGACGGCTCCGACAACGCATGGCAGGGCCCACGGCTCCACGAAAAACTCGTTGGCACGACGAAACGACATGGACGACTGCTGGTCAAGACCGAGCAGCAAGGAGAAGAGCTGCGGCGGCGTTGGCTGGTCGCAGTGGCCGGCTAGCTCGCTGTTGAAGGAGCGGCGAGCGGCTGAACGGTGGCCGGCGACGTACAGGGGACCAGCAGCAGCGGTTCACGGCGGCTGAGTGTCCACGGCTGAGGGGGGCTGAGGGGGAGAAGGAGCGAGGGAGAGAGACCGAGGGAAAAACGGCAGGGCTGGCGGCGGGCTATGGCAGCGCGGCGGAGGGCGACGGGCGGCGCACGGCGAGTGGCGGTGGACGGCAGCAGTTGCGGCGGCGGCAAGGCGGAGGCGGCGGCTTGCGGCGAAAAGAACAGCAGCTTCCCGACCAAAGAAAGAGAGAGACACGGGGTGGCTGGGCTGCTGGGCTGACGGTGAGCCGGGGCGTTTGGCGGTCGCGCAGCTCAGCTGGTCCACGGCAGAGGGTGACGGCGAGCTGAGGCGGCAACGGCGAACGGAAAGGCAGAAGCGGCTCGTCGTCCCCAATCCGAGAAGACATAGAAAGAGAGAGAGCAAGGGGGGCCGAGACGAGGGCGGTGGCTGGCCGGCCGGTGACTCGCATGGCGGCGCGCAGCTGAGGCGGAGGCTGCAGCGCGATGGCGAGCGGCGGACGGTGGCAGCACGGCTTCGGTTCGCCCAGCAACCGAAGAAAATAAGAAGAAGAAAAAAGAAAGGAAGAAGAAGAAAGAGCAAAAGGGCGTGCGGGTGGAGGGTGAAGGGGGGCAGGTCGCACGGGGAGAGAGAGAGAGAAGGAGATGGGACAGCTGCATGGGGGGAGAAGGGGCTGAACGTGCGGATGGGGAGAGGAGAGGAAGAGAAAAGGAAAAAGAAGAAAAAGAAAAAGAAGAAAAGCGGGGGAGATGGGACCGGCCGCAGAAAGTTGATGGGCTAAAATGGAGAAGGAGGGGCTTCAAGGGCAGAGGCACGAAGTGAAGCAGCTTTCCCAGCCCAAGACATAGGTTAAGAAGCGGAATGGGGCAAGGCCGAGGAACCGCATCTCTTTTCATTTGTTTTGGCTATTACCTAGCCTTCGTCAATCACACTAAAGCGGAGCACCCAACCATGGCAAGGCCCCCTTCTATAAGGGCTAGGTTAGTCAATCCGGCCCAAGACGCGTTCGTTGACAAAACCGCCGTAGGAATGGAGACCTTTAAAAGGCATTTTGGGTTGGATCTACAACCTGCTCAGGTGAGGCTCAAGTAAGTTTAGATATCCAATAGTGTAAATCACTTCCAACCTTGGACCTTTAGACTGGTAGATTTAACACCTACTGATGTTGCTCAGAAAAAAAACTGAAAAAGGCCTCTATAGCTGATTCCATAAAACAGGACACAGACTTAATATTGGGTATCATTTATAATAACCTTTATAAGACATTGCCATCTCTCTCTTTCTTTTTTTGGGATTTAATTAGGAAGATATTGGGTGGATTCATTTAATTATATTAGTCCTATTCAGTATAAGCAGGCAGTTCAAATGGCAACAATTGGGCATCGCCGAAGTTTTGCTAAGTGTCCGCTTTAATGCCCTTATATAGCATCCTTTGGCCAGCGAGGTGGACTTGGACGCTACAGCTCATGACGTGATCTATCTAATCATAATCAGCAGTTCTTCAAGCTATGCTTTCAGATGCACATCTGCAAGCGGAGAGTGATCAACATGGGAAAACGCCAGTTATAACAGACTCTCTTCAGAAGTCTGTCGCATCAAAGGCGAGCCCATCGGTCTCAGACGTCGAGAAGAGAAGACTCCATACAAATTCTTTTCATTCTTGGAATTCCCTCGTCTCTCCCCAAAACTACAGTCGCACATCTCCAATCAGAAATTTCAACGGGGAATTCTGATAGTTGCTTATTATGCATCTTTGTACATCAGTAGATCATTGATGAGCATACCTCCTCTGAGTAGTCTACTTGGCCTCATAATTTATATGACTATTAATCTTTGTGAATCCAATAATGTGCTTAATCCTTGCAGTAACATTCTTGTAAGGGGTAATGCGACTGTATAGGATATTCATCTTGGTGAGCAAGTTAATAAGATGGCATGCTCAAGTTGGCTTTTCAATTACCGGTCACAAATTTCCAATAGCGAGCAGTGGCTGGAGCGATCCCTTTGCATTAGAAAATCAAAGAAATTAGAATGAAAAGATTTCCTCTTGATAGCAGCTGCTATTTCCACAGCTTCTTTGTCTTTGAGCACCTCATTCAAAGTGAGGAGACAATTTAACCCCTAGCAAAAATCGACCAAAGCTGTGGAACCCCATCTTCAAAACCTTTCATCACTAATTATAATTAACTTCTGCCCCTACCAAAATGTTGTTCACTTCAGAAACTACAAAGCCTAACAAAACGTGCGCTCGCTATCCGGCATTGGTGAGGGACATGCAAATTATGAGCCCGAGTAATGCTAGCCTGGAACAACAATCTCTCCGGCAACTCAATGGTACGGTCCACCATCTATTTTCCAGAAACTCCATATTTATGAAATTCTCATGAAATTGTTTGCACTATTTCAGTCACAGTATTTGTTATCATTGAATAAAAGCGTTTGATGAATTGTGCTCAGATGCACAACTTGTCAGTATTGTCACAGTGAGTCTTTCTTGAGTCCTTTTTTTATTCTTTAGCTTGGAAGAATCTTTCTATAAGGCTTGTCTAATCAGAGAAACTCAAATAATCATGAATATGTTGAGGCACATTCATGACCTAATAACGTCCACTGGCTTGTCTAATCGTAGTAATGTTAGATTTCAAACATGGTGCCCACCTTGAAAATAACATGATAACATGTTCAGGACATGATAACCTTATAAATTTGCGTGTGCGCGCACGCTTGCGAACAATCTGGACAAATGGATAATAAATCTAGACGCCACACAATAGAGCTAGAGATGTGTCAAGTTCTAGAGGCAGACAATTTAAGATGTAAATTTACCTCCCTAAATATAGAGAATCTTAATCCCTTATCATATTCCATTATATTCTATCTTATTTTGTTTGGTCGAATATTTTGGACAACCAATCGCAGTTATAGTAAAATAGCGTTAAAGGCTCAAGGCCATTGATCCATTAGAGCCGTCATCACTTGGATTAAATTCCTCGGCGAAAAATAGTTGATTTAACCATAATTAACTTAAGGTTTGGGCTTGGCATTAATAAGAAAGAAAATTATGCTAACGAAAATGAGAAAATATATGAAGGAAGACATTGAGAACTCATTGGTCCTTATACGGATACTTGTACAATCTTTCGAAAAAGCATTATAAGGGGCCTGGTAATTTTCGAATCACAAAATAATGGATTGCCATCATGACTTCTTCAAAACTTTTCAACTTTTGCATATAACTACAGTTAGCGTTAGAAAATATGATAACTTGCGCATACTTACAATATACTATTACAAGAATTGTACCATCAAGGAATCATAGAAGGGAAATAGTTGCATGGATCATGGTCTGAGGACCATATGCAATCACATTAATTAATTTTTGTGAGATCCATGTGAAACTTATATGATTAACATTTTTGATAAACCAGGCTTATGTGACCCGAATACTGGCAGATCGAACCCAATCAAGCCTGCTTGAGTTAGGAGAGAGAACGAACTTCTTTGAGAAACAAGCATGTATCTATCTTTTCTCTTTGCTTATAATATACACAAGTCCATTCTCAAGTCTTTGTCCGACCCACTTGTGAAGGCAAAGGTGAAAGCACTGACGTATGTTTTGTCTAGTCAATTCGTTTGTTATGCATTGGTTAGCACACAGCAAAATTCCACATCAAATAGACTCCATGTTCTTGTATTCACATTACACAAAGCGTGTTTTACAATTTCAGTTCCTGGAAAATACCAGGAAACTCAGGTTGATATCACAAAAAAATCATGAAGACACGCATTCAAGAATAAAATGTTTCAAAAATCTCAATTTTGTTGGAATCATTGTGAAGAAGGAACCACATTTTCCACGCAATTTCCATGAAGAATTTGCTAAATCCATCTGTCAGGAATCTTTAGCTCAATAAAAGGAATCTATTATGTACATGTAGTATGCAGAACAATCTCAGATTGCGTAAAAGATTAAAATTAGCACGGACCTGAAATAAAAGAATATACAACACTTCAACCAACATCTTTTGACTTTTCGAATAAATAAGTCAATTTAAAGTACATACATTCCGAAGAAGTTAGCCAATTAAAATTGCACAATCTATTATGTATAGTTAAAGATGGAGCCAAGAGATTGTTTGCTCTTGTGCTTGCCATGTGGCACTTCTCTTTAGCTCCATGCTTGCCTCATGGCATGATATTTGGCATTGTGTTGCCACATGGACAAATATCATGCCACGAGACCTAAAAGCCTTATCGATTATTTACGTGTCACTCTACCCTCCTATATGTTTTTTTCAATGGCTACTTATAGATAAAGTCAATATTTCAACATCTTTAAATGCTACAAAAAGATTTTATCCAGTGTTAAACTTAGTCAAAAAAATTAATTTAAACTTACCCTAAAATATTGAATTAAACAAAGAATAGAATAGAGTTGTATGTTTTCTGTATTAAAATTGATAGTAATTTTTGCATTAATCGTCTTCATCCTCTTCCAATGATACGTTTTTACACAAATTGGTAGCCTTTTTCTATTCGGCATAGCTCTAACATATACAAACAGTGTTATTTTTTGCATTTTTTCAATTTGAAAACTTAAGGAGGACAGCTGTCTTGGAAAAATGCGGGAACCAAATCTAAGGCCTGGGGATATGATTACACTCGCAAAAAGTGTTAGCGCTGACCCCATCTCTTGTGTCATCCAAGCACAGGAGGCTACTATACCTGCTATTTGTCTTTTTGGAAGAGAAGAAATATAAAGAAAACTTACATAGAGATTCCTCCATTATACCGGAAAATTCCTTTCCCTATTTCCACTCGAGCCTTTTCAAATCCCGCTCAGGACCAACAACAATGCTTTTTCAACACCACATTTCTGCGCCGATTCTTTTAATGTTAAATTATGATTCAAATTTGAGCCGTTTATGAAACGTGACTCGCTTGGATAAATTTTCATATTTGAACATATCTTTTACTGTTGGAGATAATATTCAAGATTGCTCGCAAAAGGAAATCCTCTTCTGGTACGTACTGTGTGAACGTCTTCAGCAAAAAAGGGGCATATTGGCACTACAGGACAAAAGATGGGCACACGTATTCTACAATTCATGTATTTCTCTTATGCGCAGTTTGTGGGCCCAAGGGTAAAAGAAAAGAAGATAAGAGCATTCACTTTTGCGGTCGAAGAGCCTGTTCTTTTGTCTTATCCAAGGGCATAAAGGTCATTGTGAGAGAAAACAACAAAAAACAGGGGTTTTGTTTTTCTCTCCTCAAAACCTACGGTGGCCGCGCGGATATAGAAGGGAAAAGAGCCGTGGGTTTTCTTTTAAGCCGTGAAGAGCCACACAGGAAGAAGCTGCGATCGCCGAACAGAAATCGTACGAAGGAATTCTCCTAATATGGCGATTTGTGTAGTGAGTTTATTTCGTCCAATTAAATTATTTATTTGTAAATATTTTGGATTTGGACTTAAATTTAGGTATGGAAAACACTCGAGCATATGAGCAAATTGTAACTCTGATTCTCCGATTATAGTGGATTATTTATTACTAGCTCTCCTCATAGATATAGGTACCAATATTCGGACCGAACCATATAAATCTTTAGTATTCTTTATCGTTCCTTATTTATTTCTCTGGCATTTTCGCATTGACTTAATTTGCAACATCATGTCGTTTCCGCATTATATTTCAACATTTAACATGGAACTATTGTAAGTTGTCTATTTGGTGTTGTTATATTCACATCCCATGTCATGCATGTAAGAATCAATGTACACGCTTACACACGAGGCAAAATATCAATTAATATGCTATTCGTACATTATTATTGCGCCGTTTCTTGACTGTTTAAATTTTTCGGAAGAATGATTTCTCTAACATCCACATTTTTAATATTTACTCAACTGGGCACTAGGGAAGCATGCAATCATGTTTGATAGTATTGCATCTCTATAGATTTTGAATCATAAGAGAAGAACAAAATCTCTCTATTTTGATACCCAAGTTACTCAAAACAGCAAAGATTGAGCCGAGCTCAAGTAAGCAGCTTGATTTGCACCCTTAATTAACTCACTTGCTAAAATGCATAATCATGTTCGATCGAACATGTATATGCAACTATTAGATCTTTTCAACATGATATATGCATAAAAACCTAATGAATCCAGAATAAATGTTCGGATCTGAGTAGATCCTTAAAAAGGCCAAAAGAGGCTCTACTGCCTGGGGTTATTAGATCTTTTCAATATGATATACACGTAAAAAACTAATGAGCCCATAACAAATGTTGAATTAATTTAAGAAGTAACTCGACCTCTCTATGTACTAACAAAATTGAATTTGTGCTGTCCATACTTACGGTGAAATCCCACAAAATTTCGCCCAAAAAGGCCCACAGAAGAGTCATCGGGGAAAAAAAAGCATCCAATATCTGAAAAAGTAAATTAACCCAATATTTTGACCAAAAAAAATTAACCAATATTAAAAATGAATTAGTTATTCTTATAGGCGAAGCAGATATTTTCTAGGGGAAGCAATTGTCCCCACTCCCCCCATTCATAGCTTGAAGGACAAATAAAACGTGTGGTGGAAAGTGATGCAGAGCTCTCTCTCTCTCTCTCTCTCTCTCTCTCCGCGTTTTCCTCTTCGAAGACTTTCATCGATAATTCTGTCCGTCTGAATGGTTTCTTCACTTACGAAGGAAGGCCGTAGGTGACTTCCAGGCAAACGTAGCGAAAGTGAGCGATCTCTCTCCGTTGCTTTATCAAGAGAATGTGAAAGATCTCGACAAGCGTAGTGGGGTGTCGATTCAAGAGCGATCCACGGACATGCTAAAGAGTAAAGAGGTAAATCACCAAACCCTTATTCGGCTTTCTTATGTTTTCGGTCTGATTTCCTGTTTCATTCTCCATGATTCCTTTTTTCCTACCCGCTTTGTCATGCTTGGGCAGAATCTACGATCATTAGTGTTATTACTATTGTAAGGTTTTGGGGAATTGGATTTGTTACTTATTACATACCTGCCATAAAGATTAATAGAAAGATTATGGAGCCGGTCAAAGCCAGATGGGATAAAACGTATTTATATAGGTAGTCGTCCAAAGTTAAGAGCAATTAAAGGCCTCAACATTTTAGGATATTTGTAGTATGCATCCCTAGAAAGGTTGCTTCATGGAGAAATCAAGCGACGAGGCCCAATACATCTTAAGAAAAAGGTTCTTGGATGTAGATCCGTATCCGGGATGTTAGTTATGATGTTCAGCATCTTTGCCATTAAGACAATAAGTATGAAGCACCATCGCCCACAATGACCATGAGAATAATTCCATGAAAGCTAGATGAAATTTCAGCTTAGAACTTGATAAAACTTAACCTCAAATTGAACTCAACCTTAATGAGACTTCATCTACCAAACATGGACTCCCAAAAGTTGCCGAGAAATGGGGCAAATATCCTCATGTTTCGCACCAAAGTTCCGAGGGACAGCTTGGTACCACCCTTTCTTTCTCACTTTTTTCTCTCAAGCAATGTTGCACCGACACCGACACGCACAGGCGACACGACACGACACGACATGACATGCTGGCACGTCATTTTTCAAAAAATAGAAAATTCCGACACGTTGGGATACATTATATATTGAATGTACATTTTTATATACACACGATAAATTATCGTTTTTAAAAAATTATTTTAATCAAATTAATTTGATACAAATTCATAAATAAATAAATAAATAAATAAAATCAATTTAATTTGATAAATTATATATGACATAATTTATAGTGCCATGTGATACAGTAAAAATCCCTTTAGTTGGCCGTATAAATTTTTCTCTTGGGGTACCCATTTTCGCTTTTATTTTCTGCCCGTCCTTTTTGTTATTCGTTTTTCTCCATCAATTTTTTAAAGCTTTTTAAGAAGCCATCTTCGTCCTTTTTTATTAAAGACGGGCAGAAAGCTTTTATCATTCCTCTTTCTCCATCGAGTACTCTCTTGACCCTATTTTTCTCTCGTCTCTGCAACTGCAACTGCAACTGCAACTGCAA
Organism: Syzygium jambos; assembly: GCA_031216235.1. Taxonomy (NCBI): domain Eukaryota; kingdom Viridiplantae; phylum Streptophyta; class Magnoliopsida; order Myrtales; family Myrtaceae; genus Syzygium; species Syzygium jambos. The sequence continues at coordinate 17,589,964 of CM062224.1, forward strand.
TAGTCCCTCCCTCTCTCTCTCTCTTCCTCTCCTCCAATCAGATCTCCGGCAGCTCTCGCCGCGAAAACTCCGATTCGCTCAGCTTGGTCATCCATGACGCTCGGCTCGGGAGGATCGGGGGTCGTCGGTGAGTTCTGAAAACCCTTCCCGACCTAGATTTCCAGATCCCGTTCCCCATTTCTTCGAGAGGATTCGTCGTGGGGTTGGCAGCATCCGAGCCTCGATTTGTGGAAATTCGAAACAACGGGTACTCGCTGTGGAAATTCCCAGATCCCCCACCTCCCCGTTGCCTACTTCCAGATCAATGGGTACTCGCTGTCTAAAGGCATCGGGATTATGCGGTACGTGTCCTTGTTCATTGCTCTGGCGAGCGAGAGATCTGACGAGAGGGGCTTTTCTTTCCTCTTTCTCCCTTTTGCTCCGGACTCGCGTGTCGCCGGCGTGTCCCGGCGCGTTGACAGCGTGTCGGATCTCCGACACGCGTTGACCGCGTGTCGGGCCCGTGTCGGTGTTGGACACCTACACGGTGGCCTCCGGAACGTGTCGGTGCAACATCGCTCTCTAGTGGCCGGCCAAATCGAAAGGGTGAAGATGAATGGGTGGAATCCACGTGGCGAACTTACGAGGCCGTTTTACATTTTTGTAGGCGATCTTTCGTATCTCTGGGGTTGATTTACTGGGTGATGAGGGGAGTGAGCTGAGGTACATCCCTCAGTTGCTTGTGATAATTCAAACCGAATTGACAATCAGCCTAATTAATCCCTCAGTAGTGGTTCCTGTCCATATTGCCACAATTTGCATTAGAAAGTATAATACGTTCATGCTATTTACGACGAGCTATGACTGAAATTGAACCATCAAGGAACCGTAGAAGGGAAAAAGTTGCATGGATCATGGAATGTGGACCATATGCAATCACATTCATTAATGAAGCCTATTTGAGTTAGGAGAGAGAATGAGCTTCCTTAAGGAACAAAGATGAACTTGCCTTTCTCTTTGCTTATAATGTACACCAGTCAATCCTCAAGTCTTTGTCCGACCCTCTTGTGAAGGCAAATGAGAGAGCACCTAACTATGTTTTGTCTAGTCAATTCGCTTGTTATGCATTGATCTGCACATAGCCAAATTCCACATCAAATAGGCTCGTAATTTGTGTGTTCACACACGTACACACGCAATGATGTCAGCACTTCCTAGTTTCACGTGGAGATTGGCAACCCACTTGCAAGACCGGCAAAGCGTCTTTCGAAATTTCGGGCCCTGGAAAATACCAGGAAACTCATATTGATATTATCAAAAAATCATGAAGTCACACATTCGAGAATAAAATGTTTGGAAATCTCAACTTTGTTGGAATCATTGTGAAGGAGTGACCACATTTCTTCGCAATTTCCACAAGAAATCAACGTCCAATGAAGCAGACACAAGTCTAATGCCAAATCAACCAATAAACAAACGATAGAGATGAATCAAATCCCGATAGAATCAGTATTTCATTTCAATATCAGCGTGCAATTTTATTCGGTGTACAATTTCAATGGGTGAGCAATTTCATTTTGTCATCGTTCAATCTACCATCGAAGTGCAATCATAACGTGCAATCTTAGTCTATATTCAGCATCATGTAACTTTATCGCAGTAGCAAATAATTTCGAGTGTGAATGGCTTTTTGGGTTCTTTTATTTATGAAGGAAGGCCGCAGGTGGCTTCTAGGCAAATGGCGCATAGTACAAAAGTAATGGCAAGTGAAACTCATTTTAAGTTGTCTAGCTACATCCGACATCTAACCGTTCATCAACACGCAACTTAATATTTCCGAAACCACCTGCTCCTCTTCGACGATTTTCATCAATTGTTTCCTCAACTTAGCCTGAATGCTTTTGTTTGCTTATGAAGGAAGGTCGCAGGTGATTTCCAAGCAAAAGCAGAGGAAGTGAGTGATTTCTCTCTATTGCTTCGTCAAGTTGTTGCAAGGATCAGACTCAAACTTCCTGAGTCACCGGGTGAACTCAATTCGGAGATCAATCACTCCATTGTCCTCTCGGAATGAAGAGAAAATGGGAGGGAGAAGAGACGGCTCCGACAGCTCTGGCAAGTAGTAGTCGTGATGATGGATCAGGGAGTGGCTACGAGGTGTTCCTGAGCTTCAGAGGACCTGACACCCGCTTAACCATCGCTGATTGTCTCTACCATGACATGATCCGCGTGGGGATCCGTGCTTTTAAAGACAACGAAGAGCTCCGATTTGGCGAAGAGATTGAAGGTGGCCTCTTGCAAGCAATCAATGACTCCAGAATTTACATCCCGATTTTCTCCAAAGACTACGCTTCAAGTAAGTGGTGCCTCCGTGAGCTGGCACGTATAGTGGAATTATCGAGAGGTAACGATGAGAAAGTGATCCTCCCTATCTTCTATGACGTGGATGCGGATGATGTCAAGCTTAAGACCGACTTATATCGGAAAGCCCTCCAACAGCACAAGAGCAACTCCGGGAAGGATTTAGCACAGAAGGGGGAGGAGGCTTTAAGAGAGGTTGCCAGAATTAGAGGAAGGAATCTAAAAGATCACGGGTATTGTTTGCTTCTCCATTGACTTTATTTTCTTATTGACATTTTCGATTTCTTGTTCCTTCAAAGAATAATTAGATTCAGTTTGCTGCTGTCCAACCATGTGTAATGTTTGGTTGGATTTGACGCAATGGGGAGCCTGGAATTTTGCTTAGAGGGCGAGGTTTCTTGCGCAAATTGACTTTTCATTTTTAATACCGAGTTTTGATAACAATTAGTGTTAAGGTATTTCAACTTAATTAATTAATCTGTAATGGAAAACAACCAAGATATCCCTGAAGATCTAAGATGTGATAAAACAATATGACCATATATGTGTGAAAAAAAATAATAATTAAGTTTCTTAGCTTCAATTGCATATTGTACATAAAGTTAAGGACTCCTGGTATCTTGACCTTATGCCTATGATGTTTGCCTAAAAAATTAGATTGAGTTTGACATTAGATTTTTTTTTCTTTCGTTATACTAATGACAGCTGAGGAAGAATCGGCCCAAACTAGGAGAGCTCAGTTAAGGAGCTTCTTTATGTGTTCCGACCTATTAATGGTGATAGTTAGTTCATACTTGTTAGTGTTTGAAGTACTCTAGGGAGACGAAAAAATGCGCAGGAAACATAGAGGAAGTCTAAGGATATTTTTTTCAAAAACTTTACGGCCAAGGGGAAGAAATGATGGAGCTGAACCCCCTTGGGATTGACCCAGGGACGAAGACGTTCCAATACTTTTAGCAGAGGAATCGATCGTTGTGGGATTCGGTTTTGGCCGTAAGGAGTTCATTGTTTTGCTACTGTTTCCCTTGAGGTCATCGCTCAAATACGGTCATACCCGAGTTACACAAAAATTAATGGAGCTTTTGTATGATGGTTTTTCTAGTTGGTCTGAATATACAAGACCGAACACTACAAAGATCTTTGCATGCCATTATCCGAAAGAACATAAAAAAGATCTCTACCTATCTTAGAGGCTCAATCCTCCGTTCTATTTCTGATTATAGGAAACCTGTGTTAATTTGCAGAGGACTGACTTAGGTTTAGGTGGATTATCGATTTTGGGCTTTTACTTTCATCGTGATGGGGCAGGAGTCATAGGCTCCTCTAGTGGCTTAATTGTGCATACGGAAAATCTGCGGCCTTAAATTGAACATTCTTCTATAGGTGATCTATAATTTGTCGCCGTCAAACACCCTTTATGCTAGTAAAAAGTTATAAAAAAATAATTAGGCTCGTGCTCTTGCTTTAACCATGGAACTATTCATGGCCCTAGGTCTTAATTAGCCAAAAATTCACCTAAGGGACTGCTGGGTAGTTATAGTTATGGTTAGAGAAATCTAGGAACGTCTAGAAAATGGATAAGTAATTTAACAATTCTAATTACCTTGAGATATGTAGCTACTCTCTACCCTAGTTTGTGGTGGTTTTTCTACAAACCCTAGTCGTTACTCTCTGCTTACCAGGATCCTTCTTCATTAATACTTACCGTTTCTGTTCTGCTCACTATATCCTCCAACATCATTGCCACTGGAGGAAGAAGAACGAGTGGATCCGAGAATGGGGAAGGGCAGGCCCATTACCGACCATGCCCAACCCGTGCCGTGCAAATTTTAGAGTTATCAATTTTTATATGAAATTACCAATTTTAATTTGTGTTTTACCAACTTCTTTTTCAATTATTTTACCACCTTGTTTTAGCTTACCGTCTTTTATTTGGGTCATTTACTAAGTTTATTACATCATTTACCGATGTACAACTTCTGTACAACTTAACATATCGTTTACTTCACATCTCAAAATTACCAAGTCTTGTACCAAATTACTAACTCTAATATAAGTGTCGCTTTAACTAATCTCTAAGTAAGTTACTAGCTAGTCTTAAGTTTTTTATTTTGTCAAAACTAACTAGTTTAAGTTACTCATTCTTATTTGAGCCACATATCATTATTTAAATTTGTTTCAAAATCACCAATCTTTATAATAACATTTGTTAATAATTCACCAACTTTTATTTGTAAGTTACGTTATTAGGCTCCGAATTCTGTTATTAAATTACTAACCCTAATTTGAGTTACTTACCAATTTATGTTGATTAAAGTATCCAATAGTTTATTGTTATCAATAAAGAATTAGTAACCTCAAATTAGTTGTAACTTCTTTGGAGATATGTTTGTTGGTAGCTCAAATTAAGGTTGATATATATTCTAGAAAGTATTCCTCATCTTCGTGTACGTTAAGAAAAATGCTTAGGTAACTACTTAGTGAGAATTTTTCTTTTGCCACCTTAAAACTCATCCCAAGTGCTTGAGGAGATAGATGATTAGGACCGGGTTTACCGAGGACTTGATATCTAGGCAAACCTCTAGAGGTCTTGCTATGTGGGACAAGAAGAAACCAACCACTGTAAAAAAAGTATAAAGTGAAATGGAGGCATAATTATCGAAGTAATTCTAAATTTATTGTACGGAAGCCAATTCACTCTTAAACATTTCAATTTTATCAATAGAGTTATAAACCTTTGCGTAAAATTTCAATATAATCATTTTGGCCAATTGTTACGGAAAAGTATTAATGTGGTGTCCAGTCATCACTGGTCATCCTACGTGACACACTAACGTGAACAATTTTACTCAAAATGATGTTTTACGTAGATTGCCACATCAGTAATTTCCGAAAGAAATTGGTCAGAATGACTATATTATAATTTCATGTAAAGTTTTAGGACCACATTATTAAAATTGAAAATTTTAGGACTGAATTGACATACGTTGAATAGATTTAGGAATGATTTGGTAATTTTCCCCTAAAACGGAAGGGAAAGGAATGAAACCGAGGTGCACAACCTGTTGAAACCCAACTGCGCGTGGCAATTATTAGGTGACAATATGTCGAAGCGACTTCTAGTCGAAGCCTAATTAGACCCTCAGTCATGAAATAACCTTTTCCTGCCATTTACTGGACCAATGAACCTTGATAGTAGTAGCTTTCCATTGTGATGAAGGTCCCTCCTCCGCCTCCTGCCCTCGAAAGAATCTGTTTCTCTGGGTTTTTGTTTTCAAATGGCTCACAGCTTCATGATCACTTTTTCTGTGCTGGTTGCTTTAAAAGCAAATTACTTGGAACTTGATGATAACCTTCCAGTGCCACGTAATGCATGCATGGTTTCCATATATTTGGTTTTTTAATTTGAGCTGATTACATCTTATGTATGTGGCAGCCTAGATGAACTTAAAAATCTCACGGTCAAAGAGGTTTCTAGTTTGTTATGGACAAGACGGACAGATGTGCCTGATCATTTGGTGGGAATTAAGGGCCCAATGGATGACATTATGAAGAAGCTAGATCTAGGAGCTTTGGATGTACGGTTTATTGTGATTCATGGTATGGGTGGCATCGGAAAGACGACGCTAGCCGATGTCGTCTTCAGGAAAATCTCCCCTCAATTTCAAGGTCATTGCTGCTTTATTAAAGATGTTCGGACTCATGATATAATAAACTTACAAAAGAAATTATTGTCCGATATTCTCAATCAGAGCTGCATAAACCTCTCCTTCATTGATGAAGGGGCTGACATGATCAAGACGAGGTTTCATGGCAAGAAAGTCCTCATTATTCTTGATGACATCGACAATCGGGACCAAATCATGAGACTTGCAGGCGAGCCCAATTGGTTTGGTGGAGGAAGTAGAATCATCATAACAACAAGGAATATTGAATTCCTAGTAAAGGAAGGTGAGGATGACAATGTCCAAGCCTCTAGAAGCGGACAATTTTCATTCTATGATATGCCAGAGATGAATTCACACACTGCTCTTAAACTTTTCTGTGAGCGTGCCTTGGGATGTGCCGAGCCTCCGACTGATTACATAGATATTTCAAATAAGTTAATCAATGCGCTTGGACGACTTCCGCTGGCTCTCGATGTAGTAGGTTCCACACTCCGTGGAAAATGCCATAGAACATGGGAAGATGTCCTGTGTAAGTTAAAGAAAGTGATGAACGAGGATGTCAAGAAGAAGTTGATGATAAGCTACGAGGCATTGGACCCTAATCAACAACAGATTTTTCTTGATATCGCATGTTTCTTCATTAACCAAGAGAAAATAACGGCAATTAAATATTGGGACGCGGTTTTTGGGTATCCCACCGAAATTGAAGTCAAGATCCTTACACGTATGTCCCTGATAAAGATCATGGACTACGATAAATTATGGATGCACGACCAACTTAGAGACCTCGGAAGGGATATCGTCCACCCGGAAAGTTGCAACACACGTCTAAGGGCCAGTAGATTATGGTCACCCAAGGACGCCTTCCATGTAGTGCACAGAAAAAAGGTAATTTTTACCTCTAAATGTTTTCATGTCCATCAGTTAGTGTCATTACCTTTTAATCTCACTTCAAGTCAAATTGAAAAATGTACTCATTAGTTGCTACTTTCATCTTTCAGGGAACTAAGAATATAATAGCGCTCAATCTTGCCACGCCTGAACCTGGTGCGATGTACAAATTTAAATGCAAGGAATTTGCGAGGTTGGTCAACCTTCGGTTCCTTCAATTGAGCCATGTAAACTTGGAAGGAGACTTTAAGGATCTTTTCTCCGAGTTAAGATGGCTCTCTTGGAGCAATTGCCCTTTGGAATTCCGAGCTACCAATTTAGGAATGAAGAACCTAGCAGTTTTGGAGCTTTTTTTGAATAATATTACTGACGAGTGGGGAGGATGGTGTCAAATCATGGTATGATCTCACGACATACTTTTGCATTACATTGACTCTTCCTCTTTTCTGAGTTTCAACTCAATTGCTTTATAGGTAGCAAAACAATTGAAGGTCCTAAAACTTGTGGATTGTTTGTCCCTTACAAAGACGCCCCCGTTCTCTGCAATCTTGGAACTGGAGATATTGATTCTTATGAGATGCACCAGATTAAGTATGATTGACGAGTCCATCGGTAATCTACAGCATCTTGATAAGCTAAAAATAGAATATACAGCTATTGAGTCACTACCAGAGTCCATTGGCGGTCTACAATCTTTAACAGAGCTAAGAATATATTCTCGGAAACTCTCAGTGTTGCCTCACTCGATTGGTAATTTGGTGAAGCTGAAGCATCTAATCTTGACATGCCATGAACTTCGAAAGCTTCCCGACTCTATTGGACAACTGGAGTCGCTGCTTGAGCTAGATGTCTCATGGACAAGCATTAAAGAATTACCTTATTCCATTGGAAACCTAGAAAGGTTGAAATTTTTTATGATCCCAAGTTGCGGATTAGAAAAGCTACCAGACTCAATTGGGAGGCTCCATTCATTGGTCAAGTTGGTTATGGAAGGAGCAAATATCAGGATCTTACCTGATTGTATTGGAAATCTCAAAAAGTTGAAGGTACTAGATCTGAATCGTAGCTTTATAAGTGAACTTCCGAAAACCATAGGAATGTTGGAAAATCTGGAAGAGTTACATGCCTCCTCTACACAACTGGAGGGGGAAATTCCAAGTGAAATTGGGGCGCTATCCTCGTTGAAAATTCTAAACTTATCCTTTGGCCGCTTTAGTGGTGGATTGCCAACAACCATCAATCAGCTTACAAATCTCCAAGCACTTAAGTTATGGGAGTGTCATTCAATTCAACAGTTGCCGGAGCTTCCAAAGAGTCTAACGGAGTTATACTTATCATCGAACTCGCTGACCACAATCCCCGACCTCTCAAATTTAACCAATTTAGTTGAGCTTTCTTTAATCGGAACATTAGTGCAAGAAGCCCAAATAGAGGGGCTCGGGAGATTACGTGCGCTGAGGCAATTGACCCTCCGCGTTGAAAAAATGGTCTTGCCTCCAACCGATTTCAGTTCCCTCTCTCAGCTACAACGCCTCCGGGTAAGTTGTGCCGACTCCCGATCTCTTACCAGGCTTCCATCTAGCCTCCGAGTGTTGTATTTAGGGGATGTCCAGTCACCGATTGATTGGTCACTCTTTTCCAACTTGGAGAATTTGTCAAGGCTGAATATTAGAGGATATATGCTCGGAGAGATTCGATTCGAGGTCCATGGAAAGCTACCGAAATTCACTGAATTGGGGATTTCCCGCTGTCCATTGCTCGAGACGCTGTCCGTTTCGCCAGGTCTGAAGGAGATCCAGCGTTTAACTTTGTACCGGTTGCCTCGGCTAACTGAGATTCAGGGTTTGGGAGAATTGAAATCATTGCGGACATTGCGGATCTGGGATTGCGATTCCATCAAAAGCTTAAACGAATCTGATCTGTCTACTTTACATAATCTGAAAAGTTTGGAGTTCCATGGGTGTGCATCACTGGAGAGCGTGCTGGGTGTGCCAAAATCTTGCCAACTCGACGTCCGTGGTTGCCGGAGGTTCAACAGAGACGGATAAGGTATGTATCATTTGATTGGCAAAGACAGTCGATGATAGTAAGTCCATAGGATTAGTGAGGCTTCTTAAGTAGACGGTCTTTGTTTTTGCTTTCAATGTGTTACAGATGAAACCTAATTGTTGCTGCGTCCTGTTTTGTGAGTTTTCCTTTAGCTAACCTTTCATCTTTGCTCTGGAACCTCCTCTTGTATTCATTCGTCCTGTTATCTCTGAGGGAAAATCCTTTTTCACGTACGGTGAACATGCGATGCTTTCGCTCACCTCGATGGTGGTGATTCTTAGCTGGTTTATGCTGCGCATCAGCAGAATGTCGAGGTTGACTTGCTTCCCGGCACCTAACCTGTTGTAAGTTAGAGGTGGTTGAGAGTACTGGTTTCACTCGAAAACAATCATGATTTGTGAGGAATGAAATATTGGAATTAATGCCTGGTTAACCGAAGAGTGAAGCCTCAAGTCTTGAGTCACGGTATGCTTTGTGAAGTCTCTTTCTCCATTCTATTATTTAGCCATTTATGCGTGAAATTTGCGCTAGGGGACCATTGATATTGAAGTAAACTGGTCGATATGGTCAAGCCAGCATGTTGTTGAAGACTAGGTTAGTTGCATTGAATTGTGCATTATGCAATTTCTGGTGCCAGGAATGAGTAACTTTGTGCCAGGAATGAGTAACTTTGTGCCGGACAGGAAAATGTGAAAGAGATGTTCTTTGACATGAGCTGAAGGGGTTGTAATATGTTATGCTTCTTCGTCATAACTGTGGCATTGTAACATCCTGAATTTTGACCCGTTATCGGGACCAGTAAAGTGTATATTCATTCTCGTGTAATTTTAGTGAGTCTCGCCTGAACCTGATCAGTCTCGGGACACTAACCATATGAGAAAGGCTAAATAGGAACAGGTACGTGGACCGAGAACCCGATCGCGACTGAACGCTGATTTCGAAGAAAGTTGAGGAAATATTTTGAGCCAATATAGGCCGATCTTAGGAAAATGACTGGTTGATGTTGTCAGTAACGTACGATCGGATCGCGAGTGATTTCGCACGACCGAAAGTACACCTGACGAATGAAACCTGATTGTAATCCAAACGATCGCGACCCTGGTACTAGTGATAATTCCTCTCGTTCTCTCGAAATTTAGACCATCACGATTCGGACAATCTTAGGTCGATACGCGTAACACCTAAACAGCCGCTCGTTAGTGAGAGACCCTAAAACTGCAAAACGAGCATATTGAGATTACAATATTGGACCCGAGTTTCGATATCAAAATCTCAAGGGTAATTACGACTATTTCGCAAGACGGACGTCAATTTGGAATGGCCATTCATGTTTGGGATTAAAAACGGTTGAAAACTGAAAATCTGTCAGAAAGTGAGAAAAAGACCATTTTGCCCCTGAGAACACCGAGGCCGAATTCGGAGGCCGTTTGAGGTTATTTTTCGCGGCCAACGTCATTTTGGGGTAGCCAAGTGTGTTTGGAGTGATTCTGGACAAAAAGTGGATTTTCGACAAAAATTGGAAAATAATATTATTTTATTCCCGGAAACTTCGCGGAGAATTTTCGAGGGCTTAGAAAGAGAATTTCGCGATTTCGACTCTGGATTAGGTATCACATGAATATTTAGGACCGGTATGAGCGAAAATTTGAATTTCGGTCCGGGACGGAAAAATGACGGAATTGCCCCTAGGCCATTTTTGGTTTATTTCGAATTTTGGATTAATTTTGGAGATTAACCAAGGTTGGTTAAGGTTAACTAGAGTTGATTAACCATGGTTAGGGGCAATTGACCATTTTGCCCTTGAATTATTGAGTTTGAGGCATTTCTAGCCATTGGATTAGGGGCATTTTGGGTATAGTGGCTAAGATTTTGACATGTGGCATCCACCCAAGGATAATGTTGACCTCTTTGACCCTCTCTCTCTCCTCAGCTCACTCTCTCTCTTCCCGCGTCTCTCTCTCCTCCCGATTCTCCCTCTCGGCCGCTTCCGTTCCAGCCGATCAGCACCGCCGGCCGCTGTTCACGCCGGAACAGCAGCCCTCGCCGGAGCTGCTGGCCACCAGCCGCCGTGTCCCGTCCCCTGGCACCGTCCCTGGCCTAGTCGCAACCCTTTCCCCCACTCCCGTCGCCCGTGACCGCCCGTGGCAGCCGCTCCAGCCGAGGCGAGCAAGGACGCCGTCGCCGGCGCCGAGCGTGTCCCGCCAGGCCGCGCCGCCGTGCGCCTCCCCTCCGACTGACCTCATCCTTGCCGTCTCTCTCTCCCTTGACCCCAGCCTAGCCTTGCCGGTGCTTCCTCTGTTTTGGCCGGATTGTGGCCGTGAGATTGCCGGACCGCCGTAGGCCGCCGGCTTGCCTTGGAGCGCCGCCGCCGATTGTGCCGCTCGCCGGTCATCGGCCGCCCGTTCCCGTCGTCCCGCGTCGCTAATAGGTGAGTAAATCCACTAATCCCTAAATTAGTCCTAAGTGTGCTAGATTAGAGGCTTAATTATGTTAATTAGAGCCTAATTGAATGTGTTTTGTGTAATGAATGATTAGTGGACTTAATTAGGACTAATTACAATGGTTTAGTGGTAATTAGTGAAGAAATGTGGGCTGAATCGGGGTGGGCCTCATGGGCTCCGAATTTTGTGTTAATGGGCCCAAATTGGAGAAAGTTAAATGGGCCTTGGAATTAGAGATTAAATGGGCCTTGAAATTAGAAATTAATTGGGCCCTTGATGTTGGACTTAATTGAAATTGTTTGAAGCCCAATTGGAAAAGTTAATGGGCCTTGATGTGGATTGACATGGAAATTGTTGAAGCCCATTGGGATTTAATTGGGCCTTTGATTGTGAATGTCCACATTGGTTTTGATATGAGTTATGAATATAATTGTGACCGACGGGTCAGGCCTACGGGTCGAGTATTATTGTGACCGACGGGTCAGGCCTACGGGTCGAGTATTATTGTGACCGACGGGTCAGGCCTACGGGTCGAATATAATTGTGACCGACGGGTCAGGCCTACGGGTCGAATATTATTGTGACCGACGGGTCAGGCCTTCGGGTCGATTTAATTGTGATGACCATTGGGTCATGGCCTTCGGGTCGATTTATACAACTGTGGGCCTTCAGGTCGGGCCTTCGGGTCAAATGATTGATGACCATTGGGTCATGGCCTTCGGGTCGATGTTCTGTTTGTGAATTATAACGATGTGAGAGCCTAACCTGCAGGGCTGGAGTGGAAGAATTGGACTGAGTGTCCTAATGAATTTTGTAATGGCAATTTACTGGTTCAGTGTTTTATGTGTTTCATTTACTTCTGGAGGTGCACGTTAGCCTAGTTTAGGATTAGAGATTTTACTTGCTGAGTTTATCTCACGGTTGTGGTAAAACCGATTTTCAGACCCCCGTACCTAGGATGCCGAGGAACGGTCCGCTTTTTGGATACCCACACCGCATTCAGAGATCGTCTAGCGTACATCCGTGTGGGGATGGATCAGCCTATGTTAGGTTTCATTCAGTGGTGTTAGTAGACGTGGGAGAAGATTTCAATCACACTCAAGAGTATGTGGCGTGGTGCCGTAGGGGTGCAGACGGCGTAATAGGACCCCCGATGAGGACTTTTGATGTTCCTATAGATGTAAATGGCGTGATGATTCCCCAAATGGTGAGTGGAGAAGTTTCTGATCCTCCAGCCTCTCTTAGTGTGAGTAGCGTGGGTGATACTGTGGACGGACCAATACCCATGGATGAGGTGCAAGGAGAGGAGCAAGTTATAGCTGATGATGTAATCGAAGAGGAAGACGAAGAACAGAATTTGGAAATGGTAGGAGAGAATGCTGAAGCAGCAGGAGAAATAGCAGAGGTTGGATCGGACGAAGAAATACTATCGGAGGAGGATTCTTCTGAGGAATCTGCAGCCCCATCCGATCCAAACCGGGAGCAGTAGAGCTAGTTTCAGTATTAGGAGTTAGGCTAACCCTCTTTTGTTGTATCCTCTCCTAAATAGTAAGCTGACCCCTCTAGGCCACCGATCCTTTTTGTTTAGTGGCCTCTTGATGTATTCTTTTTGGTTGTAAATAAATAGTCTGTATAAGTTTTTAAAAGGGTGCTTATATGTTAGTATTTCCTTAGTATATTTGTCTATTGCTATTCATGGTTATAATTGCATGTCCGGGTGTATATATATATATATACGTTGCTTCCGCATGTGACGTGCATTTACTCTGATTCGGGTTTCGGGTCAGTGACGCAATACTGGGAGCGTCGCACTTCAAGTCGACCTACGTGCGGATGTTCAGCCTTCGTGGGGTACGGGGCGTGACATCCCCGTTCGAATTGGTATCAGAGCAAGGACAGCTCTGTTTGATTTAGTGGAGCCTTGGAGTGATAAGGAGAAATGACCATGGGTAGCTATAGGGTGACTTAGTGTGCTAAGTGTACCTCCAGAATGTTTGTGTTTGACTATGGTGGTGATTGATTGAACCAGTATTGTGCAGGTGCGGCAGGACCCAAGGTTAGTGTGTGAGTTCTTGGGTGAAAATTTTGTGCTGTTGTGTTAGCCGCATGCTGAGTGCTTAATTATTTCTGTGTTTATACCTGCCTAGGACTTAGACCGGTTAGTTGGTTTAGGTCTCTAATTCCCGGATGGAATTATAGCAGGTAGTTGAGCACTCAGAGTGTAGATGAGCAGTGAAAGAGGAAGAGTGAGAGGAGCCCCAAGGAGGGGCGCAGGCAGAGAAGCTCGTGGTAGAGGTCGTGCTAGAGCAAGAGCGATAGAAAACATCGGTGTGGGTGCTAGAGAGGGAGAGAATCCTAGAGTTGGTGTTGGGGCTGCAGTGGACCCCAGAGCTGATGTTAGACAGGCGGAAGATCCGCGCATGGAAGGAGTTCTCCGAGCGTTAGACCGAATTGGTAATGTGATGGACAGGCAAGCTCAGGAAAGAGAGAATGCGACCGCTCAGGCTGCTGAGGCCGCAGCAGTTGCTGCCGTCCAAGAGAATCAAGCCCAAGCCCAGCCAGTGCAAGCTCAACCAATGGTGGCACCGAGACCAATGCACCAGTTGGTGGAGCATTTTCTTAAGTTGAAACCGCCCAAGTTCACGGGTAGAAGTGACCCTGAAGCCGCCCCGCGTTGGGTGGAGGAGTTGGAAAAAGCATTTGAGCTGTTAGAGTGTACTGAGAGGGAGAAGATCTTATTGGCATCGTATCAATTGCAGGATAATGCCCACGATTGGTGGAAGGCGGTCAAGGATAGAGTGTTTCCGGAATTTATGGAACCGACCTGGGCAATTTTCGTGGAGCATTTTTATGGGCAGTTTTTCTCTGAGAGCGCCCAGGAGAAGAAAATGGCGGAGTTTATGAGGCTTCGTCAGGGATCGATGACTGTGGTACAGTATGAGGCAGAGTTCATCAGATTGTCCAAATTTGCCCCGAGAATGGTTGAGAATCCCCTGGACAAGGCTCGAAGATTCCGGGATGGACTGAAACCGGAGCTTCGCACTCAGATGCTTTTATTGAATATCAGGGATTATCGAGAGTTATATGAGCGAGCCCAGACTATGGAGCGGGATCAGATTGAAAGGGCATCAGCATCGGGTTCGAGGTTTATTCCTAACCGGGACAATCGTCGCTTTGTAAGGAGACCAATGGCCAGTAATAGACGATTTGTTCCGCCCCCGAGAAGGATTATCGGGAAGCCCAGTCAAGCGCCAAATAGGATCGGAGCCTGTTTTCGTTGCGGGAGTTTGGGACACCAGATAAAGAATTGTCCCCAGCAGCGAGTTTTGGGACCCCCAGGACCACAGCAACAACCCCGAGCGGGAAATCAGGTCGGGAATCCCCCACAGGTTACTCAGGGTAGACCACCTGCTCAAGGACGAGTGTATGCTATGGCGCGAAAGGATGCTGAGGACGCGCCAGGCGTGGTCACAGGTACCGTTTCTCTTTGCAATCATTCGGCATATGCGTTGTTTGATCCCGGGGCAACCCATTCATTTATTTCTGAGCAGTTTGTTAGATTGGTTGGTCTGGAGCCTGTTCTACTTGAGATTATGTTGTGTGTGACGACCCCACTGCATGATAGGGTGTTAGTATCATTGGGGTGCTTGGACTGTAAAATTGTGATTGGAAATGTTGAGGAAATGATTGATTTAGCTGTGTTAGCCATGTATGACTTTGATGTGATTATTGGTATGGATTGGTTGACTAAACAGAAAGCCGTTATGGATTGCGGCAGTAGGACGATCCAATTTAATCCGATTGGTCGTCCTAAGTTTGAATTTCAGGGAAACCGAGGAGGAACCTCGATCCCTTGGATTTCCTCAGTGGAGGCAACAGAAATGCTTGAGGAAGGTTGTGAGGGGTATTTGGTTAACGTTAAGGATCCGACATTGGTGGAGCCTAAGTTGGAAGAAATCTCTGTAGTATGTAATTTCCCCGAGGTTTTTCCTCAAGAGTTACCGGGTTTGCCGCCAGAGCGGGAAGTGGAATTTGTAATAGAGTTGGCCCCAGGAACTGAGCCAATTTCTAAGGCCCCGTATCGGATGTCTTTGTCGGAACTGAAGGAGCTGAAAGTTCAGATGCAAGAGTTACTAGACAAGGGATTTATCCGTCCTAGTGCGTCTCCATGGGGAGCGCCAGTCCTGTTTGTGAAGAAAAAGGACGGGACGTTGAGGTTATGCATAGATTATCGGCAGTTGAATCAGGTGACTATAAAGAATAAGTATCCACTGCCAAGGATCGACGACTTGTTCGATCAGTTGCAAGGGGCGTCAGTATTCTCCAAGATTGATCTACGGACAGGGTATCATCAATTGAGAATTCGGAAAGAGGATATACCCAAGACTGCATTCAGGACGAGGTACGGGCATTATGAGTTTACAGTCATGCCCTTTGGTTTAACGAATGCCCCTGCAGCTTTCATGGATCTGATGAACAGAGTTTTTAAGGAATTCCTGGATCAGTTCGTCATAGTGTTCATTGACGATATTCTGGTGTATTCGAAGAGTTCAGAGGAGCATGAAGTGCATTTGATGGAAGTTCTACGGACGTTGAGGGAACATGCGCTTTATGCGAAGTTCAGCAAATGTGAGTTCTGGCTTAGCAAGGTAGCATTTCTTGGACATATCGTGTCGGGAGAAGGAATATCTGTGGATCCGACTAAGATTGAGGCAGTGCTTAAGTGGCCCAGGCCGACGTCAGTGACAGAGATCAGAAGTTTCCTAGGATTGGCTGGCTATTATCGACGTTTCGTGGAAGGATTTTCGTCGATAGCCACGCCCTTGACGCGATTACTGAAAAAGGAAACTAAGTTTGAATGGGACGATAAGTGTGAACGAAGTTTTCAGGAACTTAAGCATAGATTGACGACAGCTCCAGTTTTGACTATTCCCTCTGGACCTGGTAGATTTGAGGTTTATAGCGATGCTTTGTTCAAAGGACTGGGTTGTGTGTTAATGCAACATGGAAAAGTAGTTGCGTATGCGTCGCGTCAGTTGAGACCTCATGAAGCGAATTATCCGACGCATGACTTAGAGTTGGCTGCCATCGTTTTTGCACTAAAAATTTGGAGGCATTATCTGTGTGGGGAAAAGTTTCAGATCTATACGGATCATCAGAGCCTCAAATACCTGTTTTCGCAGAAAGAGCTGAATATGAGGCAGCGTAGATGGATGGAACTTCTAAAGGATTATGATTGTGACATCATGTATCACCCTGGAAAAGCGAATAGAGTGGCAGATGCACTGAGTCGCAAGTCTAGCATGGCACACTTGATGATTAAGGAATGGACGTTATTGGAAAGGCTCCGAGACTCGGAATTTAAATTGGAATTAAGCCATGTGTCGAATCTGTTGGCTACTCTGAGGATCGAGCCGGAGATTCAAACTAGGATTAAGGCTCTGCAGTCCACGGATCAGGAAATTCAGAAAATTGTGGGAATGGATGCCTCGGCAAGGAAGCCAGACTTCCAAGTATCAGAAGATGGAGTCCTGAAGTATAGAGGACGATGGTGTGTGCCGGATGATATTGAGCTTAAAGAAGAAATATTAAGAGAAGCTCATCGCAGCAATTACAGTATACATCCTGGCAGTACGAAAATGTATCAGAATCTGCGGCAGCATTATTGGTGGAACGGATTGAAAACAGATGTGGCCAGACATGTGGCTAAGTGTTTGACGTGCCAACAAGTAAAGGCACAACATTGTAAACCTGGAGGATTGCTGCGACCGTTGGAAATTCCCGAGTGGAAATGGGAACACATAACCATGGACTTTGTAACGGGATTACCGAGGAGTCAGAGAGGGCATGATTCCATTTGGGTGATAGTGGATAGACTGACTAAGTCAGCGCATTTTCTGGCAGTGCGCAAAGATTTTGAGTTAGAAAGGTATGCGGAGCTGTATGTAAGACAGATTGTGAGACTGCACGGAGTGCCAGTGACGATTACTTCCGATCGTGATCCGAGGTTTACAGCGAACTTCTGGAAAAGTCTACAGACAGCTTTGGGGACAAAGGTGCAGTTCAGTACAGCTTATCATCCACAGACTGATGGGCAATCAGAAAGAACAATCCAGACCCTTGAGGATATGTTGAGGGCTTGCGTGGTGGATTTTCAGGGTAAATGGGAAGAACAGCTGCATCTGGTGGAGTTTGCATACAATAACAGTTATCAGCAAAGTATCCAGATGGCCCCATTTGAAGCTTTGTATGGCAGAGCGTGTAGGACTCCCGTGTGCTGGGATGAAGTGGGAGAACGAAGCATTACAGGCCCAGAGTTGGTACAGCAAACAGTGGAAGCTGTTGAGATCATTCGAGAGAGGTTAAAAACAGCACAGAGTCGACAGAAAAGTTATGCCGATCGGAGACAACGACATCTGGAATTTCAAGTTGGGGATCATGTGTTTCTCAAGGTGTCGCCTATGAAGGGATTATCCCGATTTGGCAAGAAAGGAAAGTTGAGTCCGAGATTTGTTGGGCCGTTTGAGATTCTGGAAAAGATTGGGGATATGGCGTACAGGTTGGCCTTGCCACCGAATTTGTCCCAGATACACAACGTCTTCCACGTGTCGATGTTGAGAAAATATGAACCGGATCCGACACACGTTCTAAGATACGAAGAAATAGACGTGGACGACAGGGTGTCGTACGTGGAGAGACCAGTCAGAATCGAAGACAGAAAGGATCGAGTACTTCGGAACAAGACAATCCCGATGGTGAAGGTAGTTTGGGAGCACCACGGGACAGAGGGCGCTACTTGGGAAAGCGAGGAAGCTATGCGACGTCAACACCCCCAGTTGTTCGAAGAGCAGGGTTGAAGTACAAATTTCGAGGACGAAATTTTTGTAAGGGGGGAAGAGTTGTAACATCCTGAATTTTGACCCGTTATCGGGACCAGTAAAGTGTATATTCATTCTCGTGTAATTTTAGTGAGTCTCGCCTGAACCTGATCAGTTTCGGGACACTAACCATATGAGAAAGGCTAAATAGGAACAGGTACGTGGACCGAGAACCCGATCGCGACTGAACGCTGATTTCGAAGAAAGTTGAGGAAATATTTTGAGCCAATATAGGCCGATCTTAGGAAAATGACTGGTTGATGTTGTCAGTAACGTACGATCGGATCGCGAGTAATTTCGCACGACCGAAAGTACACCTGACGAATGAAACCTGATTGTAATCCAAACGATCGCGACCCTGGTACTAGTGATAATTCCTCTCGTTCTCTCGAAATTTAGACCATCACGATTCGGACAATCTTAGGTCGATACGCGTAACACCTAAACAGCCGCTCGTTAGTGAGAGACCCTAAAACTGCAAAACGAGCATATTGAGATTACAATATTGGACCCGAGTTTCGATATCAAAATCTCAAGGGTAATTACGACTATTTCGCAAGACGGACGTCAATTTGGAATGGCCATTCATGTTTGGGATTAAAAACGGTTGAAAACTGAAAATCTGTCAGAAAGTGAGAAAAAGACCATTTTGCCCCTGAGAACACCGAGGCCGAATTCGGAGGCCGTTTGAGGTTATTTTTCGCGGCCAACGTCATTTTGGGGTAGCCAAGTGTGTTTGGAGTGATTCTGGACAAAAAGTGGATTTTCGACAAAAATTGGAAAATAATATTATTTTATTCCCGGAAACTTCGCGGAGAATTTTCGAGGGCTTAGAAAGCGAATTTCGCGATTCCGACTCTGGATTAGGTATCACATGAATATTTAGGACCGGTATGAGCAAAAATTTGAATTTCGGTCCGGGACGGAAAAATGACGGAATTGCCCCTAGGCCATTTTTGGTTTATTTCGAATTTTGGATTAATTTTGGAGATTAACCAAGGTTGGTTAAGGTTAACTAGAGTTGATTAACCATGGTTAGGGGCAATTGACCATTTTGCCCTTGAATTATTGAGTTTGAGGCATTTCTAGCCATTGGATTAGGGGCATTTTGGGTATAGTGGCTAAGATTTTGACATGTGGCATCCACCCAAGGATAATGTTGACCTCTTTGACCCTCTCTCTCTCCTCAGCTCACTCTCTCTCTTCCCGCGTCTCTCTCTCCTCCCGATTCTCCCTCTCGGCCGCTTCCGTTCCAGCCGATCAGCACCGCCGGCCGCTGTTCACGCCGGAACAGCAGCCCTCGCCGGAGCTGCTGGCCACCAGCCGCCGTGTCCCGTCCCCTGGCACCGTCCCTGGCCTAGTCGCAACCCTTTCCCCCACTCCCGTCGCCCGTGACCGCCCGTGGCAGCCGCTCCAGCCGAGGCGAGCAAGGACGCCGTCGCCGGCGCCGAGCGTGTCCCGCCAGGCCGCGCCGCCGTGCGCCTCCCCTCCGACTGACCTCATCCTTGCCGTCTCTCTCTCCCTTGACCCCAGCCTAGCCTTGCCGGTGCTTCCTCTGTTTTGGCCAGATTGTGGCCGTGAGATTGCCGGACCGCCGTAGGCCGCCGGCTTGCCTTGGAGCGCCGCCGCCGATTGTGCCGCTCGCCGGTCATCGGCCGCCCGTTCCCGTCGTCCCGCGTCGCTAATAGGTGAGTAAATCCACTAATCCCTAAATTAGTCCTAAGTGTGCTAGATTAGAGGCTTAATTATGTTAATTAGAGCCTAATTGAATGTGTTTTGTGTAATGGATGATTAGTGGACTTAATTAGGACTAATTACAATGGTTTAGTGGTAATTAGTGAAGAAATGTGGGCTGAATCGGGGTGGGCCTCATGGGCTCCGAATTTTGTGTTAATGGGCCCAAATTGGAGAAAGTTAAATGGGCCTTGGAATTAGAGATTAAATGGGCCTTGAAATTAGAAATTAATTGGGCCCTTGATGTTGGACTTAATTGAAATTGTTTGAAGCCCAATTGGAAAAGTTAATGGGCCTTGATGTGGATTGACATGGAAATTGTTGAAGCCCATTTGGGATTTAATTGGGCATTTGATTGTGAATGTCCACATTGGTTTTGATATGAGTTATGAATATAATTGTGACCGACGGGTCAGGCCTACGGGTCGAGTATTATTGTGACCGACGGGTCAGGCCTACGGGTCGAGTATTATTGTGACCGACGGGTCAGGCCTACGGGTCGAATATAATTGTGACCGACGGGTCAGGCCTACGGGTCGAGTATTATTGTGACCGACGGGTCAGGCCTACGGGTCGAATATAATTGTGACCGACGGGTCAGGCCTACGGGTTGAGTATTATTGTGACCGACGGGTCAGGCCTACGGGTCGAATATAATTGTGACCGACGGGTCAGGCCTACGGGTCGAATATTATTGTGACCGACGGGTCAGGCCTTCGGGTCGATTTAATTGTGATGACCATTGGGTCATGGCCTTCGGGTCGATGTTCTGTTTGTGAATTATAACGATGTGAGAGCCTAACCTGCAGGGCTGGAGTGGAAGAATTGGACTGAGTGTCCTAATGAATTTTGTAATGGCAATTTACTGGTTCAGTGTTTTATGTGTTTCATTTACTTCTGGAGGTGCACGTTAGCCTAGTTTAGGATTAGAGATTTTACTTGCTGAGTTTATCTCACGGTTGTGGTAAAACCGATTTTCAGACCCCCGTACCTAGGATGCCGAGGAACGGTCCGCTTTTTGGATACCCACACCGCATTCAGAGATCGTCTAGCGTACATCCGTGTGGGGATGGATCAGCCTATGTTAGGTTTCATTCAGTGGTGTTAGTAGACGTGGGAGAAGATTTCAATCACACTCAAGAGTATGTGGCGTGGTGCCGTAGGGGTGCAGACGGCGTAATAGGACCCCCGATGAGGACTTTTGATGTTCCTATAGATGTAAATGGCGTGATGATTCCCCAAATGGTGAGTGGAGAAGTTTCTGATCCTCCAGCCTCTCTTAGTGTGAGTAGCGTGGGTGATACTGTGGACGGACCAATACCCATGGATGAGGTGCAAGGAGAGGAGCAAGTTATAGCTGATGATGTAATCGAAGAGGAAGACGAAGAACAGAATTTGGAAATGGTAGGAGAGAATGCTGAAGCAGCAGGAGAAATAGCAGAGGTTGGATCGGACGAAGAAATACTATCGGAGGAGGATTCTTCTGAGGAATCTGCAGCCCCATCCGATCCAAACCGGGAGCAGTAGAGCTAGTTTCAGTATTAGGAGTTAGGCTAACCCTCTTTTGTTGTATCCTCTCCTAAATAGTAAGCTGACCCCTCTAGGCCACCGATCCTTTTTGTTTAGTGGCCTCTTGATGTATTCTTTTTGGTTGTAAATAAATAGTTTGTATAAGTTTTTAAAAGGGTGCTTATATGTTAGTATTTCCTTAGTATATTTGTCTATTGCTATTCATGGTTATAATTGCATGTCCGGGTGTATATATATATATATATATATATATATATATATATATATATATATACGTTGCTTCCGCATGTGACGTGCATTTACTCTGATTCGGGTTTCGGGTCAGTGACGCAATACTGGGAGCGTCGCACTTCAAGTCGACCTACGTGCGGATGTTCAGCCTTCGTGGGGTACGGGGCGTGACAGGCATTATCCATACATGTTAGTTTTCAGTGCTAGAGGCTATGTACTAGTTTAAATGTGGATTTCAGTTTCATGAAACAGACTATAGGGTCGTGCATTCGACACACTACCATATTCATAAGATTTATCGCCTGGAAAAATTTCAGATAGAATCTTTTTGCATTCAATTTCAGTGCACTTGAGTTTGCTAATACTTGCTTAATTACAAGATTTAAGTGACTGTCCTGCCTTGTTCAGCTCCTGCATTTTGTCAATAACGAAACTCCTGCATTTTATCATGGAGAGAAACGGAATGAACATAATTATTCCCTTTGATCTATAAAAATATTTAAATAATGTTAGGTTTACTAAGAAGGTATACAGAATTTGGTTTGACAAGCGGTATTTTCAACAATCAACTAACTCAATTTTCCTCTACATCATTTCTCTTTAATGCTCATTCTCAAAAGAGAGTGAAATCACATTTTTCTTCTCTTGATGTTTGCTATTCGTTCATTCCCTCCCATCTTAAATTAACAGACACAGTTGGGGAAGATGTTGCAATTTGTCTGATAAGGCATTTACATTCTTGAATTCTTATTTGTTGTGTTGATGACATGTCTTTTTCTTTTTCCTTTGCTGTTTTGAGCTGGGTCTATGAATTTGATGACTCTGACTCATCGATGAATTAAATTAGGCAAATGTAATAATTATTAGCTTTCTTCATCTATTTATGCAGACTCCTGGAATGCAATCAACTATTCATACTGAATTGTCTACAGGTGTAATGGTTGGGGATCTATATGAGCAACTTTTAGTTGCTTATAGGGTAGACCTTTTCTGGCTAACAATCCTATTCCGCTAAGGCATTCAGTGGCTTAATGTACCCAGTATTAACCTTAGCTTTTGTTTACTGGGGTGCTTATTTTCAGTACTCATAATTAGCTTAATCAAAGTACATTATTATTTCATAGATCTTGGTAAGTCAGTCAAGTAGTAGACATGTTGGGGGACTGAAACTTGAAAGATCTGCGACTTGCTTTCATACTCTCGAGTGTGCTTCCCACATACTTCATGCTATCTATCGCTTAATTCACTTCATCTTGTTGGATGAGGAATTTGTTATTTTCTTTGAAAAAGGGGTTGTTCCTCATAATCAACATGTGCGAGGATCCTATTATTGTTTTATGAGTGTCTTTCCTGATCGAGTATCTGGACGAGCAATACTAATCTATGTCGCAGATTCCCAAGTGTCTGTTTTTTGTTAAGTGCTTTACTTTTCGTGTAACATCAAAGTCATCTTTAGGTGGTAAGCTTTCTAAACCTCTTTTTGCAGATTGACAATCTAGCGAAGGGAGCTTATGGTCAGGCTCTGCAGAATCTCAATGAGATGAGGCTTAACTACCTACCATTGTTTCCTTGATTCATTCTTGTGAGTGAGCGAGATTATGCATGGATTTTGTTCAACAAAGTTTATTTAAGTGCATTGGTTTTGTCTGAGCTGTAGCTTTTGTTTATTCTTTCCGGTGACTCATTCTCTCTGTATCTGCTAATAATGTGGTTAATGTTAACTTGTTAAATAAACCTACTCATCCTCTCTATCTCAGCTGATAATGTGGTTAATGTTAACTTGTTAAATAAACCTATTTGATCTTCGTGTCTATCATTCTTACATTTGCTGATGAAATGTTTTTGCTCGAGCTCCTCTAAGGCCATGGTCAAATGTTTTTTTTAAATGACTTCTGGGCTTTGGCACGACACACATTGTTGGTGCTGCAGCAGCAGCTTGTTCTCTTCAATCCATCTCAGTGAAAGGCTGAGATGTTGAATAAGTACATTGGTACTTCTGAGCCAGCTATTTGAGGCTTCTTTTCAACTACACTTATGATGATTGAATTCCATTGTGCAATCTTGTATTAAGCTTTGTTATTTCCAAACACTTCACAATTTTGTGCTTTCTTCTATTTGTTTTGGATGCATTTAATAGAGGTCCCTTCAGGTATGCTAGCAGTCAAAATAGGATAACTAGCAGCAGAAATGAGGATCCTCCCGCTGCGGCCAAGGTATTCTGATTAAATTATTTTCAACAACAGCAATGAGGTTCCTCCCACAACCATTGAAGTGGCCAAGTTACAACTGTCGATGAGTTTTCTCACGCATGAATGAGAGGATCCTCCATGACCATTTGATTAAGAGAGAGATTAAGATGTAAAATATTTGAAGCTTTTCTCTTCTAGAAATTTGAAATTGGTGATCAAATGTCTACTGGATTTTCTATTCTGCATATTGATGGCATTGATCTTGTCAGCAAAATGGAGAGATTTTGAATATTTGAGAGTGACGACAAATAGAAAATTACAGGTTTGGATATATTCTCGAAGGCAGCAGCTGCAGCACCTTGCCTTCTCTTTTTCGACGAATTTGGTTCCATTGCTCCAAAAAGGGGGCATGATAACATGGGGTCACTGACCATGTCGTCAATCAAGTTAGTTTCTTGCATTCAATGGCACTTATGAGGTGGTCATGTGAAATCTATCTAATGGTATGACTCACTACTGGTATGTTATTCTGTGGTGCAGTTTTTTACTGGATTCAGTGGTGTCTCAGTTTAACCGGTGTGTTTGTGTTTGCGGAAACAAGGTAATAATTTCATTTTAAATGATAACAAAAAGTACTCTCTTCCAATAGTACACTAACTGTCAACTGCTATTGAAAATTGCATGGCCATTATGAATGCTTGGACAAACATTTTCTACGAAGGATGTAATATGGATACTATGCAATAACCTTCAAGGCAGACTATAAAATGCTAGACATGACTTTTCCTTGATTTAGAACTGTTTGACTTCGGATACATTGGTTAAACTACATATGTATCAAAATGAAGGTAACAAAAGATGGGTTGCATGAATTACTTTTTAGTTGCTGAAGTAGCTTACAAGAAGTGTATTATCCTGGTCTTGAGCCTCTACAACAGCATCAACTGATGCTGATTGTTTGAGTCTTGTGACATCGAGCATGTGCAATTTCTCAGTCATCATGAAATCTCTGCTGCATGAGGTGCTCTTTTGTTTTGCTCAGGGTTCATCTATCTCCTAATAATTCTAATTCACTTTTCTTTCTAAGGATGCTTTTTCTTTATTTTCTTTCTAAGGATGCCAACTGAGTTGAATTTGATGTGAAGCCGTAGAGCGCACTTACTTGATGCTGCACTTCTGAGACCTGGCTGGCTCAACTTATGTTCTGTGAT
The DNA here is from genome assembly GCA_031216235.1 of Syzygium jambos. Taxonomy (NCBI): domain Eukaryota; kingdom Viridiplantae; phylum Streptophyta; class Magnoliopsida; order Myrtales; family Myrtaceae; genus Syzygium; species Syzygium jambos. The sequence goes on from CM062224.1 coordinate 17,615,123, forward strand.
TTTCCTTCTTTTCAGAAGAGGCTGGATATTCTTAGACTTTTATCCAGGAAGGTAGAAACTTAGCGTCCATCCATCTGCCAGTGCTTTTGCTTTTAGCATGTCATCTTTGACATGGTCTGAAATAGGTGGTACATATTGAAATTTATGGGATTACTTGTTAAAGAATTATATAACCGCAATCCTACTTTTTCAAGAAAGATGCATCGGAAAGATTACATATGAACAGAGAATTGCTTAAAAAGAAACAAAAAGAGTTAGAAACAGAGTCAATTTGAGCGGCTAAAGATCCTGTTTAGAACTTATGGCATCTGACAGAGTACATTTGGTGAAACACGTTAAGTTAAAGGTTAAAACCCCTTCTCCGATGGAGTTCTCTAAAAGTCCTTCCGCCCCAAATCACCCAAAACATTGTAAATAACAAGAGAACATTGTAAAAGGCGTTGTGGGTTGGATCTGCAACCCGCTCAGCTGAGGCTTGGGTATGTTTAGATGTCCAATAGTAAATCACTTTCAACCTCGGACCTTGAGACTGGTAGATTCAACATCTACTGATGTTGCTCAGGAAAAAAAAAGAAAAAGAAAAGAGAAAGGCCTTTATAGCTGATTCCATGAAACGGGACTAAGACTTACCTTTGGGTATCATGTAGTATAACCTTTCGAAGACGTCGTCATCCTCTCCTTTTCTTTTCTTTTTGCTAATTAGGAAGATATGGGGTGGATTCAATTCATTATATTAATCCGATTCTGTATAATCAGTCAGTAAAAATGGCAACCATTGGGCAACGCTGAGGTTTTGCTGAGTGTGTGCTCTAATGCCCTTGTGCAGCTTCCTTTGGCTAGTGAGCCAATTATAACCGACTCTCTTCTGAAGTCCGATGCTTCAAAGGCGAGGCCATTAGCCTCAGATGCTGAGAAGAGAATACTCCATAGAAATTCTTTTCGTTCGTCCAGTTCTATCGTCTCTCCCCAAAACTAGGATTGTGCATCTCCAATCAGAATTTCGACTGCGGATTCTGATAGTGGCTTATTATGCATCTGTTGTAGCTAATCCTTGCAGTAATCTCATTCTAGTATATGGAATACGCAACATTTATAGGATAACTCACCAGGTGGGCTTTCATTTTCCAGTCACGAATTTCGACCAGTGAGCAGTTGCTGGGGCAATCTCTATGCATTCGAAAATGGAAGAAATGGGGATGACAAGATTGCATTTTGGCAGCAGCTGCTATTTCCAGAGCTTCTTTTGTCACGCCCCGTACCCCACGAAGGCTGAACATCCGCACGTAGGTCGACTTGAGGTGCGACGCTCCCAGGATTTGCGTCACCGACCCGAAAACCCAAATCAGAGAAAGAACACGCCACATGCGGAAACAACGTATATATATATATATATATATATATATATATATATATATATATATATACACCCGGACATAATAACAAACTCAGCCATGAGCAGCAACAGATATATGAACATATGTACACTCCTTTTTCAAACTTATACAAATTATTTATTTACAACCAAAAAGAATACACCAAAGAGGCCACTAAACAAAAAGGATCGGTGGCCTAGGGGTAATGGCTAACCAACTAGGAGAGGGTTACAACAAAAGAGGGTTAGTCTAACTCCTAACACTGGAATCTGCTCTATGGTTCCCCGCCTGGGTTGGATGGCGCTGCTGACTCCTCAGACGAGTCCTCCTCAGATCTAACCTCCTCGTCCGATCCAACTTCCTCCACTTCTCCAGCTGCCTCAGCATTCTCACCTATCACTTCCACATTCAGTTCTTCGTCTTCCTCCTCGATCACATCGTCAGCTATAACTTGCTCATCTCCTTGCCCCTCGTCCATGGCTATCGGTCCGTCCACAGTATCACCCACGCTACTCACGCTAAGGGAGGCTGGAGGATCAGAAACTTCTCCACTCACCATCTGGGGAATCATAACGCCATTTATATCTATCGGGACATCAAAGGTCCTGAGCGGAGGTCCGGTTACGCCATCAGCTCCCCTATAACACCAAGCTATGTACTCCTGAGTCTCGGGGTAAGCCTCTCCCACATTCACATGCACAACAGAGAGATATCTAACGTATGCTGACCCGTTTCCACAGGGATGCACACTAACATCTCGCTGAATACGCTGCGGAAATCCAAAAAGAGGAGCTTTCCTCGGCATTCTATGGACGGGAGTCTGAAAATCGGTTTTACCACAACCGTGAGATAAACTCAGCAAGTAAAATCCCTATTCTTAAACTAGGCTAACGTGCACCTCCAGAGGTAATTAAAATGCATGAATTACTGAACCAGTAAATAAATCACATTAAAATCACTCGGGCCCTCAGCCCTAATTCTTTTGCTACTTCCGCCCTGCAGGTTAGGCTTTTAATATCATTATAACTCGTAAGCAGTTAAATCGACCCGGAGGCCATGACCCAATGGTCATCAACAGTTAACTCGACCCGAAGGCCATGACCCAATGGTCATAAATCATTCGACCCGGAGGCCCGACCCGAAGGCCCACAGTTGTATAAATCGACCCGTAGGCCATGACCCAATGGTCATAATTAAATCCCAAATCATATAAAATCAATGTGGAAATTCATGCCAATGGGATTCACATTAATCGCCATATCACAATGTATCAAGCACGTTGGACTATAATTTTTCACTCAATCAACGTACTATCGGCAATTAATTCATAACTCAACATTACTGTGATCCAGTCCATTTGAGACTCAACCTGCCTAATCAGTCTCATTCAATAAACTCATGGACATGGCATTATTCCACAATGCCTCAACAAGTCCCAATTGGCCTCTAACAAGTATAATTTCAAGTCATTAATCACTAATCCACCTAATGGCTTCATTAGGCAATTTAAATCAAATTCGGTTCTATAGAGGACCACCCCTAAACAGCCACTAATTTGGCTCCAAATCATCACTAAACCACCACAAATAATCCCAATTAGGTCCCCTAATCAACCAATGCACAATTACACATCATTAGGCTCTAATTTAGCCTAATCACCTTAATTAAACCCCTAATTGCACAAATTAGACTAATTCAAGGATTAGGTGTTTTACTCGCCTATTAACGACGCGAGACGACGGAAGCGAGCGGCCGATGACCGGCGAACGGTACAATCGACGGCGGCTCTCCAATGCAAGCCGGCGGCTCACGGCGGCTCCGGCAAGCTCACGGCCACTATCCGGCCAAAACAAGGGAAGCGCCGGCGAGGCTGGGCTGAGGTCAAGGGAGAGAGAGACGGTAAGGGTGAGGCCGGACGGTGGGGTGGCGCACGGCGGCGCGGCCCGGCGAGACAAGCCCGGCGACGGCGACGGCGTCCTTGCTCGCCTCGGCTGGAACGGCGGCCACGGGCGACGGGAGCAGGGGAAAAGTGGTCGACTGGGCTGAGGGTGACGCCTGGGGTTGGAACACGGTGGCTGGCGGTCAGCAGCTCCGGCGAGGCCTGCTGTTCCGGCGTGAACAGTGGCCGGCGGTGCTGCTCGGCAAAGGGGAAAACGAAGCAGCCGAGAGAGAGAGAATCGGGAGGAGAGAGAGTGAGACGCGGGGAGAGAGTGAGCTGAGGAGAGAGAGAGAGGGTCAAAGATGGTCAATATACCCCATGGTGGAGTCCACTTGTCAAGATCTAAGCCAAAATGCCCAAAATACCCTTCATCCAAGGGCTAAAAACTCTTCCAAACCAATAATGCAAGGGTAAAATGGTCATTTGCCCCTAACCATGGTTAACCCATCCTAGTTAACCTTAACCAACCTTGGTTAAATCCCAAAATTGCCCCCAAAATTCGGAATAATTCAAAAATGGCCTAAGGGCAATTTCGTCATTTTTCCATCCCGAACCGAAATTCCAATTTTCGCTCATACCGGTCCTAAATATTCATGTGATACCTAATCCAGAGTCGGAATCGCGAAATTCACTTTCTAAGCCCTCGAAAATCGTCTGCGAAGTTTCCGGGATTAAAATAATATTATTTTCCAATTTTTGTCGAAATTCCACTTTTTGTCCAGAATCACTCCAAATGAGCGTGGCTACCCCAAAATGGCCTTGGCCGCGAAAAATAACTTCAAACGGCCTCCGAATTCGGCCTCGGTGTCCCCAGGGGCAAAATTGTCCTTTTTCTCAAATTCTGTCAAAACTTCATTTTTCCACCGCATTCAATCCAACCATAAATGGCTATTCCAAAATGACGTCCGTTTTGCAAAATAGTCGTAATTATCCTTGAAATTCTGATATTAAGTCCGGGTCCAATATCGCGATCTAATTCACTCGATTTGTCGTTTTAGGGTCTCTCACTAACAGGCGGCTGTTTAGGCGTTACGCGTATCGACCTAAGATTGTCCGAATCGTGAGGGTCTCAATATCGAGAGAACGAGAGGAATTATCACTAGCACCTGATGTCACGATCGTTCGGATTAAGTTCAGGTTTCCTTTGTCAGGCGCACTTTCGGTGGTGCGAAATCACTCGCGATCCGATCGTGCATCACTGACAATATCAACCTGTCATTTTCCTAAGATCGGCCTATATTGGTTCAAAATATTTCCTCAACGTTCGTTGAAATCGGCGCCCCATCACGATCGGGTTCTCGGTCCACGTACCTGATCCTATTTAGCCTTTCCCATTTGGTTAGTATCCCGTGATTGATCAATTCCGGGCGAGACTTACTAAAATTACACGAGAATCAATATACACTTTATTGGTCCCGATAACGGGTCAAAATTCAGGATGTTACATCTTTGGCTTTGAGCACCGCAGTCAAAGTGAGGAGACAATTTCACCCCTCGGCAAGAAATCGACCAAAGCTGTGGAACCCCATCTTTGAAACCTTTCATCTCTGATTATAATTAGCTTCCGCCCCTACCCAAATGTTGTTCATTTGAGATACTACAAAGCTTAACAAATTGTGTGCTCAAGATTTGGCTATGAAGGACATTGGATATGAGCCGCAGTAATGCTAATGAAATCGTCTGCACTATGTTGTTCACTTTTCTACTGGTTTGTGAATAAATCTAATTGATATTTGATAATTTGGAAAAGTGGTCCATTTCTCTTGATTGGTCAACATTAATAGTGTAGGTTTCATTGGTGGTCAATGCACTAGAAGAAAATGCATCGACGGGATCATTTGGTCACTTAAATCACTATCCTTGTCAATTGTTGAGGGTATATTGGTTAAAGCTGAAACCCCAGGCCCATTGACGAACTTAGTTAGGTCCAATCCCACATAACGCTTACCTTGTTATGAGCTGATTAGTTAAAGTTTTGGCCCAAATAAGCTAGTTATATTAATTGTTCTGTAACGCATCGACTATTTGATATGAAACTGTACGATTACCTTAGTGAATTACATTCTTCTCGGACTGTGAATTTCCTTGACTCAAATTGATCCAAGGAAGCAGAATTTGACTAATTTTAGATTGGGGGCCAAAAGGAGGAAGGACAACAAAAAAACCATACATTCGGTATGCATCTTACACGAGGAATTTCCAGAGGAGGATGAACAAAAGGATCCAAAATGCTTGTCACCCCCAAATGTAACTGTTTGTAATAAAATCATTTGAACTGAATTGAGTTAATCGCCTTTCTTTTTCTTTGTAAACAAAACAAACCTGTAAGAAACTGTGAACTCGTGTATAGAAATAAATTGTTGAAGGAACATTTGTTAAGACGTGGGTTTGTATTGAGATTAAGCATGCAATAAAAGTTTGATTATTTTATGCCGTTTAGTACAAGCACTGGCATAATCCTATACTTGAGTCATCTACTCAGATTTTGGCTTGCATATTATTTGATCTTAATTCACGATTTTTTTAGTTATTTTATGAGTTTCGGATTGGATTAAGCGGATTTTCTCATGACAAAGAGAAAAGAAAGCAATCATAGAGAAGATTATGATTATCCATGTCAACAATGTTATTTGAATACAAGCATTTCTAGGTTTACATAATTGCCTACATGGGTAGTATCTTTTCTTTACTACTCCTAATTAAGAGTATTTTAGGAAGAAAGAAATTGTAAACGGCTTCAGAAGAATGGGGAACTCGAGTCCTATTTTTACGAGATAGATGTTAGAGGTACCAAAAGAATTTTTATGAAGACATATCTTTTTTGGGTATATTATACAAGTCTAAATATATTGTCATGTCTTTTAAGTCTATAAACTAGATTTGCAAAACTTTTAATTAGAAAACGTCATGTTTATAGAGTATTATCATGTCACTTTTGATTGGAAGTTTAGTGAATATTTTGTACATATACCATGGCTCTAGTGTGATCAGAAGCAACCATGGCTAGGAACAAATAAATAAATAGGAAATGGAACCGTTTAAGTGAATCAACCAATTTCCCTTAAAAAGCGAGAGGTGCAAGGACCTTCGCTACCCTGAAAATTGATCTCTTTTTTGAATCATACAACTTAATTTATCTTGTATTATTATAAGATAAATTGCATAATTTGAACCAAATATGGTCAAATGAAATTGAATACAATTTCAATTGATTTGCGAGCCTCTTCCCTCTCACTCCTTGTTTCCCATATGAAGTCGCATGGATGAGAAGCCAATTTTTCATGTGAAGTCAATCGGTCATTAACGAAGAATGTTTTACATATGTCTACTTTATATCCATACAATCCCATAATGTTAGATTTCAAACTTGGTGTCCTTCTTGAAAATTACATAATAACATGTTCCGGACATGATAACGTTCTAAATTTGTGTGTGTGAACAATCTTGGACAAATGGGTAACAAATCTAGACCCCACCCATTGAAGCTAGAGATGTGGTGTCAACTTATCAACGGAGAAAATTTATGATTTAGATTTAACCCCGTAAATGTAGAAAAATCTCGATCCTATATAATTTTTCATTAAATTCTATCTTATTTAATTTGGATAAATGATCTGGACAACCAAACACGGCTTTAGTACAATGGTATGAAAGGCTCAAAGCCATCGATCCATTAGAGCCGTTGTCACTTGGATTAAATTCATGACATTGGCGAAAAAAAGTCGATTTAACCATAATTAACTTAAGGTTTGGGCTTGGCATTAATAAGAAATAATATTATGCTAACGAAAAGAAGAAAATATATTGAGGGAGAAATTGAGTACTCTAATATGGATTGGATGCTTCTACTATCTTTCGAGAAAGCATTATAAGAGGGCCAGTAACTGTCGAATCACAAAATTATGGATCTCAACCATGAATTCAAAACTTTTCAACTTCTACATATTACTACAGTAGGCATTAGAAAATATATTACCTTGCGCATACATTGTACTATGACTGGAATGGATCCATCAAGGAATTATAGAAGGGAAATAGTTGCATGGATCATGGCCTATGGACCATATGCAATCACATCCATTGATTTTTGCGAGATCCATGTGAAATGTATATGATTAATGGCTTTGATAGACCCAGGTTATGTGGATCCAATACTGGTAAGTCCAGCCGAATCGAGCCAGTTTGAGTAAGGAGAGAAAATGGACTTCCTTGAGGAGCAAAGATGGACCCGCCCTTTCTCTTTCCTTATAATATACGCAAGTCCATCCTCTAAGTCTTTGTCTGACCCTCTTGTGAAGGCAAAGGAGAAAGCACTGAAGTATGTTTTGTCTGGTCAATTCGCTTGTGCTGTATTGGTCTGCACATAGCCAAATTCAACAACACACAGGCTCGTAAATTCGTGTGTTCACACACGTACACGCACACAAAGATGTCGACACTCACAAGTTTCATTAGGAGAATGGCAACCCACTCGCAAGATCGGCAAAGCATGTTTTGAAATTTCGGCCTCGGGAAAATACTAGGAACTCACGCTGATATTATCAAAAAAATCATAAAAAAATCATACCTTTGAGAATAAAATGTTTGAAAAATCTCAACTTTATTGGAATCATTGTGAATGAGTAACCACATTTTCGGATTAATTCCCTTCAAAATCAGCTAAAGTCTCGCTCTCATGACTCTTTTAGCTTAATAAAAGGGATCTATTTTGTATGTAGTTTGGAAAGCAAAACTCAAATTCCGTAATAGATCAAAATTAGCATGAACTCGAAATTAGAGAGTATAGAAAAATTCAAACAATATCTTTTAATTTTTCGAATAATTAAGTCAATTTAAAGTGTAGAAATTTCTAAAAAGGTCGGACAACTAAAGTTGCAAGGTAACTAGGCAAGGGTTCGCGACCTTCAACGGCCAAAGATGAGGGTCGCTCTCACCAGATCCGGCAAGGCCGAACCTTGCCTGTGACCGGTGAGGGCCGCGACCCTCACATGTGGCCGGCAAGGGTGGCCAATGACCTTTGCCGGCCATCGCCAACACCTTGGCGACTAGCGGAGGAAAAAAGATGGGCAATAGAATAGGAAAAGAAATAAAAAAAATAAGAAAGGAAAAAACAGAAGAAGAAACTTAGAAAATCTAAAAATATTGCAAAAATGGTCGTTTCCTTGAGCTTCAGAGGGCCTGACACACGCTTAACCATCGTAGATTGTCTCTACGAGGCCATGATCCACGCAGGGATCCGTGCTTTCAAGGATGACCCAGAGCTCTGAGTCGGCGAAGAGATTGGAGGCAGTCTTTTGAAAGTAATTAACGACTCCAGAATTTACATCTCGATTTTCTCCAAAGACTATTGTTTGAGTAAGTGGTGCCTCCGTGAACTTGCACACATGGTGGAGTGCATCAAGAGAAGATCGAGAGATGAAGATGAGAAAGTGATCCTCGCTATCTTCTACGACGTGGATGCTGATGATGTCAAACTTAAGACCAAGTTATATCGGAAAGCCCTCCAAAAGCACGAGAGATACTCTGGGAAGGATTTAGCAAAGCAATGGGAGGAGGCTTTAAGAGAGGTTGCCAGAATTAAGGGATGGAATCTAAGGGTGCGAATGGTAACCATTCTACTCCAAAAATCTAATTATTGCCGGAAATTGATTTCTGGAGGAGAAATCTGTTTGGTAAAACATGACTAATTTTGCTCTAGAAATTGATTTCTAGAACAGAAATCTGTTTTGATTTGTTGATTTTTTTTGCACCTAAAAAAATTTAAATTTTACTCAAAGTGGGTGGCAACAGGTATTATAAGTCATTCCATAAAGTTTTGAAATTTTTTATTTTTTTAATTTTTTTGGGCACTTAAAAAATTTAAATTTCACTCAAAGTGGGTGGCCACAGGTATTCTAAGCCATTTTGTAAATTTTTTATTTTTTATATTTTTTTGGGCACCTTAAAAAATTTAAATTTTACTCAAAGTGGGTGGCTACAAGTATTCTAAGCCATTTTGTGAACTTTTCAATTTTTTTATTTTTTTATTTTTGGACACCTCAAAAAATTTAAATTTCACTCAAAGTGGGTGGCCACGGGTATTTTAAGCCATTTTGTGAAGTTTTGAAAATTTTTATTTTTTATTATTTTTGATTTTTTTGGCACCTCAAAAAATTTAAATTTCACTCAAAGTAGGTGGCTTTAAGCCATTTTGTGAAGTTTTGAAATTTTTGATTTTTTTTGGCACATCAAAAAATTTAAATTTCACTCAAAGTGGGTGGCCACATGTATTTTAAACTATTCTGTGAAGTTTTGAAATTTTTGATTTTTTAAATTTTTTTTAAAAAATCACCAAATTTCATAATTTGCTGAAATATGAATTTTTTTATTTTCTGGAAATTTTATGAATTTTTCTAAAAATTTTCAATTTTTATGCATTTTCTGAAAAAAAAAATTTTGAGAATAGCGAGAACGCATTCTGGAATCAAGAAGCTACAAAAAGTAGCTTCTCTTTTTCTTGCCAAAAACTTATTCTAGAATCAAGAATGCATTCTGGAATCAAGTATTTTTAATAAACGCATTTTTATTCCAAAATGCAAAAATCGATCTAGAATGCATTCCGGAAATTTTTTAACAAACGCAATTCTGTTTCGGAATGCATTCCAGAACAGAATTTTTATTCCGGAATGCATTCCATGCACACCCTAAAAGACCACGGGTACTCTCAAATTCTCAACTTTACTTTCTTATTTCATTCTCGAGACCCTATTCCTATCATATTTTTTTCCAGAATAATTAGATTTAGTTTGCTGCTATACAAGCGCATAGTCGGACTGGACGTAGTGTGGGAGTCAGAAATTTTTCTCAGGAAGCGAGGTTTTTCGCACAACTTGACTTTTCACTTTTAACCCCAAGTTTTGGAAAAAAAATAGTGCTTAGGAATCTCAACTTAATTAAATCATTGCTAATGCAAAAAAAAACCCACAATTTTAATGGAAATCTAAGATGTCATAAAATAGTAAGATTTACATGAAAAAAAAATTAAATATCTTAACTTCACATCTTACTTTATTTGTATTCATAAAGTAATTAAATCAATTTTAGCTCGTGAGATAAAATAAAGAATTCTATGATAGAATCTGTTGGATTCACTTTATGGAATTTCGTAATTAAAATACACACTTAAATCTATATAATATTATGATAATACTTTAAAAGAGAAACGAAAAGTTATCAGAGATTTCATACACCATTCATTCAAATTTAAAAGATCACGGCTAAAGTGAGCTTCTCCCATTGACTATCTTTTTCTTTTTCGCATTTTCAAGACCTTATGCCCTGAAAATTTGGAATGAGTTTGGTGTTCAATCTCTCTTCTTTTTGTTATACCATTGAAAATTGAATAAGAATCGGGCCAATAAAGATAGCTCAGTGAGGAGCTTCTATATAAGTATTGAGCCATTAATCGTTATAGTTAGTTCATACTTGCTAGTGTTTGATGCACTTTTGGTAAATGTAAATCGTGTGGGGAACTTAGAGAAATTATTACATAGACTAAGTCTACGCAATATCTCTCAGGAAACTTATGGCTAAGAGGAAAAAATGACACTACAAAAAATTAAGGTTTTAGCCACGAATTTTGTCACAAAAAATTTGGCAAAATTCGTCGCTGAATGAATTTGCAACGAAAAAAATTTCGTCGCCAATTTGGCATCGCTAATTTGCGACGAATTCTATTTGTGACAAAATTCGTCGCTAATTATTTGTGGCAAAATTCATCACTAATTTGCCACGAACTGTATTTGTGACAAAATTCGTTGCTAATTATTCGTGGTAAAATTCGTCGTTAATTATTCGTGGCAAAATCCGTCGCTAATTTGCCACGAAAAATTTTGATTTTTGCCGCGAACATTGTTCCGGAACGAATTTAGCGACGAATTTTTGTTAATTCTTTAGCGACAAATTTTTATTAATTCTTTAACGACAAACTCTGACGAATATTGTTTAGGGATGAATTTGATTTTACATATAATTAACAGCAAAATTAATTTCTAGAATTTATATTGAACATTGATTAAGGACTTAGTAACATCAAAATATTATAATGATATGCAAATGAAATACATTCATCAACATTTTCCACAAGAATATTGACATTTCTTTTAATTCGTGGCAGGAATATCTGAATCTTAATTGGAAAAGGAACTATATCACTTGAATGGTGAAATGATAGAACACGCACAGAGAGTAGGCATAATTCGGATACTTAGTAAAGTTCTATGAGATGTTAAGCCATATCAAGATAATTTACAAGTCCATTACAAAATCTAAGACTGTCAACTTCTTTTGCAAACTAAATTGAGCCTCATCTTCAGTTGTAGCCTACGTTGAGGGTAAATTGAGTTGTAATGCACCTTTGCCCAGAAGCTTAGGAATAGGACTGCAAGACAAAGAACAACTTATTAAAACTTGTCCATAATTGTTGGCAGGTATGAACGAGGAGGTTATTGAACTTCATCCTCCAGTGAGTGACATGATACGCACCATGCACAAGGACAACAATGTTTTGAGAAATGATTCTCAAAGATAACATTCTACGCTTGTATCAACTGGAACAAGACCCACAACACATCATACAGTAAAGCCTAAACCACAAGTTCATTTGAACAATCCTTTTCCACAGCAAGCTAGCCACGCTACTTGGACTCCGAATAAGACCATATAGTCAAAAACGCCAAAACCTTTTAGAAGTTTCTAAATTCATTCAAGCATAGCACATGCGAATATGCATTTGTGTCAAACAGAGGCTTTTGGCTTTTCCGAAGCAGAAAATCTATCCTCTTAACACAGAATAGAATTACTGAAAGAGAGAAACAAGACGTAAAGCATTAGTTCATAATGACAACTATTATAAAAGAAGATATAACACATCTTATACAATCATCTCTTTCAATAGTGATTAGCATTCATGTACTATTAAAAGACTGCCATTTAGCTAAACTTCATAGTAAAGAAGGGTCAAACACATCATTCCCAAAAACAGAGCAACATGGGAAATTCTTTTAAAATGATGTCCGTGCATAGCCTGTCATAAAAGATCTGCATACAATTCAAACAGCTAAATCTTATTTTCAGGTTCATAGTGAAGCATGCCATTACATGACATGGACCTGGACCAACCACAAATTTTAAACTATTTAAGGAGGAGGAGGAGGAGGTAATTAGGTTAAAAGCATCATTGAAGAGAGAGAGAGAGATTATCAATTTTTTCATTATCGACAATTCACCTGTCCATAGAGTCCCCAACCAAATGTAAGCAACGTGCCAGCATCTGTTAAAAGCAATAAACAATATCCATGTCAGTGTTGTAAATTTATGCTTACTGACAGGAGATCATTGCCACACATAACTTAGCACTCACTGACGTTGCCAATACATAAGACAAGGGCCAACAACGATCTAGATGGCAGATGCTACAGTAGTGACAGCAGATTAACTATCAATCATATAAAAATTTTCAATATCACGACCATCTCGGTCACAACTAAAAGAGCTACTCCTATGTAATTGGCCATAGATTTAAATCACGATCTCACTGCCAGCCCAAGTCAACTAGAATATTGCCAACTCCAGATGAAAATTATTTTTGTAGGTTTGTAGAATGTGTCAACCACCTTTAGTTTTGTTGTTTCGTAAATACTTGGACTTTAATTCCCATGGCTTCAAGATGATCTCAGTCTAATAATCTGACATGATCACTCTTTATCTGTTAGAAGAACCAATGCTTTCTCGGTTTTTCAAGAACTTATTGAGCACGCACCTGTTATTGCTGCACTATGTCGTCCACCACAAACAATTTGCTTCACATAGCTCCCAGGAACTCTATAGTTCTGCCCTTCAGAACTCATGTTTCCTCTAGAAAAGCCCATAGATCTGTCTTTTACATATGAAGAAGACTCAATACAAGGCACAGGATGTGGAGAGGACACCATTCGTATCCGAGATCCCAAACCAAGCTGTCCCTCGCCTCCATATCCCCAACCCCATACCCAACCTACATCTGGAATTTTCAGAACTAGGATTATGAGTATGGCAGTATAGATAATGGAATTCCTAAGATCAATTACTATTTCAATTAAGAAAAAAGTACAATCAAGATGTCATCGTGGGAGCTCAATAATGCCAGTTCTGCACAATTACCTGACAATGCAAGAGTATGGCACCCACCCGCAGCAACAAGGGCAATCCTCACTCCTGGACTCAATGACACTAAACACGGCAATGCTGACAAAGTCTCATCAGCAGATGATGAGCTTTCAGCTGCTTGCTCAGCTGTTGATATTCTCCTTCGCTTTGTACTTTCTTCTCCAGCAGTTTTACTGTCTATCCTAGATGAGCTCCCCCCACCTGACTTCGAGCCTTGAGATCGAGGTCTCACTAAAAAAGTGTCAAACCAAATATTAGTCTATAACAATCCATAAACAGATTGATTGTGCTGATAGAGAAATCACCTTGGTCAGTCAAAAAATAAGTTTGCCCCTCCAGAGCGGCGTTTTTCCGGGTTCCCCCCAAGTGTTGGGTCACCAAAAACCTTCCCGGAAGGAACACATTCTTTCCACCCCCATGTATAAACTTCTCCATTATCTACGCTTACCAGCTTAAGATGTTAATGAACTGAATTGCGCACATAAGAAACACCAAGAAACAGGGCAATCAAAAAAGCAAATATTTGGAAACTACTCGACTACAATAGCAGAAATGTAGTCTTGACATAATCAGGAAATCAAAGATTAAAGTCAATGGACTAGAGCATCATGTATTCGCTTTCAATACCCCATGCTTCCCAGACGTCACGTAGCTCTGACCGTGATCATCTGTGGATCCCCACGTTATAAGCTTCCCCGAATCTGCTTAAATGACAAATGTGAGAAAGAAACAGCACAACTTACTCAGAAGAAATCCGAGATTCGAGCCGAAACACCCTTTGTGAAGATGTTCAGAACATGGTCCAAAATCTCATCAACTAGAATACAATTCAGGAATAGAATCGACCAGAATTAGGGACGTTGACCAAACAAAGTAAGAAGTAAGGCCTGCTAGGTAGAAATAGTCAGTCTCCGATGGGACTTCAAACCATAAAACAGAAGCAGACATTGGGGAACAGACCCAATTCACGTGACCAACTTCCGTGAAAGCGATTGACAATGCAAACAACGAAAAGCGAAATCAGCAACTTCCTAAAGAGCCAAAGCAGACGGAGAAAACTGTGAAGTTAAAGGAACCCCGCATTGACAGTTCGGGAACTAACCCTATACGGAAGAGTCACGCGCAAAGCAAAAAAATCATCACTTTATCAGGAATGTGGCTCCCGAAAGGGGAAAATCTCCAAAAATCAGCTATTGCAGCTTCTTCCCCATATCCCAGCAATCAAATTCCAATAGAACCAAATGCCAAAGAAGAAACACAGAGAGAGAGAGAGAGAGAGAGAGAGAGAACAAATTAAGAAGATTCGTCTTCCTCCACCTCCGATGTATCATTGATTACCACTGCGAAGAAGCTGTTAGCCTCGCACTCCGCACAGACAGAGAGAGAGAGAGGGGGGGGGGAACCTGAAATGGCCATGGCGAATCCACAACCGCCGCCGCAGACGTCCCTCCAGGCGGCGGCGGCGGCGGCGGTCCTCACCGGCACCGGCGACAGGAGCGGCGCTCTCTGAGGCAGAGCTCCGGGCAGGTAGCCCCACATGTGGACCGCCCTCTCGGGGACCTCCTCCATCTTCACGACGCCGTCTCCTTCGCTCGTCCCCTCCCCATTCATTTCCTAACGCCCCGCTCCATAGCGAGAAGGGGACGGCAGGGCACGAGACGGATCACGAGCTCAGCGTCTGGTTCTAAAGAGAGAATAAGAGAGAGAGAGAGAGAGAGAGTATATATTAGCAAATGTTTGACACATAATACATATATTTACAAAAGTACATTCGCTCGAAGTATGGCTCCACTTTTTGACAGTTTAGTAAAATATATATATATGGGCTGCCCGCTATTCTGCGCCTGTTAAATAACGAAACTTACGTGCGCCGCTTGATCGACCAAGATAATTGAAAATAGAGAAAGATTTGCAATTGGGATTAATAGAGCCCTCGTCATTTTTTCCTGCTCTCCGTCTCTTGCACTGCACGTGTAGCTCGAAATAGTATAATGTAAATGTTGTCACTTCTTTCACAATATATGTATTACAAATTGAAACTTCAACACATGCCTTATTCTTCACTTTTTTCTTCAAATGATATAAGAACCTAGTTGCAATAGAAAAAAGTTTATCATAACATAATATATAATAATGTAATTTGAAATTTATTAAAAAATAATATTTTACCTCTAAAATTGATACATCCATCGAAATTGGACGGGACTTGTAACTTTGGCCTCATAAGGCAAGTGAACTAAGAGATGTTCCATGGAATCAAAAAACGATTGAGGAAATATCATTTCTAAGTTGCCAAAAATGATTGGAATATTTCTCTTTAGTTTCTCTATGTGTGATGCTTTTAACATAATTAAGCAAATATCATAAAGGAAATTACTTAACTTTGTAATGGTGCCTCATATTAATTTGATAGAAGTTCCTTAAACGCTATTGAAATTAGTCTTTTCATAAATATGTGACAACCATGACTCTTCAAATCTATCAACTTGCATTCATTTAAATCAACACATCTCCCAAAGTTTGAAGAATATCCATCAGGAAATCGCACAGATTTCAACAATTGACAAATAACCCGTCTTTGCTCCTTGTCCAATGTATAAACTGCTTTTGGTTTTTGTCCTCTACTGCTTGCATCTACATCTAGTGTTGACCGATCACAAATATCTCTCATATTTTTTCTTGCATTCAAGTTGTCTTTTTGTTTTTCCAGTAACATCCATCACAATATTTATAACATTGTCGAAAATATTCTTTTCTATGTACATGACGTCAAAATTATTATAAATAAGATGGGCCTTCCAATATGGTAGATCCCAAAATATACTGCGTTTAGTCCACTTATGTGTACTTTCATACGCAATAATTGTACCATGAGAGTTTTCAATAATAGTTGAAAAGTCATGCACTCGCTCCCAAATTTGATCACTGGTCAATCTAAATGGTGGAGGTGTTCTTTCAATCCTATTTTTGATGAACTCTTTTTTATTCTTTCTGAATATATGATTTATCAACAAAAATTATTTATGACAATCAAAATAGCTAGCCTTCTTACCATGTTATAATCTGAATGACTTTGATCTCTCTAGACATATTGGACATCCTAAGATCCCAGTTGTACTCCATCCAGATAACATTTCATAAGCTGAAAAGTCATTAATCGTCCAAAGAAGAACAACCTTCGTTATAAATGTTTGATCAGTAGAAACATCATACGTAAGGATACATTCATCCATAGTTGCTGTAACTCTACAATCAATGGCTGCATATAAACATCTATCAACTTTTTCGGATTTTACAGGCCACTCACGATCAATGTCAAAAACATATAAGGTGTCTTCGTGCACATATCAGGTGAAAGATTGTACGGAGTTAAGATAAATGGCCAACATGAATACCTTTTTCCTAATTTCCCAAATGGGATAAATCCATCAGCGCAGAGACCTAACATAATGTTTCAAGACTCCATCACAAACTCAGGGTATGTTGTATCAAAATGTTTCCGTGCCTCTGCATCTAAAGGATGACACATTAGACTATCTTCTGTTTCATGATTTGCATGCCAAGTTATGTGTTCAGCAGTGGCTTGAGACGCATAAAACCTTTTGCAATCTGGGGATTAAGGGCAGATAAAACATTTGCTTGCATGATCTACGCTTCTGATTACAACTCTGCTTCATGTTAATCTTATACCTAGATTGGCTACGGAATTTGCAAAATTTTACATTTTCATCATCTCTCCAATATAATATACAATCCTACTACGTACATCAATCATTACAACTAGAAGACCTAAATTATCTACTAGCTTCTTCATATCGTAAAAATCACTTGGCATGATGTTATCACGAGGCATTGTTTCCCTTATTACTTCAACCAAAAAGTAAAAACAATTCTCAGACACATTATGCTCTGTCTTGATATTTAATAATCTTATTTTCATTGATAATTTAGTGTGATTGTCACAACCTGCCCATAAAGGTTCATCTGCTGCTTTCAACACTTCCCAGAACTGATTAGATAGAAAAGTTCCACCACACACATTTTCATCAAAACCTATTGCTCCTACCTCTTCCAATTGTAATGCATTACTAGTACTCACTTGTTCAAGTGTAAGAATAAAACTCATACTTGCATGATTCAATGCTAAAACAAAATTCTAACCAGCTGCATCAATCACCATCCTCTAGTACGAGCTCAATTGATTATAATAGTTACATTCTTCCCTAACTAAAAATTGGTCACTTTTTCGATATCCTTCATCAGATATAAATGGTTCATTATGGCAAGTCCAACTATAGTAGTTAGGAGTAAACCCAAATCTACAAAGATATTATCTTACTTTATCACATATATAAACTTTATCATTATTACACTTTTTACACGTACATCTTAACTTATTTCAATCCATAAACTCAAATTTACTACTAGTAAAGTCCAAAAACTGTTCCAACCCAGTACGAAACTGATTGGTCAATCCTCGATGTCTAGGTAAGTTCTTACTATACATCCAAACCTTGTCTCTTTGCATTGTATCTGTATAAAAATTAAAAAATTTCATAAAATATTAAAAATATCATATCTATTGTTTAATATTCTTAATTCAAACCATAAAATTCTAAAAATTTTTAAAAAATTATGACAAAACAATTACTTTGAAATTGGAAAAAATGAAAAAAAATTACCATGGCAATATTTTAATAAATTTCTATTTATTTTCGATTTTTTTTTATTTTTTTGACTTTTTTTCTTTTTCTTTTTTTTTCCTATCTTCTTCCTCGGTTCGGTGATCGGCGTCCGGCGAGAGGCTGAGGCCAATGAGTTCGACCCTCGCCGGCCATGGGCGAGATTGAGCGGCCTCGCCCAGATCTGGGCGAGGGCAAGGGCGAGAGGCAGCCATGGGCGAGGCCGCTCGACCCCGACTAGATCTGGGGCGACGGCCGAGCGGCCTCTCCATGGCCGCCGTTTAGCCGTCGCCCTAGATCTGGGCGAGGTCGAGCGGCCTTGCTCATGGCCGGCCTTAGCCTCTCGCCGATCGCCAGACCGTCGACTGGGGAAGAAGATAAGAAAAAAAAATTCAAAAAAGTAAAAGAAATTCAAAATTAATGACGAATTTAGCGACGATTAGTTCTGCGACAAACCGTCTTCGTCGCCAATTAGTAATGAATTTAGCTACAACACTTACCGATAGAAAAGCTTTAGCGAGATTGATTTGCGCGCGCGCAGAAATGTTAATTGAGACAAACGAAAGAGGGAGAGGGAGGGAGAACGAGTGGGGATATGAGGAATTAGCAGAGAGAGCAAGAGAAATTGGAGGTGAGGGTGGGTAGATTAGCCACGAATAAGTTTTTGTCGCAAAGTTAGCGACGAATTTTTGCAACGACCAATTAGCGACGAAATTAACAACGAATAAAGTTCGTCGCTAATTTTGCGACGAATTCTTTTTCATCACTATTTCCGTCGCAAATTAGCGACGAATTTGATTTCATCGCTAATTTTCAATTAAGTTCGTCGCAAAATTTTTTATTTGTGAAATTAGTAAATTAGCGTCGAACCTTCGTCACAAAATTTTTTATTTGCCGAATTAGTAAATTAGCGACGAATAACGTTCGTCGCTAATTAGCAACGAATTTAATTAGCGACGAATTTTGCGACGAATGTGCCACGAAAGTTATTTTCGTCGCAAATTAGCGACGAATTATTTTTTGTCGCTAATTTTCCATCGTAAATTAGCAATAAATTATTTTTGTCGCAAATTCCATCGCGAATTAGCAGCGAATTATTTTTCGTCGCAAATTCCGTCGCTAATTTACTACGAATTCTTTTTCGTCGCAAATTCCATTGCAAATTCATGACGAACTTTTTTTCGTCGCACATTCCATCGCAAATTATCGATGAATTCTTTTTCGTCTCAAATTAGCAACGAATTTCTTTTTCGTTGCAAATTAGCGACGAATTCTTTTTCGTCGCTAATTTTTCGTGGCTAAATCCTTGTTTTTTTATAGTGCCTCCATCAGCCTTCGTGATGGCTGACGACAGTCGCCAGCTACTAGTGGGGGTAAGGCCTAAGACGCTCTCATCGACCACAAGCGAGACCAATCCTCGCTGGCCCTCGGTGAGGGCCAGGCAAGGCCACCCCTTACCAGATCCGACGAGGGATGCCCTCGCCTAAATGAGGTCCCTCGCCAATGCCAGAGACCGGAAAGGCCACCCCTCGCCACATCTGGCCAGGGGACCCTACAGCAAGGGCGGCCTCATCCAGATGGCTAGGGGCCTCTTCCAAGAGAGGAGTGGCCTCGCCAACCCTTGCTAACCTCCGGCGTAGAGGAGGGGCCTCGTGCGAGTGAGGCTGGCCCTTGCTAGAGGTCGGTGAGGGCTTCTCAATGCTTGTCGGCCTCAAGCAAGCATCCCTTCGCTAGATCTGGAAAGGGACGACCTCGCCTAACCCTCCTTGGCCCTCTCCAAAGGCTGCGAGGGATGGTCTCGCCTATGGCCGGTGAGGCCGTCTCGAGCTTCACCCTCGCCGGCAGCCAACAATCGCCATTGGTAATCACATAGGCTGGTGGAGGAAATAAGAAAGAAAGAAAAAAAAAGGAAAAAAAGAAAAAGGAAAATTTAAAAAAAAATCAAAAAATTATTACATATTATTAAAAATGTCCACATCAGTGCCAATCTGCCGACCAGTGTCCACATCAGCAAATTCTGGTCTAAATTGATCAGATGGACTGGATTGGTATAAATATGAAAATGTTTATGATTAAATTGATTTAATTAAAAGGTTTAGGATTGAATTGGAATCAATGCAATAGGTTTAGAACTTTTTTGATACTTTTCTAGTCATTTTTCTTGAGGATCGAGAAAAAAGATTTTTCTTTTAGTCTTCACGTTTTATTTATTCCAAATGGTAGAAAACTTTCTGTTGTGTAAGGTTGCAAAGTAGGGTCAGTGTTATAAAATACATTTTATTTTTTGGAATTATTTGATGGATGTACAATTGTTTTTTTTGTGCTTTCTGTAAAGTTGGGACCCGTGGTGTTTGAGATAGTTACTTATTCATGGGGTGGGGTGGGCAAGCATTTAACTACTTTGTTCTTAGTAAAATGCATATTATAAACCGAAAAAATGAGAAGGTGACGGAGCCGTTACCGGGAGACAAGCAACGGTGATTTCGTCATTGCAAAAGTTCATAGATTCTAGCCCATTATTACATTATTGTTCCTGGCCCATTGATCCTCTTTCGGTGTGAACAAAACTCATCTTCCAAGTCGTAATTTTCAATACAAGTTCATGGTATCGAATATCCCACGGATCCCATAAATGGGGAAAATTCGAAAGCCTAATGCAGATTTCCCCGGCCCAAGAAGGAAGAAACTGATGATATCTTGGTCGAAATGGTGGAGGATTGTTGGCCTAGCCGAATAAGGAGTGAAAAACCAATATGGGCTTCTGTGGGGTGAGTTCTGGTCTGGTTGGTGAAGATACCGGCAATTCCCAGGAACATCTAAAATCCGCAGGCTCTCGATCAGGAGGCAGCGAGTTTTCAAGTTCGAAGAAGAGCAAACCTCTGATTCATTCTTCAAAAAACTGTGAAGGCGTTGACTGTAATCAAGGATTATAAGTTTCATTGGTGTCATTTTCTTCTCTCGAGTTCTCATTTTGCACCCTTTTGAGACTCTACTTCTTGCCTTGTTTGTTCTTTGGTTCTACTACAATGTCCTCTGGGAGAGATTCTGTTGGTGAATGGAGGATCAGTTCCTGTGCTCATTCATCTATGAACTGTGGTTCAGGCATACAGTCCGTCATTTCCGAATTTGATGGATGTTCCTGATGATTCTTAAGACCTAACTGTAGTGGATCCAGTGGAAACTAACTTACAATAAACGCTCACTTATTGAAGATCACTTGACACCGCTCATTATTTTGGTTGGGAACTTCGCAAGACACTCTCTCCCAATGTTCACACAAGAGTGTATGCCTCACTGTTGTTTCCTCTTTGCGCGCTCTGCCACCCATAAGACACCGCGCGCACTCTTCGACACGCTCTTCCACACAACACTCTTTCTTATCCTCTCTACACACACGTCAAGAAGGTGGGCTGCCTATTTATAGAGAGTTCCCCACCAAATACAAAAGTGGTGTAGTACAAGGGTTCAACGTGGACTCATGCAACACAAACTTCAATTACTCCCTAGGTGATTTTTAACCACACAACTTACCCAACACTAAGGACACGCATAATAATCATTTTATTTTTGTTCAAAAACTATTTTTTTAATCCAAATTTGTTTTTGAAATAGAAATATGTTTAGTAAAATAATTTCATTTTTTCTATTTCTAGAATAAATTTTTATTCCAGAAGTAGGTTTGGAATAGAAATGAGAAGTAAAAATTTTCTACTTCTTTATTTCTGGAACATAAATGTGAAATAAAAATTCTTTTTATTGCTTATCCTTGCTACTAGTCAATCACCCACCTCCCATTCGCCGCCACTAGTTGCCGCCGACCCCATTGCCACTTGTCGTCTGTTGCCACCGGCCACCTCCCTCGCTGGTTGTCGTCAGCGCCGCCACCGCTGCCGCCTTCCGCCACCTCGGTCGATCGCCGCCGTTCAACACCACCACCGTCCACCCCGCCGCCATCTGCCGCCACCTATCGTAGCCAACCCTGTCGTTGCCGGCCGCCCCCCTCGGTCAATCGCTGCCGTTCACCACCACCACCGTCCACCCCGCCGCCATCTGCCGCCACCTATCATAGCCAACCCTGTCGTCGCCGGCCGCCCCCCTCGCCAGATGCTGCCATCCATAGCTGCCACCACCGCCTTTCGCCACCACCACCGTCCATTGCCACCTTCTGCCATCGCCGCCAATCACCACTGTCCGTCGCCTCCGCCACCGCCATTCGTAGCCGACCCCGTCACCGGCCGCCCCCTTCGCCGGTTGTCGTCGCCATCGTCGCTGCCGCCATCGCTTAGGAGAAAAATATTGTGTCATTATCAAATAAATTTTTATTCTGGGAATAGAGATTTTATGTTATTATCAAGCACGTTTTTTTGCTTAAACACTCATCTAAGAACATAAATAAAAAAATCAATTTTCTGGTCAGGATGGTTATCATTCGTGCTCTAAGAAACTTCAACACCACAGTTACTAACTAGCTATTGTATATATTTGTTTCTAGACAAGTAGAGGGAGAGGCGGTGATTCCTCACTAACTGCACATGAAAAACTTCGAAAGTACATGTTTTTAGGTTTGAATTGTTTACCCATGCTTCCTCCTAAGAATATTTGCCATATCGTGTCCACGCCCTTAATTCATTTTGTTACGGCTGATCTTGGTTCCTCAAACTTATACTATAGAATGTACCTGCCAGATTTATGGGGAGTCATATCTAGAAAAGCTCATAGTTTGTGACGCTTAAGTATATGAAAAGATCACGGTCAGTGTAGTTATTCAAGCATTCAGAGAATTGCTGCTCTGGGAAATTATCTGAAGGTCGGTCCGTGTTCGCAAAGCAAACTTTTCCGGGAGAAGGAGACGCTCACGTGTTCGAACTGGTTGAGAGAAACCGTTGCTGTGACCGAAGTCTCTATTTGCAGGGGTTCTGATTACACTAAAAAAAGTGCAACAACCAGTATTCTGATTCGCATGATCTTTTGGAGAATGATAGTAGTACAGATGTTTTATTAGCTAGAAGTGTAATCTTATGAAGTTTTGATTCTCCTTTTGCACTTTGTTGACGTCGAATCAGCCATTGTAGTTGTTAATTACCGTGCTTTTGGCCAATGAAAGTGGTTCTAAAGTTTCTAATCACTCTCTCTTCTTCATTCTCTCTTGGGGAAATTTTCAAAAAAGTGCCCGAAGTGCCCTGATTTTTTCAAATAATAGCCCGAAGTGGACCTTATTTCAAATAAGTACCTGAATTACCATCACTTTTTCAAATAAGGGCCTAAAGTTCATCTTGTTTCAAATAAGGGCCTAGAGTAGTTATGTTTGTTTCAAATAAGAGTTTAAAGTGACTATGTCTATTTCAAATAAGGGCCGGACTTTTTAGCAGTTAAGGGCGTTTTCGTCATTTCTCCTTTTTTTCTTTTTTTCTTTTCTAGTTCTTCTTCCTTGTTGCTGGGGTCGGCCAGCCGGCCACCAGTGATGCCCACAGAGGGCTAGCCGAGGGTCGCCCTTGCCCGATCCGGCGAAGGACACCCTCGCCGGCCACAGGAGAGGGACGGCCTCCCCTAGGTAAGCCGAGGCAGGCCACCCCTCACGGCCACCGGCAAGGGTTGGCCCTTGCCAAATCTGGCGAGGGTGGCCTCGCCAGTGGCCAAGGAGGGCTCGATGCCCCTCGCCTGCTGCCAATGAGGGCCATCCGCATCCATCTGAATCTTCGCCGGGACCCCATCGCTCAAGCTCTGCACATCACCCGCCTATGGCTGGCGAGGGTGGCCCTCGCCAGATTGGGTGAGGGCGACCCTTGCCCAGCCCTTTGTGGACATCGCCGGTGGCCAGCCGTCGGCCACCAACAACAAGGAAGAAGAACCAGAAAAAAAACAAGAAGGAGAAATGACGAAAATGCCCTTGATCGGTTGGAAAATTTAGTCGGCCGGTGACCGGCAAAGTAAGGCCCTTATTTGAAGTAACCATAGCCACTTTAGGCCCTTATTTGAAACAACTATGGCCACTTCAGGCCTTTATTTGAAATAAGGTCAACTTCAAGCCCTTACTTGAGAAAATTAGGGTACTTCGAGCCATTTTTTGGAATTTTCCCTTCGCTCCTATTATGGTTTATCAGCAGAACTTATTTGAACAAGAAGGTGTATTTGATTCCAAATATCTGATTCCGATAAGAAGATTACATCTAAAAATTGTGCGTCGCGCGCGGATACTTACTAATGGACGAATGCTGATCACACAGTTTTGGTCCTCTAAGTTTCACTGTTTAAACGATTCGACTTTTGAAATTTATTTCTATGCAAATTAAGTCCTCTTATCTCTTTTGATTTGTCCAATCAAGAAATTTTTTTTTATCACTATGAGTAGCTGGCTTCTGATTTTGTGTACCTTCCAAGAAACTGATAAAATCATGGAGTGATAATGGAGATACCAAGACTCCCATTCACACAGTATGTTGTAACCAATGGGTATTAGGTTGACAAGTCGATTACAAGACACTATGCAAAGCTTTGGTCAACCTAGCAGGTTCCTTAGTAGGAACCACCTCCTCACTCCAAGCACGGAAAGCTACTATACCATTCTACCCGACAATAGCAAGTACCGTAGTATTGATGTGTATCTACCTTCACCACTGAAGTACCCCCTTCGTTCTGTTGGGAAAAAGAACAATATTTGTGGAGAAGGCCCGAATAATTTTGCCACTACTATTTCTGTGAAAATTAAATAGAATAAAATATCGGATAAAAGCAATAAAGATGAATAGTAAATAACACTAGAATTTTAACGTGGAAAACCCTTCAAGGCGAAGGGAAAAACCACGGGACCGTAGTCCACTTCAAACTTCCACCATGATAAATAATGAGATACAACTTCACCTTATGGTAGATCTCTCACTGTCTTCAATTTGTGGATCTGAGCCTCTCACAAACTGGATAACTCACTCAAAGATAGCTCTCTTGGAAGAAGAAGACTCTTTCTTCCGCTATGCTACACTCCCTTGCTTTTTGTGTATTCTTCTCCGTTGAGGACTCCTATTTATAGGAGCAAATGCAATCCCCAATTGGACTTGTACGATATGAAAATCACGTTGATTTATCTCCTAATCTCTCATGATTTTCTGGATCTGGGAAGATGACTTAGATTTGTTTCCCAATCTCCCTTGATTTTCTGGATGTGGAAGATCATGTTGATTATCTTCCGATCTCTCTTGATTTAGTTTCCTCCTCCCTTTTTTTTTTCCTTTTTCTTTTTACACACTCACCACTACACATATTCTACTATAGATATATACAATTGCGTTCGTCTCTCCAATTGGTAGTGACCTACTCAACACGTTCCTAGGTGGATCTTTTTCTTCCCCATCTAGGAGGAAATACGGAAGGTAACATTGCAAAATCTCTCACCCCATGACAGATCTCGTACTTGATTCTTCTCGCTTGAGCCTTTTAAGGACCTTCTTAGGTCCAAGCTTATGATTTTGTGTACCTTCCAAGAAACCGATATAATCATGGAGTGACACTAGAGATAGACTCTCATGCTAATGGCTTTACTAAATGATGCGAAAAAGCATGTGATTATTTAAATTAGTGGATCCATTTAAAATTCCGTATCCTATTAGTATATCAATTTTGAATATATTTAGCATTGTTCAAATTAATCCCGTTGGTAGACAGAATGATGGTAAGAAAAGTAAACAGTTTGGGAAGAATTATGGCACTAACCTTCAAGTATTTTATGAGATAGACGCGTGTAACACTTTAAGTTCAATGGCAAACACAAGAAAAAAATTTCATGCCGCCTAGAGATATATGAGCCAATGAACTGTCTCAAATATTACTAGGAAATCAGTGTTCATACGAATAATCATCTTCACCAAACGTACCAGCTTTCGCCTTTTGAGAAGCCGAAGCTGATGCTGATTTCGACTTTTTCATCATTTTGAGATCGACATTCACTGTCATCGTATCAATGGTAAGTCTCCACAATCTCAAGGAGGATCTTCACTCCTGCCACTGAATAAGTCTGAAGAAACGTTTGAGGACGGATTCGAATTTAGCATTGTAAGCACGAGATGGAAGCAACATCGGCACTAGAGCATCCCCTCTGGGGCCTCGAAAAATTTCTCAAGACCCACTGGCAGGAGCAAAGCTAACCTAGGAATGGCCTCCACCCGTCACCCATTTGCACATAATTCTTCATGTCTCACCGAGAGCCCAATGCAAAGGAAAAGATATCACCCGAATAACCGGGTTCGGTTTGTTATAATAATTTTAATGTGATCCCACATTCAGTTTAAAATTGCCCACATTAGAATATTTATTATCTAAATCTAATTGTTGATGACTATGGAAATTGCCCATATACTAGAACTAGTCTTGATGGAATACTATATCTACTAGAATTTATATGGACATTTGAATATAAATAAGTTATCTAAGCCAAACCCTCACAGTATTATGATAAATCCGATTATTCTAATTATCTGTGAATCAGAGAACACACCATCAATGTAGAGAGGGCAATTAGCTAGAAGTGCCTATTCTCGATCGTTCAAGCTCTGTGCATCTATTCTTGTTTTCATTAATGGTTGGCGGTTAGTACACAATTCTACACGTTTCCGCATTCGATCCCGATTATTGGGATCATGGTTTTCCACAAATTTATCTTACATAGTTCACATTCACAGTTGAATGAATGAGCAAGACTCTCTAGTACAAACAAGAGGTGATTGGTTTCGAAATAGGTAAGTTTCAAACTAAGAAACTGTAACCTACCCTCTTAGAACCGGTTCCTAGTTTTTGGAACCTGAAATTTACTTTGCTTGCACTGAAATCAATCTTTGATCCTATTCTGTTTGTTCGATTCGATTTTAAGGTCAATCTAAGAACCTATTTTTCTTTTATTTAGTGGCAAGAGTGAAAATCCTCCTTGAGATTGTGGAGACTTACCATTGATACAAGGATAGTGTATGTTGATCTCAAGAGTCTTATAAAAAAATGAAGCAAAAAAATTTAAAGTTTCCCATTGAAGAGTCATCCTAGTCATTTGTTGAGAGGTTAATTGAATTTTTTTTTTTAGTTTTCAATGCACGATCTTAATATGGTAGGAGCGTTGTATCCAAAAGCACTATACTTCATACTCTATTCCAATAATTTTTTTTTTGGGTATAAAATGTCGGTATTATAAATCGAGTGAAGTACAATAGCTTAGGCGTATCCTCCAGCATTACAAATGGTGCAAATAGTTTGAGAACATGGAGGTAGGAAGTCTCCACATAGCAGCCAATACAACATTTGTCTGAGAAGGTCTAATGTCGCTCTGCCTCTTGCATTTTTACGCACGTTGGCCAAAATAATATGGATATCAGTTGACTTGTTTTGAAACCGTCTTCGGTTGCACTCCATCCATATGCCATAAATGGTTGCTAGAAAGGAAACCTTAAGGAGTCTAGCCGCCAAATATTTTCCCTTTGCTGCCCCAATCATCCATTGAAGAGAGAAAAACAATGTACAACTGAAGAAGATAGAGTAATTAGAAACTTTACAATCAATTTCATTCACCATCACCATAGCACAGTTCCAAAGCACATTAGAAAATTTTACAGTCACTTTCATTCACCATCGCTAAAGCCCAGTTCTTAGGACATTTCAATTTACAGATCCATCGGTTGTCACAAAGAGACAAAAAAACAAGGAAAAAAAACTTGGTAACATTGTATGTCTAGTTGATTACACTACTGATATCATTCTCCAAAATGATGCCAAGCATAATGGTGGCAATAAACCACTTCTAAGTGTAATCAGAACTCCTGAAAATGGACACTTCAAGCACGGTGGGACTTTGCTTAGTCAGTTCGAACACACAGACATCCCCTTCACACAGAGTTGCTCTTGCGAACGCGAGCCAACCTTGAGATAACTTTCCTCCGTCCCTCGGAAACTTGATCAACTTCACCGGCCACAAATCCTTCTTGTGCTTAAGTGTCACGACCTGCATGCTTCTCTTGATATGAGTCCGCATAAATTTCACTGGTACATTCTGCATAAGAGTTTTATAAACCGATATTCGATATTAGCCTTCTCAAAGTAAATTGGTTCCATGATCATGTCAAAATATAAACATTCTAAGTAGGAGGATAAGGAAAAATAATAACCCAAAACATGTACTCTCCAATGTTTTCATGAACTGAGGAAACAACGCGGTCTCAGAGTTACGCAAATGTCAATGATGAAACTAGGTCACCGAGAATCTCACCGCACAAGAATTTTTAAGATAACAAGGGTACACCACGAGTATGAACATGGGATGCTTCGATTTGAAATCTTGTGCCATTTCAAGAGCAGCAGGACATGGCACATAACATCTACGAGCAACCGGCGTAGCAGGGCTTGCTCTGCTTGCACACTTTCTGATCATGCCTGTAGATAGTTAATAAAAGGAAAAATATTTCATCTTAAAATCCAAAATTAGATGATACAATTCAGAAAGGATATGAGCCAATGAACTGACTCAAATGTTACTAGGAAATTGGTGTCCATAGGAATAATCATCATTTTCACTACCCATACCAGAGTTCACCTTTCGAGAAGCCAAAGCCAATCCTGACTTTGATTTTTTCCTAATTTTTGGGCTAGGCTGACAATCCTCCGAGATTTTGGCTGAGATATCATCAGTTTCTTCCTTCTTGAGCAGAGGAAGTTCACATTCTGGTTCTGTTTTGTCCATAATCACAGGATCGGTGGGATATTCAATCTCTGAAGCGCTCATGTCAAAGATCATGACATGGAAGACAGAGCTCGGTTCGTATCTGAAAACTAGGAATTGGCCAAAACCAATGGAGTAATAGTCTGTGAACTTCTGCCAACCTTGGCCAAGCCGAGCCTTGCCACCACTCCACTCCAACTCCACTGGCCAAACTGTTGTGCTGCTCGGGACCTTGAGAAACACTGAACCAGGGAGGTCACTACCATGTCTCTGCAGAAACCTCTTTGGTATCTCCTATTGAGCAAAAGAAAAAAAAGCAGATTCAATAAATAGTTCAATCATTTTTTCACTTAAATTTATGATATTAAGGTTCTTGCTCAAAACAAGTAGACTCAATAACATAGTGAACCACAACCTTAGTTAACACTGTCACCAGAAATTTTTGGATTCAGGTAGTGAACAAGTAAGTTTTACAACTTCTTTTCAGGCTCCCCGCAAAAATATCTACGACTCCATCAGCAACTTTTTGTATGCAACATGCAAATGCAATTACCGTGTTCAGTAATTCTCAGTGTGACACAAGGGAATGAGCTTGTGATAAGAAGTACCTACACCACCCAATTAGAGTAACTTGGGTTGCCTGCATCCGGGGAATTAGTCACACTGCGGGCTTGGATACCAGTATTACTCTAAGGGGGCAAAAGAATTACCGGCCCTACATTTTGCTCAAATTCAAAATCACATAGAAGAAGCTTCAGTGTATGATTCGCATATGAGCAAGCAATAGCATGAATTCTATTCTCCTTCACAAGAAACTTCTTCTCAGTTGAACATTGGTTCTGGTAAATCAATGTCATTTCCTGAACGAAATTCAACATAATTAGGAAAAAGAAAAAAAACTCAGGAACATATTCTAATGGGTCGAAGTCATGCGGGTTTCAATCCAAGGACTAGTCCAGAGACTACACTGAAAAACAGAACAGTTTTCCTGCAAGTGAAACACCTTGCATGGATGTATTTTGCTCACTTGGTCACATACAACTGTCAACTCAGTCACACAATTAGCCAGTAAGGAGGACCCTTCACAGTCAAGAAATACATCGAGCAGCTGGTGGGCAAAGAAGAATAAAAAAGAAAATCAAGAATCACTTGGAGAGAGAGAGAGAGAGAGAGAGAGAGAGAGAGAGAGAGGGAGGGAGGGCATGCTCACAAGCTTTCCGCTCTGAAGGGTATCGGAGGAGAGTACGAACTTGAAAAAATGAGGAGACTCGGGCGGTTCAAAACCCTTCGGACGACGCGAAGTCATCCTCTTGAAAGAACCTCCTTTCAAGGTCATGCAGTCGCCGTTGTCTCCCCTGCTTCAGGAGTCGTGCCATCCACTGTCATTAGCGTTTTAATCGGTCAGAGCAACCAAACAGCTGCATTAGAGCAGTTTGTACTAGAGCTGAGCAATTGGATCAGTTCTATTTGAGAATCGGATTGGACCGGTCTGATTTCCGATTTTGAGTAAAGAACCATTTGGAAACCGGACTGACCGGACCGAATTTAGAATTAGTTACGTAAAGCCTATAAAGCCTAGTTTCTTTTGGCATCTTTTTTTTTTCTATCTCCCTCTTTTTCTCCATTCTCTCTAACCTTACCCAGACACGCTCTCTCTCTCTCACTCGCAACTCGCTTGCTTGTGGCTTGCCCTCACTCATTCGAGCCTTGCACCCCTCCCGATTCGCCTTCACTTGTTCGCCCACATTCATTTTTTTACTTTGAACTATTTTGTTACTCATATTATTTTGCTGTAAAAAATAAAACAAAAAAATGAATAAAAGAAAAACAAGTTCTTATATAGACTTTGAAACTGAATTAGAAAAACAAAATAGGTTCCAAGATTTGTTTCAGGACAAACAAGGCAGATTTCAAGTTCCAAAAATTGGGCACCGGTTCTAAAAGAGTAGGTTCCATTTTCCTAGTTTGAAATTTGCCCACCTTGAAACTGATCACCTCTAGTTTGTACTAGAGAATCCTGATGATTCATTCAACTGTGATATCTTTTCCTTCGCATTGGGCTTTGGGTGAGCGAAGAAGAATTGTCTGCAAATGGGTGACGGGTGGAAGCCATTCCTAGGTTAATTTTTGCTCCCACTAGTGGGATTTGAGAAAATCTTTGAGGCCCCAGAGGCGATGTTGCTTCCATCTCGTGCTTGCAATGCTGTGTCAAATCCGTCCTGAGACATTCCTTCAGACTTATTCAGTGGCAGGAGCGAAGATCCTCCTTAAGATTATGGAGACTTACCATTGATCCAAGGAGAAAAGTATTAGAAAAGCCCTAAACCTATTGCATTTGAGACAATTTAGTCATAAACCTTTTAATTATGCTAATTTAAACATAAACATTATGAACTAGTGTCAATTTAGTTTCCAACTTGAGGCTTGTTAGAGGGTCATGGGCTCACAATTAATCGAAGTTGGAGTCGTCTTCATTGGCCTATCCTTCTCTAGGGGTGTTTCCACCTACGAGAGCTACCAACGGTAGTCCCTCCAGTAAGGGCACCCAGCCTGGTTACGTTTTTTATTTTAACATGTCGGTACCCACTCGCCTCGCACCCCTTGTTCCAAGTTGTATATTTTTTTCCCCGACAAGGTGGGAATACCTCCGTATTTTACGTTCCCAAGTTCAGACAAAGCAGTTTAAGGACTTACTCAGGTCTAAAGAGAGACTTACCTTTGATCCAAGGGGAAATGTCAAAAAAGTCTCAAGTCTATTGCATTGGTAACAATTTAGTCATAAACCTTTTAATTGTGCCAATTTAGTCATAAACTTTTTGATTTAATGTCAATTTAGTCATTTTGGCTAATTTTGGCTTGATATTGCTGATGTGGACGCCGGTTAGCTTATGTGGCACCGTCGGTGCTGACATGAATAATTTTTAATAATATTTTAATTATTTTTTTGATTTTTTTTCTTTTTTCCTCTCATTTTTTCTTCCTTTTATCGGTGACTTGTCACCAGCCATAGCTAGGCGGGTTGCCTTGCTTGGCTATAGTGAGGTTGAGCACCTGCGAGGGTTGGCCTCGCCAGATTTGGCTTGGGTGAGGCTGACCATTGACTGGGTGAGGGTAGCGTCAGCGAAGGGAAGCCCTAGTGAAGGCTCCCCTTGCCAAATCTAATGAGGCCGACCCTCACCCAAGCTAGGGCAACCTCACCGGGGCTCGCCCTCACCTAGGTGAGGCTTAGCAAGGGTTGACCTCGCCAGGCCAAATTTGGTGAGGCTGACCCTTGTCAAGGCTCAACCTCGTCAAGGCCAGCTCGCACAGCCATCATTTATGACTAGCACCGATCACAGGCAAAAGTAAGAAGAAAGAAGAAGAAATAAAAATAATAATAAATTGAAAATTTACTAAAATATTATTAAAAATTATCCACGTCAGCGCCGACGATACCACGTAAGTCGGCCAGCATTCCTATCGACAATATTTTGGCCAGAAAGACTGAATTGACACAAGGTCAAAAGATTTAGGATTAAATTGTCATCTTTAAAAGATTTAAAACTAAATTGACACCAATACAATAGATTTATGACTTTTCTAACACTTTTCTCTTGATTCAAGGATAGTGCATGTTGATCTCAAAAGTCCTATAGAAAAAAAAAGCAAGAAATTTTAGAGTCACCCATAGAAGAGTCATCCTAGTCATTTGTTGAGAGAGTAATTGATTTTTTTTTTATAGTTTCAATGCATGATCTTAATACGGTAGGAGTGTTGCATCCCAAAAGCACAGTACTTCATAATCTATTCCAATAATTTAAGTATGCTTGAAGAGAGAAAAACAATGCACAACTAAATAAGATAGAGTAACTAGAATCGTTACAATCACTTTCATTTTTTTTTGGTAAAAAGAAATTTCTATTCATTACCAAAATGACATATGAAAAAATGTATAGGAAATCCCAAAAGTTACCATAACAAGGCAATCCATAGAGCTCCAAAACAAATAAAAAAACCAGAAATTAAGGTACATCTTAGAGTCTAGTTGGCAAATATAGCCACACACTCGTCCTTCAAGCATAAATCTATGACTGCAAATTGATAGGGTCGGAGTATAATTCCACATTACTTAAATGTGTGTGATAATGTGTCTTATATACATATAGTCTCCTCTGCTAGGCTTAAGGGTTAGAAATTCTAACATAGCATCATATCACAAGTCAATAGTTTGAAACCTGGCACTCCTGCTGGCCCACACAAAATAACATTTATGCCCATTGTATAAAAACCGAGTTGAATCAAGGAAATGTAAGGGAGCGACTTACATTCGATGGGGAGCATTAATATAATCCCATAGTAGTAGTTGTGGCCTGCAACCATCGCGACAAATGTGACCACCACGACGATGGTCGCTGCAAATGAGCAACCACCATCATCGAGCCAACCATCACGACAATAGTAGCTGGCTCTGTTCAGCCACCCACAATTCCCTCCCTATGTTTTTTATTTCTAGTTCTTTTTCTTTTAATGATATTAAGTAGCTTTTTGATTTATAATTTTTATTTATTTGTATATTTATGTCTGACATGATATTCAATGTTTTACTAGACAAAAAATAAGTGATAACAATTCCCCGCATTCTTGATCCTATTTTATCATATCCTATTACTATTCTACAACCAAATGCAATCTAAAACTTTATCATATCATCTTTTTAATTAATTTTGTTTGGAGATTCTTTGCAACCTTCTTTGAATAGAACATTTTTCCAAGTCTACTTCTCGATGGTCGCCCAGCACATTCATGGACTTGCCATTTTCAAGTTACCTGCAAAAGAGTGCTTGTGCCCAAGAGCTCACTGTAATCTTCTGGGAATGACGGAACGGTTAGCCGGGTTCCTAGTTGTGATATGCATTCTACTTGGAAAAAAAGCAGTTAAGTGCTTGCCCATCCCATGAATAAATAATTAGCTGAAACACCTCGGGCCCCAACTTTTCACAATGCCCAACAAAAACAAACGTGCATATCCATAAACATAATTTCAAAATATGCCACCGCTCGAAAAGGTTGAGAACTCAAAACAGTAGTCCCCAATTTCATGGTCTGCAAAGTCAGCTCCTCTGCTGAGCAAGCTGATCACTTGCTCAGCAGGTAAACAGATAACCTAAACTAAGTATTGGATGTATTTTCAGCAAAGATCCAGTAAATAATTTGGTGCCAAATTATAAGTAAAAAACTTAAGATTCGCTTTCCCACTAACTCCTCTAAATTCTTTATGAGCGAATATGATTAAAATGGTGCTTTTCCTTCACATTTGCAGACAAATCCATCAACTGCACCAGCGAGCTCAAGCTGAACGCACCATTCTCCCATGGCTGCTAGTGCTGGTGCTCCCTCTGACATTGGCTTTTCACAGTCTCGTGCTCATCTGAAGCAGCTA
Source organism: Syzygium jambos (assembly GCA_031216235.1). NCBI lineage: Eukaryota > Viridiplantae > Streptophyta > Magnoliopsida > Myrtales > Myrtaceae > Syzygium > Syzygium jambos. The sequence continues at coordinate 17,649,408 of CM062224.1, forward strand.
TCTCTTGGGTTTAGCTGTTCGATTACAAGCAGTGCCTCTAAGTTCGTTTCCTTCCCTTCCAATTTCTCCCTCAGGTACCTCTAGTTCATCTTTTGCTTGTCGTTTTCGCTGGGATATTTCTAGTCTTGATTCTGGGTTTGTGTAGAAACGCAATCATCTTCTGTTATATTTCGAAGTTGATTTGATCCTTGTGTTGTATGATTGTGGTTGGTTCTGGATCTCCTCCTGCAAATATGAATATACGTTTACTCTTGAAAACTTTCATCTTGCCGTATTTGAGTCATTCGGTTTCACTGCTGATGAGCCTTGTCACTTGCCAGAGGTGTAGTTAATACTAAGGAATTCAAGTCGCCTAGACTAACTCCAATGGTGAAAGCACAAGGTGGTCCAGGACAAATGGACGTTGACCTCACTCTGAGTCCAAGAGTGAATGCTGTGAAGCCTTCGAAAACGTTGGCTATCATTGACCAGGCGACTGCTCTCTTAAAGGCTGGTGTACCTGTTATTTCCTTAGCAATTGGAGAACCTGATTTTGATACACCTTCTGCCATAGCAGATGTAAGAAATTTTCAGGTCCCTTCATCATCTGATATCTATAAGACCGAGAGAATTGATAATAGCTTCTTTCACTTTTGTTCCTAAGGCTGGAATTAAAGCTATTTTGGAAGGTTATACAAGATATACACCAAATGCCGGCACATTGGAACTCCGCACAGCGATCTACCAGAAGTTAAAAGGTTTTTCTCAGTTACTCAGTTCATTAGCATCAGAGAGGGCTGACCAATGGGTTGACAGTAAGTCCTAAGCAATAGTTATGACAATTTCTGGTTATTGCTTTGCTTATTTTTGCTTTCTATATCTGTTGTAAGAGGAGAATGGGATCTCATATACACCGGATCAGATTGTTGTTAGTAATGGTGCCAAACAGAGCATTCTTCAGGTAGTTTTGGCGGTCTGTTCTCCAGGAGATGAGGTGTGCCCGCTGCTTAAGAAAATCATGCCAGTGAAATTTCTTTGATTATGATACATGTTCTGTTATTTCCTGTTTTAATTCCAATTCCAAAAGCCATAAACGTTGAAGCGTGGCAATTTTGCCTATTATAGGAATCTATAGATATATTTGAACTGTTGGAGTCAAATAACAGTTGAGAGCAGCTTTAAGCCACATCTTGTTTCATGCAAAGTCTTCTGATAGGTGACTTGACTTTGCATCTGTGAGGTTGTTTTGAGTGATGACATCTTGGCTACATAGTCATAGTAGTTATTTATGAATCTGGCTGAAGAAATAATTCCCCACTTTTGTTATTGAATGTTGTAATTGAATTAGTGAAATTAACACTAACAGTCTCTAAACTTTGGCCCAATATGCAATGTCATCTTTGGATTTTTAATTCATCAAATGCGGTTTTTGAGCAATTTCTAAATGTTCAATCTAGTTTGTAAACTTTCAATTTGTTCAATCCAATCCCTTAACTTTACACAACAATGTGAAATCATTCTTTCATACTATTCACAAGTTTATGTAATTACACTATTACCAAAATTTTTGAATATTTTTTTTCATTTCAATCCATTTCCTATATCAACAAAAAAATGTGCCATCTTTTTACTAACCTTGTACTTTTTGGTTTTTCTAAATATTACATTAGTTCCATTAAGATATATTTCAACTTTGATCTTTATGATAGTAAAAATAGACTCTAATCTCATGTTATATTAAGTTGACATTCATGTTGTTTTAGTAAAAAGTTTTTTCATAAGGAATTCTAACAATGATATTAACTATTTATAAATACTCATGCTTATATTAATGTAAATCTCCTAACTAGTTTTGTAGATAGATAAAATTTTCAAGTTTTTTGTATTTCTTGTTCTCTTAACTAAATTCAGTTAAATTTGTGAATTTGAAAATTAAAACAGCGAGCATATTTAGAGATAATGATGAGGTTCTACATTTACTATAATAGAGTTCATTAACTAAAATATAATTAAATGAAACTATTATAATATTCACAAATACCAAAAAGGTAAAAAAAAAGTAATACAAAGATAGCATATTTTTGGTTTATGAAGGAAATGGATGGACATGAAAAGGTATCATAAAATTCGAGCAATATTGTAATTATGAAAATGTGTGACTATTACCGAATGGCTTATTTGGCTTTGTTATTAATAGTTGAGGAATTAAATTGAAAAAATTGAAGGTTCATGACTAGATTGAACATTTAGGAATAATTTAAGGACCACATTGAACAAATTAAAAGTTCCAACAATGGACAAAAAAAAAGTTTCAATGATGAAATTGAAAAATTGCTAAAATTTGAGGACTAATGATGTCATTTTCATAGTGGATTATAAACTTTTTGTCTTGAGTCTCGCTCCTGTCACCTATACATCCTCTTGAAGACATATAATTAGATCTCAACCTATGATTGAGCATGTCATGAATGGCCGGACATGGAAGTGTACTGCATGCTTTAGGCATGTGATTTGGCATAGTTTACTTCTAATATCCTTGCAGTTCTGTGAGAACTCTGTGATGTTGTTGGGTTTTCGTTTATCGATGAAAACTATATTCTAGAAGGATGTGCAATTGGGGCCTTGGCGTAGATCTCGTTTGCTGTGGTGCTGCAAGTAATGAATCAATCTATACTTCCATTTTTTAAATTGCAATGGAAGGTGATGTGGCTTGAACGTCGAGTCAACATGGATATTGTTGAGAATACGTCTTTAGTTTGAATAGGTTTCCTAGTTTGAGTAGATTTTCCTAAAAAAAAGTTTTCTATTTTGGCTAAGAACAACATATCTACTCTAATATTAGCTACAACAAAGCAAAAAAGAGAAGTATCAGATTTTCTCACTATGATTTTTCCGAGTGAGTTTTTTTATGATAATTTGTGAGAAAATACTTATGAGTTTGTTTTGGGCTTAGTCAAGGTGTGAGAAACACTCGATTGTATGAGCGATTATAACTCTGTAATTCTTCGATTGATTAATGGGTTATTTGCTGTTGGCTCTTTCTGTGGAGTAGGTATCAACACTCGAACCGATCACATAAATCTCTAGTATTTTTTATTGTTCCTCGTTTATTTCTCTAATGATTTCGTATTAATTTAATTGCAAAATCTGTTTGCATTTCCGCGTTATATCACACCAGTTTTAAATGAGCACTCGCTTCCTTTTTGAAATCTTTTAGATGGAAAGATTACCTATAACAATTGACATCGAGCAGGTATCAGCACTTCTTCCACTCCTTCCCTCCTATTTTCTTCTCTGAGTAATCATTTCACCTAACTTGCTCCATTTTCCTATTTTTCTCAGCATAAATGCACATATTACGACCTTTCTTCCTTGTTTTAGCACACATGTCATGTGGGTGCATGATGGAACCTTTTAATCTCAGGATTAGGCCTAAATTTCCCTGAAGGCCCTTACGACAACAGAGATATATCAAATATCGTTTACTTTCAAATGAATAAGAACATGATTTTCGCATGGTCAATATACGTTCTTCATAATTCCATGATCACACCTATGTTTTTCCTATTTGTACTCAGTAGAGCAGTAAAAGAAGTAGGGGGTAAGATTTGCTTAGACTTGGTGTAAGATCCGTTTAACACAATATTTCACTTATACAGAGCTCAAGTTGTAAGCCATAATAAAATCTCTTATCAAGATTATTAATCTTACTTGTACTATGTTTTACTTAAAAGACATAGTATGAGTAGGGATTAAAGATCATCGCAATGGAGAGATTGCGGGGCTGAGTGGCGTGGCTGTGGCTATGGCTGAGTTGGGCTTGTTATGGTGGTTGGGATGACAGCAAGCAACGACTGTGGCAGCAGAGCACGGTGGAGGTTGCTCAGAGGGAGAGGAGAGAGATATTGGGAGCAAGTGTTTTAGGCTCCGTTTGATAACGCTCCAACTTTTATGTTCTTTTGTTCCTTAGAATAGAAAAAGAATAGAAATCTATTTAGTAATGTCAGCTAGTGTTTCAATTCCCGGGACAGAAAGTTATTCCAAGGAATAGAAACAAGAAGTAGAAAAAAGTAGTTTCTTATTATTGGGAACAATTTCTAGAAAAGTGTTTCTTTTGTTTTTCTTTCTCTTCGACTGCTGGTTGCCCCTACTCGTGCCCACCGCTCACTGCCCGCCGCAGGTCGTCGGTCCCGCCGTCGACCGCTGCCAATCGCTAGTCCAGCCACCAACTGCCGGCGACCACGATGACCGGCGTCGGGCGGCGGTCGTCGGACATTGGATGTTGGTCATTGGATGTCAGATGCCGAACATCGGACGACAGACACTAGCCGCCGATTGCCATTCGCCGTCGCTACCGAAAGAAGAAAAGAATAGAAAATTTGTGGGTCGTACTAAACGTATTTTTATTCTTTTTTTATTTCGAAAATAAAAAAAAATTGTAGTTACCAAACACATTATTTTACTCAAAAATTGTTTTAGGGAGTAGAAATAGAAAAGAACTATTTCTGAAAAAAATTATTCTCAAGAGTAGAAATGTTATCAAGTGGAGCCTCACTCAATGGGCGTGTGATTTTCAAAGAATGTGGGGGCATTTTGGTAAAGGCGAGCATTTTTGGGAGATGTGGGCTGATCTAGAAAGCGCTCAATTGGGCTGCCGAGGTATCCGTACATAAAGCAGGATTGAATTTAAGATGTAAAATTATTCCTAATTTGGATGATCTGACTCTAAAAGTTTAATTGGAAAAGGACGTCTCGAATATTTATTGTATATTTTGACAACAATTTGCTAAGCGAAGCATCTAAATTGCTAAATTACTATTTATCTTCTTTTTTTGTCGAACATTACTATTTATCTTACCTCCCTACTTATTCTGGGGAGGTTGAAAATATTGTGATTGCTTTTGCTTAAGAAGTTTCATTTGACTTGGTTTGGTTAAGAAACTAATACACATTTCTAGTGGTACATTTTATTTATTGTTGGGAAGGCTACTTCTACTCTAGTATTAGAATAGAAATGATCGATCCTATACTCAAAAATTTCCTTATCTTAAAATAAGAACCTTTACAATCAGTACATTCACCTACTCACTATCATAATGGAACCAAATCTCACAACACTCCAAGTCTCCTTCACAAAGTCAATGACTGCCATTGCCTCTCCACGTGCCTCGTCCGCAGCGTCGCACCTCAATAGGGCCGGTAGGAATAGCCACAACGCTGTCGCGAGGATGAAACTAATAGCCATTGGTCTCGAAATTGCCCTCGATAGACGGAATTTGCCAGCGAACAGTTTCTTGGCCGCAATCTTGACGGCCACGCAGAGGCCGTGCACAAGGAAGAAGTAGGTGACCACCCACCTCGGCTCCTTATGTCCAATGTAGTAGAAAAACAGCTCATGCATGAGGCCCGAGACTAGGAAGCATGCGAAGGATGCTGGCAGTGTGGCCCATGTCCTCCCGATCACACGACTAGAAATGGACATGGTATAAGACAAGGAGGCGAATGCATCATATACTGAATTCTTTTTAGGGCTTTACTAGCATAACAATTTTTGGGTTACTGTGAGAATAAGAGTCTATTGTGAATCACAAATTCTTAAAAGGAATGGATCCCATAACAATTTATAATTATTTATTATTTGATTTTTTGTAATTCAGAACAGACTGTTATTCTCATAATAAATTAAAAACTATCACCCCTTCTCTTCTTTTTATACTAAGATGGGCAACTATATAAAGTGTAGAGCTTTGACAAATCGCGAGTGAATATTTAATAAATGGGTCAAGCATCGAATGAGAATTGCTACTTTGTGAGCCTTTTTTTTTTTTTGGTATGAAGTCCTAGTTTGTCTAACATTTATGGAATTTTTTTATAGTCCATTAGATAGTATACAATTGTATTATGTAGTTAACCGTCAATGTTTCATACGTAAGACTTGCCTTTCTTTTCTTTTTTTTTGGTCGATAGGTAAGACTTGACTTACATGTATGTAATTAAATATGACAGACACAAATCTATTGTAGTATAGAAAGTATTTGGAACTACGTATTTTTCCCCTCATGTTTGACTCAAACTTAGTCAAAGATTATTCAAGGAAAAATATACATATAATACCAGTAAAAGCTAATTGATCCATATCAAAATGATCCAAAAGTCAATTCAACATAATAATGAACGATGAAATTATTTTGGATCTTAAAAAAAATCTAAAGAAAAATAGTATCTCACCTGACAGGTAAATATAGGCAAGGTGAAGTATATTTGTGACCATGAGGTTCCTATCTCCTCCCCCAAAAGTCTTGTAGCGAGGTCGAGAGATATGGCTCTTCGAATTGTGGCTCAAGCCTAATACCGACAAGTGCTTGGACCATGGCTCTGACCATAGCTAGGGACACCTCCAATGCGACATACACATGCACACAATACATCAAGTTAATCATCACCGGATGAACTCGATCCTTCCTCTCATAGGTGGGCAAAAAGGCAACTATCACCAAGCACTTGATGACATAATTCATCAGCGACTTGAGGCCTCTCTTGTTGATTTCTGAACATGGGTGTTCGTCATTTTTGGTGCTCTCAATTGGGTTATGAATCTTGATAGGCAGGCAAGCAATGGGAATGAGTATGCCAACGAGCAAGATTGGCTTGAAGACAATGGGCTTTTGTCATAGGCGAAGAGGATGAGCTTAAAATTGCAAAGCCAAGCAATGAAGAATGAAGTGAGGCCTCCGAGAGAGATGGTAGTGAGGCTCAGAGGGAGGATGAAGAAGAGGCCAATGACGGGTGAAATGGCCAGGAGCCTCTTGTTTCCACTAGGGACGGTTTGACTGATGGTGTGGCAATAGGTGAGTGATATCACCACCAAGGTCCATACCATGATAAAGTTGTTGATCTCTCCCTCCATGTTTACACACTAGAGGCACACACTTGCGGTAGCGAAGCTTGTGTAAACAGTTAGTGTTGTCCAGGTGAAGTTGCGTCATATGATTGAACTCTAGCTCTCTCTTTGCTCGAGAGACTGGTCTTAAATTTGCATTTATAAGGAGTTGTTGGGAGGGTTGATGCGGGGCATGTTTTGAAGAATCGGGAATTAAATTTAATGAGAACTATTACCGGAAATAAATTAATTGCTTTATATGTTGGCAGTCCAGCGATTCTATTTCCTAGTCAATGCCGGTCACGATGAGAAAGAAAAAGTACGTGGCACTGCAAGATTGACCGTTTCTAATTGCCAACGTGGTGCGGGGTGAAAGGGTTTCATCAATTTTGAATCGGCCCCATTTTTTTTTTTGGTAAAGAAAAAAGGCTCAGAAGAATGATAATATTATATTAGAAGCGCACGCCTGGTGGGACTCAATCGGCCCCATTTTTAAACTCAGTCAATTCCATATTATAGTTTTTAGTACAAAATAAATTGTTTTGCAATATGCATTCAATCGAAATTAATTGATTTATGAAAAGTATTTTTTTTTATTCTACTCTATCTCTCAATTTATTTTCAGACTTTTACTCTTTCTCTATACAGAATGAGGCAGTTGAAATGCACACCTAAAATTTCCAACTCCCTCTGAAAAAATTATAGATGAGATAATGACTTAAATTATTCATGAATTTTAATTAAATGTGTAATGTTTCCTCACACCTCTATCAACTGTATAAATGATTATTTATAGTTTATTTCCTGGGTGGATGAAGTAGTCCGCAATTTGCGGGGTCTTCGATTGTGCAGCCTGCGGGAGGTCTTTTCTTCGACAATGTCAAGGAGACTATCGTCAGCAGCTCAATTTTCAATATTTCTCATCTTCGAAAATAACTTATGCAGATTCTGAACCACTAAAATCCAAGAGCAAAAGCGAATCAAATGATTCCAGTCAAATTTGGTGACAGACCTAAACAACACCCGTATTTTCATGTCTTCCTAAGAGAGAAGTCTCTTGAGGCATACTCAGGAGTCAACAATGGAGTAAATACCACGTATGTTCCAGAAGAATTGCTCACGATGTGTTTTAACCATAATTTCTTGGGCAAAATAAGCATGGCCAGTTCATGCATTCCACACAAGTGCCTTTGTACACATGTCAATCATTCACTAAAGAGATAATGATACAAATGATCCATGAACTTTGACCCAATGATAAATATGATCCATAAATTTTTAATTTGTTCAAAATGGTCCATGAACTTTTGATACTTGTTCAATCTAATCTATGAATTATACAAAAACGTTCAATATTGTCCTCCCAATAATTTAAGTGCAAGGACAACATTGAACATGTTCATATAGTCTAAGAACAAGATTAAACATATACTAAAAGTTCATGGATCACATTACACAAATTAAAAGTTCAGAGATCAAATTGTATACTAGGTCAAATTTCAAGGATTACTTGTGTCATTTTCCCTTCACTAAATATAAAAAAAAAAAAAAAAAGAGAGATGCCATCCAAGCATAAAAAATTTGGTGAACTCCTACTTATTTCAAAGTTTCAAGGCATTCAAACCTACATAGCTTACCATTTCTTTAATACTGTGAAAATACACCTTATGTAATAATAATGCCGAGCCTAATTCCTTAAAAACCCTTCAACTTTTGATCCAATCTCAATTCTGTCGTGAACTTTTTTTGTTTAAAAAAAATCACTAATTTTCAATCGAGTCCCAAATCTACTCTGTTAACTCATCATCCAAAAATTGCCATTGATTTTTTCAAAATTATTATATCAAGAGGCTATTGTTGTTCTATATGAATCTGAGGGTGTTGATGAAGACACGGATTATGATAATAAACATTTACATGGCGTTGATGTTGCCATTTTTTGATGCATGGGCATTTTTGCAAGTAGAATGAACGTTGGTGATCTATGTTTAAAAAAAAAGGTTCAGGGTAAAATTGGGAATGGAACTAAAGTTGAGAGTTTTTTTAAGGGAATTAAGCCAATAATGCCCATCAAGGTGCAGCATAATTCCTCAATAAATTAAAACCCTCACATAATCAGGTCTACTGCTTGCGGAATAATTTTTCGAGCTATATATACGAATACTTGCCATTAAACTGCTTTGGAGCAATTACCTTTAATTAATTGACATTTTATTGGAAGAAGACACACTCAAAAGTAAAAAATAACAATGAGATGACTAACAAGTAGTAACGCTACGAAACGACAAATCACATGTAATAGGTGAATTTGAGTGTGTCACCCATCGATTAAAGGTAAGCAGCGATGCAAGTACGCATGAACAACATTGATCTTCCCATGTAACAAGTTCGTTTTGGTGTTCCTTTGTACGGGGACTCGTTGTTAAGGAAAAGGCCACCGGGACTCATCATTATAAAATATGTGGAACCATGGAAGATTATATGATGCCCGGGGTCTCACTTTAATTACCTCCACAAATATGCTACACTTCTTCCCTAATATATTGCCTTACCATGTTAATGAGTGATCCTAATGTGGGAAAAGTTATCAAATCGGTATTAAAATTACTATACGGGTGTCAATTCAGTTATAAATATTTTAATTTAATCAATGTAATTTTAAAACCTTCATGCGACACTTCAATGTAGTTACTCTAGCCAATTGCTGACATTATGATCCACATAAGATGTCGTTTCGAGCAACCTTGTCCCTATCATGTACCATGTACGATGACAGGTGATGGCTGGACACAATGTCAACAATTTTCCACAACAATTAACCAAAAAAGACTATATTAGAATTTCTTACAAATGTTTCAAATTATATTAGTAAAATTGAAAATTTTATGACTGAATTGGCATTTGTACAATAAGTCTAACAATGATTTGATAATTATCTCTCTTACCGTGAGTGGATTTGGTCAGGTCATATAGAAATAGTATTTCAAGATCAATTCCGTATCCTAGGCAATTTCTTTTTCTCAGCATCCATTATTTTGGCACAAATACCTCTTGTTCTCAACTAGAAACACCCTGAGGAGGTTCAATTGTCTGAAATGAATTTGTAAGTTTGCAAATTTCTAATATCAAGCTCGTAAAAAGAATCAAATTATTGTTATGACAATTCAATTATGTTATATATGATAAATAATTATTAAAAGCTTGTTGCTTGTATTCTATTCCGGATGTCGATGTTGGAAATCGCATGACTTGCATTCTAGTCATATTATGTGTATTATGAAGAATATTATAGGACTTAATCCATTTCTTTTTCGAGCCAAATTCGAGTGACATCACTATATCCCTCTTGTGAGATTGAAATGTCATATAATGGATCAATAGTTTTATATTCTAATAATGAATAACATATAAAATTCAACATATACTAAACATAAGATAAGTAAGTTGAAAATAGAAAGCAAGGGATTACTCCTTATCTTCTTCTTAGTCTTTTCCTTCACACAAGAAAGAGTTTCTCCTCATTTCATTCTCGTGTCGACATAAAAGCGTTTTTCTTATCCTATTCAATAAAGATGATTACTATTAGTATAAACCGTATCATCAAAGGCAAAAAAAAATTTATTAGTGTTTCCGATCGTGATGGAACTTGTTTCTCAATAAAAAAAAATGTCGCATTTGTACCTTATTTGCTTTTCATTTTCATCAAAATTCCAAAAAGTCAAAGATTTTACTTTTGAGTTTGACTTTTTAATCAATACTTTGACCAAAAAGTCAATCCCAAGTCAAAATTTGGCCTTTTACACAAAAAATTTCAAAAGGACCTCAATTTCACTTTTGCATTGTAAATTTTCAAAAAAAATCGAAGTTTGACCCATTAATTAACGTTTTAGTGATTAGTCACTAAAATGTCGACTTTTTGGCCAATACTTTGACCAAAAAAAGAAAATTTTCAAAATCCTGAAATCATATTCTTTTTGCTTCAATTTAACTTTGGCGTAAATTTTTTTTACAAAAATCAATTAAGAACCTAGTTTTCCAATTTTTTCAGATTTAGGTTTAAAATTAGCCAAAAATGAAATTACTTTGTTTTTAGTCATTTTTTAGCATAACTTTATTCACAACATATGATCTAGAGGTCATCCCGCTTCCAATCTTTGAAGCAATTTTGGAATTTTCCATTTGGGATAAAAATTTCCAATTTTTAGCCCTAATCAGGGGTCGCAATTAATTTTTCATGGTTTGAGCAATTATACACTTAATGAGCTCATTTCCTTAGTGGCAATTCCAATCCGATATCAATTTAGGCAAATTCATGTTGGAACTTCTCAATTGACAAATTCGGTTCAACCGAGAAAGTTGCGAAATCGAGCTAATGTGGTTCAATTGAGCCGATTCAACTTGGCCCAGTATAGAGTAGAGTTTAATTGAAGTAGTTGAGCTTCAATTTGGCCAATTGAAGTACAATTACAACATAGGTCTAGCTTGCGGCCTCATTTCAATAGGAATTCAATAAATCTAAGCATTTCGCGCACAATTAATCAACCTGGGATGATCCAATTGCACTTAAATTGATCCAATTAACATAGGAAAATTTTAATTTCATTTGAATTGGACAAAATTAGAAATCTAGGATGAAATTTGTAACGACCCCAACTCCATCTCCAGGGTCTTGATTGACAGGGGTTATTTTCGCGACGTACCAGTCTCGTTATCGTCTCGATTCTTTTTATCTTGTTAATAAGCACACGTAGAAGACGTGAACAAACAAACTCCCTAGACAAACAACAGCTGAAATACTGGAATATACATCACACAGAACACACTACTTTATATTACAATAGTATATTTACAAGCCCTTTCTCTATGGGCTCTCTTTCCTATTTAAATCACACTATAAGTATCCACATAGATCGGACAGTTTCTATCTCCTCTAGTGCGACTGCAGCTCCCAAAATTGACGTGAGACTTCCATGCCTACAACTCTGAAAGATAAAGAAGTGAGTCAAGGGACATAGTAAGTAAAATTCCCAATTCTCTACTAGGAAAGCATCTCATCATCAAAGTCTAGCACGTATAGCACTTGCAAACAGTGTTGATAGCATATCAATAGCAAATTAAATGCTACACCTTGACTATGTGTAAGATTCTCAGGCAATTTACCTTCGGCTTATCAATAAACATATCAACACATCATATTTATGCATAACCAGCACACATAAACGATTCATTTAACTTCATCCTAGCTCAACCAGGCTCTCTTGGCTCAACCGAGACTTTCAGTTTTATACTGGGCATCATGGCTCAACCGAGGCATCTCGAGGGCTACCTTATTCGAGACATCCAGGCTCAAACCCAGGCATCCTGTTGGCGTGAGGACATCCTCAGCACCTCAAGTGGCGATGAAATATCTGATGTAATGATGATGTCGATCGTAATTGATCTATCTACTGAAAATTTCGCCTGCGAGTTTGAACAATAGGTTGAAGGTCCCTACGATGAGATAGTAAATAGAGCAAGAATATTCTTGTGAACCTATGAAAAGGAAACAATTATGATGAGATACTAAATAGAGCAGACTAGGGAGTCTACCAGAGGGAGTAGAGGATTGCACGGCAGAGGATTGCGAGGGGCATGTGGCGGCGTGATCCACGGGTCGGGATCAGGCCGGTCAGCAAACTAGTGGTGGCAGAAGCCATGCGCACCTGCTGGTCGCCCTTAAAAGCAAGAGACGGGTTCGGAAGAAGGGGGGCTTGCTCGGGAGAGAAGAGAGGGAGAGTGAGCAGAAAGAGCAGCGAGGAGAAAGAGAGCAAACAGATTAGTTCGCTCACACAAGGAGAGAAGTGAGGGCTCGGGCGGCTGAGTAAAACGGGAAGAGAAAAACAGCGTTCGCTTGAGAGAAGGGCACGATAGTTATTGAAGCTGCACACCAAACCTGGGAACCATAGCCAATCGACGTCGATCGCTGCCTCCGAAACGCTATCCACTCGGCACCGCTCGTCGTCGTCGCCCTTGGCCTCATCAGAATACCGGATGAGCTCCATTTTGCTCTACTTCGCAGTAAAGAGTTTTTGAGCTGAAGGTTCCGAGCGAGTTAAATCTCATCATCAGGTGATTTCGTTCGTAGACTGTCATTGAAGCTTCTACATCAACGCTCATAGCCTTGGTTTGGCACGTTGAATAGGGTAAGGTTAAGGTCTGTAACTTGCACTCAAAGTAGACACCACTTGTTCAACGATTTGCCCATGAGAAGTGTTGAATCTGGTGTGGCATAATCGGCCATGCAATAGGTGTTTAAATCTAGTATTAATGGGCATTAGCTTCGTTGATTGTTGAGTTGAAGCTAATGCTGAGTTTTATCTCATTTTCGTGCACTTCGGCGCCAGTCATCCAGGGACACGCGAGTTTGGAGTTGCTTTTCTCAACCTTTCGTTGCCGACGATGTCGCAGCTTGAGGCGCCAAGTCAGTTCATTCTTCACTGTTTTAGTATGCTTTAGTGTGTTTCCTACGCTGTTTTGTGCGATTTTTTAGCTCAAAATTTTCTCGTCGAAATGGCTCGGTCATGGCTGGAGTAGCGGTTGACGGGGATATTTAGTGACGGCTGGCGATGTCAGGTACCGACTCGGACTGGTAGGGTTTCCAGCGTGAGCCTGTGCAGTTTGGTTCAACGTTCAAGCAAGTTCGTTAACGGTGGTTCTGCAAAAGAAATGACGTTCGGGTGAAGTTGCATGTGAAGAAGACGACTTCGGCAAGGAGATGAGTCAAAAAAAAAAAACAAAATAGGGAAAAAGAAAAGAAAATGAGAAAAAGTCAAAAATAAAAAATAGAAAGCAAAAAATGGGCTTCGGTTTTGCTTCAATTGTGGGCTGGGATAGTTTGGGCTGAGAATAGAAATTGGAAGTGGGCTGGAGGCTGAGTGGGCTTTTTTTTAAAAATTTAATGGGCCAGTTTAGCTAATTCGGAGTAGGCCATAGAGCCGGCCCGGTTTAGTCGGACCGGGTCCGAATTCTTCTTCTTTTATAATATAAAAATTTTAAAAATTGCAGCAAATTCTAGAAAATCAGAAAATTCATAAAAATTGGAAAATTATTTAAAATAAAAAATAGAACCCAAGATTGGACAAGCCTTTAGGGCTTTACAATAGAATTCTTTGTTTTGGATTGTCTTTTTCTTTTTAAGGACTATATAAGATGCCTGTGTGTTTTTTTTCCTTTGTGATTACACTTGGTCGTGCATTTCAATATCTTGGATGTTATTTGCTTTGTTTTAGAATGGTTAGGACAAAACCTAGATTTCTTCGATAGGTTGCTATGGCATTAGTTAGCACGTGATCAAGTAAGGTACCGAAAGAACATTAGTTTTAGGATTAATGTAATCAAGTTCCAAAGTTTGGAATCTCTAGTTCTACAAATAGTAAGATGTTCTCCCATATTTTATTCGGTTTTTAGCTGACCAAAAAAAATAGTGGCTACTCCTCGATAGAAAATTTTTACGAATACTCCAATGTTGTCGGGTATGGGCTTGAAAGAGTCCGCGCCTAATCATGAGTTGCCGGCCCATTTTTTAGGCAATGCCCCTAAACATATTCCCTTTCTTGAGGGATAGGTCGCGACGTTATGTCACAAATTGTTTGTTTTGTATAGCTTAACAATGTTTATTTGGTCACGTAGGCCTTCGCCTGTATTAACCGGTGGCTTGGCCTTGATAGCATGTCTTAAGAATAGTATGCATATGTTCAATCCCCTAAAGGTTTAGATCATAGTGATTATGAGCATGAAACAACTAACTCATTATCCAACCATCTACAAAATCAATTATGAATCCATTTCATAAATTGGGTTCACAAATCATATAGCCTTTCATAATTTAACCAATCAAGCAGAATACTTTTTACATAGCATTTCTCAAACCTTATAACAAATAATCAACTTACAAACAATTTTAAGAAATAATTTACCATGCAATTTCTAATGAACAAACGGGTAGTAATTACTCAATCTAGTTTTATGCAATAGATATGCTCAAAACACATTTTTCCTTTTTAACAAGTATGATACCATGCAATGTCTCATTGGTGCTTTAACATATTTGATTTCTATAATTTTTAAGACATGGGTTTCCAAATCTTATAAGAGAAAAGCATCACTCACCTAACATTGGGAAACCAAACAATGAAGACTATTTTGAGTAGAAAAAACTGGAAATCTTATCAATTGAGAAAGAAATAGAAATCAAAAGCAAGTAGATAACTACCCTAAACAAGATTTGATTAAACTAAGTTTATTCCTAAATAAAACTACTCTGATGCACCAACGAAAAGCTTACTTAAAGTGGGAATAAACGGAGAGGCAATAAGAGGCCAAGAAAATCTAGAAATCAAAATAATCAGGGCTCTTATTGCACTTGTGAAAAACATAAAGCTCGTCAGTGTTACTGGAACACAAGGGCATACTTTCTATATGGGAAGATAAGACATGTAGAACGAGATTGTTATATATTGAGGATGCTCCAAATGATAGAATGTCATGCTTTTTATGCGGGCAACTTAGATATATAGCACACAATTGATCTATGCAGAGGAATGCCCCTACATTGGTAGACCACAGAAAAATCTACAAAAGTAGAGGACGATCGGGAAATGTTTTTGCCATGCCTGATTAGGAGGCAACAACATCTAATGCATTCAAATTTTTCTGTTGAATTATCACTTTTTATTTGCCTTACTTACCAACCATTTTTCTATGATTGGATTACCAACTAACTTTGTGTCACTAACTCATTATTTGAGTTAGTTACCAATTTTTTTTTAATTACCAATTTCTCTTATCGCTGACAAAAAATATTGTGAAAATTCTCAATAAGGGCTTAAAATGCCATTATTTTCTCAAATAAGGGTATGAAGTAGATTTTGTTTCAAATAAGAGCCTAAAATGGCTATGTTAAGGGCTTGACTTTCCAAAGGATATTTTTGTCATCTACCTTTTTTGAATTTTTTATTTTTTTCATTTTTTGCGTGGGTTGCGACCCTTGTCCAAGCCCTCACCTAGCAACAAAAAAAAGGAGAAAAGAGAAAAGAAGAAAAAATAATTTAAAATTAAAATTGTATTTTGAAGAAAATACCCTTGATCGGCCAGAATATTTAGTTGGCCAATGACTGACGAAGTCAGGCCCTTATTTGAAACAGTCATGGTCACTTTAGAACCTTATTTGAGATAGACACGGTTACTTCTTATTTGAAACAATGTCCACTTCATATCTTTATTTCATAAAGTGATGGCACTTCAAACTCTTATTTGGAATTTTCTCCAAAATATTCTTTCATTATTTCCAACTTTTATTTAGCTTTCTTACCAATACCATAAATGAGTAGTGATTAAAGTCACATCATTGGATGAATAAGTTTATTTTGGAAATATGACTGCTCACCCGTCCTTGATCATATGTATATGATTTGAGCTTTAGCAATAGCCTAGTTGACTCTTCAAAGTGGTGCCCCGTTTTTAGGGATGTCTCGATTATTTGGTTGAAATACACTTGGGGCGTCACAAATGGTTTCACCCTATACATTTTTTATTAGATAAAACTTAGAATTATGTTTGGCCAGCGAAATAGGGTAGGAAATGGAATCATAATTAGGGGTGAGCATCGGTCCAGGGTTACCTAGACCGACCCTGGATCGGCCCAACCCAGCAAGTCCTGGTCCGATTTCTAAGAGGACTGGGACGGTCCTTGGTTCTAGGAACCTTTAGACCTTGCATTGTGCAGATTGGTCCTCAATTCTGAAAGTTTAGGGATGGTCCAATCGGGACCAACCCTGTCCATAATATATATTATATATTTTTGCCTACTCTAAATTTTAGCACCTTGTCCTTTGTTGTTTATGAGTTTATCGTGTAAATTAGAAAGTAGAAAAAAACTTAGCCCTAATTCGACATAAAAAAAAACCTTCTTCACTCACCTCGGCCTCACTCGCCTGCTTCGGCCTCGCTCACCTCTGTTCACTCGCCTTGCTCGCCTCTGTTCACTCGCCTCCCTGCTGACCTTTGTTCCCCCTCCTCGCATGCTCGTCATTATGGCTTGTTGCTTTTAGCAAGTGTAAATTTTTATTGTTTAATATCTATGTTTAATATCTATTGATGTTTATAGTTTGGTTGTTCAATGTCGCATTGTTGATGAATATGTAATTTGAAATAATATATTTATTCTTTTAAGAAGTACATAAAATGAAATAAATAATTAATTAATTGGTCTCGTGTTGACCTTGGAACTAGACCACACTCATCGGGTTGGTCTGGTCCTCGGTCCAAGGCTCAATCAGGTTGATCCTCGATCCTAAAAATTGAGGACCAATATTGTGCAGGTTGGTCCCTGGGTTAGGTGCTAGACTAGCCCAACCCAAACTATGCTCACCCCTAATCATAATGCCTAGGGGTGAGCGGTTTTAGACTCTTTACAAGTTCCATATGGAACTTGAAACTTACTCTTTGGTATAGATTTTTCATTTTTTGAAACTTCAAACCTATCCGTCGAAATTTGAAACTTGGAACTTACCCTATTATAGGTTCCAGGATCGGCTCCAGGGTCTAACGGGTTCTTTCTATTTTTTAGTTAAGCAAAATGAAAATAAACGTAACAATAAAAATAAATAATGATTTTATTATCGGTTGCCTAAGAATGAGTGTCTATATGCCCTTGTCGAATAGTATTAAGAAAATTTTATGGTTTTCAATGCACTAATTGCTTTTGTATTGTACAGAATCACTATCTTGAAAGAAGTAATTGCCCAAACATAACAACATCAAAGAAGCAATTGGAGCTTTCACTAGGGGTGGGCGGTTGTAGGTTCCATACAGGTTTCACTTGAAACCTACTCTGTCACAAGTTCCAGGATATGTATTATTAATTAAACAATTACAGTGAATTATCATATTTAATGACCACAACTTGCAGTTACAATTCACTTGCCATAACATATATTTAGATGCACAAAAAATATGAAATATTAATAAAATAAAAGTCTCAATCATAAAATAGAAACTCAGACTAGTGATTTCAAATTATACACTTATCATCAAACATCATACATAAAAACTTGTTTTAAGTTTTAATTTACAGGTTTCAAGTTCCATCAACCTAGAATCTATAATCTACCCATCGAAATAAATTCCCTAATTTTTGGAACCTAAAACCTACCTTACATACCTTAGAACCTGGCACCTCACAAGTCCCTATTGGTTTGGTTCTCAAGTTTCAGGTTATATCCTAGAACCATACTCATCCATAATAGTGCCTATACTACTTGCAAAGTTTTGCGGCTTAATCTTAACTATTCTGAAAGTTTAAGTTATTGGAAGAATCCGCGATTTAGCTTTTAATTTCATAATACTAATTATTCTACATGTTTATATATGTGTGGATTGACTTTTATTTTTTTACTTTTTTGATTTTTGGTTTTCTTAAATCGTGTGGCTCAAGTGTGTTGACTTTTTTGAGTTCCCCAGATTCACATATAATGCTATTGTAAAATTTGAATAGTTTTGTTAATATTGGCAAGATTGAAAGAAGGTACATTCTTTGTTTAGAAAATGCATAAAAAAACGGTTATTCCATAATTGGGATGGTAGCCGATGACTGGTTGGTTTAAAATGAGTCCAATACGAGGGCAATAATGGAAATGTGCAGTTTCTTTCCCAAATTCATTTAATTAATTAAGCAAAAGCTAACAAAAGAATAACCTCATGTCTTTCAAATGTGGCAACCAAACACAAGAGAGGTTTGACCCCTCTTTCATTTCCTTTGTGCTAAACCCAGCCTTAGTGCGATTCCTTGAACTGATAGCTAACGAAGAGGATTAGTGGTGTCTTATCATCATGTCCCATCCATGCAAAGCTAGGCATCAAGTGAGTAAAGAAGGACATCAAAGCTTGAGGGAATCTTAACCAACTTTTCTTTGTATTGCCTCATTTTTGTCGGCCATTTAGCCTGAGATTTCTCACTGCTTTCTGATCTCAAAGCTAGAGGGAATCTTGACCAACTTTTCTTTGTATTGCCTTACTTTTGTCGGCAATTTAGCCTGAAATTTTTCTCCTTGCCTTCGGATATAGGAGAAGAAAGTATTGGCTGAGTGTTACGCGTACCAAACTCGATCGGGACGCAAGATTTGGTATGTCCCATAAGGGTCCCCCGTGGATCCCAACCCAATAGATAATTCAGATACAGTTTGGTACGTGCAACACACCCATCAAATAATCTCTCAACATATGCAGCCTTTTGTTTTTCTCAAAAGCAATGTTTTAAGTTGTTAGAAGAATAAGTGATTTAGTTTTTAATTTCATAACACTAATTACTGTAAATGTTCATATATATTTGATTGACTTTTATTTTTCACTTTTTGACTTTTGCTTTTCTTAAATATTGTGACTTAAGTTTGTTGACCTGTTCTAGTTTCCTAGATTCACATATAATGTTTCATAATCTTTCAAAATTTGAATAGTGTTCTTAATATTTGCAAAATTGAGAAAAAAGGTACATTCGATGAGGGCGTCGCGAGCCCTCGCCCAAATCCAGCAAGGGCCGTGACCCTCGCCCATGGTTGCAGGGGCTTCACAGCCCTCAACTAGGTTTTGACGTAGGTTGCCGGCCCTTGGCTAGTGGCCGGTGACCTTGCTAGCTCAATGAAGAAGAAAAGAAAGAAAGAAAGAAAAAATAGAACATTTTTAAAAAAAAATTATTAACGATAGCACTGGCCATGCCACATAGGAAGGCAGACACCGATTGGAACGCTACGTTAGAAATTTCTTATTAAAATTAAATTAAATGGCTATATTGGCAATTCATTAATAGGTTTATAACTAAATTAGCAAATCGTCAAAATGTTTATGACTAAATTGACATAATTGAAAGGTTTAGAACTGAATTGGCAAGTTGTCAAAAGGTTTAGAACTAAATTAACAAATCGTCAAAATGTTTATGACTAAATTGATATAATTGAAAGGTTTAGAACTGAATTGACAAGTTGTCAAAAGGTTTAGAACTAAATTGAAAAAATTAAAAGGTTTATGATTGAATTAGCTACCATACAATAGGTTTATGACTTTTTTGATAATTTTCCCTGCATAATTGTGCTAGATAGCGGGGGGAAGGAGGAGGGGAGGCCTTATCTACCTGATTTATAACTAACATGGTCATTTTCTGGTTATGAGATATTGTTTCTCTTTCCAATAAACTTATCTTGGGCTGATAAGACGTCAAGCACATATCATATCTTACTAATCTCATGGACCAAGTAGGGTACGAGTCAAAGGCTAGGTGAATGAATGGCCTAATAGAAAATTGTTTGCATTTGGTGGTGCGAGAAATTGAACTCATATGACGTATCAAAGCCGCACACACAATCCCATTCCTTAAAATTGTGCAAATCCCACCAAATTTATGTATCTTTTCACATGATATTTTTCCCTGTTATATATAGATCATTTCTCGTATTTCAATCTCAAGTAATGCAGTTAACATACATTAACTTTCGTTAGTATATCCTTTCGAGGAATTTTGAACATCTTCCATCTATTTCTTGTATATAGTATATACATTGACAAATGGATTAAACGCAATAAACATAAGTTGATATGTATTACTAATGGATTTGACTGCATAGTTTAATTATGTTATTCTTATTCTGAAACTTTCTCAAAACATTAATTGTGGTTTTATTTTTCAGGAATTAGCGCTCACGGGACTTGTAACTGTTTTAAAAGATTGGTGAAGTTTTGAGGACCACTAGCGTCATTCTTGTTGGCATGCAGGGAACAAAGGATCGTATTATTTACTGGGCCAATGCACTAAAGGGTCTAAGATTAGGTATTGCATTAAAAAAAATAGCCGTGAAGGCATAATCAAACTATAAATAGATTTGAAGTAGTTTGTTGATGCAAAGTTTTACTTGAAATTGATGATTTGATATTGAACTGTTGAGTATGACAAAATTTGGTTTCTCAACCCCATGCATGAATTTAAATCTATGTAGTATACATGTTTAAGATTAAACTCAATTTGTTTCAATTATTAGAAACTTAAAAACCAAATCACGATGTGAAGCTTGAACTTCATCACAAGTTCTCATAAAAATAAAAGTAAAGGTAATATTTTCCTAACATCCTTTAAATTATTAACACGGTTTGCAAGCCATATCAATGTCGTACTACAAATTATGACTCCTACAACATGGCAAATCATATATACACACACACACACATGGTGAGATTTTCATTGGTTCTTTCAAAGGATTTGGCACTATGTGTAATCTTCAATTATGTAGTGATAGAGAGCTCTACTGTATATTAAATTCATCATTCTAATAGAGTAAGTTATCTTTAGATCACTATATACTAACACTCCTGTCGAAGATCATATTATATCCCATATCTATTATCTAGAGATAGAGATTTAACAAATACTTTCTATTTATGCGCTAAAGTTGAAGATTCTTTTTTTCGGTCTTCGTAGGTGGATAGCAGGAGGAAGTTTCCTTGTGATGAGGGCCTTCCCTGGGAGTCCGCCTTGCAAGAAGAGAGTAGCGCCTAGCAGGGATGCAATCTTTATTTTTAATTGTCGGTGCCCGCAATCCTCATCCCCCTTTGTTGGAAGTGAATCTTTTTCATCCCCACTTCTAGGGATTACTAATGATTGTCACAATGCAATGAGCCTGAATGTTGGCAAGCTCGTTCACTAAATCATCCTCACGCTAGGTTCTCCCTGGAGGGTTATTAACTTGTGTAATCTTACGAGTGTTAACCTAGCCATTATCTTTTTCGAGGCATGGGAGCTGCCTCTACCCTTCTTAGTTTTATGCTGGAAGGGAACCACAGGGAGGGATCGGCGCCTATCAGCTGACTATATCCCACCATAGGATGCAGCCACATCCTTTAGGAGTCTTACGGGCTTTAGCCCAGCCACTATCTTTATCGAGGCGTGGGAGCTGCCTCTACCCTCCTTAGTTTTACATCGGGAGGAACCCTAAGGTGGGGCCGACGCCTATTAGCTGACTGCATCCCACCATAGGATATGGCCCGCTCCTTTAGGAACAAAAGTATAAGGGGTCATCCTCCCCTGGAGAGTTCTCTTCTCTATTTTCCTGTAGGCTTTTTAAGGACCTGCCTAGGTCCGAAAGTTAGAGATTCTAAGGGTGGGCATTTCAAGTCAATTTGAAATTGAAAATAACGATTCTAGGTAGCTATATTTTTACAGTTTTTTTATTATTAGGCTAATACTACGAAAAACCCTAAATTAATACATTTGTGATAAATTTACCCCAAATGACCACAAAAAACTCCAAATAGATATATTTGTGATAAATTAATCCCAAATTAATTTTTGATAGCAAAAAAAAATCCAAATCGGTATATTTGTGACAAATATATCCCCCTTTAAATTGGATTAATACCACAAAAATCATAAAACTGATACAATTGTGACAAACGGAGAGTAAAATTTTAAACTAGTACACTAGTCAACTGTCAATGTCATCCAACTTGGTAATTTAATAGTAAAATTTAATAAAAATTAACAAAATAAATTTATCGCAAATGTACCAGTTTAGGCTAAATTAGTAAAAGGTGTGCTACTTTAGGGTTTTTCGAGATCAAAAAATTAGTTTTTGGTAAATTTATCACAGATGTACCAGTTTGAGATTTTTTTTGTGATATTAACTCTTTATTATATGATTAATATTTGCAATATAACCTGTATAATTTCTTTTTCATTGATATAGCCCTTCCATCACCATTCATTTGAGTAGTTATTACAATTTAAAAATATAATTACTCACATCAATGAGGGTAGTTGGCCCTTGCCTTGGCCGGCAATGGCTAGCCAATGACCTCGCTAGCCCACAATTGGGAAAAAAGACAGAGAAAGGATAGAAATGAAAAAGAAAAAGAAGAATGACAAAAGAAGAGAAAAAAAGAAAAAAGTAATAAAACTTTAGAAAAATAAAAAATTGTTCACATGAACACCGGCCATGCCACGTAAATCGTCTACCCTCAATATTAGTGATTTTCGGTCAAAATTGATTGAATGAACTCCATTGGTAAATTGTCCAAAGGTTTATGATTCAATTAGCAAAATTAAAAAATTTAAGACTGAATTGGCACAAATACAATAAGTTTGTGACTTTTTTGGCATTTTCCCCCTAATATCTCACTTATACTGAGCTCAAGTTGTAAATCAAAATAAAATATCTTATCAAGACTATTAATCTTACTTATACTACATTTTACATAGAAAAAAATCATAGTATGAGTAGGGATCAATAAGCATCACAATGGAGAGAACACGGCGCTGTGCAGTGTGGCTGTGGCTATCTTGGTGGCAGCTAGGCTTTTCACGGTGGTTGGGACGACGGCGAGCAACGACTATGGCGGCACAGCGTGTGGAGGTGGCTCAGAGGGAGAGGAGAGAGAAATTGGGAGCAAGAGTTGTCCTTAATGGGTGTGATTTTCAGAGAATGCGGGGGCATTTTGGCAAAGGTGAGCATTTTTGGGAGAAGTGGATTGATCTAAAAGCCCTCAATTGGGTTGCGGAGGTATCCGTATATAAAGCGGAATTGAATTTAAGATGAAAAATTATTTCTAAATTTGGATGATATGAATTCGAAAGGTTAATCGAAAAAAGGCGTCTCGAATATCCAATGTCTACTTTGACAACAATTAGCTAAGCCAAGCATCTAAATCACTACATAACTATTTACCTTGCTTCTCGACTTTGTCAAGGAGGTTGAAAATACTTGTGATTGCTTTTGTTTTAGAAGTTAATAGTTGATTTGATTTAGTTTAGGAATTGATAGAGATTCCTAGCATTAGTTTTTTTTTATTTGTTGTCAGGAAGGCTACTCTGAACTAGTATTAGAATAGAGAGGATCAATGCTGGACCTCGGAATTTCCTTATTAAAAGTAGAACAGATATCGGTAAGTTGTGATTTTAACAGTATTCAATATCTTTCTTTTTTTTTTGTCAGTCTTACTCCTACTCCTACTCCTACTCCTACTCCTACGCTACCTCTCAGCTCACATGCAGATTTGTGTCCTGTCTCTTGCAAGACGTGAGAGTCGCAACCCGCTTTAAAAACTGCGCGTTCCCACCCCTAGCCTCTCCTGAGAAGGTGGGGAATCGAACTCCCCATTTTTCCCTTTTCAAGTAAGAAGGGTGGCCACTGGGGTAAACCCCCAGTGATTAGCATCAAATATCTAGCAAGTGCGCTTTATGTCAACAATAAATACATTCACCTATTCACCATCAAAATGGAGCTAAATCTCACAACACTCCAAGTCTCCTTTGTAAAGTCAACGATTGTCATGGCCTCTCCACATGCCTTGTCCTTAGCATCGCACCACAATTGGGCTGGCAGGAATAGCCATAATGCTGTTGCGAAGATGAAACTGAATGCCATTGGTCTAGAAAATGCCCTCGGTAGATGGAATTTGCCTGTGAACACTTTCTTGGCGATGATCTCGACAACCACGTAGAGGCCGTGCACGAGAAAGAAAGAGGCGAGCACCCACTTTGGCTCCTTACACCCTCTTAGCAATATTAAGATATTTACTTGATTCTGCATATCTCTCAGAATTATGCATATATCTCATTTGATAATGTATATTGTTGATTGATTATATTTAATATTATATTTATCTTCTTACCTTTAATAATTATTTAATAAATATATAAATAAGTTCATGTACTATTTATCAATACATTAAAATATATTGAAATTTTCCATTTTCTGTCTTTCATATTATTACATTTTAGAGTAAACATATAAAGAGGCCGGCTGGGAAGCATGCGAATGACGCCGGCAGTGGGGCCCACGTCCTGCCAATCACCCGGGTGGAGGGCCCATGCACTGAAAACGAGAGAGGTTTAGGGAGTCGCTTACCTCGACTTGAGCAAGAAAACGAGGTTGGGCAACGGGGGAAATCACCGGGACAGCAGCGGCAGCGGCGACCCGGTGAGGCTCTCGACCATAGCTAGGCAGCAGGGCAGCAAGGGGGGTCCTAGCTAAGGCAGCAGCGGCTTGGCGGCAATAGGGGTGAGCAGGGCCTCGCCGGAAGAGCAGCAGCTCCGGCGGCGGCTGGCGGCGACGGGAATGAACAGAGGAGGGGGGTAGCTAGCCGGAATAGGGGAGGGGAAAATAGTCGGGCCAGGGGGTCAGAAGCAACGGACGGCGGCTTCGAACTAGGGCGCACGGCGGTCGGATGAGAGGCAGTGGCGCACGGCGGACGGACGAGCGATGGGAACAAGACAGGGGAGGGCGGAAGAAGGGATGGGGCAGCAGAGGGAGGTCTTGCCGGAACAACAGCGGCTCCGGCGACTGAGGGGGCTCGTTCATTCGAACATCTGCAGGCCAATAAATCAATCTTCTAATGGAGGTAAAAGATACATAATTACCTTCATTGATGACTATAGCCGAAAAATCTGGATTTATTTTTTGCAGGAAAAAATCTGAAGCTTTTGTAGCCTTTAAAAGCTATAAAGCACTTGCTGAAAAAAAAATTGGCAACCCAATAAAAGTTTTTCGCACTAATCGTGGTGGAGAATACAACTCACATGAATTTGTAAATTTTTGTGAGATGCATGGAATGAAGAGGCAACTTACAAAGTCTATATGCCACAACAAAATGGTATTTGTGAAAGGAAGAATTGCACTATTTTGAATATGGTACAATTCCTTTTGACAATAAGTGGCATTCCGAAAAGCTTTTGGCCCGAAGCATTCAATTGGAGCATCCATATTTTGAACAGAAGTCCCACTCTTGATGTTCAAAATACGACACCAGAGGAAGCATGCAGCAGCTGAAGACCAATAGTAAACCATTACAAAATTTTTGAGTGTGTTGCTTATGCCTGTGTTCCAAACTAGAAGAGGAAAAAGCTAGATGACAGGGGAGAAAAATGCATCTTTCTTGGCATTAGTGATCAATAAAAGGCTTATAAGGTTTATGATCCTATCACCAAGAAAATCATTATCAGTCGTGATGTAGTCTTTGATTAAGATTGAACCTGGCCATGGAGCAAGAATAGTGTTGGAGATCATATTCCAGCAAACTTTGATAATGATGAGGAAAGACAGCAACCTATGGAGCATATGCAGCAAACAACAATCACTCAAACTTTCCCAAAAGATGCTCAAAGTCCACTTGTAGCTGAATAACGGCCACAACGTGTTAGAAGGAGGCCCACATGGATGACTAATTATTAGGTAACTAAAATTGATCAATCTAATGACCCACTTACACATTTTGCTCTATTTTCCGAATGTGATCCTACAACTTTCGACGTCGCTGTTAAATAATCAAGTTGGCAGAATGCGATGGATGAAGAAATTGTAGCCATTGAAAGAAACAATACTTGTGAGTTGACAGATCTTCCTAGATGACACAAAACAATTGGTGTCAAGTGGGTGTGCAAGACAAAGTTCAAAAAAGTCTTCAAGCTCCGTTTCCTCACTCGAGACGACGCCACTTCTTTGAGAGCTAGGGTTTTTTCCGTGTGCAGAGCTGAGGAGGCCACGACCTTCTTCGCAAACCCAGCGATCAACGTCCCCGCGGTCGTCCCGAGCGACTCCGGCAACCGACCCCTCCGACGAATCGGCTAGCCAGTACCAGGAGCCATTGATATTCATCTTCAGGAAGCCCTTTCCCTGCAGCAATCACGAACACGGTACGATTCTCTTCAACTTGTTGTAGATTTGCCCTGAAGAGTTCTGAATGAGTGTGTTGTTCACAATCGAGGCCAGATCTGGTCGTCGGGACTGAAATACCCGTCTGTATTTTGTTGCGTTCCTTCCTGTGTATTTGCACCAAATGTCTCCCCGATCAGCTTCTTAACAAGAATAGACAAGTGGATTTATGAAAAAGATTGCGGGCTAATCTCAAACCTTTCCAAAAATTCGAGTTTTTTTTAGAAGAATCCGTGATTTAGTATTTGATTTCATAATACTAACTATTTTACATGTTTATTTATCTATGTTTGAATTGAATTTTATGCTTTACTTTTTGAGTTTTGGCTTTCTTAAGTCTTGCGGATCAAGTTTATTTATATATGTTTGAATTGACCAAAGTCTCCCCCGATCAGCATCTTAACAAGAATAGACAAGTGGATTTATGAAGATGATTGCGGGCTACTCTCAAACCGTTCCAAAAATTATTGTGCATGTTTATTTATATTTGTTTGAATTGACTTTTTATTTTTTACTCTTTGAGCTTTCGGTTTTCTTAAGTCTTGCGGAGCGAATTTGTTGATTGTTGGTCTTTCCCAGTTTCCTAGATTCACATGTAAATGTCTCACAATCATTTGAAAAATTGGAATAGTGTTTTTAAGATTTTTCTTTTTGGTCCATAATAGTTATTGGCAAGATTGAAAAAGGCACATTCTTTGCTTAGAAAATGCATATAACACACCTCTCCACGTATACAATCATTTGTTCAGAAAGTCTTCCTAAAATTTCGTGAGTGGAGAAAAGTATTTGGCAAAAGCAATGTTATGCAGGTGTTTCGTAGCATTGACTTACAAATGATAGGGATCATTGAGAGTTTGAATATAATAGGACCATCTAAATACTTGCTTTTTGTTTTATTGTTATTCTGTAATTGAATTTATATATTGGTAATCTCACTCCTGATATATTCACACGATATGTTCGTGGTTGAAACCTTCAGCTAGCCAAGGGCAAAGGCCTCTTTTGTTCACACACGAGGGACAGAGCTACTAAACTTAAAGTTAAAATGGAGAGCTCAGAGGCAGCAGAATGCGAGCATCAAGTGTTCTTGAACTTCAGAGGACCCGACACTCGTAGTGCATTTACTGACTTCATCTACGAAGGCTTGACCGAGACTGGCATTGACGTCTTTCGAGACAGTGACAAGCTCCATGTTGGTGAAAGAATTGATGGAGCGCTCAAGAGAGCAATTGACAACGCTAGGATCTACATACCCATCTTCTCTCGAACCTATGCTTCGAGCAAATGGTGTCTCCGCGAGCTCGCACAGATTGTGGAGAACACCTCCAAGTCGAACGGAAATAAAGAGATCCTACCTATTTTCTTCGACGTGGAACCTGATGATGTTAAGCTGAAAACCCTATTGTATCGCGATGCCATTTCCAAGTTGGAGCGCGAGAAGCAGTTGAGCACTGAACAAGTAGATACCTGGAGAGAGGCTTTGAAGGAGGCTGGTGCAGTAAAGGGATGGGAAGTCAAGAAGTCCGATGCGTGAGCTTTCTGCATTCTAAGATCCTTATTTTTCCCTAATATTTTTTTCTTTTTTGCAAAAACTAAGTAAATAATTCATAGATAGAAGGAACATATTAGTTGCGGGTAGGAGGAGAGAATTAAAAAACATAAAAATTCATGCTAGAGCTACTAAAATTGTTAGTGTTCTTGATTTCACTATAGGCACTTTCATATGTCTATTTTGAATGAAGAAATAAAAATAGAAACGAAAGCTCATTTTTTTGCCATTGGTTGATGGTCTATATAAATTTTGTTTCATTTTCACCTGTCATTTAGTAAGCATCTCTTAGTAAAATTCTAACGCTTCTAGAACTACTACTCAAAACTTAATAACATAGATATATCACCACAATTGAGGCGGGACTTCCACTACTAATAATACCAAATGGTATGTGTGTAAAAAAATTTGAAACTGCTGGAAAAAAAAGGCATTTTATATAATGGGTGATAAAGTGGAATAATTGAGTACCATGTACGTTCCTGTCTAATAATTTGATCTTTCAATTAATACATCAGACATTTCTCCTTCTGAACATATAATGTCCCACTTCTAAGGTTGTCCCATGGATATAACTGAGAAAATGCTAATTCACGATGCATAAATAGTTGTGCGTTTATCTTGCACAAACAACATTAACATAATTGGAAGATTGCTAATCACATATTGAGATCAAGTCAATTTTCGAATATGATGACACAATGCGACACGTGGCACTTAGCAATGTGCACTGAAATTGCGTTTGAAAGTGATGTAGATTTATATTATTTATGGTTACATTGAATTAGCGAGAAAAATCAAATTCGAAATCCTTCGGGGTCTATTCCATCTTTCTTGTCAAAATGTTTGTGTTATGCATGCTTGGTGTTCTTTTGGAACTTTACAAGATCAAGTACTCGTAAGGCTTGCGCTACAAATCAAATGACAAATGTTAAGTTATCAAAAGCAACAGCTAAGAAAACCGTACATTCAATACGAAATTTGAGAAGACACGTCTTGATTGTTGATGTCCCATTAGTTATTGAGTTATTGCGCAGTTAAGCAGATGCAAGTGAATAACATCAACTGCTAGGAAACAAAAAAAAAAAAGAGATTCCGTTGAATTCCAATGGAATTGTATCACGAATGAAATTTAATTACCAGATTTTTTATATATTTCTTTTTGGGCAATTTTCCCCTATTGAAATGGTTTTCCTTGGTGACAGCCAAAGCAAACTAATCAGGTCAGTCGTTGAGGAGGTTCTGATTAAGTTGAAGATAAAGCAAAAGTCCTTGCCTGAACATCTAATTGGAATCGATGATCAAGAGGTAGAAGTGAGAAAATTGTTAGATGTAGACTCTGGAGGTGTGCGGCACATTAAAATTCATGGCATGGGGGGAATCGGTAAAACGACTCTTGCCAAGGTCGTGTTCAATAAACTTTCTACCCACTTTGGAAAGTGTTGCTGCTTCCTTGAACATGTTCGAGAAAAGTCAAGTACCGATGGATTGGTTAAATTGCAAAAGAAGTTATTATCTGAAATAGGAAGTGCCACAGGATTAGAAAGTATCGATGACACTGAAGATCTAATGCAGAGGATCCAAAGAACACTTAGTAAAAAGAAGGTCCTCATTGTACTCGATGACGTTGATAACAATGAACAAGTGGAGAAATTAGTTGGAAAAGGTGCTTTGGGTTTAGGGTCTATAGTACTGATTACTACTAGAAATAAGGATGTTTTCCAAAGCACTGGACTAGATTATGAAATGAAGGTGATGAGAAGTGATGATGCGCTTAAGCTTTTCAGCAGACATTTATTTGGCAAAGACTCTCCTTCGCATGATTGCTATAATATTTCAAAGGAATTTGTAAATGCTACCGGAGGACTTCCTTTGACTATTAGAGTAATTGGTTCATATCTGAAAAATGAAACACGAGAACTATGGGAAGAAAAATTGAACGAGTTACGCAAAGCACCTCCAGGTGATGTTTTCAAACAGTTGAAAATTAGCTATGATGCATTGACTTTTCAGCAAAAACAAATTTTTCTGGATATTGCATGTTTTTTCATCGGTGAGAAAAAGACAAACGCAATTTACATGTGGAAAGATAGTGAACTTTTCCCACTTACTGGAATTAAGGTCCTCATGGATAGGTCCTTGATAAGGATTGGAAAGGACAATGAGTTTTTGATGCACGATCAGCTCAGAGATCTCGGAAGAAAAATTGTTCATGACGAAAATCCGATGAATCCTGAAGTGCGTAGTAGGTTATGGATTAAGGAGGAAGTCCTCGATACAATAAAGACAACGAAGGTGGAACACTTCATGAGAGAACTGATGGATTCTCTTTTTTCTTCATGGTTTTATTACTTTTCCTCGATAAAATAGAATGCTAAATACTACTCGTTTCTTGCTCTCATTTGCAGCCGAAGAACGTTGAAGCAATGGTACTGTCTTATACAAAAGAGTCTATCAAAAGTGAAGAGATTGGAAGGTTTAAAGAGCTGAGATTCCTTAGACTTGTTGGAGGAACCTTTGATGGCAACCTAATGGATTGTTTTCCCAAATTAAGATGGATTTATTGGAATGCTCTTTATTTAAAAAGTGAGTTAACCAATATGTGCTTAGAGAATGTAGTTGTCCTTGCATTTTGGTTCATTGACGGTTTGGATGATCTGAAATTATGGAACTTAATAAAGGTGCGTCATATGCTTATTTCTATTCTCTGTCCTTGAAAGCAAAATTTGAACTACTCTTCCAATGGATAATGCATTCACTTTTTACAGGAGGCAAGAAAATTGAAAGTTCTTGAGCTTATTGGCTGTCATCGTATAACCAGAACACCAGACTTATCAGGATGCCCAACTTTAGAGAAGCTAACTTTCAGCCATTGCGACAAGTTAAGGAAGATTGACAGCTCTATTGGGAAGTTAGAGTGCTTGACAGACTTAAAGTTTTCTCATTGCGGTCAGCTTAAAGGTTTGCCTAAAGAAATCGGCCGCCTAGAGAAGCTAGAGCAATTCTCTCTAACGCATTGTCGTGGAATAAAAGGACTACCGGATTCCATATTTAAGTGGAAATCATTACGGGAGTTGTATCTTTCAATTGCATGTCCAGTGGAGTTATCGGCTGCTATCGGAAAGCTTGGAAATCTGGAAGTGCTTTCGATTGAAGACAATTTGAAAGGTCAACTTCCTTCTGAAATTGGCTTGCTTGGACGGCTGCAACAACTGGTGTTGAGAGGGTGTTATGAAATCCCAGAGTCGCCGGCACTCCCAACTAGTTTAACCTGTTTGAAAATGTCATCTACGTCATTGCAGGTTGTCCCGGACCTCTCAAACTTGACTAATTTGGTTGAGTTGGAGCTAAATGACAACTCTAATATTGATGAGCAAGATAGAAGAATTCATACCGGTGACTTAAGGTGGATCGGGAGGTTATACGAACTGGAAAAGTTGAGCTTGCGTCTCCTCCATGTCCCTGCTCCCAATGAGTTGGCTTCCCTTCCTAAGCTTAACCAACTCCATTTATCTGGATTGGACCTGCAAACCTTCACGCAGGTTCCCTCTTCTCTATTTGAGCTAACCGTTGAGGATTGCCAATCAACCGCGTTACTCTCCTCCAACTTAAACAATTTGTCGAATTTATATCTCATTAACTGTCAAATGCAAGAGATTAAATTCGATGGGCTTCAGCTTCCAAATTTAACGGTACTTTGTCTTAATGAATGTGAACCCCTCGAGAAATTCATGCTATCCAGCATGAGGAAGCTGAAAGAGGTCTTCGCGAATGACTGCCCAAAACTAGATGAGATACACATTGCTGGGGTGTTGGAATCGTTGGAGGAATTGCGTATCGATGGGTGCAATTCCTTCGGAAGGTTAGTGTACGTCGACACACAACAACAGGAATCTTCTCCTGAATCTTCACTAATCCTTGCATCGGGAGTCTTCAGTAAGTTGCGGGAGCTGCGGCTAGAGCATTGCTATAAGATACTTAGTATTCAAGTTGTTGGTACGTTGGAATCGTTGGAAGAGTTGTCACTTTATGAGTGTCGTCATTTGCGAAGTCTCGGTGGTTTGTCAAACTTAAGGAATCTCAAGTCTTTGCACATAGGTTGCGACCATGAGCTACGGATTGTCGAGGGCTTCGACAAGTTGGAGTTTTTGAACAAATTAACTCTTTGGTACTGCCGATCGTTGGAAAGTCTGATCGATGTATCGACCACCCAATTGCCAAATGATTGCCGCTTATTTATCCACAATTGCCCGAAATTACGCGGGGCTAAGCAAGGATTCGAAGGCTCCGTCCAGCGTTTCAAGAATTATGAGGTGAGTCAGAACCATCCGCAACAACTTTGGGCAGATTTCTAAAAGTTGTGGAAATTCAAAACAACAATCATACAAACATGAATTAAACTTGGACTCACTTACTTTAAAGTTGTGGAAATTCAAAACAACAATCAACTTTAGGCAGATTTCTCTTCTCCTTTTTTTTTGTATATGAGAAAGTTTCATAGTTGCAGTAAGAGAAGTTCAGTTTTTATCACAAATGTTTGGAAAAACTTCGTATTGTTGGACATATATATAGAATAGCTTAGAGCCTATTATTTAAAATGTTTTCTCATTTTACATGAAATGAATGGTTTTATTTAGCTTTTTTTCTACGTAATATACTCCAATTTTTTTTGTCCATTTCTTACTTAACATCAATTATTACGATGATGACTTTCATGATTTACGATATTTACAATGAAGATAGAACATTAAAGGAAAACTTACAAAAACCGCAATCGAATCATAAAATTTATCGATTTGTTATAGTTGAGTCTCTTCTTTAATTTGGTCTAATTTGATCAACGTAAAATGCTGGCCGCCCAATTTTTATTTATTCCTCTCTCCTAAGTGGGATAAAGCTTAAAAAAAAAGGGTTTGTCTGCAAGAACGTCTCCTTTTGAGGATTGGCCCAAATTCCCAAAGCCCTAATTGAGTTTTCCTCTCAACTTCTCCTCACCTCTTCACCGGTCTTTCTCGTCCATAGCGTACTTCTTGCTCATGGAGTCCTCTTGTTATTCGTCTGAGTATCCCCCTTCTTCTTCTCCGTCGAGTCCTTGCACAACTACTTGATGAGGCCAACGACGAACGTCAAGTCCTCTTCTTCCGAGCCCGACGGCATGAACGAAGGTGTTAAAATCCCCCTTCTCTTGTATTTTGCTTTCGTCCCCATGGAGATATGGTAACTCATTTTGAGGTGTTTTCTCTTGTGGATTGAATCGGTCTGAAGTTTGGGAATGATGTCAATGAGCATACGCAGAGACACAGAAAGTTCTTGCGATCTTTCTAGTCTTAGCAAAATAAGAGATGGGATCGACCAAAACAAAACAAAAAAAGACACGGATTGTTTGCACGATTTTTTGCGGGTTAATTAAGGCGGGAGCAACTATATTTAATGCTCAATTTCGCGGTTCTCTGCTTCGGAAAAATGCTAAAAATTATTGGGGATTTGGCTTCATTATCTTGCATACCGCACTTTGAAATTTTTTGAAAATTCAATTTCAATTTATTATGAATACATCTTTTGGCCTCGGGAGTCAAAATAAAGGTGTCATCTTTTGTTTTAAGTGCTATTTGTTCACTTAGAATCTCCAGAATATCCAATTATTGTGCGATTCCTTTAGTATTGTATTTGGGACATTTTCAATTTAGAGCTTGAATTAGCCTACATAATTATTTGACTACCTGAAGTGTTATTTATTTGGAGTGCCAATTTTCAAGGACAATCTGGTCTGAGGTGCTGAAACTTCTACCGGTACAGGACCATTTGTGCTTTGGTTAAAAAAAAAAGCATGTTTTCGTTGTTACAATCATCAGCATTAGATAGAGACTTCGGGAAGACGGTATTGCTTTTTCTTCTGTCGCGTTGCCAAATTTGGTGCTTGGAGCCCATCGGGCAATGAGACTAAAACCTGGATAAATTTGTTTGTTTATGAGTCTTACAATTGGTCTGGTCAGTTCTTTGTCAAGTCGAATTTGAGTAGGGCCAACATGTGGTTATTAGGTGTCCTTCGTCTGGTGAGGCCGCGGAAATGGTGATATACAATGCCACGGGTTTTGTTAATGTCTCTGGTTTTTGCAGGAGGAAGAGAGTGTGCCGGCTGCATTCACAGACGAATTGATGGTTTGGCATGCAGAGGGCAGCGCACAAGAACAAATGCACATACCAGGAAAGATGGTGGAACTCCTGGCTTTATTTAAGGTAACTTCCCGTCGGTAGACTAGCTGTAGGCCTGAAGTTTGAACACTTGGTTTGGTTGCATTCAGTGGGGACTGTACTGAAGTTTAAATGCTGGGTTTATTAGTATTCCTCCTGATGGCGAAGATGGTGGAATTTACTTGATTTATCAGTGGGGACTGTACTGAAGTTTAATTACTTGGTTTATCAGACGTCACCAGGGTTGGAAGAAGACCATGAAGCAGGCGAGCAAGCAGCAGCCCCTGCAACAGGCTCAGCAGCGGTGGCGGCAGCAGCAGCAGCCTATCCTGCAGAACACGTCGGGGAGCTTGAGTTTCAGCAGCAACATGTTGCTGTTGAGGGAGGGCGAGGAGGTGTCGAGTTTGGCTCTGTCCACTTTCAGGGCCAAGGAGGAGGAGATCGAGAGGAAGAAGATGGAGGTCCGTATCCTCTCTCACTTGGGTCGGATCGAGGGAGAGACCGAACGCATGACCACTATTCGCGAGGTATGAAACATGAAATCCCCACATGAAAATGTTTTAATTGGGGGCTTTTTCTTTTCTATGTTATGGTAATAGCGATTAAGAGGTGAGGGGTTTTTGTGGTTTTATTCATGGAGAGTTTTTTGTTACTTTGTTTTGCGGAATGAACAGAAAAACGGCAGCGGAGATGACGGTGGCAAGGATGAAGCTGTTGAGGAACAAGAGATAGGCGGTGCTGAAGCAGATGAGGCGCGACATCACGTTGCTTCTTCAGTCTGGTCAGGACACCACAGCTCATGTCCGGGTACATCTAGTTCTTCCACTACGATTTGCATTTGGTTATTGCATTGGCAGTTGGTTTGGTTTTTTGTATTGGACGGAATTCATGTCTGTTGAGAAATTGGTCTTGAGCAAAAAGGTTTACTCTCAAATTTCCAGTGGTTTTTGTACGTCTAATTTATAATTAGAATGCTTTGAGAGTGCTGAACTTGAAATAATCATATCGGTTTTTGGTTGCATTCAGTCATTTGTATCATCCGGTGTGAAAAAATAAAAATTCATATTCGGATGAATTTTTGAGATTTTGAATCTGCATCTTATTTGATTCATGAAATGCTCTTCACATAACACGGACTTCTAGAAGACTTAACATTCAAGTCGGAATGCTTTTATATCCGAATCAATCACCCGAGACTTCGGCATTCCAATCGGCGAGGCTAGTAAAAAAACATGGGGGACCTACCTAAAAAGCCTAAAGGTGGCTTGCATATGTGAGGACACAAGTATTTAAACCTCTGATAAGCCGTTGGGCTGAGGAAATGAAAACAACGAGGCTTCATTTTATTCATCCTGCTCTGACCATTCAGGGTCAAATTTTTAATCACTGACTATGGTGGAATGTTTCCTGCTCGAGGGGGTTGTCATTTCATTGTCTCGCTTCTGGGGCACCTCTGATAGAACCCAGATCAGCATGTGCAAGTTACACCTGGTGACCAGCCGGCAATTCATGGATATATTAGACTATACATGAGGCCAAAGCTGTTGAGTTCCCTAGAGAATTTTCGTAACAGAATGAGAAGGAATCAGAAGTTCATCAATAAGAATGGGAAGAACGATGAAAGCTTTTTGTCAGATTGCCAAACACCCAACAACTTTCCATTAGAATATCTAGTTTTCAATAGTAAAGCAACTCTGAAGCATGAAGCGGGAACAAGTACTGAAGATGAGGGAAGTAGGATTTTCAGTATTTCAACCTGACACCAATGGACACCCCCGCCTCCATAAGCTGTGGAAGGCTTAGAAACTTCCCACCAACTCTGGCATTAGACACAACCAGCATAATGACACAACAACTGCATAGAACAACTGACAATTAATACATCATATTTTCTTTCTTCACTCGTGTGAGCTCTTCCTTTTAACATTTATACTTCCCCCTATTGAGCCTTGATTTCAGCTAGAAGTTAGCTCATGTCGACCTTGTCGCACCTCGATCGGCTTGATTCGCAGGATGCTTGATTCCTTCAAGGAAGTCGGCTATCATGTCCCTTGTTCGATCTGGTGTGTTCTGATCAACCCCACTACTTACCACAACCGTAAAAGCAATTCCTACATTTTTCCATGCCTTTGCTATGAGAATTGGTGATTGAAGACCACAAGAGTAATTAAGCTCTGAGTCAATCTCATTAGGAGTTACGCCACTTGATTTAGACGTTGGCGCCCTCTATATTCTGGCCGCCATTCTTTGATTTGGCAATTGAGATTCTACTAATTGCAACAGAAGCAACAGAAAAATGCTCCAGAAGAAACGTATGTTGACTATCAGGTTCATATCAATAATTCTACTAGGGGCTTCTTCACTATAACAAGACAATGCAAAGCAAAAGGAAAAGCATCCGCATAAAAAAGAAGTGGGCTTCGTTGTTGCAAGAAGAATAATGAATTCACAGACATTACCATGTATAACCTGATCACAAGAGCATCGAAGAAATTGATGACATTTAAGAACAAAGTGTTAGCTGCATTACAACTCAAGTCATGTGAAGGTAAA
This sequence comes from Syzygium jambos, assembly GCA_031216235.1. Taxonomy (NCBI): domain Eukaryota; kingdom Viridiplantae; phylum Streptophyta; class Magnoliopsida; order Myrtales; family Myrtaceae; genus Syzygium; species Syzygium jambos. The sequence continues at coordinate 17,686,288 of CM062224.1, forward strand.
GTGTAACTCCCGTTTTGGACTATAATAATGCTACGAAGAGATTGGTCATCCCAGAACCTTCACATCTTGCAAGAACTTTGAATTCTGTCTCATTTTCTTTTTTGTGCTCTGACTTTTATTCCTTACTGGACTGCCATTACGGGTGTGTTTGTTAACGTACCAAATAGTAATTGATTCTATTCTTTTGTTCTCGGGAATAGATTTAGAACATAAATCCGTTTGGTAAATTTTTTGTTCCCAGGAATAGAATAAAAAAAAATATTCCCCGAAATATATTTGAAACAGAATCAAAAATAAAAAAAAAGTTGATTCTTGTTTTCGAAAACAACTCCACAATCATTTTTTTCTTCTCTTCTCTTCTCCTCTCTTCTTCTCTTTTCTTCTTCTTCCCAGCCGGTTGCCGAACTGCCACCGACAGTCGCTAGCGACCAGCTGGGCGAGGTTCGGTGAGCTTGCTAGAGGCTCGCCTAGCCACCGGTGAGGCTCCGGTGACCTCACCCTAGCCTGGCGAGGCTCCAGCGAGGTCGCCGAACCTCGCCCAGTTGATAGCCGGCCAACATTGTGGCCAGCAACTGGCAATGAGGAAGAAGAAGAAGAAGAAAATAAAAGGGGAGAGAAAAGAAAAAAAGAAAAAAAGAAAATAAAATATTAAAAGAAATTATAAGTCACAAAAAAACTTAAGGGTTATACCAAATGTATTTCTATTCTAGGAATAGAAATTTTGGATAGTATTGTAACATCCCGAATTTCGACTCGTATCCGGGATCAATAATATTGATATTATTCCTTATTTAATTTTAGTAAGTCTCGCCCGAAATTGAGCTCTCTCGGGATACTAACCAATAAGGAATGGCTAATTAGGAAACGGTACGTGGACCAGGGACCCGATCACGATTCTGACACCGATTCCGAGAACAACGAGGAAATATTTTGGGCCAACGTGGGCCGATCCTAGGAGGGTGAAGGATTTAGTTTGGCCAATGACGTATGATCGGATCGCGGGTGATTTCGCACGATCGAGAGTACACGTGGCCAATCAGTCCCGAACTTAACCTGAACGATCGTGACCTCTAGAACTAGTGATGATTCCTCTCTCTCTACGATCGGAACCGTCATGATTCGGATAACCCTAGGTCGATACGCGTAACCTCTAAACAGCCGCCCGTTAGTGAGAGACCCTGAAATTTGAAATCGAGCGAGTTTTGATCACGAAATTGGGCCCGGATTTCGATGTTGATTTTTTATGGCTTAAGAGACTATTTTTGGGAATCTGATGTCAGATGAGGCTGGCCACGCATATTTTGAGTTAGTACGGCTGAAAATTGAAATTTCGGTCCGGGGGTGAAAAATTACGATTTTGCCCCTCGGGACACCGACTGGGATTTTGAGGCCGTATGAGGTTATTTTTCGAAGCCGATGTCATTTTTGGAGTGGCCATACACATTTAAAGTTGTTTCGGTCAAAATTTGGAATTTTGGCTCGAAAGTGAAAAATAATATTATTTTATTTTCAGAACTCGGCAGTCGATTTTCGAGAGCTTAAGAGGCTATTTTCGCGATTCCGACATCATATTATGTTGGCCACACACATTTGGGGTTGGTACGGTCAAAAAATGGAATTTCGACCCGGGATCGGAAAATGATCATTTTGCCCCCAGGCCTAATTTTGGGGATTCCGAATTTTTGGAAAATTTTTTTGGGATATGTTATGGATAATATCAGCCCAATAGTGCAGCCTAGTGAATTACCAAAATGCCCCTTAATTATTGGATAGAGATGAATGTGAACCAAGTATCTAGGGGCAAAGTTGGAATTATGGAAAATTGGGTCAAACCTCTTGGACCAAATTTATTAATATTGTTTCTTGCTCATCAAGCCCACTGGCCACTTCTCCTCCTTCTCTCCCCCTCTCCCCAAAATTCCCTCTCTCTCTCCCTCGTGTCCTCACCGTGAGCTCGCCGCCGCCGTGGGTGATCGCCGGCCACCATCCGCCGCCGTGCCACCGCCCGAGCACCACCCCATCGTTCCCTCTCACCCTCACCGTCCCTTTCTCACTCTTGTTTCGGCCAAAGGACCACCGAATCAGCCGCCCTCACCGGTTCGCCGTTCTAGCCGCCGTAGACGCCACCGGGACGCCGCCGCCGATTCCGCCGCACGCCGGCGATTGGCCGCCAGTTCCTCGTCGTTTAGTTGAGCTTGGAGCTTAGTTAGTGTGAGTATTAACCCCTAATCCTTAATTAGGACTAATGTGCAATTCTAGATAGGATTATGTGATTTTAGAGGTTAATTGGGTGAGATTTAGACTTGATTAAGGTCCAATGATTAGTGGGTGATTATGTGGAACATTTGGGAGTTAAACATGTCAATTATGAGGTGGATTGATGCCTTAAGGTGGCTGTTTGGTGGCTGCCCATTCTAGATCCGAATTTGATCATTTTGACTAAGTTGAGGTTTGTATGGATCATTGCTATGTTGAGGATTAATTGGACAATTTGGGGAGTTTAATTGTAATTTCCCGACTATACCTTGTCTAACTAATTTATGGACTGATTATTATCGGAAGATTTTGTGGTGTTTATGGGAATGAAAGGAGTTAATTAGGAGGTGGATAATGCCCTAAATTGAGCTGTCTTGTAGCTGCTCCTTTATAGAACTGAATTTGACTAATTTGCTCAATTTCGGAATTTAATTGGGTAATCGTGAATTATGGTGCCCGAGAATGTGAATTATGTGTTGAACTTGTTAGCATGTTATTTGGGCACGTGTGGCATGAATTGAACACGTATTGATTTTTGTTGAGTTATGTGCTCGTGATTGAAATTGATTGCTCATTTTGCATGGTCACGCATTCTGTATGCCGAGAATGGGCATGAGTAGAAAAGTGTGCGAGTTTGCGTGCCTGGCATGAGCATGTGTGATCACTTTAAATGCCCAGATGCGTTTACGCGGGGCTCAGATAAAATTGGCGGTGTGCTGTGTGATCACTTAAGGCCTTCGGGTCGTGTCGTCCTCATGCACTTTGAGGCAGGACGATGCCCGGTTTGTCCAGAAGACGGTGTTGGTCCGTAAGGAGATCGGTGTTGCGCCTCATGCACTTTGAAGTAGGCTAGAGACACTGGGCCAGATGCGCTTTAGCGCGGGCCGCGGAGTGTTGTGAGCCTTCGGGCCGTGGCCTTCGGGTCGGTTTATAAATTGCTAAAATGAGACGTGTGCCAAAGTGCATGATTTGAGGAGATTCATAAGCATGACAAATGTGTGCCAGAGTATGTGACTAATGTGCGAGCCGGTGATTCGTATGTAAGACAGGTACTTGAGGCATGAGTATGCGTGTAGCGTGCGTGTGACCAGTGTGTCGCGTATGAGCCGTGGCTTATATAAAATGCCTAACCTGCAAGGTCGATTGTATATTCGATCTGGGCCCGAGGGCCTAGGTCAATTGATTAAAATTGTTATGCAGTGTGTGCTTGGTTTTCCTGTCAGGAGGTGCGCGTTAGCCTAGTTTTGGTTTAGGGGTCTTTTACTCGCTGAGCTTATCTCATTGTTGTATAAACCCACTCTTTTCAGACCCCCGGCCCTGAGGATGGCAAGTAAGCCGACACATATTGGGAGGAGCTCCGAATAGATATGGTGTCTGACCGCAGAACCATGTACCCTCTTTTGATATTGGTGGTTATTGACCCGTTTTGGCTTTTATAAGTGTTTTTGGTGTAAATCGGATATTGTAAATATTTTACTAAAAAAGTATTGTGTACGTTTCCAGTCTCATTGGTTTTGACTATTATGCTATCCTTGGTTGTCTGATTTTTGTACGGGTGTATATATATATATATATACACACACACATACACACACATCGCTTCCGCATGTGCTTTGATCTATGTGCTTTGGGCTTTGGGTCAGCAACGCGTCCTGGGACGTCGCAACAAAATTCGACCAGTGGCGGGATGTTCGCGCTTCGTGTAGTACGGGGTGTGACAGTTATCAAATGCCTTCAAATGCTCAGAAACTCGTCTAGGGAACATAATAAAAAAGAATCATTTCTGATTAGAAATTGTTTTTAGGAAAAGAATCGTTACCAAACGCACCCTATACGTGGGTGAAATAGAGAGAATATGTTACAAGAGCTCGCCAAATTCTACATCAGTGACTACCAAAAGACAAACATAACAGGAACACAGACGTTTGCAAGCCTCACCGAGGAGCTGCAAAGCGAGAGATGTAATTGCCCATGAAAGACAGATTTTCTTTTCTGTTTCCTAAGCGTTGTCTCAAGATTTATAAAGCAAATCAGAACTGGAGCTGATAAAAGAGCGGATAACACAAATGATGATGATTGCAATTAGAGATCATGACGCTAATAGAAGGGTACCCATAGCACCGGATGCTCACAAGGAATGATCGAACAACAGCAGCCACTTACCAGTAGAACGAACGAAGAAGGAAAGGAGATATTCATTCTTTTAGTCGTGAAGGTTTCATGTCGGGTAGAATATAGTGTCTACTTCTGCTTCTCATTTAACTTTTGATGCCTAGGTTGAGTCTTGGTTTTAGCTTCCACTATAATTTAGTCGATTGTGTACGTGAAAAATTCTTAATTTAGCTAGATTGAGAACAAAACCAGTTTTCATCAAAGTTGTGATAAAATTAACAATACACAATGTATTTATGTGTATGCATAGATGAAATTTAATTAGCTTTCCTAACTATGCTAGAAAGAAAGGGGGAAAAAGGAGGAGGGAAAGCATTATCTACTTTTCGTTCTTTGGTCGAAAGACTTTATCTACTTGATTTGTAACGAACCTTTTTTCATTTTCCGGTAATAAGCTATTGCTCTCTTCTAGAAACTTATATCTCGGGCGGCTAAGACGTCAAGCCCATTGACATATGTTACTATTCTCATCGACCACGTAGGGTATGAGTCAAAGATTAGGTTAATAGTTTTGGTATAAAATTGTTTCCATTTTGGTGGTGTGAGAAATTGAACTCATGTGATGGGGCCAATCCGCATACACAATCCCGGTCTTTAATGACTACACGAATACCATAATATTTACGATATTTTTTTTCACACGATAATGTTTCCTCTTATATATTGATCTTTTCTCATATTTTAATATCAATGACTGCAATTAACCTGCAGAATGACTTTCGCCATTATCTATTTGAGGAATTTGAACATCTTCTATCTAATTTCTTGTATATAGTGAATCAATCCGCTAAAAGTGTCTAAAATTAGCTATCTTATTATAATAAAAAAAATGCTATTAAGGCACAATCGAGAAATTCGTTTGAAGTAATTTGTCAGTGCAAAGTTTTACTTGATGTTGATGGTTTGATATTGGACTATGAGTATGACAAAACTCGGTTTCTCAATCCATGTTTGATATAGATTAAACTCGATTGAACTCAATTATTAATAAATTATAAACTAAATCACAATGTGAAGCTTGAACTCCATCTCAAGTTCCCATTAAAAAAAGAAGTAATATCATGCTATAAATGATATTGATTATAAAGGTTGACTAATAAAGTTAAATGAAAGCTCTTTCAGCTCTATTGCGTTTTAATTCTATGTATATATATCTCGATACTTTTATCTCGAATTTTTTTTTTTGGGTTTTATGCTATAAATGATTCCCAAGAAATTCTTGGGGAAGATGTGGGACTAGTCGGACAAACTAAATCTGTAACAAGATTCCGAGTGGTGCAGTATTTTCAGACAAGTAAACGGGCTCCTGCCCATCCCCAGCCCAAAACTCCATTGGGCTCAAACAAATAGCGAGGCTTGCCTATGCCACCAATTTTCTTGGTTGAGTCTGCCCATGATCATGGTCTATTAGTAACTTAACAAGCGCTCCATAACACGTTGGCAAAATAATTTAATTTTTTTTAAAAATAAGGTCAATTAACTGAATACATGCGCATGCGAATGCAATATAAGCTAGCTTTGTCGATGGTTTGCTTTCCGATGCTTAGGAAACCTTGTGCATGAAACGCAAAAAGATGCTTACGCTCAACTGTTTCCTAAAGTAAAAGACGAGAGCGGTTTTCTCCGATTCTCAGCCTCTTCATCTTTAGTCCTGGTTCACGACATTTGAAGTGGAAAAGGCCGTAAGCCTCTCTCTGTATATATATTTATCTTGATTTTGCATGCTACGGAGGATTCCCAAGAAGTTCATATCGAAGAAGTTCAAGGAGGCGAGTGTATTACAGCTTCATGCTTGGTATACAACCAGCTTCGGATGGTGGAACTCTTATTGAACTTCCTAATGATTATGTTTTCCTTTATAAAAGCAACCAAGTCACAAGTCACAACAAAAGGCAAATACTTCTCGCGGATGGACTTTATCCTTCTTCTTGCGATCCGGAAAAATTGTCTAGACATACTGGAGGATGACGGTCAATTTTTCCCCAGCCTCCATAATTTATCCGACTATCTAGATTGCGCTATGTACAATACCAATGCAAGAAAGGGATAATTAAACAAGGTGGGTTCAGAGAGGGAGAGAGATACCTTATGTCCGAGAGAGAATTGCTGCAACAAAAACACTAAGTTGTTGTGCTTTTTTTTTTTTGCATTTTGAAGCAATTTTAACAGCAGCTCAGACATACAGCTGCAGATTGCTAACATAAGGTTCGACTACACATAAAAGAGGTCCTATCTTGGCTATAAAAATTTTTCTACCCTCGTCGTATCTTGAAGATGTGGGAATCATAGTAGTTCTTCCAATGAACTTTATTCAACAAAGAACACAAGTAGTTTGTTTTGCTCTTCATTGTTTGCTGGACCTAGGACATTTATGTCAAAAACGAATAGTTAGAATGCAGGCTCGACAATGATCACTATACCTTTGATGATAACACTAGCCTCATCCCTTCGAGTGTGGGTCATGACTCGACAATGGTGAGCCAAAATGATGTTTGGAGATCTCTATTGGGTGTTATGATGGTACATCATCTTACAAATCATATGAGTGTAGGAAAGGACTAGGCATAATCGGCGTGAAACCAGCACAAGAAGTAGAGATCACTTGAACATCCCACAATTAAACCTTCAATAATTTGGATTGGAGAAGGATTTAGAGAAAAGCTTAGATCACAGAAAGTAAAAAAATTAATGAACAGAGGGGCTCATAATATATCTGTAAAGCATATCAAATCATAGACAAGATATTACGTAATTGCTCTAAAAGCTTATTTCTTAAAACAGAATGAGCAAAATGCGATCAGCCACGTCTTCCATCACTTGAAAAAAAATGCAGAGACGTGAATAGAGGAGCTCCATTCACTTCGTTGCGAAAAACATAGTCGTGAAGTCCATTGACACAAACTCAATGCTGTGTGGCCCAAGCATCTAATAAACACTACAGCCAATATTGAATGGCTGTAAACCCAAAGGCAGAGTTCACAAATCACAATCATTACTGTAGTCCAGTAAACTTGAGAAGTTCAATTATGAAAATAGAAGCCTAACCTTGAGAGCAAGAAGAAAACCCATACATCAACAGAGGCCATTTCCAAGCATTTGATTGTGTCCCTCAACCACTCTCGAGTGCCAAAACGGGCAACATTTCAACTTCTCTTCAATATAAAAGATACCACAACACTCCAAGATCTATACAAAGAAGGAAAAGAGAGCTCAGCAGTGACTAATAAGGGCAATCACTTGTATACTTAAAAATGAACAAAAAGGACAAAGGCATAATGCAAGAGAAGTAAACTCAAAACATGATTTAGTCACAGCAAAAAGAAAAAAAAAACACGGTTACACCAAGCTACATTTGTATTCCACTTTCAAGTTCCGTTGAAGCACTCCTCATGCCAAGCTCATGTTTCAAGTCTATCCACCTATATTCTCTTTAAAACCACCTTAGCGTCCAATATCCAGGTCACTCGGCATTTAGTAAATAAAACACCTTTCACTATTTTAACATTCAATGAAATTAGTCACACCTCATGGCTCATGACATACTTACCTCGTCCAGATCTTATGAGACCACTTCAAGTCCTCCGCATGCTAACAATTCTGTTTAATAGTAGACATCTTATTGAGCCTCTAACTCTTGTGCATCTCCATTTGTCTTTTATAATTGCTCTTTTGTTGGTTTCAGTATTTCCTTCAACTTGTGAATCTCTTCATTTTTCTCATTCTCGGACCTTAAGTTCTCGGTTGGAAGACAACTAGACTTGGAGGCCCAAAATCATTCGAGCATGAGCTATGCCCTAGCATCGGACACGTCCAGGCTTCTCTTTTCCTAACATTAGAGAAATAGAATTTCAAGCGCGTATCGCTCTTTCCAAGTTCCAAATATACCTCCATGAGATCATTCATACTTCCCTGCAGTTTAGCAACTTAAAAAACTTATTAAACTAATGATACAATTTTTTGGCGAGCACTTTTAAGCTGAATTCATAAATACGCCCGATTGCCTTTGATTCCTAACTCCGCTTCCTATTATTTGCCAGAACTTGCTTAGTCAGCATAACTGACTTTCCTGTGAAACAAGAAAAGATGTCCAGAGATATCAAATTGAAAAAGCAATCACATTAATTCTTCCTTTCTATAGTTGTTCCTTGCTGATTGTTATATGACTTGTCATCCACCAAAATCATATGAAAACACACACTAGGAAGTTAGACTTTTGGTTTTAATTTTAGACTATTTATTCCAGCTTGCCTTCTTTTAATTCTTGATCCTTTGTCTTCTACTCAGGTAACTGTATAAATTCCAAATACGTTGCAGCAGCAATGTTGTCATTGCCGAGACTGCATAACAATTGCTAACACTAGATGAACTATATTGAATGGCTTTTCAACAATTGTGGGGACGTGTACATGCATGTGAAATGGCACAGCTAAGGATTGGGTATTTTAGGGCTGCAGTACTTCTCTGTATTTCAATCTCTCTCGTTAAACCAAACTGCACTCACATTAGCAAATTACTAGAAATTTGTACAGATTTCGTCATCTACAATTCACTTTACAGCTCTAGTTGCTGCACAGCTCTTTTATTAATGTTGGTGAAGTATCATGCTAGATAAACCTGAACCAAGTTGTGGATTGTGTAGCAAATCCAAGTCACAGAGCTAAGGGAATAACAAGATATCAATGCAGGCGCTAAGAACACGGACAATCTTAGGGAGGCAATTCTATAACACATCCTATGTTTTCTTCCTATGACAACTGCTGTTAAAACACGCGTATTGTCGGAAAAGTGGCAAATACCTCTGGCAATCTTTTCTTAGATACAAAGATGTATCACCTCGGCCGAATCTTTTCTAAAGCGAAATTATTGATTACACTGGATATATCACTTAACAGGGAAACACAAAAATTTAAGGGGAAACATGAGAGTCCCTTTGCTGCTGTTATTCTAGCAAAATTTTTGTTCCCGAAGGTGTGTTGTATCTTTTGTTTTGCTCCGTTGGCCTCCTTATTTGCGTCACTCAACGTCTGCAATAAAGAAAAAAAAACCAAGGTTATCACGAAATAGTCATTAACACGAAAATGTAGCAGAAAATGTTTATAGGGATAAGAACCATCTCCAATGGGCTTTTACAATCCAGTCCGTTAACTTAGCTGGCTTCACGGGGGCGGCGGACGATTGAAATTCCTTTTAATTGGGCCAACATGCTTTTCCATTCCCAAAATAAGCACCGGAGGGCCCATGGGCTTAGAGACTAAGTCAGAAATGCACTGTACATATCAGCTTGAAAGCCACCGCGCTCAGATCACTTTGGAAGACTTCAAAGTCTTCAGGCTCCGTTTCCTCGCTCGACACGACGAACACTACTGTGAGGGCTAGGGTTTTTCCGTGCGCAGAGCAGAGGAGGCCACGACCTTCTTCGCAAACCCAGCGATCAACGTCCCCGCGGTCGTCCCGAGCGACTCCGGCAACCGACCCCTCCGACGGATCGGCTAGCCACGACCAGGAGCCATCGATATTCATCTTCACGAAGCCCTTTCCCGGCAGCGACCCCGAACACGGTACGATTCTTTTCTGACTTATTCTGGATTTGCCCTGAAGAGTTCGGTTTGATGAAATCCTTGCTCAGAATGAGTTCGTTGTCCGCAATCGAGGCCGGATCTGGTCGTCGGGACTGAAGTACCCATTTTTATTTCGTTGCGTTCATTCCTGTGTAATTGGACCAAAGTCTCGCCCCATCTGCATCTTAACAAGAATAGGCGACAAGTGGATTTATGAAAAAGATTGTGGGCTAATCTCAAGCCTTCCCAAAAATTTAAGTTTTTTTAAGAAGAATCCGTGATTTAGCATTTGATTTCATAATACTACTGATTGTACGTGTTTATTTTTATATGTTTGAATTGACTTTTGTTTTTTACTTTTTGAGTTTTTGGTTTTCTTAATTCTTGCGAATCGAGTTTGTTGATTGTTGGTCTTTTCCAGTTTCCTAGATTCACATATAAATTTTTCACAATCTTTTGAAAATTTTGAATAGTGTTTTTTATATTGGCAAGATTGAAAAGGTGCATTCTTTACTTGGAAAATGCATATAACACGCCCATCAAATAATCTCTCCACATATACAACGTCTCGTTTTTTCTCAAAAAGTCTTCCTAGAATTTTGAAAGTGGAGAAAAGTATTTGGCAAAATCAATGTTATATGAGAGTTTCGTAGCATGGACTTACAAATGATATGGATCATTGGGTCTTTGAATATAATATGATCATCTAAATACTTGCCTTTTGTTTTATTGTCATTATGTTTCTGAATTTATATATTGGTAATCTCACTCATGATGTATTCACATGATATGTTAGTGGTTGAAACCTTCAGTCAGCCAAGGGCAAAGGCCTATCTTGTTCACACGCGAGGGAGACGGAGAGAGAGCTGCTAAAGCTAAAGTTTAAAATGGGGAGCTCAAAGGTAGGAACATCATCTGGAAGCGAGTATCAAGTGTTTCTGAGCTTCAGAGGACCCGACACTCGTGATGGATTTACCGACTACCTCTACCATAGCTTGACCGATGCTGGCATCTGTGTCTTTCGAGATGATGAGGAGCTCCGTGTTGGTGAAAGAATCGATGAAGCGCTCCCGAGAGCGATTGACAACGCTAGGATCTACATTCCCATCTTCTCTCAAACTTATGCTTCGAGCAAATGGTGTCTCTGCGAGCTCGTACAGATTGTGAAGAACACCTCCAAGCCGAACGGGAATAAAGAGATTCTACCTATTTTCTTTGACGTGGAACCTAAAGATGTTAAGCTGAAAACCCAGTTATATGAGAATGCCATTTCCAAGTTGGAGTGCGAGGAGCAGTTGAGCGCTGAACATGTAGATTCCTGGAGAGATGCTTTAAAGGAGGTTGGTGCAATAACGGGTTGGGAAGTCAAGAAATACAATGGGTGGGCTAGCTGCATTCTAAGATCCTTATTTTTCCCTATATTTTTTTTTCTTGTTTGCAAAAACTAAGTAAATAATTCATAGATAGAAGGAACATATTTGATGCGGGTAGGAGGAGAGAATTCAAAAACATAAAAATCATGCTAGAGCTACTAAAATTGTTAGTGTTCTTGATTTCACTAGAGCCGCTATCATATGTCTATTTTTATTGAAGAAATTAAAATAGAAACGAAAGCTCCTTTCTTATCCTTTCGTGGATGGTCTATGCGAATGTTGTTTCCATTTTCACCTCCGTCATTTAGTAAGCAACTCTTAGTAAAATTCTAACGCTTCTAGAACTACTACTCAAAACTTAATAACATAGATGTATCACCACAATTGAGGTGGGACTTCCACGAATGATACTAAATGGTATGCGTGTGTAAAAATTTGAAAATGTTGGAAAAAAAGCATTTTATATAATGGGTGATAAAGTGGAATAATTGAGTACCATACACGTTCCTGTCTAATAATTTGATCTTTCAATTAATGCATCAGACATTTCTCCTCCTCAACATATAATGTACCACTTCTAAGGCCATGAATATAACTGATAAAATGCTAATTCGCAATGCATAAATAGTTGTACATTTATCTTGCTCATACAAGATTAACATAATTCAAAGATTGCTAATTACATGCTGGGTCAAGTCAATTTTCGGGTGTCCTGACACAATGCGGCACGTGGCACCTAGCAATGTGCATGAAAAGCGCGTTTGAAAGTGATGTAGATTCATATTTTTATGGTTACATAGAATTAGCTAGAAAAATCAAGTCAAAACCTTTAGGGGTCGATTCCATCTTTCTCATCAAAATGTTTGTGTTATGCATGCTTGGTGTTACTTTGGAACGTTACAAGATCAAGTACATGTAAGGTTTGCACAACAAATCAAATGACAAATGTTAAGTTATCAAAAGCAATAACTAAGAAAACCTTACAATCAATATGAAATTTGAGAAGACATGTCTTGATTGTTGATGTCCCATCAGTAATTGAAGTATTGCACAGTTAAGCAGATGCAATTGAATAACATCAACTCCTAAGAAACGAACAAAAAAAAATTGAGATTCTGTCGAAGTTTGATGGAATTGTAGCACGAATGAAAATTAATTAGTAGATTTTTTTTTTCGCAATTTTCCCCTATTGAAACGGTTTTCCTTCGTGACAGCCAAGGCAAACTAATCAAGTTTGTCATTGAGGAGGTTGTGGATAAGTTGAAGATGAAGGAAAGGCTTGTGACTGAACATTTAATTGGAATCGATGATCGAGTGAGAACAGTAAGAAATATGTTAGACGTAGACTCTGGAGGTGTGCGGCTCATTCAAATTTATGGCATGGGGGGTATCGGTAAGACAACCCTCGCCAAGGTCGTGTTCAATCAACTTTCTACCCACTTTGGAAAGTGTTGCTGCTTTCTTGAAGATGTTCGAGAAAAGTCGTCAAGAACGGATGGCTTGGTTGAATTGCAAAAGAAGTTATTATCTGAAATAGGAAATGCCGCAGGAACAACAAGCATCGATGAAACTAACTACGGAATGAGGAGGATTGAAGAAACACTTAGCAAGAAGAAGGTCTTCATTGTACTGGATGATGTTGATAAAAGCGAACAAGTGGAGAAACTAGTTGGCAAAGGTGCTTTGTGTTCAGGGTCTAGAGTACTGATTACTACTAGGAACATTGATGTTTTCCCAATCACTGACCAAAAATATGAAATGGAGGTGATGAGTAGTGATTATGCGCTTCAGCTCTTCAGCAAACATGCATTTAACAAGGACTCTCCTTCGGATGATCGTTATGATATTTCAAAGAAAATTGTATCTGCAACCGGAAGACTTCCTTTGACTATTGAAGTAATTGGTTCACTTCTGTGCAATAAAACACAAGAACTATGGGAAGAAACATTGGACAAGTTAAGCAAAGGACTTCCGGAGGATGTTTACAAAAAGTTGAGGATTAGCTATGATGCATTGACTACTGAGCAACAACAAATCTTTCTGGATATCGCATGCTTTTTCATTGGTGAGGAAAAGACAAATGCAATTCATATGTGGAGAGATTGTAAGTTTTTCCCAATTAGTGGAATTGCGGTCCTCAATAACATGTCCTTGATAAAAATTGTAGAGGGCAATAAGTTTTGGATGCACGATCAACTCATAGATCTTGGAAGAAAAATTGTTTATCAAGAAAATCCGACGAATCCTGAAGAGCGGAGCAGGTTATGGATTGAGAAGGAAGTCCTGGATGCAATAAGGACAAAGAAGGTGGAGCACTTCATGAGAGAACTGATAAATTCTCTTTTTTCTTCTTGGTTTTAATACTTTTCCTTGATAAAATAGAATGCTGAATACTACTCGTTTCTTGCTATCATTTGCAGATGAGGAACGTTGAAGCAATGGAAATCGACTGGATTCATACAAATAATGTATGTATCAAAAGTGAAGATATTGGAACGTTTGAAAAACTGAGGTTCCTTAGACTGAAAAGTTTTTATGGAGGAACCTTTGTTGGCAACCTAATGGATTGTTTTTCCAACTTAAGATGGATTTGTTGGGATGCTCTTCATTTGAAGTGTGAGCTAACCAATATGTGCTTAAAGAATGTAGTTGTCCTTGAATTTTCACGCATTGACGGTTTGGACGATATGAAATTATGGAACTCAATAAAGGTGCGTCATATGCTTATTTCTATTCTCTATCCTTGAAAGCAAAATTTGAACTACTCTTCCATTGGATAATGCATTCACTTTTTACAGGAGGCAAGAAAATTGAAAGTTCTTAGTCTTGTTGGCTGTCATTGCATAACCAGAACACCAGACTTATCAGGATGCCCAACTTTAGAGAAGCTAACTTTCAGCCGTTGCGACAAGTTAAGGAAGATTGACAGCTCTATTGAGAAGTTGGAGTGCTTGACAGACTTAGAGTTTTCTGATTGCGGTCAGCTTGAAGGTTTGCCTAAAGAAATCGGGCGCCTAGAGAAGCTAGAGCAATTCTCTCTAAGGCATTGTCCTGGAATAAAAGGACTACCAGATTCCATATTTAAGTGGAAATCATTACGGAAGTTGTATCTTTCAATTGCATGTCCAGTGGAGTTATCGGCTGCTATCAGAAAGCTTGGAAATCTGGAAGTGCTTTCGATTGGATACAATTTGAAAGGTCAACTTCCTTCTGAAATTGGCTTGCTTGGACGGCTGCAACAACTGGTGTTGAGAGGGTGTTATGAAATCCCAGAGTCGCCGGCACTCCCAACTAGTTTAACCTGTTTGAAAATGTCATCTACGTCATTGCAGGTTGTCCCGGACCTCTCAAACTTGACTAATTTGGTTGAGTTGGAGCTAATTGACAACTTTGGAATTGACAAACGAGATAGAAGAATTCATACCGGTGACTTAAGGTGGATCGGGAGGTTATCCGAACTGGAAAAGTTGAGCTTGCGTCTTCTCCATGTCCCTGCTCCCAATGAGTTGGCTTCCCTTCCTAAGCTTAACCATCTCCATTTATCTGGATTGGACCTGCAAACCTTCACGCAGGTTCCCTCTTCTCTATTTGAGCTAACCCTTGAGGATTGCAAATCAACTGCGTTACTCCCCTCCAACTTAAACAATTTGTCAGATTTATGTCTCATTAACTGTCAAATGCAAGAGATTAAATTCGATGGGCTTCAGCTTCCAAATTTAACGGTACTTTATCTTAATCATTGTGAACTCCTCGAGAAATTCATGCTATCCAGCACGAGGAAGCTAAAAGAGGTCAGCGCGAATTACTGCCCAGAACTAGATGAGATACACATTGCTGGGGTGTTGGAATCGTTGGAGGAATTGTGTATCGATGGGTGCAATTCCTTCGGAAGGTTAGTGTACGTCGACATACAACAACAGGAATCTTCTCATGAATCTTCACTAATCCTTGCATCGGGAGTCTTCAGTAAGTTGCGGAATCTGCGGCTAGAGCATTGCTATAAGATACTTAGTATTCAAGTTGTTGGTACGTTGGAATCGTTGGAAAAGTTGTCACTTTATGAGTGTCATCATTTGCGAAGTCTTGGTGGTTTGTCGAACTTAAGGAAGCTCAAGTCTTTGCACATAACTAACGGCAATGAGCTATGGATTGTCGAGGGCTTCGACAAGTTGGAGTTTTTGAACAAATTAACTCTTTTGAACTGCCGATCGTTGGAAAGTTTGATCGATGTATCGACCACCCAATTGCCAAATGATTGCCGCTTATATATCGACAATTGCCCGAAATTACGTGGGGCTAAGCAAGGATTCAAAGGCTCCGTCCAGCGTTTCAAGGATTATGAGGTGAGTCAGAACCATCCCCAACAACTTTGGGCAGATTTCTAAAAGTCGTGGAAATTCAAAACAACAATCATACAAACATGAATTAAACTTGGACTCACTTACTTTAAAAGCCAGTTGACGCACGTGATGTTTTCTCTTCTTTTTTTTTTTTTCTGTATATGAGAAAGTTTCATAGTTGCAGTAAGAGAAGTTCAGTTTTTATCACAAATGTCTGGAAAAACTTCGTATTGTTGAACATATATATAGAATAGCTTAGAGCCTATTATTTAAAATGTTTTCTCATTTTACATGAAACGAATGGTTTTATTTAGCTTTTTTCCTACGTAATATATTCCAATTTTTTTGTCCATTTCTTACTAAATATCAATTATCATGATGATGACTTTCATGATTTACAATATTTACAGTGAAGATGAAACATTAAAGGAAAACTGACAAAAACTGTAATTGAGTCATAAAATTTATCGATTTGATATAGTTGAGTCTCTTCTTTAATTTTGTCTAATTTGATTAATGTAAAATGCTGGCCGCGCAATTTTTATTTATTCCTCTCTCCTAAGTGGCATAAAGCTTAAAAAAAAAAGGGTTTGTCTGCAAGAACGTCTCCTTTTGAGGATTGCCCCAAATTCCCAAGCCCTAATTGAGTTTTCCTCTCAAGTTCTCCTCACCTCTTCACCGGTCTTTCTCGTCCATAGTGTACACTTCTTGCTCATGGAGTCCTCTTGTTATTCGTCCGAGTATCCCCCTTCTTCTTCTCCGTCCAGTCCTCCTCGCACAACTGCTTGATGAGGCCAACGACGAACGCCAAGTCCTCTTCTTCCGAGCCCGACGGCATGAACGAAGGTGTTAAAATCCCCCTTCTCTTGTATTTTGCTTTCGTCCCCATGGAGATCTGGTAACTCATTTTGAGGTGTTTTCTCTCGTGGATTGAATCGGTCTGAAGTTTGGGGATGATGTCAATGAGCATACGCAGAGACACAGAAAGTTCTTGCGATCTTTCTAGTCTTAGCAAAATAAGAGATGGGATCGTCCCAAAACAAAACAAAACAAAACAAGAAAAGAGACACGGATTGTTTGCACGATTTTGTGCGGGTTAATTAAGGCGGGAGCAACTATATTTAATGCTCAATTTCGCGGTTCTCTGCTCCGGAAAAATGCTATAAATTATTGGGGATTTGGCTTCATTATCTTGCATACCGCACTTTGAAATTTTTTTAAAATTCTATTTCAAATTATTATGAATACATCTTTTGGCCTGGGGAGTCAAAATAAAGGTGTCATCTTTAGTTCAAGTGCTATTTGTTCACTTAGAATCGCCGGAATATCCAATTATTGTGCGATTCCTTTAGTATTGTATTGGGGACATTTTCAATTTAGAGCTTGAATTAGCCTACATAATTTATTTGACTACCTAAAGTGTTATTTATTTTTGGAGTGCCAATTTTCAAGGACAATCTGGTCTGAGGTGCTGAAGCTTTTACTGGTACAGAACCATTTGTGCTTTGGGTAAAAAAAGCATGTTTTTGTTGTTACAATCGTCAGCATTAGATAGAGACTTAGGGAAGACGGTATTCCTCTTTCTTCTTTCGCGTTGCCAAATTTGTTGCTTGGAGCCCTTCAGGCAATGAGACTAAAACCTGGATAAAATGTGTTTGTTTATGAGTCTTAAAATTGGTCTAGTCAGTTCTTTGTCAAATCGAATTTGAGTAGGGCCAACACGTGGTAATTAGGTGTCCTTCCTCTGGTGAGGCCGCGAAAATGGTGATATACAATGCCGTTGCTTTTGTTAATGTCTCTGGTTTTTGCAGGAGGAAGAGAGTGTGCCGGCTGCATTCACAGACCCATTGATGGTTTGGCATGCAGAGGGCAGCGCACAAGAAGGAATGCACGTACCAGGAAATATGGAGGAACTCCTGGCTCCATCTGAGGTAACTTCGCGTCAGTAGACTAGCCGTATGCCTGAAGTTTGAACACATGGTTTGGTTGCATTCGGTGGCAACTGTACTGAAGTGTAAATGCTTGGTTTATTAGTATTCCTCCTCACAGCCAAGATGGTGGAATATATTTGGTTTATCAGTGGGGACTGTACTGAAGTTTAAATACTTGGATTATCAGAGGTCGCCAGGTTTCTGTTGCTTACTCGGACTCACTTACTTTAAAAGCCAGTCGACGCATGCGGTGTTTTCTCTTCTTCTTTTTTTCTTTTTGTATATGAGAAAGTTACATAGTTGGAGTAAGAGAAGTTCAGTTTTTGTTACAAATGTTTGGAAAAACTTCATATTGTTGGAAATATATATAAAATAGCTTAGAGCCTATTATCTAAATTGTTTTCTCGTTTTACATGAAACGAATGGTTTTGTTTACCTTTTTTTTCTACGTAATATACTTCATTTTTTTGTCCATTTCTTACTTAATACCAATTATTATGAAGATGACTTTCATGATTTACGATATTTATAGTGAAGATAGAACATTAAAGGGAGACTTACAAATATTGTAATTGAGTCATTAAACTTGTCAATTTGATGTAATTGAGTATCTTCTTTAACTTTGTTGTGGAAAATGTTGGCGGCGCATTTTTTATTCATTTCTCTCTCCTAAGTGGCATAGTGCTTTAAAAAAGGGTTTGTCTCCAAAAACGTCTCCTTTTAAGGATTTCCCCATATTCCCAAGCCCTAATTGAGTTTTCTTCTCAAGGTCTCCTCACCTCTTCACCTGTCTTTCTCGTCCATAGTGTACTTCTTGTTCGTGGAGTCCGCTGCTTATTTGTCGATCCTCCCGTTCTTCATTCGAGTGTCCCCCTTCCTCTTCGTCGAGTCCCCAAATTTCCTCTTCATTCGAGTGCGATGACGTCAAGTCCTCGCACAAGTGCCCAATGAGGCCGACGACAACATTGAGTCGTCTTTGCCCAAGCCCGACGGCATGAATGATGGTGTTACAAGCCACTACATTGAGCTTAATCCCGTTTCTTGTATTTTGCTTTCGTTCTGATGGAGATATGTGAACTCATTTGAGGTGTTTACTATTGTGGATTGATTAAATCTGAAGTTTAGGAGTGATGTCAATGGGTATATGCACAAACACAGAAAGCTCTTGTGATCTTACTAGCCTTAGCAAAACGACACGGATTGTTCGCATGATTTTGTTTGGGTTAATTAAGGCGGGTGCAAACTATATATAATGCTGAATTTCGCGGTTCTCTACTTTGGGAGCATGCTAAAAAAATTGGCGATATGGCTTGATTATCATGCAAACTGCCCCTCTGAAATTATTTGAAAATTCAATTTCAAATTATTATCAATAGATCTTTTGGCCGGGGGAGTCAAAATAATGGTGTCATCTTTAGTTTAAGTGCTATTTGTTCGTTTAGAATCTCCAGAATATCCAATTATTGTGCGATTCCTTTAGTATTGTATTTGAGATATTTTCAATTTAGAACTTGAATGAGCCTACATAATTTATTTGACTATCTAAAATGTTATTTATTTTTGGAGTGCCAATTTTCTAGGACAATGTGGTCTGAGGTGGTGAAGCTTCTACTGGTACAGGACCATTTGTGCTTTGGGTACAAAAAAGCATGTTTTCGTTGTTACAATCATCAGCATTAGATAGAGACTTAGGGAAGACAGTATTGCTTTTTCTTCTGTCGCGTTGCCAAATTTGGTGCTTGGAGCCCCTCGGGCAATGAGACTAAAACCTGGATAAAATGTGTTTGTTTATGAGTCTTAAAATTGGTCTGGTCAGTTCTTTGTCAAGTCGAATTTGAGTAGGGCCAACATGTGGTTATTAGGTGTCCTTCCTCTGGTGAGGCCGCGGAAATGGTGATATGCAATGCCACGGGTTTTGTTAATGTCTCTGGTTTTTGCAGGAGGAAGAGAGTGTGCCAGCTGCATTCACAGATGAATTGATGGTTTGGCATGCAGAGGGCAGCGCACAAGAACAAATGCACATACCAGGAAAGATGGTGGAACTCCTGGCTTTATTTAAGGTAACTTCCCGTCGGTAGACTAGCTGTAGGCCTGAAGTTTGAACACTTGGTTTGGTTGCATTCAGTGGGGACTGTACTGAAGTTTAAATGCTGGGTTTATTAGTATTCCTCCTGATGGCGAAGATGGTGGAATTTACTTGATTTATCAGTGGGGACTGTACTGAAGTTTAATTACTTGGTTTATCAGACGTCACCAGGGTTGGAAGAAGACCATGAAGCAGGCGAGCAAGCAGCAGCCCCTGCAACAGGCTCAGCAGCGGTGGCGGCAGCAGCAGCAGCCTATCCTGCAGAACACGTCGGGGAGCTTGAGTTTCAGCAGCAACATGTCGCTGTTGAGGGAGGGCGAGGAGGTGCCGAGTTTGGCTCTGTCCACTTTCAGGGCCAAGGAGGAGGAGATCGAGAGGAAGAAGATGGAGGTCCGTATCCTCTCTCACTTGGGTTGGATCGAGGGGGAGACCGAACGCATGACCACTATTCGCGAGGTATGAAACATGAAATCCCCACATGAAAATGGTTTAATTGGGGGCTTTTTCTTTTCTATGTTATGGTAATAGCAATTAAGAGGTGAGGGGTTTTTGTGGTTTTATTCATGGAGAGTTTTTTGTTACTTTGTTTTGCGGAATGAACAGAAAAACGGCAGCGGAGATGACAGTGGCAAGGATGAAGCTGTTGAGGAACAAGAGATAGGCGGTGCTGAAGCAGATGAGGCGCGACATCACGTTGCTTCTTCAGTCTGGTCAGGACACCACAGCTCATGTCCGGGTACATCTAGTTCTTCCACTACGATTTGCATTTGGTTATTGCATTGGCAGTTGGTTTGGTTTTTTGTATTGGACGGAATTCATGTCTGTTGAGAAATTGGTCTTGAGCAAAAAGGTTTACTCTCAAATTTCCAGTGGTTTTTGTACGTCTAATTTATAATTAGAATGCTTTGAGAGTGCTGAACTTGAAATAATCATATCGGTTTTTGGTTGCATTCAGTCATTTGTATCATCCGGTGTGAAAAAATAAAAATTCATATTCGGATGAATTTTTGAGATTTTGAATCTGCATCTTATTTGATTCATGAAATGCTCTTCACATAACACGGACTTCTAGAAGACTTAACATTCAAGTAGGAATGCTTTTATATGCGAATCAATCACCCGAGACTTCGGCATTCCAATCGGCGAGGCTAGTAAAAAAATATGGGGGACCTACCTAAAAAGCCTAAAGGTGGCTTGCATATGTGAGGACACAAGTATTTAAACGTCTGATAAGCCGTTGGGCTGAGGAAATGAAAACAACGAGGCTTCATTTTATTCATCCTGCTCTGACCATTCAGGGTCAAATTTTTAATCACTGACTATGGTGGAATGTTTCCTGCTCGAGGGGGTTGTCATTTCATTGTCTCGCTTCTGGGGCACCTCTGATAGAACCCAGATCAGCATGTGTAAGTTACACCTGGTGACCAGCCGGCAATTCATGGATATATTAGACTATACATGAGGCGAAAGCTGTTAAGTTCCCTAGAGAATTTTCGTAACAGAATGAGAAGGAATCAGAAGTTCTCCAATAAGAATGGGAAGAACGATGAAAGCTTTCTGCAGATTGCCAAACAGCCAATAACTTTCCATCAGAATATCTAGTTTTCAATAGTAAAGCAACTCTGAAGCATGAAGCGGGAACAAGTACTGAAGATGAGGGAAGTAGGATTTTCAGTATTTCAACCTGACACCAATGGACACACCCGCCTCCATAAACTATGGAAGGCTTAGAAACTTCCCACCAACTCTCGCATTAGACACAACCAGCATAATGACACAACAACTGCATAAAACAACTGACAATTAATATATCATATTTTCTTTCTTCACTCGTGTGAGCTCTTCCTTTTAACATTTATACTTCCCCCATTGAGCCTTGATTTCAGCTAGAAGTTAGCTCATGTCAACCTTGTCGCACCTCGATTGGATTGATTCGCACGATGCTTGATTCCTTCAAGGAAGTCGGCTATCATGTCCCTTGCTCGATCTGGTGTGTTCTGATCAACCCCACGACTTACCACAACCATAAAAGCAATTCCTACATTTTTCCATGCCTTTGCTATGAGAATTAGTGATTGAAGACCACAAGAGTAATTAAGCTCTGAGTCAATCTCATTAGGAGTTAACACCACTTGATTTAGACATTGGCGCCCTCTATATTCTGGCCGCCATTCTTTGATTTGGCAATTGAGATTCTACTAATTGCAACAGAAGCAACAGAAAAATGCTCCAGAAGAAACGTATATTGACTATCAGGTTCATATCAATAATTCTACTAGGGGCTTCTTCACTATAACAAGACAATGCAAAGCAAAAGGAAAAGCATCCGCATAAAAAAGAAGTGGGCTTCGTTGTTGCAAGAAGAATAATGAATTCACAGACAATACCATGTATAACCTGATCGCAAGAGCATCGAAGAAATTGATGACATTTAAGAACGAAGTGTTAGCTGCATTACAACTCAAGTCATGTGAAGGTAAAGTGTAACTCCCGTTTT